>CM069311.1:18471530-19909030 GCA_035609425.1 Epinephelus awoara | reverse complement strand
GCTGTGAACCCTATAAATGTGTTTTGGAAAAGTCTGAACTGGTGAGTGAATTGTTGTTAAGCAAGAAAACACTTAAACACTTACACCCAGGCTCACCCACTGCACAGCTGGCATGTACCTCATAACTGCCAAGTATATCTTTCTAAAATTACTTATAAAAGCATCAAAATACAGAAATAGAAATCAGTGATTTTAAAAGAAAACTATGCCGAGCTTGATTGTTTATTCTTCTTCAAAAAAATAAAGGGCTTCAAAAGGAATTTGCATTCCTTGGATAGTTCAGAAAGCCTCAAGTGGCAGTGCCAAACAATGGTGATCATTAGCCATATCAGAAAGAGCACTGACTAATGAGCAAGTTAACCTTTTAACCTGCAGACACAGGGCTCCTGACTGGCCTGTGAAGTCAAGCATGAAGCCTTGTGTCACCTCCATCAAACAAGTCTGCATTTAAGAGAAGCATACATATGCATTTTAAGCAACACATTCTCAGTCTGACCTCGTCACATATCAATGTTTGGTCGTGGACTTTCCATGTCCACATACGACATGCAAGGTACCCTGGGTGCGTTGGTTGTTGACGTACTGGGACACCATGTCAAGTTCTGCCTGTTACATGCATTGTCTTCTTTCAAAATAAACTTCCATTTTCAAAGGAAATTTAACGTGAACATACAGTCTCTTTCAAAATAAATGTGCTACGTCAGTACAACACTGCAAATTGACCTTTTTTTCCTTCAGCAACAAAAACACGTGGTTAGTTCTCGGAAAAAAAGAACAAATTTTGGCTTTAGAATCCTACACCGCTCTCTTGGGTGAAAGTTGGTTTGTTGCAACCATCCTCAACCTCTCCCACCCACCTCAGTCGGACTCTCGCAGGCTAATCTTTCGTCCTTGTCCCACTGTGTTTTCCCCTGACACTGCCCAAGCACCGGATTAAGATGACTTTGAAGTGAGACCGGTCTCTTTTAAGAGCAGTTTCCAAATAGTGAGTTGTGTGATAAAGAGAAGAGGTGGTTAAAACATGGATAGGCTTGGATGGATCACTGAGGGGGCCTACTGGGCACAGGTGCAGGGCCCTAAAGTGTCAGAGGCCCCTTCACCTACAAAACTTCACTCAAATTAACACATACTGACCAGGAAAAGAAGGAACACATGCAAAATAACTTCAAAAAGAGACAAAACAACCACAAAGAGAGACCAAAGTAGACACAAAATGACATCAGAGACGAGTTGCAAAACAACAACAAGAGGGAAAACCACCACTAAGACTGTTTGTCATGCTACTTAGAGAGGTGGTGGGGCCTTTTGCATGTCTGTGCCCAGGGGCTCATTGACTCATAATCCGTCCATGTGGACAGACACCCACCTTTTGAAATCCCTTTCCTCCATCCATTAATACTCTCTGCTCCATGAACTCTCAACATGCTTTTAAGCATTTTTGCAGAAGCCTGTAAACTTGGCTGGAGATAAACTTTGCAAGTCTTCCTCCTCGGCTTGTTGTTGATGGCTGTTAGAGCCTTGACCCTTTTGCTACCTGCATATGAAACAGGCCTAATCTGCATACCTTCCATTGATTCATCCAAGAAAAATAAGTCTGCCTCCTTTGTGCACCGCACACACATGACTCAGTGCCCACATTATATATCGGTAATGTCCTCCATTAACCATTGTTAGTTAAGCCTTCATGCATTCATCTACTGCTTCAATAGGAATAACAGCAAAAATAAGAGATCTTTGACAAAAGTAACGAGTGCCTTTACAGCTCTATTGGCACCTTGAGTGTGCATAGGCGCTATAATGAGACTTTTCCATCTGTGGCTGTCAAGGTGTCAAGGAGCCTTTTGAAAACTCGCACCATGTTCGTTTTGTCAACACTAAACTTCTGGGTCATAAAAAGCAGGATTCATCGGAGGAAGCTCTGGGTTAGCCAGAGGTTAGATGAGGATTTGTTCGCCACAAAGCCTGTGGTGGAGCACAGCGGTCAAGTACCGGCCTCAAAGCTGTACATCATCCCAGTGAAGCAAAACAGGTGAGCAGTTAATAAGTCATCATGGGTCATGTTACACACACATTCAGCAACAAAAGAAATCATCGCACAGGATGCACTTGAAAATATAATGTGACAAGAAAGGAGTGTAGGCATACACAGTGAATTACACATGATAAACACATAAAGAACAGCACAGTGCTGCAAAACATATTGATGCAAGCAGTCATTTCTTATCCCAGTGCCACCTCAATTAGAGAGGTCCATTGATTCTCGATGTTCGATAGGACTATGCAAGGACAGGACTGTACGTCACACGTTCCTACCTCTGCCCCCTATTTCCCACGAGCACAATAGGCATCATAAATCTGATCTGGCCATAAAACTCTGCCCTCAGCTGAGATAAACACTGTCACTAGCACATTCCTTTGCACACAGACTGTTTAAAACCTTATCTTTATCATGACTATTGTGAATATAACCTAAACATGCATTCATAAACATTAGCTGCACGCCTTAGCTGTACTTTACATGTAAACACAAATACACCAAGGCCAGTTGTGTGTGGCTACTGCGCAGCCAGATGTTCAGACCACAGCAGCCTCACGCTAAGCCTGTGAGCATTCACATGTCCTACTCAACCGCTACTAAAGATGAGTGGTGAGTGGAGCTGACCAACCCTGACGGCTGTGGCTCACCAAAGTCTGTTTGATCTTGGCGCAGCCTGCTAAAAACACCGAAAGGCAGGATGTTGTAGGATGCTTGTTGTGGGCAACATGAAGTTAATTTTGACACTTGGTGACACGATGACACACTGCAGCAGAAATGTTCCCACTGTGGCTTGTTGCTGTAAACACACCTGGATGGTAAACTGTTGCCAGTACTTTCTGAGTTTATCCTATGATTTAGGAAATGTTTTATCATAGAAAGCAATATGAAAATCCCTACAGTGGGCTGTTTTATATTTAGTTAAGTCACCAAAACTTAAGAAAATAACTCACCTTAAATCTTAGTTTAAAACATGTACATACAAGCAGGATTTTGTGACATCACTACTATTTTGAAGGCCTGCTCAGGTCCTATATTTACACAAGTATAATTTGGAGACTTCAGTGCACATACACTGAGAATGGTCTTCCGTGCTGTAGGAGACATTTTGTGTCCAGTTGTTAAACTTTTGAAATTAACAATATATGCACGACCGTGGTTTCTGGGCTTTTCAATAAGGGAGAAGACGTAAATTCTATTCTAAGAAATCTTTAACAAGGTAATTAAAAGTTTTTGTAGAAAAAAAGCTATCGAACACAAATTATTAATCCATGGAGAGTATTTTTTATTTATATTTTATTCTATTATTTATTCTTATGTCGTAAATCATGTCTGGAGGGGATCATTTAGAAAATTAAGTTTGCAATTAATCTTAATCCCTCCGGAAACAGTACTGAAAAGAAAAAATATTTCTAAATCACTGTAGTGTTGAAATAAAATAAACCTTCATTCCATCCCAGTCTCACCCCCAATTCGTCAAATACTGATGCTTGGTCAGTGGTGTGCTGAGGAACTCTTAAGCGGCTGCGTGAGATGCGCTGGGCGACAGCGTATTTAGACGCTCTGAGGAAGTGCTGCAGTGTGAAGAGTGACAAAATCCACATAGGGCAGACGGGTGGAGGGTGAATATGTCAGACAAACTCTGGACTGTCACCCATGAGATCACTGTTTGTGTCACATGTGAAACCAAAAGTCAAGTTATTTTGATTATAATGTAATGTGCTGGTATGTGTAGCATACTATGCTAGTGACGTATGTAATGTGAGGTTACATTACATTGTGTTAGTAACAAAGGCAGTTACTTTAGGACGATACATGATGTTTTGTTTTTTTCCTAAACCTAACCACATACTTTTGCAGCCTGACCCTAAGGAAGTAAACCTAAAAACATTTCCTGTAAAAACAGAAGTTTATTTTGAAAAGACACAATGTTTGTAACAAGCGTAAATTGACATGTCCTTCCTGGGTGGCCAAAACTGGTGCTGGAGAAGTACCTACAGTGTCATAGTTTCACGTGCAGGGCCACTGACTAAGCATTTGTATTTCATGAGTTAGGAGTGAGAAATTGTTGCACATGAAATGATGTAATAATGTCTTTGTTGTACAAAATCATATAATATAGTGCCTGAATTTCTAATTCATGCTCCATAACTTATCTGACATGATGTACTACGTGAACCTCAGGCTATTGCTGAACTTTGACACGGATTTGTGTAAGGCGCTGGAATAACCAGTGAGTAGCAAAAACGGGGACGAGGTCAGTGCAGCCATGTCAGCTATTATACTGCCTTCAATTCAAATTAAGAAACTAGTGGTGTGCACTTGCTTCCTGTCTTAAGAAGCTTTTCGAAAGATTAATTACTTTCTACCAGCCGCTTACAATGAAGGTCAGTTATTGAGCTTTATTTTAGTCTGTTCATTATTTGCAGGAGGAGAGAGGGAGCAGAGGAAAAGTGCAAAGAGAGAGAGGAAGCCCTTTGAAAAGTTCTTGATGAGCTAAAAGAGATTTTTCAAAGTTCGTAGGGCATGAAGCCATCTTTAAAGCTGACAGCTCTTTGATCCTGCGGTTTGCCATGATTTGTTTCTGATTAATGTGGAATTTGGTCTTTTCATTCATGTGGATACATCCCCTCCTGTTAACACACACACGCACACACACACTCATGCACTTATACTTAAACCTAACTTTGCTTCAACGCAGTCACACACAGTGCTGACACACCAAATGCGAGAGATGCCAAAACACAGCTGACTCCAAAAAAACTGCATCCCAGCGCTGTGGGGAATGCAGCCTGTTTTTGTCTGGTTGGAAAACAAGGAAAGCAAAATGTCACCCTAAAGGCAAAATGTAAGAGAATAAAAAAACATAGGGAAAGAATTTGCAAAATAACGGATTAGTGAGTATCATACTACTGGAAAGTGGTTTCACTGAGAATTTATTGCATAGTATTGCAGTTCAAGCCCGGCCACAGTAAACAAAGGATGTTCCAGGTGAAACAGGAGAACGTTACCTTTCATTTTATTTGCCTTCAGACATTAAATACATGCCAAGAGAAAATAAAAGCTGTCAACACTTTTGTAAACTCCTCAGGTCATTTTAACCTCAGCAGACTGTTTGAACTTCATGCTCCTCTCTGTCTCAGCTGTACAGACGGGATTTTTTTTTTAATAACACACTATAACCTGGAAATAGAATCCATCATTTCATCCTATTTCAAAGTGCTACGAGCGACAGTGTGAAGGCGTGTTTACGAAAAGCACTGAGCCTTTCTTCAACTTACTTACTTACTAGCATCAGAAACTTGCAGAAGAATACACGAGCAGCCCAAACTGACCAATCAAAGGTCATTCAATCTCCACGTGGTATCTCTGTGGCTTCAACTTGTAATAGGTGAGGTTCTGAGGAGGCACGCAGTAGTATGCCGTAAACTACAGCTGACCTCCTATCATTTAGCGAAGGACCAGCTGATCCTGCACAGAAACCTCATCTCAGGTATCTAAAGGGAAATGTCTGTATTTTTCAACCTGGAATTTATTTTCCCATGATTTTGTGTCTAAGTGACAAGAAATTGGTCCAGTATTGAGCAGGAGTGCAGCAGCCGGCAGCCACAAAATGGGCTGCAATGTAATACTTTGGGGGCAACAGTGCAACATCAGTGTATGTCCACTTTAAGTGCTTGTTTTTGTTGGCTGAGATCATTATTAGGTGTCTAAAAATAATATGAAAAGGACCCTACAGAGAAACAAAATGTTTTCCTTTACTATTTGCTTGATCCGGTCTGTTTGTTATTGTGTCTGACCAAGTCTCGACCAATGAGAAGTCTCGTTCTGAAGTCAACAAACAGACCAAATCAAGCAAAATGTGAAGAAAAAAGTGTTTTATTTCTCTGTGGGGTTCTTTCTATAATGTTGTCAGACACTTATATCAACAGTCTGAGCCTGTCAGTGGCCAAAACAAGCCATTTTAATGAAAGTACATTGACAGTGTATAATTGCCCCAAAGGATTACATTGCAGTTTGTTTCATGGCTGCAGCGCTCTTGCTCAGTACTAGAGCAAGTTCAAAAAATCTTGTTCCCATTAGTCATTTAGACACAAACACATAGGAAAATAGGGGCTAGGATAAAAAATACAGAAGTTTCCCTTTAATTTTATTCTTTCACTTACAGCCCAAATCTTGTGAATGTAAGTGAGGAATGGAAAAAAGACTGGACATTAAACTGAGAGCTGTTAATCTGACTGTGAAGTCCACCACTCCTGAATAACACCCTTATATACTAAAACTGCTCTACCTTGTAGTTCACCAGACCTTGTGGTCCTCATAGTGACCACATCACACTCTACTGCAAACCAGTCCGATGCTCCTCAGAGATTATGATTCAATTACACCAAAAAGGAATCATTCCCAAACCGAATGTGTTTCAAAGTAAGCAGTTCAACCTAAATATTTGAATTGTAAATGAAATATTCTCTTGCAAAGCCCCTTTAATGAGTAAATTAGAGAGAATTTATGTCAAAGTTAGCTTACACAAACGAAACAAAGCTATTATAATAATTATGAGTAACGAGTCGGACAAAATAGCCACATGCAGCTGATTCTCTGGATATAATACAGTCATTACAATGATAAAGTGACTGTATTACTGGACGAATAATTGAATTAGTCTGCCTTGTCTCTTCTCATATAGAACAACTCCCAGTCCTCTGAGCTATGGGTCACTGGATGGTGGAAATGCTTTAGCAAGTGACCAGAGAGGAACGCAAACTGTTTAACTGTGTGAAGTTAATAACTGGATGTAGCAGGGCTAATGTCACAGTGCTGTAAATGTGGGATGACATCAAGTAGAGTGCGTGTGTGTGTGTCTGCCTGTACGTGTGTGTGTCTAAGCAAAGAGGACATGAGTTACAAAGCCGAACCATCCAACCCACCCACCCACATTATTATCCCTCCCACCCTTTCCTCTCTGCGCACTGCAGCAGCCAAGTCAGGAGAGCCGGAGCTGGGCAGGGAGCGGGATCGAGCGGGTGGTCGTCTGCAAGCAACCTATAAAACATCTCTGTCCATGAGGTTAGGAAATATCCTTGGCCCTGTGCTAAAGAGGTTACCGTTCAATCTGATATTCACTTTTCCTCCCCATCCTTTTAATATTTCCACTGTAACAATACAACACAAGTCATGGCCTAGCACTAATAATTACCTTTGTTTTACTCATCTGTTTATTTGTATGTTTGATAGATTAGGGTTTCATTTCGCCAGTGGAGAAACATTTTTTTAAAGGAAAAGTAATGAAGTCACATGGAGTCACATGAAATGTAATCCCTGTCAGTATATGGCCAGATGTCCAAGGAATTGAGTTAGTGGACAAACCCAACCCTAACAATTTACGCCCTCACAGTGCCGACATTCAGTACCAATGCTGAAAGTGCAATCGTGTGCTCTCAATGTAGTGAGGCAGAATGCACAGGTGTGGAGGTCCAGTGGTAGACGCACATGCGGCTGACTCTCACACAAGAGACTGGACTAATGTCCCATCAAAACCCAGCAGTCAGTGTTTACTGACTAAAACTCCAATTTTTCACTAAGCCAGTTTAGTTGTCTGACCCTATCTATACCTCAACCATAGGTTATTTGCCCTAACTGCAGTCTTTACCTGAATTTAACCAAAGTTTCAGCTCATTCCTGCCAAATACTGCCATTTTGTTCCGTTGCTCAGCATGTGATATCGAGGCTGAAGGTGTCGTTATGAGATACACCAGGCTCCCAACTAACTCCAATGTAAACCAATCTGAGGCGATACTTGACGATGAAATCGACTGACATTGTATATAGAGCAAGAAAGTCCATGTAGAGCGGATAGGAAGGGAGGTGGGTCAAACAAAAGCGGGAGACCACAGTTTGTGTCCAGTGTGAAAAGTTATTGTTTTAACGTAATGTTTGGCACTTTACACACAGTCATTGCAAACTGATCGGACTCTTGGCATTTTTACATCTTACATACTAATCTTAGCCCAAAACATGTTGGGCAAACTGGTTTTTCTAAACCTGAGTGTGGTTTTGTTCCCTAAACCATACCACGACCATTTCACAACATTAACCACATTACTGCTGTACATTGCTATGAGACACAGAGAGGAGTGACGAACTGACTTTATGCTATGCCCCGCCCCTTTGCAATGATCCAACAAGCTGTCGGAGTAAGCATGGAGCCCACACTGTAACTAACTGCCCTCCCTGAAGAAACATTATCATATTTTTGGAAAACTGAAACAGTGATTCCAGAGAGGAGCAGACAGAGGGGTCTACCGTCTGTGTTTGAAGGATATTTCCAGGATGTCAAAATGACTCAGCAGCAACGACACATTAAAAAGACAAAGGTAGTTAGAAGCTAAAGCCGAACTATAGGCTACAGATCACAGTGTAAAAGTGAACCACCACATCAATGAATATAAAGGGAAACTTTGCCAACATCAAACCAGCTGTGTGTCATCACGGTGTGTGCAGATGAGCCTCACCCCTGTGCCGCTGCCAGCACCCTGACCTCTGTCCCCAAGTGGGAAGTCAAACAACATTCATCTGCGCACACTGCGATGACACACAGCTGGTTGAATATCAGCAAAGTTTCCCTCCAATCCAAGGTTTTGCAGATACCGACATAATCATGTGGAGATAGGACTGCAGCATCAACACAAGTTGGAGGATGATCACCTCTTGAGCCAAAGCAGTTCTTTATTCTTACGCTTAGTCAAAACATGTCAGAAGCAGGCACGTCATATATTGTTATTTTAAGAAAATGTTTGCTGCTCAGAAATGCCATCATTTTGCTTGTGAGTGACCCTTAACATGCTCCAGCAAAGTTAATGGAACAAAAGTCAACCAGAACATAAACTAAACTTCGTCTTGTCTTACTATATGGTATTAAACTCAAAACAATGACCAACTGATTTGCCAATGCTAACAATAACACTAAATTCCTCTCTTTGATGGGTGATGGTGACCTAGATAAAGAGCTCTCTTGTGGTAAAGGCTGAAATTAATTCCATACTGTGACAACCTTCCTGTGCCAATCCTCAGGCATCGGCTGAAGCTATAGGCAGAAAGAAATGGAGCATCTTGATTGTGCACCTTGTTACTTGGAAGACTTTGAGCTGTCATCATGGGTAGGCGGGTGAACAATAGATAATGGAGATGTTAATGATACCGAGAACAGCCTCCAGCGCACACACGTTTGATTTCACACAGTTTCTATACGTCCTGCGCCAGCGTGGCTGTGTTCTGAATCTACGGCAGAGGAGCTTCATTGTGCCGCGAGGAAGGAAAGAGAGAAGATCAGAGGAGGTTCTATAATAGTCCCTCCACATAACTTCGACCAGCTGGTGTACACCCACAGAATGGAAAAACTGGGCTTTGGGGTTCAGCATGTTGTCTCACAATGTGACTTAATGGAAGTCATCAAAGGGAAAGCAGTGGAGAGTAAGGTTTTGAATGAATTACAGGATAATTGCTGAGGCTTTTAGATGTGGTATGATGCGGAGCAGGCTTGGATATGGAGGGAAAGAGGAAGAAGAGTGGGAGGATTCCTGGGAGTTTGGTGGATCCTCATGTGAGAGGAAAGCTTGACTCGGGATACATTCTTCGGCAGATCTAAATTAATGATTAGAGTTTGTTTGGTGGCATGCAGATAAACCATCAACAGCATCTGTGTGTCTCTCGTATCATCTGTCACGCTCGTGCCTGTTTCGAGTTTGAGCAACAGTCTCAAAAGAGCAAACATAGTAGCGGAGAAAGAAATGAAAGCTTGTCATCTCAGTGACAATGAGTGACAGCGCTCCCCTGATACCATGGCAACACAAGGAACTCTACTCAATAGAGCCCATGACAAATCGCTGCTCTCCGACTGAGGACAGCAGGGGGAGGGAGATCAAGGACGGGACTCATAGTTCTCGAATAGTTCACAAGCTTTATATACGATATGAAATTCGCGAGTGAGAGTGAATGGCACCCTTATTGGGAACCAGCTTGAGACTTGCTATTATGAATCATTACTGCACTTTAGTGGTTGGGAGTGTGAAGAGTGCAATGAGAAAAGGCTAAGTGCTTTTACAGAAGGCCTCTATATCATTTCAGTAAAATGCAAAGAAATTCCTGTAAGCATCTGTAGCATTTTATGACCTTTGTATTGGGCCGTGTTCAGGGCATGAATAGCATTGGGAAAAATCGAATATGATCCAGGAGGTCCGTCCATGTATTCATTCATTCAATTGTTCAATTCAGACAGGAAAATGGAAAATGCAAAAACAGACCAGGATTCCAGATTTGCACTGCTTAGCTTACCATAGCTTATAATTTTGGACACTTCTGGTGAGACGAATACTGCTTATAACCAAGGATAAAGTCCGCCTATGATCACTGTAGTGAAGGTTAGTATCTGTCATCCTCTCTAAGGGCCCTGACACACCAAGCCCATGTCAATGTCCGGTCACTGGTGAGTGTCTTTCACCCTAGTTTTGCAGCGTCCAGCGCCATTGGCACTAGTTGGTCCTTTTTCGGCCCTTGATGCCTGTTTTTTGGCCACTTCAGCATGTTGAATTGTCGTCACAGCCAGGGGAACCCATCAGACAGTCAGAGCCCTGTCGGTGAATTAAATTTCTCTGATTGGCAGTTCAACTCAGTGCACGATAAGACAAAACAAAAGTGAAGGAGGCAAACTCAAATTTTTGTGTTATTGTTCGCCAGCACATGGTAAAAATGTTTTGTTCTTTCAACATTGGTTGTGTTGTTAATTTGCTAACTGGCTAACAAGAATCTCAAATCCATCCTGTCAGTCTTCCAGTTTTCCTTTTTGAAAGATGAATACCGATTACTACTGCCTGCTGCTATTAAGAGTTATTTACTCTCATACTGGCACAGAACATTTGTGCCAGTTGGCCGCTGGCTGTAGTCTTTGCGGTGTGTTCAAGAGCAACTTTTTGGCGATGTGAGGCGATACAGTTGGCCATCGTTGCCACTAGTTCTTTGATGGTGGTCTGGTGTGTCTGGGCCTTAAGATGAAAACATTTCCAATTTAATATCAACAAAAATGGAAAAACTGAACCAATCATTTTTTATTCTTACATTTCTGTTCTCCAGATTGAATGAAAGAATTGAATGAATGCATGGTGCTACACTAAACACTGGTGGGAAGACTTATCAGACACAAGACACCCTCTGAATTATTTATAATCCTTTCAGGCAAGATTGTACAACTCTAGGCAGCAAAAATGTGTGTGAGATAAATTGTGGACTCACTACAGTGCTGCATTGTACATCCTGTACTTGGAATGTGCACTTTCACATATTTAGCTGGCCAGTGTAGCGCACTGCTTGGTGACATTTCATTGCATTGCAACAGACACAAGCCTGAACGCAGCCTTAAGCAACTTACTGACAGCTGAGGTCAACACAACCAATTGTTGATCGGCAGATTTTGGCTTCCAGTTGAGATGTATTAGAATATATGAAATGATGTTTTTTGCCTGGTACAAACTTGAGGGCTATCGGAAATAAGCACCAGAAATAAGAAATACTCAAGAAGAGATAAGTGATACGTTTGTCAGGATGGGAGATAAACAGAGTCTGGTGCAAGGGCCGTCTTGGGAAATTCCCTGCTCCGCTTTGGCATTGCTTTAATTTCCGTTTAATCCCAGGAGCAGGAGTTTAACGAACCAATTAATTGCAAAATCAGATTAAATCCCTGAAAGCCTTGAAATTATCTCTGTGTGAAGTGTTTCTCCGATGCTCAAGGCACACATATTACTGTCCCCAGTTAATTTTTATTGTAAGATCTCTGTTAAAAGCCAACAAGTCCTTGAGTTGTGAACACCCTCTCTCCGCCCCTTTTTATCCCTGTCCGCGGCCATAATGAAATATGTTCCGCAGTGTAACTTGATTAAATATAATGCCGTGTGGGCTTGTCTCTGCCATGTCCAGAAGGAGCTGTCCTGTCGTCAGAAGCACCATTTTAAAAATATCCTTATCTATGACACACAAATGTACAGATAAATCTGGTCCTGAGGCCAGTTTAGACAGTGCTGTGCCCTCCACTCCAGATTAGCACCGGCTAAAGGGTAAGGATCCTCATGCTCGGCCTCTCTGGAGGTTGCAGACAGACGACAGACCATACAACAGCCAGTCCACTCAGTAATCCTACTGAGAGTCCCATAAAACGCTCACCCCTTAAGGTCCAAATCTTGGATTATGAAGGTGACATTGGTCCATAGAGAGTAGGGGGCTGTGCACACCTCATTACAGAGAAAGCAAGATAAGACTGCAAAAGCTCTGAGATGTCTGAGCTGGGTGGGATCACAGGTGGTAGAGCAACTAATGCTGATTTTTTTCATGTCGGCCCCATGTGATTAATGCAAATTAAAGGGCATTATAAAACCCTTTAAAGATATGACAAGCAAACTACAAATGCGTTTTAATGTGCTTTAGACAGACTTGTTCAGATATTGAATTTCATGCGGGAATTCCACAGCAAAAAAGGTTTTGCGACTGGGGACACAATGTATGAGGTAGTGATAAAGTCATTACAATGGCATGCCACTGGGATTTGGAGAAGACTGGCCTAATGGAGAGTCCAAAGTGGTACCAGGCAGGCGGGCGACTGCAACAAATAGTGCTGGGAGACCACAGAATGAACATTAACGACAGAACTGCCTGTACTGGTTAGAGGGCACTTCTCCCCTCATCCCTTTCCTCCAGGGAATCTCTGGTTACAACACGTGGATTTCACTGGAGGTGATGCAACATCCAGTCTTCACAGCATCACAGTATCTGTTTGTCCTCTGAATGATCTGGACTGATGCGCTCTTGTACATTAATAAAATGTGATCAAAATGAAGCGTATAAAAATATATTTTCAGAATCTGAATGACTGGCACGACGATGAAAGAAAAAAATCAAAGCAGCTTCAAAGCTCAAACTGACAGCCATGTTGAGTGCCATATGTGAAGTCTAATAATCTCATTGGACAAAGCCTGGAGTCCCGACCCTTTGAGAGCACTGGGGAGATCAGCTGTTTTGCATAAGGTTAATGGTTTGAAGACAAAGAACAAATGGTTTTGTGCTCTAGACTCTTGAACTGCAGCAGAATGTAGGGTAAACAAAATTCCACCAAGGGCAAGATGAGTGCATTTTTTATGTGGCATTTGAATACCAGCAGCACACAGAGCAAAGCTATGCAAATGCTTGAAGGCTAATTAAAGTCAAAGCAATTACTAAATCAAAAAACTGATTAAAAAGAAGTCTGATGACATCTGTTGTGGCTCATGATGAGCTAAAACTTAGAACATAACAATGAGCAGCATGAAAACATGCAAGAGAGACTTGATTACATTCACAGATGAAATGTTAAGTTTGTTAAAGGTTTCAACAAATGCTTAACTATAATGGCATTAAAGGGATCATTTCCTGACTTCCAACCAGCTTTGTACTGAAACAGTGTGGCTGTTAATTGTGGTGAACTTCCCCCCATCTCCCCGCTTATCTCTCAGCTCAAATGGATTTTTTGCTGGCTCCAGGGCTGATGCACAAACTACAGATTGTACTTCTACATTTTCGTATACCCACCACTACAAACAGACTATGGAACAGTAAAATTAAGCAGTGCTCATCAAATATAAATCAGTATTCTATTACTGTATTGCATTTTTTTTCCCTAAAAAGTCCTCAGAGACATATTTTAGTGCACTGTTTGGCTGTAATATGAGAATTTGTAAGGAGAAAGTGGGCACCATACTGTTTTCTCAGTTGTAAACCAGAGGCCGAAAATGCTGAGATCAATCGGTAAAACTAGGCACTGCTGATAAAATATGAACAAAGATTCTGTTACTGCATTGCCTATTTCTTACCTAAAATGTTTGCAGGAACATATTTTAGTGTACTGTTTAACTATAATTTGAGATCATTTGTCAGCAGCTGGCCACTATATTGTTTTCTGTTGAAGAACGGACAAGCTGGCCTTACAATATCCACCAGCAGGAGCATTTACAAACCGAATTACCGCGACTGTGTTGTGTGAGCATGAGTCACCACATCTACAGACATAAAAAAGCTAAGCAAAAAGTATTAGGGTACTAAAAAATAAATATTAAGCCCAATTCTGACACTGGCACACCGTGAAGATGAAAACAGAGGGCCTGTTGAAACAGGTCATGTGCTTCACATTCTAAAAACCAGCTGCTGGCGATTTGACCAACTGAGTTGCAGGCAATACCATCAGCCGGCGGAGTCGTGCTGGGACTGTCCAGTTCAAACAGCTGCAACTTTTCTCTGCAATGTTCTAAAACGGTTGGCTTGGTGTAAGTGTACGCTATATTTGTATTTTTGCTCTGCTTTAACTTAAACTCTGACCAAGTGGAGACACAGTAGACTAGCAACTCCAGTGTTCTGCTTCTGCAAAGTAAAATGAATGTTTGATAACGTGGAGTCTGGTGGCGATCTCAATTCCCCATCAGAAAAGGTGTCTGACAGCAAGGTAAAGCTGTGGAAACATTCTTAAAACAGCGGACACTTAATCTGATAATGATTTTTTTTAGGTTTTTAGGTGGCTAAAAACTAACCAAATGAGGCAGTGTTTGCTCAGCGCCGTTTGATTTTATGTATATGATGTGGGGGCTTCCTACCCCTAAGTTGTTCACATTAAACATTGTGATTGTGTCTGTTGCAGCATAGTGCATTCTGGTAGGTGTAGGTTTTCTACGTCTTGAGCAAAAGCAAATGCCATAGTCTTTTCCCTCTGTTTTCTCTGGTCATAATGTATTAATTTGAAAAGTATTCGCATCTGGCTGCTGCATGGACAACACAGTGTTCTGAAAAGACAACAATTTCAGCCATGAAATACTTCTTTAATGTGAAGTGACAGTATGTTGAGCAAATGTTATGTAATTTTAATATGTTAATCTTATGTTAATGCTCAAGTGAAATGAGTATACAAAGCACTGTTAACGGAGTGGTCTTACTGTAACCTAAACTGCTTTAGTATTTCACAGTAAGTACTTTGATGGCATTATCACAAGGGGTTACTCTGCCTCTTTAGCTTATTAAAATTTTCAAAGATGTTAATAAATTGTTTAAACCTACCCAACACATTATGAAAATTCAGTTTCACATGCCCTCTTTATATACTAAGCCCTGGAGCCATGATACCCAAATTAATAGCACTGAACCACAGCTCTGTGGCATTTGAACAGATGCCTGAGAAATCTGCCTTATTATCCCAGGGACAACGTGTTGAGAAACGTTTAATTATTCTATGTGTTATGACAAGTTGTTTTCAGATTCAATCGAGCATTCAGAGCCGGGATCCTGCCAATGAGGAGCTGTTGTACATAAGCAGCACATCAGAATCTGACAGCAGTGATACTCAGTGCTTAGATTTGACCCAACAAGCCCGAGGTGAGGGTGTGTTGTGCACAGATCTGTAAATGAGAAAAAAACACCTGCCTCACCTTCAAACATAAATTCTCACCCGTGTTGTACCTGCAGTCACGTAAATGAAGTCAGTTCCACACAATGCCGAGAGGCCCTTTTGAGAGAGGGATTAGATTTGGATTAGCTATGTCAGCACATATATGTCAACGCCAAGCCTACTGTCTCAGATTAATGCTTGCCCCTTCCTATTGGATTAGGATTAGGGGATTGGACAATGCAGAATAAAAGATTAGGGCCCAGGGAGGAAGGCAATTGTCTTAATAGCCACTGAAACAAAGTTTAACCACCGTAAGAATATTAACTCCCTGCTCTTTTCTTTCCAATCTTGGGGCTCTGTAGATCTCAGAGATGTCAGCTCTGTCCTAGAGATCAGGCTTCCAATGTGCCTCAACATAAATACATCCAGTATTTATAAAGAAACTTCAGCTGCCTTGGAATCGTACATCCTGTCAATGACTCAGCCGCATCAACAATGTTAAACATTTGCTGTTCTTTAACCTTTTACATCTTTCGCGGTCTTCTTTAGATTCTCAAAGAATGGGTTGTGCGGATAATAAAAAATTTGCAAAGAAATAGCCGTGACAACCTACTGAGTCTATTTCCTGTCTTTTTTGTGTTGGATGACCAAGTATAGGAGCTTTTTTTTATTCATGTGGGAGGACAAAGGTCAGCAAGCCAAATGTGAAAATAATGTAACAAAAGCTCTTTCATTCCCTGCAAGGTGCATTGAGAATAACCCAACTGCCAGAAAAAAATGTTGGCATTGTATGTTCCCAGAAACCACGGATATGTAACATTTTTACATTATTATGAGGCGGATATGTTGAAACTTACATTTCTTTAGGTTTCAACAAAGTGGTGCTTAACACATAGTTATGATAAATACAAAAAACCTTGAGAAGATCATGTTTTGGCTTAATAAAAAAAAAGATTTTGGAGGTACAGGCTCACTGTTGCATCGCCTCACATTGCCTTTGTCTCGGCCAAAAAGTTGCACTTGACTCGAACACACTGCAAAGACTATGGCCAACTAGCACATACATTCTGTGCATGTGTGAAAGGAAGTAAGGACGAATTCAAGATGTTACTTAGCAAATTAGCACATTAACAGCAGAACCCAATGTTGAAAGAACAAATAATATTCACAGTGCACCAGTGAAATTAACACAACCAACAACACAATTGCTTAAGATCTCAACGGTTAAAAAAAAAAAAAAATCCTACCTAACAGAACAAGTTTGTTTCTACGCCACGCCCTCTTGACTTTAGCCGTTGGCTTGCTTTCCTTACTTCCATTTCTCTTCTCATGCACTGACCTGCCAATCAGAAGGATTTCATTCCCCGCTGGGTGCAATGCCCATTCAACATGCTGAAACAGGCTGAAATTAGCCAACATGGGCTGACGAATGCCATCAATGAAGGACACACTGCAAATATTAAGGCGACAGATGCTCACCAACGGCCCAACATTGACCGACAGGTGTGTCACCTTGGTGTGTCAGGGCTCGTAGTTGTTGCATCTGTTGCTAACGTCACATAAAAGCTAAATTATTAACACAGAGTGATTTTGGAGAACTTGACTGAATGCCTTAATCACTGAGCGACTCCCACAATTGAGTCCCATGTAGAGTGGATGAATGACTTGCAATCATTGCTGCGGGAACAGATCAAACATGTTTAACTCACGACTTGTGTGAATGACATCTTGTTAGAATACAAAGGCTTTTCATTGACATCATAATATGGCGACAGCTCATCCGGCTGCCAGCACCTAGACTCCAAATTTCTGTACATCTGTTCTCTAAACCAAACAGTCTGCTGCTGTATGATGTTTTATTTTCCTTCACTTGTATTCAGCAGCGTTGATTCTATTCCCCAGTGGTAGCTGCCGAGTAGATGTGTGAAGTCGCTCGGTGCTCAGGGCTGCCAGGTGTCTTATTTTCCTTGTCTTCCCAACCTTCAAACAACAGCAGCCTACCTTACAAGAGCCGGGAGGGATGTGTGCTAACAGCAATTCCCCAGTTGGGAGCCTAGCAATTACAGCACCCCTCCTCTATCCCTGTAATTGCAAAGGGAGCTGCTTCCTGAGCGATCAGACTGCTAGCCTGCCACCAGGGAGACTGGCTTCATCACCTCCGGCAGCCCCAGGTAAATGAGGGTGTTTTGCTGGAGAGTTAAATAAAGGTTGTTCGTTAATAGAGTGGGGTGATTCATATCTCGCTTGAACCATAACCTTTTGCTCTGCGGTTAGCTGTGTTGCATGATGGATGGGGCGGGTTGCTTCAGGCAAGTGCACAGACAACCTGTGGTGCCTCTTTTAAAATACGGCAGAACAGAGCAAATTGATGAAATATAGCAAATGCAAATATGTGCAACAGAATGTAGTTCCACTGAACATTGCATCAGCAGCGGCAAGATCACTTGTGCTTCAGGTAACGGCTCAAATACACAAACAGGACAAAAGTACCTCGTGTTTACACCCACATAAACACATTTAAACAGCGGCTTGAAACCTGACCTCGCGTCATATTGTCGAGTGCCGAGTGTTAAGTGTCACCGGGGGACATAAAGGAATGCCAGTGTTTTTCATAATATGTCAATTCTCCCTGGATGAGAAACCTGACACTTTGTTATGTGTTTCTGGAGGTCATGGCAACAAAACCCACTCATTGGTGGCAGCGGGGCAGCTGAGACAGCTAAAAGTAGTTAACGCTGCTGTGCTAATTAGCCAGTTGATGGTGAATTAGACACAGCGGTACACCTTTGCCTGCAGGGATGCAGAAATCCATACAGGTGAGGTGGGGGTAGAGCGTTAAAGAGCAACACAAGTTCTGCATTTTAAAAGAGCAGAACAATGACACAACCTATGACATGCTTTAAATATAATATAGTAAAATAAAAGTTAAAGTCCAGGTAAATTAAAATCAGATATTTCTTTCGTGTTATACATGTTAGTTGGAGCAGTAAAACCATTGCATGATAACCTGTAAATAACAAACATCAGATTTGTCCCTCTCTTTTAGTGGAAAGAAGTAATGTCACAAGTAGTTTACATTCTGAAAACATTCACAGTTAATGACAGTCCATCTACAAAACATATGATAAACAGCCTGAGGTAAAGGCTGAACGATGAAAGCAAAAAGTGCAACAACATGTCTGTTTTTCAGCAAACTCACTCTCAGACTGTGGCTTTGATGCTGATGCTATTTTGTAAGCAATAAGATAGCTAGCTTTCACAGCTGCAATGCTGATCTGTGGGCTGAAACTAAAACCAGAGTTAGGTTTCCTCAACCCTGCCAACAATTCATGTTTCTTCTCTGTTCTTGTCCTTGCAAGTTGTTGTATTTTTCACCATGATGCCATTGATAGTGGTGTTGAATATAATATTGCACGAGCACTGAAAGGTACTGTGAACGCACCAAACACAGTGTTAGCGGTGAGTTTGCTATGTTCAGCAAGCTCTCTTAGTTCTTTCAGTCTAACAATTACACGAATAAACAACGCTGCTAAATATCACAATCATATAGACACAAGCAAAATCAACGTAACGAATGCACCTTTTGGTCCTCTAACCCAAATCAGCTACCCAAGCCGCCGGTAGTTACTGCTGCCGTTGTAAGCCGCTAATGCAGCGGTGCAGTGGCTCTCTTGTTCTTCAGCTCCTTCTTCAGCTCAGGGAGTTGTGTGTGGTTTGTGCTTCTTGGTCAGCTACTGAAGAAGAGTCTTTCACAGCACAGCAGCTTGTTCTTCGGCTCGGGGTGTGTGTGTGTGTGTGTGTGCTTTGTGCGACTTGGTTAGCTGCTAACGAGAGTCTGTGACTTCGCAGTGGCTTGTTCTTTGGCTCAGCTCCTGAGCGGACACACTGCCAGTGTCTCATAGCAGAGAATGCTGCTCATTTTGTGTCACAATTTTATTGCCTAATTCTATATACTTTGCAATTTTGGTTGGATGCTGCTGACACATTTTTCTGTGGCTTGACACAGTCTAACATTTTCACTTTTGCCTTACCTGGACTTTAATACATAAGCTAAAGATGAGAGACTGTTTATGATTTTGGTAAAACATGTTTATTTCTTACTTCATAAAATTGACATGACTGCACCATTTCAGTCAGCTCTCTGCCAAACCTGCTTCATCTCCATGCTTGTAAAGCAATGCATTCAGCGAAATAGTGCCTCTACCACAGCGGGGTTGCAGTACATCATTACGGAATGACGTCTGTCAAAGTGTTGACAACTGTATGTCTACAGAGGTTGAATAAAACTCAACCATACATGAAATCTAAATCAGGAATTTTGGCCCAAGGCAGGTTTATTTTGATTCTCTTCAGCTGTCACTGAAAGTAAACTACAAGGATGCTTATTTCAGATGGTGTGTAATGGGTGAGGGCATCATTAACATGTCTAGTATCACCTGTCATTTAAAAAAAAAAAAGAAAAAAGCTGTAGAGGATGATCTATGAGAGCCATTTCATCAATGAATGTAATTATGCCATATGATTCTTTTCTTTTTGAAAAGAACAATTACTGATTAGGCAATGTGAAATTCGTGCAGAAGGTTTCTGGATAGAAACATCCCAAAAGTATCGTGTCAGGACACTGTACTGGATCCTAATCAACATTCCTTTGTATAAATAGTGGTTAAGTCAAAATATTGCAGTGGAAATTTATATTATTATATTAATTTGAAGTTGGCTCAAGGGTCAACCATAAACTTACTACCATTAATGGATCCATGTTTTATTGTGGTGCTCCAGGGATCAAGGCAGTGCCATCACTCAGGTCTAATTGACATGATGAGGAGCTATTACTGTATTGATCCACCTGGCAAGTGGCACTGGATCAGCTGAGGCCTGTATCGACCTGACTAAGTGGGTCCACAGACCTCTGAGGGTCAGGCAAATGTTAAGGGGATATTACCAGTTGTTTGTAAAGTTGGATCTTGTTCAGCTTTAGGTGAAGCAAGAGCAGCATTTGGACAAGTCAAACAAATATGAACCCAGAAAAAAAAAATCCTGATGGGGGGAAAAAAAGGATACTGACCCTGCTCGTAATACCCGTAAAAACATTGTGCTTTTATAAAAATGCTCATGTACTCGATGAGAATCTGGAACATGAAGTGTATCATGAATAATCCTGGTTAGGCAGCTTAGTGAGTTAATATCATAACAATAAATTATCATAAAATAGACTTCTGAACTTTTTACACAGCCACCAAATACTGTACATACACTGTATAACAATATCTCCAGAGTGATATGATTATAAAAAAACACAGACAAGGGACCAGAATGAGTCTGTCGTCATAGCTTCCCCCTCAGTCCCAGCCAAAGTCATGACCAGTCATCTGGTAAAACTTGCTGTTAAAGGGTTTATAAAAGTCCCTTAGCCTCTGTACCACCTCTGGGTCAATATTAGGATGGGTCCTGCCTTTGGTTTTGCCCAGGCAGTGTGGTTTGCTGTTCCCCTCAGGTCTCTTAAGGCAAGGGAAGCCCTTCGCTGGGTTAAAGTGGAAATGCTTCTCTGTGACCACCCTCCTGAGACCGAGAAAGTCTTGCACGCGAGCCATCTCGCCCGCGGGGTCGCTAATCAGACGCTCTCCGCTGACGAACAGCAGCTGCTCCATCGGGAAATACTGGAGCCAGCGCTCAAGGTGCTTTGCATACATGCCAATTTGAACGGCGCTCCATGTGGTGTCAATCAAACCCGCTGACATGTTCTTAAAGGTCAGGTTCTCGAACGAAGGGATGTCCGGCTTTTTGGAGCGAGTCTGGGTGTAGTCTGAGATGGCCCGGGTGACAGGATCCCGGACGACTACAATCAGCTTTGTGTCTTTAGACATGGTGTAGATTCTTGCAGGGACCTCCTTGGTGACATAGTAGCTGGGTGTCTTCTCCATGGTCAACTGGCCCTCTGATGACTTCGGCATCAGTTCCCTGCAAAAGGACATAAACACACTGATTTACATTTGTGCTGCAGGCACAGCTTGGTACCATTGTATATTTTATTCATCTTTCCACCACCTTAAAAACTTTTAAAGCTCCCGCACAGGAAGATGAGATTAACACTGACACAGAAGCTCCATGGCAGGTTTAAAATACTGTCAAGTAGGAGCAAGTCAATCATCATCAAGGAGACAATTGAAGACATCACGGGCAACACTAGCAGAGCCTGTGAGTGTACCCAAAGTGACAGGAACTGGTAGGTAAAGCAGGAGTCCTATCAATCATCGGTGATTGCGTGTGAACACAATACACAGTTCATGACATGTTCCAAATACAAACCCTTAAGGGATACATTCATCTCCCGCTGCTGCACTTAATCTAGCTAAAGACCTCAATCCTCTTTCAAGCCTCACAATCCCCACATTGAAATATTCCACACCTTCATTACATTATACAAAGGGCGGTTTAACGGTGAATAGGCAGCGTTATGCGTCTTAATGTCATGCCAAGACAGATGTCTGTGACTGCACCTTTCCCGTCATGTCTGTCTGTAATTTTGCGTGAAATGTGAAGATTTTTAGGAGCCCCGCATTCCTCTGGAGAAAATGCAAAGCCTGGGAGCTGTCTATTCCCATAACTGCGCATTCTTCTTGACCCTGGATGGCTCTGGTTGATCATAATATAGCCTGTTAACTGCAGCCCTGACTGGATAATGGCTAAAGTGAGCCAAGGGGGATTAGGACTAAGCCAAACACGCTAGAGCATTAGAGGCTGCCCGACTGCCTTGTTGGCTGGCTGGGTGGCTGGCTCGTCTCTGGAGAGAGGCGGAGGAGAGAGGGGGAGAGATATGTGGCTGTGACGATGAGACTCAATGGTGAGCAGTTAATCCATGAGGAAATACAAGTGATGGACAAATAACACAGCCAACCAAATCTAGTAACTGTTTTTGAGACTGACCCCTTGACCTCTCACCTCAAAATATGAATGGAAATGGGTGCTATGGATACCCACAAGTCTCCCCTTTACAGACCTGCCCACTATATGTAGTATATGTATTATTTTTGCCTCTTATATTTGAATATTTCTGCATACTGGGGTCTGTAAACAGTATTGGAATTGTATAAACTGGATATGACTGGAAAGCTGAGAGTCTTTTGGATTCAATGAGCCCAATTTTGTCCATGCATGATGCTGTTATCCCCCAGAGTGGCCGTTTCATTGTAGGGAGGCCATTTCTTTGACATCACTGTATTAAATGACCTATTGTGACCTCAAGGATTATCAAAGACCCATAAAACTTGTCAAACACAAACAAGAGACCTCGGGCATTCAGAGGATACGGCTTTTCGTGGTATGTTGACAATAAGGGGCTTTCTCAGCAGTTTCCAGAGCAGAAGTACTCGCCATCTTATAGACTGTCAAAAGTGCCAGTCTTACAGAAATCTCAAAATGTCGAACAATTTTGATACCGGATTAGGGATGTCACGATACCAAAAATTCAGTAGTCGGTGCGATACCAGTAAAATTATCCCAATCCCATGTGTACTTAAACAAGAAATACTTTATTAAAAAATATTTGCATATAAAATAACATTTCTATCAACAGATTGATATTACTTATATTTTTTCTTTTCCTCTTTACCTATTTTTCGTTGTTAAAAACATTGATCAACATCCGCAATAAACTCAATAAACTATTTAAATATTTACTATTTAAATCAGGCTGACAGCAGTTGTGGGAAACATCAAATGTCCCAGTACAATAAATCAAACACACCCCAACCGTTGTGTTTCCGAAGTAGACAGGCATGTGCAGTCACGTACTGCTGAGAGTGAAATCCCTGATTGTTAGCTCACGCGCAGCTTGTTCAAGCTGTTCTCTGTGTTGTTGAAATTAAACAAAATAACATGGAACATATCTGCGTAATTTGCTACTGAATTTAATTGGGATATTTTGAACTGAATGACATTTCATGGAGTGTTGCACGTCTCGAAGGCTAGGCTCATAGGAGACCACTGGACTCTCTCCCAGTGGAGGGGCTGGGGGAGAGAGGGAGATGTCCGGAGTCCGGACAAAGCTCCGGACGGAGCACGGACGGTTCAGAACCAATACGAACTTCTATAAAAATAAACTGCTTGTCAGACCAGACCAGGCCTCTGATAAAGACAGGCCTTTATTTATTTTTTTAAACCAAATGGTATCAACCCAAAAATGGATGCAACGACCTATGAGACCTAACTGAGCATGAAATAACCATCATATACTTCCATCATAATGTTCTAAGCCCCTATACATATACTCTACACTTATAAAATTTGAATAGGCGCCCCTAACCAAAACATAGACACTAGACACTGCTGAGCTGCATCTCAAAATATTCTCAGGGTTCCCAGCTTTCAGATGTATATATATATATGATGTATACCACATCTATGGGGCAAATACTGTCGACCTGCTATCTATCCCATAAGATCCCCTGCCTCTGCTTCAAAAAAAGACAGAAATTGGTGTATGCTAGGGAGACACGGAGTGGAAGAGCTTAACCTATTTAAATTGTAAACTCCACACAAGCTAAAACTTCCCAACTTGTTATATGTGTAAAAAATACATGCATAATTTTTGTGTCAATGCATTGAAGAGGAGCCCAGTATTTTCTTAGAGGCCGACGCCTGTGCCACATATATGTTTTCTCGCCTTGTATTGAAACAGAAAGCGAGATATGCACACTCAGGAGATTGAAGAGATTTATTTATTAACAGCATCAAACTAGCAGTTGGTCCCTGCGGTCCTTCATCCGAGGATGATATCCCATACAGACTCAACAGATGTCTCGAAAGCAAGAGCAGTGTGCCGATATCGCCTTTTCTGCTACATGTGAGGATGGAAATAAATATAAGCCATGATGTGATGCTCACGAGCATCAGCCCTCCAACATATCACATTTTGGTTTAAGTCAGTCAAAATGTAAATCTTCAGTTATTACAGTATTTGTTAATGTCCTCATGTTTTGATTGTGAGCGGTTGAATCTGAATTGAACAACGGGAAAGCAGAGGAGCCATGTCATTAAAGTGATTACAATAATTTCCAACCATCTGTTGGTGCATGCACAAGGAGCTTCAATATCCCTCTCCGAACCCAGCAGCTTTCATCTTACAAATTTATGTGGTGGGAACGAGCAGAAAATGATCTGCCAGATTTTGCTGTGCTGCAGAGCACTGGGGGGGGGGGGGGGGGGGAGCTTTAGTGATTATGGGAAAAGTAGGCATCACCCATACCTCATTAGAGCCAAACAAACACACAAGGGGTTCTCTTTCTTATGCAATTTCATCACCTTAATGTCACCTGCTCTTTCCTTTCTATGGAGGCCCGAGCTCTTACACATTTATTCCACTCCTCTCTCCCTGAGTGTCGTAGTCTTACCATTGTATGTGGTGGAAAAACCCACCAACCTAATCAAGGTAATAGGTGTGAGAGACACAAACAACTCTATCAGAACACCCCGCAATTATCGTCTGCATCTCTTGGATACACACAAGCAGAGCGCTGTAGGCCTTTCTCAGGGGCCTCAAGGGACACAAAAACTTACTACCAATCAAACTTTCCACTTAGTCCCCGAGCAAAACAATCTGTGTGAGAAGTACATGCATTATTCATCTTAGCAGAGATAAAGCAGGGGAGAACATCTCTGACTGAGCGAGGAGTGAGAGACTTGCCTTAGGGGGGCAGATGTAGCAAGCTTTCACAATTTGTTCTGCTTAATAAACAATGTCGCCTGGAACCAATAGGTTTCAGTGCATCCTCATCTATCAATCAGCCATGCAAAGGCATCATCATTCAGCTTCAAGGCAGTAGGAAAAAAACACAAAACAATCCTCTCTGTAGAATTGAGCCACATCGTGCCGACTTTTGCCCCTTCGTGAATTTTGCATGTTTCGATTTGACCTCATAAAGCTAGAAACGCAGCTTTGCTCTAAAAGTGTAACATCTAAGTGGGCTGTAAAGCCATAAAGCAAAGACTCTGAGCTTTGAAGAGTTTCTACCTATAATTGGTGCACTAAAAATAAATCTATATTGATGCTGGGGCATACACGTAAACATCCTCTGCCCTCTAACCTGTCCTCTTAAACTCGCAGGAGAACAGCCGGGCCGAGGAGATAACAGAGGTAGACTTTTAAGAGAATGAGATTGAGCAAGGGAGGAAGGACTGGAAGAAGCACAGAGAGGATTAGCTGGAATCAGGTGCACTGTTGGAGGATGGAGACTGTATAGGCTGACCCCGCTGACCCAGAGGCCTAAGTCTCAGTTTGAAGTCACCAGCCACTTTAGATGCTGTGTGTGCATTTTCCTGCAGCAGTAGCACAAGATAAATCTCACCCCTACTGCAGCCTACACGCAGATATTAATCCAGGAGTAGTGTGTTGCGTAATTTGCCCGTGTTTAGTCTGCTGGGCAGTCAGGTGTGTCCATTGAACAGGCTCCTGGGAAGAAAGCGTTTGAAACCTGGTGCCTTGTTTACATTCGCTGCTATCAGGAAGCAGGTTCAAAGGTAGGAATTTACAACGCTCGGCTGCTGGATGATGCCCTCGGTGATGAGTTCACCACAGCGAGGAACGAGTACAGTGCAGAAAACTCAGACAAGATCTTTCACTTTTTGTATCCAGCTGGTATTCTGCTTGACTGACTCTAATTGGCATCTATATTTCAGCTTTTCAGACTACCGTGACAAGGGACTGCTCCAGAAAAAAACCCTCAGCGATATCTAATGTCGTGATGAGTTCTAATCTCACACTGCAGCTCTGTGAGTGCTTTAGCTACGGTGGGAATTTTCTCAAAGACAAGATGAGAGGTGGTGGTATGCAGCCACTTACACTAATCAGACCAATACACTGTGAGATGAGTTCCAGACCTAAACTCAAAAAGAGAAAGCATCTCAAGGAGAGATGTTCTTTTGTCATTTGTAGCCCATCTTATCACGCGTGTGAAAGTCATCGTCGCTGCGCTTTACACTCAGGACCTTTTTTAACATGACGTCGAACAGCGTTCAGTATCTCAGCAGCATTCCTGAGCAACAGTGGTACTGCAGAGAATGCCTTTTTCCCATCCTCCGTTATTACTGTCAGTATGCAGAACTCAAGGCCACCTGGCTGTCTGATGGAGACAGGCCCAGTTTGAAGAGAGGAGGAGGAGGAAGTGTGCGTGAGACATTCTGGCTTCCCTCACACAACTGTCAGCCTCACATTAACACATAACAGTTCTGACAGTCAGTTGTTTATAGAACCAGTGAGCACTTTTTCTCAGGGTGGTGGTGCTGGAACAAGGTAAACTAAAGATGCCAAATGAATTTCCATATCGTTCATAGCTACTGCTTCAACTGCTGTTTCAACAGATACGTTGGAGATACTTGCAGTGTGTTTTATTGTTAACAGGTTGTTATTGTCTGCTTTCATTTTGGAGGACGGCTCAAAGAGACGAAGCAACAGATGTGACTCTGACTTTAAAATAAACAACTAACACAAGTGTAGGTTATTTCTATAAGCGAGAATATGTTACCGTGACCAGAGACTTACAGGGGGATCTGCACCAGCGATAGAAACACAAGTCAACAGCATCTAACTTAAAGGGGATGTCACATCAAAGTCTAGTTAGAGGTCTCAGAGTAATATATGCACATATGCAAAAAAATGTGTGTTTTAAATAGAGGGGACTTATAAATCCTTCCATGTGATGTCACTTGAGTCAGTGTCTTTTGGGGCTGGATTATAAAGTTTAAATGCTCTGTATGTGACATTCAGAGCACTGATAGTAGTAGCAAACCAATATTTGCTATGTAAAGCTACAGTATAATGAAGTAATGGCATCCTGAGCAAAGATTGTACAACTGCGTGTGTTGTAATATGAGCTTCTCTGTGGTTTGTTGTGTTAAGCTGGTCCCACCATGTGTGCATGTTAGGGCATGTTTGTATCCCACTGGATAACACGGCACTCAGACTGCGGTTACTCCCAATTTCAATATCGAGACCACGTTAGCGCGGAAGCGTAGCACCCACCCTCTAGTTCCCCGTTGGTTAACACTGTTAGCTTTGTCATCACCGTTGCTGTTGTTTATGGAGTTAGCACCGTTAGCTAGGCTTGTCACAATATGCGATAAGTCGGTTAATTGCATGGTAAATTAAAAGGGAAACGGAAACTTTTCCAGCCGTGATTAATTGCCATATTCCTGCATGTTTGTTTTCCTCGTCTCTCTCCACCAAAGAGACTGGATGACAAGAGCGTTCACTGCCATGCATCGTCTGGCAGCCAGGTGAGTTGGCTCATTAGCGTAATGAACGGAGGGAAAGCTCTTGTCATTGAGTGTCTTTATCTCTGTGGGGGAGGCGTGGCTATGGGCTACACACACACACACACACACACACACACACACACACACACACACACACACACACACACACACACACACACACAGTGCGATCTTCGTGAGGGGGATACGATATACCAAATGACAGAGGGGAGCCCAGTAATTTGGACGAGCCAGTGTGCCGGGTTTGTTCTAAAACCATCTCAACAAAAAGAGCGAATATCACCAACTTAACTGCACACCTGAGAGTGAGAGACTGACAGTCTATTTTTTGTATTTATTTATTTGTTTCGGTATTTTTACATTATATTTTGGATATTTAAATGTTCTTTTTTGCATTCCTAAATATTCTTGTCAAGTAAATGTTTATTTCTCTTTAAAAGGGTGTACCTGCATCGTTATGCCTTTATACGACAGTTTAATAGACATCTTTTTTATAATGGTGCTTTATGGGGAAAATGCTTTTTGGGCCATGGGGGATTTGTTTTGCTGCAATGCCGCTAGTGGCCACTGGGAAAAACTAGCTGCAAGGCAGAGCTGCTTTCCTGAGGGCCTGGGCTTGAGGCTTGAGGCTACATTGGCTGCTACTGGCTTAATACACTGACCAAACTGGCATGGGGCTAGTTGAATTGTGTGTGATGTAAGCACCACATTTTGGCAAGGGATAATAATAAAAAAAAGACAATATCTGTGGCTCCACTGCATCCACTTTGATCCCCTTCAAAAGAAAAAAAACTGCCCATCACCAGTTCAACAAAGTAATAGAAGTGCAATGCTAAATCAGTACTAAACAAGCAGCACTGTTAACTAGAACCCCCCAAAATAACCCATCCAGCAAGAACACCACACAGCACAAAGAAATTCTGAATATGTGTGACAAAGCGACTTCAGAGAAAAGCTGAAAGACACCAGCCAGCAGCAAAAGCAACCACTGTAGCAGTGATAATAAAGACTTGGTTGAACAAAGGCAACAACACTAACCCATATAATCGAGTGGGCTCCAGTAGCCTAGAGTTTCTTGGAATGAAGTGTTGGAGGAGATTGAATGAACAAAGGAACAGAAACTCATTGAATGAAAAACTGAGAAGAAGCTACAGCCAAGAGAAATGAGAGCAGCTGACTATTACATACTGTATGTGTTCATGTAACCGACTGTGGTTCTATATAGCAAAACAAAATAATATGTAAGAATTAAACTGTAATTGTTGGTAATATTTGGATACCTATACAGGCAAACCATGGTGGATAAGTACCTGAAAGCCATACTTGAGTAAAGGCACAGATATCTTACCAGAGGATGACCTTGGTAGAGGTTAAAATCACCTATTAGAATATTACTCAAGTAAAAGTCTTCAATTTATTATCTGTAATTTACTGTATTTAATTATATTAAATATAGTTAAGTACTCAAGTGGTCAGAATTGTGAGGATTATGAAGCTTATTTCTTTTTAACATGTCCACCGCCTTAAAAATGGAGCCTACACTTGAAGAAAAACAAGGTTTTCACAACTTAAAGGATTTAAAGACAACCTTTGACCTCCAGGGCAGACGCACTGAAGTGGAGCCGTCACCGCGCAGTTGCCTGTCACAAATCTCTATGTCCTCGAATCATTACTCACCCTTTCTGCTGTGGGACTACGCTTTCTGTTTCTATTATGAAGTCAGTCTCATTGTATGGTGGAATTTTGCTCATGTCGTTGCTAGCATGTAGCATCTCATCTGACGTGCAGCACTCGTTTGCACTTGTCCTTACGTGATTACCCTGTGATGTAACTTGCAAACTAGGGCCACTAATCACCAAGCCTTGTGATTTTATTTGTGGTAACTAAGAAAAAAAAATTGATAATGAATAAAGGGAAATGTAGTGTAGTAAAAGTGAAAGATGACAGAAATATAAAAACTTAAGTAAAGTACAGATATCCCTGAAAATACATTACACAGCTGCAGGCAATAATGTCATGCTAAAATATCAGCTATTTCAATCGAAAATGTTGGTCAACTACAGCTGCGATTGTGGGTGTGACGCATTTTCATTTCAGTAAATATGGGCATCATTTACTTTGTCAAAGCACCCACAATTATGACGTTAGAGTTTCCACTTAATGGGATGAGACAACCCATTCTTTACATCTTACTATGTTTCCAACATATGCAGCGATTGGTACAATTAGGTCATTCCCCACCACAGATGCATGCTGGTCGGAGAGGATCAGCGAAAGCAAACAAGACTTCAAAGAGGCAAAACCAAAGATGGCTGAGGCAGATTTCTAAAGTTGCTCTGACTTGCTGTCAGGCAGTCTCTGCAGCGGAGAGACAGATAGAAGCAGGAAACAACACATTCTCTCTGAAGATACTACAAAAGAGGGAGAGAGAGAGAGAGAGAGATGAGGAAGTCAACAACTCAAGGGGATATAATGGAGTGAACTTGTTTTGTTTCAGTGTTTCCAAAGTGCTGTAATAAGTGCTGTGGTTTGACAAATTGCCTCAAGCTAAAGCCCAGGGGGTTGTTGCAGCAAATTAAACCTTCAATCTCCAGAAATGGGTGGGGAGGTGCACATTATTGACAATCTGGAGGACTTATTCGAGGAACGCTAGCATCATTTTAGGCTATCGGAAGAAATCTGATAGAGTCTGATGTTTTGGGGTGTGGGGGATTATGTTTTGTGGAAATATTTTAGGAATGTTTGAAACAACAGCTAGCATGTGTGAATTGTTTCAGCGAGGCATCTCATTATCGACGCAGTTTTCCCTTCTTTTCCTGTCAGTGTGCTGACACATTAGTTTAAGCTGGGGGTGGTATACCTATATCAAGAGCTCTTTCACTTAATGCCGATCCCCCTGTGTCCTTGCAAAGGAGCTAGGAGTGTTGAGTAAGCAAAATTCCACCGGTGGACTCGAATGAACCTTCTCCTGGGAAAAACGCAACTTTTCCACACAGAGATCTCTGAAAGTCAACTTTCAGGCTAAAAAGCTTAAGTGTAGTGTTTGAGTCTTTTCTTGGGCGGGTTCCAATGAATGCTCTTTCTGATGAACTCCTGCTGGGCTTCGTCAAAGGGCACTTTCACCCTTCTGAGCACATTTGCATACAAAGTGAAGGCAGAGAAAACATGTTTCACACTAATTGTCTGCTCTTTTATTGTCAGGGTTAATGCAGACCTCAGGGGTTCTCCAGCATCCCCTTTCATTGAGCTCCATAATACTGTTGCGCTTTCTAAAGACTCACTTTAAATTTACTGCCCTCTATCTGCCACTGGCCTGCAGTAAGCTTTCCCTGGGGCTCTGAGGAGGATTAGGCCGTCTTCTCTGACACCCTCAGTGAGTTAGTAAGAAGGCGGCTCATTGTTCTATATATGGAGCCTCAAGAGGAAAAACACAATCTCAGCAATTAAGTCACATCTACTGTATAGACCTTGATTTGAGAATGCATTCAGTAGATGAGTATTAACCTGCCAGAATAAGACGTACGAGAGGAAGTTGGTGCTGTTATTAAAGAAAGGAGGGGCCAAGGACTTGCCTTCTGTGTGAGCATGTCTGCCTGCCTCTCTGTTTCTGCCCATGGGTGACAACGTGCTGTATTGTGGTTGGTGTCCTGCTGGGCTGGGGCCTCTCCGCTATGTGGGGCCTCCAGTAGGATGGACATAGCAGACCTCCAGCAGGATGGACACACCAATCACAGCAGATAAATAGTGTAGGCACAACTCAATGCCACCACAGGAGCTGATAAGCCCACCCAGTGGAACTCCTCTCCCCAAGCCACTGCACGCCATTAGTCTCGGGGCAATGAAGTGAAACATATAGGGGAAACAAACCCACACACACCTTTGTCTGGCTTTGCGCTCTCAGCTTATCTTTAAGACTAACTTCTGTGCAGACAGGATGCAGGACAGCATGAAGACATGTGCTTCAGAAACAGATAAAACTTTATAGAAAAATGCTCATTTAGTGAGTTGAGGAAAAACTCAGTGACCGTGCGCTCCGCCATAAAGCCAGCCGAGGGGCTTTCTGAGCTCCACTAAATGATCATTAAGGGTTGACTCGATGTCTTGGTGCTCTGCTGTATGGGGTCAATCTGTGGCACAGCGCTCTCACTGTGACAACTCAAGCCAAGTTGTTTTAATTAGCCAGATCACCTCTGTGGGAAAAAGAGGCCTTCATTATACAGTACACGTCCCAAGATGAAACAGTTTTCCACATCCACAAGCCGCTGCTGTGAACAAGTCGCCGGCATGTCTCAATTATACACAACTGCTTCTCTGACTACACAAGATTGTATTGTGTCCATCTTTAATGATAGCTTCTCCACCCTTTTAGACGTTAACATGCATTGCCTTGAGCATAACTTGATTTTAAAAACAAGCTTGAGGACTTTGCGCCTAAAGGTAAAAAAAAAAAATCTTGTTTTTGTTACTCAGTCTGTAGAGATGGACAAAAGACCGCTCTCCACACACTGATCATCCAAAAATGTCCTAAACCTGTCCGGAAATTCTTCAAGGAGCTTAAGCGAGAAGTCCTTTGAACAATGCTTCGCTTCCCCTATTGTAGCTTTATGAAGCCAGCTTTGAAACAGTGTCTAGATCCTTTGACATTGCCCCGCTAATCCCTCGGCTCAGCCAAATGGACACTCGAAACAGCAGCATCTCTGATTATCTCTTATTAACAATGTGGTCACTCTGATGTAAAGCATTCAATGCCAAACCATTTCCGGGAACATCTTGGGTACATGACAGATCAATATTTTCCACGAATATTGCGTGTTTGTGATTTATTTCCAGTAAGAGAAGCAAGTTGTGTAACTGTGCAGCTGAGTCAATAGTAAAGAGCTTGCATATTGAGATTGTGAGGCACGGTACAAGGACAACAGTTGCCATGGCAGGGAATACAATAAAAATGTTACGTTACACAATATCAAAGGTGTAAGCAGCCTCGGGTCTCTGCCTCTGACATTGATGTGTATTTGGATTGAGGATCAAAACAAATTACTACCACTGAATCAATACTCTAAGAACTCATAATGTTGAATCACGCTCCCGGCATCTCAAGGATGACGGCATGATGTAACTTGCTGATTCCTAAACTGAAGGGGTGGTTTGTTCCTTTGAACTGCACCCAGAGTTGATGTCAAATCTAAATGGGAGCTCTGCTGTATCTGTTTCTGCCTGGTGCTCCCTTTGTGGCAGGAAGTGCAGATTCAAGGACGAATGGGATGTAGAAACATTCCAGGAACACGGAGTGAAGGCTATGTAAACAAGCAGGAAATCAATTGTACTTTGCAAATGAACATGGCCTGGAAGAGTTGTGCTAAAATGCCAAGCTTTAGTCTTTAGAGAAATGTGGGTAGTGCCCTTTGACCTGTGGTATACTGACATTAGAGGTGCATTGATTGCACCTGCAGTTGCTTAAACTGTAAGGTGCAGAGATGTCAAAATGTCATAGCAAGTATATCAAAAGTTTATAGGGTATTCTTCATAATAATATCACCTGAGGCGACTCTTATCACCTTATCAGCAGGTTTTATTGGCTGGGTTTCAGTTTCATTCCTGTCAGTAAGATACCTACAACATGTTTACTGTGATGGACATATACATACATACATTACATATGCTACACTCATGTTTTTTATCTGCCTTAACCGTAGATTTAACATGTGAAAAATGTAATAAAAGAGGTGATCAACATGACAACCGAGGAATAAATGAAGGTTTTTTATATCGACCACAAGGATCTTGTTACGGAATTTATCTAACTGAATCACAGTATCATGCCATTATCTCATCTTATCACCTTGCAAAATATCTTCCTTGGAAACGCACTGATATATGAGTTGTGTTCACAGCTTATTATCACATATTGTGCTTTTCCCCCCCTGTTGCAATAAATTATATGGGACTTGCCAGAATAATGTAACATACACGCTATGAGGACAGAGGAGCAAAGTTAAATATTTTCCTTTTCATGTAGCCTGTTATAGATATTCCAGCCTATTGGCTTGTGTTTTTATGGTGGAAAGAAGATCAAATTTGCATGAAGGTGGCACAAAGAAGAGATAAAATTTTCAGAGGAGGAAGAATTATGATTTATTTTGGAGTTCTGTATCCAAACAGCCTCCCTTCATGATGCCCTTGAGCAAAACACTTGATTTAAATGCGTAAATGAAGCAAACAGAGCTCAGCTGACTGTCTATCTCTGAATTCATGTTTTTAAAAACAGCTGATCAGTGCGCTACCTGTACCACTCCAGTCCCTTGTCGTAGTTGCGGTCGAAGAAGTGCGGCTCCGCTCCCACCGCTCTGATGTCTGGATGCAGGCGCAGAAACTCCAGCAGCGCCCGGGTCCCTCCTTTCTTCACCCCGATGATGATCGCCTGGGGCAACTTTTTACTTTCCGACTCATTGAGGAAACCTGACATGGCATTATCATCCAACGCCTTCGCCTCGCCTCTAATTTCATCCCACTCCTCTCCTCTGCTGTCCAAATCGTTTTCGTTATTCAGCAAGTCCCTGGACGCCCCGAGAGAGGACTCCTGATTGTCAACTTCTGAGTCGTTGTCGTGCCTGCTCACCGAGCCGTACGCCAGGTTTGGCATGGTTGAGCAGTAGCCGACACAACAATATATCATGTACACCCAGAGGGACAGCATTATGCAGAACATAAAGAGTTTGTTTTTCACGTGGGATGATGGCACAACATGTAGATTGTGTAGAATCGGACTATATTCCATAGGACCGCCGTGAAAAAGTTATATTCCAGTCAACAGGCATTTTGGCAAAGGCGCCTCACTCCTCTGCCATGACTCAGATCCTGGACACCCGGTGCGCAATTTCCCAAAACACAAGTTAGAGCCAATACAAACTGATACTGGCCGTTCACCTCCTGCTTCAACTCCAGGTCTGCTTGGAGAATGTGATGGATATATATTTCTTTTATTCTTGACAGAAACCAAAAAGTGAAAAATAAATAGAACAAAACAAAACAGGCAGTGGAAATATTGCAGGTGAGCGACACGCGCGTCAGAGACTGAGTTTGTCTCCCATCACTTGCTCTCAGTGTGTGAGCGCTCACACAGCATGCCGCACCAAGTTATGTGCGCCAGGCAGCAAGCCAGCTGGAATATGAAAAGGACACTTCCGGTGTAGCCTTTCAAAATAAACCTGTTGAAAGTGTGGCAAAGTAAGCTAAAAAAAATTTGAGTCATCTACCCCTTGCAAAACATTTGTTGAGGTTCATGGTAATAACAATTATTAACTGCAAATTTGATTAACTGAGCATATCATTTTTCTAATAATGTTCAAATGCAAATCAATGCATGTCACAGCCTGAGAGACAACCAACAACATATAGTTCATCTCATCACACATCACACTCTGCCTTTTTATTTACTCTATAACTTTTTTCCCTTTAAAATGTATGTCTATGCATTTGTAATAATACATTGTTGTTAATTGTTTTTTAATATTCCGTCTTAAATTGTAATTGTGCTTCGGCAACACATAAGAAATGTCATGCCGATAAAGCTTTGAATTGAATTGAAAACTGCATCCACCTCTTTTTTGTCTTTGGATTTTGGACACTGGATTTCTGATCTATGCAAAATACGCACCAATTAAGAGGCAAAATATCATCACTGCTTGCAACTTTAATTTTTATTTATTCACGTAGGCTATGTGTAGATGTGTATGTTTACCTTTGTTGTCCTTGTTAGAACACAAATTCCATGTATGTGTACTCACTTACTTGGCCATTGAAGTGAGTCATCACTTTTATTTTGAAAGTTGCCAGTGTCCCGGACCTGTTGTGTCTCTCTTTGTGCGCACTGACGCAGCTCTTACAGTCTCAGAAACACTGGAGGGCGGATGACTACCGGTGGAGTTGAACAATCCTTCCACTCTGAACATGATTAAAGCATTTTTAATGTCAAACACTGGATGACATTACAAACCAAGTTAGATGTAGCTCCTTTTTTATATTGGATGGAATAAGCACCAGACTATAGGAAAGCAGTTCCAAGTTTTTCTGTGTCAAAATACCTGCCAAGTTACACAGAAGGCAAGTTTGAGCTTGACAGCCTACCTGTTTGTGAAATTTTGGGGGATATTTGGATCACAAATGAAAGAGAACGAACGAATGAGAAACCAGCTGACTTTTAAAAAAAAATATATATATATATATTTCTTTATTATTTATTTTTATCTTTATATCATTTTGTTGATTTTTTTAATGTAAAAAAATAAATAAATAAAATAAAACTCCAGGTGGCACTCTAAGCAGCCTACTACAGGCTGCCTGTTACAGGAAGATCTGCCTCTGAGAATAGGTGTTTACATACTGCATATATATGAAAAGCATATGTTTACTTGTTTGCATGTTTATGACTTAACATGTGCACTTCTGTCATTTACACCACATCAAACATTAGCTTTAAATGCCAGGTGACAAACAAGTGCCATGACTTGAAGATATGCGCCACGGATCAGCTGTTTCTTTAACAGCTTCACACTTTTCTTGGTATTGTGGGACGTATGGTCGAGTGAGTCAGAGTTAATTGGCCTCATAATCCTTCTTAATTGCCCTTGTAATCATTCCAAACAATGTGAACATGCCGTCCTACATAAACAACTGCTATCAGTGTATTTTGGGGATCCATAAAAGTTAATAATTTACTCTGCAGGGGTGTGGTGGTGCAGATACTGGAGTCATATGAAGATGTGTGTGTGTGTGTGTGTGTGTGTGTGTGTGTTAGCACCTCCTCTTGATGCAGGGTCAAAGGCCTTCAGTCCCACTGCACCCCTGAGCTAGCAGAGGATTAGCAGGATTACCCCAGAGCTGCCATGTCAGTCAGAGTTTCACCAGAGACAACCCTGCCCCCTTCATCTAAGCCCCTTATCTCATCTCTCAGACACTGCTGTATATGATATATATGTGCTCTGTGTGTGTGTGTGTGTGTGTGTGTGTGTGTGTGTGTGTGTGTGTGTGTGTGTGTGTGTGTGTGTGTGTGTGTTTTCTAATCCTAATAGTTGCATTTCCACAGTGCATGGGCACAAGATAACCTGTGTGTGTCAAGGGGTTTACTTGGAGCTACGCAGTCACGGTTTGCCCTTTCTCCGTGTGTGTCTCTCTGTGTACAGACCATGTTTGTCTTTGCACTGTGTACTTGTAACTCTCCGTGTGGAAGTTGAATGGCAGAGTTCAAGTGTTGTCAGAGTATTAACTTTACTCTGAAGTCCACTTTTCCTGTGTTTAGCAATTGGAAGAAGCCACTTATAGATGACTGTATCTTTGACATAATAGTCTTCCGCAACACTTATTCCTCCACTCAGAACTCCCAGTACGAGAACACTATCAATCACCGCATGTCTGTTTTGAAATACTTACAATATGTTTGTCTAACTTGACCTTTTTACGATAAAGTATTAGTCACAACCCAAGTTTCTCTGGCAAATTCAGTCCATTCTTGCCAAGTGTAAGCACACTGGAACACTGTAATGGAGCACAGCCAGATGAACAGAGTTAAATGAACAATTATTGTCTCCTCTAAATGATATTATGTCTGGGAATGTTGTGACTGACATGAGAATATTACATGTAAGTGAATTAAAGGTCCAGTGTGTAGAAATTTGGGGGATATATTGGCAGAAATCGAATATCATACATCAAGTATGTTTTCTTTAGTGTATAATCAGCTGAAAATAAAAATCATTGTGGTTTCATGACCTTGGAATGAGGAGTTTAAATCTACATAGGGAGCATGTCCTCATCCACGGAGATCGCCATACTGCGCCAACATGTTTCTACAGAAGCCCAGAATGGACAAACCTAACACTGGCTGTAGATATGGCCATTTACATTTTCACCACCACAGTTAGCAGCCCTACCACAACAAGCAGCATCAGAAAAATACTAATTTTTCAACGTGAAACTGGTTTATTCAATGTTTTTACCAGTTGAAATCTTGGGCAGTGACTTGTGGTGTCGGACAGTGACAAAAAAGGCATCCTTTAACGTGGGCATGATACGCCTCCGGTCACTGTTATAGTTTAACGGCGCTTGGCAGTGTCAGGGGGAAACGTGACGGAACAAGAATGAAAGTTAAGGCAACGAAAGACCAAGTAGGATGGGTGGGACAGGTGGTGGATGGGTCCAACCAACTCCGGCTTTCACCCAGGAGAGCAGTGTTCAATTCCTGAAAGATCATAAAGCCAAACCCTGTTCCTTTTTCCTAAACCTAACATTAGCTGTTGGAGGAAAAAAAAAAACATCAATTCAAGTTGTTGTACTGACGTAGTGTGTTTATTTTGAAAGAGACTGTATGTAAATGGTAAATTTCCTGTGAGGACAGAAGTGTATTTTGAAAGAAGACAATGCATGTGACAGGCAGAACTTGACACAGTATCCCAGAACACCAACAACCAACGTCAAAGTTGTGACTCTGCCCACCTGCCAATATACTGTTTGGCAAACTTTCTTCACCAGCTAGTTGCAAACTTTGTGTGCTGTTTGGTGTTAGACAGGTAGGATACAGTGGCTTAATTAGAGCTTCTCTGCTAAGAAAGCAAGATTATTTAATCCAATATTATTAAAATGTGTCAAGGTACACCGTGAAGTTACCTCTGTATAAATAATTAAAGACACTTTAACATGCAGCACACTAATATTACAAATAATTTATTTACTTTAATGGCACTAGTGTAAAGCTGATAATATATTGATAAATTCTAGGATGATATTAAGATGTATTAATAATGATATATGATCACTAACGCTCTAAAAAAAATGGACCTGGATCTTATTTTTGCCTTTTTCTGGGGTTTTATTTTTATCTGCGTGGAGGGGATTGACAGGCTTCAAAGAAGAGCACAGTCATGGAAGGATGAGGCTTAAAGTAAGAACAAAAGACACTTAAGGGAGGATGCACACACACACACAAACATGCATGCACACACACACACACACACAAAGGGCACACAAGTAGACACACTTTTTTCCAAAATAAAAGTATGTGTGCTGCTTTGTTCCATCTGTTGTGCTTCATGATACACAGAGACAGGACTTTAAACACACATACACACATATGCACTCTGTGTCACTGCACAAGGACTAAGCAGAAGAAAACCGGACCCACTAAAGGGCGCGCTTGACTTGTTCTACACATCCTCAATACGATACCACTAACTGAACCATGTTAACACACTCCTCTTCTGCAGCCTAAACAGATGACATAAACTGCAGCTCATACATGAAAGCCAGACAGTGGAATAGGATCAGGACACACTGTGATACTCAGTTCAGGCGTGTGTAATCTAATGAAATCTGACCTAACCTGTGTGTGTGTTTGAGTTGTCAGCCTGACATGTGGTGGCGTTTTATGCTTTAGTAAAAGTAAAAATGTAGTTTAACAGTATTCACACCACAGAAATTTTTTTTTTTGTTGCATCATTGTGTGGAGAAGAAAGCCTAAAGCTGAGTCTTTTTACCCAGCAAGGACATGTTGTGTCCCACACACCTGCTTGCACAATAATAGCGCTGCTAACAACCTGTGCTAGCTTAACACCTTGCCCTGTCAACATGTTTTCAAAACCCACTTTTCAGCTTTCTCACAGGTGTGTGAATAAAGTGGGAATCAGGTGCAAAGATGTGCCCTGAGTGTATTCTTATGTCTGTGCTGTAGGGTAAGGCACTCATAGTTAAGTACACAAATGAACGTGCTCGGACGTGACAGTGCACTAACGTCACTGTTGGAGCAACCTCCAGATGTCAAAGATCTGAGCCCATTACAGAGTAAAGTGGACTGATGGATGATCCCATCCGCCACTCTGTCCCAGAACACAAACAACACTAGGACAGAGGCGGTCTTACACAACACAAAAGCCCTCAATCTAATGACGGGGTTATTAGGCCAGCTGAGAGGCAGATCAAGACACCGCTCTGGCTCCTTAAGTCCTCCTTCAAGGTCTTCAACTCTGACTAAGGCCATTTAGAATGTCTATAAATTCTCTGGAGCCATGCTAGAGACCATCTTATCTTCTGTTAAGAAAGAGTCTGAGCGGATTTCCTCGCTTGATCCTGTAGAAAAGGTCTTATCCCTTACTGCTGTCCTCCTGGACCTGAAAGCAGCCCTGTGGCAGGTTGGAGGGCTCAAGCAGGCTTAGATGTTCTGCTCCTGCCAAGTCTTGCACAAACTAGAACAAAATCCGTGATGCTGTTTGGTCTTTTATAGAGTGTAAAACAGTGGCTCAATTAGACGTTAAGATGCACATCTTTGGGGAACGAGCATTGGCATGTGGATGCAATGCTTCGAAAACATGAAGCAGGATCCTTGCCCTCTCCTCAGACTGCAAATTACTCCAAAAGAATGTATCCAGTTAGACAAATGAAAGCTTTCCAAACACCTGCTTTTCTATTGGTTTAAGAAAATGTCCTCACGCTGACGTGTTCTTCCATATAAAAACAGGTTGTGTATTCCTGTAATCATATGAGTTGCCTGGATCCTTTTCACAACAACTAGACGGTTCACAAGTTTAGCATCAAGGTCTTAGGTGTGATACAAGGTTTCAGGTGTGGTACAACTTTATCACTTCATTTTCAAGCTGTCATTCCACTTTAGTTCATGTACTTTCACTTTGTAAGAAACATCTGCAGCAAACTTTCAACTTTCTGAAATAAACAGACACAACAACAGGGAGTTTGGGGGGCCTTTGCCAGAAAATGAGTGTCAAACACTTGATTTTCTGCATTTTGGTTAATGTTGATGAACCAATATGTGTGTTTTCTGCATCAGTCCATGGTGTAAATGTCTCAAAACTAAAGTCCCCTGCTGCTTTCATGTTAAAGGAGAGGTCCGGTATTTTGCACTTTGAGCTTTCCCCTGCCTGGTTTAACACTGCTGCCTATGGCCATGTGTGAACCTGTCCTAAAACCAACCTAAACATTCGTTTTCAAAGCCATGAAACTCACCGTGTGGTCAGTGGTGTTCGTTGATGTTCTGACATAAAAATCGTAGCAAACTGTGGTTTCTGTGATGATTTATTTGACATTTTGTGTAGTCCATTGGTTTTCTATAGGAAGCCTCATTGTCCATTGGTAGTAATTCACCACCAGAAAAGGAAAGGGGGTTGTTTACGACAAGGTTGTAGTCATTGTAGTCTTTTAGCTCAGCAAAAGTGCCGGCTCGACATTGCTGTGTGCGCTCCTGAAGGCAGAACGAGAACAAACGAAAAGGTTTTGTAAGAAGTTTAAACAACTGCACAATGGATTACTCGCTTGTAAACAACCTTTGCAGTGCAATGCCTTTGAACACAACGCCAACCGTCTTCTTCTGCTTCTTTTCTGTGTCCCATTACATTGCAATGTTTTCCTGCCGGTTGGCGACACCCACGTAGACACCCACGTTGCTACGATTTTTATGTTAGAACATCAACGACCACTGGCTTTGAAAACGAACTTTTAGGGTAGTTTTGGGACAGATTCACACATGGCCATAGGCAGCAGTGTTGAGCCAGGCAGGGGAAAGCCATATTACTTTACTTTTTTGGTCTTAGCCACTCTATCATCATAAACAACCCAGAAATGGGGCTCAAAGTGCAAAATACCGGACCTCTCCTTTAAACTTGGAGGGACAAATACGTCTGTTCTAAATTAATGGTTCCCAACTGGTCCGGCCAAGGGGTCCAGATTTTTCCTTAGTCATTAGCTCAAGGTCAGCACAATTTAATATTTAGCATCATACGTGTCCTCAGGCTAGTTTACTGTCTCTGTCAAGTAGCTATGGGTAGCCATTCACTCTACAGCAGGAAACAGCACTACAAAATAAAAGCTTTGTGCCAGAAATTTGCTGTTCCTCAAAATAAAGTGTGTGACACATTTGAGAGTCAGTTGCGGTCCATTCAGAATGGATCCACGACCTTATTTTGGACCGCGATCAACCACTTGGGAACCACTGTTCTAAATATCGACGACCCAAAATCTTTGCCTATGTACCCCGAAAAATATGGGAATAACAGTAACTTCATATCATAGGAAGACATTTCAGTCACCTTCAATGATTTTTATTTTCAAATGTGCTCTGCTATTATGTGCTTTTTAGCTGTTCTGTCTTGTACCATCATTTGGGTTATAGTCATCATTTGATCAAGTTTCTACAGTATAATTAGATATGTGATACACATTTAAATGCCAGAAGATTGCAGGTGCCATCTAGACAGGGGAGCAAATCATACTGCTCCTGCTTCAGGTGTTAGTTCACTTGAAAGACAGTTACCATAATCACTGTCAAGGTAGCTCCTAAGGTCTAATTATCAATGGAAAACTATGTGTTTAGATATAAAATGTCTTTGATATCTGGTGGACTTTTATTATGTAGAGGAATATAATGATTTTATTCATCCCCCGTCTTTGTCTTTCTTTACAAGCTTACCCAGAAATAAGATTATTCACACAGAGCTGGTGTGTCTTTTTTAACCACCAACTGCTGCTTTATTATAATAAACACAGATAATAACTTCAAAAGACAGCACAGCCTTGCCATTTGACCATTTCCAAAAACAGATCCTACCAGTCAAAGAACACATGTTGCCTGTGTTCAAAAGGTTGCAGCGAAAACATTCGCTGGCAACAGCGGCAACTAGATACCACCAAGTCGAAGGCTTGGAGGCTGGGTGTCCCTCAGGGGGTATATCCTGGATGAAAATGTAGCCCATTATTCGAGCTGAGAACAGGTGCTTTCAACAAAGAACGCTGCATCATTGCGCTCCTGTGGGAAATGAGGGAAAATATCAAGGTCCAGGAATTTACGATGTGGCCTTTTGAAAGCAAAGCAGATCAGATGCCACGTTGTGAGTCAAGCTAGAGAAGCCATTTATAGAATAAAGACGAAAAACACAGAAGGCTTCTTCTACATGAAGCAGTAATGCAATAGAGTTTTCCTAACCAGCATACAGCAGGTTAATTGGACACGCACATGAAAGTTAGTCATGAAGTTATTTTGAATCTGCCATGTATGATGAATCGCATTCATTATTTTAATTATTATGTATCACTAGATGACACATAAAATGCTGCAATTATTTTATGTTTTAACCTCTAATCAAGATGACATAAATAAATAACACTTTAATACTCATGGAGCTCATACTTAGAAGCACAAAACAAAGAGAGCTGAACATGCTGCAGCGTGATTCACAAACCATTTACTTTACAGATTGGTGTCTAATTAGTTGATCTTCGCTCTCAGCCAGTATTTATTGTTCAGTCGAGACACTGAGCATGTCAGCAAAAACTCCGAGGTCACAAGAAAGCAGATCTGTGGCCAAGAAAAATGTCTCACTGAAGCTCCGTCCGGGTGGAGGTCCTCTAAAGACATGTTAAGCTCCACGTTTCCACCGCTTCTCCTTCCCTGTGCTTTTGTTTCAACATTCCTGACGTGCTTCTTCTCTCACTTCCCTTTCATTTCACTCATCAGGTACTTAGAAATTTTGCTTCCCTACTCAGATATCTTGAGCATCTCTTAAGAAAAGTTACAGAAGAAGCGGGTTCAGACAAAGTTTCTTCACCCAAGGATATGGATCCTCTTATTTCTCACTCCATTTTCACTATAGCCTTCATCCAGAGGCCACGGCTCCTGTCAGACCAGAGCAGGGTCCCTTTGATCTGGGCTGAGATGACAAGGCTGTGTGGTCCCAGCGCCCCAGGCCTCCTCTGTCACCACACACAGAATATGACAAGGTCAGTCAGGGGAGGGCAGAGGGAACAGACACATGACCTCCAATCTACCTGCATAACTGGGTGGAGAGAACACAGCTAAAGACTACTTAGGGCTACTGATGGGCGGACTGTTTCTTTTTACAGTATTGTTTTCATTCGAGTTGACACATGTTAAATGCTCAAAACTTGTGAACCTTTCAAATTTTGATACTTTAAACAAAATATGGTGTCATTTTCTCAGTGGCGCTTGTTATAGTACATGCACATTTGACTGCCAGTGGTGCCAACTCCACAAAACTTCTCCTCAATGCATTACCAGTCATGATTCAGCATTACATTACTATGTAGGCAGGCTATGCAAGCTCAATACAATTTTGCTCACCAGTGATTTGTCATATTTTAAGGGGCAAGTAACAGATGTTTCACTTATCCCATGCCTTGTGCTGCATTCATGTGATGTTAGAAAAATCTAAAAAAAATATATATATACATATATATATATATTTTGTGACAACCTGGATCTGTTTCCTGTGCTCTTCATTATCAATGTGTTGTTCAAATGCTCTGAGCAATAGAATAAAATACATTGTTTTTTGTAACATATTTGTTTCCACATCAGAACTTAAAGCTGAGGAAGGGCAGAGAGGCCCCAGAACAGAGTCATACTGCCAAATATAATACTGCAATGGACTAAAGTGTTCCTCACTGAGTTAACATTTTTTCCAACATTGTTTTCCCATCTAAAAAGTGACAAAAATCACACTGAAAGGGGTCTGATAGCACATCTTCTTATTCATTTCTTCCTCATTGAGAAATTCTGAATCTGGTCTCCACCTACTAATACTGCTGCTTGCAGTAGGACGCGTGAAAGGGCAGTGTTGGCATTAGAGGAAATATTGGAGAGATTAAGTCATACATGTTTGAGTCTCCGTCAGACTCAGATGGGGAGTCTATTGTGCTCCAAAACTGGCAACTAGCAGATGATTTAGATGGCTAGCATGTAAATATGTGCCAGAGTTCTAATCAAAGTTTGCAGAAAAATATATCCTGTTTGGCTGAGGTTTCTTTGCTGGCAGTTGCGTTTTAAACAGCGATTGTGCCTTTTTAATTTATGACATACCAAGTCTAGCTTGCCCAGTGTATCTTTGCATCTTATATTTTAGGGAGGTGCACAGGCATCACCCCTTTCAGTAGAGGAATGTGGAAACACCTCTTTAGTGAAAAACTTTGCACAGATAAAAGGCAGTATAGTCAATGTCTGATGTTTTAGGGAACATGAATACATTTTTTAGGGAGAGGGGATCTGTAACTAAAAGAAAAATCTCTGCGTGCACAGTTAAATTTAGGTACATTACCATGAGCTATAGAAACAGACAGGTTTACAGGTCTCCCTGAGGAGAAACAACTTTGTTTGTTCTGTGATTTAGGTTACCATTTAAGTCGATGTGGTCCATTTCATGTTTTATTGTTCATTATATGATGATTTAAGGACTACGTTTTGTAATAAAATGTCCATCATTTCCTGGATTGATGGTTATAAAAAAACATGATGCTGTGTTTTTTGAGAGGAACCTTTTTATGTGGCAGATTTTATTTGTTTAAGTTCCTTCAGTTATAATATGTTCATGACTGACACCACGACAACAGTATTTTTGGTCTCTTATAAAGTCCATGTGGACTGGGAAATTGTGTGTGCATGATACCATAAATAACATGTAGTAAACTGCAGACATGCATGTAGTGTACATGGTTTGTTATTCCTTGTGAGCAGTAAATGATCGTTGGCGCCCCAGTGTTGCAAAAGTTTAAAGTTTAGTAAGAATGCAATCACTGCTCTGATTGAACAGTCAAGACATTTCCAGGCGCGCCGCTTCTATAAATTAGAAAAGTTCAAAAACACATGCTGTTTGTCTCTGAACTGCACTCATTAGAAATGTACAGTCATTTTTCACTCTTCTATTTGTATTTTCAATCAGTCACGCAGTTGTCATATCCGCTGACTTGATTCTCTGTGGAAAGCCGGCTGGCTGAAATGAAATAAAGCTGGTCTGCGGGCAAGTAGTCAACCCCCTGAGGAAGAGACAAGACAAACATGAGAAGAGGCTGTTGGTAAAATTACAGACTGCAGGCAGCCCTTAATGGAGTTCAGCACAGGGTTGAGGGAAGTAAGGTCAGTCAGTCATCGAAGCTCCTACGCTGACGTTGATGCTTCCTACATTCCTGAGCACCAATGTCAACAGGAAAAAGAGGCCGATTATTACATTAAGTTTAACCTTTTAAACATGAATCCTGACAAACATGCAAACTTTATTGTACTTTTAGTCTACAAAGAACGCTGCTTTTAATGATAATATACCGAGTCCACATTAACAAAGCATAAAGGCGCCGTATGAAGCCAATACAAACAGCGTACTGACGATTATAAAGTCTCCCTGCAGAGCTAACCACGCTCATTAGCATTAGATAAACACACTGCTGCGCTTGAAACATGTTTAGTGTATGCATATTTCATAAGGGTTGTGACAGACCATTGAAAATTCAAGATTTACAGTACATGCTACAGCAGTAAGGGTGGGCAAATACCATACACCACATAAACCAACTTTGGTATACATTCTTCACTGAGTTCATAATCCAGATTTTTTTGCCAAATATACACAGCACAGGTCTTAACTCAAGGAGTCAGAGCTCTCTGAACATTTGATTTATGGACCCTTCAGCGTTCACTTTGGCGGAGCCATTCTTGACCTGAGTCTCTAAAGCTTTAGGTTTGAACAAGTGCTATGGGATCCAGCTCTGTAATTCAGCTTTGTGCGCTCTGTGTACATTTTTCCTTTTCCCATGGTCTATGAGCAATCAGCTGTAATATCCAGCCTGTAAATCTCTCTATCACCAGTGGCTGCCAGCCCAGGGAGGAGTTGGCTTGTCCCTCAGGTTGCTCGCCTCACGTCATAAATCCCGGACCATCTGAGCTCAATCTGTCTTTCAGATCCATGAAATGCCAAGGCTACCTCAAGGCCTTGGTTTCTACAAGTGTTGGTCTCATATCAAATGTGCTGCTTTTGTGTGTGTGTGTGTGTGTGTGTGTGTGTGTGTGTGTGTGTGTGTGTGTGTGTGTGTGTGTGTGTGTGTGTGTGTGTGTGTGTGTGTGTGTGTGTGTAGTTCAGGAGCCGAAGGAGCTCAACACACTGCAAGTAAGAACAACATGAGAAAATTCAGAGGTGCATTCACAGATGTGCTACAAAAAATACAGCAAGCACAAACAAATACAATGCTGCAAGAGGTACAGAAAACAACCGATAAACAGAAAATCATATTTTGGTTTTCATGCTCTGACTGCATGATTCAGATATTATGTAAAACAGTGGTTCCCCACTAGTTCAGATTTCTCCCTACCCATTAGATCAAGGTCCATGCAGGTTACATTTAGTGTCATACTCACATTTGGCCATGTCTTTGAGCTAGTTTGCTGTCTCTGTCAAGTAGCTATCCGCTAGTCACTCACTCTACAACAAGAAACGACACTTAAAAAATGCAGCTCTGTGCCGTAAATCCACTCTACCTAAAAAATACAGACAGTTTTTTACAATCTTGACACATTTGCAAGTCACTTGCCGTCCATTCAGAATGGACCTGTGACCCATTTTTGGACCGCGACCCACTAGTTGAGAACCAGTGATTTCAAATACCAGCTACACTTAGCATTAGCCCTCTATTACCTTACTTCTGTTTTCTTGGGTAGGGCTTATATTGCATATCATTATCTGTGCTGTTTAACTGTGTTTTATTTATTTATTTTTTGTTGTTTTGTTGTCTTTATTTGCTTGCGTTTTGTCTGTTTGTCTGTTTGTGTGCTGAGCTCTAAGGGGCCACCATACATGCATGCTTGTGTGTCATATGACATATGTTATTATTTTGCTGATAATACGTCTTTACTTTTACACAAGTCAGTTTTTAATGCTGGCCTTTACTCAAGTACTGTACTTACACAATACTGAGGTACCAACTTTACGTGAGCATTTCCATATTTTGCTCTTTTACACTTCTAGTGCACTACTACTACTACAGTTAACTGTTGTACTCTTTACTCCTCTAAATTATTAATAAATCATGAATTATAATGTAATATTATAGGTTAGGATAAAACTTTATTGATTTCTGGTGTCAGGATAAAAGTAGGCTATATGTTGTTATAATTAGTTCCACCTTTAGCAACTTTAACAATGGATGTACACATTAATGCATCAGTCCCCACAGTGGGGACAGCTCATTACCTTGGTATATGCCACACTTAACAGTTTGAAACTTGGGCAAACTGGCTTGATTTCTTTTTAAAACAAGTGAAGAAGGCAATGAGCAACAAAAGAAGAAATTACCCCAGAAAATAGAGAGAAATTAGTAAAAGGTGAAAAAACAAAAACAAGAAAATTAGTAAAAAAACAAAATAAATGACCTGGGAAGAGTGCCTAAAATTATAATTCTGTAGCATCATTTTACAATGATAATAATAACAATGATAATAATTATAAACATATTTCTCTCTAGCTTTATTTTTTCCCTCCTTTTCAATTTTTTTTTGAAAATGAATTTTTAATAACTTTTTTGCAGTTAATGGGGGGCTTGTGCAATGGCCTTGGAGTTGGCTTCCAGTGTTGTCTTCCACAGCTTCCACATGTTATCAGTGTACTGTTAGCTTTGTACAGTGCCGGGCACTCCAGTATATGTGTGGGGCATTAGGTCGTAGGCTTTCTTGTAGTCAGTCCGGGCAGTGCTCAGGTTCAGGTTGGTCTGCCTAGTGTAGAGTCTTGGTGACTGCTCTGTCGACCAGTAGCTGGTGCTACTCAGTGATCAAAACTTTGAGCACCTGTGATTGATACAGTAACACAGAAAGCTACACCAACAGAGATCTGTTTTATTTTTCATAAAATGTAGGCTACAGCCTTAACTAATTACAATTTATAGCCTAAGCTAGCTTGCAATCCACTTCCCTATGTAGAAAATGTTGATGAAGAGCAGTCAGTGATGAAGGAGATCATGGTCTGAATGACTAAGCAGTTAAAGGCGCCTGCTGCTGACAATATAAGATGTTTGCTTTGCAAGAAAATGAGAAGTGTACTTGAGAAGTGAGATAAAAACAAGAAGTATGCTCTGATTTAACAGCTGTCCTATTTTTAAATAATGATTTCTATGTGTGACTGTCTTCTTGCAAGCACTCCCCTGTCAGTGAGAGACTCTTCTGTACTGCTGTGTGTACTGTATGCCAGAATGCTGTCTCAGGCCTGCTCAATAAAGAAATGCTTGATTGGAGCATCTATCTGTGTTCCCTGATCCCTTCATTTTACCACAGTTAACTCTCAACCTGCATCAATGCAAACTGTACACAGTACACCACAGCTGGATGTCAACACACCTCGGCAAACGGTAACAGAATTGGTATTATATATTTGCACCCAAGATCCAGTTGATGAAAGGTGTGCTGTGAAAGGTGACACCTTGTTAGCTGATATAAAACACCATCTACCCAATTTAAAATTGACACCTTATAAATAGAATTCATGGGTAATCTTGTTAAAATGATAAAGCCATCACCAACCTCTGCTGTCGTCCAGAGAAAGAAGCCTTTTCCTGTTTTGTTTTACATCTCTGTCTAGATGCTGAGTGTGCTGTCAGTATTGAGCGCTCAGCTCGTGTCTCTCAACTCCAGGCCTACTCACCTGCAGACCTGCATTTAGCATCTGAAAGGTGTTTCTGATAACCATCATTTTCTGTCATTTGATGCATGTTAAAACAGCCCCTGTAGTTTAGACCTGTAATATATTTCCCCTCAGATGTCACAGCGTTTTCATTAGGCCTGGCGCTGGGCTTGCTGGGGCTCATTATGGCCCTAGATAACCCTTTAAAGACGCACCACAAAGTCTGGCCTCGGCGCTCAGGCTTAGGTCTCTCCATACCCAGTCTGCAAGAGGGCCGTAACAGCTACAAAGAGAAGCATGCCTCTCTGCTTTTTGCAACTTGTTTGACTCAAACTGTAATAGCAGTGATTGATCCCTGATTATTTTGGGTGGGGATTAAACATAAAAGTGAATTTCTCCGAATTAAAAGGGGTGAGTCATAGCCAGAGGGTGAACGAGTGACGGTGTCTGCCTGCTGCCTTGTACACGCCTCCTTGATGAATATGTCACACTTTTCTTTAATGACAGACCAAAGGCTTGTAGCGACCCACCCTTCACACCCAGACTGATTGATCTGGGTAATGCACTGCTATGCGTCTGAAGATAAAACACAAGCATGATGTATGTGGCGAACCCACCTATCTTTCCCTCTGTTGACCGGGCACCTTTTAACTTGAGCTCACAGCGTGCCATTAGGTTCCGGCTAATGCTCTACCCTTGTTTGTTTTTAGCAAAGCTAACACTTGACGCCTCAACATTTTGTTTCCAGCAAGACCTAACCCATTTAATGACTGCACGCGAAGGATCTCGTAAGTGTTGCTTTGATACAATGCCTAAGTGCGGCAACCACAAGGCATCCGTCTGACCAGGTTGCTGTCAAAGTGTAGCCCACATATCAGTAGCAGGACTGGGTCATCAGGTGGAGAGGTTATGACCTGAGAGAAGGCTTCATTTGGAGAACTGGGAGCCAATTAGTCCCCAGCTGCCCAGTAGAGAGCATTAGTGAGAGGAGGAACACTCAGTCATCCCACTCACCGAGAGAAACAGCAGGACACCGCATGAAGAAATGTCGTTCAGATTTTCTCTTTTGCTCTCATGAGAGTCATGCTACAAACCCGGGAACTCTTTAATGATTTTGGGGGTTTGAAATCCACCTGAATTCTGTTATGGTTTGACTTTATGTTCCGCCCTTGCCCTTTCCCTGTTCATTGCTGAGGGATCACCGGTGAGAGAGTTTCTGAAACAGGCCAGCGGATGTGAAGAATCATCCATGCTGATTTAGAAGTGTCCAGAGACGCTGTGGAGCAGTACGTTTTGGGGGTTGGGGTCAAGAAGACCCCTGGAGATGCTTTCAGAAATGCTCCCTGCTTTAAGGGGGGGGTACGGGGTGGGTGTCTGGACTGGGACTGGCCAGTTCGTCTGAGTGGGGACTAATGAAAACAAATGATCTGACAAGGTCAAAAGGTTGAGATCAAGGCAGAAGGATTGTCCACCCCTCTCAATTTCCAACTTGGGAGATTAATGAGGGCAGAGAACAGCCATTTCTCTGTATCACTTACTCCCTGAGGCTCCTGGACCCTATGGTGGTTGTATGCAGCCCACCTGTTGGCCTAGTGAGGCCTTATGACACCAGGCTAGAGGGCATCGGTCCTGACTCGGGGCTGTAGCCACTCTGTCCTGTTCAAGGCACAGACAGGAACATATTGTGTTGTCATGGCTCCATCTCAAAGCCTCAAACAGTGTCCTAATTGCCTTGTATTCATTTTTACTCTTGCCATTAGAGACACAAGATAGTTGCACATTTCCTTACTAGTATACATAAATCCCCTCACCTCACGCTACTTTGAAAAATTCTACTTCATAGAAGCCTTCACCATGTGACAAATGAACATGCTCTTTAATTTCATAGTTGTTTAAATAACATTGATGGACTCAGCAGATAAGCACACACCAAGACAAGCATTTCATGTGGCATGTCATTTGTGTTTGACCATATTACACTGCAACAGATATCCTGCATAAACAGCCCAGTCATGGTGCTGAAGCTTGTTCTTCATGCTGGTGTGCTGAAGGTGGTTTATAAGACGAAACTGCCCCCTACTGGACACTTCAAACCAGCACAGAGTAAAAAAAAAACAGTCAGAACTTTCATAAAGTTAAAAAGAAGAACCCAAGATCCCAAATTATTACAGGTAAGACAATTGTAGGGGAAACTGGGTATGGTGGCAACACGTTTTGTCTCCGCACCTTTAACTCTCAGACTTTTTTTTTTTGCTACAAATAACAATAACTATACCACAGAATTCATTAACTGATGTCAAATACAAGGAGCTGCATTGTTACAACCTGAAGATGACACCCAGTGGAAATGAAATGAACTGCTGAGTGTGAAAGTGTGATCACTCCGCTGATGGAAGGTTGAGACAGACTCAAGTCATCACTGCTGCACTGATGCATTTTCCAGTTTCCCAGATATCTTAGTATAGTGATCACTTTATTTCTGGTGTTATACACGTAGGTGGGAACTGTGCGTATCCCTACTGATTTCAACCACACATCTTATTCCTGCATGATCTCATCTGTGGCTTTTCATTAACTCACTGTCATCCAGCGTTGGGAGACTATTTCTCTGACCTCTTTGTGTTTTCACCATTTTCTCCTCTGCTTAAGTAACTCTTAAGCCTCTTAAAAGTCCTCCCCCCTGCTCCTAAAAGTTTTTCACCTTAGGGGCTTTTTTAAGGTCTAGAATACCCTTTGAATAACTCTTATCTTTATAAGGATCTTGTCTTAACTTTAAGGGGAAATTCTAATAAAAAATTTTAAAGAATTTTCTTAGAATTTCGTCACTAGAAAATCTTTGTACCAGGAAACTTTGTGGCCACTGGATCGTAAACTATCGGAGAAAAAAGGTGAACACACATTAGCAGGTGCTAGGCTAGCCGGGATCACACTAACAACACTTTCACCGTCAGCAGTTCATTTCATTTCCACTGGGTGTCCAAACCTTGCAGGCTCACAAAAGGGTGTGTCTGTGACAACCAATCACATCTGTTAAAAGAATGCATCATATCCAGGGTCAACCACACCTCCTCACTAAGGTAAAAGTTTCCGTCTCTTCCTTAGTAAGAGTCACTCAAAATATTTATAGGCTAAGTCAGGAGCTCTCTGAGAGTTCTCTAAGAATGTTAATGAATACGGCCCCTGGTCCATTTTTCCACAGAGAAAAACCACTGTGGATAATTCAAATTGTAACTAGGAAATGTTTCAGCTTGTTGCATTCTGCAACCCTCACGGCTAGATGCCACTTAATCCCCCTAAATCTTAAACACTGCACCTTAATGCCTAACTGGCTAACCTGTACCTGTCAGATATATAATACCTTAAGTAGAGTGAGTCCAAAATACAAGTTTTCTGCCTCAGTCAAATAAATAGGCATGGAGGATTTTGTGACTGCTGCGATGGCTCACACAGTGCAGCTGTGTTCATCCTCTTTCTCTGGGGTTTTGTGATGTCTTGCAGTATCTGCTCAGTGTCACATGGCAGAGAGAGATTATTATGGGGGGATAGACCTCAATGTCTTTCACTGCCTCACCTCATCTGAAGCAGACTTACTTGTGCAAGCACACCCCTATCAGTTTTTCTCATCTGGCATGCTGAAAAAAGGAGTAAAATAGAGCATGCAAGAGTCTATTTCATCTGTTTGTTAACTTTGAAATAAAGAATTAGTAACACTCTGTATCCTTTAGTTGCAATGGCACATATTAGACACTAGATGGAGATGTTAGCCAGGCTGAATCACAGCAAGGAAGGGCTCAGTGGACACTTGCTACCACCTTTGTGCACATGGTAATTTCCCCTCTATTCTATTTTATAGGATATAAAATAGTGAATAATGTCACATCAGTGTAATAACGGTTAAAAAAAGGAAAAAGGAAACGAATGGTGTCTTTGTAAATTTATAGATATTTGTTGTAATTTCTCTGAATTATGTTGCCTTTTTATTCTTTCTTTCTGTTTTTTTGTGTGTGTATGTGTATAATTTTAACATTGCAACCCTCCAAATTCAGCCGTATTTGTGTTTCCCCATGCGCAGACTTTTTTTCAATTTCTTTGTAGCCGCTGGTTTAGGATTTGGGCAAGATTATACCGCAGCTAATTCCATTGTTGTAGTCAACAGCTGAAATCTAGAATAATAAATGGGATTTAAACATAAACGCCTATTTAATCACGCCTCAAAGCCCTCTGGGAACCGGCGAGATTGGATTCTTCATTGAGGATCAGCCATGATTTACTACATTTCCCACACTGCATTGCTGCGCAGCCGCTACTTGTCACTGCTGTCGCTCTCTGCCCGTGAGTGCCCGCGGTGAATTGCTCCAGCATCCCTGCGCAGGCAGTGGGGCAAATGTAGATGTTAAAAAAAATATCATTTGAAAATATGTAATCGTGGGATAAGTTCTCGGCGTCGGCAGCTTGCGATGAGGGACGGAGAACATGGCAGACTGGATTTTGTGTTGCGCCTCTGTGGAGCACGGACCGTTATATTGAGAGAAATAATGCGGAATATTTCCCCCTGTAGGTGTTAACGCAGAAAATACAAGATGAAGAAGCAATTCAATCGGATGCGACAGCTCGCCAACCAAACGGTGGGAAGGTAAGCAAACCTTTTCCGTGCGCTATTCTCGCCGGGCCAAGTCAAAGGGAAGAGAAACCCCCTGTATGGCCCCAATAGGATGCGTAGCCCATCCATGCAAGTATGATTTCCATTACATGATGTCTGGCTAAATATATTGACTAGACAATGGTCAGTGCAGTCGTATTTATTCTGCTGAACAAAAGAAAACCCCGTGTTCATGTTGGTGCTCCTATGCGTAATGTCCATTGGAAGAGGCTACCGCATAGGCAGCGTGTAGGCGCATTGCCCCAGTAACCTGCCCACGGAAATACATTAAATATAGACAGCATCACAGACCATCACGCAGAGTAGACCCCCTCTTTGAGGCAAGGTATCACCCCTGGAGTGTGAAGAACATGCATATGTGCAGTTATGGTGTGGTTAAATTTACCTCCTGTCACAGAACCTGTCAATAGGTGAACGTGATGCAGACGGATGCGGTGTGGGCTGCGACGTGAGGGAAAATGGAAAAAGGCGCAATGTTTTCATTACGCAGTAATGTCAGCTGTGAGGAGGGAAGCACCTCCTAGGCGTGGGTTATCAAGTCCGTGGATTCCTGAAGGTCGTGTTCCGCATTATACAATTATCTGACAACACTTTTTGTCATAATAATGTCATAATTGCATCAGCATTTAGAAGAGAATGCTCAATGATGCCACAGTAGTTCATAAAAACTGAATGAGAGCTTAATGTGGGAGGATTTTACATCCCTCTCTTCACAGACTTCCATGTCCTGTACTTGCCCTGCATCTGGGTGATTCTGAAATCCCTTCCCACCTTCAGAAATAGATGCTTTGTGACCTTTTTACACAGATCCCATGGGTTCATCACTCTCTCTCCCCCCCACCCTGTTTGCTCACCTCACAGGGAGGCAGAGCAGCTTGTGAAGCAGTGCCGGGCCAGAGGGTGTTCTCTGCTCAGTGCATGGTGGGGATTAGGACCAGGAGGTGTGGGTCATTATTATTACAAGGCTGTGTGAGTGACTGGCATGCACTCAGAAGGGAGGGGACACACCTTGCAGGCTCTGTTGGTGCTATCGTTGTCAGTTGGTTCAGGCTGCTTTTTCAGGCTACAGGCTTTTTATAATCATTTCTGTGTGACTCATTAACGTGTGTGGATGGGATTGTGGATGTGTGTGTGTGGGCAGGTGGGTGGTGGGCCTTTATATGAGCAGAGAAGGCGCTGCTCCCTCCTGTGTGTTTGTGTGTTTGCACTTACGCAGCCTTATTTGAATGCGCTCCCCACATGTAGTGCATGCTGCTGCTGTTGTGAGTGTAATATTCCTCTCACACTGCTGTTTTCCAAAGCTGTCTGTCTAATAAGAGCAGGAACAGCTACCTGCTGAGGTGGCCTGCCTTTACCACAAAGCCATAATGAGCAACAGCATTCTCCCTGAGCAGTCCTGGCCCCCTGCTAATGGTACCTACTGTTCATACCCAGGACTGCATCTCTCAAACCTTCAGCTGAGCTTTGGATCAGGGCAAGAAGTAACACGTCTGACCCTCTGATGACCTTGGGCACTGTCAGACACTGATCATGTCATACAGGGAGAAATGGAAAGAAAGTGAAAGCAAAAGCTGTGTCATCTATAGCGACCTCGCCAGCTAGGTTGTTATGTCAATGAATGAAGCAAGACTACACAAAATTTTCTTTTGGCCAAATCCCAACACACCCCTCGCCGCTATTATTAAGACATCATCCCTCTGTTTTGCATGTCCACGTCTAGGGATAGGGTGTCCCGATTCTTGTTGGGATAGAGGGGTAGGGCGAAGCGGTAGGGCTACAGGGCCCTCCAAATGAAGGTTCTTTATGTGAAACTGAATGTTATGAGAAATCATCGGCAAGGTGGCTGCACAAGCAACAAAAGAAACCCACAATGTGTTTACTCCCTAAATAAAAAAATTAAAATGACAATAACCATCATATTACTTTAGTTTAATTTTCTAACAACGATCCAACAACGACGTTGCTGTGCTTGTTACCACCCCTCGAATATTAGTGCAGACCAGCAGAGTAGGAGCATGGGCAGCTAACATTAGCATACAGAGCACCGCTAGTGGCCTGGTCATGAAGCAGTGTTCTGTTTTATTTGATGACTTGCTTGGTTGATAGATAGCGTGAAACTTAAGTTGTGAACAAATTGCAAGCGTCCTGACAACAGCAATAGGTTGCCCGTAGCAACGCTTGTTGCGTCTGTTCATGCAAACGCAGGCATCGAGAACTTTCAGGGTCTTGAAGGGTTGTCCCCTGTAACTCCGTTCCGAGGGGCGAGGCGGCACTTGAAAACGAGGGGTACAGGTAAAAATAAGAAATGGGATTGGGCCCAAGTCACTTCTTGGTCCTGATGTCCGTCCACTAATGCTAACATTACACACAATCATGGTACCATAAGGTGCTCTGAATAAATCTGTCCAATAAAAGTGTTTTTATGGTTTTGCAGAGAAAATAACAATCTGGATGCTCCCTAAAGGTCTGCATGCTGTTCTTGTTTATTGCCATCTTGTTTTTCATGTATTTCAAGTCTTAGTCACCTTCTCCTCTATTGATAAAGGAGTTAAAGAGGTGTTGTGCTACGTTTTGAATATCTCAGGATGATAACATCCCTGGATAGTACCACCCGCAGGGCAGAAGTGTGTGAGTGTGTGTGTGCATATATTATGTAGCGACAGTGTGTTTGGATCCATGTGTCCTTGCACACACACCTTAGTGTGTTAAGGGGGATGGGGGGTCAGACAAATGTGTGTATGTGAGAATTAATGAGGCATCCTGATGTAAACATTCACATGTCAAAGACTCCCGTCATGCTGCAGTTCTACTTCTCTCCCCGTCTTGACTTTACACAACACTTGAGTTCCTTTTCTGCGATAGGGAGAATTTCATCATAATTTTAATGGTTGCTGAACACATCCCTGCTATGTTGACTGAAGTGGAGATGCTCTGGATTTAAGCTCCCGCTGTCTTTTCATTTTCTTTCCACTGGTTTGCCATTTGAGCGGAATAACAAGGCTCCTCCAGCACAAGTGTTACCCTGCAAAGACAGGAATAAATTAGCAAATCAGGGAAAAGTCTGTTCATTAACGATTTCACTGATCCTAGGTACACTCCATCTTGCACTCACTGAGGCTTCAGATGTACTATTCTGCTGACTCAAGCTTCACCCATCTTCGGAGAGGAGCGGGGGTTACTCTTTTGGTTTGAGCGTTTGACCTTCGTGAACCTCGGCAGTCTCAGTGGAGCCGTTAATACCGCTGACCAGTCCTCAGTCCCTTCAAAACAACACAAAACCACAAGAAGACAACTATGGATTGGATATACTATGAACTATTGGATATTGTATGACTTTGATCGCAAGAATGTGTGTGTGATAGCAGGAGTGTGTCTTCATTAAGAGATAACAAGTAAGCTGTTAGACTTTTAATCCACTCACCTCCCTCTGGCATGTATTATCGTGTCATTAATGGCGAGTGTTTCTGCACTGGCAGTATTACCACGAGTCCTTTTTTATGTGTGTCTTATATGTGATGGAGATTGAAGGTCTTTTTCAGTGGGGGGTTGGCGATCAGGTGTGCTGTGTCAGCATCTCTCTGGATCTCTGAGGCTGCTGCTGCTGCTGCTGCTGCCGCTTGCCTGGGTGAGATCCATGTCATGTGATCACCAGCTTGACCAATCACCTGCGTGGAGCTAGACTTCTACTGGAGGATGTGCAGCCATGCATACTCTATAGCTGAAAGAAATGTGTTATGGCACAGTGGGAGAGACAACAGGGTGTCACAGCTCTGTAAAGTGCAAGAAATTATAGCCGCATTTGTGTTTGTGTTCACATTATTATGTTCTTGTTAACTTACTGTAAGCCATCAGATTTGATAGTTCAACCTTAATAGAAGTGGGTGCAGGTATTTGGGTTTGTTTTTAATATGTATTTTTTGGATGCCCTCACACATAGCAAACAAGCCAAGGAAAGATAGCTTCGGTCCAGCCAGCTCCCACCCTCCATTTCTCTTGACCTATTTCTCTATTCCCAACTCACTGCCCTATCTAGGTCTAGGACAGCTTGGTAACAGATTCCATGAAACAAATCTGTAAGTCTGTCAGTGAATTTCACACATGAAAGAAAGGTGAAAACACAACGTGAATTAGTTTTTTTATACTTGAAAAGGGCACCACTGTCTCTAGCCCTAACCTTCTGACAGATTGCCTCTCACTCCATCTTCGCACTCTGCATCACTCACCTGTGTGATGTTCACCAATACCATGAGTGTATGGTAATAGCATTCTTCCTGCTCATGCCTTTAGGGTAGGCTTTAGCTCACCACTCCACGATGCAATTACCAGAAAATGGCGGCCATTTGTGGGCTGGCGGATGAGTTGAAGATGCTTTCTCTCTCCTGCATTGTCTCACTCCTTCTCTCTTTCACTTTCATCTGACAAAATGACGCAGTAGGTGAATGCGTTGCATCACCAACTGTTATTGCCCCCGAGCCATTGGCATCACTGTTACCTAGCAACCAGCTGAGCTTGACGAAAGAAGGAGTAGACTAGTAAGTTAGTTAGCCCTAAATCATGGACCCAGATGTTGTTAAAATATGTATTGTTTTTGTATTTAATACTTGAGGAGATGATTCACCACTTGAGACACCGCTGTTTGATATGTTTCAGGCTGATGGACTGTTTTCATATAAACTTATTAAATTAAGATTGTTTAAGATGTCTGCTATTAGCTAATAGTAATATTAACAACATTTAACCTGTAGCTACAACTGTCAGTTAACTTAACTTAATATAAAATCATCTCCGGTGTGCACTGCATCTTGGGATAGGCTAAACCACGAAGGATTCATCCGTCGCTTCCTCCAAATTCTGGAAAAGAAGGCTCCATTTCTCAGCCTCATTTGAAGGAGCCTTGGAAATGGGACGGCCTTGGTGGCACCGATATGACGCACTCAGTCTTTAAATGCAGCCTTCAAAGGCTGCAGCCCCTAAATTGAGACACAGCTTGTGGGTATAAACTTGCCGCTGTCCGGCTATTTGGGCCAGAATTCTCCTCTCTTTTTGCTATCTGCGTTTTACAGGTTTCAATATTTTGGGGTTTTGACTGAGATTTGGATTGTGCAATAAAGCATGTCTGTTTTGTTCTTTCTGTGAATTGTTGTTAAGATCTACAACAGATAAAACAACTTGTGAATGCACCCAGGAAAAGCCCAGACTCTGTCACACACACAGGACTCCGTCACAGGATGCTCTGTGCCCTGATGTTGATCCATTTTTTGACACATCTGTTACTGTTTTTTGTGGTGTTTTCCCTTGTGCAAAGTTAGCCATTTTAATGACAGTCTTCACCTTTCAGCATACAAATGTCCCACCAAAACAAGGTCCCCTCCGACACTATTTTGCAAAGGCACCATCACTGCATCCTGGGCTAAGCACCACTGAAGACAACTGTGATTGGTTTAAATAAATACAAACAAGCCAGTGCACTTTCCCACTGTAGCAGAATGATAATGAGTGCTTCCAGACCTTTCTACAGCGCTGACACAACACTAGAAAAAGGCCCGGCTGTGGGAGACTACCTTTACTCTGATGCTGACAGAAGGACTGAAAAGAGAATATTATGCATGACTCATTAATGTATCCCTGAACATATTAATCTTGTAAACAAGAGCCGTCTTTGCCTGTTTTAACATTCAGTGCAGCATTTGCACATGTGCACCTCTTGGCAAGGATGCACGTGTGACTCTAAACGAGCATATGGTAGCTGACAGGTAGCATGAGATGTGGGAGGCAACCCTGTTGAATGCCAATGCAGCATCTCCTCCTCTCCTTTCTCTCCTCCTCCGCCACCTCGTTGCTTTGAATCGCTGGCCTGGCAGATGAGGACAATGCTTTGGAGATGTCAGAGCGGGTGGCCTTCACGGGGCAGGTGATTCACTGCTCTTCTGGCTTCACTTTTGTATAGTTTCTGGCTGATCACGTTGTTTAATCTTTACTGGAAAGTACACTCTCAGCATATTGTTTAACATCTCAAGGCTCTTTCACTGCAAGAGTTTTGTGCAGTTTTGAGGCATCAGAAATGACTCATTACTTGTGTTCTATGTTGTGTAACTTTATTGAAAAAAAAAGAGATGTAATTGTATAATGCCATTCAGTGGTAGTATCAGAAGTCCATGTTGATAACCCTCCCATAACCCAGGCAGTGCCTCTCAGAGACAGCATACTACACGATAGAGATAGTGATAAAGAGCCTTTGTCAAAGGGCCATTTTGGCCATCAAAAGAGAGATGATGTAATATCGGACAGAAGCGCCATTTCATCCTTTCTATGTAGCTGATTCAAAAGACTAACCTCTTAAAGAGCCCCCTTTACTGGTGGTCCACTACAAGCTCAGCACCAGTGTATTATATTGGCACATATGGCACACAAACAGATTTGATTTTATATTTGTCCTTATTGACCTGCTGCATATTAAAAGTGGGTTCGATCACGGTCACTATGTGTCCGGGGTGTCAGGGTTGGCCCAATCTGTTGCTCATGATCTCATTTGTAACAGGAAGTGACCTCGGGGCCTGACTGAGATGCAGCAAATGAATCGGATGTAGTTCAAGCTGCGAGGCATTCAGGAGCGAGACAGGATCTAAAGAGGACCTACATACCACACATAGATGCTGTAAGCTTTGCTTTGACAAATAACTTTTTAAGTGGTACAGTCAAAGTAACAAAATAGCACAATCCTCTATTTCAATAACTTCAAGAAACATTTTCATTAACAACAATTTACATTTCTGTTTACTAGATTGAATAGTCTCTGCAATAAAATGTGGATTATGGAAGTAATTCACTCTGTAGTGTCGTCGCCATATCTTTGTTCCTCATGAAGAGAAACAATTTTATCCATCTCAGAAGGACTATTATACAAAGTTAGTGCTGTAAGAATATCCAGAAAGCTTTATTGATTTTCTCACACAGTGCTCTGCTTATAAGTCGTAATTTATAGTGGTGTACAACCCAAGACCGTAGCTACTGTAAAGTCACTTAGCGACTGCTTTATTCTGAGTAACACACGGCTGTAATTGTGTGTAGCTACAATAGAGTGGCATTGTTGTTAGAAATAACTAAGTTCTCCAAAGGAGACGGGCGACTCCCTATCAACATGCCCACTTCCTTCCATTCAGGAATGCCAATAGGTTCACAACAGGAAGAACTAATTCACTAATAACAATTTCCTGTTTTGTTTATTTCTTATTGCCTTCACTAAAGTTTCTTATTTTTCTTTAATTTCTCTTTAATTACAGAAGATGATTCTCCATCTCTCAATTCTATACAGTTGAATAGTACAACATTTGCTTTGGTTGCCCGGAAACGCTCATTTGGTATTAGCTGTCTCATCACATTTGTTTGGCTTTGCGGTCCCACATGTTACATTTTCACAAATGGCGGAGTATATTTTTCTACAGCTAACAAAGAATGATGGCTTCTGACAATGATGTCATTTACAGCCTGGGTGGCCATAAAGCACAACACTGATCTTTGTTGCTTTGTTCTTTTGTCTATTTGATGCTCTCTACTGGACATGTCACATCATTTAGGTGCAATGTGTTTGTGCGCCGGCAGACGCCAAGTGTAAAAACACAGTTAAGTCACAGAGTGCGTCTTGTGGAGATTATTCACCATGAATAAAGTTATTAGAGATAACTCACTGCTTGTGTTTCCACTGAAACGTTGCTGAACGCTGCAGGCTCTCTCTCCATCTCTCTCTCTCTCTCTCTCGTTCACTCCCTCCCTGGACATGTGTGTTTTTGTGTGTGTGTGTGTGTGTGTGTGCGCAGGCTCTGCGCTTGTGTGCGTGTGTGCGTACACTCCTCTCACAGTTATTCTTGCATACTTAACAGAACTGTGACCTAGTTTGCTGGACAACTACAGTAAGTGGGTTTTTCTGTTTTAGTAACCTTGCGTCCCATCAGCCCTCCGCCTTGTCATTTGGGAGGAAACCGAGTGGGCCTCTGGATGCACGGCAAAGGTCTGGAGAAGAAAAAAAAAAAGCAGTAAATGGAGAAATAGTCAGAGAGCATATAGCATGAACGCTGCTGTGTGTATTTGTGTGTGCGCGCGTGTGTCTGTGTGTATGTGGCTGACTGTGGATCTCATGCCAGCGCTCCAGGCCGTGTGGTGCCCTGCTGAGGCCCAGGGCCACCATTCTGCTCCACTACCCTCCCCTCGCAGCACAGGACCTAGCATCTAGCACAGCTCTACCAGGCCCCAGAGTAAGCGCTTTTGTTAGCCAGGCTAGCAGTGCGAGTAAACCAGAGCATGACCACTTTCTTTTTGTTCCGATGAATCCGGAGGACCTGTGGACGGAAAGTGTTACAGCCAACAGTTGGCTCGCTGCCAAGGCAATATGTTCAAGACGACCAATGTTATTTATTTTCATTATGTCGACATGGATTATTCATGCTCTCATAAACTATGCACGGTGCTGGGGGGATGAGCATGTGGGGTTTGAACATTAGCATATTTCTAGATAGAAATATTTATTATATAAGACATATTTGTATGGAATGTGCAGCTGATGTATAAATGGTCAACTGGGTATTTGGTACACACGTTTTACTTCCAGCTTTATGGAATTACAATGACTTGGAATGTCTAAGGTCCCTGGGAAAATATGCACAATAAAATTACATTTCTCTTTGGCCAGCTGTAAATACAAAAGCCCAGATGTCCTTAAACAGATTCAGACCCTCCTTCTTATCAGCACTTTATGTAATGTTACCAGAGGTGCAGGGGGAATTATTCAAAGTCTAGCAGCTGATTTCACAGTGAGAATATTGTCTCGACTAATTCATCTTCCTCCAGTTTTCTGCAGTTTGCATTATACAGATTTGCGGCTCTGTTTTTTACCGACACATCAAACACACAAACAAACTTTTGTCAGCTTTTGAAATCACTTTGCATGTGCTGGTCTGAAAGGTTAAATCAGGATAGGTTTCAGCATTTTGGCTTTGGTTAATTATTAATCTGTGTATTTATAGATGTGTGTGTGTGTGTGTGTGTGTGTGTGTGTGTGTGTGTGTGTGTGTGTGCGCATGTTTGTATTGAGTCATCAGCAGCTCCAGGTAAAGGAATGCCTGCAAAGTGGCAGATGGTTGGCATAACCCTGGCAAAGTCTTCCTCTCCCTCCATGAGCACACCGCCCACATGGCTGCCAGCTCTCCCACGTGTTTACTTTCCTCCCAGGGCTCATTCTGCACACTGTTTGCTGAGAGGAATTTCACTCCTCACCTCCAAAATCTCCTGCGAGCTTTCTTTATATCAGATTTTACAGCAGCTCCGATACCCCCTGTACCGTATTCCAGCCTATGCCACGCTATTTTGTCTCCGTGCCTTCGCAGGCCGGTTAATGTACGATGCTGCTCTCCGAAGAGGAAATACCACTGTCTGAAAACAAACAAGCTCAAAGAACAAGACGGTCTGCTGTCTTTGAAGATAGGCTCAAATCTCTTTGAAGTCAGGGTCATAATGGCCACATCAGTTGTGGTCAGCAAGAACACCACATGTCATTGACTGGGTTCCAAATAGCAAATGTAATTAACTGTCCACGTTCCCCCCAGTCACAAGCCTTCAGGAGAAACACTCCCACACAAACACACTGGACACAAACAGAAGTGACAGGAATATGATGCCCACCCTACTATTGAAACTTTCTTGCATGCTGTTATATTGCTCGGAAAGTTTGATGGTATAGCTTGTCAGTAGAGCTCCAGACAGCCAAGCCAGAGAGCCGCACAGGTTGTCTCTGCCTATCATTGCTAACAGTGTAGCTTCTCCTCATCCCTGTCACTGCCAGAGCTCCTGTTCCATCTGTGCTGTTGTGCCCCTGTTAGGCTAGAGATGTACTTGCTTTATGTCCGTATACTTGCATACCTACCTAGTGTAGTGGTTAGAGCACGCGTCGACCATGTGGAAGGTCCAGGGTTCGAATCCTGCTGGAGGTCAACGCCAGCTGTTGCATGCTGTTGCAATCAGACAAGATCAGATTCCTAAAGGTGGCTTCAGAGTAAGAGAGTAACTCTGGAAGTCAAGCCAAGTCAACAAGAACGTGTCTGTAGCCTGTTTCAGATGGAAGGTTCCAGACATAAAATGCACGTTCACTTGCCTATGTTACTGGAGGATATTTGCATGATGTAAACAATATCCATGGCGACACTCAAAAGGGTTACTGAATGAATGGTATGAGTCAAGGACATGGTGACAATGGGAAGTAGGCTTCTCTCATTCTACCAACAATGTCCCAACCGTTCATGTATGTATTGCGTCGTGCAGACGAGTTGCATTGGCTTCTGTTGATGCATTTCTACCAGACCTGGCGACGGAGGGCGTGACAGTGCTTTCTTCTGATTTGTTTTGGAGGGCAAGAGAAGTAGTCACGCAATGATTGGCGAGAGTGTTGCAGCAAGTTTGAAGGAGAGGTTGCAGTGCATTCACTGGTCTGTATTTGCATTTGCAAGTAGAATGATTTAACTTTTTGCAAATGATTCCTCGTCTGACTCAAAATTAAGCAGAATGGACCAAGCTGTCAAACTACATGATTAAGTGCTAAGTGAGACCATGTTGTTTCCTGTTTGAAACAGCGAGCAGAGAGCAATCAGACCCACCCACTTTGTCAGTGGACACGCCCATCATGTGGCCATTTGAGTGAAGCAGCACATCCCCCCAGCACCTTTGCTGGATTTGGTGGAAATGTGCTCTAAGTACGTGTGCAACCAATGCTCCAAAACGTGGCAGAACAACATGAGGCAGCCATCATGCACATGCACATGTATAGTTAAAAGCAAGTGTATCTCTGGCCTTAGGCTCGCTCAGAGTCTCCCAAGGGTTACCTTGACCAGTCAATGTGAGGCCAGATAGACAGTGACGAGCTCACAGCTGCATTGCAGACCTCCAGGCTACACACTCAGCATGGTGTACATGTGACAGTCTTGTCCGCTAGGTCTTTTACAGAACCATGGAGTTTTAGAGATTTTTAGAGGCAGTTGGAGTGTCGCAGCAAAACTGAGCCAAACTTTAGTGCTCGGGTTATTTTTATCCTCCTTTGTCATGTAATCAGCAATCTGCGATCACACTTATCCTTGCAAATCATGCCAGAAACTTCTCACTGTGCTATCATCCTCTCTCTCGCTCTTAAGGCCTGCATGAATACACTCACATACTTCCTGTATTTTTCCTCCTACCTCAGTGAGCAGAGCAGTTTTCCAACAGGCTGGCTGTGATTAGATCCATTGGTACATGGTTTGACCCAGTTCCCATGGCTCCATGCTCACATCTTGGCAGTGAGTGTGGTGATGCTAATAACTGACATCATTAAAGCTCAGCTTTCTGTTATTGGCAACTATGTATGGAACATGTACACACGACTAGATGTCAGCATTAAACAGACGCGCTTCAGTTCGTTTCTTTTCTGCCGTTTATGACTGTGATTTCCTTCAACACCATGGGCAACACAGAGCTGCTACGCTGTGTGACTGACAGACTTGGTGACGAGGCATCATACATGAAAAGAGCATTTCAGTCATGCGCTGCTGATTTTTGTCTGGCTGATGAATAATGGTCCACAATCCAAGGTCTTTTCCATTCTCTCAGTCAACAGCGAGATGAATTCACTTTTTAAATAAATAACACAAAAAGCTATTATTTTCAATTGGCATTGGCATGATTGGGGCACAATAGCAGGAAGAGGTTGTGCAGACAGGAAGGGGAAGTGTCGAGAGAAAGTGTGCACCACTGGGTGGCTGCTGGGGGTCTGCAGGTTCTGGCTCTCTTGTCAACCTATAGCCCTTTGGAGCAGGAAGTACATGTTATCCTCGACTCTAATAAGGTAGTCCCGATAGGATTGTTGCTTTGGATGTGTGCATTGTTTTGTGTTGTGGGTGTCCAAGTCTGTGTGAAGGAATTCTGGAAAACAACCAAAACTAATGTATAATGTATGTTCCTGTGAGACAATTTGCCTATTTTATCTTTTCTTGAAGGTTTATAAAAAGCACATTAAGCTCTGTTGGGAAATCTGCTTGCAGAAAAAGGACTAAAGTCTTAAAATATTAGCTGTCTGAACTGAGCTGACACCATATATTTATGATATCCAGTGGTTTGCTCTTTTCTGAGCTTATGGCTCATTCAGTACTCCGGATGAGTAGTTTTATCTGCTTCAGCGGCAGTGCAGCTCTGCCCTTTACTTCAGTCTTTGGCTAAGTCCCCAGTCTGCTGGATTCACAGTGGGATGTGATGCTCCTCAGTGGGAACTGGCATATTTGAATCAGTGGCCTTTGCTCGCCGCTGTCCTGCTTGTTTCGCTCACGCTGGTGTCAGAACACTCCAGCGTGAATAGTTTGCCCGATAGTTAATGTGTTCTTCTTATGGATCGTCAAAGATCATGACTGAGAGAGGCAGCCACGCGGTCGCATGCACGCCCACACGTGCACTGAAGGGACAGGTGCGTGGATGTGGCCCACCCATTTTGGAGCTCTGCCACATTGATGACGTGCAACAATTCAGTGAATGAGTCTACAGCTGGGACTTTATTTCACAACCCTGAAACATTTTGGCAAACACACACCGCATGTGAAAAACATTTGGATACATGTGAAACTTGTAGTGTGCCTCAAATCACCTCAACGAGCATGTCAGCACAAGCTTTTAAAAAGAGTTTTATGGCGTGAGATGTCACATCTTCACATGTTCTCCCGTTAGATTATCTCAGTTTTCTCCCATGCGTGTCATTAGACAACAACAAAACATATAATTTTTTATGTCAATAAAGAGGAACATGCTTTCTGCTCTCACGTTAGAGTACAAACTAATCTGTAATAGTGACCATCACAGGCTGTGTCGCTTGTTGAGTGAACTGAAAGAGGATATATGAGCAAGTTCAACCACTGTAAAAGAAATGTTTTGTTTTTCCTGACTTTAAAGTGCATAAGGCTGCATTCACTGACAGCTGATACATCTAGCAGAAAACCAACACTGTTTAAAAATGCTAGCATCAGCTAATGTTTATGTTGTCTCCCCTGGATGCCCTAACCGTTTTACACTTTTATCTTTACAGGGCGGAAAAAACAGAGGTGTTAAGCGAGGACCTTCTACAGGTGAGCTGTGGTGTAAGTGTGTGTGCCTGTGTGTGTGTGTGTGTAAGCAGGGAGGGCGAACAGGTGCTTGATGTAATGATGGTCTCGTAGCAGTTAGTGCTGTCATTGTTCACGCTGCGTTAAATTAACAGGTGTAACTAATGTGATTATGATGGCTGTGTTTGATCCTGATGGAGATCAGTGGCGCCGATGTTTTCGTCTTGTGGCGCCACAGAGCAAAGCAAGGTCTCATCACAGCTTTACATGCCGTATGTCTTTAAGCAGTTAAAGAGGGATTGTTCTTTCTTTGTTGGTTGTTTCAATAGAGCAATTTACAGATGCAGAAAGTGGTTCTCTCCAGGATTTCACACATAAAACAAAATTAAGGTGATATTAGAAAACACAGGCTTCTTCTGCAAAATATGCAAAACATAGTAATTAAAATAATTTTGCAATTTCTTTGACGGATCCTGCAGTTGCAGTATGAGTCACAGTTTTAGTGGAAATGGTATTATTTGCATTTCATTTTCACTGAAAAAAAATATGAAAATAATGATGAAGTGATTTTTTTTAGTGGGGTCTGTACCAAACTAAACTGCTTCATTACACAGGAGTATAATTTGTAGGCCTAGGAATCTCTGTAAAACCACAATGCTTCATTTATAATGGTATGTTTTAACACAATTTACAAGCTCATTTTTCTTGAATTAAAATTAAAATAAATGATCTCCCACAATTTGGGTATTTGCAATTAGCCATGTTGCAATTTTAATAATATTTTGATTAATTGTGCAGCTCTGCTTTCTTATTGCTTTGATCATCTCACAACCTTTGGGTATCCTCAGCCTGGGCCTGCGACTAATAAGTATTTTCGTCATCCAGTATATGTTTAACATAGAGGCAAATACTCATCACATCTGATGGACACTAGCAGGTGCTGAGTTGAGATGCTGCATGTGCAATAAAGGGACTGTTTTTAGAGTACAGGCTGTGTCTATGGTAATACATTGGTGTATGTGTGGTATCTGATGTATACGTGTGTGTGTGTGTGTGTGTGTGTGTGTTCTTCCAGGTGGAGAAGCGTCTGGATCTGGTCAAGCAGGTGACACACAGCACTCACAAGAAGCTGACTGCCTGCCTGCAGGGTCAGCAGGGGACTGATATGGAGAAGAGATCCGTCAAGTCACCTTCTGTGAGTACCTGCGTCCATCATTGTCTCAGATACTGAATGCACACTGATATGACGTGTGATAGGCCTTGGCGATGTGACGGGATCATTCTTCAAAAGGATATTGTTTGGTCACAGTAATCATCACATGTCCATGATAACAATGATATTCAATTATATAACGCCTGTTATGAATGTTGTGCTATATTCAGTTTATTTTTCTCTTGCTTTCTCTATTCTTCACCCATACAAAGAGAATAAAAAGAAGGACACTGAACTGTTTGCAGTGGTCATTGGACAAGTACAAAAGAAAATGGCGATTGTTGTTAGTTATGGTGTCAACTCACGTCAGTGGGGCCATAAAGTGTGTCACAGTCACTATTATGAGACCTCAATTTTGGCCTACTTTTTACACCTATTTTCCTGATTGAACAGAAATATACAGCCGCACACCAATCCAAGTTTCTGTGTTTCGCCAAATGCAGACTAAAACTTCCCATACTAACTATTCACCTCCAAGAACTCTGCGATCATCTGCTGCTGGTTTATTGGAGGCTCCCAACAACAGCTGGAAGAAGATCAGGGATGCAGCCTTTGTCAGTTATGCCCTGAAGACATCACCGAGGCTAGCTTGCTAACTATTTTTCAAAGAAAGCTTAAAACGTATCTGTTCACTATGGCCTTTAACCAGCTCTGACTTTTCTGATACAGATTTTTACGCTTTTACTTTCTATTTAAGCTTCACGCTGCTGCAACTCTTTTAAAATCTTACTTGATTTTATGATTTTCAGTTTAACAATTCTATGATTTTACGAATCCGTTCTGTGTTCATTCTGTCTATTTTCATGTGAGGCACTCGGTGCTTATGCTGTCCTTATTGTAAAGCAATCTGTGCTGCATTTCTTGAATGAAAGGTGCTATATAAATAAAGTTTATTATAATTATTATTGTTGAAAATGTGCAGTACCCCGCTGTTCGTTTGGTTGTTACAGCAAAAGTAACAAGTAGAGTTGCGACTTGCCGTTGGTCAGGTTGGTTTGTCTATACCACAGAATGTAGGCCTAATCTATGTTATCCTCATTTCATACATCAATGTTGATCAATGTGATTGATCTGATGTATTGATCTCAGCATGCCCTTGTGCAAAATAGCACTTATTGCCTATATAATGGGGCCACTTTTGTTTTTTGTTTTTGAAATATTAAATCGTTGTTTATTGTCAGTAGGGGAATTTCAATATCGCCCAGCCCTAATGTGTGATGATGCAACATTATTCATGATTTTGTATGATTCCCACATAAGCTCTAGTAATATTGTTTCTCTCTGCTGTTAGAAAAAACTACCGCTTACTATCCTGGCACAATGTATGGTGGAAGGGGCGGCAGTGTTGGGGGATGACTCTCTCCTGGGGTAAGTCAGTGTAGTTAGCAGGCCTTTGCTCACACACACATACACACACAGTCATCTTTAATTATTGATTTGGCTATTGAATTCTTCTCTGTCCTCATTACCCTTGTCTGCATTTTAATTGCATTTGATTGCCTGTGACTTTCGGCTATCACCAAACAGGAAGATGCTGAAGATGTGCGGGGAGACAGAAGAGAAGTTAGCCCAGGAGCTCATCCAGTTTGAGTTCCAGATCGAGAGAGATGTGGTGGAGCCTCTCTATGTGCTCGCTGAGGTGAGCACCAATTAAGACATAACACCTTTGAAATGTCTGAATTACAGAGTCACGCTCTCTCACTTTTTTTTTTTTTTCCCGATGTTATTAACTGAAAATTAGAAGCAGAACATGGTCCTCATTTACATAATAGTGCTGCACTTTTATTCCCCGAGCTGACTTTTAATCCTCCACTTAATTTTCCTTTGTAGGTGGACATTCCCAACATCCAGAAACAGAGAAAGCACTTAGCTAAACTTGTCTTGGACATGGACTCCGCTCGGACAAGGTGACGTCCACATTAAAAAGCCTGGCTGCAGCCTGCTCATGTTCATTTTTTTTAAATAAAGGCTCAGGTTAAAGTGTCTGTGCAGGAGGCATGACATATCCAATGCAGTGGCCTTTTTTTTTCTTCTCATGCTTATAGATATCAGCAGTCGTCCAAGTCGTCCAGTCACCCGAGCACACTGCAGCCCGGCGCCAAGTCCGAGTCCCTCAGAGAGGAGATGGAGGAGGCAGCCAATCGGATGGAGATTTGCAGGGTGAGTCACCAATCAGAGCTGTACTCTTCCCTCCTCCAGCTCCTTTTCTCTCCGTTTGATTTATAGCCTTTCTGCATGTACAAGACACAAATGGACCACAATGCCAGGATGGTGTTACAGTTCTATGTAGGACTTCAGTGAGATCATTTCTTATGGGATGCTTGCTCTCTGCTTTCTGTTTCAGGACCAGTTGTCAGCAGATATGTACAGTTTTGTGGCCAAAGAAATAGACTATGCAAATTACTTTCAGACAGTAAGTAGCGTTTGTCATTAAACCTGTAACGCCAGTGGGAAAAATGGTCTTTCTTTCCTGCAAATAAAGCGATATTTCCCACATTAGCATAGGCTACAGTAACATTGTAAGTTGATGTAATAAAATTGCATGATGCACATTTGTTAGGAAATGTTTGTTCTAATCTGTTCTCCTTCTATAGCTAATAGAAACACAGGCAGAATATCACAGGAAGTCATTAGAGATTCTTCACAGTATCCTGCCCCAGATTAAAGCTCACCAAGGTGAGTCTCGCACTTGTGTGTGTATGTGTGTGTGTGTGGGTAGAGAGAGAGAGAGAGATGTGCTCCAATTCTGCACCTCAGGCAATATCAAGATGGGAAGTAATGGAGTTAATAGCCCTGACATGCCACGTAACAATCTCATTAGGCTATAATTACCCACCTTTATACTTACTATCGGCTAGGCTGCAAGTGTTAAACCAAACAGAGGTCTCAAACATCACATTCTTTTCAAATAAGAGAAACAGAGGCGCAGCACCAGAGAAACACTGAACCTTGAAAGTCACAGTAAATTGCAGTTAGGATTTAATTAATGAATGTTGCCTCTGAACTTTTAATGCAGTCGCTGGTTTTCTGTTGTTCGGGAGGAGGATGCAGCTAAGGTGCGTAGGTTTGTTTGTGTCTGTGTGTGATTCAAGCTGCTGTGTTTTTTTTTTTGTTGTTGCAGAGGCGTGGGTGGAGAAGCCGTCATTTGGCAAGTCTCTGGAGGAACACCTGAATATTAGTGGGAGAGAGATTGCCTTCCCCATCGAAGCTTGTGTCACCATGCTGTTAGAATGTGGCATGCAAGAGGAGGTATAGGGCACACACACACACCTAGAGTAGGATTTTGGGTGTCAGCTAATATGAATATTTTTGCATCTTTATTCACACTTGAGTCTTGCCACGAAAGACACATCTGGTGCCTAAACGTAATCCTTATCATTAAAACTGATCACATGTGTGCACATACACACACAAATGACAATGTGTGCCATACATGTTCCAATATAAATTTTTAAATGTGGCACATTATTTTAAGGTAAGTTTAAGGTATACTATGCAGGGTTTTGCTAAAAAGCAATGCATAGACTGATGCAATCCCTCTCAATCTTCACTTAATCTTCAGAAGCGTGTGGCGGTATATTTTTCTGCCGAGACTCTGCCCTCTGCCTTCTTTTGTCATTTTCTTATTTTCTTTGTTCAAGATGTTTATGGGCGTGTGCCCCTACAGAGCTCAGGCAAGGTTGGGGCTTTATAGAAAGGTAGTGGTCAGGTCCCAGGCCGTAAGCAGGCCAAATGCCAAATGAGAGTGAATCTGGTGTTAGCTTTTACTTTTACTTTTACTTTACCTTAACTTTCCCTTTTACTGGCGACCGTGTTTACAACCAGTATCTGACAGCCCTGCACAGTATACCTTCAAGCCACAGATGTTAACTTTTATAAAAGATAACTTTGTGTCATATTTGCTGAAACTTTCATTACATCTATACAGTAGTACATGAAAGATAATCTGTGGAATTTGCATCATGCTCCTCCTCCACCTTGAAGTGCTTCTAATGGCATTTGCTGGCGAAAAACAACCAATCAGAGTCGGGGAGTCGCTGCTGTCAATCATGTCAGTCACTGTTCGTGGGCATGCTGAGATCACAAACAGTTAAACTAGGCAATCAAGGTTCTTTAACTGCATTGCCATTTTTTTCCTCAGACAATTTAGAGACATATTTTAGTGTACTGTTTAGCTGTAAAATGAGAAGGGTTGTTCTCGCTGCTGGGCGGTGCTTAGTTCCAACTCTGTTGTTTTCAACATGGCAGCCGGGCCTTAAACTTTCTTATTAAGAAATTATCACTCATTTATTATTCTTGCAAATGCCACAGATTTAGTGGGATAGTGGATATAGTGACAATTTTCAGCAAGTATTACAAAAAGTTTTTCACCAAGTTAGTTGGAGGTGGCTGAGCAGCTAATGGTGCTGGAAGCTAACAGAGCTAATAGCGTGCACTGTGCTAACAGCATGAACTGTGAACAACGGCAACAGTGCAACAATGGTGTTAATGTTGGGGGGAACCAGAGGGTGGGCGTTATGCTTCCACGATCATGCTGTCCCGCAACCATCAGCAGTCTATATGAGCCCACTGCAGAGAAGCAACTACCTAGCCACACACATGGTCTCATATGCATTAATATGCACATGCTGCCGGGCTATCTACCACAACAAAGAACAGGGAAGCTTGGATTACCACACACAGATGGAGTGTTAATTATTTGCTCTGGACGCCATTACCCCACTAAATATTTACATAGCAAATAGTTGTTTGCTGCTGTATCAATACTCTGAATGTCATACAGAGCCCCTTTAAGACTATCTGAAAGAACAGAGCTGCTGTCACTTCCATTATTCAGTAAATAGTTTAAACTCTTTCTCAAAATTGACTTTTATCTGCTTGACCTTTAAATTAAAATTAAGGAAAGACAGAAAGGGCAAGTATGAATGGCTCTGCAACAGGAAACATGACTGTGAGGCTGGGGTTACTTATCATCTCTGTGATATTTTTATTTGTTGGTGGTGATTAAAGCAGTTATAACTATTATGTTGTGTTTTGGAAATTGGTCAGTCATATATGTAAATATGTACATACAGCATAAATGTTTTGTAGCTACTGGACCAGAACATGTAAAACCACCAGTATGTTTCTGTGTTATTACCAATTTCAAGTGCACAGTGGTGGAGGCTATTACTTTTCTACAGCATTATGTTAGATTTGATAATTATGGATGATTATGTGTTTCCTGTGTGTGGGCTGCAGGGCCTCTTCAGAGTGGCTCCATCAGCCTCCAAGCTGAAGAAGCTGAAAGCATCCCTGGACTGTGGAGTTCTGGATGTGCAGGAGTACTCCTCCGACCCACACGCCATCGCAGGTGAACTACACCCACACGAATGCCTTGTTCAAAGCCGATTTCCATAACAACAACCCCTACACTGTCATTGTAAGTCAGGAAAAAAACTGTGGAATATATCTACGTAAAGGCATTTTTTTTACTCAACATCTGTTTTTGTTTATAACTTGGAAAGGTCATTTTTACTGTACAAAAGTTTTCAAATTGATTTTGGAGCTAGTTGGCGGAAAATGTACTTCGTCGCGCAATTCAACAGTTTACCAAGGAGTCTTCATCAGCTCTTCCCTCAGTGTTATTTTTATCCTAAAGGCTTTCTGTTCTGATATTGCTGTGCATTTCACACATTAGCATGAAATCTGTGTTGAGCAATCTGAATCTGGCAGCTGCACTAGCTGCAAGGACCTGCTGGAGGGGAGTGGAGATATGGGGCATGGCCTCGCCAGTACTCTGAAGAGAGAAAACAACCCCCCCCCCTCTAAAGACGCAAACCAGTTTTTACTCTCTGTCTGTGTTTCTCACCCAAAGGGGCTCTGAAATCATACCTCCGTGAGCTCCCTGAGCCACTGATGACCACTGAACTTTATGATGAATGGATTCAGGCCTCCAAGTGAGTTGCTGTTTGCTTATTAAATGCATTTTCTTCAATTATGCCACTGGCCTCAATGGAAAACAGAAAATAGTCCAAAGTCTTTATAAAGGGAGTCTTAACTGCCAAAATGAAAAATGGTGACATTTATTAAGAAGTGGAGCAACAGTAAACCATAATGATTTTTTGTTTTATTTCCTCAGCATTCAAGATATGGACAAAAGACTACAAGCATTAATGGCAGCGTGTGAAAAACTCCCCACAGACAACTTGAACAATTTCAGGTCAGATGCTTCCCCTCATTTTCTGTCTTATCATTTGTACATGTTCCCATGTGGCCAAGAAGGGAAAGCGTTGTAAAATGCCATAGCAGCAATTCCAATAACAACATTTCTGTTCTGATTGCTGCTAAACTAAACAAGTGTTCTATATTACACAGGCTCCACCCCATACTTGACTCTGTGGCCAATACTCTCCTCCAGTCATGAGTACGCATTTCCCAATTTGCATAAACGTATCCGGCCTATCAGGACATGCCTTTCCTCAATTCATGCAGACCCCACAGTATATATGGGAGTACTCCAACACTGTTGGTCATCCTGTTCTCTTTAGTGATGATTTGCTCACTGATTACTTTCTCACTGTGGTCCTCACATACTCTACACACAGTATAGCAGTGTCTGCTGCCATGCTTTGCAGTATGAGTGTCAACAAGATATACGGCAGCTTTGTCATCTCTGCAGAGTAAGGTCATGGCTGCACCCAGTTTGGTTGCGTACCACCTGGGTTGGCTGGGGCCCTCTCCTTCTCCAGTACAGCGTACTAAATTATAAAGAAGTAGGCGGGCTGCGACAAATAACCTTAAGCCGGTCAAGATGAGCATGGCTGGGTTGATGCAACGCATTCTCATTCCAACTCACCAAACACCGCCGCATTGAAATATGAAATTAGGTAACCTCCTGCGTCTGTTGGTGATGTTCAAGGATGGCGTGTTAATTTACGCTTATATAACAAGCATTGCGTCTTTTCAAAAATACACTTACATTTTCACAGGAATGCACAGTTCTTGTTCGATAGATGCATACAGTCTTTTTCAAAATGCCCTTACACCATAGGTAAAACACCTCCTTTTTATGTTTATTTCCTTGTGCAACAAAAGCACATGGTTAGGTTCTGGCTCAACATTTACACAGTGAGCAAACAACGGGCTCCCGGGTGAAAGTCCGGGGTTTGTTTGACCCAAATCTGACCTGTCCTGTAGGGACTTTCCAGCTCCTTATATGACATTGTTGCATCATTACAAACAGGTTTCACCTGTACTAATAAAACTAGGGTTACAATATTGTAACCTTTGTTGTTCTGTAAACCTATCAAGCCCCATAGCTGTTCCCCAACAGCCTATCTGCGTTACTTATCTGTGTTACTTAAATCCTGCTGCACTGCTTAATGTAAGATCACTATCATATAAGTCTGTCCAAATCAATGACCATTAATTAGATCTTACATTCCTTGCTGATTATATACAGACTGCCAAGTGTTCAAGAGTTTTTAACATTCATATCAACAACCTAAATGAGGACAATGCCAAAGAACTTAATGACTTCCTATGAAGTCACCTTTGGACTCAACATGTCTCCGGGCTCACCCACAACCGGAGCTGTACCAGAGATTTATTTATCACAAGGGGTCTTAAGTCATTATTTGTGACGGCTGTTGATGTTGCTCTGTCTGATCATGTTTGCATTTCTTTGGTGATCTCTTAGATATCCACTTCAAAAAACCTCGCCTAACAATATGTCTGACAAAAAGGAATATAAATGAATTATAGATTAATTTTAAGGTGCACTCTTTTTTTTAAATCCCACAGATATCTAATCAAATTTTTAGCCAAGCTAAGTGACTACCAAGACGCAAACAAGATGACTCCTGGTAACATGGCGATTGTTCTCGGCCCTAACTTGCTTTGGACACACACTGAACCGTATGTACTTTTAATTCAACTGTTTCTCATGTATGAAATTCTTTTTGCACGGTTTGATTCTTATCTTATCACATGAGCAATATGCTGTTGTTAATTCTTTCCATTCTTTCCAGAAACATGACAGAGATGATGACCACCTTGTCCCTACAGATTGTTGGCATCATTGAGCCCATCATCCAGCATGCTGACTGGTTCTTCCCTGGAGGTATGGATCACATACTATGTATGTAATATTGTAGACAGGCTGGGCAACATGTCAATTTTTTTGATCTTCCAACATCCTAATTGTATAATGAGATTTTAATGACCCAGTTTTGTTCAAATTAATTCATCAAAGCAGCTGTGAAGTCAGAGAATTTAGTGAGAATTATTTTATATATTACTTACTTGATGTAATAATATACGTATTATTATTATTTTCTTTTGCTCAGCCCCATATGAATACAATGATACCTATCATTGTCCCTCATGATTGACCGTTCAAATAAATATGAATCTGTATAGACTCTGCATATGTATCTTGAATCTATAGATGAGCGGGCAAGATTTTGGTATCGGAAGTGTTCTGGTTTCCATTTGTAGTTCCTTTGTAGTCCGAGTAGTGTTGACCAATCTACTATTTGAACAGCAGGTAAACAGTCTGTGTGCACAAGAGGGTTAAATTGGTCGAAATTTAATCTCGAAGCCCATCAGCTATGTCTGTCGATGAGTAAGCCTTATATTGTGTGGGTTTTTTTTTAATTATCTGCATTCATAGATATCTGTTTCTATAAATTAGCCAAAATGACTGATGCACAGTAGAAGGAGTCTTGGCTCGAATATCTGTCTTCAGTGGATCACCCCGTCAGACAGATAGCCATTGGGCTCCAAGACTGCATAAATGTTAATGATAAAACAAAAAGTCAGCAACACCTACAACCACTCATAAAGCCATACAAAAAACCCAGCTGTAACACACCAAAAACATACCTGAGGCACATTAAAGTGTTCATGAGTATTGTATACATCATAATATCCAAACGCAATGTGTCACAACAGTCTCATTTTACAGCTAAACAGTACACTAAAATATGTTTCTGAAAACATCTGAAGGAAGAAATATTCAGTGCAGTAACAGAATCTTGATTCATATTTGGTTAGCGCTGCCTAGTTTGACAGTCTGACCACAGTTCACTAGCAGTGATGGACATGACTGACAGCCTATTGACTCCTTGGCTCTGATTAGTTGTTTTTCTTCAGACGTGGTGTACTCTGGCAAATGCTATTAGAAGCTGTAGGAGGAGAAGGAACATGTTTTTTACCACAGACTATTTGTCTCATGTATACTGTGTGGATGTAGTGACATCAGTGACCATGATGTGTTTGGTCTGTAGGAATATGGTTTTATATCAGGATTTTATTTGATCTAGGTACTCTTATATTCCCTCAAGCCAGTGTAACTACTACTGTAACATCACTATACTGTATGCTTACTGTGTGTTTACTCCTCTCTCAGAGATTGAATTCAACCTGACAGGCAGCTACGGCAGCCCGATCCACACCAACCACAACTCCAACTACAGCTCCATGCCTTCACCAGACATGGACCAATCCGATCGCAAGCAGCAGCACGACCAGAGTCGACGCCCACTGAGCGTCGCCACGGACAACATGATGCTGGAGTTTTACAAGAAGGATGGGTATGATGCCAAGTGCATCCTTCTGCTGCCCACATCTCACTCCCTCTCTTTTCTCTCTCCTTCCACCCACGCCTCCTCTCAGGCATCTGATATTTAATTCTTATATTTGAGGCAGGCAGCACACACACATTTCAAATCTGTTACCTCGGTGGGGAGTATTTATGAATCCTGTAATCTAAAGTTTTTGCTCTAGAGCCGCCATAGGAGCATATACGACCACATCCCCTATTGTCAGGATTCATCAGGAGAAGAGAAAAACTAGTCTCATTTGAATACGTGGGGCTGTATTGCCTTGAGTGGCATTGTCTCTATGGCAACGGGTCTCTGATGGAGGGCTGCTTGTTACCTCTTTTTTCTCAGGAAATATTTCTCCAGTGCTATCTTACCATCCTCCCACACCCAGCTCCTCCTTCACAGTCTGGCTAGCACGTCACCTGGCCTGAGTCATTCATCCAGCTGGTGGAAAATCACTGGCAGAATTAGAACCGATGCATTCACCAAAATACCCCCATCAAATTAAGGCTGTAATATTATAGGCATGGATCTAGACCTCCTGTGTCCTATAATCAGCAACTATCAATAAGGGGAGGATAGAAAACAGCTTTTATCTATTTAGAGTAACGAGTAGCTTAGGATAAAGCTCTGCCTGTGTGTGTGTTTGTTTGTTTCTAAGACCAAACAGGTTTAATCAGACAAAAACAACCCTTTAAATGGCGCTCAGTGGATACGTGCAGGCTGGTTTTGTGGCCTGACATCCTCTCACCTCTACAACATCACTTCCACTCCTCCCTGCCACTGCAGATTTCATCTCCCCATCATATACTGACTGGTTTTAGTCTGGTGTTGTGAACCATGTCTTCATTACTTCTGACCACATATCCCTTTTGCCTCTCTTTCCCTTACTAACGCAGCATTAGGAAGATACAAAGGTACCGTATCATGCCTTTTTCCCCACTTCTTTCCTTACCACCCCCTCTCGCCTCTTTCTTCATCATCATACATGACTCTGGATATGTGTTTGTCTCCAGTATGGGAGTCCGAGTTATGGATACCTCCTGGGTGTCTCGTAAAGGTTCAGCCACGCTGGCGCGCAAGGCCTCATCCACCCCTCCAGGCATGCAAGGCCCCGGTTCTCCCGCTGACACTCTCATCCCCGAGCAGCCCGGAGAGCTCGTCACCTCCCCGTCCGCGACACCGCCGCCTGGAGAGCGGGTCTGGTAAGTCACAGTGGAGACGCTGTCCCCCTCTCTTCTTCACGCGTACACTCCTGTTCATTTTTATTGTCATCGCCATCATCATCACCATCATCAACTTTCTCAGCTCTGTGTGATCGAGATCCTTGGCTGTTCTGATCATACTCCCGTTCATTTGCAACTCCTCCATGTTCTTTTGTATCTGTCCGAACACGTTCATGTCACATCCTGTTAATTATGGTTTCTCAATTTCACATTTCCTCAGTTCTCCCCGTGGTTTGTCAGGTTGATGTCATTGTGGGTAAAATTTCCAAAGGATAATGACATTTTTGACTCTAACTCTGAAGGGTTTTAGTCCAAATACTGTTTGGAAGTTTTGTTTCTGTACATGGCACTAAGCTTCAATCTGCAAGTCCTTTGCGAGCATGCTAATATTTCCAGTTTCCCATTGTTGTGGCTTGGCTTCCTCAGCTTTCGTGACTTATTTCCTTTTCTGTTGACACTCAGACTGATTTCACCATCTTTTGGTATGATTATCATAGTTAAACACATGAATACTCACCTCATGGTCGCTGGCTCTGCCTGTGTGGCAGACAAGAGATAATATGGCTTCTGGCTTGGCTGGCTTTCCCCTCCTCTCCTGTGGCTCTTTCAGCCAATGAAAGGGTTTTGTGTCTGTTTCACACTGCCCTGGGCTGACTGCAGGACCTGCAATGCAAACAAGTCATATAATGTAGGATGAGGGTAGATAGGGTTTCCATATATGCAGCAGAGGGGAGATATTCAGTCATCAGCTCAGCTTGATAATATTGTAAGCTGCAGACCAGCACTTTGGCTCCAGAGACAGATCCTCACAGCTCCATGCAGTGTGCAGACACAAGGTGATCACAGACACTGTATTCTTTTCCTTTGGCAATAAAACGTTCTTTTCCTTTGCTGTTTCTTTGTGCTTGTCTTTGTATTTGCACTAAGCTGACTGTGTGCTAAGCTTGGTGCCCACCGCCAACCCTAAAATGCAATTTTTTCTTTATTTTTTTCTTCTGTTTTTGGCTACGGACCAACTAACACACTAACACCCCAGTCATCAAAACAGCTTATCCTATATCGCTCCAATGCGTCTCCCTGTTCAATCACTAGAGCTGTTTCTTTTGTGCTGTCTATTCTCTTAATATCTACAGCTCAGACAACGTGTCGCCAAATCGGCCGGACACCTCTCATGCCCACCCACCCCCAGGGGAGGACCGGCCACCCCCCCCTTACCCCATCTCCTCGTGCCACACTGCCCCCCACCACTTCTACCCCAAACCCCCACCCTGCGCTCGCCCCGTGGCACCGGGTCCAGAGTCCCAGCCCCCCGCCTCTCCCCCGCCCCCACTGCGCTGGTCTGGCTTCACACCCCCAGCCCCGCCCCCTTCCTCCTCTTCCTCCTCCTCCTCCTCGTCACTTGACATCAATTCGAACCCCAAACCCAGCTGTCTGCATTTCCCCAAGCACAGCCCGCCTGGTGACATGTCGCATGCCCCCCCACCAGACACTAACGCCTCACCACTCTACATCAAAACCCCCTTGGTACTAACCCGCCACGACCAGTCCCTTGGCAACCCCCCTAGCCTCCCTTCGTCCGCGCCCCCGCCCCCGCCGTGGGCTGCCTGTCCATGTGCCCGAGAGAGAGGACCCCCCAGGCTGACTAGGTAAATACAACACACCCATGGCCACTATAGATGCATCACAGAGTGGCATCTGTATATCTCCTCTCCTCTAGCTCGCTGGCTCATATTTTCTTTTTGCTTTTTTTTTTTTTTCCTCCCCCTCCAAATTACATACCTCAGATTTTGTAACATTCAGGTTGTCCAGGGATGCCTCTCATGGGGGTTGCCTAGCAACAAAGGATGTTACTGGCTTATATAGCGCTCGGTTTCATGCTGGTATTGAGTAGATGATAAATACATGGACAATGCTGCATATGGCTATCAAATAGCATATGAATGTATTTATTCTACAGTTTGCAGCATTCGTTTACTAACCAGCTGAAGGAAAGCATCAAGTTTGGAAGGAAGTAAAGATTTTCAAGATTAGTAATATAGCATGTCCCGGTAAGCTGCAGTATAGAATTCCTTCACCCAGCTAGGCCCAAAGTGCTGAGTTTGTATAGAGTGGCTGTGGCAGTTTCCTGACTCATATGTCTGTGGTGTTACAACCACACAGGACAGTGTGAACCATTACAGCAAATCTTTGTCAGCGATAAGAACAGGCTTGCTTGATAATGCTCCATCTTGTGATCTGGTAGCTTCCCATTCAGATGGATTATTATTGGGAAAAGACAGCTCAAAGGGACTGCAGGAGATTGTAGTTAATTAGATGTCATATAATCCAAAATGTGACCACTCTACTGCAGTACTGGTGCTCTCTGTGGGTGTGAGTTCATACTAGTCTATATTACAGAGGATATCTTCATTTCAGACATTAATTACAAATGTACCTACATCTTACAGTGATAGGAGAATATGGTGAGTCAAAATAGGATGATATCAAATGTATCAAATATACATGTACAGGTTTCCATCGCACAAGATCAGCAAGTCAAATCCAGGCTTACCATCATAATTATTCATGCTTATTGACTTCTCATACAGTCCACTAGTACAGCCGCTGATAAATGAAGACGAGCAAAGATTAATAAGGTGGATCCTTGATTAAGTGTGCCCTATTGTTTCCATCTATGCTTACAGTGCAGATTTAGATTAGTAGGTCATATCTTGTTACATGCAGCATCTCTCCTCTGTTTCCTGTGCATCTTCACTGCTGTCTGTATTGTCATAAAGAAATAAATGCTTAAGTTAAATGAGGAGTTTCTGTCCAAGGAATGCTCAATCTTTCTATCTGATGCTGAATACAATATGTACACCTTCTGGTCACTAACACTGGGAGGAATTATTTGAGCTAAGTGGGGTTTTTGGTCAGAAATCCATCCTGAGATTGAAAAGTTCCCAGCCGGGCTGAAGTTGAATTCTCATTATCATTTGTTAAGATCATTATAAGCTGTAGTATCTACAGAGAACAGACATTTTCTCCTTTAGATTTTTTTTCTAACCCAGAATACAACACAACTGACACAACAAATCTATCCAGTTTACTGTGCTCTGAAACTATAGTCTCATAGAAACAGGTGAAATGGACACGACCTCTTAACAAGCCGCTACGTGGTGGTGGGCACGAGATGTGTTAAACTCAAGAGATGGCAGCTTTAAAAAAAACTTTCTTTGACTTTTGGTTTTTACGTGGGACACAAACAGCAGTCTCCTGGTTGAAAGCCCATATTTGTTTGACCAATGGACCACCCTTCCTGCCCATACCTAATCTGTGTGTCCACCAGGACAAAAAATCCTCATTGTCTTTGCAGTGACTGTTGTTGTTTGTGTTACCACACATTTTGTGCCCACTACCATGTAATGCGTTGTTAACACCTTGTGTCCATGTCACGTATTTCTGTGAGAACGGGTTGTCTGAAAAACAAGTTGTCGTTTTTTAACCTGCTTTTTATTCTATTAAAATGTAAATGTATTGTTGTTGATACAATTAACATATTATCATTATATGCATCTGGGTATAATAATAGTGGTGAAATACTGATCAGGTTTGTCAGACAGCAGATTTGTGATTGTCTTTATTTTAGTTAAAAAAAAAGAAGAAAAGGGTTGGTCAATGGCATTTTCAACCAAAAACACAAATGTTCCATCATGTTTGATGAAGTTGTAGTTACGGACTTATGTGGGATTTATACTTCTGCGTTGAATTGACGGTATACCTATGCCAATACCTATACCCTACGCCATAGCCTGACGTGCACCTCCCCAGAGATGTAATTACAATAAATTGTGAAGACAATAAAGCCTCCACTGAAATAGCATTTTAAGTCTTGTTTGTAATTTATACTTCAGGTAATTATACTTCTGGATTTATCCTGGCTTCATATGAGCAGAGGAAATCTCCGCTTGTCCCTAGGCTAATTTATGCAATGTAAAATGCCATAGAGTTGTGCTAATAACTTTAGCATGTTACATTTGTTTGGAAAACTTGTTTAGTATAAGACAATTGTTTTGTCGGTGAACCTTGTGAGTTGTAATGGAGCCCAGTTTTGTAAAGTTACCTTTGTTAAATTTTTGCCGTTGTCCCTGTCTTCATATGAGTAGAGGAAAAAGTCTGCTAGCTGCTAGGCTAATTTATACAATGTAAAATGCCATAGGCTTGTGCTAAAAACATCAGCATGTTGTATTTGTGGGGAAAATGTGTCCAGATAAAGACAAGTGTTTGTCTGTGAATGCTGCGAGTTATAGTGAAGCCAATATGTGTACTTGTGTACACGTTTAAAGTGTGTTTTGGGTGTGTTTTGAAGCAACTAAACTTAACAGCACTTCACGGAAATCCCACCGCCAACTAGTGTTTTGGGGTGTAACTGCAGAGTGACATGGACACACCAATGCAGAAGTATAAATGCTCACAATGCCGTAGGCCACATGCGTAGGGTCTGCCGCACAAGTATAAATCTCCCTTTATGTGCACCATTTGTGTCTAAAACTCTCAAGTAAGAGGAGTCTAAAAAGATGTGACACTGTCTGGTCGCTAGATAGTTGTTTACCTTGATGAATCCTTGCTTGACATTACTAACTTGCAGAGCTTGCTAATATTGGTAACACTGTACTTAAACACAGTGAAATACTCATAAGTGATGCTGATGATGGTGATGGTGGTGGTTGTGGTGGTAATGGCTGTTGGGGTAATGTACATGAGGTATGCTGACAGTTTAAACACTTAACCTGTTCACAAACATACTGAGTCTGATGCTGTTCACACACTAATGTCTTCCTGTCTCTTTCAGTTCATTGAAGAGTAAAGAGCTCTCCCCTGTAATTGGGCACAAAGCCATCCAGGTGGCAGGTCCAACAGTCCCCCCAAGCTGTAGTCCTCAGAGCAGTAGCCAGTCCCCCCACTCCACAGAGCACAGTCCACACACCCTGCGCAAAGGTTAGTACCTCTCTCAGTCTGAGCTTACATTGTGTGTATGTATTTTCATTTCTGACAGGAGACTAATGTGTCTGTGTTGTGTGTTTCCAGGTTCCAAGAAGCTGGCCCCTGTGCCTCCCAAGGTTCCTTACAGCCAGTCTTGCGGGATGTCCGATCAGTCCACAGGTCAGCCGTCACCGGTCAGCCTGTCACCCACACCTCCTAGCACCCCCTCCCCTTATGGACTGGCCTGCCCTCCGGGGCAAGTGCCCCCATCCTCCCCTGGGCAGACCCCATTAGGGGCGCCCCACTCGCTTTCGTCCCCACCATCCCTGACCGGAACGCTCACCAAGTCGCGGCCCGCCCCTAAGCCCAGGCAGAGACCCAGTCTGCCCCCTCCTCAGCCGCCCACAGCCCCCCCGGGGTTCACTGGCCCGGCCATGGCCCCAGTTCCCCAGCCCCTGGAGCAGGGCCTCCTGGATGGACTGTCTCCCGGGGAGAGCATGTCTACAGGTAAACATCAGCCCTTGGCAACAACACCCCCTCCGCCACCACAGGTGGGGCTGCAGCGGCCCTCTCTCAGACTCGCTGTGGCATTGTCCAACGGAGACGGTGGACGAGTGTAGGACTCTGTAGGACTTGTCACTGTAGATATAAACGAAACCTTCCCCCTTGATTGACTGTTCCCAAACGAATGTCTGAATGAATAAAAGTTGCCTTTTAGACACAGCTGCCTGAGAATGATGTAAATAATAGCATTTTTGTGCTACTGTAGTGAGCAAATCCTCTTGACCTATGTATTCATTGCTTGTGTTATGTGATGATGTTTCTGGGTAATGTGTGGAAACATCAGAGAAGCATAGCTCGTCCTGCTTGTATGGAAGTTGCCATTAGATTCATCATGTGCTCTCTGTTTATCTGTGTTACCCAGACCCTCACTCGGCAGAGGTAGGTCAGAGGCTTACGCACCAGTCCAGTCTCTCTTATTGCGTAGCAGGGCGTGGAAACCTAGCCAGACAAACCCCACAGTATATCTGCAGTATGATGTTCTGATGATGAGGTGTTCTGTCATTATATACCAATCATTCTGTCACTTTGCTATATTTATCATTCTCTTGTTCCCCCTGCTACTATTGTGTACCTTGCAGCTGTGTGAGGCCAGGGATTCAGTGTGGGCTAAGTGTGAGGGGGACTTTTAGGGTAAGCCAGACCGTCCCCGCCCCATGCGCTCCATCTCACTGCCTGGCCTCGTGCTGTGGCTGCCTCTGGGGTCTCCTGCAGCCTGCGTCAAACATACCTACCTGTAGCTCTCAATCAAAACATTTTCCCGACTTCCTCTGAGCAGGTTATTGACTCGCTGCATGGTTTTGTAGTTCAACCGATCATGCATGGCTTAAGGACTTCCCAGAGTGCACCACACTGCGCTCACATTGCAGACGCCGTCGCTTACAAAGGTCCATCTTAAAGCCCCCTTCCTTTCGTTCCCCATTCCCAGCCCTATGCCAGCAGACATCCCCCTCTAACGCACCTGCCACCGGTATCGGGGGGCCACAGGTAACCCCCATCCCTCCTTTGGCAGGTTCATCGCTTTTTATAACCTCTGCTCCCTTTTTACTACACTGCCACGCTCCATCTCATTCCTACACAGGAGTAGTCATCAGTCTCTGCTTGGACGTGCTGCGTTCAGTAAATGCAGCAGCACATTAGAATATATTTAGAGCAAATAGTGTATACGGTCCTCATGAGATTTCCATTGTTACTTCAAGCCCACTTGGTGTCTTGGTGCCATTTTTCCACAGAGTTCCACACACATCTTGTTGCCTCTGTGTTGGTTTACTCGGCCATTGTTGTAAACGTGTACAGTAATGTGTCATTGTGCAGTCATATTGACCTGTTATTGTATTTTACCTGACAAAATATCTGTTGTTGTTGTCTCAAAAGACACAAAATAAGCTGTGACATACCACACTTGTGCAGGTGTGACTAGCATAACACACTGGAAAACATCCCTGTGTAGAATGTGAAGCACATGTAATCTACTGATTACTTCAATCAGGACAGACATCATTATGCCACTTACCATGAGTTCAGACTCAAAAAGATTAATATTATTTCTGCTCTCTTCCGTTTTTTACACCTCATTACCATCAACACATGCCCTCTTCTCCTCCTCCTCTTGCTCATCATCACCATTTTTCGCCATTCTGCTCATCACACTCACCTCTCCCACCATGCTCACCATTAGATATCTTCAATTATGAAATCCCCTCCATCAATGTCAATCTGGACAGCCTCATCGATGAGTTCAGCGGTGCCCCTTGCAGGAGGTCCGTGGCAGTGACAGACTCTCCAGAGGGGGATGCTGTGCCTGAGGAGGAGCCACAGAGCACCACTCTATGACCTATGACCCTAAGGCATCACAGCTTACCAGCACCCCTGTGGCTGATACATACTCTTAACTGTCGCCACCAAGGCCTGACGGAAACACCAATTGGCCTCACCAATGCCCACCTGAAACCAGAACTCGAACACATCTGCTACAGGCTGCAAAGAAACTCATCTCTTACAATTGCTCGCTAGTACATAAATGTGACTATAAAAAAAAAAAAAGAAGAAAAAAAAAAAACACCAAAATGCCATAGTGAAGGAACAGTTGCCTTTAGGAGGAAAGACTGGAATATAGATGAGTATTGCATTAAAAGATTTTTTTATTGTTTGTTTTTATTTGCTTTGCTTTGTTCATCTTTGTTGTTTGATGCAGTGGTCTGTATTTCTGTGAGTTTTTCGATTTTTTGATTTTTTTTTTTTTTTTGCCTTATTAGAACATGCAATCAAATTGCAATATGATATTCACAAGTTGTACAACTTTTTTGGTAAGGGAAACTCAGAGCCTGACATGGTTAGGAGCAAAGCCCATCCTCAGGGTGAAACAGAGAGACAGAGAGTAGTCTTGGTGTATTACTCACAGGGTATTCAAGCTTTGTGCACATTAGGAAACATGCTGAGCCGTAGAGACAGGTTTTTGCATGCGGGATGAACCATTTAATGCAGTTTACTTCTTAATCGTCACACCCAGTCTTTACTTCCCCCTCTTCTAACACATATTACAACTGTAGTTCTTTATCTGACATTTACCTTCATACAGGTAAGCTCACTTTAACTCACTTTATACCAGCACAGTAGGAGAAGAATGTTACTGTAAATTACTTTGTTTTGTTCTCTCGACGAAAGCACCGCAACGTGTTTGCATGACAAGCCAATATGAACGAATTGCTTTGGATCAAGGGCCTCAGAGTGGCAGTGTTTTATTTCGTGTGAGTGTTTCTGTTGTTGTTGTTGTCCTTGGAGAGTAAATTTAGACCGCCCGTGTGCTGTTAACGGTTTGATGATAATGGATGGATGACTACACTGCCTTTAGGTTCGTATGATTCTCTCTCTTAACCTTGTTTCAAGTGCTTCAGGTTCAGTGACCTTTGACCCCTAGTGTAAATACAAAGACTGTACATAAGTTGATGTATATAAAATCTGAGAGGAAAAGTATATGTAAAATGCATATCTTGAATATATATAATAATAATATATGTGCTGATATTTATCATGTGTAGAAAATGTAATGATTAAAAAAAAAAATTGCCGTTATTTTTGTCCCTGCACACAATGAACAGGTTTACTGTAGATTCATAATGTTTCACTGTAACACCAGGTTAACGATGATGCTGCAGCAGAAACGCAGATTTCTGCTTGAAATCAATTGTGGTTTTTCTAATTCTGTCTCCTGAGCTTTGACTTCAAACATGCTCGAGCACTAATGAGTTGCACACCGATGCCCTATCTTCTCTTCTTCTCCTTTTAAATCAGTTATTTAATAGATTCCTGTGTAAATAATTAGATTACTTGTAGCCCGCCTGGACCATTTAATGAATTCATAATGAGGATAAATGTAGTCCTAAGCCTATATTATTGGGCCAACTAAAAATATGTGCTCATTCAATTAGAAAAGCAGTCAAATTTGGCACACTTGCTGTATCACCTCTAAAGGGTTAGGGAAATGACCGTGCCCTTTGTTGTTATTCTCACTGCAGACAATTAATCAGAGGTGTTTCCAGTTCATCAGATAACAGATGCTGCAGTGTCACTTTTTTAATTCCATATAAAATGTCTTAGGACTATAATTTTGTCGATTAAAGTGCAATTACAGTGTTTACTGATCCACCTCAGTCCAAAAACAGTGGTCAAAGTCACCTTCCCCAAACCCACAGAAAACAAGCCATTAATTTTATTGCTAAGCAATTACTTTCTTTTTAAGTTTGTTTTATGTGTGAGTTTACTTACTGACAAAATGAATTCTAGATTAACCTTTCTCCAAAAGTGATCTATGGTATGCCTCAGTGTGTGTTCTCAATGGACTCTGTTTATGAAGATTTTGGTGATGTTGATAATTATATTGATAGTTGTGGTGATTATATGACAACAATTGCAAGTGCCCTCACACTGGTTGTTATTTTTGGAACTATAGGCATAATTAATGTGTACTAGAGGTTTTATTTTCTGTGCTGGATCCATACGTTTATACGAGGAGGCAGGGGTTTCTCTCTCTCTGTGTGCAGATTGAATGTGACTCACTCAGATTCCAAACGGTAGGCTACCTGATTTTGTAATAACTAACAGGCAAATAAGCGCTTGTGTTTGGATGAAGGTTAATTAGGGCCTGTTGGCATGTATTATTACCAGTACAGGGCAGTATTACTGTAATGCTTTTGTGCATCATAAGTGGAACTTACAGCCCCCTAAAAGCATGCATTCATATTCATTCTAGGTGTGATTACTATGCTGCTGAAAAGAAAAGAAAAACATCTGTACCCTCCCCCAAAACACAAGTCATAACTTCATCACATATCTGATTTTACGCCAGTAACTTCACAGTGATTTTCAAGGGGATATTCATTCAAAGGAAACACCTTTTGCACCAAATGGTACACTGTTACATAGTTTTATCAAGCGTTTTAACTACGATAGACCTACATTTCCTAAGTCACCCCGCCACCAAGTGTGTCGGTCTAAAGCAAAGCTCAATTTGTTTACATTTTGTGGGGGGGATTTTAAATGAAAAAAAAAAGGTAAATCTGAAAAAGTGTCATGCATGCGCTTAGATAGTCTTTTGATAATCCACGTTTTGTGTCAATCACTGTCTTTTTAGGGATTGTAAGAGGGGTAAAATGTAGAGATGGACTCTTGAGAATGTGGATCACAATGAATGGTCCTTCATGGGGTTTCGAGCAATACGGTAGAGGAGTGGATGTTGCCTGTGGATGTACTGCCTCCTTCTGCTTTCACTACTAGTGTACAAACAAAAAAAAAAAAAACCTGCCGCTTGTCAAGCCCACCATGCCCACCCCTCCCTCCTCTGCTTAGCATATCAAGTGGAACACAGTGTGTACTGTGAAGCCTACCTGCAATCCTTATCAGAATGTCAGAAATAAATATATATATTAAACTCTACATTTTTAATAATCTCACCTGGTTCACGTGGGTTTTATTTTAGTGCTTTTACTTATTATATTATATTATATTATATTATATTGTACTTTTAATCCACTACATTTATCAAGTGGTGGTGTGGAATTTACTCAAGCACTGCAATCAGTGCTTTAGCAGAGAAATTTTCTGGCTAAACAAGTACTTTCACTTACTTTTTCTTCAGAAAATGATCTGAGTACTTCTTCCACTGCCATCTAATGGTTAATCCTGCAAATGTAGCACCTGGTTCTTTGAGCAATTTTCTCACCCTTAGGTCTGTGACAGTTGTATGGGGGGAAAATTTGTACATTTTCACCTGTTTTTTACACCTTCACAACTTGACTGGTTATAGAGCAATACTTCACCCACAAAATGATCATTTGTAAATCAATTACTCACACAATTTTACTTTAAAATTTGTGAAGAAAACTTTTTCTCACATGCCTCTCGGGTGAATGACAAATCCAAACATTGAGAAAACTCAGATGACCTGAGGTCATAGGCAACTTTGTTTAAGGTCAGCAAAATATATCATGACAAGAGTTTACAAACTCTCACAGAACTCCTGCAGTAGGCACTTTTCAAACAGAGAGCCCTTTCTGACCAACACATTCTCACTCCAACCTAGTGACATATTGACGTTTGGTCATGGACTTTCCACGTCCACATACAACGTGCAAGGTACCCTGCCTGTTGCATGCATTTTCACAGGAAATTTAACATTTACATGTGGTAGAACACGAATTGATGTTTTTTTTCCCTTCAACAACAAACACACATGGTTGGGTTTAGGCAAAAAGAACAGGGGCCACCAGACACTGTTAAACTATAACGGCAACTGGCCGTGTATCATGCTGACATGAGGCCTTTCTCGTTGGTTTCTGATGCTGCAAGTCACTGCCCAAGCGCCAGATTTCGACGACTTTGGAAAGAGAGACTGGGCTCTTGTGACAGGGAACCTTCACTAGATTCACACAGCACTAAATGAAACAGACAATCTGTGAAAGAATCATACTCCTCTTCCTACTCTGTTGCCCTGTAGCATTTCCTCAGAGCCAGGACTCGCTGACAAAGCTAGTCAAACTAGTCAGCACTGAACAAATATGAATCAAGATTCTGTCACTGCATTGCCTAGTTCTCACCTTAAATGTTTTCAGAAACATATTTTAGTGTACTGTTAAGCTGTAAAATGAGGCAGTTTGGATACAGTTAGCAAGCTGGTCCACAAGCTGGACCAACTTTCTCAATTTGCAGCTAAACAGTACACTAAAATGTGTTTCTGAAAGCAGTTGAAGTGAGAAATAAGCAAAGCAGTGACTGAATCTTGATTCATATCTAACCTCGTTTGACAGCGTTTTACACGCAGTAATTCACAGAGGTGTCTGAGACTCCTCAGCTCTGGTTGTTTCTGTTTACATGCAGTAAAGCCATAAGAAGTGCTACAAGGTAAAAGGGTAGGCAGAGGGATATGAGGGAGAGATATATGACAGTTTGACCGCAGTTAACCGAGCAATTGACCTGAATGGCAGCGGCTCTGACTGGTTAGAGGCATTAGAGGCATGCAGTAGCTAAGAGGAGGGAATGATTTTTTTCACAGACTATCTGTCTCATGTACTTCTTAAGAATAAAGTGACAGTTTGAGCAAATATGACACGAAGTTGAGTTCAAAAAAGGTCACCAACTGTAGCTTTAAACGTATCTATGCTCTCCTCAAAGCCAGACTTCACTCACAAAAGCAGTAATTTTACCTTGCATAGCACAGGAGCTGCTGGTTTACCACTGCATCGATCAGTCACTTAGTTTGATTAATTGTGTGAATTTGGTGTTTCAAAAGTGTAGTTCAGATTCACCAAAATCCCACAATTACACAAACAAACTACTGATAGATGCAGAGTTAGACCAGCAGCTCCTGCATTCAATGAGGTGAAATTGTTGTTTTTGTCAATGGAGTCTGGCTGGTTTGATATGATCTGACCGTTGTTAAACACAGTCGCATAGCAGATTCATAGCAAATGTTCTCCATTTTTGGATTCTTAACTCACCAGAGGCATGTGAGAGAACACAATGACACAAGGTCAGTAACTGATACACAAATAGTTATTCGGGGGAGTTGACGTATTCCTTTAATTTGGGTCCATTTACGTACAAACCACCAACAGGAATATCATTAAGAATGTCTGATTCATCAAAGAAATTAATCATTATTGTCCTCCTCCCACTCTCTGAGAAATCGGGTATGGCTGAAAAACAGAGGCCTCTCCAAGTGTGTAACCTGTAGGACTGGCCCAGCAGGATGGCTGAGGGATTACCACAGGAGGAAACTAGGAGTGTACACGTTTGTCAGGATGATGATGATACTGATAATGTTCATTCTAACAAGTCTTTTTATTTGCTGTGTATTATTTGTATGAATCAGTTGCCATATTATCTTATTTTTCAGGTTTTCTCATGGCTGCCACAGTGAGCCCGTGTTTCTCTGCTCCATCTCAATCTGGGTTCTTTAAAGAGGGAGAGTGGTAATCCAACGCCACACTCCAGCAAGTCCAGCAGTGTATCTCCTTACAGCCATCAGCCAGGCACAGCTCATCCCCACCTGCAAGTTTATCTCCTTCAGACTCACGGGCGCATCAATTATTTCTCACTGAAAGTTTTAAAGGTGTCTCTGTTTACACTGTCTTTATACACGTTAGGAGAGGAGGCAGTCACATGCTGTGAAGAATGTTACTGAGGGGTCTAGTTAAACACTAAACTTCCTCCAATCTGCAAATTAAACATTTTCCCACTTAATCAGCACATGTAAAATTCATATTTAAGGTGGAAATTGTGGACGTTTTTTTCAAAATGTCTGACATCTTTCCTTGTGATGTAAGGAGAGAAAGTCTGTTAATGTGACACCCTGGCTGTGTCAAAAGGGTCTTTATCATCACACTAAACCGAGCTCACGTCTCAAAGTGTAACCCCGTCTTTGTTATTTTTAGTACATATGCAGACACAAAATGATCCTGAATTTTTCCTGCTGCTTGGAAACAGTGTATCCAACAACAGAGTAACACAACAATGACTTGAGCTGGGTTAACAACAGTGGAATTAAGTAGGGTTAAATGGTTTTTATTGCTTTTTTTTTGGGCTTCCATTCTCCCTTTTTTGTTGAAAGTACAATTTCAAGATGTCCACCCTTGTTGGGATTTTACAAACTTTTGGGTGTGCATTGGAATTGCTACATTTCCTGCATGTTTGCTTCTCATGAAACAGGTAGAACAGGTCACAGACGGGAATGCAAAACAAAAGACTTCGCTGTCAAGGCTTTAAACTTTACTTTGACTGTTGCTTGGTAATGCACACAAAGGACATGGGTATGCCTGTAAACTCCCCCTAAATTTAGGGAAGGAAATGACAATGCTCCATCACATTTTAAAACCATGCTGCAAAATAAACTTCAGTGTACCTGTATTACATTTTCATTTTGATTATTTAGTAGAATGCATCAGATTATTTAGAGAGTAAAACAACTACACTGCTTCACACACTTCATTCTATGGATGAGAAAATGTTTCCTATAAATGTCAGTTCATCTTGGCACGTCATAATCCAGAAATCCACATCACACACAAGTCTATGCCAATAAAATCCAGGGTAAAGTTGCAGCCACCAGTGCCAGTATGGTAAATGCTGACAGCAAAACCAGCAGGCATCGTGCAGTCGTGCAAATTCTGCGCCTTCGCCTGCGCTGAGGTTGAACCACAGTCATCACAACACTGAGCGCATCGTCTTCAGCCATGGGTCGCCCCTGAGCGCTTATGATAAAGATCTGAGATGCGTTATTGCTGGGGCTGATCAACCTCTGTCGACGGATTCGTTCAGACATCCCCCTAAAGCAGCGAGCAACCCAATTAACTTCTCTCGGCGAACTGTCCGTGGAGGCGCGCCGTGCGCTCTGGAGCTGCCTCGGCGGCGGAGGCAGAGGCACCTCCAGGGTCTGCCCTTCACCTGAATCCTTGTCCGCCGCGAGGGACACGAGCGATTCCTTTTGCTTCTTGATGAACGTAAGATGTCGACAGATGGGGCAAACAATAGTGTCTCTGACACTGTTCCCATCGCTGTTGATGCTGACCAGCGTTTTGACCAGACAGTCGTGGCAGAATACATGTCCACAGCTCAGGGTCCTCTCTATGCCCGACAGACACTCATAGCACACCGGGCACTCTCGTGCGTCCTCCTGGCTGTCTTGCTTATAAAATGCCATTTAAGGAAAATCCACCACCGCCGCAAGAAAGCTGAGAAATGATTTAGACAAGACAGTCCATTCCTGTGGAAATGTAGTGTGAATTCCCTCGGCGCATGACTTTCTGTGCTGAGGGTGGAGGCGAGAACTGCGCCTTGTAAAACAGGGCCTGCCACCTGTGACTGCAGTGACTTCACTGATTGGGTCCTCTGAAGGTATCACTGGCTGTTCAAGTGGCCAAGCTGGTTTGCGTTACATGCTTTTCATAAGGCTGCATGCTCACTGACATTCTCTAAATATTAGCAACGCTATAGCACATCTGGCCGAATGTTCAAAGCTGCAGCTTAGAACATTGGAGTAATGTCATTAAACTGCACAAAGTCACTAACTAGGCTACATTTAAATGAGTTGCTAAAGAAAAATAGTTTTTTATTTTATTTTATGTCTTTAAGTATCAAGATTTCAACAACTCATTTTCTCCAATGAAACTGTGTTTGTAATAAGTCAATGGGACTCAATGAACTTTGCCCTTAAATGAACAGTGTGCAAGATTTAGGGGGATTTATGGGCATAAAGCAGCCAGGATTGCAGATTGCAACCAGCAGGAACTTCTCCCCATAAGAATTCCTTTAGTATTCATTGTTCAGGAGTTTTTTACTGGGAGCCAGATATCCTGCAGAGGTCTCTTTCTCTCCAAATAAATGGACCAGGTGTTTAAAACCAATAAATACACTGAATAAATTAGTATCACCCTAAGAAAATCAGTGTTGTTCCGACACTGCTCATCATGGACAGGCTGCTAAATACTGTGGCTGATGCAAAAATACTAAAACTACGTAAAATCGTGAAAATGCAAACACATAAAAATGCAAATAGCCCTATCTAGAGCTGGTTTAGTTTGTCCGTTCTGGGCTACCGTGGAGAGATAGCGGTGCAACATGGCGATCTCCGTAGAAGGACCCACTTCCTATGTAGATATAAATGGCTCATTTTAAAGTTACGAAAACACAACCATTCTTATTTTCATGTGATTATAAGCTAAACAAAACATATTTATTATAATATATTCCATTCAATATATCCCCCTAAATCCTACACACTGGACCTTTAAATCAAAAGTTCTCACCACAACGTGCGTTACTAATATGATGAATAATAAATCCATGAATGTAAGTGAATCAAATCAATACAGATGCTCTGTACTTTAAGACCAGTGTTTTTGTGAACTACATTTCTTAAATGGGAGCAATACTTTAAATTATGTTCTGTTATATTGTCAGCTGTCAGTAATATTTAAGGGTACTGAACATTGTGCAAAATATTGTCAACCAGCAGCTTCAGTACAAAAGATCATCTGTATCAGGTTTCTGTGTTAAAACAACATGGGTGGAACCCTGTTGCTAAGACACTGACAAAACTTCAGATTGTAAATGGCTTGTAAGGCAGGGGATGGCTTAACCTGCTTCTTCCATAGATTCCTTAAAAAAGCAAACATTTAAAGGGGTTGTTATTTGTTTAAGTTATTATACAATGGTTTTACTGTTTTACTACCACTTGAGATCAAATTGAGCTGTATGTGGCCCATGAACTAAAATGAGTTTAATCCTGGTAAATACCTATAATATGCAGCATAAAAACAGACAAAAAAATAATTTAAAAAATAATAAGGGAGACAAGAAATGCAGTGGTTGAAAACAATAAAAATAAATGAATGGCACATTTCATATATTGGCCACAAAAGACACAATAACAGAGACACAATAGATGAGAAAGAACATTATGGTATTTTGTTGCTCCCTGTCCATGTTTGGTGGTTTCTGGCAATCACATGCCACCTTGTGGTCACTGTCGTGAAACTATGCTGCTACAAATCTACAGTCAAAGAAAATAAAATGTGCGGCTCAGTCTGGTGCGTCTATTTCTATAGCAGCCCTGCCCAGTTCTGACGTAACCCTGAATTACGTCAGCACGCACGTCCATGTCAGGATTTACGTCGGTTCCGGGAGACGCGTTGGCAATTTCCTAAACACAGCTCAGTCACTTCAGTATCATCCGAGGCCAGGGCAGAGGAGGTGTGTGTATGTGTGTGTGTTGGATGTGACACCGGCTGGAAGGAGACCCCCTGATACAGAAGATATCTGGACACCGATTTGACATGAGCAGGTACCGAATTTAACCGTGTTTACATCCGGTTTTAATGTGTTTTAATGTGTGTGTCGAGGTGTCGTGTTCAGCTCAGCGGCGGCTTCTGTGTCATTCCCGAGATGACAGCTCGAGCTCGGCGTCAATGTCCGGAGGTTTTAGCTCTGATTTTTGCTTCATGTGCGGTTAATTTTTAATTTGTGGTGTTGTCTGTTTTATTTTTACAGCTTAAAACGCACTGTTTGTCTTTAACCTAAGCGTCTGTGCTGTATGAGATACCCACACACTGACGACACGTTTACTAGCTAACCGAAATGACAAAATGCCGCCGTTCAGATACATTTAGCCTGATAAATGTCAGTCTGTCATTTTCAGGACTGCTTTTTACCTCTTAAAATGTGCTGCCTGTAAATGACAGTTGATTGTAATGCATGTCATTTGTCACTTTTATATTTAAGCCGCCTTTTGTTAGCTTTTAAATACGCTTTTATAAACAGTATGGTTATTTGAAACCTCTAGCATTTGCCTAGCAAAATTGAATGACCTCCTGCAGCTAAAGCATAGCACAAGGAGCCAAAATATAGGCCTCAGGTCAGGGGAGCCCTACTGTACCACCACACCCTGAAAGGCTGTAGGTCAGATTATCATCCACATTAGAGCAAACTAGTAAGACTACAAAGAGGTTTTTGACTCACCCCTCTCATAGGCCCCATTATAAAAATCTGACTTCATCAGTGTCAGCATGTTAACTCTTAGTAAGCACCCAGTCATCTGCAACAAAAGAGGATGTAGAGACAAGAATGTGGGAGAGGAAACTCTCTCTTCGCTACCTTCCTCTGTCTGTAGTTTCTAGATGGCTCCACAGTGAGTGCCACCACCGCCACCATCGTCTTTGCTGCCTATGAGCCCAGCACTCTGTCCTGGTATTGTTACAGCAGACAAATAGATCCAGAGGTCAAGCTGACGCCGCTCCAAAGGATGCTGAAATGAGAGATAACAGGAACTGTCATGTGTTCTGGCAGGGTTTCAGCTCACGACCTGTTGTGTGATGTAACTCAACCTTGTCGTCTCATTTGGAGTGTGTCTAAGTCTGTCCTTAATATGTGATCGCTCCTGTCATCGGTCAGTGAGCTAATACATCGTCTAGTCTTTTGAGGGGGTGATTATCCCAATAAGGCCTTTGATCTGAATCACCATGGAAACAGTTTCCTGTTGCTCGTGCCTTTTGAAGACCGGCAGCAGGGACAAATAGAAGCCACTGGATCCCACTCTGACCATTCAGCATCACAACAAATAGAAGATCTGCCATGTTTGCTACATTACCTGGCTCCTCTGCTCTGTGTCTATAATCAGGGGGAAATATTTTGGGTTACCCCCTGGGGATATTTAAAGGCTCACCTTGTTCATATGATACGACTAGCATGTTATGTCAGTAACAGCTTGGCAACACTTTCCCTCTCTCCACCCTCAGGGTATTTTGGTCTCCAGTTTCCTTCGTGATTTCCTAAGTAGCGTACGGACACGTGAGGCGCCTGTGCGGAGTGCACTGTCTATGACGCCATCTGAGAGGAATGTTTAAAGGAAACAGCGGGCGGTTCTGCCTCTGAGTCTCCATCCCACCGAATCTAGACCATCTTAGAAAGGAAAAAACACACCCTCTTCTTTGCTTAAGCCCAAGACAGGCTAGTCTGGCCCAAATATTACCTTCCTCAAACTGTTTAGTGTAGTTTGTTTGACCTTAAGTCCAGCTAAGCGGTTTCCTGTGCGGCATTCCCTGGTCGTCAGACCTATATCCAGGAAATCCTTGTAATATCTGCTGGGATTATGAATACTCCTGGTGCTACAGCTATGGGACTGTCAGGGGGACAGCAGCTGTGTTTCCCCCCACGCTGAACACACACAGCGGCTCTTTCCAGATGTGTTAAACAGTTTCTCGAAACCTGCCACATAGATCACAGAGCGAGGCAGAGTTTACTAGCTCACCAGAAAAGAGGAACAACTTTTTACTGAAGTGTTATTTCTGCAAACAGGACGGAAGATGAAAACTTCTAACACTAAGTCAAAACTTCCGAACTAGGCTACAGCACACAGCTTTGATCTGTTCAGCATTAGCCACGCTTAATTAACATGGATTTCCTTTAGTAATGCTGACATCACATGAGTCGAGCTGCGTGGTTATACATTTAATGAGGAGAAGGTACACTTCTATTAGACACTGGACACATGTCACTGAGGCTGTTCAGTCACAGAAAAGCTTGCCAAAAAATGAGGCAATAGTCTGTGATTAATGAGTAACTAATAAGGACACGATCTCAGAGCGGCAGGGTAACAAGGCCAGGCCGATCTTGCGCTGTTCAGCATTTTTTAAGTAAAAAGAGATCTGTCCTGTTATCTTCTCCAGTCAAGAATGAGAGACATTTTTTTAATCTTGATGTGCCCGTTTGCTCAGCTCTGAGATAAGATGTGAATGCACGGTGCATGACTCTGCATGCCAGAGGATGCAAATAGCACAAGTCTTGTACTGTGTTTGAGCCACCTGCTAGTTTATTTTCCAATGCTTGTTCTACTTTTAACCTCACGAGCAGTGGCGTTGCATCATTTTCACATGTGGTTTAAGCACCTGGCTAACTGCTGTGAGGCTAATAAATGTCTCTTTAATCCTCAGGGTGCCCTGACATGGACACAGAGATGATTCCCAAATTTTCGTCAAAGGATGAGGAAGTTGACTACTGGAAGTCCCAAGCCCTCAAATACAAGAAAAGGTAGGCAGTGTGGTAACATGTCTAAATTTCTGTATACATGAACCTCTTCATCCATATTTATCATCTTGTTAAGATCCCTTATGATACACTGTTGGCTGTAGGAAAGATGCCCTGTTGTTTTGTCAGCTTTCTGTGCATGGAGAGTGTTACCGGTTGGCTGCTAAGTTTATTCTTGCAAATTGAGTTATGTAACAACGTGTCACGTTTTATTTTGTGATCTGTCTTGCAAAAACGTTGAACCAAATAGCAGATGGCAGCAATCTCCCATATGAAATAAGCATACTCGGAAAACATAAACACTCCACACAGAGGGAAGCCTAATTTGTTTATTAAGGAGCTGTAGTCGCTCGCTCTTACATAATTGTAATAAGCTGACTGTGTAGTTTTCTCTGTAGTTCTCATGATTACACAATGCTTTTTTCATCATCTATGACCATTTTCTTTTTAATTTGTGGTATTTCTCTATAAAGTTGCAGCATAGAAACCCATGTCTAGCCATATAAGGCAAATGACCAGAGAAGCGTTTTGAAATTAGTGCCCACAGCTGCGGCTTACATAGGAGGAAATGACTACATCTTTGACTTCTTAGACAGAAATCACAGTCTGTGTCTGTGTTCTGGCAGTGGTGCTCGAGTGTTGTTTAAATCTATGTTGAACTTTGGCTGTCTGTCTTTTCTATTTGTGGAGAAGGGGCCCTGTTATGCTCTCAAGGGAAGTGTAGACCTGCACACAGAGGGTTAAAGTCCTGGTGGTTTTCTAAGAAATTCCTGCTGTGGGTACATAGGGGAAAAACTTCAACCCATGGAAAAAATAACTCCAAGTATATAGTGGCTTGTCTCACACATGTTTTGGAGCGTGCTTTTTCTCAGGACCACTCTTACGGTAAACTGCTTACAGTGGCAGCGTGTAGTGTGGATAATAGCCCCTTTCCACCAGAATTGGCGCAGATATGGAGGTTTTTTTAAACATGAGAAAACACGCTAAAATAGGCAAAGTGCTTTAGAGTCAAACCAAATGCATTTAAAACACTAAGGAGAATAAAATACCAAGATAAAAGATACAATACAAGAAGGGCAAAAATTAAAAATCAAGTTGATAATCAAGAAATTAAAAAAACCAATAAGATGCCAGGTCAGATAAAATCAGGACATGCTCTTTGATGAAAGTACATTTTTAGGAGAAACTTGGATGACCCAGACAGCCTTATTTCCCCAGACAGCCTCTGGGGCCTGATTACAAAAGCTCTGTCCCCTTTAGTCTTCAGCCTAGACCCTGCCCTTTGCCCGAGGATGTCATACTATGCAATTGACATTGCTGATAGACCAGAGCTGCCAGAGGTGCTCTACAGTATACAAGTATGTCACGTTCAGCGTTACGAATGTGCCAGAAAAAGAGGTTAGTAAGCAGTAGATATCAGCATGGAGGCCAATGATAATGTTATAGTGGTTACTTCTTTTTTCTATCTCTTACTTATTCAGTTTGTCTTCGATACCAACTAATTTGGAAGGATGTTCGAGCGCTGCTTGAACAAAGATAAACAGAATTTGTGGCAGCACATTGTTGCATCGGACCAGAAAAGGGGCAAAAGTTTGTGTGTCCACTAGGACATCGTACTTCTACTACTGTCGTTTAGAGACATTCAGATCTACAGCTGATAAATAACCTGTTACTACTGTAATTGTACCGGGAATGAATGCTGATTGAAACCTTCCCAACTAAAAACAAAGCCAGATAGTTTGTTTGTTTTTGTCCAGTGGGAAAGGGACCTATTAAAAAGTTGTCTCCTTTTAAATTTCATTTTTTTCTACTTAGACATAAAACATTTCATAAATATCACTTTAAAAATGTGAAATGGTCTTGCGTTTCCTGAGGGCTGCACACAAGTGAAATAAGAACATTAAAGCTACATTTAAAACAAGATAAGAACAAGGTAAAACCACACATATAATGATAAAATAAAATGGTGACAAATAATTCTTAGCATGTATACCAATATTAAGTTTGTCTTAAATATTAATAAATAAGTGACAGCTGCAGTTTAAAGTGCATACTTTAATGTACATACAGAGTGCTGTTGGTCATTTTAAACTATATAAAGCGTGAGAGCCTGACTGTCACACAGTATAGTTACAGGGCCCAGCGTGCTGATGAAGCAGCCACTGTGGCATTGGTATGTGTGGAACAGCCCCGCCACAACAACTGATTCATGGATTCCAGCGCTCTGCAGAGCCACTGTGAGGCCATTATCCCAGCACAAGTCAGTTGATCTCAGAGCAGTGTTAAACTCAGTGTCATCCTGTGTGTGCACACCCTTGACAGGGACCATTATAATAAAGTCAGAGATTGCCATCAAATTTATTTTCCATCCTGTTCCATGTTAAATTGATTGCATGTCAGACCTACATTATGAGTTACTGTGTGTGTTTTAAGGTTCTCTGCACGGGGTCATCCCTGACCAGCGTGTCCACACATCCTGTTTCTTAGCACATGTCCCCATCCTGTTTTTCTGTGCCCTCTCATTTTCTCCTCACCTCTGACCTTTAAACTCTCCCACAGCTGAGGACTCATGACAGCAGACCTGTTTTCCTGAGCTACTTCTCAACCACCTACTGTCACAGTTCAGCTGTCTCCTTAGAGATGTATATTTAGAATGCTTAACTCGACAATGCTGAGCCGCTGCGCCATTTCCTGTTTGGCAGTGGCAGGACTGAAGGTTAAAAATCCACAAATATCTGACTGGGCTTTTTATGCAGGTTTATTCCTGGCTGTTGGAGATAACGCTAGAACATGCCTGAGCCTGGCTCATCTTACAGGACAAAAGCCAGTCATTTTTCCAGAGCTCATGTGCGTGGTCATTCAGCCCGTCAGCTATACAGAGCTGAATGGTGGATGATGAACAGGGTTGCTAGTAATTGACAGTGATTGTTAATGTGTTTCCCCTCTGTGTCTGTGTGTGTCATCCAGTTGCTACGATGCCCAGGAAGAGCTGCAGGAGTTCCAGGAAGGGAGCCGGGAGCTAGAAGCTGAGTTGGAGGCACAGCTCGGCCAGGCCGAACACCGCCTCAGAGACCTCCAAGTTGAAAACGAGAGACTGAAGAACGAGGTGTCCAACCTCAAGGTAACTGGGCCTGGTGAATTGCCGTGTTGCTTACTTTGGGACTTGGCTTGCTTGTGCAGTCTATGGGTCAGGACACCAATAAAGTCATTTGTGGTTACTTAAGAGGTTATCTGATCTCTGTTGGATCCTGAGGACAATGTCCAATGTCTTATTTTTATGTTAGGTGTTACTAAGGCATGCTGTTAGGTAATCCTCCAGCACTCTTTAATTGGATTGGAAGAAAATAGAAAACTGCCAGGACAGATTTAGTTCTTAATCACTGCAGGCATGAACGGTAGTCAGATTCATTCAGTGTGCTTTCGTCTGGTTTCGTGTGTGTAGCAGAACTAATTACTGCGCACACCATTAACCATGATATTAATTACCACCGTACACAGAGCAGGAAAGTATTGTGATTTCATACCGCTCAACATGTGATTGCAGCCAAAAACAAACTGTGTGCATGAACAAGAGAGATCATGAATCATGCTCTCCTATCTTGGTGCCTCTGGGACCACGATACAGGCGTGCTAACTGTACTGTAAAGCACCACAGGGCCTCCCTGGGGGGAAAAAGAGGCTCTTTGAAAGCGAAATAATGTGTAAAAGATGATCTTGACTGTCTTATGATTCACCAGGTTGTAACAACAATAGGAGTATTGTCAAATTAAATGGGTATTGACCAGAATAACCAAATACAAACACCATCAGAAGTTCTCCAGTGAAACGATACCTGCAGTCGAGCCCTTAAAATAAAACAACTACTTGTATGGTTCTGTTTGCAGCCAGTTACCACAAGCATTGTTCAGTTTAATGTGACGTGTGATTTACCCACAACCACAACAGCTACAAGCCGTAGAGTCTGTGATATGGTGAAGCTGAGCGCTGTGTATTTGACAGTGTTGGCAGTTCAGTGTGCAGATATACAACCAAAACATTTGAAAGTACGGCTATGCTACGTGCCCGTGGTGTCTGGTGGCATTTTACACGACTGAATGCTTCCATTCACATGATGGCTATTGAATTAAGCAGAACAAAGACAGGTATCAAATGAAGTACTCTGCTGGTATCTGTGTCACTTAAGGACACTGGTTTTGGTACTGGTATTGTCATCTTTTTTAATTTTTTTCTTTTAAAACAATACCCAGCCCTACCTGAAACAACAGATCTGTTTTATGTCCTTGTTTCTCCACACACTCACTCACAAGCTCTTTTCTCTTCTTCACTCTATCAGGAGAAGCTGGAGCATCAGTACGCCCAGAGTTATAAACAGATTTCCATGCTGGAGGACGACCTGGGCCAGACACGCAGCATAAAGGAGCAGCTCCACAAATATGTCCGAGAGCTTGAGCAGGCCAACGACGACCTGGAGAGAGCCAAGAGGTCAATATATGAATTATTTTGGAGGGCGCTGAGGTGATGCTAAATTCTAACGGGGTTGTTTTAACAATCGTGCTCTTCAACCTCTACGTATATGCAGGGCGACAATAGTGTCTCTGGAGGACTTTGAGGGCCGTTTGAACCAGGCCATTGAGAGAAACGCCTTCCTGGAAAGTGAGCTGGATGAGAAGGAATCTCTTCTAGTGTCTGTGCAGCGGCTGAAAGACGAAGCCCGAGGTAAAGACAGGAATCCATTCTGCCTTTTTGCAGGCAATATGTCATCTGTGTAAGGGTCAGTGGAGGAGTGTTTCACGATTTTGACTTTTTGTCTTCTGCAGATCTGAGACAGGAGCTGGCGGTACGGGAGCGGACCACAGACAGGATGTCAGCCCCCAGCTCCCCCACCTTAGACATCGACAAGATGGATTCAGCAGTACAGGCCTCTTTATCCCTCCCAGCCACGCCTGTGGGAAAGAACATAGAGCACGCCTTCATCAACCCAAAAGGTCAGGATGAATTCATCTCACTCTTTATTACATATGCCAAATGGGAGATTCACTGATATGTATTCTAACGTCGGCTCCTGTCCTCGTGCAGCATTGACCAACGGCTGTGGCAACTCGTCCCTCACTCCTTCTGCTAGAATCTCAGCTCTTAATATTGTTGGCGATCTCCTGAGGAAAGTTGGGGTAAATATTATTCCCTTTCTATTTAACACATACTTTACATTAATGGAGGCGGAGTGTGTCCTCCTGAGCCACAGGAGAAACATTAAGATGCTTATGATCAGGCTAAATACAGATTGTATTTCCTGTTTTGTGACCAGGCTTTGGAGTCCAAAATCGCCGCATGCAGGAACTTTGCCAAAGACCAGGCAGCAAGGAAAAACTACTGCACAGACAACGGCAAACTCATCAACAGCAACGCCACAAAGTTCTCTCACTCTCTACATACCACTTACTTCGACAAAACGTGAGTCTTTCAGCAAGTTTTGCTGTTGTCCCTGTGCGTATTTGTTTCCACCCTGTACGTGCGTCAGTGTTTGCTAATGTAAATGTCCATGTGGCAACTGCAGGACTGTAAATGGACTGGATCCGAGCTCCTTGACCTCCATTGCAACATCCAGAGCCGTGTCCCCACCAGGCATGCTGCCTCTGAGCGTGTGAGGGTTCCTCACACCATGTAAACCTCTACTGAAATCACCCAACACAATGTGGGAACGGAGAGGACACTTGAAAGACCATTACATTGTGTGCCAGGTGTGTGTGTGTGTGTGTGTGTGTGTATATGTGTGTGTGTGTGAGAGAAAGAGTTTGGAAGGAAGAGTGATGTGCGTGTTCGGGATTGTGCATTTATTTGAACGTGACGTGTGGAAGAGAGGCTCGACTATACAGTGAACTCGCCTCCAGTTTTGCAGCTCTAAATGCATCTGTGAGTAGGTGCACATATGTCCCTACCACATACTTGCATGTGCCTGAAGCTGTACCGTGCTTGTATGAATGTCAGATGCGTTGCTCTCTAGATGTCAACTCTGAAGTGGCACTGTTATATTCTTAGTTCCACTGAAAACTACTATCTCCGACAAAAGGTCTTCTGCAGACCACAGCTTCCTCTTAACCTTCGTTTCCTTCTGTATTTTCACTTTAATTGCACAGTTAAGCTAATTTCCATTTAGAATGTATGATATTTAAAAAGGGATGTGTTCATTATTATTAATTTATCTCACAGTACGCTTTAAAATGCAATATTTCTGCTATTTTCTTGCATGTGTGCGTATGTAATGTGGGGTTGGAGAGGTGTAGTTGGACCCCATGTTCATGACTGAAGTGAATGTTGATCGTTCAAAGCCATGTAGCCATAGCGCAGTCGTTCCTCTTTGTCACTGGCTACTTGCTGTTATTGATTTGGAAACAGTCTCCATGTTACAGCTTGGAAATATCAGCTGGTTCTGTCCGCTGGGTTAAACCTGCACTTAAACAAACTGCTCCTCACAGGTTTTGCTGCAGGCGATATTCCTCTGTGACATTTCAAGGAAACAGTTTTGCCTTTTTTTTTTGTGTAAATGTGTAATGTATAGATTTTTTTTTTAATCACGTGACAGGCTCATTTACCTCATTCTGATGTAATGGCAATTATCCGCAGTGAATTCATAATATAAGTAGGTGAATTCGGCTTTATAAAACGCACACGAAAGGATACTCTAAAGTGAAATGAAACTGAGATAAGGATCCTTTTTGAGACTGTCTTTTAACTTTGGCTGGTGTATGAACTCATGGTCCATCAGGGCCTTTGTGTCATGCAGCATATTTTGCTGCTTCTGTGTTATGTTGTGTGTGTCTTGGATTTTTAGCTGGCTGGATATTGGCACTGTATTCATTTTACATGCCTGTGTCTAAATCCATTTTGCCCACATATCTCCCCCTTTCACAGATTTTTTTTGTCACCATTTTGAAGCATTATTTCAAGCCTTTAGTATTAATTTTTATTTGATAATATAAATGAGATGTCATTTTGGGCACTCTATGAGCCTGTCACTACAGCGTGTTCTACAGTCAGTGTGTGTATATAGCTTGTAAGGATGGTAATTTTGCATACCACATTTGTACATACTGACATTCGACATTAAGGTCTTATTTATTTCAGATTCTGTATGGCATGTTGAGCTAATGAATGGTTTAAGCCATTGTATTATGATATAAAATTGTTTGTCAAAATTGTTTAAGTAAATAAAGATTGAGATGATAAATATATATGTTGTGTAGTTTGGGTCATGTACTAGCACAAGATTGATTTAATGGACATTTTCCAAAGCTCGTAGTCACATCTTGTGGCCTTCATCAGTGGATGGAGTTTGTTTTGTTGTCATCTCTATTGTACAGTGTTAAAACATTTTCTTTTTTGGGGGGGGTAAAATGAAAATAGACGCATTATGATTAAATGGTTGTAGAATAATGACACCATCAGCATTTAGACTGGTTCCCTACAAGCCACAATTTCACCACGCAGTTCTGTATGTCACTGGATAAGATCTCCCAGGAAAATTAAGTCTTGATTGCGAACACAAAAGGAAGTGAGTCAACAATTACGCAACCAAAACAGGAAGAGGATAGCACTTTTGTTCCCCCGGCAGCTATCAGTAGTAGTTATGAAAGAGTACCAAAATAAGTTCTTTGCAGTTACTATCCCAGTAGTGGAAATGCTTGACGGTGAAACAACAGACTTAACTGGAAAATGCGATAGTTGCTAGGATGTGAGGAAAAAGGAAAGCAATCCAGCTGTCTTTGCAACAGCAACACCAACAATAATCCCACTTAAAAATGCTGAGTTTCAGTAGTTTGCAATCTGCAACCTCACCACAAGATGCCACTAAATCGTACACACTGAACTGTACACACTTTAAACTGTGTTCAAGGTCAATAATGACACTTCAAGCTCAAACATGATGTAAGCTCTCTGCTATTATATAAACATTAAAACAAGAAATGAATGAGGAGTGAAATATGAGGTAAAAGTAAAAGAAGTTCAAGTAATGACGATCCAGGAGACGTTAAATGGTCCCAGCTGAGCTCTCGGTAATGAAAGCATTAATCCAACACTGCTCAGTTTCTGACTTTTATCCAGCTGATGCACTCAAACACAGTCCACACATTTAAAGGCATAATTTCTTCTCCATGTCCTCCTTTAGTATGTTCTTCTTGATCTAGAAAAAAAGTGGCAGCCATGTTAGTCTCATTGAAATCAACCATAACGCTGCACTGCCTTCTTGATGTTGCTGTTACAGTCGGAGAATCGTACCTTTCCAGAGGCTGTCAGAGGGTAGCTGTCTACAAACATCACATAGTGTGGAATCTTGAAGTGAGAAATCTAGGAAGGAACAACACAAACTGTACTGCTCTGCTCTGTTTCTGAGTATTTTGAGCATTTTTATTTATCACGTCGCCCACTCTCACCTGGCCTTTGCAGAATGCTTTTATCTCCTCTGCACTGGAGGTCTGGCCCTCCTTCAGCCTGATGCAAGCACACACCTGCTCACCCAGCCTCTCATCTTTCACTCCAACCACCTGGGAAACAGACAGAGAAATACAACAACTAGAATGTAGGTTTAATATAGTGCAACAAGGTGTATGTTTGCTGTGACCGTTGGAAGCAGTGTAGTTGATCTTTGCTGCCCTCTAGTGGTTCCACGTCTCACCTGCACCTCCTGTACTTTGGGATGCGTAAAGAGAAACTGCTCTATCTCAGCAGGGTAGATGTTCTCCCCTCCTCGGATGATCAAGTCCTTTATGCGTCCCTCAATGCGGCAGTATCCCAGACTGTTCAGACTGGCCGTGTCACTGTGTAGAAGAAAAATCACAGATGTAACATGAGCATCAACCCTTGCTCCTCTAAAATGCTTCTATATTTTCTCTATGAGACATTCAGTTTACGTTGTACGTATATTGATCAGGTGACAGATGAAGTCCTTAATAATATATATAAAATGTTCTGCTGGTAAAACCCAGGGTCCTGACATCCACATGAATGTCACCTGACACACACCAACCACACAAACACAATTGCCATGCCACATGTCGTAATCCAAAAAACTGCTCAGGAATGGTCGAAGAAACATCAAAGAGCTCAAGGTGTCTACCTGACCTCCAAATTCCCCAGATCCTAATCTATTTGAGCATCTGTGGAATGTGCCAGAACCAGTGCAATCCATAGAGGCCCCACCTCATAACCCACAGGACTCAAAAAACCCACTGCCAGTACCTTGGTGTCAGACGCCACAAGACACTCAATGAGGCCCCACCGCGGCTCAGACTTGATTCTGATCCATTGAGGCATGGACATAGGAGCTCTGGGGTAGTGGAACATCTCACGGATGCTTGATCGGGTTGGGATCTGGGAAATTTGGAGGCCAGGTCGACACCTTGAAGTCTTTTTCATGTTCCTTTAGCCATTTCTGGGCATGTTGTTGTGGTGTTGCAGGGCACATGGTCCTGCTTGGGGCAGGGCATGGCTATCGGGGAGTGCTTTTTAGGGGATGTACTTGGTGTGCAATGGTGTTTCGATGGGTGTTACATGTCAAAGGGCGTCCATTGATGCCAAGACCCAAGGTCTCCCAGTAGAACATTGTATTGCTGTATTGTATCACTTCACCTGTCACTGGTTTTAATGTGGTGGCTGATTGGTGTATAGGATCTTACCCAGTCCTGTACCAGCGGTCTTGGGAGATAACCTCTCTGGTCTTCTCAGGATCCTCCCAGTATCCATGCATCACACAGCTGCCTCTGATCATCAGCTCTCCTGAGGCCCCCAGAGGGACGATCTCCCCAGAGGTAGGGTCCACCACTTTGGCCTGTAGTGAAGACACACAGGTATGAGTCACAGTGTTGTTACGGTGATGTGTAGATAAAAGTTTGTCCACAAGATAAGACATACCTCGGTGTGGTTCATGATGCATCCGACAGTATTTATCTTCAGGTCCTCGTTGTCTTGTGGGAATCCCAGAAATGTAATGGGGCTGTTCTCAGTGGTTCCATAACCTAACTGTTAACACATGATGCACACATGTTCTTATATGTGCTAGACTAGTATAGGTATAACACAGCATTATTTAAAAAGGTAAAGGGCATGTAGCCGCTCACCGTTATCTCTTTCATGTTCATGTCTGTTCTCAGTCTTCTCACAATCTCAGGAGGGCATGGAGAACCTGCCATGATGCCTTTAACACAGCAGCACTTACATAAAGACACCTCAAAGGCCTCAAATACATATTAATTATTTGTTCAGTCTTCAAATCACTCACCAGCTTCAACTGATGACAAATCATATTTGTGTAAATCACTTTGGCTGAGCATGTCGGTGAACATTGTGGGAGTGCCGTAGACGACATTGCACCTTGAGTGAAAAAAAACAAGAAGAATCGATAAAGATGCCTGTTACTGTAGATTTAAGGTCATTTAGGTGATGAGCAGCATGCCATACTTTTCACTCTGAATGGCCTCTAGGTTGGCTCGGCTGTTGTAGCCAGTAGAGGGGAAGACTAGTGTGATGCCATGCACTGCCATATTCATCCCTCCCACTACAGAGCCAAAGCAGTGGTACATGGGCACAGGCACACACACTCGCACCTGAGGCTGATAGAAATATAAGATTAGTTACATTTTACGTTCTGTTTTGGCAAATTAAAAGACAAGTATAGACTTACTCTCCATCCATAACCCATTCGAAGACCCATAAAGTAGGCATTGTTTACAATATTGTAGTGGGAAAGACATGCTCCCTTTGGACTCCCTGTAGTGCCCTGGAACAAATAAACAAGCAACATCATTTGTTTTGAATCACTGTAAAATCATAATGTCAGTCCAAGTTATACATTACATGTGTGATAGTGTGGAAGATGCAATGCTGAAGGTTACTGATGTGAACTGGATGTTGATGGGCTCATCGAAGGACAGTTTACTCTGCAGATCCATCAGCTCTTTGTGGTGTCGACTCTCTCCTGCTTGCATCACATCCTCTACGTGGAGCATCCCTGGCTGTCTGCTATCTGTCACAATCACCATACGCAAGTCTGGCAACCTGGCAGACCAAGGACAGGATTCTTATATTGCATCCACAAAACTATTATTTATATAATGTGAAGTATTTACAGTCGTATACTCCAATAATAACAACAGAGGAAGAACATGTGTTAGATGTGATTTCTCATTGGCTCAGTCAAACCTGGAGCTTTTGATCGCGCCTGTTGGTGCTGTGTCGATCTCTGGGCAGAGTTCCCTCAGCATCTCACAGAAATTTTGGGTTTTAAAGTGGGTTGGGCAGACCACAGCTTTACACTGGACCTGCATGTGACAAATCAGGTCTGTCGAATGTATGTTCTCACAAAGTTAAGTTAAGTTGAAGTTCTCATGCTGAATGCTCCATTTCAGAACAGTGTTAAAGATATTAGTGAAAGTATTAATATGCTTCAGGTGGAGCTTCTGTTTAACTGTATATACTGCCATGTAGCTTGTGAAGTTCACCAAGGTTGACAGCACCACTGATGCTTATGTAAGTATGCTGTTACACAACTCATCCTACCTTCTTTAGAGTAAACTCCACTTCCTTCACCTGATAGGCCGGGTTCAGTGACACCTGCACATATAACAACAGTTCAACGTCATGCGTATGTATACAGCCCCTAAACACACATTTTCCAGAGGGCTTTATAGTACAAACCATATCTTACACATGATGTATTCTGTACTACATGACTGTATTCTGTACTACATTACGACATACTATATTTAGACATTAATACCTGTTTACATCAAAAATGACAGAATAGATCCCAGGGCCCCTGAACGGGGTCAATGTCCGGCTCATTGACACTTGACAGCAGAGTGTTTGGTAACACAGAGCATACTGTCTGTTTAACCACGAGGTAGCACAAGTGTAATTTTAAAGGTGTAAATAACAATAAAGTAATAAGATTCAAAATGGGTAACTGACCAGTATAATTCCAACTTTGGCTGAAGCAAACTGGAAAAGGATCCATTCATACGTGTTGGGTCCCCAAACTCCCAGTCTGTCGCCTCTCTTCAGGCCCAAAGCAAGCAGACCTGCAGCCGCCTTGTCAACCTGCACCAATAAAAGTCACATCAACAGCAGATCAAGTGCAAACAGAGGTATAATATACCTCTGTTTGCATACAGAGTGCAAACAGATATACCTCTGTTGATGATTTTTTGTGATTTCTTAGACAGTCACCAGTACTGTCTGTAGGGAGATACATGTAGGCCCTTGGAAGCAAGAAGCTAAAGGCACAAAATCTAAAGCTCACATCTTGTTGAAACTGTGCAAAGGTTTTTCGAATGCCGTCCTGCAGGAAGACCACAGCTTCACGGTCAGGCCAGCGCTGCACTGTGGAGTCCAGGCTCTGGCCTACAGTCAGGGGGAGCAGAGGGATGGTGGAGGTGCCATGGACATAGCTGGTAGTCAGAGAGGGTTTGTGAGGAAGACTGTCCACGTGGAGGGACCTGGCATAGAAGGAATTAGGAAAAAAACAGCAGTCTATTATCGTGCATGGACTTTGATCTCAGCATCATAATTAATATCAATAATCCAGCTCTAAAATTCCTTTTCAGACACTTTGAGATTAAACCGTGTTGCCAGTTGATATTTTGATAGTTCGCCCTCAGAAATATTGAGAGATCACGGAGACCTTGAAATTTCAGACCAGAACCAAAACGCTGATAACAATACACTCATAATTTCTGCTCATTTATCACCAGTGATGAACTCCACAATGACGATTACATCATTTTTAAACAGTACTTCGCTGTAGAAATAATTACAACATATGGTAGTTTCTCTTTTACACTGTGTACCCTTCTGCGCAGTACATGCTGCTGTGCTTATTTTATGTATTTCATTGCATTGCTATGATCTTGATAAACCAAATCTGTTGACATGGAAGCTTAGCAATGTACTGCCACAGTGAAACATATTTTAGCCACCTGAAAAAATAAATATGACAATAAGTGTATGCTTTATTTGAATATTTTCTCTGCTTTACCTTAGATGCTGTAGGAGAACAGCAACTCCAGTGTTCTGCTAAGTAAAATTACTGTTTTTGTCAATGGAGTCTGAAGGCTCCAAGATACGGCTTCCCCTTCTGAACAGGCTGATGGACAGCAAGGTAAAGCAGTTTAAAAATTCTTAATATAGCATACACATAAACTGATATTTGATTTTTTAAGTGGGCCTTTTTTATGTGGCAAAAAACGAAACAGTAGAGGCAGCATTTGCTCAGCGCCGGTTGATTAAATGTGTGTGACACAAGGGTTTTGAACCTGGACATTTGTCCAAATTCCTTCCTCATAAGTATGACATGAAGCTCATCAGTAAGGATAAGGTGATGAGTGATGTCCCTGGGGGTTAGGGTTGCTATGCTTTTGCAACGCTGCTGTTGCTTTTGTCAGCGCTAACCGCCTGTAACCACTGTATGAGCACAGCTCCTTTACTAATATGCATCTCTATGAGAAAAAAAGTCAAAGGCCTTTGCTGAAATGTGAACACAGCTCAATAGAGAAATTCTTATATATAAGATGTGAATACTAACATACCAACAGTCAGCAAATGAGAAATACAGGCAGGCAAGGGCACACTAAAGGTTACAGGGTTGAAGTCTTAGTTAACCAGCTGTTTAATTCGATCCTTCAGGCTAAATGTGAAGAACTCAATAAGGCACGGACTGTCTCTAACAGCCTACTGTTTGTCTTTCGATCATTAACAGAACACCAGGTTGATGTATATCTCACCATGATCAGCTTGATTCTAAAGCCATGCTTTAACTATTACAGACTTACATGGAACACAGACATTGTAAAGTGACACCATGTTGCCTATTTGACCACTGAGGAACATAAACTCACCGACACCACTGGAGCAAACTGGTGCTGCATAATTTCCAAGCCTTGACGTGTTTGAGTCCCTCCACGTGTCTGAGACTGTGAGCACAGGATCTTAGCAGTGCTGACATTGCTCTGACAGTCTGTTTCAACTGGATCTAAACACTGGTTATACTGGCCTTACCTGCCTATCTGAAGCATGTGTAATTGTTAACTTTCGCTCATCCTCATTGGCTGAAAGCCAATTGGCCATGTCAAACACATTACACTCTAAGAAAGCATTAACTATAAATAACCCATATCAATGATTAACCAGTAGTGAGAAGGACAGACAGAAAGGGCTCCAACAAGGTTTCACACCACTCATCCTCCTGACACACTAGTGAAGTGAGCAGCAAGAGATTTATAATGTCTGCACTCAAAAAGCAAGAGGTGTCAACAAACCTGAGCCACTAAGAAAGAAAAAAAAAACAGGCATTACACTCCGTTTATACAAAAGTATGATTATATTTATTAAACCACACACTCACACTTGACCTGTTAACACCGTCTTGAACAGTAGTATTAAAACATTGTCCCAAATCTATAGGCTAGGGAGAAAATAGCAGAAATATCCCATAATATTCATTTATGTTTAAATGCAGTGGCAGAAAATTTGCTGTAGTATTTTAAAATACTGTGTGACTCTGCTTAAATCTTGCTTGTAGAAATTCTGTTTGAAGTCAAACTGATTTTAACAATTTTAATAAAAACATCATGATAAAATGCGCAAATATTTACATACTGAACAAATAGTTGATTTGAATTATTACAGCTTGACGTGATGGAGCCTGCAGTGCCACCTACAGGCAAGGAGTTACTCCGACAAAATTAAACGCTCAATTTCTTCTCAATTTCATCCTTTAATACGTTCTTCTTGACCTGTAAAAACAAAAAGCAGCAGCCATTTCAGTCTCATTGTAGCACTCAACCACATTTCAGCACTGCCATCTTAATAGTTAGGTTGTTGGTGCCAGATCAAAAGTGTCGTACCTTTCCTATAGCTGTCAGAGGGAAGCTGTCGACAAACATCACATAGTGTGGGATCTTGAAGTGAGAAATCTAGGAAAAAACAACACAAACTGAACAGCTGTGCTTTGATTATGTGCATGCTGGGATATTTTGTGTATTATATCATCAGCTCTCACCTGGCCTTTGCAGAATGCTTTTATCTCCTCTGCACTGGAGGTCTGGCCCTCCTTCAGCCTGATGCAAGCACACACCTGCTCACCCAGCCTCTCATCTTTCACTCCAACCACCTGGGAAACAGACCGAGAAATACAACAACTAGAATGTAGGTTTAATGTCTCAGCTCTTTAGTAAAACAATGATTATATTCTTGTGAAATTAACAATGAAAAGAACATCTACAATTGAAAGTTTGGCTTCTAGGTGTGTCTTTGCTGCCCTCTAGTGGTTCCACGTCTCACCTGCACGTCCTGTACTTTGGGATGCGTAAAGAGAAACCGCTCTATCTCAGCAGGGTAGATGTTCTCCCCTCCTCGGATGATCATGTCCTTTATGCGTCCTTCAATGCGGCAGTATCCCAGACTGTTCAGACTGGCCGTGTCACTGTGTAGAAGAAAAATCACAGATGTAACATGTGAGCATCAACCCTTGTTCCTTTAACATGACTCTGTATTTTCTCTTTGAGACATTCAGTGTACATTGTACGTGCATCAATCAGGTGACAGGTGTCTTGACATTAATTTGGATGCCACTTGACAAAGCACCACCCTCACAAACACCAATGCAGACCCCTCACCTGTCACTGGTTTCGTTGTAGCTGATCACTGTATAGGATCTTACCCAGTCCTGTACCAGCGGTCTTGGGAGATAACCTCTCTGGTCTTCTCCGGATCGTCCCAGTATCCATGCATCACACAGCTGCCTCTGATCATCAGCTCTCCTGAGGCCCCCAGAGGGACGATCTCCCCAGTGGTAGGGTCCACCACTTTGGCCTGTAGTGAAGACACACCAGCACACTAAATCACAGTATAGTTATGGTGATGTGCAGATAAAGGGTCATGCAAAAAATGGGGAGTACCTCAGTGTGGTTCATGATGCACCCAACAGTATTTATCTTCAGGTCCTCGTTGTCTTGTGGGAATCCCAGAAATGTAACGGGGCTGTTCTCAGTGGTTCCATAACCTAACTATTAACAAACATGATGCACACATGTTCTCATATGCTGGAGAAGCTATACTCGTGTAAGTTTTATAAAGGACATAAAACCTCTCACCGTTATTTCTTTAATGTTCATGTCTGTTCTCAGTCTTCTCATAATCTCAGGAGCACATGGAGAACCTCCCATGATGCCTAAAACACAGCAGCACTTAGTGAAAAGCTTGCTAAACATCACACTAATCTAAATACAACACAGTCTTCAAATCACTCACCAGCTTCAACTGATGACAGATCGTACTTGTGTAAATCTGGTTGGCTGAGCATGTCAGTGTACATTGTGGGAGTGCCATAAACAAAATTGCACCTTCAGTGAGAAAAGTAAGAATCGATTAAGTTGCATAATGTTGTTTATTTGATAGTCATTTAGGTGATGAGCAGCATGCCATACTTTTCACTCTGAATGGCCTCTAGGTTGGCTCGGCTGTTGTAGCCAGGGGAAGGGAAGACTAGTGTGATGCCATGTACTGCCATACAAATCCCTCCCACCACAGAGCCAAAGCAGTGGTACATGGGCACAGGCACACACGCTCGCACCTGAGGCTGATAGAAATATGGCCATTAAGATTAATTACACTTTCACTACCTGCGTTTTCCTAAAATAAGAAGAGACAAGTATAGACTTACTCTCCATCCATAACCAAGTCGAAGACCCGAAAAATAAGCATTGTTTACGATGTTGTGGTGGGAAAGACATGCAGCCTTTGGACTCCCTGTAGTGCCCTGGAACAAATAAACAAGCATTATTTTCCAGTCAAGTTACACAAGGTATACAGTGCATGTGTAACAGTGTGAAAGATGCTGAAGGTTACCGATGTGAACTGGATGTTGATGGGCTCATCGAAGGACAGTTTACTCTGCAGATCCATCAGCTCTTTGTGGTGTCGACTCTCTCCTGCTTGCATCACATCCTCTACGTGGAGCATCCCTGGCTGTCTGCTATCTGTCACAATCACCATACGCAAGTCCGGCAACCTGGCAGACCAAGGACAGGATATATTACATTCACAGCACCATTAACTGTAGATTGTGTGTTAAGTATTTACAGAGTCTTGTTCGCACAATAACAACAGAGGAAGAACATGTGTTAGATGTGACATTTCTCATTGGCTCAGTCAAACCTGGAGCTTTTGATCTCGCCTGTTGGCGCTGTGTCGATCTCTGGGCAGAGCTCCCTCAGCATCTCACAGAAATTTTGGGTTTTAAAGTGGGCTGGGCAGACCACAGCTTTACACTGGACCTGCATGTGACAAATCAGGTCTGTCGAATGTATATTCTCACACAGTACTATATAAGGATAGTTTTTTTCTATGAAAATACATGTAGTTCTCTCATGTGGTGGAAGTCTCAGGTCTTTAACTTAAGTAAAATGTAGTAAATGTAACAATATCACAGTGTAGAAATACAACACAATAGTATTTCATTTAAAATATTAAAGTAAAAACTTGTATGCTGTATGATCCATTTCAGAAAAACATGTATTGTCTATTTATATTTTGTATTATTAATATGAACCTGAAAAGTGACTTGAAACTGAAGGTATAAAATAAATCTAGTGGAGTAAATGTAAAGTAACAAAAAACTGAAATACAGTACGGTACAAGTTCCTCAAGTGAATGAACTTAGTTACTACCTTCTTTAGAGTAAACTCCACTTCCTTCACCTGATAGGCCGGGTTCAATGGCACCTGCACGTACAACAACAGTTTCACGTCAAGTCTTTGTATACAACCCCTCAACACATTTTTCAAAGGACCTTATAGTACATGCCATACCTTACACATGATATATTCTGTACTACTTGATTACACTGTATTATTATTATTATTATTATTATTATTATTGGTGGGAAATTATAACAGAGGAATATGTTTGCCGTTTTTAATATCAAGAACACTTTTTGTCTGTATACAGGGAATCCGTGTGGACACCACGAAAAAGGATCCTAATTGACTTTACTTTGGCACGTAATTTCAACCCATTACGTGCTGCCACCACGGAATGCGATGTTAAGAGGTCGTGGTCATTTCACATATTTCTGTGAGATCAGGTTGCATAAAAGGATCAGCCTGTAATTTCAAGTTGTACTTTCTACTTTTAATGGGATTTTGAATCCAGCCGTCAGCTGGTTAATGATTTTGGTTTTCGCTGACTGTTGTTGTGTAATTTTGTTCTCAACAAATCATACAATGCACATCAGTAAAGATTTTCAACTTAAATAATACATTCATCAAGATCTGATGTGTGAAGTAAGAGTTCCCTTAGTGTCATACTGTACATAGATATAAATACTTATTTCTTTAACAACAACGGAGTAGCTCTCCGGGGCCTCTGAAAGGGGTCAGTGTCCTGCTCACTGACCAGTATAATTCCATCTTTGGCTGAAGCAAACTGGAAAAGGATCCATTCATACGTGTTGGGTCCCCAAACTCCCAGTCTGTCGCCTCTCTTCAGGCCCAAAGCAAGCAGACCTGCAGCCGCCTTGTCAACCTGCATCACAACAGCAGGTATTTTGTCACCACAGTAATCATTCTTTAAATCATGGATAGTTTTGTAAGCGTAAAAATATGCATATAAAGTCACAAAATATCAAACAGACATCTTGCTGAAACTGTGCGAAGGTTTTTCGAATGCCGTCCTGCAGGAAGACCACAGCTTCACGGTCAGGCCAGCGCTGCACTGTGGAGTCCAGGCTCTGGCCTACAGTCAGGGGGAGCAGAGAGATGGTGGAGGTGCCATGGACATAGCTGGTAGTCAGAGAGGGTTTGTGAGGAGGACTGTCCACATGGAGGGACCTGGCATAGAAAGAATGAGGAAAAGCACAAGTGTTTCACACCAAGAAGGAGCCACTGTTTCAGTGCACTGATAATAACCCTTAAAGCTGACAAAACATTATATAGAAAAACAGTCAGCGCTTATTTATTATATTTATTATTACAGTTTTTTTGAACTGTAGCCCACCAGAACAAGAAGCATCTTCCAGTGTCTGTAATACTGTTTTTAAAATCACTGACCGACAACCAATTCTATGTTCTGATCTTTGTCACTTGGTTTAAAAGCATCTTCAATAAATTTGAGTACAACCATGTTGCCATTTCACCACTGAACATAAAAAGCACTGAACTCACCGACACCACTGGAGCAGACCTGTGCTGGGTAATTTCCAGGCCTTGCTGTGTTTGAGTCCATCCACAGATCTGAGACTGTGAGCACAGGATCTTAACAGTGCTGACATTGCTCCTAAGTATCAAGCAGTCTGTTACAGCTGGAGCTGAACCCTGTCTGGTGAGCAGATACTGGCTCCTAACAACTAATAAGCTCTTTTTCCCCTGCCTTTCTTAAGTTGAAATTTACCTCCCATGTGTAATCTTTAACTTCCACTCATTCTCACTAACTAAAAGCTAGTTGTCATTTTAGAAAGATGTATACTGTCTGCACTAAAAAAGCCAAAGACAAGGAGTTGATAACAAACATGAGCCACCAGGACAGAAGAAAGGCTGGCACTACACATCAGTATATTTAATAGTAATAACAATAATAATAATGAACAAGAGTTCTCTACAGTGAGAGCATTATAAGCACTGAGTGCTTCACATGAAAATAGACAGAGTGGACATAAAACAGACAAAGCAATTCAATATAAAAGGACATTTAAAAACAGTTTAAAACATGGGTTGACTGATTCATAAAATCATAGATTTGTAAAACTCTAAATCATAAAATCCAGTAAGATTCTAAAAGAGTTGCAGCAGCGTAAAGCATAAACAGAAAGTGGAAATTTATTGAAACATTTTGTCTAACAAATTGACACAGAAATATTTCAGAGATGAACAATATAATGCCGAAGCCTTGTCAACTTGACTTGGTAGCACAGAAATTGTATTGCACATTGCATCTGTTCCTGAGTTATGGTGCTGAATAATGGCCAGAAAAGTTACATTAGGATGCCACAGTGAAGCTGACCTTTGACCTTTTGGATATAATGTCATCACTTCCTTATTTTATGCTGAGTTCGGAGCAGCACGGTGATGATGTCAGAGGGCTGTGATTGGTTCATTGCAATGCTGGTCCAGGAACGCAATGTGGGATGTTGATCCAGGAGCATGTCCTACTTGGTTCAATCACATCATGCAAAAGGACATCCCTTGTTAATATAATTAACAGTTTTTCCACTAAAACAACATCAATGGAATAATTTCTTCTCCATTTCTTCCGTCAGTATGTTCTTCTTGACCTAAGAAGACAAAAAGCAGCAGCCATTTCAGTCTCATTGTAGCACTCAACCACATTTCAGCGCTGCCATCTTAATAGTTAGGTTGTTGGTGCCAGGTCAAAAGTGTCGTACCTTTCCTACAGCTGTCAGAGGGTAGCTGTCGACAAACATCACATAGTGTGGGATCTTGAAGTGAGAAATCTAGGAGGAAACAACACAAGCTGTACAGTTCTGCATTGATTATTATGAGTATGCTGGGATACTGTTTTATACTCTCACCTGGCCTTTGCAGAATGCTCTTATCTCCCCTGCACTGGAAGTCTGGCCCTCCTTCAGCCTGATGCAGGCACACACCTGCTCACCCATCCTCTCATCTTTCACTCCAACCACCTGGGAAACAGACAGAGAAATACAACAACTAGAGAAAGTTTGGCTTCAAGGTCTATTTTTGCCATCAGCTGTTTGGAGACAATGTATCTGATCTTTGCTGCCCTCTAGTGGTTTCAAGTCTCACCTGCACCTCCTGAATTTTGGGATGTGTAGCAAGAAACTGCTCTATCTCAGCAGGGTAGATGTTCTCCCCTCCTCGGATGATCATGTCCTTTATGCGTCCTTCAATGCGGCAGTATCCCAGACTGTTCAGACTGGCCGTGTCACTGTGTAGAAGAAAAAAACAAAACACAACATATAATGGAGTGTTGAATGAAAAAAAATAGGTTACATTAACTGTTAACAGTGTGTTTATGCAAATAATAATAATAAAATAAAATAAATAAATTTGACACTCACATGTAACATACAATATTTCCCACCTGAGCATGAATCCCTGTATTTACTTTTTTAATACCCATCAGCGCACATGGTACATATAGGATCTTACCCAGTCCTGTACCAGCGGTCTTGGGAGATAACCTCTCTGGTCTTTTCCGGATCGTCCCAGTATCCATGCATCACACAGCTGCCTCTGATCATCAGCTCTCCTGAGGCCCCCAGAGGGACGATCTCCCCAGTGGTAGGGTCCACCACTTTGGCCTGTAGTGAAGACACACCAGCACACTAAATCACAGTAAAGTTACGGTGATGTACAGATAAAGGTTTGTCCACAAAATAAGACATACCTCAGTGTGGTTCATGATGCATCCAGCAGTATTTATCTTCAGGTCCTCTTCATTTTGTGGGAATCCCAGAAATGTAACGGGGCTGTTCTCTGTAGTTCCATAAGCACACTATTAAAACATGATGCACACATGTTCACACATGCTGGAGAAGCTATACTGACGTTAGTTTAATACAGGACGTACAACCACTTACCATTATGCCTTTCACGTTCATGTCTGTTTTCAATCTTCTCGCAATCTCAGGAGGGCATGGAGAACCTCCCATGATGCCTAAAACACAGCAACACTTAGCCAAAAGCTTGCTAAACACCACATCAGTTCCAATACAACACAGTCTGTTTTAAAATCACTTACCAATTTCAATTGATGACATATCATACTTGTGTGAATCTGGTTGGCTGAGCATGTCAATATACATTGTGGGAGTGCCATAGAAGACATTGCACCTTGAGTAAAAAACAAGAATCAGTTAAGCTGCATAACTTTGATAGTCATTTAGGTGATGAGCAGCATGCCATACTTTTCACTCTGAATGGCCTCTAGGTTGGCTCGGCTGTTGTAGCCAGGGGAAGGGAAGACCAGTGTGATGCCATGCACTGCCATACAAATCCCTCAAGCTACAGTACCAAAGGTGTGGTGCATGGGTGCGGGAATGCACGCTCGCACCTGAGGCTGATAGAAATGTGGAAAATAAGATTTATTACATTTCACAACCTGCGTTTTCTTTACATCAAAAGACAGATACGAACTTACTCTCCAGTCATAACCAAGTCGAAGACCCAAAAAATAAGCATTGTTTACGATGTTGTGGTGGGAAAGACATGCAGCCTTTGGACTCCCTGTAGTGCCCTGGAACAAATAAACAAGCATCATTTTCCAGTCAAGTTACACAAGGTATACAGTGCATGTGTAACAGTGTGAAAGATGCTGAAGGTTACTGATGTGAACTGGATGTTGATGGGCTCATCGAAGGACAGTTTACTCTGCAGATCCATCAGCTCTTTGTGGTGTCGACTCTCTCCTGCTTGCATCACATCCTCTACGTGGAGCATCCCTGGCTGTCTGCTATCTGTCACAATCACCATACGCAAGTCTGGCAACCTGGCAGACCCAAAACAGGATATCCACTGTACCATTAACTGTAGATTGTGTGTTAAGTATTTACAGAGTCTTGTTCGCACAATAATGACAACAGAGGAAGAACATGTGTTAGATGTGATTTCTCATTGGCTCAGTCAAACCTGGAGCTTTTGATCGTGCCTGTTGGCGCTGTGTCGATCTCTGGGCAGAGCTCCCTCAGCATCTCACAGAAATTTTGGGTTTTAAAGTGGGCTGGGCAGACCACAGCTTTACACTGGACCTGCACGTAACAAATCAGGTCTGTTGAATGCATGTTCTCACACAGTACTATATAAGGATTACTTTTTCTGGGAAAATACATGTGGTTCTCACTGCTGGAAGAAGTACTCAGACATTTTACTGAAGTAAATGTAGCAATATCACAGTGTAGAAACACTCTGTTACTAGCAAAAGTCCTGCATTCTAAAATAATACTTAACTTAAAGTACTAAAGTAAAACTCATATGGGGTATGACCTATTTCAGAGAAACATGTCTTGTCTATTTATATTTTTATTATCAATATGAACCTTAAAATTAACTAAAAACTAAAGGTATAAAATAAAGGAAGTGAAGTAAACAACATAGTACAATATTTGCCTCTGAATTATAATGAAGTAGAAGTATAAAGTAGCAACAAAAAAAAAAATACTCAAGTACAGTACAGGTACCTGGAGTGAATGTACTTAGTTACTACCTTCTTTAGAGCAAACTCCACTTCCTTCACCTGATAGGCCGGGTTCAGTGACACCTGCACATACAGCAACAGTTTCACGGCAAATGTATGTATGCAACCCTTCAACATACATTTTTCAAAGGGCTTTGAAGTACATACCATATCTTACACATGATGCATTCTGCTCTACATGGCTGAATGCCATATTACAACATACTGCATATAGAAATAAATACTTCTCTTTCACAACAACAGAGTAGCTCTCCAGGGCCCCTGATGAGGGTCAATGTCCTGCTCATTGACACTTTACAGCAGGGTGTTTGGGAACACAGAGCATACTGTTAAACCACAAGATTAAACTGTAAATCTAATTTCAAATCTGTAAACAACTCTGATACTGACCAGTATAATTCCAGCTTTGGCTGACGCATATTGGAAAAGGATCCATTCATACGTGTTGGGTCCCCAAACTCCCAGTCTGTCGCCTCTCTTCAGGCCCAAAGCAAGCAAACCTGCAGACGCCTTGTCAACCTGCACCAATAAAAGTCACATCAACAGCAGATCAAGTGAAAACAGAGGTATAATATACCTCTGTTTGCATACAGAGTGCAAACAGATATACCTTTGTTTGCGCTTGATTATTTTTTGTGATTTCTTAGACAGTCAACAGTACTGTCTGTAGGGAGATACATGTAGGCCCTTGGAAGCAAGAAGCTAAAGGCACAAAATCTAAAGCTCACATCTTGTTGAAACTGTGCAAAGGTTTTTCGAATGCCGTCCTGCAGGAAGACCACAGCTTCACGGTCAGGCCAGCGCTGCACTGTGGAGTCCAGGCTCTGGCCTACAGTCAGGGGGAGCAGAGAGATGGTGGAGGTGCCATGGACATAGCTGGTAGTCAGAGAGGGTTTGTGAGGAGGAGTGTCCACATGGAGGGACCTGGCATACAAGGAATGAGGAAAAGCACAGCAGTCAGTTCATGTTCCTCTTTTTAAGTGTAGATTACCATGTTTTTTTATTTATAAAAACATAGGCTGCTTCGGCTGATTTTTTTTATGCGCACATGTGCCCCTAAGTATTTTTTACAGTTAGCACACAGCTATTTTTTGTCGCAAATGCGAGTGAAACGCTCGCACTGTCGAGCGCTGCCTTCAGTCAAACCTGTCACTGGAGCAGAGGCATAAAACCTGTCCATTCTGAATCAGATACATAGTTGAATTTTTTGCTTTTTTAAATCGATGAACAACCAATCCTATATTTAGATATCTCACAATGATCTCTGTCACTTGGTTTAAAAGCATCTTCAATAAATACTTGAGTGAAACCATGTTGCCATTTCACCACTGAACATAAAAAGCATTGAACTCACCGACACCACTGGAGCAGACCTGTGCTGGGTAATTTCCAGGCCTTGCTGTGTTTGAGTCCATCCACAGATCTGAGACTGTGAGCGCAGGATCTTAACAGTGCAGACATTGCTCCTAAGTATCAAGCAGTCTGTTACAGCTGGATCTGAACCCTGTCTGGTGAGCAGATACTGGCTCCTAACAAATAATATGCTCAGTATTGCGTGCCTTTCTTGAAATAAGTTGAAATTTACCACCCATGTGTAATCTTTAACTTTCACTCATTCTCACTGGCTAAAAGCCAGTAGGCAATATAAAAAGATTGATATGGTCTGTAGCCAAAGAAAAGAGCAGGGCCGTGCCGCCCATAGGACAGGTTAGGCAAATGCTATAGGAGCCAGCGTGCCAGGGGGCGCCAGGGAGTGAGGTGTTTTTTTTTCCCCCATTCTATTCAAAAAATTAGACAAGAATAAACTACAAAACAACAACAGTACATACAGCCATACGTCTTTAAATAATAATTAAGTATAATATATAATTTATATATAATATAAATATATAAATATATATGTATATATATATATATACACATATATCTATATATATTTATAATAATTTATATATAATTTAAATTTCTTCTGCTGCCTGCCTGGCATCCTTCTGCCTCTCTGGCAGGCAGCACCAATTTTGCCAATCTTACGATATGATAATAAAGTAATATGTCTAAATGTCCACCTATAAACTACTTAAAGCTAATGAAAGCGCTAGCCTTAGCTAATATGGCTAATGTTAGCCCAGCCACTGTAGCCAGTCTGACTAATCGATAGCAGAAACTTTGAGCCAGCCAACAAAACAATAGTGACAGGTTTTCATTATTAGGAGAACACAATAATACATTACTTCATATAAAATTTTCAGTCCGAATTATTGTGTTAATGTATTGGGAATTTTTTTATGATCCATCTTCGGATAGTCTGAAATGACAATCCACATATAAAACACTCACCAAAACTCACCTTTTTAAAATTGCTTTTAATGTATAATTTGTCCCCTTCCTTATATTTTCAGTGTGTTTTGATATTTCTGTTTTTAACTTGTAAATTGTCTTTGTGTACCTGAAAAGTGCTATATAAAAATAAATGTATTATTTATTGATTACTATGGAAGCCCTAAATGATCACACATACATACATTTTATTTCCTCCGTTGTCTCGTGATAACGAGATAATTAATTTGAGAGATAATGAATGAAACGTGATATGCCTGAGATTTCTGTCATGCTGACTGACGTCTCCTTGAACACCAACGTTACACCTAGTGTAGTGCTTTTAAAACATGTTTTCTAATGTGAATTTATACCGTTTTAACCTATAAAATTTCATATTTCAATACGCAACCAATTGTTTTCTCTTTTTCTGTATTTTTCATATTTATTTTATTTAAACTGTTGCCCATCATTTGTCGATCACCTAGAAAATAATTTTAAAACAACAGATAAAAACAGCTGTCCAGAATTGATAGCAAGAGATGAGGATAAGGAAAATGAACGCAGAAAGTTTGTGGTCATAGCGGGTCATAGGCCAACTGGTCGTAATCAAAACATTGATCCGAGGTTACTCATCAAGGACCCATGCCTTTACAGCGAGATCCCTGACTATAAAACAAATGCGACATATCCAGGTGGATATTCCAGAAAAATTTTCGTCGAAAGGCCAACACTTTTGATGTGCAAGGTAAAACTACGTTAAGACTTTTATAACGCACGCATAGTGCACTTCACTTCTCCTCCATTAGCCTAGTCATTGCTTTGGCAATATTAGGCCATCAGTCTTATTGTTAGTAGGCCTAGCCAAGACAACCAGACAATGAAGTAAATTTGTAAATACTATTAAAAACACAAATATTTCCAGAAAAAAATAATGATGGGCTAAAGTGAAAAGCAGTAAATGTGTGTGACCTTTGTGACCTAGCAGGTCCTTCTCTTTTGCAGTTTCATAACCCCTTTGGAATAAATCAATTTCATCATTCAGTATTTCAGGAATTCCTCAATTAACTTGTTTTTAATCATCACAAATCCTTGTTTTCAGTTTGCCTTTCTTTTTGGAAGAAAAAGAAACCTTGTGTAGGCTATAAACGTGTGCAATATGTGTAAACTTGATGTAGTAAGACATGTTCATAAAGTAAGACATGAATAATAAAAATAATGGTTTGTGGTAATCAAAAAACAACACATTTAATTAATATTTGGAATATTAAATGATGAAATACATAGATTTCAAAAGTTATAGCAAAGAAACACTCCACCCTGCATGAAATGAATGCCGATCTTTTTGGACCCATGTTGTGCATTAGAAGGGGTTTTGAATTGTTTGCGCATTGGTTAGAGGCCATGTCTTTGTTGTGTTTTACAAAAAGAAAGGAAATTCCATTGAGGTGGTGTGTGGGTCAGAGAAGGCTGCAGAAATCTTTAAAGATTTCCATGCAAGCAGTAATGGAGCGCACTGTGGCCAGAAGAAAACGCTTGATGCCATCAGCAAACACTTTTACTGGCCTGGCATGTCAGAGGATATTGACACATGGGTAAGTATCTAAGGTGGCCCACGAAGCCCTTAATTGTATCTTAAATAAATGTACTTCAGTTCTGTCAATATTTAATTGAATGTATTTATTTATTTGGGATGGACAGTGCATGTTAATGAACATTTCAGTACTTTGTATAGGAGGGTAAACACACCAGATTATAGCCAAGGCTAATTTCCATTTGTTGTCCCTGTGCCTAATGTATGTGTTTTGTATGCTTTCATTTTAAATCTCCCTCTTGCTTGCTTGTACCTCTATGTCTTTCTTACTTGTCCCAGCAGATGTTCCCTTAGGTTATCCTCATCTATGTCTTAATTTCTGTAAAAGTATTTTTGCTACACCTGCCTTGTCTGTAATATCTGACAGTGAAAATCATGACATACCTCTAATTAAATTCCTTCTTACTCTTTTGTGCAGATAGTAAAGTAAAAACTATTTGTCTTCTAGGTAACTCACCCTTTCGAGCTCATAGCCATGGATTTGATAGGGAAACTGACAAAAACAGCTACATTTGTGTCATGATTGACTATCTGACTAAATGGCCACAAGCCTATCCACTAAAAACCAAAAGGGCTGAAGAGGTGGCTGACTGCATCCTCAATTTCTTCTACCAGTTTGAGGCTCCAAAGAGGATCCTCACTGACCAGGGGAAGGAATTTGTGAATGTGGTACCATGAAATTACTCATTATGTAGCCAAAAGCTATATTTTGTGAAGCAGACTGAAATTCCAACACTGAAATGAAAATTCAATGTATGCAATTTGTTGACTATCTCTTTCACAATTACAGATTAACACTAACATCTGCAAAATCCTTGGGATAAAGAGAAGTCTGTGTGCCCCTTATCATCCCCAGACAAATGGTCTGGCACCATACAGAGATGAGTAAAATGCAGTTGCATATTTGGTATATTTTTTGTATAGGACATGCATTCAATGTTTTCTATCTATTGACACATCTCCTCATATTAATTTGTGAATATTTTGTTAACAATCATTTGACGGTCATCAGAAAGTGACATTCAAGAAAGACATACATGTACAGACACCCTCATTGCAACAGTTTTGTTAATATTTTTAAGCACTTACAATTCCTTTTCCTATCGCATTTCAGAGCACTGAAATTAAAAAACTTGTTGAGAGAAAACTTGTTGGGGAGAGGCCAGACACTTGGGACCAGCATCTGAATGCTGTCATGTTTGGTCCTCTGCGCCAGTCTCCACTACTGCTGCAACCTTTGCGCCGGTCTCCACCACTGCTGCAACCTCTGCACCAGTCTCCACTATTGCTGCCCCCTCTTCCTCCTCATCCTTGTCTGCATCAGCTGCCACCACTGCACCAATCTCCACCCCTGCTGCCACCTCTTCCTCCTCATCCTTGTCTGCATCAGCTGCCAGTAATAAATGTAAGCACTGTGCTGTTCACATTTGTTACGTTTAAGTGTCTTCCCACCTTCCCCTTTTATCTTTTTTGATATGTAGTTTGCAATCCAAAGATAAGGCGATTGTTATCGACACCTTTACCCTTACCGACATATGGAAGGGTAAAGACACACTGCATAAAGTAGGTGTACTCAGTAATTTTTCCTATTAATGAGTTGTAACTCATGGACAAATCGAATGAATAAATGTCAGTATTGTAAACCAGTGTTGTAAACCTGGCAAAGACTTTACAATTTGTGTGAATGTATGTAGGTTTTGAATCTTGGACTATGTTCCATAACTTACATGTGAATGTATTCCCATATCTCCTTTCACTCTCTGTGGTGTAACTTTAGTTGCTCTTTCAAGATTCTAATGTCATGTCATTCACTTGTGTCTTTTTGTTTATTTTAGCTTGATCCAATGATGTACAAATACATAATTGGGATTGTAAATCAAGGCGGTCACTGGATGTTGGTGGTGAGTTAAATATGGTGATGGTTATTCTAAATTGTCTATTTGGCATTTAATTTGTTACTCCTAGCCTTTCTATGCCTCAGTGTCTTAACAAATGTTGCTAACATAAAGAGAAAAAGGATAAAAACCACATGAACGTGACCTTGATTTATGAGTGTGACTTAGATTAACATGGAGGTTTTTTCCCTTTTGACAAGGTAAATTCACACAAGTTTTTAAAATTATTCTTTATCATTTACATAAACTGAAGTATATCTATTATTTAGAGCCTTCATGAAAAGTTGGGGGCTCAATATCCGGAAATGGTCCTGCACTACTCTCCGTCACCCTCAGCAACAAGACACAACATCATGTGGAGTGTTTGCACTGAAGGTCGGCACATACATTTTTTGCTAAAATACCACAGCAAAACTATAACTTTTTCTGAACATTACTATGAGTTGTACACTTTTATTGTTATTGCATGTCTTTTAGTTTGTCTGACAATTCAGACACTTTGTCCGTCAAACTATACAAATGTACAAAACCTTAGATGGTTTACATTTATACAGTAGCACAATGTCTTCAGTTTGCAGAGTGCATTCTCAAGGGGCAGAGCATCTCCTTTGGCACAACAGCCAGAGACAATGAGGGACTGAGAAAGCACATCGCATCAACTATTCTGGAAAACAGTGGTATCTAATGGATATTTATGACATGTTAAGATATTATATGTATAGATTACTTTTCATTTAATTAAGCATCCCATACCTATGGGACCCAATGACCTCAGTTGTGTTCTTTCATTTTGTCAGATGACCTCAGTCAGCTCTGCCGCATCTGTGGGTTTGAGGAGGATGACCAAGATGACACAGTTTCCTGGGTAAAATCAATGTAATATTCAATGTAGGATGTCAAAAGAGAGATTAAAAAGTCTATGTAGGACACTTAAATAATCTGGTCACACATATCAACAAAGAAAAAGTATATGAAAGGCTACCATAAAAGTAACTTTTATTATGATGAATACAAAATTGTATTCTTTGACAATAAAAGAAGGCTAGTAGGAGATTATCTAATTTTATACCTAACTTTATCTTTTGGACAAATTGCAGATTTGCTGCGATGTATGTCAGTGGCGGTACCACCAGGGATGTGCCAAATGGTCCTCTACCAACACCAACTACACCTGCGCATCCTGCAAGTACAAGTGAATGGCTTGGGATGGCCTATTGAATGTTATGTTGTTATCTTTTTTGTATCTGACATAATTTATATGAGTGTGCAATTTCGATAGTTTGTCTTTTATTTTTATTTTTGTGAGTATTAATATATATATTGCCTCTTTTTTGTATCAGAGATAATTAATAGGAGGACGTGTATGATTTTGATACTACTAATTTAATTTCTATATTAGTTTTAGTACTTATTATCTAGTATTTATATACTGTATAGTTTGTGTTGTACTTAAAGATACACACATTTTATTTTGTTTTATTTTTTTACTCATGTTGTATGATTTCAGTACAGTAATTTCTTCCATCCAGATATCATTCACCAGATGCAGGCAGAGTTAATTTGGTCAGCGTCACCCCTTGTATTCCTGAGTTACAGGGTGTAGTCACATTTTGGCAGGGGTCTGCCAAAATGTGACTGCACATGAGCTTTAATTAGTTTATAGGTGGACATTTAGACATATTACTTTACTATCATATCGTAGGAGTTCCACGTGTAATTACTGTCTATATGCGTAACGTTACATCCCAACAACATAACATACATACGTTCCTTTACTTGCGGTAAATTGTTAAGTTAGCATTGTCAATAAAGACAAAAAAATGTATAGACTACATTTATGGCAGTACTTGGCGTCAAACCAGTCCAGTGGCATTACATTTGCATATTCATCAGGGGGCGGTACCCATCCAACAGACTCTCATAATGGCAGCATACCACTCCGAGAATCTGTATGCCAGTCTGGGGATCGGTATATGCCGCTGAGCAGCAATCGACATACCTTCAGCCACTTTTCGATCTCGGCGTCACTCCGCCATGAAGAGGCTAAAGCCCTCTGAGACGCAGTCGTAGGGAGCAGTACAAAAACAAAGAAAGGAAGAGGAGGAGAAACGTAAACGAGACAGAGGTAATGATGTGATGTGATGAAACACTTCATTTAAAATGGTAGAAACACAGTGTAAGTTACAGTTACTGAAGCACTTGCAAGCTAACTAATGATTAGCGGTTAGGCTGCTACTGTGTAACGTGTTACTGCGACTTCATTAGCCACTTGTTTTAGGAACACTTTCAGCATTCAGCTAGAGTTAATGTCATTCAATGTTGCTCCCATCTTAGAGAAAGTTGGAAAGAAAGACTCAAAGTGTTTTGGGGGAATGAATAAGCAACATAATTTAATATATTGGCCTATCTTTTCTTTTAATGTTAGTGTGCTGCTGCACAAACCACTCACTGTTCATCAGCCAGGCATGTATTCATATACTGTATATTTATGTTTTCCAATTTCCAGATTTGTGCAATTTGTGATGTTACAGTTGCATTTTTTATATTTTGGCTGTTTGCTGTGTTTAAAATGTCATTAGATCAAGGCAGGCTGTAATGATAGGTGCTATTATGGTTATACCATGATGGTTTCACAATCAGCAGCTATTTCATTAATATATTCCAAAAGCCCAGTTTGTCAAATATACGTAGTATATGTTTATATACTAGTATTTGTGCCCCACCTCTGCAAATCCTGGGCCTACTAATGTAACTGCAGCCACCTCATCCACCTCAGCACCAAGTGATGCAGCCTCAAGTGCATCTCCCTCCCACACACAAACTGCCAGTGAAGAAATAAGATTATTTAGAGAATGTAGACTGTTAAGAGATTAACAAGTTTGTTTTTTTTTATTGTGAACTGTAAGTTAATATAACTTAAGTAATGTTCATGTTCTTTGCAATTACATTTGTTTAATAATAATAAAATCCAGACATTTTTTTTAGGAAGTTTTTGAAATGTTTCTTTAGTAGTTTTTGAAAACCGAGGTTTGAACCCGAACCGTGAGTCAGGGGGGCACCAGCAAATATCTTGCCTAGAGTGCCAAATTGGTCAGGCACGGCCCTGGACAAGGAGATGATAACAAACATGAGCCACCAGGACAAAAAGAGGCTGGCACTACACGTCAGTATATTTATTGAAACATTGAAATAAAATAAATCATAAAATATGTCCACTGCGACTCTTTGCAACCACAAAATGATATTATCTTTAGTCCTAATGTTGGTGAAAAATATTCTAGCCTATTGGCAAGCTAACTCGTTAGCATAGCCTACCTAGTTAGCAAGCTAACTCACTAACCCTGCAGTAGCTTATAAGGTGTTTGTCCAATGTTACTGGGGATTTATTTTTCAATTGAACAAACGCAATCTTGGAAAACTTGGTTCAGCTCAGAAGAAATACGAAGGAGCAGTGCAGTGATGATGTCAGAGGGCTGTGATTGGTTCATTGTAATGCTGGTCCAGGAACACAATGTGGAGCATGTCCTACTTGGTTCAATCACATCATGCAAAAGGACACTCCTTATTAATATAATTAACAGTCTTTCACTTCATAAAACTGATGGAATAACTTCTTGTCCATTTCTTGCTTTAATATGTTCTTCTTGATCTGTAAAAACAAAAAGCAGCAGTCATTTCAGGCAACCATAATCTGTGCTGTCATCTTGATCGTACAGTAGAAGAATCGTACCTTTCCAGAGGCTGTCAGAGGGTAGCTGTCTACAAACATCACATAGTGTGGGATCTTGAAGTGAGAAATCTAGGAAGAAACAACACAAACTGAACAGCTGTGCTTTGATTATGAGGATGTTGAGATATTTTATTTTTAAGATCTACCTACTCTCACCTGGCCTTTGCAGAATGCTTTTATCTCCCCTGCACTGGAGGTCTGGCCCTCCTTCAGCCTGATGCAGGCACACACCTGCTCACCCAGCCTCTCATTTCTCACTCCAACCACCTGGGAAACAGAGAAAATGACTAGAATGTAGAATTAGCGTCTCGGCTCATTGTAAAACATCAAATTTATTCTCATGAAATGATGAATTGAACATTAAAAAGAACATCTACAACTGTACTTCTGTTGTATCTTTGCCGTCAGCTGTGTGGAGGCCATGTATATCTTTACTGCCCTAGTGCTTTTAAGTCTCACCTGCACGTCCTGTACTTTGGGATGTGTAAAGAGAAACTGCTCTATCTCAGCAGGGTAGATGTTCTCCCCTCCTCGGATGATCATGTCCTTTGTGCGTCCTTCAATGCGGCAGTATCCCAGACTGTTCAGACTGGCCGTGTCACTGTGTAGAAGAGAAAAATCAACTCAACCCCTATTCCAGAAACATGCCTCTGTATTTTATCTTTAAGATAAACATTAATTGTTTATTGTACATGTAGGATCTTACCCAGTCCTGTACCAGTGGTCTTGGGAGATAACCTCTCTGGTCTTCTCAGGATCGTCCCAGTATCCATGCATCACACAGCTGCCTCTGATCATCAGCTCTCCTGAGGCCCCCAGAGGGACGATCTCCCCAGTGGTAGGGTCCACCACTTTGGCCTGTAGTGAAGACACACCAGCACACTAAATCACAGTATAGTTATGGTGATGTGCAGATAAAGGTTCATGCAAAAAATGGGGAGTACCTCAGTGTGGTTCATAATGCATCCAGCAGTATTTATCTTCAGGTCCTCGTTGTCTTGTGGGAATCCCAGAAATGTAACGGGGCTGTTTTCAGTGGTTCCATAAGCACACTATTAAAACATGATGCACACATGATCTCATATGCTGGAGAAGCTATACTATGTTATACTAAGTTTTATATAGGACATGTAACCTCTCACCGTTATTTCTTTAATGTTCATGTCTGTTCTCAGTCTTCTCACAATCTCAGGAGGGCATGGAGAACCTCCCATGATGCCTAAAACACAGCAACACTTAGCCAAAAGCTTGCTAAACACCACACTAATCTAAATACAACACAGTCTTCAAATCACTCACCAGCTTCAACTGATGACAAATCATACTTGTGTAAATCTGGTTGGCTGAGCATGTCAGTGTACATTGTGGGAGTGCCATAAACAAAATTGCACCTTCAATGAGAAAAGTAAGAATCGATTAAGTTGCATAATGTTGTTTATTTGATAGTCATTTAGGTGATGAGCAGCATGCCATACTTTTCACTCTGAATGGCCTCTAGGTTGGCTCGGCTGTTGTAGCCAGGGGAAGGGAAGACCAGTGTGATGCCATGTACTGCCATACAAATCCCTCCCACCACAGAGCCAAAGCAGTGGTACATGGGCACAGGCACACACGCTCGCACCTGAGGCTGATAGAAATATGGCCATTAAGATTAATTACACTTTCACTACCTGTGTTTTCCTAAAATAAGAAGAGACAAGTATAGACTTACTCTCCATCCATAACCAAGTCGAAGACCCGAAAAATAAGCATTGTTTACAATGTTGTGGTGGGAAAGACATGCTCCCTTTGGACTCCCTGTAGTGCCCTGGAACAAATAAACAAGCATCATGACTTGTTCTGAATATTTGTTAGATCATAATGTCAGTCCAAGTTATACAATACGTGTGTAACAGTGTGGAAGATGCAGTGCTAAAGGTTACTGATGTGAACTGGATGTTGATGGGCTCATCGAAGGACAGTTTACTCTGCAGATCCATCAGCTCTTTGTGGTGTCGACTCTCTCCTGCTTGCATCACATCCTCTACGTGGAGCATCCCTGGCTGTCTGCTATCTGTCACAATCACCATACGCAAGTCTGGCAACCTGGCAGACCCAAAACAGGATTCTTGGGTCACATCCACAAAACTATTACTCACATATTGTAAAGTATTAACAGTCTCTTGCTACTGAAATGACAACAGAGGAAGAACATGTGTTAGATGTGATTTCTCATCGGCTCAGTCAAACCTGGAGCTTTTGATCGCGCCTGTTGGTGCTGTGTCGATCTCTGGGCAGAGCTCCCTCAGCATCTCACAGAAATTTTGGGTTTTAAAGTGGGCTGGGCAGACCACAGCTTTACACTGAACCTGCATGTGACAAATCAGGTCTGTTGCATTTCTGTATTTACATAATTGTGTGTAGGAATTATTTTTTTCTATGAAATACTGTACATGTGGCTCTCACTGGTGGCAGAAATACTCCTATCTTTTCCTTAAGTATAAATAGCAATATCACAGCGTAGAAATGCAGTGTAGAAAGTCTATACATTTTACAAATGTAAAAATTCTTACGTTGTGTGACACATTATATTAGTGAACTATAATTGTACATTACTTCAATGTTGCAGCTGGTATAAGGGCGCTTGTGTTTTCTCTGTATATATTGCCACATAGTTTGCGAATTTTGCCAAGGGACCAATAAAGTCTTATCTTTTTTCCATAATACATACCTATATTTTGTATTATTAATCTGAATCTGCTAAGTAACTGGAAACTAAAGGTATAAAATAAATGCAGTGGAGACAACAGTGCAATACTTGCATCTGAATTATAATGTAGTAGAAGTGTATAGTAGCCAAAAAATTTAAATACTTAGGTACAGCACGAGTACCTGGAGTGAATGTACTTAGTTACTACCTTCTTTAGAGTAAACTCCACTTCCTTCTCCTGATAGGCCGGGTTCAGTGACACCTGCACATATAACAACAGTTGTCAAGTGTACATTTCCAGCCCTTCAACCCACATTTTCCAGAGGGCTTTATCATAGATACCATATTGTACACTTAATATATTCAGCACTGCATGGCTGAATGTCATATTATATCGTAGTGTGTTAAGAAATTAATACTTATATACAGTATTATAGTACAACAACAGAATAGCTCTCCAGGGCCCCTGAAAGGGGTTAATGTCCTGCTCAGTGACACTTGACACTTGTTAAAGCTACAAACAATTTCTAGACTGACCAGTATGATTCCAACTTTGGCTGAAGCAAACTGGAAAAGGATCCATTCATATGTATTGGGTCCCCAAACTCCCAGTCTGTCGCCTCTCTTCAGGCCCAAAGCAAGCAGACCTGCAGACGCCTTGTCAACCTGCATCAACAAATGTCACAACAATAGCAGATAATTCTTCACCAACAGTTAGTTAGTTAGTTAGCGTTCTATGTTTTTTGTAATTTACATAAGTTTGGTGATGATTTCCCCAAAAGAAGAGCACCAATGCACACCATCAAACCAATGGGTGCTGCTTCACATAGAGTCATTGACAAAACAGGCTTAATAGTTTTAAGAAGGCACATTCTGTGCATCAGGACGGCCACACGTGATTTTATTAGGCGTGATAAAGTTCAAATAGCTATTCTATCACATTGACACTGCAATAAAATGTACAAACATCTCAATAGTTGTTGCAGAGACTCACTGGTACATCATTAATAGCTGTTTTAAGTGTTGAAACATGCATAAAGGCACAAAGTCTAAAACTTACATCTTGTTGAAACTGTGCAAAGGTTTTCCGGATGCCATCCTGCAGGAAGACCACAGCTTCACGATCAGGCCAGCGCTGCACTGTGGAGTCCAGGCTCTGGCCTACAGTCAGGGGGAGAAGAGAGATGGTGGAGGTGCCATGGACATAGCTGGTAGTCAGAGAGGGTTTGTTGGGAGGAGTGTCCACATGGAGGGACCTGGCATACATAGAATTAGGAAAGCACAGGTGTTTCACATCAAGAACATCAGGCTTAGTCTTCATGGCTAAGGAACATCAAAACATCAGTGGATTAATGCAAACAGACACAACTTTGAGGAGCCATTTTTTCAGTGCACTGATAATGACCCTAAAACCTAAAAGAACCAGAGGCAGGTTTCAGTGACAGTCTCTGGCCTAATCTGGCCACAATTTTTATACCGATATTGCAGCAAACTACAGTGCATGATTAGAGGTCTGCAAACCCAGAGGTAAATCTGGAAGGTGAGGAGATGCGAAATGGGTCGACACCAGGTTTTGACATGGAAGAAGAATGCTTAGAGTTAAAAGGAAGATATTGGTGTCTCTGGTTCTGCTGTGTTGTTTTTGTAAAAACAAAACAAAAGGGAAAACCCTAGAATTAGGCTACAGCTTTGTGGTTGTACGCCTCTGCTAACCCGTCAGGTTACAGTTACAGTTTGCGTCCATGTCTGTCCAGACTCACATGTAGCCATTAAATATGGATTTTGCTGTGAAGGAGCTAAAACCTTTTAACACATGGATGTTTCACACACATCGGCAACCCGGAAGTGCTGAAGGTCTACAGAATCACCATAGTTTCAAGGTGAGCAAACAGAATTTGTCACCATTTCAGTATCTGACAAAATGTCTCTCCTTCTGTCCCTGAGTTATGGCGCTGAATAATGGCGTGAAAAGTCTTTCTGCAGAACATTATGATGCCACTGTGAAGCTGACCTTTGACCTTTTAGATAAAAAATGACATAATGCCTCTGGCAACAGCTGTCGCCAACACGGAGGCATAAAAACTGCTGAGACAGACAGTGTTGTCTGTAATACTGTTGTTATGGGTTTTTTTTAAATTATTGACCAATAACCAATTCTACATTTAGATCTTTGTCACTTGGTTTAAAAGCATCTTCAATAAATACTTGAGTACAACCATGTTGCCAAAAAGCATTGAACTCACCGACACCACTGGAGCAGACCTGTGCTGGGTAATTTCCAGGCCTTGCTGTGTTTGAGTCCATCCACAGATCTGAGACTGTGAGCGCAGGATCTTAACAGTGCTGACATTGCTCCTAAGTATCAAGCAGTCTGTTACAGCTGGATCTGAACCCTGTCTGGTGAGCAGATACTGGCTCCTAACAAATAATATGCTCAGTCTTACCTGCCTATCTTGAGCTGAAATTTACCACCCATGTGTAATCTTTAACTTCTGCTCATTCTCGTTGGCTAAAAGCCAGTAGGCAATATAAAAAGATTTATACTGTTCGCACTTAAATAGCCAAAGACAAGGAGCTGTTAACAAACATGAGCCACCAGGACAAAAAGAGGCTGGCACTACACGTCAGTATATTTATTGAAACATCGAAATAAAATAAATCATAAAATATGTCCACTGTGACTCTTTGCAACCACAAAATGATATTATCTTTAGTCCTAATGTTGGTGATCTTGCGATATCTTGAGATATTGCATTCATGAAAATGTGACGAACAAATGTTGGTACATATCGACACATAACGATAATGCCTCAGTCAACAGCTGTCGCCGACACAGAGGCATAAAAACTGTCCACTGCAAGTCAGACAGTGTTATAGAACACATTAGTTGAATTTCCTAGCCATAAATCATCGAGCATTGTCTCTGCAAAACCAGTTCAAAATGCTTGGTTGTGGAAGATGAACTTAACACAAATTTATGCTTATAATATGTTAATATCAACATGTCAACAGTCAGCAAATAAGAAATACAGGCAGTAAAGGCATACATAAGATTAAAATGAAACCTTGTTCCCGTTTGACCTCTAAACATAAAAAGCATTGAACTCACCGACCCCACTGGTGCTGTGAGCACAGGATCTTAACAGTGCTGACATTATTTAGTATCACACAGTCTATTTCAACTGGATCTAATCACTGCCTGGTGAAAAGATACTGGGTCCTAACAACGAATAATCTGGTTCTTACCTGCCTATGTTGACATACATAAGTCAAAACTGACCTCTCGTGTAATTGTTAACTTTGAGTCATTCTCAATGGCGAAAAGTCGACTGGCCGTTTCAAAAGATTTATTCTGTCTGCCCCCAAAAAAGCAAGAGACAAGGAGCTGCTTTAAAACATGAGCCACCAGGAGGGAAACAAACTGGCATTACACTTGCTTTATTGAAACATCGTAATCATATGTCTGACAAGCAGACACAAAAAAGTTGAGCAACATAATGACTAACCCATGTCAGCCTGGCCTGGTAGCACAGGCCTTGCTGTGCCTTACTGCCTTACTGTGCTTTGCTTATGAGTATGTTGAGATATTTTATTGATCATGTCACCTACTCTCACCTGGCCTTTGCAGAATGTTCTTCGACGAGATGACCACCAAAAACTTGAACGACACTTTTCCAGAGACAAAGTTGGACAAAATAAAATATGCTTACTGGCCACACAAACCCATTGCTGAACTGTAAGTGTAACCCCTGACTATATTCTATATATAATGTATCTTCCACTGAGGAAAACTTGTTCAGTGTGTGTATAAAAGTCTTGTTTCATTCTTTCAGGAGTAAAGGAAAAGAAAACTGAAATGTTCCTTTTTTCTAAGACCTTCATGAGTGGGGGAAAAATGAAACAAATTACTTCAAGTAATTGATGACTTTAAATGATTCCTGGAAGTAAATCATGAAACTATAGTACAACTTTCTTGCTTTTCGTGATCAGTTAAACAAATTCAATAAAAGGTCTTCAGTGTTCACAGGCCCATTATAAACAACCCCACAGACCCCTCGCAGGCAAACAACTATTATTTTATTACTGAATTTCTTCCCAGGCGTCATGAACTGAACTTGATCTGTTGGACTTTGTTTTCTTTCTGAATTTGGTATGAAATATCTTCCAACACTCACTGAAAATCCAGCCCTTGTGGATACACTGATGACTTTTTAAGTACACACTCGGCCAAATCACTCTCAGCTGAAAGCAGAGTACAGTTTCCTTCCCTGGTGGGGTCACTGTTGTCTTTGGGACAGTGACTTGTAGTTGTCAGTTTTCTGCATCAGCAGGGCAGCAGCACTCTTCTCTTTGTATATTTACTCATGTCTGCAGGTAGGCACGGCCTCGTTGCGTTGGACACGTCCTGTGTTACGTTAGACAGAATCAAGACATCCATCAGTGTGTGGACGGCTTGTCTGCAGTACAAATGATCATCGCTGCAGCCCTTTTATTATGCAGTGTCAGTCTTGTACGGGCTTTGTTATGACTACAGCATAAATCTACATTTCACCACGGCTAGTAATACGAGCTGTCTCTCTGGGATTGGAGTGAGACTTTAAACATAAAGCCTACTTTCTGTGCTCTTATTACACTGTTATTATGGGTTCGGTTTGTGGGATAATACTGTACATAACTCTGTACATCGGTGCAGACATGATGATGATGAAGTGGAGGGATGTGCTCTGGCCTCAACGTTGTCATTGTCCCAGGATACAGCAGTGGCAAGAGACTGTCTTCCTCTAGGGGGCAGCATCTGTCCTATTGAGAGGGATGTGTGACCTGTGTGTATCCAGCATGCATGGAGTGTGAACCAAATGTCACTGCCATCAAGTCATTTTTAATAATACATTTATTAAGGACAGTGTCTTTCTGAGCAGACTGTGTGAAAATGTATGTATTCACTTTATTTTTAAGGGGGAATTAGCCAGAAATGGTCATGTTTTATATCTGCAGCACATATTAGGTTCAGATGGATAAAGGATGAAGAAAGATAATGTATATATTGTTACTTTAAATTTTCTCTTTTTCAAACTTGCAAAACTTTAGATTCCTATAATGCAGTCTAACATTTAAGACAATGACTGGATTATAAAAGCAAAAATAACCCATCTCTATTTCCAAAATACTGAAGGAAAACAATAAAATGTGACTCAACAACTGATGCACATATGTGTGTGAAATTCAATCGACAGTAGTTGAGAGAGAAAAAGAAAGGCTGTGGTTTCTCATGTTTTACTTATTCCAATCTTGGATGAAACTGGTACACCAGCACTGCACTTCCACAAAGTTTGGCGATTTGCTAGAGACATCTTTAAAAAATAAATAGTGGTCGAAATCAAAGCAGCAGATGTTGAGATATCCTGGTTCAAGCTCCAAGAAACGCTGGATCTCACAGTTTTCATAATGCAACTTGACAGTGCATTTCATTAGACCCTCCTCTGCCGCTGATTGCTCATGTCTTTAAATCTGTATGTTCCCAGTTTATAGCAAAATAATTTGCAGCCTAAACCTCGATGACTCTGGTGGCATCATCACGGATATTTCTCCAGGCATTGCAAAGGTCCTCCAGAACCACAGGAGACATAATACAACGGTTTCCACAGTCATAGCAGTGGAGGAGTATACAATATTTCTTTCAGCAGTCTCACATTTTTTTAGATGCAAAATTTTAACTGTCAGCACATGGTGAGGCTCCTGCGCCCTGATTTCCCTACTCAGACATGTTATGCATTCCACAGTAAAGCGGTGATAATCCCCCCAAAATCGTCACATTATGTCATGCCAGCTAGAGCTTGTCTCTTCGGTTTGCAACTGGGTAAACTTGACTGTGGTGCAACATGAGCACGCAGCTCCGCAGCAGCTTCCTCAAGACGAGAGTGAGATTAAAAAGCTGCAAGTGGAGCAAAGGATCGAAATTTAAGTGATTTCTCATGCAAAACTGGCTTCTTTTTGTTCTCTTTCTGTCCTGCCATTGCCAAGCGTTAGATTATATGTTCAGTGCTAATCAATCAGGTTGACCTTTGACCTTTTGGAGTTCACGCAGGTCCCTAGCAACGCAACAGGGTCCTGAACTCTGATTAAGGGTCACTGACTGTCACCTGTGCCGAGCTCCTATGTGAAACAGCTTCATGCATGTGCACACAACTATGTTTGCATGTGTGTGTGTGTGTGTGTGTGTGTGTGTGTGTAACCCCCTACAGCTCTACTTTCCCTGGGCTCAGCCATTCTTTTCCCAGCTGACTGTTCAGCTGTTGCCAACACTTGTCCGCTTGATAACTGTTGCTGTAACTCAGAACTCAGCACGCTGGTTTACAACCAGTAATGATTTTAATGAAACCCCTCCGTGACATGGAACCCAGAGTCTATCATTCAACATAATATCTTATTTTGAGGGTTGTACAGAGGGAAATTTAAAGTGTTTTTAATCCAAGCAAACATTTGCAGCAGTAAAAAAAAAGTCTGTTTTATAAGAGTTTGACACTGGAGTGTGTGCTGAGCTGTGCTGTGTGTGACAGGCCCTAAATTCCTCCGATGCTATCCTGAATTAGGCAGTGCTGTTGTTGGGTTGGGTTTTCATTTAACATGTGCTCACAATGTTGAAGAAGCACGCTCGAATAATTTTATAGTTTTATTTGATCTTGGATGATGGATTCTTTTTGGGCAAAGATCACCCACAAAATGTTGGATTTTTAAAACAGGAATTCACATCGATCATACTATATGTAATTTAATTTATTTTAAATTGCAAAATCATACTAGGGCTGATTTAATTACATGCTTCTCATTCGATGCAGGGTGAAAAAATGCCAGTGTCAGAAATTTCAATTACTTTCACTAGTGCAACAGTATGGCACTAGTGAAAAAGTATTTCTCACTCCCAATCCATCAAATACCACCGCTTTGTCACAGGATCTCGGCAGCAGACACCGACCCACAGACCAGGTGTCAGCTGCTTTGACACCACGGGCAACTACCATAATATAGAGAGCAAGAAATTCTGCATAGGGTGGGTGGGTTGAATGAATGCCAAACTTTCACCTGGGTCCCTGCCGTTCATTTCTGGTGTGAAACCAGGAGTCTGTTGAGTTTCGAGATGTATGTCATGTGAGGTTACATGACATTAGTAACAACCGCATTTTATTTTCGGGAAGTAAACCTAAAAACAAAGTGTTTAAACTGCACTGTAAATTTATTTAGAATTTAATGAGCAGAAACTGTACATTTCCTTTAAAAATAGACGTGTAATTTAAAAGGAGACAATGCATGTAATGAGTGTAAATTGATACGCCTTCCCTGTACGTCCAAAACTGAGTAGGTCCACTGACAAAGCAGCGGTATTTCACAAGTTGGAATGAGGACATGAGTGTGTGATTATGAGTCAAATTTACACATAAAGAGAGATTATAATGTGTGTTGTATGCTTGCAGTGTTTAACCAACACATTTTTTTGGGTTGTGATGGTTGGTGGCTCGTGGCTCAAACTGTGTTACTCATGAAACCATCCAGTTGTAAATAAAATCAGAAATAATCTATAAACTGAACAGCAGCATGATGCATTTATTTCCTCATTTGCCGAGTCCTCCTCCCTCAGGAATCGATCCATCATCCTCCGTCCCAAAGACTAACAGCTCACATCCGCTCCTGTGTGAAAATCTAAGTGTTCGCTTCCTACCTATCCATCACACAAGCTATTATGCTCCTCATTTAGACATCCATCAAATGTCACATGTTCCATTACACAATTCATCACGCTCTGCACTTGCCCCTCCAATGGCTGATGATCTTTGTCACCCCACAATGCCCCAAGATGTGTGTTTCCTTTAGAGGCTAGAGGGCACGCCCCCGTCTCTTCCAGATTCTAATGGCTGAATTTAGACAGGAGCCTTTTTTTTCCTCTCCTCATCCAAAGGCCAAACCCAGGCCGAAGGTCAGAGGGGGTTGGCCTGGTTGCCAAGGAGGGGTCCACTGATGGGGCAAAGCCACTGGTGCTCACTGGACTTTGCAAACAGCAGATCTGCTGAGTCTGACAGGCCTGAGAGCAGAGGAGCCGGAGCAGATCGCATTATCACAATCGGACAAGAAGCAAAGGTTGACGAGTGAAAAGTTGTATGGAGCACACAACAACACGCTCATTCAAAGCCAAGATTAAGTCAAGAGAACTCCAGTGATGGAACAAGCTTTTGTTATTGTGATCAGTGGAGGTTTTCGTGATAGTCGATCCACAATGCATTGAATCACTTTGGGTTGGGTCGTGCTAGAAAATAAGTTCAAACAACATGTTTACAAAAGTGTTTATAGCTGCCAGACTTGAAGGTGGGGTGAAGACATAGTCATCCTTAAGAGACAGGATAATAGTTTACTGGGATATCTGTGGGGATTACTGCACGCATCTTCGAGATTTTTGTCAGTTTCAGAAAGTTATGGATTGCTGGACAACGCCCTCCCTTAAATCCAACATCGGAAGGTCTGGGGGGAGGGGTTTACTGAAGCTATTCAGTGGTCTAACAAGTCATTCTGATGGAGTATACTGGTGCCTTTACTATTGTGATAGTGAGAAAAACTAGACAACAAGGGAGCAAACACAGTCATGAGATTACAACATACTAAACCTGATCCTTCCGAAAGAAATGTGACTTTACAATCATAGATCAAGGTTGAGCTTTATTGCCGAAATCAAAATTTTGTGTGTTAGTATAAAGAAATATCAGGTCCATTGAAATCCCGTCATCTGAGAGCGAGCTCCATCTCTTTGCAGCAGACCGCCGATCACCATGACGTGGTGACATCATGAGAAAGTTGTCCCCTCGTTGACAAGGCCGACTGTTGCCATGGGGCTCCTGGAAATGGCACTGTGGATCCCAGTAAATGAAGGCTGTTGGGGGCGGGGACGTGAAGGCAAGTAAATAAAAGTGCCATTTGCAGTGTGTTTGCTTGACGTCCACCGAGCCAAATTCTGCTCCGTTATTGGGCTGCCGAGCATCGGGGGGCTCCCAGCGGCTCTGTGCGGCAGGACCCCCCACTCCGGAGGACATTGGCGTGTTTGCTGAACGAACAGGGCACCCCAACACGGCCTCTGGGAGCCATGTGAGCTGACAGCAGCCGCGCACATTCACCCATGAAGAAAAGAGGACGATGAGGGACAAAAGGGAGAAGGAGACAGTCTTGTAGGAGCAGACTTGAGCAGCAAATCACCATTCACAAACAGAAATAATTAGTTATAATACAGACATCAGCCAAGAAAGAGGAATTTACATGATAAAGCTTAGCAGTGTGGAGCTCTCTATCACATGCATGGCTGGTAGTTTCATCAACACTTTGGCTGTTGCTACTGTAGGTTTTTGACTGGATGTGATCCCGCTGGTCTCTGCCAAAATTAAGCAACCCTGATCTCCAAACCATCCGATGAGGACAGCGCCATTTACTCAGTCGGAGCACACAATTCCCAGATCCCCTTTGATACCTGATATTTAGACATGCAAGCCCATGCTGTGACCCCGCAATCACTTTTTGCTGGAGACACCCAACACCCGAGTCCTTAATCCTGCCATACTGCTGCAGTGGAGGAGGCAGGGTGACGCAGGCGGCTGCGAGGCATTTCAAGACTGGGAGACTCATGACCCACTGGGGATTAATGAGCATTCTGTGAGGGGCCTTATTGGCTTGTCGACCCTCGCGCTCTGATGTGTTCAGCGCTATGTGGGGATCACATCCATGGGATTGTGGCATTTAATGTTCAATCAAATACAATACTGTTTTAGGCATAGCTATGGATTTTTAGCCACACTAAGATATGGAAATCTCAGTCAGTGAGTCAGTCACTGCATCACTTTGATACTAAAATATCTCAAAAACCATTAGACAGAATGCCGTTTAATTTGCGTTTGAAAGATATTAAAAGGGAAACTATGCCCATTATCAAATATCACACGTTGTTCCTACGGTTGAACGAAAATTAAAGTGCTAAAAATCCAATTTGTGATGTCATCAGGAGCTGCTCCACAGACAGTGAATTGGGAAAGATGTTACAGATGACACAGAGAGCACCTAGGGGAATGTTTTGAGCATATGGGTACAATTTCTGTTTCAGAGAACACCACAATAGAATAAATCTAATTTGGGTATATAACAAGACAACAAACATTCTTTGGTTACACATTTTAAGGCTCCCATTAACTGTCTATAGAGCAGCTCCAGACTTTATATGCTATGACATCACAACTTTGAGACACACTTTCTGGTTTCTGGCTTTAAGAGAGAGTAGCTCATGTTCATTAATACTGACTGAACCCTTCTAGGCCATGGAAATAACATACTGTAGGTGGTGTTCCTCTTTAACATCTCTAAGGGATACATTTTAATGACTTTGGTGCCCCATCATCAAGTCAAAAATGCAAATTTGGCCGATGCTTTGGTCAATTATCAGATACTTAACTGATGTTCCCTTCAACCCCTTTATGTTTGGTAACAATTACCAAACATTAGCATGCCAACAGGCTAAACTAAAACAGTGAACATTGTAAATATGACCTGCAAACATCAGCATGTTTGCATTGTTCCTATGAGCACGTTAACACTAGCTCAAAGTGTTGCTTTACACAGAGCTGCTAACATGGCTGCAGATTCTTAGCTTAGTGTTGTTTTTTTGGTTGATAAAGTACCTCTTTCTCTCTGTGTGTAATAAGCCGGGCTTTGAAGCCAATTTGACATAGTCGCCAAACCGTGAAATTACGACTTCAATGTCCATCATGTGATGAGAATCGCCCCAAAAAGACTCACATTGTGAGAGATGTCTATAAATCATCATAGCATCATAACCCCCCGCTGAGGACTTGTGTCACTATGGGGAATTGATACATTTGGTCCGATAATATCTCATAAGTCCAGATTAAATAATTGTATCTCCACTCAAGTTAGCGGAGTGCTAAAGTGTGCCACTCAGCCAGCAAAAGTTAGCAACTGGCCAAGCGAAGTCTCTAGTGCTCTATGGACCCATGGATCCAAAAGATCTGCGTAATTTTATATCCAGGAAGTCAAACCTTTTGGCTTCATGTGCCACTGAGCAACTTGAATGATTGGGGTCCCCCCTCCAATGCTGTGTCCAGGTCTCTTTATACATCTATGCTGTGTAACTGGACTTATTTAACCAGTGAGAATTCAAGTAATTAGAAATTACTGTGTAATTTTATGACCTAGTCTCCCGAGAGAGAAGCCCGCCATCCTCAGTTGAAGTGGGTTGTTGTTAAATAGAATACATACAATTATAAGAAAAATGGGCATTAGGCCTGTTCCACGAGATTATTAAGGCGGAAAAGGTCAGATTTTAAAACAGGGCTGCTTCACAGAAGTGTCAGGGCAGCATTGTGTCAGATCGGAGGTGTTAGGACTGCAGCTGCAGTTGTGGCTGAGTGTGGGTGGCTGCTATCTCACTGCTGAGGCGGTGTGTTTATGTGTGCTGGGGTTAGGGCCACGCGCACAATGCAGGCACACACCCTAACACACACACATACACACACAGAAAAACCACAGAGACGCTATTGATTCCAGCTAATCAAGGCAGCAGCGCTGGGGGAAGCTGTGCACGCGTGTGTGTGAAGTCAACACATTCCCCACATTCCAGCACTTCCCAAAGAGGCATAAAATATTAGCCACTGCACTGAGCTCGCAGGCCTCCTCACACTGCTGGGGACCTCCTGCTCTTTAACTCCGCTGCCCTTCTTTCTGCTATGTCACTGTAGTTTTCAACAGTACTTTTTTTTTTCTTTCTCTTGTTTAATTCCACCCACGAGATGACCATGCAGTGACTTCTGGCTGAATCACACTGACAGCACAAAGGCTCCACATATTTATGTCTGGTTTCAACTGGTCCTTTAAAACTGGTATTACAATGAAATCTGACCCTGCCCATAAAGTTGCAACAGACTGCGTGTGCATATAAAACAGATTAGTCAGATTATTTGAATGAGCTCCACCCAGTGACATTAAATCTTTTAGAAGCAGAGCTAATGAAATGTGATTTATAAGCATTCTCTAAAATTAGATTTTATTTTATTTTGGATCTTTTTTCCTACTTATAAAGCAAGTTAAAGGTCAGGTTTCTTTTTTTAGATTTTGATAACATTCTGTAGCTTCCAAATAGTGCTCCTTATGTATTCAAACCTGAACATTCAGATTTTGGTCTAAGTACAAATGTTTTAGAGTCACTGAAGTAGGTTTTTGCACAATGATGTCACTACACATAAACCCCCTAGAGTGACACAAAAACACAAATAAACTAACCAATCAAGGTAGCAGCACCATCCTGATCTTGCAAGCTCATATTTTATTTCGCTCCGCAGATCAGTCTGGCCATGAAATCATAAACGCGAATTCTGGCATTGGTTGATCGGGAAAAAACGACATGTTGGTGTAGATTTTTCTGGACTTCCTTTCAAAATCACTCCTACGTCGACAAGTCAGTCGAAAATGGATTTGTCCTTCCCTCTTTTGTCAAATACTATAACACTGTTTGTAATAACACCTTTAAGCGACATATTTTTTTGGCAAAGACAGCAACACTGTTTCCCAGACATCATCACAGCTCATCTCCGCTGCACGCTGCACTTGCTTGCTTGCTGGTCTGTTTATAGTGGCGTTGTACTAGCCTATGTCACACATTTTGTTTACTCTGATTGGTTATAATAGAGGAAATGTACAGTCCGTGTCCAGACCCATTTGTGTCTTGCGGATTGTGCCTGTAAAGCAGTAAAGCAGAGAAAATATCCTAAATATAGCATACACTTAAACTTCAACAGATTTTTTTCTTTTGGTGGGCCTTTTTTAAGAAGGCTAAAATATGATTTGCTGCTCTCCTCCACCCACAACAGAACATTGCTTTGTTTCTGTGCTGGTACTTCAGTCTGCTTCTCCAAAATGGGGGTTTGCTGACAGACACTTACAGTATGTAACACACTGACTATGGATAAGTAGTGCGTATAACCCTACTTCAAAAATTCCAACCTAACCTTTTCAGTTATTGTGATTACTATCATTGCTCTAAGTTAGGTCACTGCTTTCTGCTTATGGCTTCATTAAAAACACAGAAGAACACAGATGGAGTCAGTGCCGCATTAGTGACAATAGCTAATTCACATCAGAAGACAGTGAAAAATGTGCAACACAGTTTTCTAAAGCTCAAGGAGATGTTATCAAATGTTGTGCAAATTGTTCCATTTGGGAAGCTGGAGCCAATGTTCCGCATTCTTGCTTGAAAATAACTGAAAACAATTAACTGATTACCAAAATATTTGCCCATTGATTGATGTTAAAATGTGAAAATAAATCCTTGTGAGAGCTGGACGACACATGCTGCCTCTGTTGTGTACAGCTCAGGGTTGGAAAGAGCTTATATGCACAGGATAAGATGGACACACCTGCAACACTTTGGGCAGTGATGCAGATATTGATGATGTTGCAGGAATCACCTGAAGACTTTGTGCATCTGTCACCAGCAGCTGCCGGTGGACACATGGTACGAGCAAAGCAAGTCTTCCTGTCCACAGAGGAAGGAGAAAGGGAGGTCTGACAACCAGGACAGCTGGACCAGCAAAGGACCCAGCAGCCAAGTAATACCCACTGACCCTCCTCTTCCTCTTCCTCCTCCTCCTCCAAGGCTCCTGGTCTTAAAGCCAGAGCGAGAAGGTTCACAGTAAGGCATCGTTACCATAGAAACTCTGTTTGCATTTCCCAGTGAGCAATTCAGGGACCGCTGGCTTTCAGCTGGAATTCAGACATTCAATTCAATGCACAGTGCTGTCTGGAGCAGCAATTGTCCATGTGGGGCAACTTATTGAAAGACATTCTAGGTGCGTTTCCGTTTTAAGTGAAAGGGCGGACAAAAGGAGCCTTGACCATGAACTGAACGCCATCCCGACAGGCCTGGCTCACAGGTTCCATCCACTGGTGTGGCACCAATAACCTGATTGGTTCCTTGAGTCTGATTTGAGGTGATGAAAATGAAAAGCCTTCATTTAAAACAGGGAGCCTGAGCAGGACTGTACATGCCAATCAAAATTTGGAGTGTGGTTGGAGAGTACTGCTTTCTGCTGCGTGCCCAGTCACAGGGCTGTATTCAGGTCTGTCTTCAGTCCTCTCTCTCATACCAGGCTGCTGCGCTGGAACAAAGAGGCCTTTCACATTGACCTTGACACACGGCCACCCCCATCACCACAGGAACCAACGCAGAGGAATCCACTCCAACTCTCTGATATCAATCTCTCTGTACCCCTGGCAGACGGTCCGGGCTCAAGGCTGAGGTGAACCTCGGAGAGGAGGCTAATGCACATCATATGAGTGTGTTCTCATTCCAACGGGGAATGCGGAAAATAAGATTACCTGTTAGCACCACTAAGACTATCATATCTGATCTGAAATTACCCACAGTATCCATCTACAGCCAGATTTAAAACAAGCTGGGGTTAACAGTGTAAATTAAAATCAAAATAAATTAGTTTCAATATTAGAAAGACTGCAATTAAGCTATTTTAAGTATTGGTTAATTTGCTGATTAGACTGTGAATTAACTGATTGTTTGGAGTAAAATGTCAAAAAAAATTGTAGGAAACATCCATCAGTTTCCCACAGCCAAAGGAGATGTCTTTAAGTGTGGTTATGTCCGGTCAGCAGTCCAAAACCACAAACTATTCAGTTTGCATTGATATAAAACAGAAAAAGTACTTTTAGGCTTAATTATTAATTAATTTTCTATTAATCAATTGATAGACTCATCATTCCAGATAAAATCCCTTGTCTATTTGAAAGCAACTAACGATTATTTTTACCACCGATAAATCTGTTGATTATTTTTTCGATTAATCGATTAGTTATTTGGTCTTTCAGATGTCAAAAAATTGTGAAAAATGACAGTGTTTCCCAAAGCCCGAGGTGACGCCCTCCAATGTCTTTTCTTGTCAACAACCCAAACATATTCAGCTTACTGTCACAGAAAAGTGAAGAAACTGGAAAATATTCACATTTAAGAAGCTAGAATCAAAGAATTTGACTTTTTTTTCATTAAAATGACTTAAACTGATTAATGGATTGTCAGATAAGTAACAACTAATCAATTAGTTGTTGCAGCACACTGCATCACAAGTCAACAGCCTGATAAAGTTAGACTGTGCCCACTGTAGATTTCGTCAATTATTTATTAGACATGTAAACATCACAGACATTAACGCTTATCCAGGGACAAAAAGCTTTTATTCTCAATTTTTTTGGCTTGTTTTTTTTTTTTTTTTTAAACAATTGTACAGCCTGAAAAGAACACATGAATTCAGGCATTAAAATTGCAAATCATTTTTTAACAAAATAAAAATAAGAGGCTTTCACTTTATACATTTCTGTCATAAGAAATAACTTCAAAACTGTACATCAAGCTTTTTTGTTTGTTTTTACAAAGCAGGCAGAGCTTCAAAATATACAATGTTCATTCACATTTTATACACATAAAAACCAAATGGGGGTTTTGCTACATTTAAAATCTGGGAGTTCCCCGTCTGCGAGAAAGGCAGTCCGAACACATTCCACGTTTCATCACGTTTGACTTTAAGCGTCGAGTCGATCCAGCATGCTGCTTGGCAACATTCAGGAGCTCCAGTCTTTGTCTCCAAAGAGTCACGAGACAGCAGGAGAGGAGAGAGGCTCTGGGCCAGTCTGTCAGCCTCTGTCTCTCCTTAGCATGAACTCTTGGTTCAGCTCTCCTCCCCACCCAGTGAGGACTTGTCATAATTCCAAGCGTGGGCAGTCAACGCACTCAGTCAGTGTCCACGTGACAGGGGTTGGTCCCCTGCTGCTGCGCCTCGTGATAAAGCCGCAAGAAGTCTTTGTAGCGTGGGGCGCAACCCATCCAGGCCTCCCCAAACCTCACTGTCCCGGTGAAGAGGAACTCGCCCTCTCCAGACCTCACCCCGCACTGAAGGGGCATCTTGATATGACCAGTCCACCTCCGTACCCTCACACCCCCAGATACGAAAACCTGGGTCTTCTGTCTGTAGAGGCGGCTGATCTCCACGCTGACAGACGAGTGCTCCTCCTCCTGCTCCACTTTTTTAATACTGCCTCGTGCCACTGAAAACACAGAGCAGGAAGACAAGATTTAGATACTGGTAATGGCTATATTTCATGCTACACATTATGGTGTTTTCGTTGGACCTTTCTGCACACCATACAACAGCGGGAAGGCTATAATTCTCCCAAACTGCATTTTTAACTCACCAAAGTCATTGGTGCAGACTGCTAGAAGCATCTCAGCGTCACTGCAGGGCTGACAGGGTGCTGAATGGAAATAAAGAGAGAAGGTGGATGAGTTTGGCAGAGCAACAGAAACAGGAAAAATTCAAGATTCCTTTGGCACTACTGGTCTTGCAGCGTGATAAAAATCTCTAACGGGTCCACAAATTTCCCAGTTAAGTACCTCTTGCACAAACACACAACTGCGGTTGGGCCAGCCACGTAGACTGTGTGTTCCTCACACACACGCACACACACTATCACAGTTGATGGATGATTATTTATTTACAAAGACGGCAGAGCAGGATTCAGCTGTCATGAGCTCCTTGTTTTTACACCAAACAGAGCTGGGAATGCTGCCGATGGTAAAAAAAAAAAAATGTGATCAATAAAAATGCTGCTGAGAGTTTAATACTCATGGGGGCTGTTCTGTTTGCTTCCCGCCACGAGAGGAACCCCTTGACACCCCATGACAAACAAGGACCAGATGAAAAGGATAAGGAGCGCGCAGGCATGAGGAGAGGCCAACTCTCTGACCTGAGCTCTGTTAGCACTTCAGCAGGCCTGCTGGGACTGAAACAGTGAGCACAGCGATTCTAGCTCGACTATAACATCAAACAGAGTTTTTAACAGCCTTAGAAGAAGAAATCACATCAGAAAGGAAGCAGATAAGAAGGACAAACCCCTCACATCACCATATCTTTTCTTGACCACTAAAGGAAAGCCATGCTCTCAAAACTGGAGGGCAAATAATTGGGTCTACAACAGTGAAATAACCAGCGCTTTAAAAGCCCGCCCCAGGCTACAGTTCACCTCTGACTGATGGCTGTAGAGCAGCAACTCAGCCAGCCCGCCTTCAGAGTGTTTTATAGCAGGAGAAAGGCCCCTAAATAAGAGCAGTCAATGATTAGTTGACTCAGGTGGTCCTGAGGGCTGGCCTGACCAGAACGCCTTTATTAGCCCTAGATCTGCTGTGGTTTGCCTTTGCGGCAGAGTGGCACACAAGGGCAGGTGGGGAGAGGAGGAGTGGGGGCACAGGGAGGGGTGTCGAGTCAGCAGCGGGCTGAGGGTGGGGTGGCAGTGGGTGTTCATCCATTAAATTAGAGACAGAATGATTAAAACAGTTAACTCAGGTGGATTTAGTGCAATGGAAACACAGTCACAGACTGGTCATAAATCTGAAAAATCTGGTTTCAGGAGCGATGCATTCTGGAGGAGAATACGCAGACCATTACCCCAAATTAAGTTCAAAACCAGAGATGTGTGTGTGTCATCTTTAGGGGCTTATTTTTAGCTGGCGTGTCAGAAGTTGAGAGTATAGGGGTGAGGGGTGAGCATGTCTTAGGTCAGCGTGTGTAGCAACATGAGGCGCTGCCGCATCACCAGCGGGATCAGAGGTCAAACAGCCACAAGCTCGGACGGCTGAAGAACAGCTGGAGAGCCGGGAAGACTTCAGAGCGACCGACCTCGCCCAGAGCAGAGTGCAAAGGCCCTTTGAAGTGAGCCTGCGTGCTGCCATAGCATCAGACGGAGCAGCCCAGAACCGAGGCCTAAACCCAGGCGTGTTTTTTTTCTCTTTCCTGCAAAGCAGAGCCGAGCAGGGCTCACATGTCAGACATGAAACAGAACCACAGGAATGGGCTAAGAGCCGAGTCAGCATCTCTCTCTGGCCCGTGCACATGCAGCGCCACTCTGATCAGAACCACTTCACAGGAGCAGAGAGGGATGAGGGATGGGACGAGTGGTGAAGGAGGGGTGGAGGGGCACAATATGGTGTCCCTGCAACATCTGGGCCCCGACGCATTCCGCTGTAATGGAGCACAACTCGCTAATACCACTCGGCACAGACAAAAACCACTTCAAACAGCCGGGAAGAGAGAGAGAAGATATATGAAGGGGAGAGGAATGAAGAAGGAAAATACGAGAATGATAAATAGACAAGAAAGAAATTAAGGAGGTAGGAAATAAAGGGAAAGGGAATAATTTAAGTGAGCTGAAAGGGAGTGACAGCAAGAAAAGGAGAGGGGGGGGGAGCGGGGGGGGAATAAGCCTATATGCTCCAAGAAGGTCGTCCCAACATCTGGTTGGAGATACATTCCAGCCTGACGGTGAGCAACTCAATCCCAGCACAGCGGGTCAGAGAGAAGAGGAAAGAAGGGAAGAGGCAGGGGAAAAAAAAAAAAAAGAAGAAGATGAGAAGAAGCGAAGCAGCAATCAATCCACCCGTCTGGGCTTCAGATGACACGAGACCACTGTCTTTGTGAATCATCCCAGTGCTATCTCAGGCCACATCACACGAGCAGATTACACTGCAGAGCCCAGCGCAGCACACGAATGTGGCCAAAACAACTCCACGCTCGGTGCTCTCTGCGTTTAACCCTCTCCCTCTCCCTCCGCCGTGCCAGATAATGACGCAGGATGTGGACATGTGAACACAGAGAGACGTAAAAACAGATGTGGGCCTGATATCGCATATATTGTGCTTTAGGCGGAAAAAACAACAACACGGTTGCTCGCACAGTTGCGCAGCTTGAAACCTTGCAGGTTTGGCAGGTACGCGGCATGAAAACAGACGGCTGTTTTTCAATGGAGGCCCCCTGTTTGACTGCGCCTCTCCACACACACACACACACACACTAATAAAAAAAACAATTACAGTTTAGAGCCAAAGACAAATCAAGCGTGAATGCTTGTGAAACGAGCTGAACATTTTATCCTTAAAAAAGCTCCATAAAGACTTAAAGGCTTTAAATTTTGATGTCTTGATACTCGCAGCGAGAGTTTGATTTTGACAAGAAATATATTCCCCCCAAAACCAAAATGTACAGACAATGCTACCAGAGAAATGGATTTTGGCATCAGAATTTAGCAGAGTCCTGGAAGCAAATGTTGAGTTTCCAGCTATTAGAGTCCAACTTAATAAAAGTTTCCACCAGTAGATGGCTGCATTTAGTGCACAGCACACACACCACAGGGACAAAGCACAAAGGAAGCCAGACCTAGAGGGAATCAATCAGAGGCAAGTCTGCAGACCTTTATCATAAGGCCTGGGCAATGTATTGAGATTACATCAATGTCCTGATATGGGACTAGATATCGTCTTGGATTTTGGGCATCGGATGTGTGTTTTTTCCTGGTTTTAAAGGCTGAATTACAGTAAAATAATGTAATTTTCTCAACTTAACAAACTGTTACTTTTACTCACTTATCCATTATACTCACTTTACTGATGACTATTTATCAAAAATGTCATAAAATTCCAGGTTTGCAGCTAATATTGTGCCGTAAAAGCATCATAACGAAGAAGCATCTTACCGCCCAGTGAGTGCGCCTCTGGTCCCAGCCTGTCGTTGACCAGCTCGTACTGGAACGCCGTGATCCGCCGGCTGATGTCCATGTGCGGGACGGCCTCGATGAAAAGCGCCCCCTCCTGGATACTGAAGCACTGCACCTTGCCCTGACCTTGGTCCTGCTCGCGCAGCAGCAACCGCAGCTTGCCATTACGATCCAGGTAGATGTTGGTGCCGCTGGAGTCCGCGTAGGGTTTGATGCAGACGGAGAGGCGGGCGGCGGCGGGGGAGACCGTGTTGGGTCGGAGGTTGACGATGATGGCCCCCGTGGGGTACAGCCACTCCAGAGAGCCTTGGGAGCAACGTAGGTACACCTGCTCCACGTCCCTGGCGTGGCCTTCGTGAGTGAGACCGCTGGAGGAAAGGAAAGGGAAAGACGTCAGCGGATATCGACCACTTGAGACTCAAACAGGCAGGCATTGTCAAGAATGTCTGAAAAAGTGTACAACTACAGAAACCCAAGAATGTCAAAGCTTTCTTTGTGTGTTTTTCGAGCTGGTTCTATTTAATTCCGTAGAAAGGGATTATTCTTTAATCTTAAAATGATTTTCTGGTCATTTATAGCCTGAGTTAACCGACCGAGGTGAAGACCTCTGGCAGACTGTAAGGACATTAGACCACATTCCTCCTGCAGCATTAATGGCCGTCTGTGCGCAAGACTGGCTGCATGACCAGTCACGAGCCGGAGCAGCCAAAATGACCTCAGCTCCAACACACACTCTCCCCATACCACATTGTTCCTCGCAGAGCTTTGGCAAAATGCACGGCTGGCAGGCTGCCTTTGGGAAGAGTTTGGAGGCAGAAATGGATGAATGGAGGGACACAGGGGCTTCTGGGCAGACAACGGCAGCAACAGTAGCCGGGCCTGCTGCATGCAAGTGCAAATGCAGGTCACGCACCGAACCTCCCCTTGCTTTCAAGCCACCAAAGAGACTGGAAGAGACTTGTCCGGGCAGCACTTCGGACTCTGGCGCCAGCATGACCAAATGACTCCCTCCAGAACTTAATGCCTGGTCAGGGTTTGAAAACTCCAGTCTGTCAGTCATTCTGTGGCAAAGCCAGAGGCAGGAAGCCATCAGCAGTCCACCAGCGTGCGCATGCCAAGCTAGCGGTTTGACTCTGGGGGAGAAACGCCCAGTTTCCTGAAAATGAGATGCTGAAATTCAAATTTGCCATAGATCTAAAGTAACCCATGGCACATGCTGAGCATATGCAGCTGAAGCCCCATAACCAGGCTCTCCTCAGCATGCCTCTAATTAAGTCCTTTCGAACTTCATCACTTCTGCATGCAATTAAAGGAGATTAGTCAAGAGTCTCCCTAATGAACAACAGATTATTGGTTGAGGGCTCAAAGTGCTGAATTTCGCCTACCCCTCCTGACTGGAGGATGAAAAACAAAACCGCACTATTTGAGGCACAGCCTCTCAAGTGCAAAACAGATTTCAGCAGATGTTTGATGGGAGGTGAAATTTTCCAGTATATGCTGCCCGAGGTTTGAGAATCTGAAAAACCAAAATACTTAAAAGCTCTTGGGAATCTGTGCATGTAATCCTGAGAATACTTAAGTATTTTTAGTGGGGGATTTTAACCCTTAAACTAACTTACCAACATCAGGATAATAAGTCAGTGTGTCATGTTGCTTTATTGTTACACTTCAGAGTTCATAATAATGAATATAAATGTAGTAACATGTGATAGTGTGTCATATCTTATTGTGATAACATTGTCAATCAGTCATTCATAAATCCAGCACCACCCAGAGCAAATCTCACGTGTCTTTTAGACTGTTGCACTTTTTTTATTTGCTTGTATATCACAAAAATATTACACTTCTTAATAAAGATTTCTGTCTTAATGTATGTCTCTGTTTCATTTACCCCTGCAGGCTGATTCACATCACCGCAGCCCAAGTCTGAGTTTCGGTCTTAGTCACCTCAGCGCGCTGCAGCTCACTTTCAACTTTATTATTACTATTATTATTATTATTATTATTAAACAGGACCGTGAAGCTCACCTGCCCTTCCAGCTGCACTGGTCGCTTGAATACTGGCAGAAAGAGATCCGACAGAGGAGGGTCAGAGGCAGCAGCAGGGAGGCCAGCATCGGGGTGAGCATGTTTATCTCGCAGCTCACTTCGCCTCCTCTCGAGTGAAACTATGAAGAAGTCCGCCGCCGTTTTCCCAGCGACATAGCGTTTCCATGTGCCCCCGGTCCGCTCCGTGCTGCTCCCCGGGGTCTCTCCTCTGCTTCTCGGGAGGTTCACTTTGATAAAAGGCGCCTGTTCAAACTCCGTCGCGCCCGGTCCCGGTGCCGACTGCCTGTCCGCCGTTAAAAGTGTGGAGTGAGTTGAGCTCTGACTGTGTCCCGCAGCCCTGCTTGCTCTCCACGTCACACCCCATCCACAGCAGTTTATCACGTATGGTGCGTTCACGTGCTCAGCCGAGGCTCCGATCCCAGAGCTTCGCAGTGTGAAAACGTACTTGTGCAGTGTTAAATTTGCTTTTAGCCAGAGGTGGGAGCAAGTCATTGTTTCTCTAGTCACAAATAAGTCCCAAGTCTTTGCACTCAAGTCAAGACTAATCAACAAAAGCAAATCATGACGCGCTCTTCACCAAATGTAAGTCCATTTTAACAACAAAGTACCATAAAACTTCAGTGAAAAACTTCACTGGCTGTGTGGCTACACATTTTTATGAATAAAGGCCTGTCTCAATTAGAGGCCTGGTCTGGTTGCCAAACAGTTTTGTTTTGTTTTCTTTAATAGAAGTTGTTCGGATGTGTAAAAGCAGGTTGTTGGCTACCTCAAATTATGTGTCCATTCCTTAATTACTCTGTAAGTTATTCATATTTCTTTAGTCCATAAGATTTCTCAGATCAAAAGAATCAAAAGGGTTTTTTATAAAAATTAATCCAAGTTGTGAGTATTGTTTTAACATGATGGTGTTGTGTCAGAATGCCATAAGTGCCGTAACTCTCTGTCTCTGATGCGCTGTCTGTTGGAGCTAGATTAAATGATTAATATATAATTGATATGTTATCTGAAGCTTAATTTTTCTACAAGTAATATTCATACTGGTTTAAATAAACAATTTGATTGTATTTCCTGACCTTTGCTGAGCCACAGTTTTGTGTGAAAGGAATTAAAGGCCTGTCCCAAATATAGTCTTGTTGATTAAGCAAATAATACCCCATCTCTGGCTGTCATTTTTGACCCACACATTTTGAATACTGCAATGATTGATTTACTGATACTGATACAGATTTCCGTTGGCCCCCACCTAGTTTATGTAGGCTACAAACTAAATTATCTTTGGTATTATTTTTACTTACTGGGGTCCGGTACTATAATGAAACTTCTTCATGGTTCTGTCCTGCAATTTCATTGGCTGCAGAGAACTGTGGTTACGTGAGTAGATTTAGGAAATGAAGAGAAATTAATCATGTCAAAGCACACTTTTTAAAAAACAAAAGTTTTCACTTTCAAGTTACGAGTCATTGGCATAAAGTCCAAGTGGAGTTGTAAGTCTTTTTTGATTTTGTCAATTTGAGCCATAAGCCATCAAGTAAAAAAAATGTATAATTTTTTATTATTTTTAATGAATTTATTAAAAATACATATAACATGCATGAGATTAGACACAAAAGATGCCAAACAGATCAGTAATTATCAACAGAGTACATGGGTAGAGATTTGTTTTTGTGGTTGATTTTGTTTGTTTGTTTGTTTGTTTTGTCTTTGTAATTGTGACAGTTATTTATATACCAACAGTGGCATTTGTATATTGTCTTTTTTTCCTCCTTTTTATACCAGAAGAATAATTATTTTGTGATCACATCATCACAGGAAAACAAAGCTCTTTTTTTTATGAACAGCGTGTAGACTAATTATTTTATAACAACAAAAAAATATAAAATGTGAGAACAGATATAGGCTGATATGATTCCACTGAAGTAAATGAGTAATTAAATCCTGATAGAAAATTCCCACCTTTCCATTGTTTATTTATCTATTTAATGCTTCACTGAAACGCCTTGAGATAATTCAGCTGATAACAAGTGTGCAAAATTCCGACGGCACGTTAAGTGAGCATACAAGTCAAGAGTTTTGTTTGCGAAGGGTAACAACAGGCCGTGTTCACCTTTTCTACTCTAATGGAAACTGAAAAATGTCACTTTTAAATTTGAAATTATTATCATTATTCCCTCATAAATACTGGCCACATTAGATTGACCTTCTGGGATTCCTCTGAGCCTCCCTCCACGCTCAGCCAACAGGTTAAGAACATTTTCACCGAGTCAGTCTTTCCTGAAGTTATTAGTGAAGTCAGGCTACATGGGAGCAAATAAAATGGAAACTGTGTGATACATCCGCAAATTTTGGTACATGGGTTGAATTAAGTAACTATCATTACAACAACAAGCTTCCTGTTAAGCAGCAAGCAAATTAAGCAAGATCTGATTAAAATTGTCATCAACTGCCACCAGAATAAAGTCATGTTATTTAACTGCAGCCTTACAGCAACCCAACTGTATTACTGCTCAGTTTGACTACATTTCAATATGTTTAAAATATGTTCATGAAAATCCCAAACATGGCTAAGCATCAAGACTATTAAAAGGTTGCTAAACACATTGCCAATGTAGGCATATATTTCATGCCTGCCATAGCCAGGCCAGATAACGTTATCACTTAGTGTCTCTTGTATGTGTAGACACAAAGGTATACTATATTCCATGCATTTTTGCAACAATGCCTTTCATGGGGGATAGCACACTGGAGTAAGAGCCTTACTACGGCGTCCTATAATTGCTATGTTGGCCTACCTAGTCATGGAAATTGGGTAAAATGTGGAAAAGTTATGGGAAAGTGTTGAAAATTCATTGGTAACAATGTGTGGGAACTATGGTGTGTTATTAACAGTATATTAGCAGTTACCCTAATGACCACCACAGATTTGGTTAGTTGGTGATTCAGTTATTTGTTATGTTTAAATGATGTGTGAGAAACATGGAGTGAAAGGGGCCACAGACACTGTGGAAAGTTTACTCACCATCTTGGAGCGTATTGGCTGTTTTATTTATGTCCAGAGGATTTCTCGGCTGGAAAGAAGAACCGGCTGAAATTGAAAATCATGGTTTGGTGCTCTGGTCATATGGCCCCGCAAACATCTGCAAATATTTGCCACATCAAGGAATAGATGAATGAAAGTCCTAAGCATTGGTTGAGTAAACACAACTTCCCATGTTGTTTTATGTGAAATAATGGTGCTTCTATGCCTTAAAATCTGAATAATGTGACAGTGGCTCCGGGATTTAAATGTATTTTTTGCAATTGTTCATTTATAAGATGAGTGGGAATCAGGAAAACCACATGCCAGGAAAACCACATTATGCATACCAGACAGCTGCAGGGTCAAAGAGTCATTTCAGAACATCCAATGAAAATAATAATCATTATTAATCCTTTGACAATTGATCTGTAACTTAATGACACACAAGTCCCAACCGCACTCCAGAGCTTTATAGTTCAGCTCTGTTTCCAAGTGCAACAAAAGCTGCAGGGACTTGCAGAGTGGTGGGATCCGTTAACCACCGGGTGCATCTGTAAACATAAACTACTCATCACTCAATGGATCCTGAGACATACGTTTCCTTACGAAACAAGATACTTTATGTGCGGATGGTGTTTGGCTTGGGCAAGAAACCTGTCTGACGAGGAAAACCAGAGCCGTTTCTAACTGCTACTTTTCCTCTCTGATTTCTTAGGACCCCAAATTGGTTGTGGCTGCTTGGCGATTGACATGTCAGTCTCACTGACCTGATATGTAGGGTACATGTCCTAACCTGGGCCGCATGCCACCAAGGAGCCCCACAAACCTCAGATGCATGTGCAAGTATATTTCTAATATGATTCTCCCTCTCTAATAAAATTGCTGAAAATCTCAGCCGTCTCCCAGACATCACATTGAGCAACTTTTTGGTATCGTTTGTGCAATCTAGTCAGGGTATTAAAAGTCTGGTTTCTGTGCAGCAGCCCTTGTAGTGTTGCAGGCTGGCTGGCAGTTACACCCCGATAAGGTAACAGGCGTGTCTGAACACGATGGCTTTGGAACCTTGACGATGACACCTGCAGTGTTACACCTAAGCTACACCTGTAAGATTTTCTCCATTATGTCTGTGAGTTACACAGCTTCCTTGCTGTATTTGTAATTATAAGGGAACTCTTAATTAGAGGGCAAAAGTTGTATAAAGGTGTTTGTGGCACAAAAGACAAACGACATGACAGTTCTCAAGAAGTGAAACCAAAACAACCCAGTGGCTGGTTGCAGTAGGTTGTAAACCCCGCCCACTCCATTTTAGTATGGGACAAGGGCCAAAGTTACAAGTAGGCTACATGTCATGTAAGTTTTTACAAATGATGGCTTCTTTAATTTTAGGTAGTTCTCATCGTGCTGATGTATGTCCAAGTGCAACAGGGTCAATTATACAGCAGTTGTATGTGTAACTAAGTTATTACCTGAAGATTTTGTTTTTCTGTCTTGCTGTCGGGTATTTTTATGTGTTTTATTGTAGTGAATTGAATGTAACATGGCCGCCCCTTTTGCTGTTGTACTCTATGGGAGAGGGGCTCGAGTTATATGGTTGTAACTGACGAGGGATTTTGTTGTAACCTCCTGCTGTCAGAGCTGTCAGGAATTGTTGAATCCAGAGTTACTAGAGTCTCTGTTTCAGAACATTGTAAAGGGATTATTTTGATTTTTGAGGTGTTGGCCAGACAAAGCAAGCCGTTTAAAAACCTTGAGCATTTTTCTGACACTTTATAGACTAAATGATTAACCGACAAATATAACAAACAGATAAGACTAACATGGAAATAACATGTAGTTGCAGCCCTGCTCAAAGCCTGGTTATGATGACTATATATTACACAACTAGGACTTAATCTCTATTAGGTTCAGACATTAATCTCTTCTAAGAAGAGGGTGTTTCTGCCCTCTTCTTGTTTTTCCAGTTGCTTGATCGCTTGCTGTCCTCTCACACTGCAGCTCAAAGGACGCAGGTTTAGCTCTCACCCTCCACCTGTCAGAGGTTTCACTGGTGGTAGGAGCAGAGCGTGGGGCACAGCGATGGGAAAAAAGACAAATTGTTGACAGATAGCAGGAGACTGAGAAACAGACAGCTAATCATACGGTGTGCTTCGGTTGTAGGTTGAAACTTGGCAGAGGAACCATGACGTTCAACAGAGGAGCAGTTTGAATTAGGGGATTAGGTGGTAAATATGTGTTATGTAGCCTGGGATAGAGGAGTTTAGGGAGTCAAGGAGGGGAGGCGGCAGGAGTTTGAGGGGGAAGGGCAGGATTGTTTTCTTTGTCAGGCCTGTTGTCCCAAACTCTTGCTGAGTGTGACTCACTTTTATGCCTGGAGCTGGCCTCCAGGTGAAAAAGCAGTCATAAAGTAGATTAGGCTGCTGACAGGATGTGATTTTTATGTGTCTGCGTGTGTTTGTCTTCACTGTCCCCTCTTTCCTTAACTACTCTGTTTTTTCTTTGATTGTTCCACTGTGGGATAACAAGAAACCAGGCTTGTCATGATTACACAAACCCTTGTTGAGAGAACTGTGTTACGTAAAACAGTGGACAGTGAACAAACCCATTGTTTGCACTGGTTTTAAAAGACACAGTTTAGGACTGAGAGCTTGCCCCCGTATTAAAACTCCTGCTCTGAGAATACCTACACTGCTGCTCTTCTCCAAAGCTAGTCTCAACCTGTTTCTTTAAGTCTGCTATCTTGGGCAGATAAACTGTACACTGCAGTCACACAAGCATGTCCGATATCTTGTGGTATGCAAAGGCACATGCTGATATCATCGAGAGGCCGTCTGCCTGTCATCATCCCTCTCTGGCTCCTTTCCAGACTGTCAGAAATGCAGCTGAGCTTCAACCTGCGCGAGTATTTCTCTCTTAGTAAACAGGAACCCTGTCATTATGAAGTGCCTGTCGTATCTAAAGACAGACATGGTGTTTGTATCTCCTCCAACACCTTGCATGACTTTGTCAGTCTTACTTAAACATCATGGCGATGAACATTGTGTACATTCCAGCTCTGCAGTCCCCAGTGTCTCAATCAGCAGCATGGTCAGTGGCTGTACTGCTGGTAGTAAAGTCCATACATCCAGTCAGCGTGAAAATATGTGGGAGGAAGTGATATATTTGAAGTATGCAGCAACTGGCGCATCTCACTCAAAATTCCCTGAAGTTTTTGCAAGCCATGGGAAGACAAAGCCTGTCTTTTGTTTCAGCCCTAATGGTGATATATTGCTTACTGAATGTGTATGTGCTTGTGGGAAGGAAAAAGAACACGTTGAAATAGGGAGGCCAAAGGGGAGAAAGCCCCAAAAATGTCACGGTTGTGTTCCTGGTGCCATGCCATGGTACCGATGTCCAAAATTCCGAACCCTCACTAGTCCAAAAATTGGACCGAAGGCTTATATCTTCAACAGGCTGTTATTCCAAAAACAAACGCCCATTGCTCCAAAGTCTCATTTCTCCAAAAATACACATTCCCTGCAGTTAGTTTCGGTTTCACAGTAGCATTTGAGCCACCAATCTCAGGTGTTTTTACCAACCCTTCGCAGCATTTCCAAGCAACGTTTGAGGCACCAACCCTGGGTTTCTACGAACCCTTCGCTGCATTTCCCAACGACGTTGGACCCACCACTCCTGGGTATTTTTTTTCCAATCCTTTGCAGCATTTCAAGCCAGCGTTCGGGCGTTTGCAGAGATTCTCAGCTGCATTTGAGCCACCACCAATCTAGGGTGTTTTTACTGATCCTTCACAGCATTTCCCAGCAGTGTTTGAACTACTAAACCCAGGTGTTTTCCACTGACCCGTCCCTGTTTTATCAGTGAATTTTGTGGCACCAGACCTGGGTGTTTTATGCCAAAATATGATCTTTTTCTGAAACATGAGTTTTGTTTTTGTTTGTTTGTTTGTTTTGTGCCTAAACATAGCCACACATTCACCACAGCATTGTTGGGTTATCTAACTGCAGGAAGTGTGTATTTTCAGAGAAACAGGACTTCAGAGCAACAGGCATTTGAAATGGGCTTGTGGTCCAGTGGAACATTTTTCGGACAGAAAGGGTTTAGAACAAAGGGCAGTCCCCATGTTCCTTGTGCTCTATCTATTGCAAGCCATGTAAAGGATGGCAGGAGAGATTACATGTTGCCAAGGCCTGAGCACAGCGACATGCTCAAGTCCATGCTGAATTAGCCCTTGATGCCTTCAAGCTGTTTCCAACACCATGTTATCAGCTCCTTCATATCCCTCTCTTAGCAGCACACAGAAACCTGAGGAACTACAGCGCTGAGCGCTCATAAGAGGAATTTGGGTCAGAGCTCATTTAGACAGGGCAGGTGGGCAACTCTTATGAAAGCAATATAATAAAAGTGAACTCCGCTTTGCTTTTGAATTTCACAGAGATCAGATATGGATTAGTCCTGCAGGTCCAGGTGGCTCTGAGGCTCACGGATTAGCCAACCAGGCGATCAAAGATAAATATACCATTGTAGGGGTAGCTAGAGAGACAGGGACCAGTATTGAAGGTAAAATCTGCCTCACGAAGAAAAAGTGTATCTTTAGAGCACCCCTTTCTCCAGGACGACTTCCGCTCTCCAGATTAGCCTCGCTGATCTGATTCTCATGGCTTCCTGTGGAGAAAGAGCTCTGGCCCACGTCCCTCCTTTTTTCTCCTCGGCCCTGTGACATGAGATGGGTACACTCATTCTTCGACTCACTCGATCAGTCCAGGATGCTGTACACAAAAAGCTTCAGCCATTAGGCTCCCTGATGCTGGGTGACAGCCATGGTAGACTCAGAGACTGTGGGGGGTGGGAGGAAAGAAGCAGGAGTGCCTTCCTTTGTTAATGCCCAAGTTCTCTGGCTCACACAGTGAGCTCCTTCTATCTACTCAAAGACGCTGGCATCATTCCTGTGCAACACTCTGGCTCTGTAACTCTCTCGAACGTTGCAGGAGAACATTTAAACACTTGACTATCCAAATAATACTGATTTCATATAGGCCTTGCCGATCTCTGTGCCTCTGTGAAACAAAGCAAAACAGATTGTTAGAGTTCAACACTGCAGGAGATGTCGTCTGTCTTCAATCAGAGATGCAATGATCTGCCAGTACTGATGAGGTTGAGTCAAACTCCCTGGGCATTTTCAGTCTTTATACTTAGAGGAGGAGATCTTTGAGGAGATATCCCCTAGCTCTCTTCCCGTGTGGTTTTCAGGGTTCAAAAGTGAGCAAAAAACACTTACCTATGCACACATTTGTTGGCCTACTTTTTGAAGGCATATAATAGCAAAAGAAAGACAGATAGATACACTCTTAGTGGACACACAGCGTCAGTGGTGCATTTTCTACATATCAGAGAATGCTGTCAGTACTGTCACGAAATACTGATTAAGATTTAGATTTAGACGAGTAAAGTTACATAGGTTAGGTTTAGGAAAAGAAACATTTTGACTCAAAGTTGACCTGAGTTTGGGACACAAACACTGGTCCACTGGGGGAAAGTCCTGTGTTTGTTTGACCCACCCACCACCCCAAACTGCCTCGTTACCTGGACTTTTCCTCTTTATACTACTTCCGTCTTTACTCCCATCAGCACATTGGTCACTTGATCACAGCCTTAGCAATTTTGTGGGTCATGCACGACTTACTGGCTCATGATTATGTGGTTTATAAATGATTTCTGGTGCATTACTTTTTGTAGCTATAACCTACGAACAGTGCATGGGAACAGCCTGAGTTTTATTTTGCATTGCAGAACATACCACGGTCATCATATTAAGTAGTTATAATCAGCTCCACTTTCACCAGCAGAAACATTAAAATGCTGCTTATATTAATATATAAGTGATAATAACCCAATAGTTTATTAAAACGGGGCCTTTGTGCACCTATCATGAGTATCTTTACTTTTGATTTACCTCATAATATTTCTGCACTTTTACCAAAGTATAGTTTAGATGCAGGACTTTTACTTTTAATAGAATATTTTTCATACTGTGGTGTTAATAAAGGACCTGAATATTTTTTCCATCGCTGCATCTCTGACACAGCCAGCCAACAAGCACATCAATTCACATTATAAGCTCATGTGTTTACACAGGGAGAGAACAAGAGAAGGAAATGCAGGAGAGGAGAACAGTTGGCCTATTGTGTCCATCCACATGCAAAGTTGTACATATAGCACATGGTTTGCCTGGAGAAACAACCAACAAACAATTTAGAACATAACAATCAGTCAAACGTGGTATAAACTAACCACGGTGGCTCTTTATGGAAATTTTGACCCAGTGGTTTGGTTCTTGGAGCGCTGATGCAGAGGGGTGTTTAAGATCCTCTGGCACTCCTCTGAATGGGTCCCATTCTGCCTGTAACGAGAACTAGACTTCGGAAACCCAGAGTTCAGTCGGTGGTGTGGTTTGCTGTGAATGCGATACTCGTCTCAACTGCTGATTCACAAGCTGGTGACAGACGTGGTCACAGGTGACGGGAGGTTGCAGGTTCATGGTAGAAGGTAGGGGTCAGGGGAAACCATGTAAGGGTCAATGAGGAAGACAAAGAGTTCATGTTTGGGGTTCACAAACATTCCCTCCGGAGGTTTTCAGACTTCTTGCAGTTTCTTGAACTTGACGCTGCTACACAGGACATCCTGGAACATTGCAGTGCAGTGCAGTTAGGTTGGGTTTTTATGCATCTCTAGTGTATGGATGTCAGATCTATTCTCATACTGTCATAATGAAGTATGTTCTCTGTTACCTAAAAATGTTACTGGGCAGACTTAAAGGAATACTTCAAGCCCCAAACGACCATTTTTATATCAGTTACTTACCCTGTGTTACACTGACCTTGTAAAGCATCCAGCAGCAGTGAACGAGGGATCCAAAAGATCTTGATGAATTGAAGCCATAGGGGTCTGTGTTTAAGAAAAGCAAAACTATGTCCAAACATCTGTTCACAAACTCTCGCTCAACATGTGCAGTATAACCCAAGTTTCATTTATCCAGTTGTATGCTCAGCCGTTGAAGTGAAACTTATCTGTGCTCTCTTCAAAGCCAGACTGTATTGACAAAAACAGTAATTTTACCTTGCTGAACACGGGAGCTGCTGGTCTACCGCTGCCTCTATTCATAGTTATTGTGTGACTTCGGTTGGTCTAAACTAACCCTTTAAAACACCTAAGTCACACTATTACAAGAACAAAATAACTGATCAAGGGAGTGGTAGACCAGTAGCTCTCGTGTTCAGTGAGGTAAAAATACTGTTTTCGTCAATGGAGTCTGGCCTTAATTATGCTTAATTTTAAGCCTTAATAAAAAACTGCTTTCTGCTGTAAAGATGGGCATTAACATGGTGGTCTATGGGAAGTAACTGGCCTCTGGAGCCAGCCTTAATGGCCATTCAAAGAACCACAGTTTTTGGTACTTTAGTGTTGGCTTCATCTTTCAGTCCCGGAGGTCAGTGCTTAGCGAAATTCATTTGTTTAGAAAGTACTAATGACTGGAGAAATGAGACTTGGACTGTACCGCACAAGTTGTGTGAGAGTTTGTTAACAGATGTTTTGATACAGTTTTGCTGTTGGAGACACCTTTTATTTCAATTCATCAAGATTTTTCTCTCACAAATTCAACAAAGGGTGAGTATTCAACATAAAAATTGACATTTGGGAGTAAAGTATTCCGTTAATATGCAGAATAATAAACAAGATTTCAGTGCCTAATTTAATCTGTTCTTCCTAAATAGTGGTGCAGATGTTTAATGACTACCTCACCGCTGCAAAACTGAAACTTTCAGCTTTGTTTTAAAGGAACTGTCACCTACGGAGTGAAAAAGTAAAACACACCTAGCAGACATACTGGGGAACATTTGTTTTTTAAAGACTTCACTACAGCTTTTCGAGCAGGGAGCATGCTGTTCGTCCCAGGATATAAAATGACCCCATTTCATCATCATGTTGTTCCTCGGTGCGCTGCAAAGGGATCGTCTTTCTGATGAGGCACGTAGGAGAAAAAAAGCACTGCAGAGCCCAGCGCCAAGTCATTGCTAAATAGTCGAATCTCTTCTTTGTTCTGAGGTCTCATATGAGAAAAACAATGCCAACATGCTGAGACATGAAGCATGGCATTAGTAAAGGGTACAGAGCAACACACAAATAACCTGTTAGGTGTGTATCTCTCTGCACTTATCCTGAGGTCATGTCAGGCAGTACGCCAACAGAGCCTGTGGTGAAATGAAGCGCCATTTTCAGTCGAGCAGGTACCCAGAGAGCGTTGATGGGCTGATGGAAACAGCCTCCCGACGAACTAACCTCTGACTTGTTCAAAAAGAGTACTAGTTGTGAGCAAAGCCTCGATACACCTTGGATGAAACCACCTGCATTATTGCACTCTCACCCTGAGTGACTTTGCTGAAAGATCACGTCCACATCAGGAGATTATTTGAGGGTTTAAGCAGGTGGCGATGAATGCAGAGCAAGTCTTAATATTTAGTAACCTGGATGAGGTTGAAAGTGGCTGGTGTGCTGACTGAGTGGAACATGGAGGCTGTCGCTGCCAGATCAGCTGCGGGATCAGCTGAGGGATCACGGGAGCTGAGCATGGAGGCTGTGCTCTGTGATCTTATTATTCGCCCACCTAGCTCGGCCGAGCAAAGTAGCTCAGCGTCTGACGCACACAAACACACACCTTTAGGGTTGAATCAGCAAGTTGTGTATCTGACGCTCACACACCTAGAACACTAATCCTCCCACATACTCAAGGCTGGCACACTCCACGCACACTCCCAAGGTCATATGCCACAGTGTACAGACACGCTTAAGCAGGTCAGAAGTCATGTGGATACATATCTGATATCTCAGGGCAAAGCACAGAAAGTTCGAAATGTGAGGTCGAATGTATGATAAAAGTTACCCTGATGTCAGATACAATCTCACCAGCATGTAATTATAGTTAAATATGTGGTTAAGATTTGGGAAAATTACATGTACTCCATAGAGAATGCTCTAGTTCTGCACGATTCTTCAGATACACACACACTGCTGCCTGTGTATCCCTGCTCTGAATATGCCCTCATGTGAACGAGTTCATGTTATTGTGCTGCCTGACACCTGTCGAAACACAGGAGACTCCGTCATGATGAGACATGCGTCTTTGCAGGTGAATCACAACCAGTTGAAAGAGCAGTAGCAGGTGACAGCCATGAACACACACACATTTACACACATACACACAAATACATTCCCTCACAAAGGAGGCACAAGCAGACTGCAGTGTGTACAGTGTCCAATACAGATCTACAGGGCTGGGCCTAGCACATTTGGCACCCAAGGCAAGCATTCCCGGCCCCCAACCCCCCCAAAAATTATTCTAAACACAACTTAGCTAACAAACAATAATAAGAAATTAACTATGAGAGAATACAGTGTGCGCAAAATTCGTCTCCTTCTTGTTTTTGAGCTACATCCTGGGTGGCTTTTGCCTTTTCATTTTCTCTTACTGTATCACTCTCCACATAAACTCCAACTTTTTTTTTTTGAATGTGAAAAAATAAATTTTAAATGTATAGCATCTGTCAAAACCAGAGTTACAAGGGGCTTCACAAGAAAAAAATCAAAATAAAAGAATACGCACAAAAAATGCAATAAAACGGGATCCTGAAAAAGTAGTAAAACAAAGAGTAATAAAACAAAATGTAACTTTAAAAACAATAGAAAGCATCTCATACAAAAGCCACTCGGCACAGGTGGTTTTTAAAAGCTTTTTAACTGAAGCACTAAATGCATGTTGTGCGCCTCAAACTAAATCCAGATGTTTTTACTGAGGAGATATCCACAATATTCATGGCGAGATTAAACGTGCCCTCACATGTGTGTGACAATGTGCAGCCCAGACTACACGCACAGCTAAGCAGCTTTGAGCCGCAGCCATTTCAACTGTATGATCAAAATCCCAGGATATGTCTGCAAACAAAGCCGGCGATTCAGCGGTGGGCTCGCTCTGCACCTCCACCCTGTCCCACTCTCCTCTCGCCAAGCCTCAGATCCACCAGCAGCCTGGGGAGTTGCACGTCGCACAATGGGCCCATTGTACGCGCCGAGGTAACACCATAATTGTTACAATCTTCCTATTCAGGTGAAGAACACACCCACTTTTGACTCCCAGTGACATTTTGAGAGGCTTGTGGCTTTCAGTGATGTTGCGTTAATCAGATATAATGGAGGAAAGTGTGGGCGGCTCGCGCACCTGAGGTTGTGGCTGGAGCCTAAATACAGTGAGCTCCTGTTTGCATGTTCACGTGTGTCTGCGTAAGCCGAGGTCCAGACCACAAGCTCTGTAGAGCTGGAGTGACAGATTTAATAACATCCTGATATTTCCACGAGGTGGATCAGTGATCCGTGACGACAGAACAGTCCACTGGAGAAGTTTAATAATTCCTTTCTGCCAGTGTCTGACCAGTCGAGACAAAAACAAATGTGCTGAAAGGAGGACATCTGTATTCCGCAAGGCTGGGTTTTTGTTTTATTTATTTATCTGTTCTTCCCCTGCACGGCCTCTTATCACGGGGCTTTGCATTTAACGATAGGGATGTCCTCCCCACGCGCCTTACATATCCTGGGGAGATAAATCACAACTATGGGCCTGCGTCTGGGAGGGGCCAGCGAGGAGGAAATAGTATGGAGGCCTGGGCTGTTCCAGCTGGTCGGCGTCCAACTCTTAGTTGAGTCTAATGCAGGCTTGTGAGGAGCTTCCCTGCCTTTCATCCGTTTAGGAAACATCTGGAATCATCTGCCGGTTGAATGAAAGTATGCACGTGTATGTGTGTGTGTGTGTGTGTGTGTGTGTCTTCCAGGAGGTTTGCCAGGAATGTTATCATTGTGTAAAAGATTAACCCCGCTGTCCAGCAAATAAATTAAGGAAACTCACTGGTAAATTGCCAATAGATGTTTGGGCTTTGACATCATCTCCACTGCACAAATTTCTGCCGAACATCAACAAGTAGTTTACGGTCAGACCCCTCCTCATTACTCATGGAAGGGCGGTTCACCACATAACTGTGCCGTATCTGCTGCGCCGAGAAGAAAGCAGAAATGTCTACACGCTTTATGTACAATCAACCCATTGTCCGTGGCTTTTAACTCATCAAAGGAAAGACTTCAGAATGCATACAAGAGCTGAATAGTCAAAACCAGTTACAAGCGCGTACTGGATATTGTATCCAGGTGAGCAGACAAAGACTGCAGTGGCAGCGCAGCGTGTCTCTCCATGCCCGAGCGCAGACATCAGGCCTGTATGTGTTGACAGAGGCAGACAGAGGCAGGGTCAGGAGTCACACCTGTCAATAAAACTCCCTTTTCTCCGTGCACAAGGCGTCGTCACCCCAAACACCAAACACACACTTGTAGCAGCCTCCCTACCACCAGTCTGCACACAAAAAAGTCTTTCATGTTGAGAATGCCATTTGGAAAACAGAATCAGTGTGTGTTTTGTCACTGTGCGGTGAAAAACCTCCGACTTCCAAAAATATCTGCTTTTCGGAAAATAAGAATAATGGCCCTGTTTTCAGTTTTGGCTGTCATGTATTTTTGAGCACTTTTGTTTTCATTGCACTCTCTTCAATTAACACTGGGACATGTAATCTTTCTTTTGGAGTTGAAACATGAAAATCACCAAGTGGCTGAGTTAAATGGTTGAGTGGCTTTCACACCACAACAACATCATATATAAATATCATACAAACATCTCTAGTTCCTTCCCGTCTCTTTTTTCCCCACGTATACAGTGTGTAAACTCCCTTTAAGATAACAGACGGCCCCTCGCAGACATTACAGTCTGATCGTTTTTACAGCTGAATTTCCCGTTGCAGACTAGGTGTGTAGGGAAGAGCGCTGCTGTGTTTGGACTATGGAGAGGATGCTCAGGTCTGGCTGCAGTGACACCAGGGGATGTGATTTTTGGGAGTATTGTGGAGGATGTTTTGCCTCCTGTGTGGTGACTCCTGACCCCCACCATCCTCTCCCAACCTGCCTCACCTCTGTCCCATTGTAGGTCTTATCAAAAAGTTGAATGTTGTGCATACATTCAGTGAACTGGCCTGCACAGGAGATAACACAGGCTCTGTCTAACATCACAGCAGCCCACCTCTGTTCTCATAATTGTTTTGAGAGTCATTTGACCCTCCATACACAGTATCTATCCCATAAGTTTATATGTTGACAGTTTCCTCTTCCTCCAGTTTTTCCCTTCCCCCATCCAAATCAGCACCTTTCTGTCCTGCCGCTCTCTTGTTCCGCACACCTTTGTCGGCCGGCGCTCCGTCTCATCTCGGCTCCTGTGCGCGGCTGTTTTGTCAGTCCTGCGTGACTCTCTCGCCCGCTAAGACAACATGGTGTCGTCCTGAGGGTGCACCGTGGCCCCTGCTGATCACACTCTGCTGACTTGCGCTCGTACCGCGTCTCATCTTCCCTAACACGCACTGACATGGCCCTTTGAAGTCATGGGGAGCAGCGTGGACCTGGGACAGGCCCAACAAAAGCAATCTGATCCTCGGCTGATGTGTCCAAGCATGCCTGCGGCCCCCCTCGACAATGGACTAGGACAGCCGGGGCCCCCTTTGCAACTTTTATGTGTACCTTGGAGTGGATGCGCATGTTGTTCATGGGGAACAGGACATGTGAAAGATCTGATGAGAGAAGGCCTCGTAACGTATCAGTCGTATATATTATAGCATTATATATATAATATGTAACATTTCTGCATTAAAATGTCCAAAAATGACAAGAGCTATGTTACATATTTCGTCCAGTTGCATACTCACTAAACGGCTGCAATAAAAGCAGATTACGCCACGCCTCGATTCGCAACATAATGTTAGCTACAGTAGCTGTGAGGGTTGACTCATCTAATGCTAATGCTAATGCTAAGTTAGCAAGTTATTATTATGTTAGTTGCAGCTATTATATATAACTATTATATTATCATTAGAGGGCGTGACATAACGAGAATAAATGTGAATAAACACGACCAAACATAAGTAAAAATTTAATACACCAACATTTCCTCATCCATGGTCATTCTGCCTGAGTCACGTCAGATAGATTTTCACCGCCAATGATGATTGTTTGACAAGGAAGACAACAACTGCCGTGACCCCAAGCTACTTCACGGCATCATGTTTTCTCATTGATTTGATTGAGAGACCCCAAGAGGCAGAAATTACATACTGTGCATTTCAATGTTGTCCATAGAAGTTTGATCCTTCACTTTAGTTTGAGAGAGAGTTTAAGGAAATGGCTAAATGTGTCATATAAAGTTGAGCTGTCTCTTCAACAGCTCAAAACAAAGTAAATTTATTCCTTCAAGATAAGCAAAATTTACTATCACCAGCATGTAAGTGACTGGCAGGTGTATTTTAAGGACTATACCAACGGTTCTGGTTTTCATTCTCACCTTGTGAAGACTCATATTTCACAGATTAGTGCTTTTTTGGCTGCAATCAGGGGCTTTTTTTTTTAAGAACAATGTTTTTGATTAGGAAAATCAGGAACGGTAACCTCAGCAGCGAACCTTGTCTGACCTGTATACCCCAATCTCTATACACACATCTGAAAACGTTAAGTATGCAAAGCTCAGCTCCAACAGTATTTGCATACAGAGGAGGAGGAACCTTGAGTCGCAAGCCAGACGTGCTTTCTGTTATCTTAACATTCCAGTCTGTGTGTGTTTACATTTGCTGATATGTATGTATCAGACAAGTCAGAACAGCTCAAACCCAGCTGGACTCAAGGTCCTGTCTATCCCTCTCCCTTCCTGGAGAGTACAGACTGAGCAATAAAGCCCTGGCTCCAGAGCTGCATGCAGTGGCTCTTTAGCCCGTCTCCAATGGCTCCCTGTGGCTTTGACCAAAAATTAGGCTACATGAAGATGAATCACGATTATTTTTGAACAAATTAATCTTCATTTATCATTGTCATAGGCCTAAAATGATTCTTATATTATCCAATTGCAAAAAAAGTATAACTTACAGCCTGGCACCTTATCTCTAGATGTTGAGAGATTGGTGGCTTATATTGAGTCTCCTTAGCAAAGCTAGCTGTAGATTCCAAATTGGATGAAAATATTGAATTTAATAGTGCATAGACAGATTTGTTTTACTAAAACATATTAATGATTAAACCGATTAGTGATTAGATTTAACCTTGCAGAACCTTGTCTATCCTAGAAATGTCCAATATGGCCTTCAAAGCCTCTAGTACAAATTAGTTGCCAAGAGAAGTCAGTTGTTTTGTATTTGATGTACTCCAAAGTGATAAAAAAAAAAAAAGAAACAGTGGAAAAGGGAAAGGGAAAAGGAAAGAAATTCTTGAGAAAGAATTTCTCAACCAAGGATATCATAGTCTCACTCTGCTGTCTCTCGTCATTGCGCAATAACCAACTTTTTTCGCATGAGCGACACTGCAGTCTTTGACATCTCAAACATATAATTTATAAATAAGCTATCTATATCCCCTTCGCATTTAGTAAACCAGTGGTGCCTGTGATTGACAGGTTTAAAACATGAGGCTCCAGTGAAGACTCTGGCTGGGAGGACTGTATTCATTTTCCCTTACCATGAATTATTCCTCTGGATACGGAGCACAAACCTGCTTCAAATGTGCCAGTGACTCTGCCAAGAAGACTATATAGAAGAACCACGGCCTCCAGTGTTAAATGCGTTCATCTTCTCTCCCTTTACCTATTTTTTTGCATTTGGATCACACTGACAAAAACAGTAACTTCTTTCACACCTGCCTACAAAACACTTGATTGTTTGTCTTCGAATTTAAACCAATGCGAGCCTGCAAATTATATACCATCGTCCAAAACCGAGCCCAAGAATGATCTCAGTGCAGAGCAACGCAGTATGTCCCATCCACTACATCTGGTTCACTTTAGCTCCAGCATCAACAAGTGCTTCCACCTCTGCAATGCATGCTTTTTTTTCCTTCTCTCTCTTACATACACACAGAGCACATATGAATCACAGAGGATGATGTGCTGCAAAGCTTGAGAGCATCGCACCCAATGTATATTTCATGAGGCATTAGACGCCGTATTATTCATGCCGCTCTGTTTTGTTTGGGAGACAGAGCGCCAGACAATAGATTCATGGCATAGTGATGAAGGATTAGAATACCTCCAGTCCACAAAAGCCCACAAGCACTCTTTATTCACTGGAGGGGTCCATTCATAATTGTATTAAGCGATTTTCTGTGGAAGAATTCTTGTTAATCATTCGGAGGAATTTTCTTTACATAAAAAAAATGAGTCATGATTTGGAGGCGGGACTGGAAACAGAGGGTGTAGTTGTGGACTCTGGGTATTGTAGCGCGATAAAACACTTTATGGCGGGGAACCACGAGAATCAGACTTCCTCCAGAGGCCATGATGTGTTGGATAATCATCTCTTAAGATCAAAAACGGGTCTGGAACTCACTACTGACAAACCTTACCCAGGCGCTGTGCATGTTCAGAAGAAAAAAGCACTTTCATTGAACCACCTTAACATTGACCTAACCCCACCTATAAACCTGCTTCTACTACAGTCTCCATGTCTCGAACAACGCTCCCTTTGTTCCGCATGTGAGGAGTGGAAAATGAAGGAGACCGTGGTCCTGTGCTGTAAATCATTCGAAACAGACGGGGTCACAGGTTTTGGTTGTAGTTTATAACAGCTAAGCTTATAGTGAATCAGCCCCTGAGCACTCTCATCTCAGCCAGCTGCTGCTTTGTGCCGCGCTGACTGCAGGTAGCACGGCAGGAAGCAGGCGCTCGCTCCTGTGACACATCAGAGGTATTTATTTGAAAAGAAAAAATAGCTCTCAGTGGAGGACTCAGAGCTGCCATACATCTCCTGGTACATTCCAGTGGGTGAGCGGTTGATGACAAATTGTGCTTGGGGCAGATTTTTTGGAGGGAATGTTTACATCTTCAAAAACAAATAATTTCTCTGTTGCATTCAAATGAACATTTCGACAATCTTTTTTTAATTCTTGTCATTAAAGCTGTAGTTGGTGACTTTTATAAAAAAAAAATCAAGCCCCCCCTTTCACAGTGCTTTTAATTACATTTGGTAAAATCCACCACAGCTAAGTAAAAACAACCAATCAGAGCTGACTAGTCTCTAACGCAGCTGTCAATCACGTCACTGCTCATGAACCGTGGTCAAACTAGACATCGCTGATCAACTATGAGTCAAGATTCTGTTACTGCATTGCTCGCGTCTCTCCTTAAATGTTTTCAGAAACATATTTTAGTGCAGTGTTTCCCAACCAGTGGGTCCAAAAGTGGGTCGCAGCCTAGGTTCACCCTGAATGGACCACAAGTGACTCACAAGCATGCCAAGTTTGTAAAAAAACACACTTTATTTTAAAGTACAGTGAATTTCCAGCACAGAGTTTTTATCTTAAATGCAATTTCCTTCCTTCTGTAGAGTGAGTGACTAACAGATAGCTACTTAAAAGAGAAAGCAAAGTAGCTAGATAACATGGCCAAACACAAGTACGACGTTGAATGTATTAAACTGTGGGACCTTGATCTCATGACTAAGGAGAAATCTGGACCCTGTGGCTGGACCAGTTGGGAGCCACTGTTTTAGTGTACTGTTTAGATGTAAAATGAAAACATTTTAACCTGGCTGCCATGTTGAAAACAGTCACGCAGTAAACAAGCACTGCCCAGTGGCTGAACCAGCAGTGCTGGGTCAGAGCTGTCACAGAGGCATTATGCCCAGTCTCCGGTTATCTCCCAACTCTGCACTTGCGGTTAGAGTTTTTCATGATAAGGCCTGCTGTTCGGTTTTGTCTCACCGCTCTTCTGGGTTCTTTTTAATCACGGCAGAAAGCTGTTTTCAGTGATGAAGCTCTAAAAATCCACTTAACACTACCTGCGCAGCACCTAACAGCAGACAGGCAGATGCATGTTTCTATGCATCTCCTGATCCATTGCAGTGGATAAGTGGTGGATGACAATTGCACAATTAAGTGTCACTTTTGTTTCGTTAGATTCAAAATTTGATCATTTTATCTCAAAAGATATGTGTCCTTATACTCCGTGTCCTTATACAGAGTAAATGTTGGCAATGTATGTTTCATATTTAACGGATCTGACAGAAGTTTCAGTTTTCAATGTTATGTTTTGAAAACACTGTGGTTAATGTGTGGTTAGGTTTAGGCACACATGTCTCCAACAGTGGTCTGCTGCTATCTACTGCTTGGCAGCCATCTTGTTCGAGTATCAAACCATCCACCACGCCTTCCTCCTTCCTCCTATATGTGTTTCTGTACTATGTGACATTAAAAACATTGATACGATACGTATAAAATGAAGGAATGTAACATATCCATCGTTTGCAGAAACCTACAATGCCATTATTTTTTAAGGCCATGATTTTACTTTATGTGACATTGTTTCAAAACAAGATGGCCTCCTTTTGCCTCCAATTTCTTCTTTATTTTCCACATTCTAAGTAAAGTTTCTTCATTTTTATCCATTATTTCTGGAAGTATCACAACTCATAGATTTGGAGGATTCGCAGCAAACTATGTTTCTATACATCTCTTGATCCATTCCAGTGGATGAGTTGTGGATACAAATTTAAGTTTCACTTAAATCTTTAGATAAAAACTTTGATCATTATAACTCATCATCATTATAAATGACAGGTGTTTGTAACCCATCTTCATTGTTTCTAAATGGTATGCACCTGAGAGGTTAACATGTCCTCACAGCAGGGCAGAGTGGAAAAGGGAACATCAAGGACAGAGGGAGAAATAATAAAAAAGGAGCAGGGGAGACAAAGTGAGCAAATCCAATTTAGCCATATGTGATCCTATCTCCACAGCAACTCTTTGTGTTTGCAGCGAGCAGTTTGTGAGCTTTGGCACCGGCCAACTCTTCTCCCCGTGCTAGCCCCTTCCTAACTGCCATCCCTGAAAAGACGAGCAGGCTGATAGAAAAAGGGACGCGATGAGGGAAAGAGATAAAACGTGGAGCGACGTGGGGAGAAAGTGAGGGAGAAGAGGAAAAATAAAGAGCGAGTGGGGGATAGGGAGGTGATGAAGTGAGTGGAGACTTGAGAGGGGAGTCGCAGGACATTCCTGAGCCAGCTGTGGGTTGGAGGGGGAATTCTCACTGAATGCCTGACAAATAAAACAAGACACAGGCTATTTCAGTATTCCAGGCAAAAACCCACTGGCACATCGCAGCGGAATGAGGGGGAAAAGAGAGATTTTGGAAGGAAAAAGACGCAGGCTAATGAGAGAACCAGCAGGCTGCAAGGTCCTGTAAGGCAGGCCTGAAACCGCAGCAGTCCAGCGGTTAACCTTTCGTTGCCTCTCCCTCTCCTGTCTCCTCCAAAATGGAGGCAGAAACTGGCAGCGGCAGTAGCAGCTCTCGGGCCCTGACAGCACACACATTCCTCTTGCACAGACAGGTGGTGGGGCTGTTTAATAAATACAGGATTTGATGGAGAGAGTCAGCAAGGGAGGGGGGAAGAGTCAAAGGCCATCACAGACTGTAAACAGCAGAGCTGAGCAGCCATAATATGGCTACTGCTCCTCGGGGGATACAAAACCCTGGACTCTACTCATAACTCCTTGTTAATGACTCACCGATTCAACCGAAATGCTGCTGACTATCTAAACACTATTGTTGCTGTGGAATGACTGACTACACACGGCTCACTATATTAAGTGGGGCTCAACTCTACAGCTCAAGAGTTCAAGAGTAAGCAGTTCAAATAGTGGAGTTCAAATGATTCTGGTGGAGTGGCTCAAAGGCTGGAAATTGTATTTGATTACCTCTCAGCTCGGACCACACAAGATAGACCAGTAGTTCCCAAACTTTTATGCCTGACAGATGAACACATCATCATCAGATGAGTTTAAACCAACAGTGATCCATCATTAAATGTTCATTTCAATTGATTTTAAAGTGGGTGATACTTGAATAAAAATGAATATTACTGGAGAAAACTGTTTCATACAATTGATTAAAGTGGAAAGAGACAACTTTTCAAACATAAGAGATTCTGATCTACCTCCGAGCAGGTGTTAAGATGACATCTACCCAATCTTGCCTGAAGATATAGCAGTCCGTGCCTTCAGGAGGGAGCGCATTAGGGATTGTCAAGTTTGAGCACGTTCGAAGAGAGTGACAAGGGGTTCATCAGCTGTTTACGACTGGCTTCACATTCACAGACGCTCACTGACAGTCTGACACCGGTGTGTCAGGCCCTTAGTATGCGCGTAGCAAAAAAGTCACTGCTTTCTCCACGATACACCTCTGGGCAAACGTATTTCCTTGGATAGCAAAATGGAGGCATGGCTGTACGCTGATTGCAGACAGCAGGCACACAGCTGTCAACTACCAGTGATTCTGATTCACCAACATATGCACAGTGGTAAGAGCAAAACTGCCCAGTGCGCACATGTCATGAATATGATGGTGAGTTTGCATGTGCACTTATTTTATGTGCAGAGTAAGAATGTTTCTAGGCACATATCATTTTCCAATTTTTCTCAGAGCCCCACAACTCCCGCTGTGTTCACAGTTCCTTCATTCCCACTACTGGAGATAGTAAAGAACTTACATTGATAGGTAACTAGAGATAGCTACCAAGGAAAACCAAACCGTTCCTGTTTTGTTAACGCAATGGTTGATTTACTGCATTTGCGCCACAAACTGAGCCTTCACTTAGTTGAGAGATTGCACCAGCCCCAGAGCAGTGTCGAGCTTTGACGTCAATTTTAGATGGTGGCCAAATGTGGAACTGCAACATCTCAGTCCGTCACGTGATGCCATGGAGCCAAAAAGACTGTATATCAGTGGATACATTTTACCTCGCGGGTTGCACAATGACTAAGACGCGCCAAAGGCCTGTACTATGAAGCCAGTTCAACTTTATTATATCTTTATTTATATCATTTTGTTATCTGGTTTGACTAACCCTAACACTGACTCTCTGGGTAAGCAGTACTACTAGTTCAGTCAACTCTGGGTTTGTCTATCCAGCCACAGGGGTGTTAAGTGCGAGCGATAACATCAGACCCATGACTGAAGCAGGCTGTTTCATATGACATGAAATAAATGGGTACCGAAAGTGTCTGCGACAGTGAGAAAGTAAATGGTCAGTGGTGTGGGATGTAAACAATACCCATACTAATTTTATAACAAAAAATATGGAAACATTGAAAATACTATCCAAAAATACACCATTGGCTGAGACTGAAATTATGTGTAGGTATCACACTGGGACACAAGTATATATCACTGCAGACTAAAGTTAACTTTGCAAAAGTTCAAATCCTGCTGAAATCATGTGTTTAGTGTTGTAAACGATCTTTGTGTTTGTTAGAAACTCTGTTAAAAAACTAGTGGAAAAAAACCCAGAAGTTACCTCGCTAACTTCAAACCCTTCTTCATGGTATAGGCCTCAAATCTCCTTAGAAACTTGAGTTTATTAAGTAAACCTGAACAATCTAATACAAAAACAATCTACCAGCCCTGCAATAAATAAGTCCAACGTTATAAAGTTCAGTTGTTGCTGGCGCTGTATCACAGAGAAGTTGATCTGACTCTCTTCTTATTGGATTGCATTATATTACGGTGTTTATTATACAAACAAATCTTCCCTCAAGCCGCAGATAACCCCACAGATAAGCGCTTCCCTTCAAGAAGAAAAGCCTCGTCATAAGTGGAATCACTCTCGATTTAGTCTCATATAACAGCCAGAGCCCAGAATAGCTTGAAAAATTCCCTCCTTTGTTTCGTGTAACAGTTTTTTTCACACATTCTCACTTTAAGTGAGTCGGCGTTGTTTCCCATCCATTGTGACATCAGTAGCATTTTTAATTTTTCACACTTTGCGACCTAACTGCCTTTTGTTGCACCCACATTCATGAGCCGCGTGAACCCATGGTGAACTCAAACCGCTGTCAGGATGCCAGTCGGCGTGTGTGGATGTCAGTTTCTTGTAGATACTGTCAGTAATAAACGAAAGGGAAAAGAAAAGTCAGAAAGGACCATACAGCAGAGCAAGACTTTTTAGCAAGCCATAAAGCACTGATGTGTTTATAGTGCTATTGCATGATGTTTATCTTCATCTTCTTCACACTAAGTTGCTATTGTTCCATCCGCATGCAGAGACTTGTCCTGCCAACACAACCAACACAGAGAGTGTGTGTGTGTGCGTTGAAGGAGGTGTTGAGCTGACAGCCAGTAATAAGACGTGACAGACTGATTCACTTGGATGAAGCCAACCGCACCTGTATGACAACAGTGAATTATCTGATTACTAACAACATAGTTTAATTTGTAACAATGGGACAACCTGTTATGTACGCAATTTATGACGTGCGTTCACACCAATCAGGACTGTATCGTCCAGTTAGTGTTGCGTCACCTCCAGTTGGCTCGTACCAGAGCCAGGGCCCTGCAGCCTGTGTCCATGAAGCTCTACAGTGGAGAGCAGACACTTTAAAGTCCTTTTTGTGACATGCAGCTGAAGGCCGGGGCTTTCCGATGAGCAGCACTCCACTGTTGCCACCCAGGGACCGAATTAGTGGCCATGTGTGTCAGCGGGCCGCCACATCACAGCCACCATCCCGCCAAAGTCTTTGTGATCTTCCCAACAGCGTGCGAGCTCGCCTGTGCCACTGCACGCGCTTTTTCCTTCCTCTGCCCCCCGCTCCCCCTTAACCACATAGATGAGAGGAGAAGAGGGAAGAGGGGTGACCATTTCATAGGGGGAATCCCACATCCTGTAATTTTATCTTTTTGTCTGTCTGAGGAGCCTCAGAAACATATGATAAGGTAAAGGGGTACAGTAGGTGCAAGAGTGACACTGGGCACATACATTTTTCATGTGCAACTGATAAACAGTTCAGTCCAGAGCAATGTGCACACTTCCTTTTCTCTAGACTGTATGTCAAAAGCCACTTCCCAGAGTTGAGTCACTCATTTAGGATGACAGCTGCTGGTAGACCGCTGCAACCGCATCCAGTGTCCTTTCTTCCTCCATCTACTCATCCCAGATCTTCTCCCTCCCTCTCTCTCTCTCTCTCTCCTCAGCACTAGAATTAGTCTGCACAGGCTGCACAGGCTCTTGCCGGGTCAAAGCATGAGTGACGCAAATCACTGATAGTTTCAAAGGCTTTCCTACGAATGGTAGTTGTGTGGTGATCTTGGCTAAACCGTTTGAGGACATTAAATGTGGATAGTGAACGTGCCTCATGGAAACAGCCCCGTGGCGGCAGAAGAGTTAAGTCCCCGCTGCATATCCCACATCACTGATGGAAATGATTAAGTATATTGGAGTGTAATTCCACCCCCCTCGGTCTGGCTCTTAAAATAGAGAAATAAAGAGAGGAGGGCGGCTGGCCCGGGCGGATGTCTGAATTCCTCTGATTGGAGCAGAGCAGCAACTTGTTATTAGGCTGATGTCGACCCATGACCGCACCAGCAGGCCTGCCATGTGGGGGAGAGGCGCATGGCATCGCTCACTCCTCCTGCCTGTTCTCTTTACCTCTTGCATTACCAGCCTGTGGTTTCCTTTTGTGTGTGTATTATTGATTTCAAAGGCATTCCTTACATTTGAATGTAAACACCCAGATCATGATTAGATTCCAGCAACAGAAGAGCAGCTCTGAGAGGTTGTGTTTTAGTTGGTTCAGTGTCTCCAAACATCTATTTCATAGAGCTGGTTTATATGAAACATGTGTCGGAGTGCTCCTTCCACAACTGTGAGTAAGTGGCAGCTGTATAACTAGTGTGATATCTATCATGTTAATAACCCACACACGTCTGGCACAGTGTAACCGCTCTGGTCATTGTGTTCACTGGAGGCTAGTGGGAAATGAGGCGTGAACAGCTGAAGGATTTCAAAGGAAGCAGAGGTTACGTTGAGTATGTAGCCTATACTCCAACCACCTGAAAGTCACAGCTTCCAGCCCTGTAATTTGGGCCGCTGCTAAAAGACAAGGCGATTGCTACAATAACAGCGGACATGTTCATAAAAAATGAACTAGCGCTCTGGCGTTTTTGAAAGCGGATGCTGTCAGGCTAACAGAGAGACAGGCAGCGCTTGAACACAAGACACTGATTTGTCCCGCTGAGGTTAACCAAACAAGACTAAACAGAGGCTTCGACCACATGTCGAATGTTAAAAGTTTTGATTCAACGACAAACAAATAGGATTATTGAGCTGGGAGTAGGTGTTGAAAACATACCAACAATCTCATCAGACATCAGACCAACAGATGTGGGCTTTACAGGAGTCAGCTGCTGAGTCAGATTAGAGTTTTGATGCTACCTCAAATAGTACGGTGCAGCAGATGCACTGAACCACAAAAGTAATTTGTGTTTGAACTGGCTTGGATTGGTCCATGCAGTCAGTGAAGAAGAGTAATATTAGCCCCTGTAACCCGCCCATATGGAAATGTAATACAGGACATATGTGTCCCTATATGAAGAGTGATGTTGCCATATAAGTTAACTATAAGGCAATATATTATAATCACACACATACATCCTCTGGATATATTAGGATATAAGCTAAAATATGTATATGTATAAGGAAATACCCATAGTAAAACTAAATTTTCTATGTGATGACTTTTTATATGGTATTATATGTTGCTACCATATATACTGATATATATGATATCCATTTGATTTACAAATGCATTTTTATAAAAACAACATATCCAAAAAATCTTATGCTTATGTTTTATATTTACATAAATAATATTAAACATTGATGGGCTTTGGGATGGGTATATGTGCTTGGAAAATATGTCTACAATATAAGTATATATTACATGTACATGAATTAAAAATAACTATATGATGGATATCTATGTTGCCACCATATATGTTAAGGATAGATTTTTAATTTATAAAGCAAGTTCATAAAATAAATAAATACACACACACACACACACACACACACACACACACACACAAATGTCTATATGATGGATTTTTTTATACATATATGGATTTATATGTATATAAATTTCTACAAATTTATGTTACATATAAATAGTTATATATGTGACAAATATGGCAATAAATGTACTATACATACATAAACATACATATTTGGACTAGACATGCATGTGAACACATCAAAACAGTTTCATGTTTCTTAGTTTATATACAGTATATAGTTTATACGTACATGTACAAAGATGTTTTTACTTCAAATGTACATATATGTCATATATGGAAATTCAATATATATACATATTACATTTTCATTTCTGTATGAGGGCATGGTCACACCTGAGCAAATGCACATGACTGATCATCACCTGGCGAGGCTGACTTCCTCGTGAGCAGTGCCTGATGTGACGGACATGGAAAGCTAACTTGCTAGCCAGCTAATCTTAGCTACTATCATAATAAAACCTGTTCATTATTCTGTTACTGGTTTCCTTTTCCATTTTATTACCTTCCAAGCCTCTCTCCCAACTCACTGCTACCCAGGAAGAGTCTCTCATGTGGAGCAGTTTGTATTTTTTATAGCCAATATCATACAATATGGGCTGACTAAACACTGCAACAATCGATATCTACTCCACATATACTTCTTTGCTATTGTTTGAAGCTGCAACTTTGCCTCCCAGAGTTCACCAAAGCTGAACTGTAATGTGAGGATGCAAATTCACCCTCCTGCTCGCACCGAAGAGAAGTGAACAGGATGCGAAAATTTGCTGGTGTTAATTTCGCTCCTGTGTAACTTGACCTCCTCTTAACACAACTCCAAAGCCCTGAAAACAAATAAATCACGCCGTGACTTATATAAGGATCACAGGATGCAGCTCTGCATGAAATAAAGCATATACTGAACAGTTACAGCCCCACAGAAATATGGTGGCAGCCTCTTGCATCACATGACAGGAGAATATAACTGTGGAGAAGCTGTCAACACGAGACAAAAAGACTCCGAGCAGCCACCGTATCATCTGATTTGAGGGTCCTGTGATGGTCTTTGGGCCCCGCAGTTATAAAGTGTCCGTCTGTTTGCACGTCACAAGTTCATGACCAGCCACGGTTCGCACACTGCAACGCAGTGCGCAACTTTGGCTCATCAGATGCACTCAGGGCTGCAGCCTTATCACATGCTCCAACCGCAAACTAGTGACTCCCTGTGACCCAGTTCATGCTGCTAATTGGCAGCCTTTAAATTTGCCAGGAAAAATTAGCGCAAACTCTATTTGCTCCGTGCAGAGTGAAAGTCATCATCTGAGGCCACATGGCTGAGTCCTGCAGATGTGCACGCAGATATGGAGGATGTGTGAGCGGAAAAGTGAGTCATATCACCTGAAACTTGAACTGATGCTATCTGATGTGACTCATCTGTTTTTCTACCTAATGAAAAATCACCATCACTATTTTAGTATTGCTTAATGCCTATCTGTTGTGATGTGTCAGATGAATTCCTCTCCAGCACAGCTTTTCCACTTCGACTTCATTTGACATTATGTATGAGTTCATTTCGCTGAATAAATATATTTGGACAGAGGCTTCATGTTACTTCAGAGCTGTTTATTTTTATTCTCATATAACGTGGACATTGGAATAACAGATTACATTTTCATCAACTGGGGAGAAAGAAAAGGAATGCAAATACCCGCTGAAGCCAGGACCTAATAGTAAAAAAGTCAACGCTGTCAAACACAATTTCAGAGACGTGGGATGAACTCAATTTGATGAAGTGCACTTCTGGTGGGATGGTTTGATGATATTGTAGCAATGAGCTGCAATCACAGCGTTCCTGACCTCTGTGTCAAGCAGCCAAGTCCCCTGCCAAACACTGCAAGCAGATCCAACTGGGTCCAGAGTTGACCCACGGGCCCAGAATAGGACCTAAACTGAGTGACAGATGTTTTTGATAGCTTTCTTTTTTCTGTGCAAACCACAGCTCTGGCCTACTCTAATGTAAGTTGTAACCCTGAAGAATGCCTCTCCTCCAGCCTCTTAAAGACCCTCTCTGAATCCAAGCTCCAAACTTAAGACAACTTGTCCAACTCATGGATTTGGCCCACCACCATACACCTATCCCTCATCCCAAGACCCTTTTCTCCCAGCCCTGGAGTCTCCAGAGCACCCGCCTCCCTGCTGTGTCAGCCCTCCAACTGGCTGATCCCAAAGAACAGCCGTTAATCTGAGGAGGAACGTTGGAGAACGTCTCCTTTTAATTATCAGAAAGCTCAGAGCTGGGTTGGATAATGGATTCCAAATGGTGAGCTCGGGCAGGAGCCGGTTGCGGGGTTTGGAGGAGGTGGCCACGGAGTGAGCAAGAGGAGGAGGAGGAGGAGGAGGAGCAAAGAGATATGACTCCATCTCAGGTCCTGACCTTTGGCTGCCCCCTCGCTCGTGTGCTTTGCCACAGATTGAGACCAGATTGACTGCGTTAGCCGAGGACATGATTGAGTGACAGAATAATCTCACTAACAGAATCGCACACAGGCTAGTGGAGCTATCTTCCCCCCAGGGGCTATCTATCTGGGATGTGGATACCTTATATGCTCTAGAGATCTTTAACTCATGCTGATATTACTGACAGAGCAGCACCTCTCTACTCAGAGTAGGAATGGGTTGTTGGAGCGAGCAGCTCTCTCTCTCTCTGTCCCTCTCCCTGAGGACCAGAAGCCTATCAGTATTTATCTTCACAGAAAAGATGAATGAGTTAGAACCATAATCTGTTATTTTCTGTCCTCCTCTCTGTTCCCAGGACACACTGGTGGCTCGACGAAGATCTTACGGCCCGAAGGCTTAACACTAAAGCAAAAATAATAGAATCACACAAAAACAAAACACAAGCTAATCATTATGGCTCCAAACACATAACACATACACATTCATTCACACACGCGCACTACAAGACCACCCCTGAGAGCTGACCTGGCCATGCCCCCTGCCGCTCAGTGCTGGCGTGTGTCCAGAACAAACTGGGCCTCTCCGTAGGGAACAGCGGAGGCCTGAGGCCGTGCTGCTTAGCAGGCGCCGAGGGGGCGGCAGGCTGCCAGTGGTCAGTCGCTGCCGGAGCTTCTGGGAACGGTGTCACACTCACACTAACCCCCATCCTCACACCAGCCAGCTCCTGGGTTCAGGGCCGGGTGCAGAGGTCGAGAAAGAACCGCACTCCTACGACAGAGCAGCTGGATTTGCTGTCATGGATGAGCTCATTTTGGCCACCGTCCAAACAAGAGGCGAGCCAGGCTGCTCCCCCCCCCCTCCGACATGTGAGCTGTCTCCATGAAGTCACTCGCCGAGCATAGATCAACAGCAGAAGCACACAGGCTCTGTGCACACGGCCACAAACAAAGTCTAAAGACTCTCTGAGGTTCAACCAAGGCCAGAGTGATGACAGGATGAGGAGGTACATCTTAAGGACGGACGGACTGGCAACAGAAAAAAGGACTGAAACTCATTTGATTAAAAGAAACTGCAGCAAAGGCAAGGAGGCATACAAGAAAAAAACAGCACGCCTTCAAAGCTAAATGTAGCCTTATCATACCCATAATCAGGCTACTGTAAAAAAAACCCTCCTCTGACAGAGAGACGACTCAAAGTGATGCTAAGTGAGCAGCCTCAGCTTCTTTAATCAAACAGACACAGCACAAAGGGAGACATTTCCTCCTTCTCTCAGCAGGCCTCTTGATAATATTTTAACCCCGTCAGACACCCCAGTGGCTGGAAGTGTTGGCATTATACGTTTCTGCAAACTGAACTTTTCTTTACATTTCAGCAATGCTATGGTTGTTCTGTAGTTATGTTTAGACACAAAAATCACTTTGTTATGGTTAGAAAAACATCATCTTTGGGCTTAAAATATCCAGTTTTGGTGGCACAATCGCTGCTGGAAACACAGCCGATGTCTCGTTAAAAAACAAGTGCTGATATCTTGCAAAAAAAACTGACTGCTTTTGGTGGTGTAATCACCGCTGGAAATGCTGCCTATGTCTCACAAAAAAATAAAAATAAATAACTGCTTTTAGCGGCACAATTGCTGCTGGAAATGCTGCCGATGTCTTAAAAAAAAAACTACAAACACTTTGGTGGCACAATAACAGCTGAAAATCCCGCAGATACATGTGACTATGTCACTTTAGAAACAGTGATATGATTCCTATGTAGCATATCTGTGGTGTGCAGATATGTGCAATGCCAACATTTTCTTCTGGCGACTGGGCTGTGACAGGTCACCTGGTTTAACAACCTCGTCCCCTGCTCCCTTGTGCAATGATAACGCACAGACAGACACTGCATATATGCACCTACAAATATTGTTACTGCGAACAGTGTAAATGTGAAATGACAGGTTAATATGGATTCAGAGAGGTGCTGGAGCTGATAGTGGCTGTCAGACTGCTCCAGGACAGCAGCTATAAGGAAGGAAGGCTACCTAGAGTCTGCCTACTCCAACAAGGAAACACAAGCCAAGGAAACAGTTTATCTAAAACCCATTTTCTTTTGTACAGACTACAAGACTGCAGCGATAAGGTGGTTAGACCATATACAAAGTGCCCATTGTAAAACAGGAAGAAAACAATAAGGCTACGAGACAGCGTCAGGCTTGATCAGTCCACATTTGGGACAGACAAGTGGCCTTCTGTTCTGTCCCACTTGGAAAGTAGAGGAATAGCAAAGCAACAGAGGCCAGCAGCAGAATATTATATTTCCATTCGATTAGCAAAATTATTTATAAGCATGTGTGTGTGCTGTTGATATAAAAACACACTGCCCATTAGCCTGTGGTCTATAAAAGGACAGAGGCTTAGCAATTAACCCACATTCCCAAACTTAACCAGCTGCCTCCATTTCCAAATGACTATAATTCCAAACAACGTGGTAATTTCCTAGGCAGAGAGCGCATGTCTGGTGTGCTGCTGATTATGGCTTTTTGGAAACTTATAAAGACTGCGGTTTCCTGGAGGGAGACCGCATCAGCTGTCATATTCATAATTATAGCATTTCTGCTATTTCTATCAATCATGTAATTATCGTATCTGCTATTTCTATCAGTCATATAATTATCATATTCGGTCATTTCTACTAGAAACTTTGTTTAGTGAAGTTTTCTTTACAGTTCAAGATCCATGACGGCCAAAACATTTGGGACAGTGTGTGCTGCTTTTCTTTTCCAGCTCATTTTGAAGAGCTTTGCTTTGAGTGTTTGACCTGATGTTTGCATAGCTGAGCCGCCGCAGACTTAGGACCATTTGACTGTGGAGAAAGACACGTCTTAGCACATCAGGTGTGTGCTGCTGTCCTTACATAAACATTACGTACAGGTCTGGAGCGCACACACACACACAGCAGAATCCACTGAAGATGTGTTGATGCTTTTTTAATTACAGCTCCCTTTTCAAATCACTTAATAAAAACTTGCTCAAGACCATGACAAGTCAGCTGTAAAAGCAATTTATAACAACATGTTTAAACTTTAATTGAAGGGCTATTAAGAGTCCTTAAACTCAAAGCCAATCTAGTTGTAACAGCTGCTCCACAGAACCCCCACACCATAAATTTAGGGCAATTAAGGCTTGAGCTCTGCTAATGAATCTGACTAACAAGCTGGAGGAGGGTTGGTGTTCTTGCACCAGGTGTCGAGGCCATACGCAGGAAGTCCCAGCAGGAGTTAACACCTGGGAATAATAAAGTCTCGCAGCAGACAACAGCTCCACTCTGACAATATGATAAAAGCTTCAGTATATAGAACATAATGAAGCTTAAAGGAGTACTTTACCCGCAAAATGACCATTTGGATATCAGTTACTCGCCGTGTGTTACCTTAAATTTTTGGAGAAACCTTTGTTTTTCTCGCACGCCTCCATGGTGAATGAACAAAGAATCCACAAAAGGGCAAACATTCATGCTGGTGGAAGTAAGTTGTTTATCGCAGCCTGTTGTGCACACGACAAATTTTAGTCTTTTTTGGATTCTTCGGGCACCATGGAGGCATGTGAGAAACAGCTTTCTTCACAAATTCAAGGTAACACAGTGAGTAACTGATATACCAATGACTACAAAAAGTTTTCTTTTAGTTCAGTTTAACCACAATGATGTGCGATTCAGAAGTACCAGTGAGTATTCCAGTTTGTACGCAGATGGGCTCTAGCTTCCTTTTCTCCCAGTAAGGTATTAGACGGAAGTGAGAGGAAAAATGACTGAATAAACACAAGGTCATCTGGAGGGCAATTAGTGTAATATTGCCCCCTTTTCCAACACAGTTGGGCCATTGATTGCGAAGGAGGAAGTGATTTTAATTACATATGCGTCTGTGATGTTGATACTATCAGTGGATCATGAGGGAAAATTAGAAACACTCTGTTTGTTTCCGAGCAATAACAGAAACAAGTCTTCTGACTTTATTTACGGTAAAGCTGCACAGGCACCCTCATTGTCCTCTGGCACTGAAGACAAGGATGAACCATAATAAAAATCATGAGCTCTGAGAAGTTCGGCAATCTGCTGTATGTTGGGGAAACACTGCAGTGAGCTAAAATATGAGTAAGAGCACTGTCAGTACACATTTGTAATTCTAAGTGCATATATAGACATAAAATGATGCATATACCTGACCATGTTCTCTATGACAGATCTCAAGACACGGTCACCCTCTCCACTCCATAATCGTCAACTTGGGCAAACTGCTAGGGGTACTACTTAATCTCATAATAACTACAACAGTGGAAAGTGCACAGAGGTCTTTCCTAATATCACACCAAACTGAGTCAATGAGGGAGCAGCACCCCTCCCTTCCCCACTCCTCTAAAAGGCCACCATTGTATGTGAAGAATTGCCATGGCTACTGCCGGCAAACTGTAAGCCTTTTAGAATTATTAGCATTCCTGTCTACCCCAAGCACTGTAGCAAAGCTGCTCGCTTCACCATCAATCCGCCTCGAGAGAAACACACCATTTCTTTCATTAGAAACTACAGGAATTTCCATCTGGCTGGGAATTAATTAAAGTCGAATTATGGGCTGCTAGCAATATTGGACGAGCCAGACAAATTCAACAACACCCATGGAGGGTAAGAGTGAATGTGGCCTTGTTAATGAGCATGGTAAGAGGCTAGAAAAGCCACTTGTCAGAGGCACGAACTCTGCGGTTATTAGGCAAGGCGGCGATAAGACAATGTGACCATTGATAGATCAATTTTTCTTGGCCACAATTGATCCTTGTAGCAGCGTCTCTGCTTGATGCTAAATTTGTTTTTCAGAAGTGTCCATTGTATTCATTTATATAAGAGTAATGGTAACAGCTGAAGCATGTTGAAGTGGCTATAAATTTAAATGACTTCAAAGTGAGCATCACATGTCACATGTTAGTACTGTTGCAACACCATGTTAAAGGGACAGTTCACCCCCAAATCAAAAACACATATATTTCCTCTTACCTGTGGAGCTATTTGTCACACCAGATTGTTTTGGTGTGAGTTGTCGAATGCTGGAGATATCGGCCATAGAGATGTCTGTCTTCTCTCAATATAATGGAACTAGATGGCACTCGGCTTGTGGTGTTTAAAGCACCCATAAAACACATTTAAAAAGCTCAAAAGCAAAGTCTCTTTCCAGAAAACATGACCCCGGTTGAATGTATTCTTTTGGCGCTTTGAGAACCACAAACCGAGTGCCATCTAGTTCATTATATTCAAGAGAAGGCAGACATCTCTACAGCCTGTATCTTCAACACTCTGCCACTCATACCAAAAGACAAAAGGTCTTATTTTTATTAATCATTATGGATCATTATTTTGTGTTATAGTGCAGAGTTCCCACATTGATACTCAAATTAAGTGATCCATTTTAAAACAGGTGATGTGGAATTTGTAGATCCATTTCAACAGTGTTTGGAATAGAAGTCAATGGTTTCATGATTACTGACTGTAGAAGAATAACTAGGCCATGATGCTGCTGATGATCTGGCAGCACACACACAATTACAAGAGCTGCTGAAAGCCAAAAGCATGAGATTAAAATAAAAAAAATTTTTTCCAAATAACTGGCAGTTTCCGTGGTTAAATTAATCATATGACTGAAAAATGTAATGCAATATAGTGATTACCAGCTTGGGGAGTTTCTGCAATGTAGCATAAACAATCAGAAACCACCTAATTCTAAAATAATGCGACAATTGTATCATTGTCAGTGACACAGGGAACCTGACTGAGACAATGTGGCCACTATCAGACCCTAATGAGAAAGCCTGGACCAACGGTGACACAACAGGCTCTGTTCCACAGGCAAGCAGGGAGGCTCCGCTATCAGACCTGGGACTCCTCCAGTCCCTGGCACCTCCACTGATGCAGAAAAAGTAGGTCTGCGTGGGACCCGAGGGAAAGCAGGGCCCCAGTCACATTCCACGGTTCGTGCCAAAACAGCTAAATGGCAACAATTTCCCTGGAGTGCACGTAAGCGATAGTTTCGGTTTCACCTATCTGTGTTGTTCCAGGAACAGGTTACAAGTAAACAGGTGCACTGAAACTATCCCCAAAGTCTCACTAGACTGTGACCTGAATGGAACATGTGAGAAAGGTGTTATGCATGGCTTAGTGTGTTTAAAGTTTAGATGTTGCAACACTGTTAATAATGTGATTTACTGTTTTTACTTTATGACAGTTTGAGTTTTTGATTTGATGTACCTGTGAACTTTGTGTAATAAAAACAAAACTAGCAGAAAAAAACTGATGTTTTCTCATCCGTTTATTGTTATGTTAAACCGTCAGATTGTGATTCACTCCATGTGTTGTTTTTGGCGCATGGACGGACCAGCTGATATGGGGCAGCTTCATAAAGACCAGATCCATTCTTAATGCTTACAGCATGTCGTCCATGTTGTTGTTGCTTTGCAGCTGGTGTTCACAGCGACCGGTGATCAGGAAACCTGGACAGGGCTCGGCTGATGATGAAAGACAGTGGTGAGAGTTAACTCAGCCCAAAGGAGGGGGGGCAAAGAGATATAAGAGTTTTATCTGCCTACAAAAATCCTGGTTACCTTGGTAACCACCTGTGGCTTGGGGACTCCCAACCAATCGCAAAGCTGATTCCTGTGGGTCCGTACAGTGGCGAGTTCGCTCTCCCTGGAACACCCAGCACGACAACGTGTCACACACACCAAAAGCATTTAACACTTGGAGAATATTTGATAATTGCTATGTGTACACCAACCAATTAGTGTCGCTTAGCAGGGTCATGACATCATCCAGCACTTCTGGGTCTATGACATCATCGTAGGTCAGCAGCATCTCGTACATCTGGCTGGCTGTCGTCTTTCTTATCTACAGTAGTGGGAAAAGAACAGGTAATTATTTTTCTGCTGTAGCTACTAATTCTGCAGCTATGCTAGTAGCTTTGTGAGTCTGTACTGATCAAAATGCTAACTCAGGCAGCGAATATGTTTTTCGTAGGCGGAATCCGGGAAAATCATGAATATTAATGAGGCGATAGCCAGAGATGATCCAATCTCGTTGGTTAAATCCCTGATCCAATCCAAAAAGGCCAAAATCCGCCGTCACGTGACTAGATGCCTCACTCGCGCTTCCCTAAGGAGGAGGAAGAATCACCCATATTGTAATGTGTATTTATTATTAAACTAACGTTAGTCAAACGAATCTCTCTGATTCGCGTGTGTGTATTATTCATTAGATTGACAATTTTTTCTACCCTTCTATCCATGATTGTGATGCAGAAGTATAGCAATGCAAGTAATTATTAAATATATAAATAATTTCTACATAATGTATTTATAGTAATTGCAAGTAATTATTCAATATATAAATAATTTCTACATAATGTATTTATAGTAATTGCAAGAAATTATTCAATATATAAATAATTTCTACATAATGGAATTATAGCAATGCAAGTAATTATTAAATATATAAATAATTTCTACATAATGTATTTATAGTAATTGCAAGTAATTATTCAATAAATAATTTCTACATAATGTATTTATAGTAATTGCAAGAAATTATTCAATATATAAATAATTTCTACATAATGGAATTATAGTAATGGCGTAATTAAGAAGAACGATGAACTATTTACAGTGTAGGCCTATCAACACAGCCTAATGATCAAACAAAAGAGCAAACAAATGAATCAACATTTCTCTTTTATAGAAATATCCAAGATTACAAAGGCAAACAAATCAACATTTCTAATCTAGCCTCACAATTTCGTTACAGCTGTTCGGTGTGTGAAGGCGAAGTTGGACTTAGATTTTCATTTCTAAGTAACGGCGGCAGACTGGCTGTAGAGAAGATATGAATGAAGGCATGATGACATAGCTCTGGCTGGGGTGCGAGTTTGACTGACAGGCTGCCTGTCTAATCCTAGCACTCGAGGGCGGGATTATGTAAATTTTTCCCGGATTCCGCCTACGAAAAACATACTCGCACTCAGGCATGCTAACATGCTTATAATGACAATGTAGGCATACTGATGTTTCACAGGTATGTTCACCTTCTTAGGCCTAGTCCACATGGACACAGGCGTTTTTGCAAACATAGCTTTTTTTTTTATTTTTTTTTTAAGTATTTTGGCCTCCTGTCATCACGCAAACTGTATTTTCAAAGTCCATCAGCGTGAAGATTTTTAGACACTCTGTTACGAGGCATTACAAATGAGGTGGCATTTCGTGCAATGGTGAACATGACCAGGATATTCCTGGTTCTAACCTTGCTAACAGGACTTCTTAAATAGACAGAACTCCCTCTGCACAGCAAGTCCCAAGGATCAGGTGCTGGTCGGCCGCAAGAACATCTCAGATAAAATCATCACCATAAACCACAGCACACTGAACTGAATTACTGTGATTTTATTAAGAGCGAACGATGCGTTTCGCCCATGGCTTCTTCAGGTTTGCTCAACAGAATCACATGAGCACTCACAGGTGTGCTAAATATACACGGGTGACATGAATAATTATCACAGTTATTTCACTTTTTCTTTTTCAATACTGTTTCTTTCACATTCTTCAAAAACATTTTTCAAAAGATAATTTTCAATAATACAAGAGTTACAAGAATAATATGAGACTCAACCTCATCCCATTGTGTAGATGACTGAGACGAAGATTTGATAAAGGAAGTTAGACTGCAGGTCAGGATTTTTTACATAGAAAAACAAAAAAGCACAAAGCTTGCTTCAGGCACACCGACAGCTCTGTGTGCCTGAAGCAAGCTTTGTGCTTTTTTGTTTTTCTATAATTGACTATTTTCAACTTCAAGAGCACCTGGCACTCATCTGGAATCCACTACCTCTCACCTGTGAGCACTCGGTAATTTGTCGTTGTTTGCTCTAGGATTTTTTTACATGTTTACACATGACCGTACATTACTCTTCCACTGTACTGAGGAGCAGAGGCGTCAGAATATGCTACGGAGGTCACAGCTCCGGGGTAGCCTTCAGGCTGCTGATTGGCCAACATTTTCTCCTTTGAGTGGTTATATTGCCTGTGGGTTTGGGTTTGGCTTGCTCTTAACAGCACTTCAGTTGTGTTTTTGTGCTTTCATTTAGACAGAGATTTTTTCATAACAGCGTGTGTGGATGGGATTTTTTTTTTAGAGCGAAGGAGGGAAAAACCCCATTCACAAAAATACTTGTGTCTGGGTCGACTAAGCCTGAGTTAAGTGTGTGTGCATGCAAACTCTAGGGATTACCAAAGTCATTAGGATTCATCCTCTAAACACCATGACTCGCAGCGTAATTTATCTCACAGTTATATAGAGATGTCTCAGATGGGAAAGAAATGGTGGACCAACCAACCAACCAACCAACCAACCAACATTGTCCAATAAACCAGAGTGGCTGCAGATTTTGTCAGTGGTTTCACACATCTATTAAGGATGGGTGAGTACTCCTGTCTCTTATAAACTTACCACAGGGAAGGAATGGCAGAGTAGCATCAGCAGCTGGGACAAAACTTTCTTCCTCACCTCACCCTGGAACTGGATCAGCCCACAGAAGCTGGAAAAAAACATCATGGAAAGTCAACATGGACGTCATATTTCTCACTCAGTCCGGCGTACAATGCATACGACTGTCAGTGAGGATGGAGACTTACACAGATATACAGGCACGCAGCTTGGAAATGTCTTTGGCTTTCTTGAACTCTTTGCAAAGAGCCAAAAGGTCCACACAGAACGGATGGCTTAGAAAACAAAGACAGAGAAAAACTTGAGCTTTTACACATATTATTCACATTTTAATTTTAACAAAGCGGTTGCAACACTTACTTTGCTTGTGTGGTGAAGATTTCAAAGCAGCTGTTGGCAAGCATCTGATTGAGCATCTTAAGAAAGGGAACAGACACCCTGTAAAAAGGAAAAGGAAAAAACACTCACTTAAGTTAAAGAGAAAATGTATTATGCTGTGAGTATTTTTCTGGTGGCTTGTAAGTGTATTTGTTAAGAATGAATCCCTTAATGTACATAACCAAAGGTAAAGAACAGTTAACAAACTTAAAGAAGTGATTTTAAAAACACCAGCATGACACATCATCCCACAGTCTATGATGAACGGGCCTGTAGTGATGCATCTAGAGAGATCAAGGAGGAAACGAAAGGGTCTGTGTTTGTGTGTGTGTACCTGTCGTTGCGGAGATTATCTCTGAAGATGCTCAGCAACGTATCTCCAAACTGTGTCAGAGCAGCACTGTCGTTTTGGATCCCTCTCAGGTAGTCAAATAACGACTGGGAGGAAAAATGCACCTGAATGAAGACAGTGGAGAGCATTTAAGGTTAAAATGGTGGACTTAAACAAACAGATTCTCTCTTATTGTTGCAGGGTTGGGTGCTAACTACACCTGTCTAACACTATGATTTGCTTTATGGAACTGTGTAGCTGTTGTAACTTGTAGAATAAGTTACAGAGTCGAGGTGGGAATATATACAAATTTATCGTGTCTAACGATAAAACACAATAAGTGGATCGTGGTGAATTTCCATTATTGGAATAATAGTAAATATCATGTTAAGTTCAGTGCAACTGTAAGAGTTTTAAAGGTCCAGTGTGGAGGATTTAGAGGCATCTGTTGGCAGAAATGGTATTTATATATAATATATATAATATCTTAAACTTCAGGAGCAGTTAAAGATCTGCAACCTGACCACCAGATGCCACTAAATCCTACACACTGGACCCTTTAGCACATTTTGATGATTATAAAATCATGAATCGCATTTATTTTGGCTGAGTCAAACGCGACATGAAATTTTTATATTGTCTCATGCCTAGTACAGGGAGCTCTTTACGTTTTACAATTTCCTGAACAATAACTTTGCCATGTTGTAAAATTTTGTTCTCTGTCAGCTTTAATACTAAAAAACAGAAGGAATATAAATTACTGATAAAAACTGTGTTCATGAGCGAGTGAGGGTGAACCTGAGGGAAAGAAAAACACTTCAAATGATGATATCATCAGGCAGCAGGAAAGAAAGTGTCAAACCTTGACACTTACGACATAGCAACACAACATAGCAACACAATATGATAAAGATAAACAAAGTTACATGAAACTGATTGCTTAATTCCCCCTGAATACAGAATAGTGTGTTTTTTATGTGTGTTTCTGTCATTAAATGTAATTCAACACCAGAAATGATGCACATTCATACTGTGAAACAGTTGGTACAGTTATTTTTCCTCAGTCGTGGGTCTCTTGGGAAAGTTTCTGCTGTTTGACTTTTGCACAGCCTTATGATCCGTCTACACTGAGGCTGGCCTTCAAGGCAGTTCCTGGAAGGTTAGTGGATGCTTCATCTCTCTGGCGTGTGTGAATATGCGCCTGTGGTGTGAGAATGGTAATCTTGGCTCATGTATTGATGCAGTATTGGCTCAGTTTCCTGCATGCAACCCTGTACAAACATATCAGTCCTTCCCCTCTCCAAGGATGTATCTGTGGCAAAGACAGGCTGGGAGAGTAGGAGGTAAAAGCGAGACAAGAGCCAGATCTTCTCAGTGGGAATATGTTTACAGCCTCCTTTGGCAGATGAGTTTCACTTAACTGCTGCTATTACAGGCTTTAAACGTATTTTCTTTTATTACATCCACAAACACTAAAAGTTAAAAATAACCCAACCATCACAAATCTTCGCAGGCAGGACCTATTTCCAGTGATTGCTTTTAACAGGTTAGGTCATAGTGAAGGAGCGGGGAGAACTTGATCAACTCCGGTTTGGGGCGCTTGCTGTGCCTCCTGAGTGATGCTGTGCAAAGGGTCAAGAGTGGAAAGTATCGGACACGCTTTTTAAGCTGTTACTTAGTGCTGGATTGCAAAGATTTAACTGATGGGAAACTCTGGCCTGCCAGCACCACGAGGGACCCGTCAGATCAATTTGTTCGGGATAACTCTGGATCAACGCTTTGAGCTCAGGTGGTTGCCACAGTGCTGGCAGCAGGGACAGGGTGGAGATAAATCACATTAACACAGCCTGATATCTGTGATCTTAAAAATAAGTTGGAAGTGAGGCATTAGAGGGAAGCGGATACAGAAGTGAGTGGACTACATTAGACACATGGCTCCCCCTGTTGGCCTGAAATGCTCCTGAACATTAACAACGCAGTGCTGACTTTGCCAACTCATTACTGACAGCAGGATTTACCACCATCTGATACAAGAACAACAAATAGCCTGATGGTGTGATGAACATTAAATTCCTAGAATGAAATGGCCCAGGGCGGTACGTGCAAACATCCCAGCTCGCTAATGAGCAAAGTGCAACGTTACACCATTAAGCATCTCTATTATATGTACTTTTCCAGGAGGAGGAGATTTCATACCCTCAGTAAAACACTGAAACAACATCTTTAAGGGCAGTAAAATGCTAAAATCAATTATATTAGATCCGAACTTCTGGGTTCGGGCCAGGCTGTAATTCAAAATTCCCTCAGCTTGAATTAGGTTGAGTTCTTTCCCGTGTTCTTTTTTTTTAAAAATCTTCTTATGCAGACCTTATACTCTGTGTCATGTCATGAATGTTGTACCGGTTGTGCCGTCATCAACCTATTATAGCTAATGAAAACGGTGAGATTTAGACGCCGCTTTAACTGAGAAAACACTAAAATTATGGGGTAATTTGCTCACATACCATACACAAATTCTAGCGTGCTGCACAGGAGACTCATGAAACTCGCAATTCTCATGCGTAAATGGCAAGAGTTCCATTGGACTGGAGGGAAAACGAGAGACAGAGAGGAAGGAGGGGCTGCAAGGCAACTTGGTTGGTACTGTTTGAGTCTGCTCCCCCAACAGTGGAAGAGACAAGCGCAACATGCAGCAAAGAGCAGTAACCATCATCTGCAGGCTGCATCTGCGTGGACAATTGTGCACACTCAAAAATGGAGACGCACTAAGGGTCACAGCCTGATCTGCCAAACTTGTTGTGTGCGAGATGCAGAGCTGATGACAGACTCTTGAAAACAGCAGGAACAGTAGAAGTGTTGTGGGGAAACATGTCAGCCTTGAGCTTGTGATAAATGTTATATTTTAGTTTTTTAACTGGGTTCAGGCCTGAAATTGCTGCCGTGGTTTGGGTTCGGGTCAGGCTGAGATAGAAACAATGTGTGTCCATCTATGGTTTAGTTTGACTTTTTGGGCCAAAAGCTCTAATAGGTCGTAGGGGAACCATGAGCTCCTTATCATAGATTGTACAAGCAGCTGAAGAGATGGAATTTAAGCAGTGGCAGGGAAAGAGGGAGGAGGAGCTAAAAGGCAGGCAGTTTTTTTTCATTCAAGCAAGGGTCAACAGACAGAGTATAATCAAACTGAAGAGGGATGATCATGTCAAGCTGATTAGATTAAAGCTGGGGCACTGCTGTTGGTAGGGAAACACCAAGACGGGGAATGTATAGAATGTGGAGTGATGAAGATGGTGCAACATGTGATGCTTCAGCAACGGCTGTACACTGAAGGAAGGTAGACGTTGTTGGAAGGAGTGGTCAAGTTGGAAGTGCTGAAATACTCTCTTTTGAAAAGCCAAAATGCCAGGAAAATCATTGACTTTCTCCACACAACGGGCCTGTATCCCAGGATTTAGGCAGTAGGTGCCTGCTAAGGTATAATGACCAACACACCTTATCTGCCATTAAAAGCCAACAGAAGAAGAAAAAGGAGGAGGGACGGAAATCAATTCTTTCAAAACATATTGCCTCAATTGTTGTTTTTCTTTAAAGTCTTTCTGTACATCATGCTGCCTTATAGTCACATTATTCTACTTCTCCCATCACAGTTAACCTACTGTGGATTCGGTGATCCCTCCCACAGACACAGTGAGGCCCAGCAGGGTGTGGTACTGATACTCGGGCAATCCCAGCAGCTGGGTGATATACTGGAAAGCTTGGGATGGAGCATTCCAGTTCAGACTGGTTGAGGTTTCACTGAAAGACAGAGAGAGTAAAGTCACAGATCAACAAGTATCACAGGTTGTCACACATACAACTGGTCCACATCAAACTTTAAAACTTTACGTATATTGCTACAACAGTCCGGTATAAAAGGCTGTTTAAAATCACTGCAGCTTGTCATGCTGCTGAACGAGCTGCAGGTTGAGGGCAAGGGGTGACTCACACAGGAAAAATGCTCATCAGCTCCTCTCTGTGGGGGATGTGAGGTACTGCAGGCTCTGTGCTGTGCAGGAGGCGCAGGAAGACGTTGCCAGCGTGGGCTCTGTAGCGGTCAATCTTCTCCGCTGACTGCTGGGCCAAGCAGCACATCATACTCTTCACCCTGCGTACAGCATAGCAGGAAATGAAGAAAATAAGTCCAACAGTTTATTCCACCCAATCAGAAACCCATGCAAGGAGTAACTTCACTAAACTCCACTAAGGTATCACCAAATTGACCATTTGGTGTTCTAACTTATACCAACGTCTGAACTTTTTTAGCTAGGGTGCTCAGGGTTTGGAATACCACGTGAAAATACAGTACTGCATGTAAAATTTGAGATGTACAAGGTCAGATCTACATGCACCTGTGCAGGTAATGTCTTATAGCTTTCAACTCTCACTGACTTTAAGACCCATGCAACTGACATGTTTCACGCTCTCTCACGCCAAACGTCCTTTTTGTCATGCAGTGAAAAACAAATGTATAACTGGTAACAATGTGGCATGACAAGAGGACACTGAAAGTGCTCAGACACACAAGACAAAGAGGCACAGCTCCACAGCTGTTCTCTCTCTAAACGTTCTCTCGGAACCAAACTGGGTCTTCTTACTCGGTCTGACCCAATGTTGAGAGTAGGAGGACAGTTAGCTCACCTCCCAGCCCTCCTTTTAACTGCTGAAGGGTGACTCAGTGTATTACTGTTTGAATAACACAAAACCAATGTTTATTTAATACCTACATGCTTACTTTCCAATACTATTGAAAATTATGATTTAAGAATTGAACTAAATTTGTCTCATGTAGCAGTTTTTTTCATTATCAACGTGAAGTTAATTTATTTTACATAAACATTTTTACAGTAAATAAAGCCAGTCATTTTAAAAGCTTCCATGTAGTGTGACCACGTGACTCAAATTTAATACCAACATAAATCACTACACCAGACACACCTCTTTATATGAGGGTTAAATGTTTTTGTTATATTCACAAATATTTTTATGAAAACATTCTTTCCAACAGCTCCCAGTGTTACCTTTACTTTCATTTATATTCACAAACAGCTGTTGTAATCATAAGAAGTTGATAATTTAATCAATTAGTATGAATAAATATCCATAGAATTTTTTTTTTTTGCTAGAGCAGAAGTCCTCAATCCTCCCATCCTCTGTCTGGCTTAAAAACATGGTGTTTTTTTCTCAAACTTGAGAAGATAAAATTCACTATCAGGTGCTCTGAAGACTGTTTCTTTAAGAAATGGCAATTGCTTAATTGTAATTGTGCAATATTACTATTCACTGTCACACAATGTTACTTAAAAGACCTACTCCTCCTTTTTTCCTTTCCTTTCTTTTATTTACTTACCCCCCTTTTTTCTACTGTGCTTTCTTTTTATATGGAATATTGTGTGTATTGAACCTGTACCTACATGGACTTTCAAGGTAGGGTGGGAAGGGATGAGTGGGAGATAGGGAGGAATGTTTAATGAAGAAAAGAATAATGGAGGGAAAAGTATTGTTACAATTGTAATTCTGTATGATTTGCAGCTATCCTTCAATAAAAAATGTCATTAAAAAAAAAAGAAAATACAAAGAAAGAAGTCATTGAAGAAGTCCCAATATGATTAGGAAAAAACAGTTTCCATGTTCGCTTTGTTGAGAGGGCACTTAAAATGTTCCTATGACCATATGAAATATAAAGCAGTTTAACTGTACAGTAATTTTTAATTGCATCAGGCCAACGTGCAGGTAATGACGGACAAATACACAAAATGGTGCTGTCAAAAACATTTTAGTTCAGTTATAAAAAATTGGTGCATGCCGTTTTAAAAGTTACATTTACCAGTGCATGTACACAGAAAAAAGTATTTCCGACCCTGGTTCTGGTGACAAAGATAAATGGTAACAAATAATTACCATTAATTAATACATTTTACACTATAAGCCCAAATGAAACACTGGGTGTAATTTCTAGCATTACATAGCTCTTTTTTTTTTCTTTTTTTTTTTACATCAGCTAATGACCAATCAACATTAAAAGTAAATGTTACGCAACTTTTTTGATCCCAATCGTCTATTATTTTTACAAAACCTGCATGACCCGAGTTGGATTGACTTAGGCCGAGGCATGTGGCCACACCTTGAGACATCCAAGTGACTCCAGTTATTACTCAAGCCAATAAACAACCAGCAAGTCTGTGACCGACAGGCATTTTAACTTTTATGGTCACCTGCTGGTGACGTGAAACAGACGTTGGTGTTGATCAGACTTTTCTGTTTGCTACTCACAGGTTTGGCTTAAGGATCTCTGGAGCACTGCTGGCCACCAGCAGAGTCACATCCATCAGACTAGTCATGGCTGCCTCCCTCACCCTGGGAACATGAAAGAGAGAGTAAAGACTTAATGCTTGCTGTGACATGGGCGTGAATCTACCTTATGCACACTGACCTGGGTCATTGTGATCTCAAGACTTATAAATGAGGCAGCTCCTTAAAAATTTACAAAGCAAACATGACAAATGACGCAACCATATAAAAAAAAAAATCTAGCATAAGGACGCATGCCATCATTTGAAGATTGTATTTCAGTGTCACTGGATTTGGCAGTTTTATAGTCAAATTAGCTTCATGGCTGCAGGGCACAATTTGTTTATGTGAAATGTTAGTCACAGCATTCATTCAAAAGTCACACCCTGAGACAGGTGCTCAGCGGAGAGAAATCTGTCTCCGTTTGGGTGTGGGCTTGAAAAAAAAAGCAGGAAAGTGTGGAACAGAAATAAAAACAGTAACAGGAGAGATGAGGAAGGACGAACAAGGAGGAAAACAGAGAGAAAGAATGTAGGAAAGAAGAAGGTTTCTAGACAGTGTGAAAGACAACGCAGCCCATCCCATGTTGTGAGGACAAGCGACAAGCCTGGTGACATTCCAGGCGAGGCGGTAAGCATGTCCTCAGGCTACTAATGAGACAGGCATGTGTGTCATTGTTATGTCTTCGTGTCCCTAGGTGGAGGGACAGAAAAACACCAGAAGCCTCAGGCAGGGGAGCATTCCTGATCCCTGAGGCAAATCAAAAGAGCATTTGTGAGCTTTGAGTGTGTGTATTTACTAAAGTGTGTTGATGTGGAAGTTTACTCACCAGGCCCCGACATCCCCTCTGCTGTCTGTCATGTAGTCATTCATGCCGTTGAGCAGGACCCCATACACCTCTGCCACATTCGCCGCGCATAGAGTGCAGTCTGGGGAGCCATCGGCACAAACACCCGTCTTCACACACACTCTGATAGAGGATGAAAAATGAACACATATTAAGAAAGACTCACCCACAAAATGGCCACTAAAGGAGATACAGTATCTGATGAACTGGGGAAATGAGAAAAAAAATATTGAACTCTGAGGAAAAACACTAAAAAAAGTTGTGGAGAGACAAATGGACAGACACGTCAATCAGGTCGTGCAGGTATAGTCAGGCAACTGTTGATTTTAGCTTTACTGCCTACACAACTACGCAGCTACACTAACAGATAGGGAAGACAATGAACAGAGGAGAGACCGGGGGACCTTCACAGCATAAGCCTGAACCCCCCAAGCAAGACAATGCACCATGCCATACCGCAACAAATGTTCAGAAATTGCCCGAAGTACTGACAAAGAGCTCATGGTATCAACCTGGGCCCCCAATATGCCAAATCCCAATCTGATCGAGCATCTGTAGGCACGCTGGTACCCCACTTCACCACCAATGTGACTCAAAGGATCCGCCACCAACACCCTAGTGCCATACACCACAGGACACCGCCAAAGAGGTCCTGTATCCATGCCTCTAGAGATCAGAGCCAACTCCAATCAAAGGAGGCCCCATTGTAGATCAGGGGTATATCTGGGGTACCAGCACATTCCACAGATGTTTGAGCTTATTTTAATCATGTGCATTATTAAATCCATAAAGACTAAGTTGTTCTTTATGTCATTTCTCCGCTTTTCTTCCCACTGTAACTTGTGTCACTCACTATCAGTGCACCATGCACACACACGCACAAACACACACAGACCTGCATTTATTTTGACAGGCTGTTATGTTACAAAGACTATTGCACATTCACACATATCAACTTTCTTGTCAAGCTTAAGTTAGGCTTACATAACCACAGGCTTATGACAAAAGGACCTGGCAACTCCCACATGGCGAGGGTGGGAGAGATGCTGTGCTGCTGCCAGAGGAGCTGCTGACTGAGTTTACTTTGGACAGAAAGTTGCCAAAAGAGTCTGAAAAGTCAGACGATATTCATAAAACAAGACTAACGACACCACCGACTCCACACCACTGAAGACACTCCCCTTTTTGGAACTAAGTTCTCCACCGTGGAGCTCATAGCAACTTGCTTTTGTCCATGACATCATCATGTCAACAAGCCAGAATACTGCCGTTATGATGAGATGATTTTTTATTTTAACACATTAAAAATTATACCAGTATTATCTTAAACAATATGACATAACCTATGTGAAGTTGACCACTGACCTTTATCCGACTAGGTTACATACATATGAATATATGCTAACATATGAATTCTTGAGTTTTGGTCAAAAACATTTTGTGAGATCAGAGTGACCTCTGACCTTTGACGACCAAATTCTAGTCAGTTCATCCTTAAGTCCAATGGGACGTTTGTGCCAAATTAAAAGAAATTCCCTCAAGGCGTTCCTGATACTGCATAAATGAAAATGGAACCAAAGACTCGAAAACATAATTTCTCCGACAAACAGCCATTGGCAGCAGTAAGGCATAAAAAGAAAATAGAGGGAGTAAATAAAATTGTTTATGAATACTCACTGAGAAATTGCTGTGACTGCATCTCTCCTTGCCTCTGTGAAACTCCCCTCCTTCTGGCTGACAGTGCACATCTGCTCGAGGCCTTCAACGATCTAACGCAGCCAAATACATGCACGCACACACACACAGACACACACACAGACAGGCAGACAAACACACGCACGCACAGATATACGGTCTTAAATTTAAATACTGAGGCAGTGAGATGTTAAAATGGATAGAAAATGTACACATCCTCTCAGCACACACCTGCTCCAGTTTGCTGTGGATCATAAATCTTGGCAAACAGCCCAGGGCAAGGGCAGATCCACAACGAGTGAGCATCTGCGGCCTCTTCAGCCCTTCAATGTACTGAGATACCAGGACATCTACACACAAACACACACACATGCCATGCAGAGATTACTTTCTGATTCAGATGTACCGCATAACAATTGAAACCAGGGAAAAATACTCAACTCACCCTGCATTTTTGAGTCAGCCTGACCCGGCTCGGCCTGGTAGTACTCCTCACACAAGGCGGACAAGGCCGATACCACGGCACCCTACAGACCAAGGAGGATGAAGATCAATGAGTAATAAACGACAAATAATCTTCCTGAATGAAGACTAGTATTTTATAAACAAATAGTGGAAGTCTTCCATTCCACCATTTTGAAACGTACCATAATGTTTCTTCAGTTTCATAAAGCAAAGCTTACCAATATGGCGTCCTTCACACCACTAGAAACAAGATGAAGAGTCTTTATGGTGTCGTCAAGAAGCCACTGCCACCCAGCTGAAACAATGTGTCACCACATTAGAGACAATGAACTAACATGCTGAATATAATAAAACATCTCAAAGCACAAAACTGTTTTAAAAAAGTACTTACTGATCACAGGGTCGTTCTTAAAAGGCATCTGGGACAGGGACAGCTTTTCAATAAGACCACACACTGTAGAAAAGATAACACTGATTACATCTACTGCACTACAAAAAATAGCAATGCTCTTAATGTCTCCTATTTCTTTCAACAACTAATTAAAACAAAAGTATTGTTTTATAAAAGCCATTTTTTAAAATCTGTTGTTAGACTTACTGGCTGGCCTCATCAGCTCTCCACCAAAACCCCTAAGAAAAAGCAGAATTTTCATATGAACATTTACATTTTTTAACATACAGCTACTGAAAAATCAAACAGCTCTTTTCCGCCTACCTGTACTGTTTTCTGTCGTGTAGCTGGAAGCAAGTAAACAAATGTATATCAGCAACAGAGGACATTTTCATGACTTTATTCAACTCGAAACAACTTATTTTTGGTCACCTACCGTCTGGTGAATGTTCTTTAATGCATCCACACATTCTGAAGAAATGATGTCCACCACAGTCCTGTAGGACAAATACAGGAACACAACAAGTGAAGCTCATTTCTGCTCAAAGTTTCAGTGTCTGTCATCATATTTCATGATGTCATCACCCTAAATAAATGAAAAAAAAATCCTCAATTTGACTAAAAGTTTTATTTTTACTAATTTACTACTACTGGAGGTGCATGCCTTGCTTAGTGTGCAGCAAGTGTGAGAACAAACTATTTTTGACTGCATTAAAAATGTTGTTTTTGAAAGATTAAATGCCAGCAAATGTGGATTGAAGCAGACTATTTCATTAAATGTCATGTCACGTTGTCTCTCAGTTTACTAATTGTCTTGCATCATTGTTGCTCTTTGTGCATGGCTTTTTATAATGTGCTTATTGTCTATGTCCTGTTTGCTTGTGGCCTGTCAGTTTGTTAATGTGTTATGTGTAATCAATTGTTGATGTTGGTGCTGCTACTCAGTGTTGTTTTTTGTCGGTTGCAACTGTTTGCTGTTTGAGCTGAGTCTCTGTTAGCATGCATGTGTATGTATGAATTTTTGCATTGCTCTTTGTATTTTAATCTTTATTCAGATTTAGTTTTTTTATTCTTTAATGTATTATTTGTATGTTTGTAACTAAATCTTTTATATTCTTTTAGGGTGACTATTCAACATCAGTCCAGGGACAGCAGATGTAAAATAGCCTTTTGGCTAATTCTGGCATTTTTACTTTTTTTTAAAAAAATGAAAAGAAAAACGTTTTATTAATGTGCATTGTCCCTGATCTCTAAACCTTAAATAAAAATAAAAAATAAATAAAATAAAATAAAAATGTTGTGAATTTTGGAGGTATTATATCGATCTTTTTTTTTTTTTTTTTTCTCAATACATTTTTACTTTGGGACTTAACAGTGCTCTGGAATTCAGAAATATTTGGATCACTGAGAACAATCTCCTGCAGCCACAGCTGGAATGTAATTGTACAAACAGCATAATATCAATAATATTAGTGTAGCCTAACCTTTATACTGAGTTGAATGGTATGAATAGAAATGAAAAAAAAAAAAAAGCTGCACAACGCTTGAATTTAAAATTCAAATGTCAACGTTTCAACTGAAGCTTTGTCTCTTCATAACAGCCTTCCAATTCATAAAGTAGGAAACAGAATTGCAAACTTAGGGTTGCTACAGCTTAAAGCAAGTTAGATTTAGGACTTTTTAAGACTTTTATAATGCCACTCAGAATGAAATTTATATCAACTGTACAATGTCCAAAATTGAAGAGAAAAAACATCATGAACTAACATCAGTTATTTAGGATAAGGGACCATTTTGCCCAAATAAACAGAGCAAGGAAATAGTTGGCATTTGTTGGCAGGTTTTCTTAATGCTTTCTTTTGTTTCTTACTCACCAAGTGGGGTTCCACTGCCTTAAATACCATCATGGCAAATCTCAAAAACATTTTGCATAAAGAATATCGAGCCTCGTATGTGTTGCCTTGTACCAGTTTCAGCCATGCTGCGGAATCTTGGTTAAAAAGCTAATTTTCCCCTGTCGTCCAGGGTACAATTTTTTTTAGGTTTTACAGTGAGAAAAAAAATTATCAGGCAGAAAAAAACAAAAATCCTACCTCCCATGTCTCAGAATTTTAAGACTTTTTAAAGATTGATTTAAGACATTTTAATACTAGTTAAGGCCTTAGTTTAGATTAATGAAATCAATGCCTTTTAAGACTTTTTGTAATTACTTAAGGGTGCAGTTCTTATCATTGAATTAGTTATTACACACTGTTTTCTACAGTAGCTGCATGGCCAACAGGTACATTGTGTTGTTTGTTTAGCCACACACAGTCTCAAAGCCTTCTGTTTTTAGCTGACGTAATAGTTCACGTCATGCCAAATGCTCATCTTCACGGTATATCACCACTGTAGGAATGTTTTAAAAATATGTCATATGTATGAACTGGGACATTTTGTTCCACCGGCTTGGTATTAAAGGCTACCTGTTGGTCTGTAGGCCCAGCTTGTAAAGAGCGTGTGTGATCTCTGCACATGCCAGGATGGCTCCATGGCGACCGTGGAGGTCAAGACCCACTGCCATGGGCAACAGCTGTGGCAAAACTGAATCCAGCAAAAAAGACAGAACATAAATACTCATGACCTCATGATTATAGGTTTCCAAAAGGCATTTTCTTTTGAGCCTACTTTCTCCATTGCCTGTGGAACAGGTAAGGTGACATTGTTTACCTGTTGTTGCCATATAATCAGGCGCTTGAGGCGTCAGGTTGTGGAGTGCTTTGGTGGAGAGCTCTCGAATCACGCTGCAAAACACATACAAAGACTATAGTATTGTGTTCAAAACTACTGTATCTACACAGTCATATTAGGCAGCATTTATGAGGAGAGGGAGACACAAACACTCACCTATCCCAGTGGTTGATCTTCATGGCGATCAAATGATCTATCATGGCCTTGGTGTACTCTGGGTAACTAGCTACATAAACGCTTTGAAAAAAAAACAGAAAGCCTTAGCTGCAAACAACAGAAAATTAATACCAGCTTCAGACATTCGAAAGTAGGGGTAAAAATCATCATTTCCTCCATCTTTTTTTCTGTTTTCCGTGCCGTTCTATAGTCAGTCATACCCCGAGGCTAGCATCTTCCTCTATTTTCTGCTTGAATGTTTGCTCCACTAGTTGTGACACATTTCTGCCAGAGGTGACAACTCCTGAGAGGGTGTTGGAGCTTCCTTATGTTGGTTCTTCTGATGAACTCAGTTCATTCCTCACATGCCAGATACATACGTACAAAAGGTGGCAGAGGTTCATATTGGAACACATTCATTATAGGCTAATCGAGTTAAAGTAATGTATGTACGGTGTCTCGCTGAAGCTTGATAAATATGACTGTCCTTTCTTTTTTTGTGGTTTAAAATGGGTAAAATCTTGTATCACTGTAGAGCTGCACTTAGCGTAATGCTTCCCTCAGGGCCTCCTTGTCCTGCTCTGTCTTTCTCTCTGTTTATTATGACATGAACTCGCAGGAGACTTTGAGAGTCACACGCCCAGTGACAAGGCTAATTGTTAGCATCACAAGGCCAACATTACCTTATGGGTTTAAGGACAGAGATGAGCTCTTATGGTGTTGGTGTGAGTTTATAACGACCGTTTTAACAGCTCAGTTTCAGATGTTAGCTGCTGCTGCTGTGTTAGCTGGTGCTAAACGGGCAGACATTGAGCTGTCCGCTCTGTGTGGGGGTGTTGTAGTTGTTTCCCAGGAGCAACATTATTGTATTGCCCTGGCAGCAATGTGCAACTCTAACCTGGGCAGCAGCCAACTCCACTGTCCCATTACCTCCCCCCGTAGCGACAGTATATCACACTTGATACATTTTTTTTTTAACTATGAATAGTATTAATTGGTCCAGGTTCTTATTGTTGGTTAACAGTTCAACATAATTCTAGTTAAACTAAGCAATCTGCACTACGTAGTTGTATTTCTTAAAAGCTGCACATTTCTGGGTACTTAACTGACCATAAATCATGATGTCTGCACACAACTGCCCTTTGACCTGAGTGCATTTTTGCTCACTGGCCAGTGGAACAACAGGTAAGGACTAAGGAGGAAAATCATTCGGCCACAAGTTCAACCATGAAGTTAGACTGGTTTCTATCTGTCACTTCCTTTGTCAATGAGGAAGGATGGGACACTATCTACTGCCACCCCTCTTTATTTTCAAGACAAGTGTGCTGAACAAGGCAATTGCCCGAGTGCAGTTTCACTTCAGCACTGTGGGACTAGGAAAGTATCACTGTAAGGGGTAAGCCCTTAAGAACTGCTCATGTGTTTCTTACCTGATGTTCAGATAGCAGTTGTTGAGATTCCCCACAGCAAAGTAGTCTGCTGCAGTTAAGATGTCAATACCATGAGGAAATGTCCCCTGTTGACACACAAACAGGCAACAAAAGCTGAGATGCTTTCAGTGCATTGTGTAAGAATGGCCCGTGTTGTTTATTACTGAGAAACATGGGAGATAAGTGATTTGGTTTCTAAGTCATGATCTAAGATTTTAAGAGAGATTTATGGCTCAAAGACTGCTGGTGAATCAAATGTGTGCCGCTGCCCTGTGGCTGTGCTTGCTTCAAAAGCTTACGCTAACAAGGCAAGTTTGAGCAAGACTGGCATGTTTGGCAGCAAATAAACATCAAATCACTGTAATTCTCTTACTCATAATACACAAGTAGTCAATAGTGTGGTCACAAACCTGTCTGCCGACATTTTCCTGGAAGGCGGCCTGTGACAAAACAAGACATAAAATCTTGTGTCATGCAACTGAATCATCTTTTAGTCAATTAATGGTAGGATGTTGACCAGAGGACTTACAGAGGCAGCTCTGCGGCAGTTGATGTTTCGGTCAAACACAGCCGTGATCAGCAAAGCGCTGCAGAGAGAAACACAAAGTGTAGAGAGTTTAAATTATCTGATGAACAGACTTGTACCTGGAAGTGTTCAATGAGGTAAATATTTCCTCAACAGTTAAGTGTATTCACAGTCACGGGATCATGGATAAACCAGGATTTACATATGCTGACTTTTTGCTGGCATCACACGTAGTTGTCAAGCAGATTAAAACATCAACGGTCAAACTGTCTGGTGGGAAAAACACCAAATAAATAGATTCAGTAGTACATTATTAAGTAGCATAATATTGTTGTCTATTGCCAAGACAACTTAAACATAAACTTAAATTATGCAGACCAGATTTTAGAGTTTTAATAATGGACGGCTCCACTACAGCTGTACATTTTGCGTCCCTGCCTCTTCACAGCATGCACCACATCTATAGCAGTTAGCATGCTAGGTGTAGGTGACGGCATCACAGATCCCGCACATTCTCCAGGAAGACCTGTTACACACTGCGAGTCTCTGCATAGATCAGACCAGAAATGAGCTTCATCACAGCCAGTCAGATGGTGGATAGAGAGCTTGGTCTTTCCCTGGATGTCATCACCCAGGACTTTACAGTGATGCTTGGTGCGTCTTTAACCAGTACTTTTCCCTTTGCCTCTGCGACTCATCTTCTCTGATTAGTCACTCTGTTCAAGATGTTTGATTTGATGGGTTTTGAATGCAAAGGGGTATAGCGTTTGTGTTTTTTGTGTTTTATTACGGTTTAAGTGTGCGCTTTTAGCCTTGGTCCAGACCTTTAAATGTGCCCACTCCACTGAGTTCAAGTTGACTTATTCTGGTCTGGCATTGTGACGTGAAACAGTGGTTTCTCAGTTGAAATACAAAACAACCAATGAGCGCTACAGGGGGACTAACGGTTAACCAATCAGCGCCACGGGTGGGACTAACACCTTTCTTGAGCTGTTTTCAAATGTTGTCAAGTGATGCACCACAACCAGCGGACTGATCCACCATTGAATGTATTTCGCAATCTCAGATTGAAGATGGAATCGGGGTGCAACGAGTTGAAAATTCTGTCTGATATCAGGCAGGTATGCTACTGTATGGCTCTTTAAAACATTATGTCCACCAGTTGTTCTATATGGCTGCAGTTCTGGAATATTAACAGCTATATTGGCCGTCATAAACAAACTGTCGCATAAACTTTGTGGTGGGGAAAAAAAAAAACGAACAAAAAAAACAGCATAATTTCTTCCACTTTAGCTTTGTAAGTGTAAAATGTGCTGCTTTTGCGAATTGGCGTTCTCGATACTTCCTTAACACTTTGGTGTCATACTTTTATAAATTTTTTTTGCAGCTTGGAAAAACTTACACACATATGCACATATTTGCTTACATCATCTCTGTCTTCATAATGCGGTTCCCATACTGAGATATTCATCTTGTGTAACTCTCTCCTGTTACAGTGTCTCAACATCTTAATAATTAGTTAAGAGTCGTTGACTCAGATAAAAGTGATGTCTAAATCTAAATTACATCACCACCACGACTGCCTTTAAATGAGGTGCACAGGTTCCTGGAACAGTCTATGCTTTAAACGCAGTCTCAACATGATTAACCATGACTCTGCAGCATAACTGGAAGTCTGATAATGTTTTTGACCTCGATATCCCTCCTCTCTTCACTGCCTCTACAAGTCTCAGGAGGGTGTGTGGATGTCAGTCGTTGAAAGGGAAGTCGGGGGGGCACCCTACTTCTACATCACCCAGTGACAGCCTGAGACCAACTGCTGTTCGCCTTGTTTGCTCTCCTCCCATGTTCCCTGCCTCCTAACAGCAAGATCCAGCCTGGAGCTTTACTAACTGCCCTGGTTTGGCTACGCTAACTGCCCCTGCCCCGAGGGCTTAGAAACAAAAACTTTCCTGATTGCACTCTGGATAATGCCTGAAAGGATATTTTGAATTACTTCTGCAGCTGCCACAATTAATAAGTACACAGTGTAAATGTAACCGTGTAAGCAGAGATCTAGCTGTATGTGTGTGTGTGTGTGTATGTGTGTGTGTGTGCCCCCAAGTCACTAAGTCGCACACTCAGAAAACTGAGTTTTCTGTAAATGTCATCAAGCTGTAATGAATAGAGCAGGAACCAGCTTGTCTGAGCATTGCTGCCAAACGGCGACCGAAACCTACAGCAACAGGCGAAACCTGGCAATCCTGTAGGCTAGGGAAAGGGAGGGGTGTTGTCACGACTGCTGATGATAATGGTAGTCGCAGGGGTTCAAACTGACACTGCAGAGCTGGTCTGCACAGTCAGAGGCCGCAGGTTCGTACATGCACACCGAGAGAAAAGAGATCAAGGAGGAGGCAAACCGTTACTATTGACAAAGACTGAACGTACGTCATTGGATGATATTGCACACTTGTTTCGCTCCACTGGTTGCCTACCAGAAGTGCAAGTTTAAAAATGTTACTCATTACTGTTCAGGCTGGCTCTGGCAGACCCTGGGACAAGGTCTTCATGGCCATTTTGCATTCTAGATTAAAAGGATCATTTCTGTCTGGTCTGTGCAGCTGCTAAAACTGCAAGTTAAACTCTTTATTGACCCAAAACAAAACACAAAAGTCATACTATGCAGATCTGAGTCAGATAAACCATGAGCTCCTTTCAGACATGCACCCCTTTATGATAACTTGATGGAAATTTACCATGTCAGTCTCATGTCTGAATAAAACCTGGTTACTTTTACGCAAAATTCTTTCCTGCAATCTAGTGATTGAAAAAAATAGATGAATATCCAGCAAACGTTTTACACACAGCATGTGAGCAATTTGGAATATAATGAGTCAGTCCCAACTGCCTTGCATTCAATCAGGGTTTGAAATCAGCACCAGACAAATGCTGGGAAAATATTCAAGTGTGTGCTAGATTTGCTTCATTCACCAGCCAATAAACAACAGTAATCTATAGAGTGGCTGTTAGATTTTGGAGTCCACCAGTCACTGTGGCAGGTGGACAAAAACATTAATTTCCGACGCTGCATTCAATGCTTGTGGATGGTAAGATATAAAAAAACAGGGAGCAGAATAAACTCTTTAAGTAGTATGTCCCAATACATAGTATGTCAAGCCGCAAACAGATAACAGCTTAACAGCTGACTGACAGATGACTGACAGCTGTCACAATGACCGATGACAGTGCTTTCAAGGCTTTAAGTTATGAGACAGTAGTATGTCCTGTATATACTGCATGTACATATTTTAGTACATATTTTTTTTAAGGGTAGCTGCAGTACCTACTGAAAGTAAAAAAGAAAAAGTATGCAAGTAGGAACACACCCCTAGTTTTTGTTTTAGGATATGAAGCCTCTATTAAATCATGTAGCATATAGTTACTGTGTCAGACAGGGCGCACAGGGACACGTACAAAGAACAGCTGGCACTGCTCCAAAATATGACAGCACGTACTGTTTGGCAGCAGTAACAGTTTCAAGATAGTCATTTATCGGTCCTATCATTATTAATTACTTTTAGACGATATGTGATGATCACCTTTTGATACCATGATCGTACGATAATATATGTTTGTGCCACAAACCTATTGTAGCATACTACAAGTATGTGTGCACGACCACAACACACAGGTACATCTCGTGGATATGTGGGGACATGCAAGATTGTTGTGGCACAGAAAAACTGGTTTGAGGCATTAAATAACTGCTTAGAGGCAAACCATGCAGCTTCTATGCAAATTATAATCAAAACATAATTCACAATGAGCTGCGACCTACAAAATCTTACTGATTATTAAAATGTTTATTCTGCTGTCATCCCTTGATTGTAGGTGTTACTTTTTTGAACAGTTGTGAAATATATTAAGAGTGCGTATGATGTACTTGACAATATTTACACAAGTAGGAAATGTGTTTCTAGAGCAAGAGCAAATTAAAATGGATCAGAAAACAGGTACGTTTTACTGACCTGGCTTTAGAATTTTTTTCTGTGGGGAAGAGTGAAGTATTATTAAAGACATAATGTTCATAATTTGGGTCATTTACTAATATAAGATTCACTCTTATGTCACTGAAACTGTTAACTTCACAGAGGACGGTGAATCCATAACTGGATGCAGTTGAGAATATGTTCAAAATTGTCCAACTGATCAGGAAGGTATTGATTCCTTCTACCGATCCTAGCATGTTTTTGCACATTGCAAAACAATAATGTCAAACTCGTGTGTCTATGCTGCGGGATTCCTGCAACAAGATGGGGCCATGACGGACAGGAGTAAATGGTTAAGTGTGGCTACAGGGAAAGTTGACAACAACGCTGCTTGCAGTGTCTGTAAAATGATTATTTCAAGTAACGTGGGCTTAAACTCCAGGAATGCCATGTATTTGACACTCTATGCAAGAGCCACTGCTTCCCAACTGAGCAGCATATCTGTCACCAAGGAAAATATCCTATTAAATGATAACATTAGTGCCACGTGGGCTGGCTCAGCAGATTTTTTATTTGCCTAGGAAAACCTAAATGAAAACAAAAGCTATGCAAATATTCTCTCAGTCCATCTGCACTGTGTTCAGAGACAGGTGCGTTGACACTGCAAACCTGTGAAGGCCTACCTTTTTTTTTCCCCACACAGAAAAAAACAATCAGGAATCAATAAGAGAAACTTAATGGACAAAAATGTGTTCTGCCTTTATGGCAAAGAAAGTGAGGGGAAGGTTACCTGGCGATCTGAGGGACATAGGGCTCGAGCTCTTTGGGTTCATAAGCCCTGGCGAAAGACCAGCACACGTAGCAGGCAGCATCCCGCACATTGGACCCAACACTGCACGCTCCCCTCTTTTCCTCGTAGGTCAGGGATTTGACAATGAGTGGCACGACTGCAAGCAAACAACAGAAGTGTATGAGTGGTTTTATCTTAAGACCAAAAAACGAAAAGATCAAACGATGGAAGCAACATATACTACATTATTCTATACAATCTGAGAAAAGGAGAGTTCAAATGTCACAATCAGTGACAACTAGCTGAATTAAAGTCTATGTGTGCTCAATGTACTGTTTCTTTTTAAATAATGATCAGAGCTGACCATTTTAATTTTCCATACAATAAGCCTCGAAACTGTGGTGAACATTTAAGAATTTAAGAACGAAAGGTGCTGTAAACTGTTGCATTTTGCACTCCCTGAAAATTTTAAAGAATTTGTGAGAAACAGTTTAAGTTTGAAATGACAGATTTGCACTGCAGGATGAGGCCTGTGTGGTCATTTCCACAAATTATGACAGATGGAGCAGTTAAGAGGAAGACGGAGTGAGAGACCCCACCCCACCCCATCATGTAAATCATCGCTTGAGGCTTGACTAATACCAGGTACATCGATGTTGCCTGAGGGCCCTGCTGTTGGGCTGAGGCTCCGCCCACTGGTGAGACAACATCCCAGAGAGAGGAACTCACCACACACCTAACACTACCAAATACAGCACACAGCATCACACACACTCACAAACACGCTCTGAACTTTTCGCACATATTGGAGCAGAGGTCCTGACTAACGCTGGCTGTGGACCGTGGAGCGGCTCTCTGTAGTCTGAACATTTAGGAGAGGACGCCATTGCTACGACTACAGCAGGTATTATCTATTTATTTTTTATTTTTTTTATCCTCCCTTCATTGACAAGGAAGCGGCATTCGATTACAGCAGTCCATCAAAGCCTTTCTGTGTTACTGGGAAAGACTGTCTTTGTAAAAGTGTTGTTAACAAGTATGTAGTGTGTATTATTTAGGGTAGGTGTGAGCTACATATGCACCTGTTACCTATGGATTGTAAACAGCCCCTACTTGCACTGTCATGACTGATGCACAGGTAATCTTTAAAATATCCGGCTTCTGCAGAAAAATAGTTCAAGATACTTTGTCAGTTAGTAAGTAAGCTTTAAAAAAAAAAAAAACAATTTTGTAACATATAGACTGCTCAATTAATATAAAACTCATCTTATTATGGAAAAACTGTAAAAACAAAATGTTTGACTGGATTATTCACAGTGGGAGAGATTCACAGTTAAAAAGGGATTTTTCGAATGAATTTCAGTACTTAAGAAAGGAGTGGCTTTGCGTGCTACAACAGTTGGACAGAAACTTGAGTGACAACTTCTTGCGACAGCGCATGACAAGCAGGTTCCTCCACGCGGCGCCCAGCAACACCTAACTCACAGCTTTAGGTGATGTTTCATATCAAAAGCGAAGCTGAAGGGTTTCAGATGCCACCTACACTTCATTGTTTTGCTAAAATGCCTGGTTTAAAATACTGTTACTCGTGCAAGCTGGTGCATTACATTTTGCACAGTTAGGAAAGAATATTTCTCATGCTCGTGTATTCAGAGCTGGCGAGCTCATCAAATGGTGGTTGGGAGCTGTGCATCCCGCAGGTGTAGTCATGGGAAGCAGGTGGCTCATGGTTCCCACGCCGACAGCACTGAGTTTAGTAAGGTTGAGATAGAAGGCAAGTTTCTGCATGCCCCCCAGGTCTGTGTTACTAAGTGTCTAGTCTGCCCAACACCTGCCTACCTAGTGCCTTAGCAGCTCTCTAACTGTATGGGATAGATGAGTCAAGTGATATCTGAACGGATAGATGGGTGTTACAAGCACCTAGAGGCGTTCGTAAGCTGCTGCCAATCAACCAAAACCACACTGAGACAGGAGTGCACCTAAGCAAACATGTGGGTACACTTTCCCAAACAACAGACGGTTTTTCATATTTAACTTTGTCTCTGTTTGGTGTTCAACCCAGTGTGAATTAACAGTTGCAGAAATACATTAGCCTGAGGGTGCAGTGTTTTGTGCAGCAAGAGATTTTTCTGCGCGAGCAGCGAAAGAAAACCAGAGAGAAAAAACGTCCAATGAGAGCCACTCTCCGCCTGAACCAGTCAAACAACTCTATTAGCATTATTACTTGACAGTCAGCTCAGTGGGAATCTGGTACAAAAGCTGCAATGATTCATGAGTTTCTCTTATATGCTTTGGTGTCCCACTCCCAGCAGCTTCAGTGACACAAGGAGCTTCAAAGGAATTTTAACCACTATTTATTCCTTAACTGCAATGTGCTGTATTTTTTTTTCAGACAACATTCATTAGACTCAAGATGGAGACTGCTCAGGAGCGCAAGCCAAAAAGGCCCCACTACATTCCCCGACCGCCAGGCAAGCCTTACAAGTACCAGTGTTTCCAGTGTCCTTTCACCTGCAACGAAAAGTCCCATCTCTTCAACCATATGAAATACAACTTGTGTAAGAACTCCATCTCCCTGGTGTCACAGAAAAATGGGCAAACAGCCAGACAGGTTAAGGCTGCAGTAAAGGGAGCCCCTGTTAAATCTAAGGACTGTCCAAGCCCCCTGCAAACAGTTCACAACAACAGCCCTGAGACACAGGAAACTGAGGAGGACACAGTTGACAGCAGAGAGGACACAGAAGAAATAGACGTTGGGTGTGACACTCCGGTCACTGAGGACAGCCCGAGTGTGACAAAATCAAATCCAGTAACAGCGGGAGAGAACAAGGAGAGCACTGAGGCCAACTCTCTGCCACGCCCATCTGCCTTCTCCCCCGTCACACCCAAAAATGATGGAGTAGAAGCCTTGAAGTCATCTGTGCAGCAGCCAGAGGATTCACCAGCTCCTGTTCCCACTTTCAACCACCCAGGCTTCCCGTGGGGCACGATTTCATCATCAATTCCCTTGAAACCATTTCCCCCTCCCATGGTTCCTGAATACGCTCCTTATCTCCTGCCCGACCGGCCCCTGTATCCACCATACTATCTCCCGGCAGACCACCATGCAAATGAGCCAAACTCTCCGTCTTTCCGGCCAGAGTTTATGAATCCCCAGAGGCCTGTGGTGCCACAGCCCATTGGCCCACCTCACACATCCCTCTTTCCCCCATATCCATACAGGTACTGCCAGCCTCTTCACCCGGGCCCCCCTCTCCACTACACCCTATACAGACCTCATGAGCTCTCCATGCCAATTACAGGACCCCGATATCGTCCTTTGGATTTGTACAGCCCGACCCTGTGGCATAAGGATTATGACTTATACATGCATCAAGGTCCAAGTCAGAACAGCCTCAACACATCTACACAAGAGGAGAGCAAGGACGGGCAAAGTGGAGACAAGGAAACGAGGCTGAGCCCTAAAGAGGGCTGTTCAGCCTTGGGCTCTCCTGACAGACCCAGTCATGCACACATCATTCAGAGAGACACAGAGGCCCCGCACTACACCAACAAAGGTGACTCACAGACAACCATCCAACTGGGACACACAACTACAGCCATGCCACCCATCAAACCTGACACAAGAGAAGAGGAGTCTGCGGAGAGCCTGCTGCAGTTAGGAACTCTGCATGTGGATGGAGGGTAGGTAGAAATCAACACATCTTTCTTCCTTGGCTGGAGAAGCACATTGTGTTAGCGATTACTGGTAATTAATAGTAGTCAGTTCTTTAACTCTTTATTTTGCCCTGTCTCTTTCAGGTCAGCTGAGAGCAGCAGATACTCCTCGATACATGCTTCTGAGCCATGTCCTGAACCTACAGCAGAGCATGATGAGAGGGACAACAGAGAAGATCTGGCCCCACTCAACCTCTCAACAAGGAACCAGGACAACGAAAACAGCCCATCTGACTACAGGTTAAGGTGCTCAGACACAGAGAAATTAAAAGGGGAGGAGCTGCCTCTGAACCTCAGCCTGCGAGCATCTTATAGCAGCCCTGTGCACAGCTCTGCCCCGAGCACTTCGGAAGATCTCCAGCAGAGGCCCGACACTGATCTGGACGAAGAACCATGTGACCAGAGGCAGACTGCAGCACTGGCGCTCTGTCAGCTAGCCATTGCAAGCTCCGCTGCCTCTTCATGTGACTTCAGCACTTCAGGTAAACCCACAGAGGATTCCACAGACACTACAAGTTGTGTCTCTTCGAGGAAGACAAAGCACACAACCAAGGCAAAGCCGACTGGCATGAAGAGGGCAAAGAGTAGCCAGGCTGAGAACAAGTGGCATAAACCAAGCAAGAGAGCAAAAACAGCAGGGCGGGCTCTGAGGAGGAGGCCTCGCTGCTGCTGAACTCTGACTTTTACATTTGATAAGAAGGGCAGAGTATCTCTAACCTTCAACACTGCAAGCTTCAACTTGAACAGATCAACTTACTGAATATAATAATTAAAATGTTTATAGCACTGCCACAAGAGCAACTGTAAAAACAGCTGATGAACACAAAGACTGTATGTGTATAATATGTCTTGTCACACATACAAAGGTGAAATGTAATTTTTATAGGGGTTGTTAATATTTAAATGTGGACTTTTTTTTGTACTGTAGAAAGCTGAAAATGGACGATGTAATGTACTGTAAATGTAAATATGTTGAATAAATAAATTACAAGAACTGACTTGCTCACAATATTCTAAGTATCTTAAGATAACTATCTTAACGTCACTTTGTGGTCACATACCATCTGCCAACCTGGAAGGAAGCAGCAGGCCTCTCCTACCAAGCTCTGCCAGTGCCAGGCAGCCTCCATGCCAAGCATTGTCTGTTTCCTGGAAGCTTGAAAAATAAAATACCACAGCACAGGTCAAAACATAGAACATGTCAGAGCACTAACTTTTTTTTAATTTTTAAATACAGTGTTCCTACATCTCTGGATTTTATTCATTTCTGTGAAGCAAACTTAATTAAAATATTAAATAATTAAATCAGAATTGTGGATGTTGCTAAAAATAACAGGAAAACTCATCTCAAGGAAATAACCAGCTCCAGATGAATTTAAATTGCTTGTTTTACACAAGTTTCATTCACTATTTGAGTTAATTGTACAGTTTATCAGCAGTTCTGTACTGTTATTATTAACATTTCCTCATGGAAAGTGGGTATGGGGCTGGTTTAAAAATGTGCCCCTGTGTGACAGGTATTTTGAAAACAATAAAATTAAATAAAATAAAAAAATAAAAAAAAAGAATAAATGATTAATGGCATAGCGTGACTGACAGAGAGAGCCAATAAGCCCCCAGGAGAAACCGACCTGAAGCAGTCCAGCACTGATCCAACCACCTCATCTGCCAGCTCCTTGGGAAGCCTCCCAGTCACCCTCCCAATGCTGAAGGGTTGAATAAAACAGATGACTATTGTAACAGATAAACTCTTTCAGAGGAGCTGTCTTTGAAATAAAGAATACCAGAGACAAGTAGCAACAAGGACGACTTGTTGTCAAAAGTTCAGGTTAGGTGACATGTGAATAAACTCTTACCCCTTTGCTGCAGACCAGCGCACGATTGTTTCCTTATCTTTCAGTCCCACCAGCAGATGCTCTGTAAAAAAACATGCAAATTAGATTTCCTGAGAAGAGGTATGGCAATAAGACATGCTTTAAACAGAGTGGAGGCTGAAACAGACCAATAACAGTCTCCACTTCCTCAGGAATGTCGTAGTCCTCCTCCAGTTCTTGTGTCTCCACCTCAGGAGTCACAGCAGCAGTGACTGTAGCTGACTGGGACATGGAGAGGTTTGCTGCAAGGGAGCGGCTGCCTCTCTGGTACCTGAAAAACATGCATAGAAATGTTTTAAGGCGCTCAGCTCTGTGCTTCTGTCTGATCATTTTCCTTCCTACAACTGTGCTGGTGTCGACTGGCTTGGAATAAATACGGTAATGTTGGTTGATTCAGGAAGAGGAAGAGGGAAATCAATTGATTTGTGGCACACTTTTTCAAGAACAAACTTTTTAATCTTTGAGTTTGGAGGAAAGTATCAAGTATTTTCAAGTCTAAAGTCTCAAGTCTAAGTCAGGTCACAAGTCATAGCTGTTAAAGTCCAAGTCTTTTTGATTTTGTAAAGTCAAGTCTAAAGTCATGAAATTTAGGCCTCAAATTTGACCCGAGTCCAAGTCATGTGGCTACGCACAGTTTAGATCTAACAAACTGCACACAAACACACACACACACACACACACACACTGAATTTCTTTGCTTATCAGTGTGTTAAACAGATTAAGATTGTGCCAGTTGACTTCTATTGGAGACCTCATTTTCATAAATGTGAGATTTAATTATGTCTGACCTCCAGGCGGCCAAACGGGGCTTCAGGAAGGTGAGTCCAAGCCTCTGGATGAGTTTGACATCGAGCTTACTCAGCATGGCCTGGTTGCTCTCTGAAAGGCGTTTCTTCTCCAGACACTGCAGGACTGTAGGAGCTAATGACATCAACATATTACTGTTATAACAAAGAAATTGATAAATACATACATGAGTAGATGTGTTTAAGAGGTATCTGGCTAGAGGCTAAGAAAAATACAGGTGCCTTTTGGTAAGGAAAAAAAAATTCTCACAATGTTGACAATTCAAAGATGTGAATATTCACACAGAGTGAGTCTGCCACTCCTAACTGCCACTGACAAGGTTCACATGTCGGCGACAACTGGACTGTCCGTACATTGGAGAGCATGTCAAAGAGAATATAAATCATATTCATGTATAAGACCGCTCTGTTGCTGTACTTTTAAAGGGAAATATCGCTGTATATTTGCATTCAGATATCTCCCTCCAGCTCGGGACATTTAAATAATGATTTGTGAACACAAATAATTGTGTTACCAGAGGCAAAAGCAACTGAACAAAGACTGAAAGTGTAACAATCACATGCTTCAGTAACTGCCGTACAGGATATTCTGCATTTGCTTTTACCTTCACATGGAGATAAAAACTCTCTGAGACCCACCAAAGACATATTTTAGTCATTTTTTTGACAAAATAGGCGAAAATAACAAGTGCAAAATGGGACTAGCATCAAGTGGGCATGTCTGTAAAGGGGAGATTCAAGGGTACCCACAGACTCACTGTCATTCAGATGATCTTGAGGTAAGAGGTAAGTGACCCTGTGAAAATGGCCATGCCTGTTTTTACCCTTGGCAAAATGTAGCCTACCTTTGAAGCATTATTCAATCCCCTTCCTGACAAGCTAGCATGGACCGATGGACTTCCTGGGTCTTATAGTTTCATAAAACGGTATCTTCACCCTAGCTACATCCCGCTAAAGCCTCTGAAAGACAAAAACTCTTGATTCATTTCTCAACTATAAACGTAACAGGTGAAAGGGAACCTACCATACTGTAGGAGGTCATCTCTTTTTCCGTGTTTGAAAAGCTTCGCCTAGGGGACACAAAAAAATCAGATGACCCGATCACTCGAAGAAATTGCAAAGGACACATGATAGCAGTAACACTTAGAAAGGCATTACCCATTTTTATTACACTAACAGAAATGACTCTCAAAATCCAAATTCATGCTAGCTAACTTCTTGACAATTTCATATTGTCTTTAAATCTTCATTCTTTGCAGCACTTTACCCTCAAACTACATGCGAAAAACATGCAAGTTTGGGTCCTGTAGGCTTGTTGACTGAATACACAGAGCCAGTTTTGAATGCCGTAAGCACCACACAGGCTGAAACCAGGTTAACTTCACAGACATTAAGTACGAAGAGACGCTTTCTAAACATGTTATGCAAGTTTATGTGCCAATGATATGAATGTAATGTACTCGCTCCAGGGCTGCATTAGATTACCTTAGCTGACAGGGAGTGATTTCAAAATACCTTCCATCATTTATACAGATTTCCAGTGAGAACAGGTGTAATGCGAGATGCATCAGGGCGGAGGAGTGGATTTCACTGGAACTAAGAACCCTAAATTCTGCTTTCATTTGATGAAGAACCGTTTAGCTTAGAGCAGTGGATTAAACTGACCTAAGTCACTTGAAACAGCAGATCCCACACACGCAGCAGGTGCATTACACACCTGCCAAAACCACAGTAGGTATTGTGTGAGACATACCAGTCATGCCCGCTCTTGTAAACTACCCTCTGCAGGTTTCAATACAGCAGTACACACAGATTACACTGGCTTCAAACGTACACAGACAGGTGTCAGATCTGAGTGTGACAGGCGAGTGTGTGTGTGTGTGTGTGTGTGTGTGTGTGTGTGTGTGTGTGTGTGTGTGTGTGTGTATACCAGAGACTGCAGGGCACCATCCAGCATCATTATGTCCAACACTGACTGGTCACTGGTCTGGGATATAGTGGTCAGGCTCCAGTCCAAAAAGTCCCCGAGGCACTTCTGTTTCACATCAGGGCGTGTCATGAACCTGTTCAGTCATGAACAAAAAGGCAAGAAAGCAATAAAGGCTTGTATGAGGATAAACACACGCCAGTAAGGACAGTCGCAGGACAACCATGCCCTCTATTGGCTGGAAAACTAATTACAGTTAATTACTTAATCATAGTTGTATTATGTGTTAATCGGGCAGTGCATCGAAACTTTTAAACATGTAGTCCGACTTGCAAAAATAAACATAAGTAATGTCCTTCCAAATCCAGGTGACCACGTGGTACATGCTGCTATCAGCTGACTATGTCACAGAACATAACAACAACTACTTAACATAAATAATTAATACAGTGGTGCAGGGATGACTTTTATTTGTAGGCCAGCCTGTAAGTTAGGATCGCACTGGTGCTCTTGACAAAAAGATAACATCAAACATGATCAGTTTGATTTTTAATATCTACAAAATAAATAGGTTCCAACACTTCTACATTGTTAACATAATTATCATTTTGGCCAAATTTCATATTCACAAAGCCAAATATACTAAAGTTTAATGCTTTAAAAAATAAACTCAACATTTCTTCATTTCCAGGAGTGACGCCAAACCTCTGTCTGTCATCATATGTAAAAAAGTACTTGTCACTGAGTTTTGGACAGTACTGACTTCACCAAAAGAGAAATTGAATCTGTGTTGATCATTTTTCATATGTTCATACTGGTCAATGGGCATTAAGGAAGTCCACTGCCCTAGATTGAACTTGGGGAATTTTGTGGCTGCAAGGGCATATTCACATTCTATTATGCATAGCCTTTGACTAAAATTAAGTCTGCAAAAAAGCATTGAAAAACCTGAAATATATATATATATATATATATATATATATATACACTCGCCAGCCACTTTTTTAGGTAGGCTCAGTAACGCAAATAGTTAATCAGCCAATCATGTGGCAGCAACTCAAAGTATTTAGGCATGTAGACATGGCCAAGACAACCTGCTGAAGTTCAAACCGAGCATCAGAATGGGGAAGAAAGATGATTTCAATGACTTTGAATGTGGAATGGTTGTTGGTGCCAGACAAGCTGGTCTCGGTATTTCAGAAACTGCTGACCTACTGGGATTTTCACACACAACCATCTTGGAATTTGTTGTAAACAACATGAAAGCATGGCTCCATCCTGCCTTGTATCAACGGTTCAGGCTGCTGGTGGTGGTGTAATGATGTGGGGGATATTTTCTTGGCACACTTTGGGCCCCTTAGTACCAACTGACCATGGTTTAAACACCACAGCCTACCTGAGTATTGTTGCTGACCTTGTCCGTCCCTTTATGACCACAGTGTACCCATCTTCTGATGGCTACTTCCAGCAGGATAACGCACCATGTCACAAAGCTCAAATCATCTCAAACTGGTTTCTTGAACATGACAATGAGTTCACTGTACTCCAGTGGCCTCCACAGGCACCAGATCTCAATCCTCAATGAGGTTCACATCATGGATGTGCAGTCGACAAATCTGAGGCAACTGTGTGATGCTATCACGTCAATATGGACCAAAATCTCTGAGGGATGTTTCCAGCACCTTGTTGAATCTATGCCATGAAGAATTAGTTCAGTTCTGAAGGTAAAAGGGGTCCAACATGGCACTAGCAAGTTGCACCTAATTAAGTGGCCAGTGAGTATATATTGTTAAGGGTATTGTTATTCAATTGTTTCAAACTGTGATATTTATGGAGACAACCACAAAACAGAAACACTATGTATTTGCTTGCATGGTGTCGGTGCACTTACTTTGATACCAGTACAGATGCAGCGTCCCTGGGAGTATCGCTGACAAGTAGATAAGACTGGAAAAAATAAATAAAAAATCATGGGGTTTTTTGACACTTTAAATATGGATATGTCACAGACTCTACAACAGCAGAGGACTTTTTGTTACTCTTGTCAAACATTTAGATCTCTATCTCTCTTATAAGCTCTATGGCACATATCAGAATCAAAATTATAACATATACTTAACTTGCCTTTGCAATAGCTAGAATACGCTCCATGGTGGGCTCTCTGGCCCTGCTGCCATCTGACTCCAGATGACCATCCAGACGATAAAGGTCAAAGGGTATGAGGCAGGTCATGGACAGCCACAACAACAACATGTAGCGAGTTTCCCAAGTCTGAAATGAGTAGAGGACAAAAATAATGTATGCATGTGCACAGAGGTGTAATTGTAAAGGCCTAGATTATCTCTTAATCTCTTAGTTAAAGTAATGCCAGTCTCACCTCAGAGTCTTTGGGATCCTGCCTGGACAGCAGGTCCAGAACAGGCTGGACGTCTGCCACCTCATGCGGAAAAAGCTGCATGAAGATTTTATAGCCTCTGACCTGCCCAGGAAAAATCAAACAGATACAAACATTCTGTGAAGTGTCTCACAAATCAGGGTATTGGATCAGCCGGATAATTTTGCTGTGTCAGTATAATGAGCGTTCAAGATTTTACTCAGCGTAGTGGAGTCTGGTGGGTTTTCACTGACAAAGCAGAGAAGACACAGCTAATGTGACTGACCTTACAGATGATGTAGAGAAACTTGAAGCCCAAATGAACCAATGAAGGGGGGGACTTCTCACTCGTCACAAACTCCAGTATCATGTTCAGCATCCATTCTAAGACAAAATAGGAAACATTGGAGACACATATACTGCAATGGATCTACAGCACTAATACAGATTGAAGAGTTATACTTATCATAGTGTACCTAGGTGTGGGTCCAGTAGATGAGGCTGCTCTTGATATCTGTTCATTATCACTGTGGGAGGAAATGGGCATCAATTGTCAACAAGCGCCTTCCAAAGCGCTGATTAAAACGGTTCATCAAGACCCATGTACTCTGTGAATGACTCTCTCACCCAAGAACCTCTGCATAGTGGACTCGCTTGTCACCAAGTCCCCGTGGACCTCCGGGAGGCCGGAGATGAGAGCTCTGGTCTCGCTGCTGTCAGTGAAGCCCCCCAAAACACACGTCTTTACAATAGACTCTCCTCCGTCACCACCTGAACACCCATTCTCTGTCCCCGATAAGGCCATATTCTGCCAGACTACAACCGCAACGAGTGTCTTTGTTACAGACGTTAACGTCAACGTTTGTTGTTATAAGTTATAGAGCAGGCAGCTAGCTAATGTTAGCATTCATGCCTAGCTAAAGGATGGAGGTTAAAATATCTTCTGAGACGCTGGAATTATTAAACAGGTGCGACACAGACTTAGCGGTGGTATTAACGTGTAAAATAACGGCGCAAAAACTGAAATAAATATCACTATACAAAGCCAAGGCATTAGTCTTTACAGTTTCTATGCTGTGATCGGCTGTGATGCAGTTGCTGTTGTGTCGCACCCTGCCCCAGTACGGTAAGCGAGAAGGTACAGACTTATCGCAGGTCGCGATTGGCCAGTCATAACATCTCTTTTGTTTCTGAGAGGAAGTAAAATTTGTTTTTTGTTTATTAACATTTACCAGAGGTGGAAAGTAACTATGTACCTAACTATTTTTATTGTATTCTACTTTATACATCTACTCCAGGGGGAAATGATTATTGTAAATATTGTATTCAACTGCATTCATTTGACAATACTAGTTTTCAGATCAAGCTGTTAAAAAACATGTTAATACATCAAGAATGGTCCAGAAATGTTGTATTCTAATGCTAAGAGGGTCTGTTCTGCTGTGCTTTTTAATAAGGCTACATTTTTCTGAGAATAGCTGTGTGCTTTTACTTCAGTGAAAATGAATGCAGGACTTTTACTTGTAGTTAAGTATTTACATAGTGTGACAACAAACTATTTTTAGTATAGTACAGTGATAATTAATTTTGGTCCTTATTAACATCCTTATTATCCTTTTTTTTTTTTTAAAAGCAATGCATACCATAAAGAATGAATAGCAACAAAGCATTAAATTAAAAGGAAAAACAAAAGGCAAACATAAAAAATTGACCAAAAAGTAAAATACCAAAAAAATAAATAAATAAAATTAAATTGAATTAAAATAAATTAAAATCAAAAATAAGGAAACAATACCAACATTCCAAAGTATTTCATATGCAGCAATAATTATACCTGGGTTTTACATTTCTGCACCACCTCATTTTTTAAAATATATTTATTGATTTATTGATTGATTGATTTGACCATTTTAATTCCCTGTCCCATCCATTCCACAAGTTAACCCCTTTGACGGATACATTCTTTGTTTGCCTTTACTAACAGGGCTGTGAATGGTTCAGTGATGCAGCCTGTATTGTCAGTATGTCAGACAAATTCATATGATCATGATTTTCTACCTGGAAAAAACCTTAAAACATAAAACTTCTTAAGTCTACAGGTGCATCCAAACCTGGGCTATACAGGCTCTGGGTATGTTCAATTTAATTGCAAATAGAAGAGTATAAAATGAAAATATACATACAACATAATAATGCACATATAAGCAAAGTATCAGTACAAATTAATGTAAGACACCTAGGTTTATACATGCATGTTTATTTTACTAAGTTGCATATGAGTGCTGGGATGCAAAGTGCACAACAGCCTGGGAGAAGAAGCTGGTGTTCATTCTTGTGGCAGGAGGTCAAACAATCAGTAAGAGGGGTGGAGAGTTCTTCAGGATGATGGAGGTCTTAATCTCATTCACTGCAGTGCTCATACCAGGCTACAAATGCAGCATTGCAGGACAATCATTTCACTTCATCCTAGGCTTTACTGTTGGCTAAGCAGCGGGTATTAAGTATTGCATGAATTAATTAAAAACAACAACATTTTGTCAGTGTATGTAGTGTTTCAGTCTGCTGGACATCAATAGTTTGATGCAAGGGAAGTGACTGTGAGTGCAATTATTTCAGCAGTTCCTTCATAACACTTATTGAAGGGCGCCTGTATTCATCGCCAAAGTGGTTCCAGTGGTTTAGATAGTTAAAGAGTTGGTAAAGCTGGTTTCTCTGTGCAAAGCCTGGTGCTTTAGGAATCTTTTCATGGTAAGCAGAGTAGAAAGCACTGTTGAAGCCACCAAACATTCCTGCAATACCCAGCTCAAATTCTGAATGACCATAAAAAGAGGATGGGTCAAAGATGACTGGGCCGTCTGCACACTGCGCCACGTTGCCTCCCCATAAGTCTCCATGCAGGAGAGCAGGGACAACCTCTGTATCTTTGAAGAACTGAGGCATTTTCAGCTGTAAACAACAAAAAAAATATAAGTCAGATTACTGATACAATAATAAGGATGTGTGTAAAGTATATTTGATGGTGCCAAAGAGAAGGTGCACCTGTAGCTTGGCCCATAACTCTCTGGCCTCTCTGTCTCCATAAGATTCCTCCACCATGTTGAGCTGGTGCTGCAGCCTCTGCTGTGAGAAGAATGTCACCCAGTCATCCTGCCACTCGTTGTTCTGAGGAGGTAAGGGGGGTAAAATTCAAGCTTAGAGACTACAGTATTATACAGATGCAATATTCATATACTTACCTGTGGAAAAAATCCATAGCATGTAGCTACAGTGAAGCCAAACTTCTCAACAACAGCCACATCTGACTGTCCAGCTCCTTTTCCTGTACAGTCATATTGTAGTTATAGTCCATCTTAATCAATCAGCAGTAAACTCTCATCTAAATGTCAAGAGAGTAAAAGATGTTTTCTGCACATTTGTCTGTATTTGCATGTGAGGTTAAAGTGAATTACCCACTGTCTGCTGCTCTTTATTTAATTTTTCCAGTTCTCTCTTGTTGTGAAGATGCATGTCTGCCAGCTGCTCTCCTAGGTGCTTTGAGTACCTGCACATTGGATATGGAATTAAAGTATTTTATAAAAACAGAAGAAGAAGAACAAACTTTTTACTATTATTTGCCCTCCATTCTACTGGTACAGTATGAAAAACACACTGTATGAGAGAGCTCTTACTTGCTAAGACCTCTCATGTCCAGATGTTCCATCACAAATACACATCCTCCTGTGTCAAGCTCAATCACCTTCAAAGGCTTGGGAACTTTCACAGTTTCTGTCTGTAAAATGGCTTCCAAACTGGCCATCTCCCCATCAAACATCAATTTGGCCTGAATAAAACAAAATAAATGATATGCAAACGAAATAAAGTAAGGATTTGGGCTGGTAGGCAAAGCAACAGCACAGATCTACACTTGTTGGCATGTACTTACTATGAAATTAAATCCGTCTCCGTTTCGCAACGTGTGCACAAAGTTCAGTAGCAATCAAAACTACTGTGCTTTCAGAGGGTGCAGCTTGAAAAGTCACTGACTGTCACTATATTGAATTTAAATATAAAAAAAAAACAATGATTAAATACCTCGCTCTTGTAATTTATCTTCACAAACACCCTCCCATGGTCAGTATCATAACTCTGACCCTCGCAAATGTATCCACCTTCTGCATGACCACATGACTCCAGCATGGATGTCCCCAACTTTTTCTTTAACGTCGCTTCCATGATTATTTCCCCCAAACTAGTCCTGGTGGAGTTGTAGGTGTGGTGCTGATATTAACTGCGCAGTGTCCCAAGCTGCACCCTCGCAGTACTGTGACGTGTTCACCGTCATCACGTGAAATTTGCAGCGCTCCGGATGTCCGGATTCTACGACACTGTCCGGACTGTTTTACCCGTTGCCATGGAAACGTTCAAGCGATAATTATGTCTGCACATCTGTCCCTGCAGATAATGTGAGTGAAACACATTTCTGTGCAACATATAGGCTGCAGACATCCAAATACAGAGATGTTTATCAGTACTGCTATGACGAAATAAATAGGGTGGGCCTTGTGGTTACATCAGAATAATACAATGTATTTTGATTACCATCTATATCCTATAGAGGTTATCAGGCTGCAGAAACTATTTTACTTTTTTTGTTTGGTCGTTTTTTTATAACGTCACGTCCGTATTGCAATGAATTGTGGGTTATTAAATCAGTGAAGTCGGCTGTAGTCTGCACCTATTGTCTGCACCCCAAAGCAGACTTTCTGGAACTTTACAGAAGGACAGCCTTTGGCACCATTGAGGACTGGACGATGTGTATATTTGGACAGCCCGCAGCACATCCACACTTCCCAGGACGGCACCCTTGTTTCTAAAGGGACTCTTTTTATTTTTAGGATAACATAGTGGTAGTTTATTGTAATTTATTTATTATTTCTGCACTACATTGTTTTAGTTTTATTTTTTTAATTTACAGAGTGGTCGACAGTTTTATTTCCCTGTCACAACCATTCCAAAAGTTAACCCCTTTGACGTATACACAACTATTCCTTATGTCTGTCCTAACTTTTGTTTCTTTAAATTATTAACTAGCCTATTTTACATAAGTAAATAGATTGAATACTTACTTCTTCCACTACATAGCATTTGTTATTATGACGCAGCCTATAATATTAATTTCTTTAAATGCATTTAAGATTGTGATTTTCTTTCTGAAAAAAAAACATTAAAGTATGACTAAAAGAATAAAACTTCTTAAGTCTGTGGGTGCACCAAAATCAGAGAAAAACAAGTTCTAAGCATGTTCTAATGAACTGCAAATAGAGTATAAAATGAAAATACGCATACAGCATAATAATGCACATATGAATACAAATGCAAGACAGCCAGGTTTATATCTGTTTGTTTATTTTGCTAAGTTGCATATGAGTGCTGGGATGCAAGGTGCACAACAGCCTGAGAGAAGCGGCTACTGCAGGAGGTCAAACAATCAGTAAGAGGGGTGGAGAGTTCTTCAGGATGATGGAGGTCTTCCAGTCGGATTCACTGCAGTGCTCATGCCAGGCTACAAATGCAGCACTGCAGGACAAACATTTCACTTCATCCTAGATTTTACTGTTGGCTAAGCAGCAGGTATTAAAATTGCAAGGATTCACATTTTGTCAGTGTATGTAGTGTTTTAGTCTGCTAGACATCAACAGTCAGGCTGTTATTCTGTAGTATAAATTATTGCATTCACTAGGAAAAATTAAATATTGTTTGCACAGCTGTACGATTCTGTCAGGTGCTGGTCGAATGCAGGCAATGAAAAATAATAAAGCATTAAGAGAGGGTTCACAGCATAGCACAGCAAGTCCTAAGTTGGTCCAGAGCTCAGTTTTTTTGGTGTAAGGTAAGCCTTTCTTTTTCAAACAGTATTGCATGTTAAGGTTTACATTTGGCAACCTGCAAGTCAGCATAGAAAATACTGAATTTAACAATACTTAGATAAATATACCCTTGTGCAAGCATACAATTTATGATAGTTACTGAGAGATGTGGATTCTGTTTATCACATTTTGAAACCAGGCAGGGCAGAATTACTTTGTTCTGTTAATTCTGTATTGTCTCCACAATATGCAAGACATTACAATGTTAGAATGTTATGATTTGTCTATTCAAATATTAGCCACACTATTTTTAAGACAAATTAGAGTCTGTCAATATGTACATAAAACTTGGTTCAAGTTTAAGACTCTGAAGCTTCGACAAGTGACTGTGAGTGCAGTTATTTCAGTAGACTCTTCATAATGCTTACTGACGAACCCCGGTAGCCACCACCAAAGTGGTTCCAGTGATTCAGATAGTGATAGAGCTGGTAAAGCTGGTTTCTCTGTGCAAAGCCTGGTGCTTTAGGAATCTTTTCATGGTAAGCAGAGTAGAAAGCACTGTTGAAGCCACCAAACATTCCTGCAATACCCAGCTCGTATTCTGAATGACCATAAAAAGAGGATGGGTCAAAGATGACTGGGCCGTCTGCACACTGCGCCACGTTGCCTCCCCATAAGTCTCCGTGCAGGAGAGCAGGGACAACCTCTATATCTTTGAAGAACTGAGGCATTTTCAGCTGTAAACAACAAAAACAATATAAGTCAGATTACTGATACAATAATAAGGATGTGTGTAAAGTATATTCGATGGTGCCAAAGAGAAGGTGCACCTGTAGCTTGGCCCATAACTCTCTGGCCTCTCTGTCTCCATGAGATTCCTCCACCATGTTGAGCTGGTGCTGCAGCCTCTGCTGTGAGAAGAATGTCACCCAGTCATCCTGCCACTCGTTGTTCTGAGGAGGTAAGGGGGGTAAAATTCATGCTACAGTGATATTTCTAAGAATAACTGTAACATGTCAACAACCTTGAGGCCACATACACATTTTTACCTGTGGTAGATATCCACAGCATGTAGTTACACTGAAGCCAAACTTCTCAACAACAGCCACATCTGATTGTCCAGCTCCTTTTCCTGTGTACATTTAATAAGTTATGCAGAATATCTTTATCAATCAGCAGTAAACTCTCAACTAAATTTTGAGAGCTAACTGTTATTCAATGTAAAAATGGCAAGTAATGGCAAGGTGAATTACCCACTGTCTGCTGCTCTTTATTTAATTTTTCCAGCTGTCTCTTGTTGTGAAGATGCATGTCTGCCAGCTGCTCTCCTAGGTGCTTTGAGTACCTGCACATTGGATATAGAATTAAAGTATTTCATTAAAAAACTACTACTATGATTTTATGTTGCCCTCCATTCTACTGGTACAGTATGAAAAACACACTGTATGTGAGAGCTCTTACTTGCTCAGACCTCTCATGTCCAGATGTTCCATCACAAGTACACATCCTCTTGTGTCAAGCTCAATCACCTTCAAAGGCTTGGGGGCTTTAACAGTTTCTGTCTGTAAAATGGCTTCCAAACTGGCCATCTCCCCATCAAACATCAATTTTGCCTGAATAAAAAATAAATGAATAAATAAATAATTTGGGCTGGTAAGCAATGCATAAACACAGATCTACACTAGTTTGCATGTGCTTACTACACAGTTACGTCTCCATTTTGCAACGTGTGCACAAAGTTCAGTAGCAATCAAATACTATGTGGCTTTCAGAGGGTGTAGCTTGAGGACATATATAGCAAGCTATGACACAACTAACTGTCACTATAATGAATTAAAATATAACACAATAATGATTAAATACCTCGCTCTTGTGATTTATCTTCACAAACACTCTCCCGTGGTCAGTATCATAACTCTGGCCCTCGTTGATGCATCCACCTCCTGAGTAACCAGTGGACTTCAGCATGGATGTCCCCAACTCTTTCTTTAATTTAGCTTCCATGGTTACTTCCCCAAACCAATTTTAGTGGAGTTGTAGTGGTGCTACTATCAACAGCGCGGTGCAACCGCACTCACAGAAGTTAAAGGGGCGTTTTCGCCGTGTTTCTGGTGTGTTTCCGTCGTTTGCGCTAACGGGACTCTGCTCCTCTGCTCTGGGACGTTTGACTTGTTTTTCTTCCGGTATTTGCATGGAGTGGTAACCAATCAGAAACAAGCAATTGACTGATTTCTTCTTCGTCCTATCACAGAGACGTATCGCGGTCACGTGAGCGTCGCCATGGTGTCAGATAAAGCTACATGAGCTACGTGCTAGCTCAGGCTTTGCGATGCCTGTGCCTGAAAACCGAGATGAGCAGCAATGAAATTTGTTTGCTTCTTGGAGCGACTGGTGTCGGAAAAACGTTGCTGCTGAAACGTCTACAAAATATCCTTTATACCCGACTGAATGTTTCCAGCTATAACTTGTAAAAAGTAGTATTAATTTGTTAATGTATGTCAACGTGTTGTGTAGCTAACGTAGCTATAGCTAGCTAGCTGACGATAGCCTAGTCTAGAGCCGTTAGTAGTGACCTAAGTCACAACTAGCAAATTATAAACATAAAGACGGGCTACAAACTATAGGAAACCCATATAAGGTGTATCTCACATGTGTGTTTAATTGTGTTGAGATTTGGTGGTTGAAAAGGCTAGTTATAGCATATGATTTATGTTATTTTCACACTCATGAAACTATTACGTGACCCCTCATCTCCGTAAATGGGGGCATTGCCATCCTGGATGAGACCACTGATTTATTTTCCTTTAAGTTGTCACCCGTCTGTCTATCCATTTTTCCATATTTTTATATCAGTTTGAGTGCATACTCAGGTACTAAACACGCTGTAGACATGCATCCACGGTAAATAAGTGACATGGTATGGAAAAAAATACATTATAAATAAATTATATACCCTTATAAAAAGGATTACTACAAAATGCCACTTTAACAATTTATGGAATATATCATATAAGCTGTTCAAATAATATTTTGATCTGCTTTTGTGCCTTTAAATTGTGATAACAGTCACAGCACTGGCTGCTAAGGATATTTTTCCTAACAGGTTTTATTTACAGCTCAGTCTGCATGGATTAGGTGAACTGGGGGGACCTCCTTCTACTCTGCCTACTGTAAGTAATATTGAAAGGTAGTTTTAATACGTTTACAGGCTCAGTTTTGATGAGACAGCAGACGTCCATGTAATGCCTTCACTCTCCTTAAACCTCCTCAGGTAGGGACCAACCTGACAGACCTGACACTGAAGAAGAAGAAAGTGACATTAAGAGAGCTGGGAGGCTGCATGGGCCCTATATGGCCGAGTTACTTCAAAGACTGCTCCTCTGTCATTGTATGTTTTTGTATACATGCTGCAACATTTGACAGAGTTAAATGAATTGACTGTTGCAATCACTTGAATAAATGTGTGGTTCTTTGTGTTTTGTTATAGTTCATGGTGGACTCAGCCAACATTGCTCAGATATCCTCCTCCTGTGTCCAGCTGCTGTCAGTACTTTCTGCTGAGCCTCTACAAAGTGCCTCTGTGCTTATTCTGTTCAACAAGAGGTGACTCTCACATACACACCAATCACTATATTTGCTTGCCATACCTGCAAGATGTCAGTCAGCTGGTTCAATGCAAAAAATATCCGATATCATAATTTTGTCTTTTGTTGGAAGCTGTTACCATTGTGTATTTTCTTTTTTTTTCCCCAGCGACTTGCCTTGCACTATGAGTCTCATAGAGATGAAATCCCTGTTCAGAATGGATGACATCATTGCATCTGCGCCTCAGCCAATCACAACAATGGAAATCAGTGCCCGCTCTGGACAGGGACTTCAGGAGGTGCTGAGCTGGCTGGAGTCCATCATAGTCAAGTGAACTATTGTATGTTTGTTCCCTATAACGTGATGCTACTCTCACAGGACTTGGGAATCTCACAGGCAAGCCTGTTGCCAAGAGATGTCAGTATCCTCAGTGTGCAAAGACTGTTGACACACAATTTTAAAGATGTGTTTGATGGTGGACTCACTGAAAAACTGTTGGTGTATTTTTGGTACCAAATAACAATGGTGACTGACTGTTTATAAGGGTGAATGAGGTAGGAGATGTTTTAGTGGGATGATGGCAAGATGGAATGATTGTGCGGTTGACCATTTCACATTTGTTAAATCGACACTACTGTAGGTCTTACCTTCAGTTAACAACTATTTATACTGGTCACTTTTACCAATCAAATTCTGCACACATAAACAGTGAACTACTGAGATTCATGATGATCCTCGTGCGCAAGAAGTAAAGGGGGTAGAAAGCAGGGAAGGGGCCATTTTAAGTCGCAGGACACTGTACAGTGTTTGAAATGATACAAAGATGCTCTTGTGCTTCATTTTAAAATAAAATAAGCTCTTGAACATCAGTTTAAAGACAAGTGGGAGGAATACGTTATTAGAGCTTGGCTTGTCAAGAGTCATTACTGTAGGTGATTCAGCATAGTGGTTATGAGTCACTACCACCAGGGGGCATAAAACACAAATTCTATGACGGATACTGGGTGTGTGCATGAGTTGAAATGATTTCATGTCCCTGATATGTATTGATTTCAGGAAATGAGAACATACAAAACAATAAAACCAACTGAAGAATGAAACAGTGTTCCAATTATACCCTTATATTTGATGAGAGTCAGTGGTTCACAAGCAATGAATAAAACTTATGATTCATACATTTTCTAATGTTGCCTTGCTTATAGTAGATTCTGAAGCACTTCCAGTTCTCCCAAACTATCATTTCATTCAGTTAATCCCAGCAGTTCATTGCACTAATGGTAAAATCATGTAGACACTGATGTTCCTCATCAGTTCTGGTTCAACAGAAGCTCCACAAAGTTAACTTGAGTTGATGCAGCATCATTTCAAGAATCGGAAAGGTCTCTAACTCTTGTCTCTTTACAGAAATCTATTTTTTATATTTGTATATGACAGCAGCAGTAGCCAGCTAAGCCGAACACACAAACAGCTGAGTGAGCAGGAGGCTTGTTGACTACTTAAAAAGCCGTAATACATTCGCCTGGTAATTGTGGCTGAGTGAAGTGACAACAAAATATTATCAAACTGTGCTTTTGTGTATGTGTTGTTGTTTTTTTCTGAATTCAGTTTGCATTAGGTTATGGCCTTAAAGGAGGTTTACATGACACTAATGGTTTCTGATACAAAGGCGTTACCACTTTTATATCGTGTTACTGCATATATGACAAGAGGACAGAGTGTTGCAGTGAGGAGCAGAACCAGCTTGCATCAATCTAAGGGTTACTGTTTTATAACACAATATAAAAACAACTAAGAATAGGGTTTCCATACAAGTCCATGGGACTGACGTTCAGTCTGCAGTTAAGAGTTATATTTCAAGAGCATAACCTAATGGCATTCCCCCTTTTTTTTCTATAAGACATCTTCTCCAGTTTAGTTGGTCCTCACAAGAAAGGGTTCTGACTGCTCTGTGCAGCCTGTGATCCGTCAGTGCTGGCTGATGAGAAGGGTAACAAGGGCTCAGGGAGGGCCACCGGCAGGCCCAGACCGGGCTGGGTGGGGTGAGTGAGTGACGAGGGGAGGCTGGCAGGCTGGTGGCTCGTAGGCAGGGGCAAGGATGCACTGTATGGAAGAGAAGTGCCCTGGGGAGCTGAAGAGATGGAGCCGGAGCCCATTTGATTCAGAGTTAGTTTGGGCTGCTCAGCTTGGAATGGATTGTTGGGTGAAGGAGCACTTAAGCCTTGACAGAAAGACACAAAAAAAACAACAAGTTATTGAAATCCAATTTATCAACACAGCTGATTTAGGTTAGGAGTTTCAAGGTCCCTTCCTCTGGGTGTTGCATCTACAGCCAACAAAACAACAAATACCTGATAAGAAGGGGTTCAAGGTCTTGGGTGGAGGATTGGCTGGGATCAAGCTGTCCAGGTTTACCAAGGAAGCCGCTGTAGGGCCGAGGAAGGCCTCAGGTGTCCGGCATTTACGCGGGCTGGGGGCAGCCAGGCTTTCTCCGAGACGTGACATGTCAAATAGCTCAGGGCTGCCCTCCCTTCCCCCATTCAAATTCACCTGACCTCCATCCATGGCTTCATCGAACAGATCCCCATCTAACAGCGGGAGAAAAAAACAAGTTCTGACATTGCAAGTGTGTGGGATGACAATGACTATGTTTACATGCACAAAATGTTCCAGTTTTGCCCTTATTCTAAAAAGAGACGATATTCCTAATAAGCTGTTTACATGGCTAATGAAAATGAATTTTCTATTAATATTCCCATTTACACGCATCCCTGCATACTGCGATTAACATGCCCTCAAAGGACTTTTCCATCAGTGGCGGAGTTATTCAACCGTACAAACACATCCTCCCTCTTTCATTCCTTCAACCACCTTTTAGAAAAAGTCAATGATGTGATATTTCTGCATACCAAAATACCTGTTATATCTAAGTCTTTCATGACTTTAAAAATAGGTGTGTTTTCTTCTGACCAGAACTGATGGCTTTTCTTTTGGGCATGCATCTCTACCCTACAGCTTTGCAAAATGTTGGCTAGCTGGTTTGTGTACAATGCATCCATGTCAATGCACAGAGCTGAGATTCATATTCTGAATGTGCTGTATACGTGTTCAAGGAATGCTCCTGAAACCTGAATAATACCGGCATATTCCACGTCTTAGTTTGAAAATGCTTCATTCAAAAAAGGCTGTTTATGTGACCCTTATCAAATTCAGACAATTGTCATATTCAAAATAATCATGGAATATTCGTGTGCATGTCAACATAGTCAGTGAAAACAATTAAATGTATTCTTTACCTGAGGGGCTTCCAGTGCGAGGAGAAGATTCCCTGACAGCTCCCTTGAGTGCTGAGAATGGATCGACCCCTGAAGATGCTATAAAAATAACAAAATATATTATAGATTTATTATTTTAAATATGTCATTTCAAATATCTACATGGCTTCTGCCATGTCTCTTTGGCTGAGCTCTTTGAGTGCAGGTTTCACCTGTGCTGGCCGCAAAGCCCCATTCTCGGCCTGTGGCGTTGATGTTGTTCGGTGGGCCATCCCAGGGGTCGGTTGGAGGCTCCCATGGTGGTGGAGGGCTATTGGAAGGTGGTGGTGCCATCCAGGGAGGATCTGCTCTCGAGGGGTTGGTGCTGCCTTCTTTAGTAACCGAGAGGTGAATTAAAGAGAGAGGCTTCAGTTCTAGCACCACACTGTGTGGTATATTCATTTCAGAATAAAACCTGACGCCTGAAATGAATCACTGCAAATGCTTCTGTCCTTTAAGAACAAATATTTTCTAAGTATAATTAACTAAATATTTCAAACATGATCATGCCATGGTAAGATAACTCAAGGCTCACCCAGGGAGTCCCAAGGGTCTGTGCCCCCCGGGAGAGCAGCTGCCTGGTGTGCGGCATTGTTCCAATGGTGGCCACTAGGAGGCGGATCTGATGGGACTGCAAATACGTCTACAAGGTCCATGAAGGCAGTCTGACCACAAAGACAAGAAAATATTTGCTTCAGTTCAGGTCTCTATTCCTTAAAGCTACAGTTGGGAGCTGGTGTAAAAATAACTTTTTGCCATATTTGCTGAAACTGTCACTATTTCCACACAGTAGTACGTGTGACAGATGGTCTGTGAAAAAATCATTTTGCTCCTCCTCCACGTACTGCTTCTTTATTTGTGGCAGAATTTTATTTTCGAGACAACTTGCAGGTACTCATTAACCAGTGACTGCTGTCAATATCACAACACATGTAGATATCAGGGCAAAAACACACAGGTAAATGAACAAAACAACATAATAACAAAATCTTTTTTTTTTAACAAATACTGTCTGACCTTCTCTTAATGACATCATACCTCATATAACACAGCTCTACTGTTATGACAAAAACAGTAACAGACATAAAGATGTAAAACAACATATACACCTGCACCTCCTCATACTGCTTCTAATGGCATATGCAAGAATCCGCCGCCCCTGAATGAAGACAACCAATCAGAGCAGAGGAGTCTCCAACACAGGCAGCTGTCAATCATGTCAATCACTGCTCTTGAAATGTGGTCAAACTAGGCATCACTGATCAAATATGAATCAAGATTCCGTTACTGCATTGCCCATTTCTCACCTCAAATGTTTTCAAAAATATATTTTAGTGTACTGTTTAGCTGTAAAGAGAGAACGCTTGTGACCCAGCAGGTGGGCAGTGCTTGTTTTTCTGCTTGACTGTTTCCAAAATGGTGGCTGGGTCTCATATTCAGCTCAACGGTACACTAAAATATGTTTCTAAAGAAGCATTTGAGGCCAGAAATAGGCGATGCAGTTACAGGATCTTGATTTGTATGTGATCAGCGCTGTGTTTGACAGTTTGACTGCAGCTCATGAGCAGTAATTGACAGCTTCTTTGGAGACTCCTCCTATCTGAATGGTGGTTTTTCGTCGGCCACGGTAGATGACTGCAAAAGCCATTAGAAGCACTACAAAGAGAAGGAGGGATGTGAATGTTTTCACAGATTATCTGTCTCATGTACTGTGTGGCTAATATATATTTTTAAATAAAAGTTACCAACTACAACTTTAATAGCAAAGTGATTGCTGGAATTAATTATTTATGAATTTTATTAAAAGAACACTTCTGAGATTTTCAGTGTTTATTTAGTGGTTGAGATGTAAAACCTGATCTGACTGGATTATCCTGCCCATCATTGACATAAACCATTGTAATTTGGATTTCAGACCTTGGTTTGTAAGCACATGTTCTCAAAGCATGAGGAAAAACCAAAGTAAACCACAATGTACGGTCACATTTCATCACCCCCCAGTGAGATATTCCATACCCCAATATTTCATACCCCGCCTTTAGTCTCCATCTCACGTTTGCTTTCCTCCAGAGCTTTCTTGAGCAACGTCTCGTCTCCTTGGCGACTGAGTTGCTCCTGCCAACAGATACAAACACATGGTCACCTTTGGGCATGACGGCTTCCGGCAAAATTCACATATTGTCTCATCATACTATATTTATGACTCAGCGACTGCTCACAAGCACAAAAGCCAGCCTGTATTCTTCCTGGGCAGTGTATGACCCAGTGATAGATGAGTGCAGTGCGCACACACTAGAAAATTCTGTGGTCAAAGAGAGGAGAGAGCAGAGCATCACGGCAGCTCTTTTGTGGCTTAGTGAGAGGGCAAAGACAAAGAGAGGGAGACAGGAAGAGAGAGGTGGGGTAAAAAGGTTGCCAGAGATAATACAACAGAGTGACAGATATAAAACTTAAAAGAGAGAAAAGGAAACGAAGCAGGGGTGTGAAAATAAGTTTAACATTTTATAGTGGAAGATTATTGTCAGGAAAAAAAACAAACCTAGAGGATGGTTCTCTAAAAGTAGGAACACACTACATTATTGAAATCCACGCAGCTCCAGAACAAAAAGTCCCCCAACCCCCACCCCTGGTGACCACCAAGAACCCTACCTGCTGGTGCTCCTCTTTACTCAAGCTCAGGGCTAACTGGAGCTGGGCGTCCTCATCCATCTCCAGTGCAGGAGGTGCAGGCGGGGCAGGCTGTGAGGGAGGTAGCCAGAGAGGAAATTTCAATCAGTATTCAGCCTACAAAACCGGAAAGTATGCCTGGACAAACTGGCAGCACACTGCATGCACTTCTACAGGTGTCCCAGGGAGAGTAAAGGGGTCAAATCCTTTGCCCTTCCTCGACACTGCTCAAGAAGAGTGTCTGACCTGAGTATCTGCTTAACTAAGAGGAGAGATTTAATAGTTAGTGGAGCTGAAGGATGAAGCGTCGTTGGATTAGTCGCTGGAAAAAGTTACATGTCCTTTTGCTGTACAGGGAGGAGAGTGAGCAGTACATGCAGCTGTTCCTCAGAAGGGCCCGGACCAAGCCATGGGGTTGGTTTCAGTGTGCAGAGCAACAGGAGATGTGATACAGGGCAAAGGATGCAAAAGAAGAGTCATCCCTGGTCCCAGCATACTAATACCTTCTTAGTGTCCTCCTTGCTGAGAGTCATAGCGATCTGGAGCTGGGTCTGTTCATCAATATCCAATGTGGGAGGTGACTAGGGTCAAGCAGGAAGGATTAGAAGGAAGACTAATCAAAGGGAAAGGTAAAAGCTTGATTTTGCTTAAGTGATTCTTTAAGAAATATAATGTTTTAAGGTAATTGAGACGGGAGGAGTATCACAGAAAGTGCTGTGTACTGCAGTATATTCCCACAGTGGCCGTCACAGAGGGCAACGGCTGCCCTTGCCATGGAGACTAGGATGGGCTGTGGACGCTTAGGAGTGGATCAATACACACATCCTGTCTGGCTTCTCACTCTTTCACTTGCAGCTTCCTCATTCTTCAGCATGGCTCCCACTGATTCACCAGAGACAGAGTTGATGATATCACTTTCTGTTAAAGGTTCTGGGAAATGGTGGCCTCGTAGAGACAGGGAGTGGAAGTGCTTCATCGCCACGACGGATAGCTTCCAAGCACGTGTGTGTGGGAGATATTTAATGTTTCACTTCAGCATTACAACATAACATGTCAGCAGGGCGGCCGAGAAGCCTCTTTCTGTCAGGCACATGAGCTGTCGGGATGAGAGGTTTGTGTGTGTGCTCAGTGTGTGTGTGTGTGTGTTGTCTTAGTTAGAGGTACCTTTTCACTTTCTTCTCGGCTCATAGCCAGGGCCAGCTGCAGCTGCAGCTCCTCTTCTCCACTGGTCGCGGGCCGAGCTTGCTCCAGGTCTGGAGCAAGTCGAGGAGAGGAAGAGGAGGCTACAGGGACAGAGGAAGAGCACAGGGGATTGGGTGTTAAGCGAGGAATGGGGAGCAGAGGGGTGTAGACAAAAACATTAACAGATGGAAATAAATGGGAAAGAAAGAAAGAAACACTTTAGGCTGATTTTTAAGGCCAGAAAAGAGCTGGCACTGTTTATGCATGTTAATTTTTTTTCCACTGCCCGTTGTTTAGGGCCTTTGCTGGCATCGCTTGCCACGGCCTGCCTAACTCTGCCTGCACTGAGAACAATGGAGCGCCTGTGTGGAGAGTTAGGGTGGTGGAGGGGCAGAGGAATGGACGGGTTGGAGTGGGGCCCACCTTATTACCCTGAATCCTCTGGGTGGGTTCCAAAACTTAGGCCCAGATTTGGAGGAAGGGGATGGGGCAGGGAGGGGGCTGGCAGGATACCAGTCTGGGTGTCAGGCTGTGGGTCATGGGGCTAAAAGAGGGCAGCAGGCCACACGTTGGCAAAATCAGGTCTCAGAAACTAATCATTTCCACTGTGCTGCCCCTCAATATCCCCCGTCTGAGCTGGAATGCGTGCTGCCAATTAGCTTCTGCCAACCTCTTGACCCCCACCCACGCCATCCGTCAGCATTTCATCTACCCCTCCAACCATCCACATGCAACGGTGTCCTGGAATCTCCCAGAGATCCACCACCATCCTTTTGATCTTTAAAATCGCACGGAGCACAGCGAGAAAATTGCAAAAATAAAACTGACAAATGTTTTCAGTTTCTCGCTATGATTCTCAGAGTGTGAAATTGTTTTGGCTAAGCAGCATGAACGCCTCTCTCTGTTTGATAAACTGAGGATTTAAACTCAGCACTTTGTGGTATTATCACATCTATATGTTTTCCCTGCACATTACAAACCATGCTCCCTTTGTACCATCACTAAACCGCAGACTCAGACTCGGAGGTGGTAACGGTTTCGGCCACATGTTTCCGCTGGCACACATTCTAGCCCAGACAAATATGCAAGGAACGCGCATCAAGTGGAAAATGAATCGGAGAAAAAGGACTTTTTGAGGGATTCGAAGAAATAAAGCAGATAGCCATCTGTGGGCATGTCTCTGTTTACACCATGAAACCAGCCTCAGACATCAAAGTTACCGGTGCCTTCATAAAACCACAGCTCTGCTACTGACTAACTCCTTTTAATCAACACCATACACCACACAGACTGCGCAAATGCCAAAGTATATGGCACACACCAGACATGCATACCACAGTTACAAATGCTACACACAGCTACTTAATGCTTTTCCACGGTATGTTTGAGCTGATAGGTCAATGATTTCCTAACCCTGCCACACTGACAGAGGGATCAGTTAGGTGTCATGCTGTCTAGCCACCACACCAACATCTCTGTAACAGCTCGTAAGATCAGCAAGTGAACACCGTATCCAGTTGTAGTTTAACGTTAAATTGAAACAAGCACAAACAGGGCCTCCTCTCTTTTGTAAATCCAGTTTAGCTGACGTGACTGTCAGCAAGAGAATGAAAGGAATGCAGATGTCCATCCGTCAGTGGAGAGTAAAACTGAAACACCCGAGGACAAGAGGAGCATTAATACTCATCAAAGCTTAAATGTTGCAAGGTGCTGCTGGTATTAAAATAGCATTGACTTTAATGAGAAATCACAGGTAGGAGCTGATTGATGTACACATCTCAAACACTGGGCAGAGAGGAAATATATAACTGAGAGCATCTTTATAAAACATAGGTGAGGAATGCAGTTATTCTGTTGCATCATCCATAAGATCATACCTTAATTTATCTAATCATGACCTGTCATGTGTGCATTCCTACCATGTGAAAGGTCACATGCCAGAGAAAATACTCAGGTGTCGCTCAGGTATTTGTGAAGATATCCCTGCTACTCACAGTGAAAGGAGGATGGTGAGCCTCTGCACCGGCCGGGCTCATCCCCATGGGCACCCGCCGAAGTGGGCTGGCTTGTGCGACGCCCTGGGTACGGAGGAGGCAGCGATCCAGAGCCTAACCCACTGCTCGCCATGCGCGTCTTGGTTTTCAGTGCCTGGCTCCTCTCCTTCTTCAGCTTCTCCTCATCCCTCAGCAGAGCCACCAGATGCTTGGCCTTCTCCCGGACGTTGACACCCTGGTCACGTCCGTCTCGGTCTATGTACTGGAAGTCTCTCAGTGTCTGAATGGTGTAAATGTTCTCCCGGCACTCCGTGGCCACACGTTCGGAGCCTGTTTTGATCAGGTAGTCCAACAGGGTCAGCGCCTTGTAAACATGGCGCCAGTTTTTACCGTGGTCGTTGAGCCGCTTCCAGATCATCCCCATAACCTCCGTGAATGCCACGACATTGAAGGTCAGGTCTGCGATTTCAGACATGAGCGAGCTCGGAGGGCCCCAGGGGTCGTTGGAGGTTGCCTCTCGGACCTTGATCTCGGCCTCCGTGTAGTTGTTGACCATGTTTTTCATCTGGCGGCGCAGCGATGAGGTCTGCATGATGGCGGTGGTGGTTCACAGGTGGCGAAAGACAGTCTAACAGCAGGCCAGCCCACTGTGTTGCCTCGGGCGAGGTGGCTTGTTAGAGATCAGTTCCGTGGAAAAATGCAATGAAGTCGACCTCCTGTTGGGAACTTCAGTGACGTCCACAAGTGTGTTCCTGCTGGAAAGGAAATCAGATTCACAGAAAGCTATATATGTTAACATTATTGTTCTTACATCAGATATTCACAGATGACACACCACCATCTTCACACTGTTACAAACAGGACTGGTGACCACAGCTGAACTCTCACACATTTTTTTACTCAGTAATTGTGTTTGGAAGGAGAAAGAAACAACTCAGCACCTCCCAGCGATATGAAACACAACACCTGAGCTCAGTTTCTCCTGAAACAACTTGCGGAGATCCGTGTGAGTGCACACAGTGCAGTGCTCCTGAGTAAACAATGACCACCTTGACAGCTATTTCCTAAATTCAATTTTCAGAAATATTTTTATTTCTTTCCCTGAAAAGCAAATATTAGTTTCAGGCCGAGGGACTGCAAACCCAACCTAGGGTAGAAATCTATGTTTTACCTTGGAGTGAAACTGGGAGGGGGGGGGGGCTCCACCTCCCGTGTTTTTGTGACCTGATTACATCACCGCAGCAGCAGAGGGCCTTCAAAGCATCTGAAGACTCACAAAACTGTAACTCCCACACAGATACGCACACAGTAGTCGACCAGAATCACTAATACGTTGCTATTTTTAAAGATTTTACATTAATAATCAAGACAATATGCGTGCACGGTGCAGTACCTATCACTTTGGCCTGGATGTTGGACTGCTTTTCCAGTGAGTCACTTGAACTGATAACTTTCCACTCCCAGACCTGCCTCATCTATTTAACTAAGAGCTGAAATGCACAAACACGCAGGATCAATCCCCCTCACTTAAGAGTCAAGCGCTGTGTCATGAGTTAGCATTTCCAAAATATTAAAAGGGGGCATGGGATGAGAGATGGGCTTTAAAATATATCGATATCCAACCCTTGAGTGGGTGGAACACTGAATATGACAAAACTGATTTATTACATTGAAACTATAATAAAGAAAGCAAACTAAAAACATCATAGTGTTATACAGGCTGTGGGGATACTATGAATAAAAGGTGACAGCGCTACGTTGGGCTGCGACATCCGTCATACTATGAGAGAGCTCCCAGAGCTGTAAATAGATGGTGAAGTGGTTGTAAGAGACAAAATGCTTGTGGCTCTGCTGACCACAGGTTAAATCTCAAGTGGTGACCAACCCGAGCCATTCAGTCCCATTAACTCCCGATCCGTACACTGTGTGAGGAAAAACTGGATAGTCGGTTAAAAAGAGCCCTTCCTGTAAATGCAAGTTGGTTAAGCGGAGGTTTTAATGCTGCCAGTCACAGAGAGAGGAGTGCTGTAACAAGAGAGATCAAAGAGTGGCAATTAAACCGTCCTTCTGGCCAGATTTCTAATCTAATCTGAACGCCTCCACTGCTGTTACTACTACTCACAACCATAATGAAGATAAATTCATTTTGTGACGTATCTGACAAATTACCATCACATACGTCAGACTGATAGTAGGGTTGGTAGTAAATGTTGGGCTGGGCGATACATTGTCATGACATTCAGTGGCGCCTCCAACGGTGGGGGCCAGAGGGTTCATGTCCCCAGCCCCTCCTTCGTAGGCATTCTGGCAAGAATGACTGAAGGCTGATAATACTGTCCTTTATAAGAGGTTGCGGCACGCTTATCTTTTAAACTAGTCTAAAGGTAGTGGTAGCTTGTGAGACTTGTCATCCTAATGTTGTGTTCACACCCGGTGCAAATAAAACAATTCATGCATGAGAATTACATGTAAGTCGATGTAAAGACTAAATTAGACAAGATTTCCCGCCAGGCGGCGAGATGGACGCTACATGAATGATGCAAAATACGCAAATTAAGCAAGTAGTGCGTTTTTGCGTCATACGCTTATTTGTTACAGTTGGAACATCGGAGCTCCAGCAACCAATTCGTGCCGCGATAGCCAATCAGCATTGAGATCCTCCAGGGACGCATGACGCCAGGGACGTACCAGCAGGAGTTAATTCATTTATTCAGCGTATGACGCCAGTTATTAGCCCGTATGAAGCAAGTCAGCACAAAATATTCTAGCGATCAAGCTTGCCCCAGTAACGGGACGTGTTTGGTGTGAACACAACATAAGGCATCCACTGGTGCCAACTATGTCGGTAGAGTGTGTTCGAAAGGGGCTAAATAATGCTCTGAATTCCGGGTAAATTTTGGTGAGGTAACAACTGGCATGGCCATTTTTAAAGGGGTCTCTTGAACTCTGACCTCAACACATCCGAATGAAAATAGTTCTGTGGGTACCCACAAGTCTCCCTAAATTTGAGAAGACTTCTTACCAATTAATCTTCCTTTTTTTCCTTAAAATCAATGTACTCCTTCAAACTAAAGCTGTGTAGTTCTCTTTTTCAGGACAGGGACAATCAGCCTCTTTGAAGAACAGTGAACAACACACATTTACACATTAGTAACACATTGAAACAGGATTGTTGTAGAACTCAACAACTGTACTGGTAGTCTATGCCAATTAGATAGTAAGTAATATTAACTCAGAAAAGACACCAAAATATATATTAGTATGCAATTCCTAAACTCGCCACATAATTTTCAACTAGCCTGTACTCAACAACAACAGCATAACATGAATTCCTGAAATTCAGTAACAGCTTTTAGTTTTGGTGTGCCACCCCAACATTTTCAGTGGCCCCAACTGTCTATGACACTGATTATCGATACCTTTAAATGAGATTAGGCTAGAGATCATCTTAGATTTTGGATAATATCATAAGTGTTGTCTGTTCCTGGTTTTAAAAGCAGCATTACAGGAAAATGATGTAATTTGTTGAACTTGCCAGACTGCTCAGCCTACTCTGTTATCTGCCTTTACCCATACTGTTGATTATTTATCTAATATTTTGTGAAAGTACAAATAGTCAGCCCAACAGTGTCACTGCTATATTGTTTTAAGGTATTAAGGAAATCTTAATTTTCTTAAGAAAGACAGGAAGTGTGTTTGACAGAGGTAGGGCTGGGTGATATGGAGAAAATCATAATATTTTAAACCAAAACACACATCCTGTCTTTCCCAAGAGAACAAATATTTCTCAGTTAGCTTGAGTATAACATGACCTTGGCATGATAAAACACTGGATTGAATTCTTTAAGTATCTACTTTGTCTGTTTTCTACGTCTCGGTTTTCCCAATTCATCTGTCAAACACATTTTTCCTTGCTGTGAGTGAGCCAATCATTCCCAAACACTCTCGCTATATACTTACAGCAAACTGTTCCCAGATCAGGCCTTCATGCTCTTCCAGGTATGTTTTATTAAGCCCTACAGATGTGCGTAAAAACACCAAAAACCGCTGGATAGAAGCACCCGATTCAACTTGTGTCCTTTCTGTCCCAAACTAGGACGGCTGGAGCCATTATCATGCACGTTGCGTCAAATGGGATGATCGGGTAGGTGAAGTATGTGACCGTGACTCAGCTCTGCTTCCGAGTTTAAAAGTTAAAACCTCGACAGGAATAAGGAGAAAAGAATAAATCGCATAAACCCCCGCTGTCTGCTTCCACTTTCCCTCTTACCTTCATGTCATAGCGCGTCAGTGGGGTCCCAACTTGGGGAGGCTTTGGGTGGAAGAAGAAACGCCTCCGCCTCTCGACATATCCCGTAGCTTTCGGAGAGAGAGAGAGAAAGGAACTAGAGTGCATACAAAAAAGGGATATTCAAAGCGCAGAGGAAAGCCGTGTGTGCGCAAAATGTATCCAACACTAGTGCGCAGCGGTGCTGTTTTGTTATCAAACTTAGTTGTGTGTGTGCATATCTCAATCCAGGGCTTGCAGATGGCACAGCCCCCCCTAAAAAAACACACACACATACACACACAGTAAAAATGGATGGAGAGGGAAGGGAGAGGAGAGGGGAGGGCGGCCTGCTCGGTGCATGCAGAGTCAGACTTAACCCTTTCACTGCCGGGTGGAAACACATAGTGGAGCAGGTGATCTGGGCACACTCCAGAGTCACACACAGGGATTGTGCTGCACAGGCACAAAATAAGTGGAGACACACTGTGAGGACAAATCTGCTAACGCCATATCTCATATCCTAAATAACAACAGTGTTCCTGTATTACATTTCAGCAGATCACTGTGCAGAAAAATCACTGCAAGTAATCCAATATCTAAATATTTCTGAACACACACAGCATGTTGGATTATTACAGCAAAGTGTGATGCAAAGGTTTGAATGTATATGTGAATGCCACAGACCCTTAATTATCCCATAGAGCAATGCTGGTAACTCTTCCTTGCAGGCTGAGTGAGCATCCCAGAGGGACTCAACAGCAGACCACATTTCCTTTTCAGCTGCTTCATCATTGCATCCTTGCTCTTTATTTATTTATCACAGCTAATGGGATGTTGTCTGAAGTCACATCCCGTATATGCATTATACAATGCCTAAACCTCGTCTGTATTCACCTTGGCTTGGTTTCAGTTGAGAAATGCGCAGAGTAATCTCTGTCAGCTACAAGCCGTCTATATGAAAGTACAGAGGGATCATATTGTGACGCTGAGTGGGGTAATGATTACCTAACCGAGGGAGAAGCAGCAGGAGGGAGCAGTGGGGCCTTGTGACTGGTTGACCGAGCAGGATATACAGGAAATACCAGCTCCACCTTGAAACAACAAAGGCACGACTCTTGGAGACGACACAAGGGCAAGTGTACAGAGATCAGTGGCTCGTCAACCTGTGAAACTGGCTCTTGGAGGGGATATTTCAAGTTGTGATAAAGGGTTCAGGGAAGTTTGTAGTGTGGGAGTTTGGCCTCCATTTACTTGTTGCAGCTCCCTGTTTGATTTTTATGTGTATCTCACTGATCAGGTCTGTCGAGCTCAACTTCACACACCTCCCCTGGCCCTCCTTCCTCTCTGTCTTGGCACCCTATGTCTTTATTTCTCCTGAAAACAGATGCCTGAACACTCTTTGTTTCCCAACAAAGGCGTGATGAGGTCAGTGCAGGGGGGACATGCAGGCGAGGGCTGGGAGAACAGAGGGGGAGGAGAGAGGGCTGATAAATAACACCAGCACTCTACTGCACGGCAGTGACGTCACGCAGGAGAGGAAGTCTGACTTCTAATGTGTTTGTGTGTAGGTGCCAAAAACCAACATGTGTGTAAGCACACTTTCTGTCCATGATAGCTGTCTCTCTTTGCTGCCCTCTAGTGGTAGTGTTTGTTTTCTGGTAGGTTGTGTTTTGACCTGATTGTTTCTGTGATACTAAGCTGTACATTATAACTAAGGCTGCACAGGGCCCCAGGTTCACTCCATATTAGATGTTCCTATACAATGAGATTAGAAATTTTGAACCACTTAAACACAGTTTCAACTATCAGGTGTCCTTGCATCCATTTTCTTATGTGTATCAAGTAATTAACACATGGTAGTAATATTTCATCTATTGGAGTATTGAGCCAATGGCTATTTTCATTGTCGTACCCTGACTACGCTCCAGAATGGATCCACAAAACAGGTCCTTATCAGGGTCCACTTGCAAAACGGGACCAATCCAGAACATATGAGGATTACAGATCCAGCCCAGACCCTACGGATATCCACATATGAGGTAGTTTATCTGGCCTGGATCCAATTTTGACCTACTGTTATCCTGCCCTGATCAGATTTGAATCCAATATTGGTTAATTCTGTCCACTTATAGCTTATCTGGCCAAAACTAGCTAAAGAAAAATCTGAAATTTAGCTGACCAATATCTAGATTGCTCAATCTATTGATCATTCTATTGTTTGCAGCATAAACCGTCAGAAAATTGTGGAAAAAGGTCCATAATTATTCACCCAAAACCCACTAAAACACATACAAATGTCTTTTTTTGTCTGAGAAACAGTCGAAATCCAGAAGATATTTAGTTTACTATCATAAAAACTGGTAAATATTCAAATTTGAAAAGCTGAAACCATTTTTTTTTGGCGTAAAAAGTGACTTAATTCGTCAAGGTCATTATCAAAAGGGTTGCTTCTTTATTTTCTGTTACAGATCCAGACCCTACCCATACCCACACTATCTGGCCCAGATCTGATTTCAACCTATTCCGAAGCAGCTTAATCCTGCCCAGATTTGGATCCTGAATCGGGTACGAACCATTTTGGATGCCTCATTCAAATTGTCTTATCTGAGGTGAGGTGTGACTCTGCCCCTGGAATCAATCACATGACGTGTTCAGATGATGCTACAGTGTGTGACTATTTGATGTGTTGATGATGAGGTCATACAGTTTCTATAAATACAAACCTGACTATATGAAAAGGGTTTCTATTTTTACAGCTGGGGGATTGGGCGAGTGAATGGCAGTGTGTGTCAGCGCATACACTATTGACAGCCATTAACCCAGTGTGACGTTGCACTGTGACTAACAGTTGAGCACCAACACGACTGAGCATTTCACGACGGGAAATTACAGTAGAAGCATTCTCCCTTGGGTTTTGCTGATATTAGCTTTATTTCCTAATTGTCTGGGGTCCCACAGGCTGCGACACCAATGTATGCAAAAGCTTTTTTTTTAAATATTTCTTTCTCTGTTGCTCTGACCTCATTTAGATCAATAGGTTGGAAGGTCCAGTTTGCTATGAAACAGACTTGAACAATTGTGATAAACTCAGCAAAATATGGAAATTAAAGCACTGTACTCACATGAGATAAAGAAATATTTCTAGTTTTATATGCTATGGCTCTACATGAACAAATTTTACTTACGATTCCCCCAAAAAATCATCATATAGAAACACAATGTGTAGGGGAGACCAGGGGCAATTGTAACATTTCAAACTGCATCCATTAGAAACATGACTGAACTTATTATACACATGGTCTGTGATGATTCCTCTGCGCCTGCCGAAGGACATACTGATGTCTCATACCTGTCAAAGTTTTTCTGAGATATCAAAGTAATTGGCAGCACAGTGGTGCAGTGGTTTGCGCTGTCGCCTCACAGCAAGAGTTCTGAATTCAAACCCGCCAGCTGGCTGGGGCTCTTCAATGTAGAGTTTGCATGTTCTCACCTTGGGTGTTCTCTGGATTCGCCAGCTTCCTTCCACAGTCTAAAGACACACAGGTTGGGTTAACTGGTGACTTTTAATTGTCTGTAGGTGTGAATGTGAGCGTGAATGGTTTTCTGTTTCAGCCTGGTCCAGGGCGTACCATTACACGTGTTGTTACAGCTTCCTCTGCATGTGGGGGCAGATGCAACAATTGACCTCTAGTGATTCAATCAATATTGTGACTCTCACATTGTTTGTAAAAACATTTGTTGACTGTTAAGTAGCACACAGACGCAAGTTACCTTCATAAAAACTGTATCCAAATAATTAGGTTTTTGAGTAATGACATCGAAACCAAAAAAATGTTACACTTGCCCCCGGTCTCCCCTATAAACAAAGCAGCTACAAAGGGGGGTTCATTAGTGAATCATCATGACTTTCAGGGCGGACCTCTATTACACTTTCCATCACAACATTTCTGCTGGATTCCTCTTTCCCTTGAGCCGCGCATGTTGAAACGAGATTGCATTCTCTACGGCAATCAGCCTTTCCTTTCAGTCCGACTGCATATCCCACCCACTCCTCAGGTTTCCAGAAAGAAACTATTATGTAGGCTGCTCATTCAGAGTGGCCTTGGCTTGTGCAAAGCATGTTTTTATGGAGAAAAAGCTGCAGTTGGTCAGTATGTTCTAGCTCCTGCAATCAACAGACAAAGGACTGTGTGAAATGTTCAGTTCAGTGAAGTCAGGTGAGGCAGGACACGTCCTTCGCTGTGTGCCCTGGCAAAGCTTTCACTCTCAAATACCTGAGATGGTGGTGCAAAAACTGCCTTCATGCTCTTCACTATAAGGAAAAGTAAAGGTTCATGCGCTTATAGCAGGGCTGGGCAGCAACTGGGGGGCCGGTTTCAATTGACACCTTCTATGGCCCACCCTCCAGGGGGGTGTAAGGGGAATTCACCCCAGGAGAAGTTTGCAGAAACTAAACAGCTAACCGAGGGGGGGAATTGCTAATACATATCATAATTATTGTGTAGCCTTATTGTGTTTTTTAAAAATGTCTTTATACAATGACAAATTAAAGGCTGTATGAGTCCGAGAGCAGAGCGTGAGCTGTTTCTCCAGTCTTGACGCTGAGAGCGTCGTGATCACTGCAGAAAACAGAGAGGTTTGCAAGTACTGCTCATAACAGCCTCATGAATAACTAAACCTCAGATGCTCAGTGATGTCAGGCTGCACCGGCACGTATCTTCGAGTGGCTTCTGTTGGGAGAAAACTGTGTGATGTGAACACAAAAACACTTTGAAGACACAAGCCACAGAACAACTGAAAATGCACCAAATGATTATTGTCACCATGACAGTATTTTGCAAGAAGAGAATGAACACAATAAATTAGTGCTCATCAGCTGTGGCCATGACAACAAGCATTTGGGCAATTACCTGTCCATCCATTTATCCATAATGAGGCAGGACACATCTGAACAATTATGTTTGAATACATCAGACTGCTATTTTTGACACAAAGGTTTATCTCAGGACAAAATATTCAGAGGCATAATTTAAATGTGATTTGAAGACTCATCTGGAGCTCATCTCTTTAAAGGAAAATTCCTGTAGTTTTAATTAGAGATCTTGAGTGCTGTGTCTGTATGGGGTGCTACTTTGTGCTTCTATAAAAGGAGTGTGTTATGCGTGATGAGACGGTGACGCACACACTACGCTTGGTGTGGGTGTATAAGAGGAGCCACTCGGCTCCGTATCGGCGCTCACATGGGGAAGCAACTGGGTCTTCAGACTCATGATAGCCTCTCGGTGTCTGGAATTGAAACAAACATGGAGATGAACGCAACAGAGAAGCTTTACCTTCCCGTTGATGGCATCCTCGAAATGTTCAACCATCTCACCGGGCATCACCATGCAGGCATCACGCACCCAGGTCTCCAAAGCGCAGCCCTCACCCCAGTAGCCCAGCACCCTAAAGTCTCAAGCATATCGAAGGTGGGCATGGGCATCATCAAAACGGTTAAAGGGCGCTGGAGGCAGCAAGAAAAGAGAGCAAGCAGGTCCTCGAGTTCTGGAAACAGGCAGGTATCGAGTGATCGACTCCCGAAACGGTCCGTGGATCTGCTGGAGCTGGGTCTGACCAAGCCCAAGAACTGTCACAGAGTAGTTGTGCTTGGCGCACGGAAAGTGGGTAAAACCAACATCCTGCATCGGTTCTTGGGTAAAGAATTTGAAGAGGATTATGAACCCACGACGGAGGACTTCCACAGAAAGCTGTTCCACATTGGAGGAGAGGCTTATCAGATTGATCTCCTGGACGCCACAAGTGAGAGGGACTTCCCTGCAAAACGGAGGTTATCCATACTGACAGGTGAGCTCTCTGATTGATTATCAACTGAGATACAATTTTGGTGTTTCAGGAAATTATTATTTTAAAAAAAAAAAAACATGCCATGGAAATGTAACCTGTCACTAATTAAAGTGATGCTCTGTCTCTCTCCAGGTGACACCTTCCTGCTCGTCTTCAGTCTGGATGACAGAGAGTCCTTCAATGAAATCTGTGAGCTGTTCGACGAGATCAAAGCTGCCAAGGCAAAGTTACTGAAATTAAAACATCCCCCGAGAGTACCAGTGGTGATATGTGGGAATAAAGCGGACTTGGAAGCGCAGAGAGCCGTCAGACGCTCAGAGGTGACAGACATCCTCGGTGGGGACGTCTCATACTTCGAAACCTCTGCTAAAGACGACACCGGACTTGAAGGTGTGTTCAGGGCCCTCGCGGCTCTAGGTGGACTGCCGGACGAAACGAGTCCGTCACGACATCAGATTGTACCCATCCTCACCTACCAGTCGATGTGCATCGGCCAGCGAGGCAGAGGAGGGAGCCGGGGAGTCGGTGCGCCCTGCGCCGCTGTGGAGCCACTGGCGCGCCGCCCGAGCTTCACCAGCGACCTGCGGCTGGTGCTGAGATCCAGCACCAAACAAAACAAACCCGAGAGGTGTCAGATTCAATGAATTTGTGAGCCTTCTCTATAAACCAATTGTAGTAGTATGCTGCAATGTCATATTATGTAAGGAGTTATACTCTGTAAAGCACCTGGCTGGACCAGTGCATTCATATTTTGTTTTTTTGTATGTACCTGTATATTAGCCTATAATAAAAGTATTTCTAATTGTCACATGGGCTTCTGTTCTATCAGTTTATTCCAGACATGCAATGAAACACGTCAATAGGATGGGGATATTGTTAGACTATTTTCGTCACCAATCAATTGTCCTCAAGTGGTGGCACAAAACATGACCACAAGTGTGTGTGGGAGGACGGAGATGACTCACACACTGACCTTACACATCTCCTAGTATTTGTTAGACATCAGAGATTGTTCATATTCCAAATCCTCCCACAAGGCTGCAGATGGCACCAAGGGTCGAGGTGTTACAATGCCCGGTTAGTCAGCACTATAATGGCCTACACTCTCATGTGTCACTGCGGTGTTTCTAAACACATAAAGGTTGGAGCATCATCTATTGAAGAGGGGGAGGTGAGAGACGCACTGAAGTCGGTGAAATCAGCACCATGGAGAGAGCCCACATCAGACTAGGCTCTACCGTAGAGTAGAAAATCAATTTATAGCCTGCCTTGAAAACACTCAGCCTTTTCTTTCTCACATATTCAACCCACTCTTCAGGTTCCCGAGAAGAAACAAATGTGTGGGCTGCTCATTCGGAGTGGCCTTGGTGTGTGTGAAAAGGATGGTTTGATGGAGACAAAGCCTCGGTTTTTGAGTTTCCTGCATGAGCTGACAAAGTCTGGTGCTCCTTGGAGGTTAATGTTCAGTTCAGTACTTAAAAGTGCGTCAGGGTGGCATGTCCTTCACTGCGTTCCATTTCTAAACCCTCTCTCGTTCAATACAAGACCTACTGACGCAGATGAACACATTTGTAAAGCGGAGGTAATGATTTATGCCCTTATACTGATGTTACCAGTATTGTTTAGATCATTTACAGAGTGGGAAATAAAAGCAGACTGCATTTACTGATGGTGCTGAAGAGGACTCATCATCAGGGTTTATGAATCATAGAGCAGAGAGGGAGCTCCAGTCTTCATACAGAGTGTCGTGATTTCTGCAGAAAACAACAGGGACGAATGCAAGAACCGGTCGCAACAGTCTTGTTAAAATCATAGATGCCGTTACGTCAGGCTGTACAGCCACATTTGTGCATGTTCATGAAGCTCTCTGGCTGTAAACATACACTGACTGAATCCACATCAAACTGTTCTAACTATATTTTTATGGTCCATAATGTCTTTAAAAAATCTATATCTATCTACAGTATATATTTCCCTATACCCAGTGCCACATTACAAAGTTCTGAGACTGTTATTTACCTTTACTTTGTTGAGTTTATAATCAGTGTTAGATTGCCAGAGGTTTGTTCTTCAAAGATCTGCTTCAAACACAACTGAACATCATCTCTCTCTCCTCCATAATTGTAGTCCCAGATTATCCCGGGAAAGTTCAAAGGAAATAATTACAATATTAACAAATTACTGACAAAGTATTATGTGAAATGTACCTACTTATAACGATCAATTATTATCTTTATGCACCCAAAGGGAGTTGGGGTGTATCTAAAGAAGGAGACGCAATTTCCTGTGTAGTGGGAGAACAATAATTATGTTTGGATGGCAGTACAATACCTTAATGAGAAATGTCGCACAAACAATAACTGCGTGACAGTGCTGGGAGGCTTTTAAAAATAGAATACATTATGTTCTCATCCAAACAAGAGTGATTACAGTTATTACAGTATGATACAGAGTCAATATAATATAAAAGCCTGTGGGGCCTGTTTTCATTCTCTGTAAGTGTCATCTATACAGCAGCGTAACACAGAGGAGGAAAAACTCGATACAATGTGAAAAATGGCAAAAGAGCCATTTTTGACCAAAAATAATCATTAAAAAAAATCTGTGTGGAGCCGCAAAACACATTAAAGGCTTTTAATGACGGTAGAACAGCCTAGAACCGCCTAAGCAGGCAGGTGTACCAACACAGAAGCTAGGGTCGGCATCAAAACTTATTTTAGCCGCTAAAAAAGGCCCACCTCAAAGAATCAAGACAAGTTTATGTGTATGCTATATTCAGAATATTTTCACTGCATTATCCGAATCAGACAGGTCTTGACAGGAAAGCTGTTAATGGCTTCAGTTGCCCATCTATGTGCTCATCACAGTAGGTGACCCTTATTTATGTGGCTTAAATATGCTTTGCTGCTGCCCCCATCCACAACAGTAAATTATTTAGCTTCTCTGTTGGTATTTCTACTTGCTTCTCTAAACTCGGGGCCTGCTGAGCAACATTTTCTTTATATAATACACTGACTACGGCCAAGTACCTCGTACAACCACACTTCAAAAGATCCAAGCTATCTCAATATTAAACATAAATAATTAATAAGTCAGACTTGACCTATGAATCTGCCTGTTTTAAGGATTTTTCACATGTCCTGTCAGTGTAACCCACAAACTTTTGCTGAAGTTATCCACTCTATCAACATTACTGTCATCGTGGGCTGGAAGTCCTCTTTGTTTGTCCATCAGCACAGTGGCGGCCCCTGTGTAGCCTCTGACTGATTTGTCTTTCCAGCTCGACCAGCAGAGCTGGCAGCATGCTGTCCAGTAAGGCCAGTCCATCCCAGGAGCATCGCAGGCCTCTGATAATATGGGAAGAAGAAAAAAACATGGATAAGAGATTCAGCGTAGAGCTGCGATGATTAGTTGATTAATCGATTAGCAAGAATGCCAAACATTCCCTGGTTTCAGCTGCTCAAATGTGACGATTTGATGCATTTCTTTGTCCTCAATTACAATTCAAGTGAATATGTTTGACTGTTGGTCAAGAAAAACAAGCTACATGAATACATCCGCCTTCAGACGTGGAGAATTCTTTTTTGATCAAAACGATTAATTGAGAAAAAAAACCCAGAACTTTAGTCCTAAATGAAAAGAATTGCTACAGCAATCTCTTTCGCACCAGTGTAAATGTAAAACTTTAAATTCAAGTATTGTTAATGATAGTCATGAGTCACCTGTCATCAAGAATGAGTTGTCCGCTCTGTAGCAACTCTTGGACATCGCTGGATGTTCCAAAGACATCATGGAGGCCCAGCTGAGGGCTGAACAACTCCCAGTGCTGTTAAATACCAGAAAATGACCTTGAGATGTGCTGAACATTGAACAAATAAGACGGTCACACAGAAGCTGTGCTGAATAGAGTATTTTCTATATCAGTGTATTTCATGTAGAAATAAAGGGTTCACCTTGTGACGAATGCCCTGGGTCATTCTCATTCCCATCACCAACACCTCCTCCAATCTACCAAAGAAACAGCTTTCATGAGAACAAACACTGACTAGATGTTGATAATGACAAGGACAGGACACACTGAGTGAAGGGACGAGTCTGATAATAGCGTTTCACAAGGACAGCGTGTCTGGGAAACAAGCACATCTACAGCGACCTCCAACACCATGTTTCTCACATTGTTTAATTTTACTCATTGCAACATACAACAGTGCTGCCTGTAAGTGCAACTGCTCACAGTTCGATATGGCCGAGTGGAATCCGCCTCCGTGTCCCATGTCCCCTCTGCTGGACTTCACGAATCCAGACGTCAGGCTCCAGGGTCTGCGTCTGCGCCTCCCGGATGACACCTCCCTCCCCCACAGGAACAAACCGTCCGTGTGCTCCTGTCACAGACAAACATGTTAACTTTGCCACAAGAACACTTTTCATTAATCACTGCCTTCAACAGATAATAACAGCTGACCTGGACCGACGCCGATGTACTGTCTTCCCTTCCAGTAACTTGTATTGTGATGACTCACTGCGTTCTACATAGCACAAAGTGAGGTGTTACTGTGTTGTCGTGATTGTTCTTCTCAGACAAATTCATGAGGCAGTATGGTGCACAACAGAGCTGACATCTGCCTTGTTGATGGAGTGATGGAGGCACTTCATCAGAAACTAGAGCTGGATAACAGTCAGAAATAGGGCTGTACGGCATGAGGAGAATATGTGATAACAGTGAAAATCATAACGATACCGCTTGTGATATAAACAGATATTAGATATACGGCCAAAATGCCAGACTAAAAACATGAGTCGACAAGCCAGTGAGTGATGTCAAGGTGGCTACATCCATTCTTTTTGTACAGGCTTTGTTTTCTATTGATACCACTAACTCAAAAAATATCTCTGGGTGCAATATCTCAGTCTTTCCCATGTGTTTATCATGCAAATTGGCACTGAAATGACAGTTTAAAAAACAAACATTTACACAAGCAATGTCCCTTTTAACTCAGCCGCAAGACTTTTAACCGAAACCAAGAAGTACGACCTCATCACACCAGTATTAGCCTCTTTACACTGACTCCCTGTTGTTCTCGGATTCACTTTAAAATCTTATTGATTACTTTTAAGGCTCTTCATGGCCTGGCTCCAGATTACATTTCAGACCTGTTACTCCCTGCTTAGTTTGAGATCCTTGAACAGGGTCTTCTTCTTGTTCCAGAGTCCAGACTGAATCCTTATTTTATCTTTTACTTTGGCGACATTTATGATGCTATTTATTTTATTCTCCTTGTGTTTTAAATGTCTGTGTTTTATTGGACAGCACTTTGTAACTGTGTTTTGAGAGGTGCTATATAAATTAAGTTTATTGTTATTATTAACTCTTGCTCTACAAACTTGAAAACACTTTTAAAAATGCATATAAAATTAGTCTTCTGAGAACTCATCATTGGATTTTTACCATAGAGTGTGTAAAATAATGAACGTAGCTTCCATGACATCACCCATTGGTTTGCGGATTGTCAGAAGTGAGCATATTTTGGGTGTCTGTGGGTTTTTGAGCCAGCCTCTGGTGGCCATTTGAGGAATTGCAGTTTTAAGCACTTCCATATTGGCCTAGTTTTTCAACCTCAGAGGTTACTGCTTGATTTTTACTGGTATTCTCTATACTTTTTAATAACATTATGTTGGGGTAATTTATTAGTTTGAGTCTTTAATGTTGTAATGTATTTTTATTCCTTTTATAAAGCATGTTGCCTCTAGTATTCCAAAGGTTTTCAAGTGATAAACTTTTCTGTAATCTTTATAAAGCACTCAATGTTGTGGGGGACATCACTGAGCTCTCTTTCTGGTGAGGACTTACATTTCTTGCAAAGTTAGACACCTCATACTGCAGGAAGCCATGCTGGTGGAGAATCCTCCTGGCGCACTGATACATCTCTGCTGTCACTTCTTCAGCGGGCACTGTCACCGTTCCTGCTTGCACCTGTTTAAACAGCTGGGTGCCTCGCTCCAAGGTCAGTTGGTACAGAGACACGTGGTCATCGGACACTCTCAACAGCTCACACAACTCATTCTCCCAGGATTCAACACTCTGGTTGTGTCGCCCGAACATGACATCCACCGACACCCTCCCGGGGCACAGCCTCCTGGCCTCTTCTATAGTTTGCAAAGCCTGATGGGAGCTGTGGTCTCTTCCCAAAACTTTCAAATCCTCATCCTGCAAAGACTGGAAGATTGAAAATGTGATAAGTGCACAGTCTAATCTTATGTAACTAGTCTTCTGTACATTATATATTCACCTGGACGCCGATGGAGAATCTGTTCACCCCTGCATGCCAATAGTCCTCTAACTTTGACTTTCCCACAGGAGTAGGATTGACCTCGAGCGTGACCTCAGCTTTATCCGACAGATGCGCCCGCCTGGAAACAGTTTCAAGGACTGCAGCAATGGTTGAGGGGGGAGCCAGGCTTGGAGTCCCACCACCAAAAAACACTGAGGTAATGCTGCCGGGATAAATCAAAATTAAGTGTGGGTGACGGAATGTGTTGTGAGTAGAGATCATGTGAAGATCTAATGAATGAACATACCAGGACACCTGACTGAGCTGCAGCAGTGTCTCAGTCTCCCTCTGAAGGCACTCAGTCATCATGTGGTCATTGTTCTCTCTGGGGATATACTTGTTAAAGTTGCAGTAGGAGCACCGTCTGAGACAGTAAGGCCACTGCAGAAGAAGAGACGAGGAAGGTGACTTTGACATGATTTGGGCAAACTTTCTAGACATGACATTTGCATCAGACTAACAAAAGATTTATGTCAGTGCATGGGTATGCATATTTCTCTGCATTGAAATATTTAATCAGATCCATTGAAAAGCCAGCTCACGTGCACGTAGAGAGACGCCTGCTTCGTGAGATGTGCAGAGCCTGTCCGCTCAAATAAATCCTCAATTATTTCGCCGCCGGAAGTCTGAGAGAAGCAGCGCAGCCCGGGACAGAGGGCGCGTCTGCAGGCATGCAGCGTGTGTTTGATCATGCTGGTGTCTGTCAGTCTGTCCGAAAGTTGTCCTTCACTTCAACACATGGTCACGTGCAGCAGCTACACGAGTCTCGAGGCTCCATTATGAAGATATAGATTATATCAAAGTGTCAGTAATGTGGCCGAAGTTACTACAAAGTAGCGTAAAGTCATTTCGTCCTGTTTACACATCGCTTCCTGGTAGCTGTGACGTCATCCCTAACAGGAAATACATATAATGTGATTTCCTCTTCGTGTGTAACACAGTTTGACCACATAGGGGCGCTGTTTCACTGGTGTAAGGCCCACCCATTAAATACAGATAGATAGATAGATAGATAGATAGATAGATAGATAGATAGATAGATAGATAGATAGATAGATAGATAGATAGATAGATAGATACTTTATTAATCCCAAGAGAAATTAAGGCACCCAGTAGCTTTTACATCACATACAAAAACAAAGATACCCATTTGGATATAGACAATAGGCAATAAAAACAGAAAACACATGATAGAGTAAAACACACAATAATAAAGCAGTTAAAATCAATTTAAATTAGTAGTTTGCAGACCTGGGAACAGCAAAGAAAGGTGCATCTGAGGATCTCTGGGTGTGAGAAGGCTATAAAAGATCTGTTACATAACTTAGAACAAGGCCTCTCAGGGCTTTGTACGTTACCAATAAAATCTTATCTCCTTGGCTTCTAAAAGTAAAAGCCTGTTAAGCTGCTACGTCAGTTTGTATGAAGACTGTTAGGAATTAAGGAATGTCTTATGGAGAATTACCCAATAATCTTAAGTATCACTTGTACAATGTAGCCTAAATATACACAAACATCCATGACCACAGAGTGTACACGAACATGACATGAACATATTTTATTGCACAAGGCTGGTCTGCAGGTTTTTGTAAATACTATAATTTGTCGTTGCAATCACAACCCATAAAAGACACTAGCCTATATCTAGAAAACAAATTCATGCTCTGCTCACACAGGATCAAACTAATTTAATGAGCTATTGATTTCTCTGATTCTGGTGGACTGACAGTGAGGTGACCTTGTGGGGTCACACACAAAATCAGACTGTTCATTTTACCAGAGGAAGCAAAAACCAACGCAGTTCAAATGGTTATGAAATCATTTTATAATTAGGGTTACAGTCCATTAAATCTCCTCATCATGTTGAGTTCAACTCAGCTTTGTTATGGGACAAACAACTCCTCAGTTACAGTTTGTCATGTTCAAATAATTACCTCTGACCATCACTGTTTGATGCTGGAGAGTTTGATGTGATGATAATGGTTATACAAATCAAATATATGACGTGTGGCAGTGAGTAAATAAATAAAAGAGCCACCACATCAGCCACAAAAAAAGGAATTTATCTTCTCAGCTCCTCTCATCCTTCACACTTTTACCAAAGTACAAAACACAGCAGATCGTTATGTACTTAATCTAAGTATTTCATTAACAATGTCAATAAATGTGAATGTGCTCACTGCCAGCCTCCAACCCCGGGGACATTTTCCACTTAATATTAAATCTGGCACCAATTACCCTCAGCAGAGAGTGATAGAGACAGAGTGACTGGTTTATACAGAATGCATGCAACAGTTATGGTGATGGCATAAGTCCACACAGAAGCTGGATAACTTTGTGATAATCCAGATCAAAGGAGTGTATCTTTGCTGGAAATCTACCAAATGGATAAGAGAAAGAAAGGTAAGCTCAATGATTGACTATATGGGGTTACAGGGGGTTAATAAATACGACATGGGCTCTGCTTTACTTTAACGCTGTAAAGCTGTAAAAGTGGGGTCATATCAGTTTGCATGTCACTTAGCAGCATTTATGAGCTGAAAGAATTCTGGCATGGTAATGTTGGTCGGCCGGTTGTGGAAAACGGCTTCTCAACATATTTCAGCTCTAAAATAAAAAATAATTAAAAAAATTAAATAAATAAAAAATAAGGATAATAAATTAATTAACCAGTTAAATGAGAGGGGAAAAAAGATGAAAAAAAAGAGAAAATTTTTTTTTTTAAACATTTATGGTTTAGAAAATCAATAGTAATTGAGTATTGCCATTCAGGTTAAGAATAGGAAAGAGGTCAAGGGTCAGGTTTAGGTGGGAGGTCCATAACAACAAACTATTGACATTTCAAACAGATTAAGGTTAAGAAAGAGGACAAGAAGTCAGGTTTACAGTGGGAGACTTATGTTACCAAACTATTCCCATCTCCAAAGAGGTTACGGTTAGAAAAGGAGTCTGGTATTAAAATTGCACTGTGTCTCAGAGTAAGATCTAGAAATCAGAATCTGAATGAGAAGTATTTCACCGACACATCAGTAGAATAAAACAAGAACAGAATAAGAGCAAACATAAGGAATATGTACAGTTATTGTGTGTTGCTGAAATGGAGCCTTAACCTCTTTACACATTATAATGTGTTTATGGCTCTATCACATCTTGACAACTGATATGTTGAAGCCGAACACAATGGGTTAATTTGTGTTAACAGAATATTGAACTGGAGAACATGGAACACTCTGAACATAGATTCGCTCCCAATTTGACACACATATTAATGTCGCCTTCAGTATGATTGGTAATCACTTTGATGAAGCTCTGACTTTTCACATAATATTTGTGTGTTTTTCGTTGGTTGGTAAAAGTTAGCATGGTGATCGTGGCAAGCTTTATACCTGCTTAACATCAGCGTGTTATCATTCTAAGCACGTCAGTACGCCTACCTTAGCACTTAGCTCAAAGCTTAGCCTCACAGAGCCACCATGGCTTTAGTCTTAAAATTGTATTGGCAGTACTGTCAGCTGGGATACAGGCTCGTATGAGTCACTTGTTAGCAAGGAGTTATTCTCCGTGATCTGTTTATTCCCCTCATCTTCCAGCCTCCTGTAGAAAACATATGAATTTGATGCACTTTTTTTTTCAAAGAAAGACAATGTAAAAACTAGACATACAGTAACAGTTATGTGTGAGCAAATGCACATGATACTTTTTGCACTTTTCGCAGGGTCTCTTACAGAATTGAGGCTTATGGTGGTGGGTAGCAGTGGACCGCCACAATTCCTTCTAACAAATGCCATACTTGGGAGAGAGGAGTTTTCTAAGGACATCACAGGTATTTCTGACAGCAAGAAGAACACTGGAGAGCTAGCTGGCAGACGAGTGGCTGTGGTCAATGGACCAAACATCTATGACAAGGATATATCTCGAGCCAAAAGGAAGAATGAGCTGAGAAGGTCTAAATGCTTGTGTATTCCCGGCCCCCATGCCTTTCTTGTTGCCTTTGACTTGGAGAAAATCTCCCCCAATGAAATGAGAGCCCCCAAACTGATGAGGAAACGCTTTGGGAGACACTGTCTGAAGCACTGCATGGTCCTCCTGGCTTATGAGGGAAACCTGGAGGGCGCCGCCCTGGAAGACAAGGTGCAGAAGACTGACTGGCACCTGAGAGAACTGATCGAGAAGTACGGCGGACGCTTTCACTTTTTCAGCAAGAACTGGAGAGACCGCAGCAGGGACAGAGCGCTGCTGCAGAAGATAGAGAGGATGGTGGCCTCTTTAGGAGGGGGCTTCTTCTCCAGCAGAACCTTCCAGAAGGCAGAGGTAGCTGTGAAGAAGGAGGAGAAGAGGCTCAGGAAGCAGAGGACAGCAGAGATAGAAAAGGCATGGACGGAAATGGAGAAGCAGTACATAGCGGAGGAGTTGTATCACCAGAGGGACGCCTACACAGCCAGTGTTGGCGCTGAGATCAGAGCCAAGGCAGAGATAGACAACGGGTGGCTCAGAACCTCCCTGGCACGAGGACTGGGGACGGGTTTAGTTGTGGGAGCTGTCATGGGCGCACTGTTCGGGTCCATAGAGGGGCCAGGGGGGATGGTTCTGTATGGGATCATAGGTGGGGCAGTAGGTGGATCTGCAGGGGGAACGGCACAGGTAGCGATAGAGCACATGGAGGGCAGAGTGGCTCCTCCTGCCAGACTCAACTTTAACTCAATCTTCATTAATCGCTTCTTTGCAACTCCTCGTCCATGACAGCGAGGTATTGACTTATTATGACGTGTTTTTCAATAAAATATCATGTGCTCTTTGTATCTAACTTGCTTATGTAGCTTTCAGGCGGACTTGATACCAAAGCAGATAAGGAAAAGTACAACACCCTCTCGGCTGAAACTGAAACTTGACATGTTGTGCCCTCTGCAGCTCAAGGGGATTACTAATGGTCAGCAATATAAACCTCATGGCTGATTTAAACTGTAAATTTGTATTTTGTGTCATGAAAACAACCAACAATTAATCCTGCTCTTATCTGTTTGGGTTTTTTGCCATTTCACAAACTCTCCTGTCATTTAAGATTCTTCCCCCTCTTCTCATTGCTCAGTTTGTACATCCTCGATTACTTTCCTCGCCTCCTCCCCTTGTATCATCATCCCTCCCACCTGAGATGCAAGTGGAGGAGGCAAGGCAGAGACACGAGGAAAGAGTCGAGGCAACAGGCATCTATCATTTTCTGTTGTGGCCCACTGCAGTATTTCATAACCTCTGTCAGATAAGCATACCAGTGTTTTTGACAATTTATATATACATTTATTTCTATTGACTGTGGTTTGTATATCCCAGCTGTCTGTCTCACCTCTTTTATACATCAGGGGTGCCAAAAAGACTCCTGCAAAAGACACACCTGTGCATCCTCACTCATAGCTCCTCCAGCAAGCCTCCTCTTTCCTCAAAGTGTGTTTAAGAGGTGCAATTCATCACGCTCGCCTCCTTTCCTTGTGTCTTAGTCCTTCCCATTGGAGATGCAAGTGGAGGAGGAGAGGAAGAGGCACGGAAATGAAGGAGCCTTAGCTCTAAGCTCCTCCAGAAGCCTCCTCTGTCATCTCTCCTTGTCTCCTCAAGGTGCCTTTAAGGGATTGTAGGATCCTTCATGAATGGGAACAATTTCCAGGTCATGGAACGAGGCAAAGAAGTTAGCATAATGAAAAGCACCTGCAATTGAGACATTCTTCAAGATGGCACACTGATATCAATTTCCAGGTCAAAGGCAGGAGGGTGGAGGGGAGAGGAGATGAGGAGGCACAAAATAGAGAAATGAGAGAAGTCTTTTTTTTTTTCATCCTCACTCCCCTCACCTGGTCCAATTTCACTGCTCTTTTGCCAGGTTGTTAAGTATTTTGCTGCTTAGCTATCCAGTGGTTACTGACTCCTGTTCAGCCTAACCTTCCTGTGTTTAATCTTGCTTACCTGATTCTCGGACCATGCCTTCTCTGCCTGCTTTCCCCTCATCAGATTTGTTGCCTGAGTGGCCCATTACCTCGTATTTTGACCTTTACCTCTCTGATGAGTAAACTGAACTTGTTTTCTACATAGGCCGTCTCATTGTTGTAGTATTAGGTTGCTACCTGCTTGGTTTTGATTTCAATTTTCAATAAATGGAGTTGTGATATGTGTCATCACATGTGGGAGTTTGCTCTTAAGCAACATTTTATTTGACCTCCAACATTCCCTGGCGTCTCCCTGTAGGTTAGTTGAAGAGTAGCTCAGATAACATTCAGGGTGGAGTTTCAGCTGAGAGTGCCATTGTCTAAAGCACTGCCTCTTTCCTAGACAACACACTCACCTCGGTGCACCTGTTCAGTGGACACCATTAGCAGTCTTTACGTTGTATTTCATACCTGAAACTGTAAACAGAATCAGTGCAGACCAGAAGCAGTGTTACCTGGACAAGAAAAACTTGAAAAGGTAAGCCCACACTCTGCTCGGTGAATGGTTTTACATTAGTTTCTGTTTTATAAAAGCTGCCTATTTCCTGACTGTGAATTTAGACCATAAAATCATTCACGGACACGTTGCATAATCTGAGAGTGTTTCCCAGCGTAAATGTCAGAGTACGATGTGCTCAGGACAAAACGTAACATTTCAGAAGTTGTTGTATTGTGTTGAGTTGTTCTGTAGCTCCCCAGTGACGTAACAGTTTGGGTGCTACCTGTTTGACCACATACTTTACATCACATATTTCACTGATCTGCTTCCGTTCTCTGGTAGTACACACACAAAGAAATTCCTGAGAAACTCAAGCGTCTGTGACCATGCCAACAAGAAGACTTTGCGGTAGAAAATAAAGAGAGTGATAGACATAATTGTTCCTAGGCATAAAGAAGTCACATTTCCTGTCCTTTTTACTATCATTACATAATATGAGAGGAGTGCCATTGTGCCCTGAGAACATGACGTCCCATTTGTGCTGCTTATCTGAGCTGAAAATAGCTGTGCTCTCACATTTCAGTGTAAATGCTCCTTTTTTAAGCAGTGAGTGGACAGTACTTAGAGTTTAAGATGATCTGATGCTACGTCTCTTTTATTAAATTTGCAGAACTTCTAAAAGACAACAAATTGTGAAAGATTAAACCAATGTTTTCCAACTTTTTTGGCTTGTAAACAGTATCTAGTTGTCTACCTAACTGCCTACCTAGCGCCATTTCAAATAGTACATTGGTCAAAAAGCTTTTGACAAACAAACAAACTAAAATGTCCTCAAACTTTGCTGGCATTGATCATGTCACTGTCATTTTCAGAGCATGGCCTCTACAATTAGCCTCCTCCCCGAGAAGCACTTTTTGTGTCCTCTGTGTAGAGACATATTCACAAGCCCAGTGACTGTACCATGTGGACACAGCTTCTGCTTGTCCTGTCTCTCCCACTACTGGACACGACACCAGTCCAAATACTGCCCCCACTGTAGGAGACTGTTTGCTGACAAACCAGACCTCAGTGTCAACCACATTCTGGCGGACATCTCAGACAACTACAGGAAGAATCGACCACAGAAACCACCTGATGAGGAAACGGTACTTTTTTGCATTGTCAGTTATTCGGTCATGAGCGATCTGATTATCAATGCATCTAATATATCTGTGTATGTCACTGTTGCAGGTTATAGATGTTGAGCAAATGATTCAGGAAAGGACGCAGAAGATAGAAAGGTTTAAATATGCTCTCGAGCTCCAAAAGGTGCGTTGAATACCTCTACATCATTTAAATCTCTTTATGTATGTCTTGGAATGATGATACATGATGGTGTCCCATCAGAGCTCCTACCTCAGAGAGGTGCGAGAGAGCCAGAAGGTCTTCTCTGCCCTCGTACATGCCATGGAGAAGAGTCACAAAGCAGTCGTTGATGCAATTGAGGTGAGACAGCGAGAAGAGGCGAAGAGAATAGAAACGCTGGTGAAAGAGATTGAACAGGAGATCCGGGAGCTGAAGAAGGAGACCACTGAACCTGATCTGCTGATTCCTGTACACAGCGATCAAAGTGACGATACCAAGCAAGTAACCGTGGTGAGCACCTCTACCTTCTGCAGATGATATAATGATAATGGTGAATGGTGAATGACTTTGTTCATGTCATGCAGAGCATTGTTCCAAAAATGTGCCCGTCTGAGATGAAGGACTGGTCCAAAGTTACAGCAGAAACTGACCCTTGTATTGGGGTCACCAGACGAGCACTGAGCGTCATCATGGAGAAGATAAAGGTAGAAGTCAACAGGCTCTCCAAAGCTGGTGAGTAACGCAGCTCTTATCGTGCGTATTAAATGAGCATTCTGCTATAAATTCAATGACCTTTCTTCTCTCTGTGACTCTTCTTTGACAGAACTCAAGAGAATAGAGAAATACACAGGTAAGACTTTGTCTACACAGAAACAAATATAAGGGACTGGACACAAATTATTAGAGTGGGGAGTGGGCAGGAAATAGAAGATTACACCCAACCTCCCAATCTCCCTTAATTCACTTACAGACCCTAAGTGTTAACACTGTCCATGCTGTTTGACCTATTCTTGGTCTTTTCTCTCCTCCCTCATTCTCAGTTGATGTCAACCTGAGCGCTAAGACAGCCCACCCCTCCCTCTCCGTCTCAGATGACAGAAAACAGGTGAGACACACGGACAAGCTTCAGGAGGTACCAGATAACCCCAAGCGGTTCGACCGTGTGGCGAACATACTGGCCAAAGAAAGTCTCAGCTGTGGGAGGTGCTACTGGGAGGTGGAGGTCGGGGAGAAGATCGAGTGGACTCTGGGTGTTGCGAGACAGTCCATAAATAGGAAGGGCAAGTTCACTGTCTGTCCTGCGAATGGTTTCTGGACTTTAAGCCTGAAGGCTGGAGGCCAGTTCATTGCCAACACCTCTCCTGTCACGCCGTTGGCTCTAGAGCAGAAACCCAGGAGGGTGGGCGTGTTTCTGGACTACACAGAAGGCCGCGTGTCATTCTACTGTTCAGAATCAGGAGTCCACATCCACACCTTCACAGATGCATTTACAGACAGACTTCATCCGTTCTTCAGTCCTGGTCGCCTGCATGGGGGCAAAAACGCAGCTCCCCTAATCATCTCTTCTAGCTTTTGCAGCATATAAACATCATGCTTTTATTTTTATATTTGCAAATCTCCAATGATAATGCTTGTGATGATCTTTTCTGCACCAATCCTGTATATGAAATATATTTATTCTATTACAAATCCATATGAAAAACTACAATGAGCCACATTCTGCCTGTCAGAACAGTGAACAAGAGGTTGCGTAAGGACTGACTCCCTACACTCGAAAAACTTCAATGAAACCCATAAACAGATTGAAAAGGACAGAGAAGAAAAGCAAAGACTCTCAGAAATGAACAAGTGAGTCAAAGTCGAAAAAAAGAGTGGAGAAAATGGGCTGCTGAGTTGGACTGATGCGAGAGGCTGCAGAGTTGGGACAGAGGTTGACGAGGAACAGGGAGGGAGGGCACAGAGAAACAGCAGGGCATTGTGCTCGTACACCAGGCACTGGGAGACACACTCGAACACATTCACTCATTCACACACCGACACGGTCGTGCACACAAGCGCATGCTTCTGCCCACTGCCACACAGACTTGCGCTGGCATCTCGGAGGGCAGCCCCATCTCCAGTACAGTTCTGGGTGTCAGAGCTGATCGACCCTCTCTCCTTCAGTTCACCTGACCTCTGAGATAGAGCCTCCCCTGATCTGCAGCCTTCCTGTGGACTGAGCTGAATATCTGAGGGCTGCCATTCACAACACCAAGCAAAGGACCAGTAACAGTAACCTGTGGACCGAGGGGAGCAGCGAGAGTCCAATATACTTCATTTGAGGTAAATATCCATTGTAATATCTCCTAGTCACAATTTAATATAGTGTTTATGTAGTCTCAGTGTTTAAGGATTGCTCTCGCCTCATTGCGAGAGCCAATAGTTGTACCAAAGATAATGCTCAGACTCCTGATCTGGGGTCTGGGGGTCTTCTGGGCCGTTAAGGGGCTTTATAAATTCATGCACAATCTTTTGAAACAGTGGGAGACTGTGGGCCTGCCAGAATGATTATTCTGGTTTCAATGATTCAATCCATTGTTGTCTGCCCACTTACAAAACAGACATTTATTCATATCAAATCTACTGTAAATCATCCAGGATCGGGATCTGTTGGCTACATGTTCATCTAAAGGGGGCCCAGTAGATTAAGCTTCTGCCTCTGACATTTTTCCATCCATCCTTGTCATAAAGCAACCCCTCGACTGAGTGTGCGGTGTGGGTTTGATTCACAGAATAGGTAAAATGTTGCTTCTGAGAGCTGTGATAAATAGATGACATGGGTCCTCCTGGCCCACTCTACAAGCCTTCATGAAAGATGCTTGTGTTCAGAGTCTCCTCATGTTTTTCTGAGATAATCCACTCACCAGGCAAGGCGTAGCTCAACACCCACAGCTGTGTCAAAGACGGCTATTCTCTGTGGTGCTCAGTGGAATCCACTAAACATGGGCCTTGCAGCCTTTTTCCAAATATTTATGATAAATATATGCTCCATCTGTCCATACTTAACTGAGCTAACGCACATTGTCGTAAGTAGTAAGAATCTCTGAGATTTGCAGCACTATTGGTATGATGAATCAAAAATGATTTCAGTTTGCTGTGTTTTTGTCCTCTTCTGAATTTCAGGATATCTGTCCTTGTGTGACTCAGCTGAACTCAACGACATCATCACCCGAAGACCGAGGATCCTGCAGTGGAGCACAGTATTTTCAGTACTGTAGACTGACACGTTTCTTTGTGGGACTATAAGCTGTCCCACTGCAACAAACAGAGACTGAAATCAAACAGTGACAAATCCATCTGATTCAAACGACACCTTTCACCATGGCGACCACGGGCATGCAGTTGCTGGGCCTAATCCTGTCTCTTGTTGGGTGGGTTGGCGGGTTGGTAGTCTGTGCCATCCCCCTGTGGCGAGTCACTGCCTTCATCGGTAACAACATAGTGACGGCTCAGATCATTTGGGAAGGCCTTTGGATGAATTGCATTGTGCAGAGCACAGGTCAGATCCAGTGTAAGGTGTACGACAGCTTGCTGGCCCTGCCCAGTGACATGCAGGCTGCCCGAGGCCTCACTGTGTTCTCCATCCTGATCTGTGGCCTGGCTCTGGCTCTGGGGGTCCTAGGAGTCAAGTGCACTAAGTGCATTGGTGTAAACAGTGTCAAGGCTCGTATCGCTCGCATCTCTGGTGCCCTTTTTGCCATTGCAGGGTTCCTCTACCTTGTGCCCGTCTGTTGGACTGCCCACTCCATCATCAGGGATTTCTATGATCCACATGTGGCGGCTCCACACAAGCGTGAGCTTGGCCCTGCCCTGTACATCGGCTGGGGGGCGTCAGCTTTGCTCCTCATCGGGGGATCTCTGCTCTATGCTGGGTCAAGTCCCCCTGGCATCCCAGGCTCTCCCACCTTCAGCAGTGGAGAAAGCAGTCCTCGCAGGGCACCTGCCACACAAGTCAAAGGTTATGTTTAAGTTTCCAAAATGTCTGAATGCCTTCAAGTCCCACAAATACACCCCAAACCTGATTCCTCTCCTTTTGATTTAGCTCCTTGTAATTATTTTATATTTAATGTTATTCCAGTAAGCTTTTTTCTCTGAAAAGCTGCAGGAGGCTACTAGGGGAAAACTGAACTCATTTTATTATTTCATACCTGATATCCTTCAATAACCTTGTTCTCTGTCTGTCAGTGTAAAATACAATAAAATTTTGGTTCTCCAAATCCTCTGAGAAGAAGGTGTGTGTTCACATTTTTATGATATCAGCTTACAGCTGAATGTGTTTGAGAGGAGAAGTATAGTAGTTTTGAAAAGGAAATCTTTGTTTTGCTTTCTGTAAACACTACTGGGGGTTCTGCTGAGTGGAGAAGAACAATAGAACAATGGGGGTGTGTGTACATTTGCTTGTGGTGCCATATTGTTGAGAAGAGCGTGTGTGTGTGTGGTCCACCACCTCCTATCTTCCATCTCCTCTTCCCTGTCTCGGCTACCCTGTACCAGGAACAAAGAAAAACACTTTCATTTACAACATAAAAATCCTGTTAGTCCTTCGATTAACAGTGAGCACAGCAAACCAGCTGTCTTAGCACAAGTGATCCCAAAGCACCCGCTACTCTTCGTCAGAATCACAATGGACAACAATTCACTGACATAGCTAGAATGTACAAGTTTGTAATGCATGTCCGTGTGCCTACTTGTCTGTGTCTCTGCGTCTAAGCCTGTAATGTGGGATGTTACGAGCCACAGTGGAAAAAGAATAATCCTTATTCATGAGACATTGTTCAGATCGCTCAGATTCTGTGCTCCTTCACTTTGAACTAAATGTTCGTCCACAGACATTTTCAAAGACATTTGAACAGTGAAACCCAGAGAGCCTTGGAGTACACAATGAATCATAAGACACATTATCTGAAACTAGATTAACTGCATAGACGGACCCGGGCGTTTGCTTTTATCTGCTGTAAACAGTAGAATGTTTTTCTTTCTGTCTGTAACAGCAGAGGACAGAGCAACACAATGCCACTTTATAGAGCATTACAGCACCACACTGACAATGGGCACCAGTGTCCCAAGTGCCAGGTAGTGACTCATACATGACCTAAGTAGGCCTGTACCGATGTTGGTAGAGCAATGCTGTGAGTACAGTAAGTACAGGGAGACTGTGGTGTTTTACTGTACAATTGTAACGGGGAAAAATTTAGCTCAAGACAAGTGCACTATTTACATTGTAAATAATAATGCAGTGTCTCAAAATAGCTTGGAAGGTATGATATCAACACAATGATAGGCCTATAGTAGCAAATGATTATACAAGTCTACTGATGATTCGTTGATGATATCATTCATACCGTCCTCAAGGGCAGCCCAACACTACTGATGGAGGTGGTGGGGAGTCAATGACTTGTTCAAGACACATCACCACTCTGCTGCCAGCTTACATAAGATCAGTGTTCCACACAGGTCTGAATTTAGACCTCATATCAAGAGGAACTGTCAGGGAAAAAGAAACAGGATTGAAATGCAAAAGGTTTAATTTAAATAAATAAAAAAGGTTGTAAAGCCAGTGGTGGGAGACATATCCTTATCTTATCCTTATCTTTACAAGAAAAAGTAAAAGTCCTGAATCTAAGGTATCCAACATATCTAATTTAATTTCTAACATATCAATATATAAGCAGCATTATAGAGTAACTCAACATCAGTAGCTGAGCAGTGTCTTGCTGGCCTCTCTGGTTGAAAGTTTCAGGAAGGTTCACTTCTGACTGGGCTGCACACTGGTTGGGTGTGGACCAATTTGTACCCGCTTTGTTGCACCTGTAACACTGCAGTACACCTGAACATCAAGATATTCAGGGTGTGAGAAGTTGCTCTTCAATTATATTCACCACTTTATGCACCGATGGGTAGTTTAATTACAGTACATCATGTTCTTATAGAGTTATTATAGATCTGTAAAATCTTAATCTGCAATTTAACTGTGGGATATAGATGTCAAATGAATGTAAAGGATTAAGAACAGGGGTTGGGGGGAATCAATACATCAAAGTATCGCAATATTTCGGTGGCAATGCCAAGTATTGATACAGTTTAGGGATGCACGATGTTGGATTGTTTTGCAGATATATAACAATTTATTTGGCCGATAATCGATACCAATATCAACATATCAACTTTTTTCCCCACAAGTGGTCACCAAGTCTCTTGTGTAGTGGAACTAATGTCATATTTTGCATGCATACTCTTATCGTGATGGCCCTCAAGCAGATGGAGGAATGAAATGTCTGTAATTTTCAATCATCGTGCAAAATAAGAAAAAGCATGTTGGCCAATTCTAATAGTTAATTTTAAAGACAATATCGGCCGATAACGATGATGTGCCAATATTAACGTGCACCCCTTATATTTTTTAAGAGTATAAAATTATCAATATTGCAAATACAAATTAAACTTTTGGTAGTCTTATAGAATAATACACTGTAAAACAGACGGCCCAGTCCCTTTTTGGCTGTATAAAACTGTGTTGTTGAATACCTCAAATTATGTGTCCATTTCACAAATTTATTCATATTCCTTTAGTCCATAAGGATCCTCAAGTCAAAAGATCCTCCATTGCCTTCACACTCTGTCTCTTATGCGCTGTCTGTTGGACCTAGATCAAATGAATGACTCATAATTGATATGTGATCTGAAGCCTAATTTTTATACAAGTAATATTCATACTGGCTTGAATAAACAATTTGATTGTATTTCCTGATCTTTGCTGAGCAAGTTTTGTATGAAAGGAATTAAAGACTTGTCCCAAATGTAGGCCTGTTGATTTCAATGATTTAAGCAAATAATAGCCCAGGTTATTAATTGAAAATTTAAGGTAATCACCTGCTTTTTCAGTCTACTAGATACATTTTGCTTAGATAAAAACAACTTTAGACCGAAAACTTAGGGAGACAAACAGATGTTAATGAAGTTTTCCTTTGGAGACACAATTTGCATTTGAAAAGGGTAAAACATTGCAATATATGTTATTGTAATACTCAGCATATCTCAAAACATTTAAAATCTCTATCATGTTACATTGTCACTTAAGTATGGTGGTAATATGGCATTGTGGGGCCTCCAGTGAATATTTCCGGATGTTAGCGACGAAGTCTAAAGAAGCAGAAAACATGCTAACAGTTTGCCTCACAAGTATTGCAAATACTTTCTTCCACGCCCTTGACATATAATATTATTTATCTTGTGATAAGTGCAAAAATGTACTTGTCATTACATTTCTTTCAGTCGCCAGAGGGAGCAAATCCCTCCATGTTGTTGTTCATTGGCCGGAAGTGGGAAGTAGGAAGAGCCGTACAGCTGTGCGCTGTGCTCCGTGGCTAACAGAGAAGCTAACAGGCTAACACCTCAGCGGTGAAAATACCAGGACCCGTTGACTAAACAAGACGCCTCGACAGCTACTTTGAGACTTTGAATCTAATATGGGAAAAGGTGGAGGTACATTTGAGAGGCTTCTGGGTAAGTTATCACCACATCTGTTAAGTTAATAGTTTATTAGCCAACTGTGAGTCAAAGTGCGATGTTTTTCCAGCGTATTGTTTTGACAGACGCTGGGGCTGTGGCTCTCAGGCCAGCTAATTTTAGCCTGCTAACAATTTCGCTGCTATTGTTTGGAGGCCTAAGAAAGGCTCACTTAAATTAGCAAGTAGCGAATACAGTGTTCTGTGTCCGATATTTTTACCTTAGCTCTCATGAAAGCTATGTTACCTTATTCTTGTGTTATCTCCGTGCTACCATCTAAGCTAAACCGGGCTGTCGGTTTCCTTTATGTTCACCCCAGCTTCATACACGATATAATATATTAACGTTAGCTAGTGATTCAGTAATAATGCCACTGTGTAACTCATGACATGGCCCCGGCTGTCCGAGAAAGCCAAGCGGCCGAAGACAACATCGACATTTGAGAGATAATGAACTTGTGACTTTTACTGTTGTAAGTTTTTTAAGTCCACAACAGGTTGATTAGCTCGCTGCTAGACGAGGTTAATTAGCACAGCTAGCTGCTAATCTAGTCTCTGTATAGATCAATGTTACACCGAATTAGACACATTTCCATGAAAATACAGCTGGTAAAGGTGATGCGAGGTGGCTAATTAGCTTAGCTCACCCTAGCACTCTCCAAGGAGAAAATATCTCCTTTATCATACATGTGACGCATCTTGTAGGTTAAATTAATAACTAACACATAGTCATCTATTGATCATCTTCTTACTTGAGTTCCAGTTGTAATTAAAAAACTGTATATGGCACAATCAATACATAATATGCAACACATAATACTTAACATAAAAAGAGACAATAAGTGGCCTGTCTTGAAGGGGTGCTATGAGGTGAAGATGACCTCATGAAGCCAGCTAGTAAACCACCCTCTCTCTGGACATTACCAAGTTTTTTGTGCTGTACCTTGCAGGGTGTTGTGGGAATTTGCAACACAAACATTTAGAAATACACACCATGTAAACATAGTATTTTTTACGTAATGTACTTCCTTAAAACTAGATGTTGACACAGGGTTTCAAGATCAGGTACAAAAGAAAAACCCACCCTCAGGTCCTTGGCATGTCAGTGGATACTGTGCCATAGTTGTCCATTTTTTCATATCCCTAAAGATACAATTAGTTGAATTATTACCACACACCAAATGCCAAACAATTAAGCAAGGGCTTTTTTTGGTTGCCCACTTTTACAAAGTCAAATGTCACAAGATTGAGTCAGTAATAAGACAGTATTTTGGGAATGAGTGCTGGCACCCCCATTAAAACAGTAAAATAAATCCAAACATGGTGTTAATAAATCATAAGGCATCTTTTGAAACTCAGCAAACTTAACACGTGTAGCACATGATACCAAAAGTGAAATCCCAGATGATATCCTCTGTCACATCACAACATTGCACATTACAAGGTTAACATACTTGTTTGTTTCTGCATAAAAACACTGGGGTGTAGTTCAGTTATCTGTCTCTTATAAGGGTTACTGTCCCATCTTCTGCCAGAGTATATACTGTGTAATTACTGTTTTCAGAGAAAACATCGCTGTGTGTAATGGTAACAAATCAAGAGAATGTTTGCCTTAGACACAAGATACTGTATATGTATTTATAATACACACTTAGTCGGTTAGTTAATTTTAAAAATAATAGAAACATGTGTCAGTATAATGCAATACAGTTGAACAGCACCACTGTTACAACCTCAAAAATGATCAAAAGGGTGATTCAGCATCTCTAAAAAAAAACCTTTCTAAACATTTAACTGTATTCAACTGCATTAGTTTCAGCAAGGTGTACCTAATAAACTGACAGCTGAGGGTAGATATTTAATACATGTGTGAAGCTCAAATGGACATTGTTTCTGTAAAGCTAGTCTACTACATGGTATGACTGCAGTTAGGAGAAGAGAAGGCCTGTCATTTTTTTGAATGACTTGTTGATTTGGGGTAGCATATACTGTGTAGGAAATGTTAGATAGACAACACATGTGTTATAGCTGTTACCATCTGTACTAATTGCAGATAAAGCCACCAGTCAGCTGCTGCTGGAGACTGACTGGGAATCCATCCTGCAGATCTGTGATCTCATTCGACAAGGAGACACACAGTGAGTGATCCTGCCAAGTTCCCTCTACATTCATATCTGTCACTGCTGAAGTTGAAAATAGCTCAGACAAGTGCTTGATTTTTCTACTGAGCAATATTTGTTTTTGTCTTTGCAGAGCTAAATATGCCATTGGGGCCATCAAGAAGAAACTGAATGACAAAAATCCACATGTGGCCCTCTATGCACTTGAGGTAAGATGTGTGTGCAGGAATCAGAGATACTTTGTAGACAGGGGGAAATTGTGACTGTGGAAAATGTACAGCTTGCTATTTTTGTGTGTGTCAGTGTGCTGTTTTTTGTTCCAATTTCATCGCTTCTTTTATGAAGAAAGCTGCTCTGGTGAAATGTGTTTAACACAGTTGGCATAGTGAATGATTTTGTGACCTCACCCTTCAGGTCCTGGAGTCAGTGGTGAAGAACTGTGGCCAAACAGTCCACGATGAAGTGGCCAGTAAACAAACTATGGAGGAACTGAAGGATTTACTGAAGGTGACACTTATCATTTCCAATGTACTGTAGTTGTAGTTCATACTTTCTTTTCTTTGTGAAGCTGAATTTGCTGACAAAAGTGAACTGAGGTCAGAATTTAGGGCTGCAACTAAAGAATGTTTTATTATCGGTTAATGTGCCAGTTCCTTTGTTATTAATTGACTCAGGGTAACATCTTCAAATGTCTGTTTTGTTTGCTCAGCAGAACAAAACCTGAATATATTCACTTTACAGTGATATAAAACAGAGAAAAACTCAAATCCTCATATTTTAGACGCCTGAACCAATGAATATTCAGAATTTTTGGTTGATACAGCATCTAAAGTAATTAATCAAATGTCATTCTGTTTTTTTTTTTTCTAATGAATTTTGTGTCCATCGACTGTTTAAGTAATCAGCTATTTCTTAGAGTTGAATAATATCTGAATATCTGTGCAGCTATGTGTTACATAAACAAGCAGTTGGAATGTTTGGGTACAGTGTTTTTGCCCCATTACACACAGACAGGGTGATTTGTCTGACCATATTTTGGCTGGAAGCCTCATCACATCAGGCAGTCAGCTGCATAACAGCGTGAGCTAGCAGTTTTTGATTGGATCCCTGCCGTGTCATGTGACACAAGCTCCTGCAGCCCATGCTGGTTGCCACTTCCTGATGATGTCATAGCCTTGTGACCAGAGTTTTGTTATTCATACCACAGGGACTTCCCACCTCAGTTCTTGTTACCAGATACAGTGTTTTTTAATTCAGCTTGTTTAGGCAGCTCAGTTGTACCACTCACTGTTATGTGACAACTGAAACATAGAATATTAACACAAGAGAGGTTTGAAGGTGTAGATACTGTTTATTTCACTGTGTGGTTCTTTTACCACCAGAAACAGACCGAGCCAAATGTCAGAAACAAGATCCTTTACCTGATCCAGGCCTGGGCTCACGCCTTCCGCAACGAACCCAAATACAAGGTGGTCCAAGACACATACCAGATCATGAAAGTGGAAGGTAGGTGGACATGTTCTGTGTTATACTTGATTTTCTTTCCCCGTCGAGCTTGCCTGAAAGGAAGATTGAGATTCTCTTTAAGTATGAATCACCCAGATAACTGTTTCTCAACTCTGTCTTAGCTACAGTTACGTTTAAGAAAAACACATTTGTATGTGTATGTTATTACATTTTAAGCAATGTTTTAATGACTAAAACTGAACTGAAAGCTCATGAAATATTCAAAAACATGTTATTTTGTTTCACACAACAGTTATTATGAACAACTATCATATTGTATGTCGAACCATTTTGTTTTTTCTGTTTCTTTCCTCATAGGTCATGTGTTCCCTGAGTTTAAGGAGAGTGATGCAATGTTTGCAGCTGAGAGGGTGAGACATTTTGTGTTTCTTGGTTCACTGACCTAGACCATATGAAGTGAGTGATATTTGTAGAATCAGCCTGAGATGTCTGGTAAATACATGTGGCACTGAGGTATTTACAACAGAGTATGACTGTGCACAAAGCTCCACTGACCTGAGATCTGTAGTAATAAAGCATATCCGCTTTGTCCAGGCCCCAGACTGGGTTGATGCTGAGGAGTGCCACCGGTGCAGAGTCCAGTTTGGAGTAATGACAAGAAAGGTAGGCCGGGCTTTCTTGAAACTAGGGCATGTAAAGGTTTTATTGTTTCCTTCATTCAGTTACAGCACAGTGTGTGTGAGGAGTTTATGCTTATAGCACATTTGCGGGAGTTGACCTGGATTTGTGTTGTTTTTTTTTTGCTTTTTACAGCACCATTGTCGAGCCTGCGGCCAGATTTTCTGTGGCAAGTGTTCGTCTAAGTACTCCACCATTCCCAAGTTTGGCATAGAGAAAGAAGTGCGTGTGTGCGAGCCGTGCTTTGAGCTGCTGAACAAGTGAGTCCCCAGATCTGATGGAGCCAGTGTGAATGTTCAAATGACGGTGACTCTAAACAATTCCTCTCTATCTGTAGAGCTGCCTCATTAGCTACAGTATGACACTGGCAGTGAAAATTAGTCCCTCTCTGAAGTTATGTTGTGAACTTTTGTTGCTGTCTGAACCTAGTATATTGGTTTTAGATTACTTTCTGTTCCTTATCACTGTCAGCCTCTTGTGCTTCTTGGTTTAGGGTAAAAGATTTTAAGATTAATTTAATGCAGTGTCTTGTCTGTCATCCTTGCTAACCCTCATTGATGTGTTGAATTTCATTATGTGTAGAAATGTAGTTTCTTTGTGTTGTTTCTTGTTCTGCGACCTCCACCAAGGAGGTCTTGTTTTATCCCTGCTCGTAGTATATTCTGTCGTAATGTTTCAATTTGCTCTTTTTTGTTATGACAGGTCTTCTGAAATTTAGCACATAATACACTAGATGACCCTGATTAAACAGTTATAGTTTTTTTGTTGTGCCATAGACTATTTTATAACAGTTTGTGCGATAAAAAATGCTCTTAATTTAAGAACACCTGCAAAATCAATAAGCCGCTTGATCCTGCACACGACTCTATGGAGACATTTTTTAGATGGCTATCATATTGTAGCATTGGGTTGGCCCTGTTAAACCTTTAGAGTCTTAACATTCCTTGGCATGACTGTGTTTGTTTTTTGATGCAACTCTAAACCTGAATGTACCTTTTACTTGTGTTGGTCGAAGAACAAATGCGTAAAGCAAGCAGCATTGACAGGATGGTGTACTTCCTTGTATTGTTCTGTTTTGGAGCCTGTTTACACCTTGTATTAATCTGCTATGTGACTTGGGTGATCCAGTTACAATCAAGACACTCTTAAGTCTGTCTGTTCTCAGCTGGCATTAGAATGCATCTCCACATGCTTCTTTACTACTTGTGATCGCATAACACGTCCCCACTCTGTCTGCAAATAAACACAGGAATCATTTCTGTTTGCTCTGAGCTTTTCATAATGCTGTATGCACACTTAAGTGCCTGCTGCTAGAAGATTACAGCTGTGAAAGTGAAAGCTCCATGCAGGGGACAGTCCGTGAAAGTGCCCTCACACACAGTGTGGACAGGACTTAGGACTTAAAGGCCTTTAACAGGTTTAACAATACAGTTGAGCTGTTTGCGATGTTGGTGGGACCGTTTAACATGTGGTGCTGCTGTGTTGGCTTCTGGTAACTGAGCAGACATTGAAGTGATCATTGTCCAGGAGCAAAATGGCTCCTGAGACTGTCCTTCAGCATTAATATTGGCAGCAATAGACAGTGGGGAGTCAGATAAGCAATAACGTCAGCTGAGTAGGCAGTTTTTCAGTGTGGCCTACTGGCGTACACACTGCTACAAGATTGTGGCCATATGCTGTTCAGACCACTTCCAAATGTAGTCTGAGCATTTGGATCTCAAGACGCATTGAGGATGCATTTGGTGCAATCACACCTGTTCTTAGAGCTGTCCACTTGTGATCCGATCATGCAGGACGCATGTTAATACCAGGTGTAAACAGAGCCTTGTGTTGGTGTCTTATACAGCATGCTCTCCTCTGATTCACAAAGCTGTTTGTCCTCCCTGATCCCTTTTCCTTACCAGCCACCCCTCCCTCTCTCCTCCTCTTAGGAAAGCCGAAGGAAAAGCCCCTGCCCAGGGCACCGCCGAGCTGCCTCCTGAGTACCTGACCAGCCCACTGTCCCAGCAGTCACAGGTAGAAATACAAAATTACAACTTGTCCTCACCGTGCTCTGTATTGAAAGATTTTTTTCAGCCACCCATTAATGGATTTTGCGGGCTGTTGCAGGATCTTACCACTCCTCTGCTTTCTCACTAGATGCCCCCCAAGAGAGATGAGGCAGCATTGCAGGAGGAGGAGGAGCTGCAGCTGGCCATTGCCCTTTCTCAAAGCGAGGCTGAGGAGAAGGAGCGAATGGTGGGTTGCACAGCTGAAATATGCTTGTATTTTCACTGCCTGTTTATAGAGAGAAGGTGACACATATACCTGTGTGTGTGTACTTACAGAGGCAAAAGAACTCCTACTCCATGTATCCAAAAACTGATCCCACTCCAGTGACTTCCTCAGCACCCCCAGTCAGCACCCTCTACACTTCCCCTGTGGTATGACTTCTTCTCATGCTGCCTTTCTCTGTGACAAACTGAATTATTTACACCAAGAAATATCTGTTTTCATGAATAAACAATGTTCAACTGTCTGCTGATTGTTCAGAAAATTATAACTGACCAATGTGAACAATATGCTCTCTCCAGAACTCCTCTGCTCCATCAGCTGAAGATGTAGACCCTGAGGTACATGTGGTGTCACTGTCGTCTTCATTATCCATGTTAAAGTAGATTAATGGGAATCTTACGTCATGCTTTCAGTACTGATGGTAATATGTCACGTTATTCCAGCTGGCCCGTTACCTGAACAGAACATACTGGGAGAAGAAACAGGAAGAGGCTCGCAAGAGTCCCACCCCCTCAGCTCCTGCCCCTGTGCCACTGGCTGAACCCCTTCCGCCAATCAGTCAGCCTGTAGAAAGTCATGTTCCTGTTCAGCCAGTCAGCATAGTGGAGGTATGTTGAAACTTAGTAGTAGTAGTTGTTGTTAGTAGTATTTTTTTTTAACGTCTAGCAGAAGTGGAGTGTGCAGACCACAAATGACTTTCTGTGTTTTGCCTCCCTCTCGTCGCCGCCTTCAGCAGCAGTACCAGAACGGGGAATCGGAGGAGAACCATGAACAGTTTCTGAAGGCTCTGCAGAATGCTGTCACCACCTTCCTTAACCGCATGAAGAGCAACCACATGCGTGGGCGCAGCATCACCAATGACAGTGCTGTGCTCTCACTCTTCCAGTCCATCAACAACATGCATCCACAGCTGCTGGACATCCTCAACCAGCTAGATGAGAAGCGATGTGAGTGTTAGCCGTGCGCGAGTTTGTGTGTAACACCGCATTTCTGTGTGTCCAGTCTCCTAACTAACACATGTTGCCTGTAGTGTACTACGAGGGGCTGCAGGACAAGTTGGCTCAAGTGCGTGATGCTCGGGCAGCCCTCAACGCACTTCGGGACGAGCACAGAGAGAAGCTGCGTCGTGCTGCAGAGGAGGCAGAGAGACAAAGGCAGATCCAGCTGGCGCAAAAACTGGAGATTATGAGGCAGAAGAAACAGGTAATGGAGTAAGGCTCTTCATTGAAAATGCACATGTTCATATACTATTCATCACCGTGCTCACAAGTGTTTGTCTTTGATCTGCAGGAGTACCTGGAGATGCAAAGACAGCTGGCAATCCAGCGCCTCCAGGAGCAGGAGAAGGAGAGGCAGATGCGTCTGGAGCAGCAGAAGCACACAATCCAGATGAGAGCCCAAATGCCTGCTTTCTCTCTGCCCTACGCCCAGGTACACACTGCCTACTCCACCATTGGCTGTCAGGCTTAACTAACACAGCACATAGTGCAGTACATTTTATTTTAATGGTCATGTTTTGCCATTTAAATAAGATGTTGATTTTGACAACATTTTTGTGTTTTTATAAGTCTTTGGGAATAAATGTCTGGCAATGTATGTATTCGCTTCTATGCAGATGCAGTCTTTGCCCCCAAATGTGGCAGGAGGGGTGGTGTACCAGCCAGGTGCTCCACCAAGCTACCCAGGCACCTTCAGCCCTGCTGGTTCTGTGGAGGGTTCACCTATGCACAACATCTATATGAACCAGCCAGGGCAGACTGCACCTCCACAGTACCAGGCTATGCCCAGCGCTGCCCCAGGTGACTTTTGATAGCTTCAGAACTAGACAATATTTAACTGTACCACTGTAATATATATGACACTTTCACTGTATTTGTTCCAGTGTGCTCTTGTTTGACTCATTGTTCTCTCTTCCTCCAGATCCCAATATGGTTAATGCATACATGTACCAGGCTGCAGGCACCAATGGGCAGCCTGCTCCTCCTCCTGGTCAGGCTCCGCCCACTACTAGTCCATCGTACTCCAACTATCAGCCCACGCCCACACAGGGCTACCAGGTCTGATTCACTCCCACTTTAGTGATGTCATTGTTACATAAACTACTGCCAACTATTGAAAGATGAATAATCAGCCCACTAACCGTTGTCCCTGTTTCTGTGCAGAACGTGGTCTCTCAGGCCCAGAGTATGCCCCCCATGTCCCAGGCTGCTCCCACTAACGGTATGGGTTACATGGGCTACCAGCCGTACAACATGCAGAACATGATTTCAGCACTGCCAGGACAGGACCCCAATATGCCCCCCCAACAGCAGTACATGCCAGGCCAGCCGCCTATGTACCAACAGGTCAGCGACTCTTTATTTCTTCCTTTGCCACCAGGTGTTAGCACGAAGTAAACCTAATAAAGAGTTTGTGACAGTGTGTGGTAAATTAGCTTGTGTCTTCCATATGATGACTTGGGATGGACATGAGTACTCAAATTGAAAGCCAGTATAAGTTCTACGTGTAAAGTAATAAAAGTTTATTTTTTTAAAATTTGGCACATGTGTGACGGCAAGATTCACGTGATGTAGTAAACATGCTTATTACGATGGATTGGAAATGTGCAACAGCAAAGATATCAACCAAAGCCAGAGACTATGTCGTATTAAGTTGCTGTGAGCTGTAAATTTACCACTACTAACCAGAAGATAATGCAACTGAACTGGGCCTCTCCGCTTTTTCTGGGCAGCTGCCTTCGTGACAGCAGCTGCCTGTACCACACACACAATAAGAAGGCTAACTGTTAACATCACATGGCTAACCTTACTTCAGTTTTTTTTATGGGTTTAATGACAGAGTCGAGCTGTCTGGAGTTGGTGGGAGTTTGTTGGGACCGTTAAATGGCTCAGTGTCAGATATTAGCTGCTGGGTTAGCTCGTGCTAATCGGGCAGACGAACTGATGAGAGGGAGAATGGCTTCATGCTCCGGAGGCAGTCCTTGACCACTGCATCTAACCTGTGTAACAGCAGCAACAGAAAGTTTGCTCACTTTTCTTATGTTTGTGTTATGATTTAATAGGCTAATTGAAGTCTGGATATTCTGTAAACTAGTTTCAAATTGAGCTTATTTTCTCATTGGCCAATTTATGTTCCTATATTTACGTTAGATTTTTTTTTTGTGAGTACTCGATAATAATGTAATGCGAGTACTTCAATATGCCAATCCCTAGAACTGACACAAGAAGCTGTAGCTAATGATTTGTCTGTATCTTTATTTTTACTTTTTAAGTTATTCCAAGCTTAGCCCTCATTAAACTTCCTATTTTGACCTTCACTGTTTTTTCTTGCTAGGTGGCTCCCCCTGGTGGCCCGCAGCAACAGCAGCAGCAGCAGCAACAACAACAGCAGCAGCAGCAGCAACAGCAGCAGGTCCCTCAAGTTGTGCCCGGCAGTGCAGAGGCACAGCTCATCTCTTTTGACTGAAAGTCTGCACGCTGCAGGGTCTGACACACTACACCCTCTCTCCTCCTTTGGTCTTTCCCCTCACTCTCCGGACTCTCTGCCCTCCTGAAACATGCACACACACACACACACACACACACACACACACACACACACACACACACACACACACACACACACCTCTCCCACCTTCCACCTTGCTGTGATGTTGTGGCAATGTAAAATATTGTGATGATGTTGCAGAACTGTTGCTCTCCTTGCCTTCCCCCCTGCTGAAGTACGGGAATGCAGGGTGAAGCTGCTAAAGAGGGCACCATAACCCAGACTCTTTCACCCTCTTCCTCCCTCTTTCCAGCTGATATGTATGTAGTATTTCCTTAATAAATGAATTACTGAAGCGCAGAAATAGTCAGTGGTATTAAAGTTTTAAAAAATGAATAAGAAAATATGATAATAATTGAGGAGGAAAAAAAAGACAAGACATAACCATCCTTTGTCTCATATTTTTCTAAAGCAAAATTTGCATGTTAAATTTTCATTATTTTCTGGAATGGAAGTGAATTATTGCAACGTATCCCAATTGAGAGGCATCTGTACGTGCTGTTTAAGAGACTGTGGGTGTGAGGGTAAAGAGTGAGGAAGCACAAAGGTCTGAAATAAATGGCATCAACTCACATCTCCGTCAGGTTCACAGCTCGCCATTCCAGTTGTAGTTTCCGATTCCATCCCTTCTCACGTGCAGACAAACGAGGGTCATCTTTTCTTGTTTTGACATTTATTTGTTGTGCACTGCTGGAATATCGAGTGTCTTAATGTAGTTTCTTAAATGATGAAACGCATTGCAGGGATTGTACATTATGGGAGGAGTTTCAGATGATTAGCTGGGTGGTTGTTTAACCCTCAATAAATCTGCTTTCTTGAACTAAATCATGACATTGACACAACTAGTGACCATAAGCTACACATAATAAAGCAGTACAGCAACTCTTATAACATCCCGCATCTCTTTTTTAAAAGTATTTGTGTTGTTGCTGATGAAGCACCAACACAATACGAGACTGAAACATCAGACCTTAACCCATAATTAACTACAAATAGCCTTCAGGCGCCCCATCCCGTGTGCATTTGGTTGCGACTGTCACAGATGAGGACTTTGACGCAGTGAGTGCAGGTTGGGACTCTTCTTAAGTGTAGTCGGCTCTTCCGAAATGTGGAAATGCTTGCAGAGCAAACATTACGTGCCGCATGTATGTATTTATCACGCATCCAATCAGTGATTTCTGTAACCCTTCAGTTGCCATCTGTGAACTTCTTTACTCCATCATACTGATCTGTCTGACTTTAAAAAGTAATTTTAAAATTATATTTAATAAATATCTGGTTCTTACTGTCAACTTGCTTCATCTCGTTTTTATTCTACAGCTTTCCACAGGATTTAAAAAGAAAGAGATGTCTGATATGACAACTTTTATTCATGTAAATGCTGTGTGCTATGTCACATTCATACATGTTTGAACAAGAGGGGTGAAGGCAATAATATTACATCAATGATTGAATGGATGAAATATGGTTTAGCGACATCTAGTGGTGTGGTTGGAGAACTGAAACTTGAGCTATGGTGGCCAATCTGGAGCCAGTGTCTGATTTGTCCATTTTCGTACTTAATGGAAAAGGACCTGCTCTGTATGTAGATATTAACGTCTCATTATAAGGTAACAAAAACACAGTTCTTACTTTCAGGTGCTTATAAACTAATTAAAAGTTATGAATATTATATACCATTTCTGCCAATAGATGTCCCTAAATCCTACACACTGGACCTTTAACATATAACTGCAGTTTGGCTTCTTTAAAGTTTTCTGAAGATCAGGCATTTGTAGTATTCTTCCATCTCAATCTGGAAATGAAAAACAATACAGGCGTAAGTTATATCGTACTTATTACCAAGTAGTTACTCCAAGCTACAGGAAGTGACTCACCATCCTCTCCATACGCATCCCGTTCTCATAGGCCAGCTGTCTCAGCACATCGATGTCTGGAAGACCCCACTCTGGATTTCTGTGCAGAAGCATTGGATAAGTCCGTGTATTTACACACCAAGGGCGACCATGTTGTATTAAAAGATATAAACAGCTACTCACAGTTGTCGAAGCTCTGCGTCAAGGTGTTCGTTACAACTTGGTGTAATGGTGCCATTAATGGCGTACACCTGGAACATGTTTAAAAAGGTGTCAGCTTTTGCACACTCGCATATTGACATCATGTAATTAAACCACTGTTGGTACATACCCCATATGTTATTATGAGGCCATTTTGTCTGAGGATCTGACCCGCTCCACTGAACACACCCTTGAAAAATCAGCAAAAAAAGTATATCATGAATTACTCACACAATTGAGCTCAATATTTTAAGTGATTTTATGAGGACACCAGGCCTACCTGTGCTGTTTTGAAGGAGCTGTACTGCAGCAAGTTAATGGCAACAATAACGTCACAGGAGTTGTGAGGAAGGCCTGCCCATTTCTCCCACGGTTCGCTGGCATCCAGGTGGACAGGCTGCAGCACGTTCTTTGCATGGGTTGCAGCAATGTATGCTTTAATACTGTAAGTGAGTATTCAGACTTAATCTTACATTTTTATGTTAGAATCAAGTTCTCATGAATTACTTGCTGCTATTTCATATTTACATAACTGAAAAAGTGTACGACCTGTTGCCCATGAAGCTTACTGTCACACACTAGTCTACTGTACTGGCAATCATTCGAATCATTAAGAGATTGTGTAGCATATTTTTTTATTAAGACACAAACCTATCCCGAGACTCTTCCTTAATGTCTGATGGCTGCCAGGTAACAAAGGGCATCTTCTGGGCAAAGCGTATGACATGCTGCCCAGTCCCAGAGCCCAGCTCTAAGGCGAACAGCTGCCTGTGGGACTGGTCCTCCAGCACATCCTCAAGCATTAAACTCAGATCCTCCCAGTTCCTCTCTGCCTGGGGAGACAACAGCATGGTCTGGAGGAGGAAAGCAGAAAGACATTACCCTGTCACCTTGTATTGCCAGCCTATGCATTCATTTTCTTTCTCAGATCATTCCTCTTACCTTCACTTGTGCTGGTTGACCGAGACTAGCCAGGGAATAGCATATTGGTGGAGGGTGGACGTGGTGGATGACTGTAACAGCAGATGGGGTGCAGAGATTACCTGGTTAAGAGGATTCCCTCTGTGCTCCTCCTCAGTGTTCAGCACTGGTGCAGTACAGGTAGGACACACAAACATGTCCACACAAGAAAACAGGGACAGAGATCAAGTCATACAATAAGTTTGTGTCTGGGCCAACATGATAAATATCATCATAATGTTTAGTGTCATATGGCATGATATCATCCTACATGAGTGTGTTTAGAATTGTGAGTATTGACTGCCATCGTGTGGCTATAGTGAGGAACGGCAACAAAATGTTAAATAACATTAACATACAGTGCATTAATTGTATAAAAACATATATAATAATATGCAGTCTATGATACAATGTTACTCTGTATAACTGTATATATGTAGATAGATATATATTTGTATGGTATTAATGCAGATACTGTAACCATTACTACTAACTATAAATACTCTTATTGATACTTTTAAGGATTTATAGTCTGATATAATCTATATCTAATATAAGATAGGCCTACTTTAGGACACCATCAACCATATCCAAGTATATACAAACGAATTCCACTTGCTGGAGGGAATGTGGGAAAAATAATGGTGACCACACACATTTTTTTACGTGTAAAAAAAAATGCAAACTTTCAGGTCAGGTATGTTACACGTAATAGAACAGATTGTGAAAGTGGGGCATTTAGAAAAGCAATGTACTGTTGTGAACATGGACCAAATACTTTCAGATCTTAAGAATTACAGCAGTCAAGTTGTAACTCAAGTTACAAAATTAGTAGGAATGGATAGTATTTTAAAGTAAGTTAATGACACATTAAACACACTGAAATAATTTTATCTAATCCAATCCAAATTTATTTGTTAAGCACTTTAAAACACAATGACACCTCTGACTAAAAGGCAGAAAACGGTGTTATTCATTTTGGGCTTTATACAGATATACAACTGTATTATAAACTGCTTATCAACATCCTGTTACAATGTCTTACTGTTATTTAAGTATTCATATATATTTTAAGAATATTAAAATAAATAAAAATCATGTCTTGAGAAGATGATTTTAGGAAAAACCTGCATATAAAACTGTAATAGAAATAAGTAGTATTAGTAAGATTAATTGTTATCATGAAATATCAATATGTATGAATATGTAGACTATGATCCATGTACACTGGTACCCACTTAATTGTTTATGTATGCAATGTGTTATTTGTTATTTTAAAACTAACAAAATAAAACAGTAATTGTGCCAGTGATATGTACTCACACAAAAAACAGTAAATAAGCCAATAACATACTACTACTGTTAATAATAATAATAATAATAATAACCATCATCAATATTTATATCCGTATTTTGCTTTTTTCCCACATGAATATCAGCGTCATTTCTTTATTTGTAGTTTTCGCGTGTACCTTCTGGGCTTCCGTAGGTTTTCCAACAGTTCACGCACTGCATTGTGGGTAGGTCAGCAGTTGAGAGGACGCCATGTGCTGTTGAGGCAGAGGGACTGAACGGGCTGTGACAGAGCTGTCTTGTATTATTTTTTGAGGGACACCGTGTCCGGGACAAACCGCTCCAATAATCGTTAGCATGTACTGCACCAGACGCTGCCTCCGGACCGCGCTGCGGGCCGCAGCCACCACACACCGGTACGTAACAGTCTGTTGGTCACGTAACACCGGGCAGCGGTAACGGTACAGGCTTTGACTGGCTGCATCCTCAAGGGCAGGCAGCCGGTGACTGCTGCCGGTTATTGTGGTTATAAAACATGTTCTGGCTCTGCAGCTCGTGCTAATGTACAGGATGTATTTAGCCCAGAGGCAGAGAGGAGTTTCATGTTTAACGGCCGTGTGTCAAGTGTGTTAGCTAATGCTAGCTTTAGCTAACAGTAACTGAACACTGATAAACTGTATCAGTTTTATCCATAACTCAATATGTTGCATTTGGTCTCGAGAAAACGCTTCATATTTTACTTAAGTTTGGTAGCGAAATACAAATAAAGCATCTGTTTGATTCATTTTCTTCCAGCTGGCAGCTTCTGACAACCAAGGTCACACTCGTGTGACTGGAAATTCATGTTTCTGCCTGTCAAATAACCGCAAGCTGTGTATTTTAACTTGTTTAGGGCACAGTGGTAAACAGGTCACTAACAGAAGCTACAGGTTGTTTGTCCAGGGTGCAACAGGAACAGGAAATAATACATGGTGTCTTTCATCTCATATCATCCTGCTGCACGTTTGACAACCCCCTCCCTGAAGAGTCTCAGGAAGACAGAGATACATCAGGGGGATCACAGAGTGGTCAGCAGGATAGGAAAACTAAAGATAATTCATTTTAAAATTGTCTGTATATGAAGTTTGCGCTCATAAAACAGAAAAGCAGCTGGAACTAAGGAATGATTGGTATTTTTGCTTGAACAAAAAGTTAAATTATGCAGATAATCATCCATTAACATAGTTGCTCATGGACTATTTGTCAGTCTAGTAATCTATGGATTGACATATCAGTTTAGTTGTGCTTTTTTTCCCTGTAAGTTAATGCATGATTATACCTCCTCGGTGTCCTAAAAGCGTTCAAATCAGTCTTAAAAAACAGAAATCATCAGTAGTGCAATGTCACTGCAAATGCATCCATTATCTGTATGCCAGACAATGATTGAAAGTCTGCACTAAGGCTGCAACTAACAGTTATTTTCATTGTCGATTAATGTCAGTTATTTTCTCGACCAATTGCTTCATTGTTTTGTCCATAAAATGCCTGGAAAATGGTGACATTTGTCGATTAGTGTTTCCCAAAGCCCAAGGTAGCATCCTCAAATGTCTTGTTTCCTCCATGACCCAGGGATATTTAGATAACTGTCATAGAGGAGTAAAGAAACCAAAAGATATTCACAGTAGAAGCTTGAATCAGATGATTTTGGACTTTCTGAAATTACTCAAACCCTTAAATTCATTATGAAATTAAATGTCAATTAATGTAATAGTGGACAAGTAATCGATTACACGATGAATCGTTGTAGCACTGGTAAACAATAGTCGTAGTTTCTCCATAGACAAACTCCAAAAAGAAAATATCACTTAAGGCACATTTAAGATGCCCTCTGATGCCAGATGTGAACTGCAGATGCTCTTAGCTGGTTTTATATATAATAATATGTGGATACAATTCGTCTTGTGTCTTGAGCGCTGAACTGCAGTTAATCCATTCTCGTTTTCCAGGCAACAGCTTCAGCGGCAAGCACCAGCCCTGTGCGCTCTCCGACTTCTGAAGACCAGTCCGGCCACCCACTCAGACGCCATCGCCACCCCTCCTCTAGACGGAGCACCCAAACAATATTCCCCCAAAATCCAACAGCTCGTCAATGACATAGCCAGCCTCACTTTATTAGAGGTGTCGGACCTCAACGAGCTCCTCAAGGTTTGTTGGAAAGTCACTGACTGTAAACCATGATACACCTGCTTAGTTAGAGGTGGTTGAGATGTGTCTGTGGTGTCATGTTAAGTCATCATTTGCTTTTTTTTTGTTTTGTTTGTTTTTGGTTGCAGAAAACTTTGAACATTCAGGATGTTGGAATGATGCCAATGGGGGCGATGGCTTCAGCTGTACCTGCTGTAAGTACAGGGAGTCCATGATACAGGACCAACCTCCACATTGTATCACTGCAAATTTCAATGATTTCCTGTCGTTTAAGTGCACAAATTAAATAGCTATTTTTTTTATTCTGTGTGATTTTAGGCTGCAGGGGAGGAGGAGGCGGCACCAGTCAAGAAAGAGAAAACCCACTTCACAGTAAAATTGACAGAATTAAAAGCAGCAGATAAAGTGAAACTTATAAAGGAAGTGAAGAACTGCATCCAAGGCTTGAACCTGGTGCAGGTAAGTCTACTCATTGGTGCTCGGTCCTCAGTCCTGATTTGTCATTTAAAGAAGCCCTGTGGAGTTTTTAACCACTTGTAACACTCAGGAGTAATATCTGTTGATTGACAGTAGGTGGTGGTAACATACCAAACAGAGGGCTACATGTTAGCAAGCATGGATGTGAACAGGCAGATTCAGAATAATGGGGTACTTTATCAGCGTATACACTGACAGAAAGCAGCATGAACAAGAAACAAATACAGAATCGTCAGTGTAACTGACAGCTCTGGAAGTATCTCAGAAAGGGGCCCCAATCCCTCTGATCAAAACTGCCAGTCTACTGCCAGTCTGGCCAGCAGAGAGGCAGAAGACAGTGTGTGGTGTTGGATCAGAGTCAGGTGTACATCATCCTCTCCTGTGGTGCCAGAGAGGGCGAGCAGAGGGTTGGGTTGCAGGTCAAAGATGAGGAGGATTGATGATAAGGGTTATAAAAGTGAGTTTTAAAAGAGGACACTGAGGTGTCAGGGGTAAAAGCTTTTTATATATATATAAGAAAACTCCACATGGCACATGTTAAATGTTAAGTACTCTCTGCTGAGACAGTCTCTTGATCCAATACTTGTATATTCTGGCATCATAAAGCTGCACAGTGCCTAAATAAACCTACTAAACACATTATATGACTGATTTAAAGGTGTTAAATCTGTGAAAATATTAAACGAAACTACTGAGCAGACTCATGAATTTTGGTCCCTTTTAAACATTTATGTGATTTGTTTCTTCACCAGTGTTGACAGTATCCCACTGCCTGTTTTCACAAACTAAACGTGTTTCTCTCTGTCCTTCCTAAACCAGGCCAAGAAACTAGTGGAGTCCCTTCCCCAGGAAATCCGAGCCAACACATCCAAAGAGGAGGCAGAGAAACTGAAAGCAGCCCTGGAGGCAGCAGGCGGCACCGTGGTGTTGGAATAGATCCACCCGCGCCCTCCGTTCTCCATCGTATTGCTGCTCATGCACTTCATCCATTATTCTCTCGTTTCTTTTTTTTTACATGACAAAGAGCAGGATCCTGGGAAACAAAGAAATGCCTTCTGACATTAATACTGTCTCTTAACAGCGTCAGGTGGGGCGGTACAACTCAGACTGAACTTTACAGGCACACAGCCTGCACACATACAGCCGCCCCGCTGTTTGCTTGTCCTGTTGTCTGCTCATGAGTGTGTCTGATGCTTGTGTAGCAAACAAGCTACAGAGATACTGGCCTGGGTGCCACGTAAGTCAGTCGGTCATTCTGTGTGTGTATGTTTAACTTTTCACAGAAGGAAAGATTATGCTGTAGGGATATGGTTACCATTCCCTGTGTTGAAGAACACCAGATACTGTATGTAGTTCAGGGGATGGCAGGGCTGAGTCCGTATTACTTATAGAATTGTTAATAATGTGATTAAAGTTGAAATATCCGTATTTGTCTCTTATGTGTTCTTTTGGGTGATTTTATGCAAAATGAAAATTTAAGATCAATTTAATGTGTGTTGTGTTGCCTTAATCATCGTCATGCTGCAGTACTGAGACTGAGAATCTGTAACTGTTGATGGAGGAAGTGATTGTCCTCAGCTTAAGACTGCACCCTGCTTTACTGCTGCTGACCACTAGAGGTCGTAAGATATCTTTTAACCCATCTGTGCCCACAACTGACTGTAATTAGTCTTTGGACGTATGGAAGTACTGTTTTTTTTCCTGAAATATTATGATTAAAATGAACATTTTTATGTATTTCAGTTAAAAACAGTGGTCCCATGTGCCCTAAGACTAAATACAATATGAGAAATGAGCTGTATCTCACAAACTATATGAGCGCAATCAAGTATTTTGTGTCACATACCAAGTTGTACATCACAGATATATACTCACATGCTGTATAAAAAAAAAAAATCAGTAATAGTATTTTTTTTCCTTTTTAATACTGACTTTGACCACTAATAACAGATGGTTTTTATTATGCGATCTAAAAATGTTAAGAGTTGTACTGTTGGATAACTCCCTTAAGTACATCCAAACCAGATTCAAGCCTTCAGACATCAGAACAAATTAGGCATTCTTCCTCAGACAGATTTTTTTTTATTCCTGTGTAAACGTACAAATGTGTTGTAATTGTGTTGATTTAGTTTTGACATGGACATAAACCAGTTGCCAGAGTGGAGCAGGGGAAAGCAATTGCAAAACTGTCTGGTAATTCATGCTCTGGAAAGAAAAGGAAGGATGAGGTCATGTATTCCTATGGGGGAATTTTTTTCACCATTACTTTATACTACAGAGTCTGGAATTAGTCGAATTAATAAACAAGAACAGCGCAAAGGGATTTCCTTGAGCAGGGTGGTGCTTGGAGGAGGTAGGGTTAGCTGGCTTGCTCAATGGCACCCTGCAGTGTCCTTAAGGTGAACCAACTCTCTCAACTATCAACCATAGGTGCTTAGGATTGGATCTACAGTACACCAACTTCCAGGACTTTGTACAACACAAAACAGTAGTTCCCTGACCGGGAATCGAACCCGGGCCGCGGCGGTGAGAGCGCCGAATCCTAACCACTAGACCACCAGGGAAGTTGTATGACGGAGTATTCATGTTGTGTTATAAAGTATAATGGGTATGATTTGTCATACAGCTCAACACAGGTGTTAGTAATGATGGCTCCTCCGTGTTTGACTGTCCCAATGAGCCGGTATGCACAACGCCAGCACCCTCTGCTCCAGTGAGTATTAATAAATTATAATGAAATTTTGCAATGAATTAATATTTAATCATTTTCACCCGAGCTTTTCTTTATGTGACAAAATGTCCTGTGAAAGAAAAGCCTACAAGTCATAATAAATAAAGTGATTTTAAAAAAAATATGACTGCCCAGACCTCCTTACAGAACAAAGTGTGTGTGTGCACTGGCTGTTAGAAGTGTTTTGTAATAAACTCAGTGTATTTTTTTATTTGATGATGTCACTGATTGTAGATTGCCACCAGGTGGTGTATGTTGTCTGTATTCAAAGCAGTGTTTGAAACTTGTGCCTTGAGAAAGACAACAGCGTGAAAATGATCAAAAAGAGTAATAATCTCACCCTCTCTTATAAATATGTCACTGCCAAATGACTCAAGTGTTGCTGTGCACTGATCAGATAACATGCTGTTGTGGGCCTATTATTTCTATTTGGCTGTGTTACCTTTCTTTCTTTTTTGTATTAAGTCCTCACTAAGTCCACTGTACATAGACACTATATGGAATGCACTTGAGTTTTATTGATAGCCCATACGAAATTAAATTCAGATTAAACCCAGGGCTCATTTTGCACACACACATCAATTCCAATGATGCAGTTTGGTACTACAACCGAGACAATTTATGGATGAATGGAGACAAATACATACTGAGAGTGCTACTGGTGCTAACTGTGTTCATGTGCCCCAATAGATTGGTGATTTTGATTTACATGACACTAAATTTGAGCCTGTTCTTGAGAATTTTACCAAAGCAGCAAAACACTTTTGTCAAAAAGCAGCATTTATAAAGCTGTTCCCTTCTGAGGCTTCATTGCAGAGTTTGCTGACAAAGACGATGAGAGATGAAAGGCAGGAGTGGACAGGAAATGACATGCAGCAAAACTCTCAGGTTGAATTGAAACCAAGAGCAGCTATGTGGTGGCCTACGCACGTCAGTCGACTCCCTCAAGAGAGTGTGACAGCTCAACCGCGAGAAATTTCAGACTGATGTTAAATTACTTTACTTGTTCAGATGCACTCGAAAATAAACTGAAGAGCCTGTTGACGTGTTTTCAGAAAGGGTTGTCCTATAAGAAAACTCTACTCTCCGGGACAACAAGCAACATCAGTGTTCCACAGAAGAGCTCATTCAAAGGCACATGCCCTGTGCACAGCGCTGTCAGTCCTTATAACTTGGTACAGGTGGCGGGAAACATCAGATTGATAGTAAATAAGCAGATACAGTGCACACAAGAGGGCTGAATTGCCTTTTCTTTTAAATGAGTCTTCATTTGAAATGTTACAAAATAACAAGCCTCATCAGGTTTGAAGCCATGGGCGCTGTTTGTAGTATTTCAAATGAGGACTAAATTAAAAGAAGAAGCAATTCAGCCCTCTTGTGAGCACTGTATCTGCTTAGTTACATAGGAGATAGTGAAATGACAGTATATGAACTGTGGACATGATAAATTAAATTCAAATTAAAAGGTTAGATGCAAAAACTGAGGATTTAGAAGAGTATAAATGGATATGCTCAAACAAAATGGGAAACTGAAAGGCTCAAATTAAAAACACAGGGAGAAGGAAAGCATTTCATTTGAAACTTTGCAGGCCTTCTCGTAGTGGGAAAAGCAGGTGTTACCAATAACATTACCAATGGCATGCCATGGACATGACACTGTCCAGGACCCTGAGACTGTTTCATTTACACCTGTGCATTTGCAACTGTTACATGTCAAAATGAGACACAGGCCCGTTGTGACATCTATGAAACTGATACTTACACAAGGATGTAAAAACTTTGTGCCGTAAATGGCTTATCATATTTTTCTCTCCTCGGTGAGCACACTCCGTGAAATCCTGTCCTGCTGCGAGTCATAGAAAACGGTCCTGCTGTGTGAGTGATGATGGTTTCAGGCTGCTTTATAGTGAAACGCGGATCACTGCAGGAAGGCGTGAAATCAAATCAAGTTTAGCTGAGATTACAAACGAAAAAAAACAAAAACAAAAATCAAACTGCATGTAAAAACTAGATGCAATCAGCGCAGGTAGTTTAGAGAGACATTAACATTTCACTGTGGTGAAATCTAAAGAAAATCAAATTAGGAAACTCAGACTCATCGTTCTTTTCAATGGTACAACAGAGCTTCAAGTGGATATTCAATAAGAATAGGACAGTTAATCATAAGGTACAGATGATTGTTATCATGACTGATTCATTTGGGTGCAGTGCAGTTATTGCCTGGAATAACAGCCACGCCACAGTTTTATTTTTATTTTTTTATTTTAATTCAGTTTAGTTTCAGTTAATTTACAGTGTGCAGAGTTTGCATGTTCTCTCCATGTCAGCGTGGGTTTTCTACTCCGGCTTCCTCCCACAGTCCAAAGACATGCAGGTTAATTGGTGACTCTACATTTGCCATAGGTGTGAATGTGAGCGTGAATGGTTGTCTGTGTGTCAGCTCTATGTATTAGCCCTGTGATAGTTAGGCGGCCTGTCCAGGGTGTACCCCGCCTCTCGCCCACTGTCAGCTGGGATACAACAGGATAAGGGGTTAAAGAAAATGAATGAATGAATAAACACATTGACATATTTAACCAAATGAACAGACCAAAACTAAAGACATTTCCTGTATATCTTTATTTTTGTTTTAGTTTTGTGAGCACATAATATCATTTCAGTCCCCCCCCCCCCCCCCCCCCCCCAAGGCTAGTTTGTATTCTTCTTTCAGTTAGCTATTTTTTTCACACCTAGTTTTCATTTTTAGTTTCAGTTATAACCTTGAGCTAGGCACACCACAGAAACCTCTCAGAATACTATCCTCTGGTGTCATCACACATTTCAGTTCCTGCAGCACCAAGTGCTCGCTCACGTCTCACCTTTGCTCTGACTTGGAGCGCGTATCCGGTTACTGTTTCTGTCATCTGTCATGAGCCCCCTCCCTCTCTGTCCGCCTCTGGTCGGCACACACACAGTGCAGTGCCAGGCTGCCCATTCATGCCACTGCTGCACTGCTCATTTAAAACCATGTCATGCGTAAGAAGCAAAACAGAAAGTGTTGTTGAATGTTCTTATATGAATAGGCCTGAAGCTATGCATTATGGGTTTGACCTCATGACCCTTTGTGTGAGTGCTGAGCGGTTTAATGGGAGGGTAGCGTCTATTCTTGACAAATATTCATTTGAACTCTATGCTCTGTGTCAAATGTATCCCGGGATGCTGGTGTGCCACATTCACAAAACTAGCAGCACTCAAGATGACTTACTATTTTTATATTAGTCACGTACGCTTCCTCCCATAAACCAGCTGCACCCCCGTCTTGGCACAGAAATATGGAGTAAGTACAACAGCTCTGCACTTACTTCACTGGACAAGTTCAGCCATATGTTAATCCAGAATTACCATGTGCATTTAATTGTGCATGAGTAGCATCCAGCCATCACCAGTAGCGTTGAGGGAAAAGGATGAAGAGCGCCAGCAACCTTTGAGAAGTCGTCCCAGCAACCTTTGAGAAGCCGACACTTTGCCTTCTTGCTCTGGACTTTGTTTCGCCAACAACATGCAGCAGAATCGTGTTTCTCGTTGGTATTTTGGTGGAGTCTCCTGCAGCGCAGCCGCCTGTCTGACACATCCACTGGATTTAATTAAGGTAAAAGAGAAGTGACTTTTAATTTAATCGCCATTGTAGCACAAATTTCACTTTAAGAAATTAGGATAATGGTCCAGTTAGGCCTTAGTGATCTTTCTGGGGTGCCTTTGGGTTGCATTGTGGAAAATGTTAATAAAATGCTATTCTTAATATCCTCTCTTTTCCTGTTGAAACTGTGTTTTGAAATAGCCTGCTGTTTTATGGCAAAAATTATGTTAACCCAATTTCCTAAAATGTCAATAATTTAAAGAGCCACTTTGGCAATGGTGTGCCTAAAATGTCTTGATTACGGCAGTCAGTAGGCTTGTTTGGATGTCTAACCATCTACTGGTTTAGTTTTGCATTTCCTGCAGCTGTTATCCAGCTACTGTATTGATTTCCTTTAATTCAGCACGCTGAGGAAATGTTCGTGGTGATGCTAAGAATAGGCTGTTGAAAATCAGCTATAATTTTAGACTCATATTTGAAGCAATTGTGTTTGCTTCACGCACACTGGTACCTGCTGAGATAGGAGCAGACTTCTCACTTCTGCAGGTAGTTATTGCTGCTTCCGTTGGTGGTTGTTATTTCCAGGTGCACTTACAGACGCAGCAGGAGGTGAGGGTGAGGATGGTCGGGATGGCTGTTAACGTGGTGAGGAGAGAAGGTTTTCTTGCTCTCTACAGTGGCCTCAGCGCATCCCTCTGCCGGCAGGTGGAAAACTACACACACAAACACACACAATTAAAGGGCCAGTGTGTAGGATTTAGGGGATATATTGGCAGGAATATGATATAATAAGTATTTTTTCTTCAGTGTATAATCACCTGGAATGAACCGTTTACATAGGGAGACAGAGATTGCCATGTTGCACTGCCATGTTTCTACAGTAGCCCAGGAGGGACAAATCAAACACTGGCTCTGGACAGAGTCATTCGTCCAAGGCATTGGCCACCGTAGTTAGCGGAAGCATCAGAAAAACACAGTGAAACTGCATTTTTTGGTGTTTTTAGTAGTTGAAATCACCTGGACAGTTTGTTTTGGAGAGGAAGAGACCACTGTGGACAAAAACTTACAGAACATCTGGATTTTAAATTATCATGGAAAATGGGTGAATCCACATTAGCAGGTGCTGGGCTAGCAGCCTGTCTGTGACATGCAAAACAATGTAAAGGCCCAGACACATCAAACTGACTTCAAAGAACTAGCAGCGAAGAAAGCCCCTTGCTGCGTTGCCTTATGTTGCCTGTGTCTCTTCCAAAAAGTTGCACGTGAACACACTGTAAAGACTTCATCCGACAGCCAACCAGTACACGTTATGTGCTTGCGTGAGAGGAAATGACTCTCCACACCAGAAGAACAGCAGTCGTCTATCATTGGCATTCAAAAAGGGAAACCAGGGGACCTTCATGATGCTAGTTAGCCACTTAGTACAATAACAATAGGATACAATGTTGAAAGACGAAAGTATTTTTACAGTGTGCCAGTGAACAATAACACAAACCATCATGAACAGTTCCTGCTAAAAAAGCTTAATGGCTAAAGAAAAGTAATCTTACCTCATGCAACAAGTTTGGTTTGATCTCACTCCCTCTTGATTTTAGCTTTTTGTTTACTTTCCTCACTTCTGTTTCTTAACCCATGTCCCAAGCTGAATTGCCAGTCGAGGGCCAACAGTGTGGGACATACGAGGGCCAACTAACAACCCAACTTTGACCGAGCGCTGACTGTCGGCTTGGTGTGTCAGGGCTTTAAAAGAAACACCGATTTGAAAGAAGTTTCTGGATAATTTGGCTCACATCAAAAACCTCCTGCATAATGAACGCTAAGGGAAATCTAACCAGGAGAAGTTTCAGCTGGATACAATGTGCAATCCTCACTGCTAGATGCCACTGTATCCCCCTAAATCTGACACACTATTCCTTTAAATCAAGCACTCACGCTACATGTTCGTACTGCACAATCTTGAATAGACTGCTTTTTGTTTTTTCTCTCTCTTACATGTAGATGACATACTCTTTGTCACGGTTTGCCATTTACGAAACTGTCAGGGATGAGATGAACAGGAAGAACAAAGGTGTCATGCCTTTCTACCAGAAAGTCCTTCTGGGTGCCTTTGGAGGTATGTTGACAGTATTTTGCATAAGTCTATATATTATTTTACTAATTAAGGTGTTTTCTCCGACAGGGTTTGTGGGTGGTTTCATAGGGACGCCAGCTGACTTGGTGAATGTCCGGTGAGTTTAATGGAAAGATTATTTATTATTTGTGTGCTTTTGAGGCTAAAGTCTTCTGTGCTGTACATTATTAATGTAGACATGGTGTTCAGCAGGTAGAAGTCACAACCTACACTTTCACTTTCATTGTACAATGCAGTGTTGTTATTGCACTGCTGCTGGGGTGGACAACACGGTGATGGAGAGCTCAAATCCAATGTGGAAAACTGCTTTTTCAGCATTGAAACAATAAATAAAATCAACAAAACTGTTGTAATCCTACTAAACTAGTAATTCCATCTGTTTTAAATTTCTATGTCGAGCAAATACCAAGCAGTATACTGCAATGTGAAATGGACTGGGGAGGTTTTAGGCTTGGATTTGCATCACCAAGTGAAGAAATTACAGCCTTTTCTGCACACAAACTTAATAGGCCAATTTTTACCGCATTCAATAAAAAGATAATGACTATAAAGATTACTCATCCTGACGATTGATTGATTTTAAAATATTTCAACGTGTGCAGGATGCAGAATGATGTCAAGCTGCCCGTAGAGCTCAGAAGAAAGTAAGTATAAAACATGGGGATACAACTTTTATTGTGGTGGAAAACTATGTGTTCATCCAAATCACCACATTGTGAGAGTTTTCTTCTTCTACCAGTTATGCTCACGCATTAGACGGACTCCTGCGTGTTTGGAAGGAGGGTAAGATAAACACTTTCTTTCTTTACCTGACTAGTTTGTTTCCACCTCACGTTGCACTACATAGGAAAAATGACTTGAAAAAAGCTCTTCGGGTGCAAAAAGGATATATTTATTAAACATTTCAGACATGTAATCAATTGATACTTGGGGTGACAAATGTGAGAGAAAAACGATCCTTTTTCCAGCATAACAAATATTTTCTAACTTTTGTGTGACATGAAGCCTAAATTCAAGGACAAACTTTTTCACACTGTCTATTTTTTCCTCCATCCTGCCTCTAAATTTGCAGAGGGAATGAGGAAACTGTTCTCTGGTGCGTCAATGGCTTCTTCTAGAGGTGCACTGGTATCCGTTGGACAGGTAAAGACCTCTGTGTTACACAAGTATTCAGTCACAAAATGATATTACTTTACAGTATATGTGTGCATTTCATCCCTGCAGCTGTCTTGTTACGATCAGTCCAAGCAGTTGGTTCTGGCGACTGGTTACCTGACTGACAGCATCCTCACTCACTTCCTGGCCAGTGTGTTTGCAGTAAGTACGTCTCTGTCCCTGCATCACAGGCTGTGTAATGAAGATGGACAGCATGACAGCTCCCCCAGAGTGATGTCAAAACATCTTGATTGCCACCTGCTGGCTGGCTGCAAGTGCACAGCAATTTTTTCTTCTCAAAAAATGATTTCTGTCATTTAAGGTAGATCTTATTATGCTCATGTATGTTCAAGTGTTTTCTAATAAGTGCTTATATCAGATATTTGATGCTATAAAAAGGGAGTTTGACGTTGGAGGGCAGGAACTTGATACCCCAGCTATCACCACTACCCAGACTCTGGCTCCAAATGATGTTACTGGCGCAATATGGCAGCGCCTGCATCCAAGGCCCCCATGAAATGCCGAGGCTTTGAAGTGTGTGTTTATTACACTTCTTTTCTTCTTCCTCTCACAGGGGGGCTGTGCCACAATCCTATGCCAACCACTTGACGTTGTTAAAACAAGATTAATGAACTCAAAACTGGAGTATGGGGTGAGTGTGTGCACGGTACATGCTGTCTCATAGTTTCTCTGTACACTCCAGTCTTGTCGTTTCCTTGGGGACTCTCTTTAGGTCTCCTCTCATCACTCTGACATATATGTTTTATTCATCATGGACTGTGGGGAGCATTTCACAGACTGACATTTCTTAGTTTTTGTGTGTCCTTGCTGCAGGGTGTGTTTCACTGTCTAACAGAAACAGCGAGACTGGGCCCGAAGGCATTTTACAAGGTGGGTGTCACTGTTCATAACACAAAGACATGATGTTTCACATTGCTGACATGACTCGTCGTGTGTATGCGGTGTTAATGTCGCTACATTTGGAGACTTTTCCCTCGCTGAAATAATGATCTGATTTGTGTCCAGGGACTTGTTCCTGCAGCTATCCGTCTCATCCCTCACACAGTCTTCACCTTCATGTTCCTCGAACAACTGAGGCAGCATTTCGGCACAGTGGCTGTCGCCTGAGACTGCTGTAGGGTACAGTTTCACCAGTGTTGGACAGCTTCTGTAATAACCCTGTTCTTACAATACCAGCTCAGCAGGAGTCCACTAATAACAAGAACCAGGAGGAAGACACACACCAATGTACGTCTAAAAACCCCCACATTTTCATGCAACGTTTTTGACCCATAGCGCAAAATGAAAGTGACTCATGTATTATCATGCAAGGCACAGATAAGGCACTGCAGTGGGAAGAGTGATTTTGTTCATCAGTGTCTCCTACAGCATACCAAACACAGAGGACTTGATTTGTAAGGATTGTGTTGACTTTAAAAACAGGAACATTAACTGTGATGAAACGTACAGACACAAGGATTGTGAAATGTAAACCTGTAGCTGGAGGTCTATAAAGCTAATATCCACTGATAATGCTCTCTGAGACATGCTCCAGGCAATTACACTTTTTAATACTAAGCCTTCTTTGCCCTCTTGGGGACAGTGTTACACTGAAAAATAATGTGTGTATGTACTGTGTATTTGTGTGTAACGATGCAGAAATTAAGCTTATTTGTACCAGACGTTGGTGACTATTGCCAAAACATTTATTTTTGTACTGTGGGAAGTGTTTTCAGATTTGTGGAGTTAAGATAATGGTGTTTATCCCCAGGAGGACTTGTCTGAAGTAGTGCATTCAGAACAAATGCTGTAGTTTACACCAGGACTGATTTAATAATTAAAAGAATCTCTCTTTATCTGTTCATGGGCCACTGCCTTGTTGATCATTTGTCTCCCTACTGAGCTTCTGTTGAGCGGCTGCCTGTCAGGTCTTCTCTCTCTTGAACAGAACTTAAATTGGCTGGATCAACATGTGCCAGACAGAACAAAAGCACCCAGTTATAGAAACATGTTAATTCAGTTTATAACCATGCTTTCACGAGGACAATCAGCAGGCTTTTCGTGTGAAGGCTTGTGAAGGGTTGTGAGTCCTGCTTGGGTAGCAGTACGTGGGTTTGTGGCTCCTTTTATGTTGTTTCAGGTGTTATTTTAGTATTACCTTTTACAGTGGAGCAACAATCCATCATCTTCAGCTTTGAAGACACCTGATATTTTTCCCTGCCTTGTGGTTTACTTACTGGCAATATCGATGTCAGTGTTTCAGCGATGATCGTCGTCTTCAGGGACATGACAGCTTTACTTTTCTTTCTATGACGTAAAAGTAAACTCTCTTCCTGTGGTCCAACCTGATGAATGACAGATACATGAGATTAATGTGCACGGGGTGGATTATATCCACATAAGCTTTTTTTGTCACTAAGAATTAACGGACAGGTTACATAACTCTGTTTAACAAGTGACATAATGGCGAGACAGTTATCTGTGGTTGTCATAGAGCTCACGACACATAATGCACAGCGTACCTTCTTTTTCAGCATACGTGCCGCTTTACTTTGTGGTGAAGACGCAGACGCGGGTTCATGTTTGTAGTCTCCTCTTTATCAGGCGCTGTATCACTGATAGAATACAGACTGACCACTGTTCTGGAAAACATCCATTGGGCATACCATTAATAATGTTAATAATACACTCACACACACAAAGAGGAGACAGAGACCTCAAACTCTAACCAAATATTTTTGAAAAAAAATCTGAGGTTTCAGACTCTAATAACTGTGAAACCAGATGTTGCGGGGTCATATCTCAACAGGAAAAAATGATTTGTAGCTTTGAATTGATAGGATCCCCACTGTGTACATTAACCAACCTGCTCTTCTTTTTTTTTTTTTTTTAAACTTCATACCAGCGTTGAAAATCGTCTGAAAACATTTCAGTCTTTGTAAAGGTCTTATCAAAGCGAGCACATTTCTCTCTCACACAGAAACACGGCCTGTGCAAATAGAGGACTAAACATAGCGTCGACTGCTGTTTGATGAAAAACATGCAAAGGACAGGCATTCAATTTCATGGTGTCGAGACGGGGGCATTAGCAAGGTTTCTGTTCCACTGTTATAATGGCAAACACTGATGAGATATTTGCCTGTTAATGGAAAGTCAACACCAAAACAACTTAGGACTCATGTCTCTTACCGGTATGTGACTGGAACAAAAAATGAAAAAGGCAAAATAGTGAAAAATGCTTATTTTAATGCTTCTACCTTTATCAGGATCTGCAGCCATTTTATACAAATACAGACTGAATCTTGTGTTTCAGCTCAGTCTCATAGAAATCCATGAAATTGACTATTACAAAATGTATTACGTGACGATAGGCACAAAATGTTGAAATTACATGCTGGCAATACAAAAAAATGCCAATCCAAAGTCAACAAGGATTTTTTGGGGGAACACAAATAAAGCATAAAGAGAGAGGAAGTCTGCATTGGAAAGGTTGGAGGGAATGTTGGTATGTGGTACCTGTTGTTACGGCTGTATGTGTTCTATGCTGTTGTCCCTTTTCCCTCCATTGTAGCTCTGCCCAGGCGCACTGCATCACTTAACAAGGTGCATTGCACATGGCATAGAGCAGGTGCTTACAAGCTCCAGTACCAGCAGCAGAGGAGAGAGGCCTTTGGTGTGGGTACTGCTGGCCCTGCTGCCTCTCAGCCTATTGTCTTGTTTGCTTGTTTTATGTGTGAATAAACCGCATGGATCTGAGTCTTTGAAAGGCTTCTTCTGTGGTTATTTTGCATTGGTGGTGGAGTTTTGTTTGTCCCAAAGGGCTGCCCAAGGGTGGGGTGTAACACTCGTTACTTGACTTTACAGACTTACAACACAACAACACGAAGTGCAAAAGATTATATCACTTCACATCCCATATGTAGTTACTTAAGCCAAAATTATTTCCGTGTTGTCAGCACGTACTTTAAACACATCTCTAGCCCACCACCATGTAATGCATTGAGACTCTGTATCCATTTCATGTGCCTTCTGAGACTGTGTTGAGTATTTTGACTTCTATACAAACTGTTGACCTCAAAAATTAATTAATTAATTTTTTTTTTCAGTGGGATTTTCAGTGACGAGGGTCTGCTGAGAAAGTTATCCTCCTCAAACTCTTCTGCAGCCCTTAAAGGAAAACATGTGCTGACAGTATTTACTTGAACTATGACTGTCCTCAACATTCCCCATCCATCAATAAAAGTTTGTTCCATGAGAGCAAACTGCATCCATGTTAAAACTCTCGGGGCCGCAGAATGTGTTGTAAAATTATAAGCATGTAAGAGGAGCATGTGATTTTATATTTTTCACCTCAGCTCTAGTTTAATAAATCCATATATCCCACACCACTGGCGTGCACCTGTTAACAATTTAATTCAATTAAGATGAATTTAATTGTACAACATTTTCTCATTCTCTTGTGTGTGATAAGAGACAGTGGGACAACAAACGTCCCTGTGATTAATATGCTGCCTTAATGCATCGAGCAGTGTAGCCTATCTGGCAACACTTTTAGCTGCACTACCCTAAAAACTTAATTCACTGCAAACAAAAACAGCTGCTGTTTTCAGGCAGGTTGGTGTAAAAACTCCTGAGCAATGCTTACTGTCGTACATCTGATGGCACCTTCTGACTAGCTGCAGGGTAATCAGCAACTTCTAAGGCTGCATCCACACTAATACGTTTTCATTTTAAAATGCATAACTATTGCTACACTTGCACCGGGCATCCGCATCACTATATTACGTTTTGGAAGGCCCTGATCACACTGAAAGTATTTTAGCAGCTGGGGGCAGTTATTTGTAATTTTTTTGTTTGGTGTTTTTGTGCTGCTACGCGCCTTGTATATCTGCGCTTTAGGCACCTGGTGTTTTTGTCGGAGTGCTCTGAACTCCTTGACTTAAAAAAACTTAAATTCAGAGTGGAAAAGCACCCCACGTCATCTTCACTTTTTTCCCATTGTCCAGTTGGATAATTTTAGAGGCGGGCCCTTTGTGGTGGTCACGACAAGTTTACAGATGGTAAACAATGGTGGAGAAACTGGTGGTGGCAGTTGCTGGATATACATAGAGCTGTATGGCCTGAATTATCCTAAAATACTTCTGGAAATGGTCATCATGGAGGTGAAGCTCCTGGACCAACTGGTGGTGCTCCCCATGATCCACCCTCTTTTTAAGGGTCTCATGTACCCACACAGACCTCCGCCTCAACATGAGTTAGAGCAAGTATCCTCTGCCTGTCCATTTTTTGCAACTCGCTACGAATTACTGTGAAGTGAATAAAATAAAGCAAGCACAGCAGGTGTTTTTTAAATTTTTTTTTACCAGTGGCAGTCAATTAAAAACGGCGGTGCTGTGTGCCTCGCATTTTGCAACCTGCAAGCCACCTTCTATGTGATCGGGGCCCAAAGGAGACTTGTAAAAATGCTGCTGACCCCGTTTTTGTTTGAAAATCTGGGGTTGCGTTTTAGTGGAGCAGAAACTGAGACTTTTAAAAACAATCATGCAGACACTAAATTGGCTTCATGAAAGGGTCTTTTCTTACAAAATGTGTCAAGCTCAAACATAATAGCTAGGCCTACATACCTTTTGTGATTTCATCTTTCTTGTGTGGGTACTTTTTTCCCATTACCACGGCTTCCTGCGGTATTGAATAATACTTCAGGTACTGCTCTGTATTGCTGTATCTGCTTTGCAATGACTCCCTATCTTAAGTGCTATATCGTAGGCAAATGGACTTGCTTTTGTTTCTTGAAGACGTTTCGCCTCTCATTCAAGAAGCGTCTTCAGTTCTGATGAAGTCCAGTTGCCTACGATATAGCACTGACTGAGAATCTTCACTGACACGACTCCCTATCTGCATTGACTGCCTTATACTCATACTCTCAATAACACTTCCACTTTGTTGTCAGTCCAAGCAAAGAAATCTCTGGTCTTATTTTTCTCTATCTCCATCTTATTTTCTAAAACTAAGCATCCAGTCACAGAGTAGACAATCTGCTTCCTGTTAACATCAACCCGTACATGCCCAGTTTGCATTAATGGTTACTGATATGTGTTTTCAGGTGTTATGGACGGAGATTATTTCTGAAATGGTGCTAAAACACATGTGTGTGGAGATTATTAGTGTGGAAGAAAGTGTGACTCAATTTGTGATAATAGGCCACAATGTCGACCTTAGTCTTTTGAAAAGTGGTCCTGCCAATTGACCGTTCACTTGACACCTAACCCGAACAACAACTGTACAATTATAGCATAACTACACTCCAAAGTCATTCTCCTTGATAGCATTACGTTCACCAAACACACTGATTAGTCCTACTAGTAGCTTTTTTACTTGCAATATAAAATGTGAAACATAATGATTGAAAATACAAATAAAGCAGCCTGTTTCTTGCTTGGCAGTGTATACAAGTTAAAAAAAAAAAAAGAAAAAAAAGAAATACAGGTCTCATTTTACATTTTTCTTTAACAAAGTCCGGTTAAACTGTAGGATACGTATGCATATTTGTATGTAGCCATGAAGTGCATATTTAATACCTCCTAACAAGATTCTCAGTTTTATAAGAAAGGTTAAACAATCAGCATTTTCAACGGATGCATAACGTTAGCCTAATTAGCTAGTTAGCCACAGCAAAAAAAAATCTGTGGGCAAAGTTGTCATTTAATTCAACCAAATCAATGGTCAGTGGCTAGTAATGAGAAGCCTATTTATGTCTATCTTGTTATCATTGTAAATTGCAGATGTGGTGCACCAGTGCTAAGTTTGACAAGCGACTGCTTGTTGTGACGGCTCATAATTCTGAAGCCCCAATCCGCAAAAATCTATCACCGGATCGAAAGCCTAGTACTCTGGCAACACAGTGGGCTCTCCTGAAAACAAATTTGAATTGCTCCAAGACTCGCCCAACCAGAAGGACATGGCAAATAGTTATGTAGAAAGCAGTCATTGGACCTCCCTACTATAGCAAGGGCCTGTCCCAGCCTATACTACCTGCCTTGGCTAGTACTTGTTGCCTCTGTTGGTTTGATTGGTTAGGTTTAGGCATGAGGAGTGAGACTGATTAGGGTTAGTGAAAAGCCCTACTCAGACGGGATTAGTTTAACATCGAGATGTGGGGTAAAGTAATTATTACCAGGGATTTTAGTCCTGCCCCAACGCGCTATGTCTGTAACCATTCTGGATAATGTCAGTAAAAATTACGGCGACTTTTTCCTTCTGTAAAACGGTCCGGAGAAAATACCTCGGGTAATATTAATCCTGTGTGAATGTGATCCTCTGTAAAAATGTATGTAAATATTTCGTCATGTCCTGTTTACAACCATTGTTCCGCGTTACAACTAGTTTTCCGTGTTTTTTCGATGATGGAGGCGCTTGAAGAAGCATTCGGTGTTGTCGGCAGTCGTGATAGGGGACAAAGCCCTACGTGGGAGACTAATCAAAAAGGTCGAGAAGAAAGCACTTTTCAGAGACACGAGACTTCTGGTTGTGTTAGGTAGGCCTAATATAAATCTATATTACTAATCAATATGTACACACAATCCTGATCATGGGCAATATTTCATATTGGGCTAGTCATTAATTATCATCCTTCAGCTGCTGCTTACAGGAAGCAATGTAGCATGCACATGCCGACAGGGAGGTGACGCCAGGGTGCAAACCGGGTTACCGCTCCCATCTCTGGTAGAATTACAAAGATTTCTTGTCCCGTGCGAATCGGACATTTATGTTACAGACATCCTGTGGTAAACTGACATTAGTTCACATCCCTATGTAAGAAGAATATGAAGGTAAGGCCACCAGAGGCAGAATAGGATGGGTCATGCTTTCAGGTCATTTGCTTTCAGGATCCCAGGCTGTCAGAAAAATGGCCTTTCGCTCCAATGAGACATTTTTCAGACTACTGAGGCTTAGAAATTATAGGCTGTCGGAACAATGACATGGCACTGCTTGACAGATGTATGAAAAGTAGGCCTAACGTAGGCCAGTTGAGCCCCTTCAGAGGATTTTTGTTTGCTTTTTTATGTCCACGTCTGCAGCATCTCTACTTGTGCAGGACTTGGTCATGACACCACCTGAACCAATAAATCAATGCTTCTTTTCTTAAGTGTATTAAAGGAGCTTCATAAGACCAAATCTGTGCAACAGAGGAGCCATAAATCTGTAAAATTATATTTATACAGGAACATAACCAGGCCTCATCTTGACAACAGTATTCGCTTCTCTTCCTCTCTTTAAGTATTTTGTTGCGTCCTTCTCACTGGGTGGTAATAGCGCTGATCTCCTTTGGAACAATAACAGAGTTGAGAGAATGAACGATGGTTTCATATTGTGGAAATGTTTGTGGGCTGGAGAGTGGGAGCCAGGCTCCTCTCTCGAGGTCTGACTTTAAGCCTGCATTCCTCCACTCTCTGCTCCGGCCTCCAGCCTTTGCAGTCAGCTAGAACAGTGATCACATAAACATGAGCTACTGCCAAAGGGGAGGATGTCACAAATATGTTACATAAGGATCATAGTGAATCTTGTGACTGGTAGATCAGAGCATCAGTCTGATTTCAAAATTTGGTCTATAACCAAGTGTAGCAGCTGCAACCAAGTGTAGTGTAGTTTTTCTCCTATGCCCATTGTACAGTGCCATCATTGGGCTGCATGCAATCAATCACTGGAGCCCTTATTACTGTGCAGCACCACTAAGTACCCACTACTTGGATGTGCATTTCCTACCTGGCTTCTTTGTCACTGGCATGGTCCACAGTTTGGCATCGTCTGCAGTTTTGCATGGCTCGTTCGAATGCCATTTACCTTTGCGTTTGGGTTACTATTAAGTGCAGGCAGCCCAGCATGTTTCTGGGCAGCAGATCTGGGGTGAAATTGTCTAAGCTCTTGTTCTTGTAAGTAAGCCACAGTCTGGTGTGGAATTTAAACTTCTGCTTCGAATCGACGCTCATCGCTAGGCTAATTTTACAATGTAAAATGCCATAGGCTTGTGCTATTAATGTTAGCGTGTTATTTTTGTTTGAAAATTCTGTTTAGTAAAAGACAGTTGTTTTGTCACTGAATCTCTTGAGTTGTAGGAGCCGAATATAGTAACGTTAGTTTTGTTAATTGTTGCTGCTGTCCCTAGCTTGATTGAGGAAAAGTCTGCTAGCTGCTAGGCTAATTTATACAATGTAAAATGCCACAGGCTTGTGTTGAAAGCATTAGCATGTTGTATTTGTGGGAAAAAAAGGTGTCCAGCAAAAGACAAGTGCTTTGTCTGTGAATGCTGTGAGTTATAGTGAAGCCACTAGCCTACTGCACAAGTATGAATGGTCACAGTGGCGTAGGCCATGTGTGTAGGCTACGGTGTAGGCTCCATATAGAGCTGACACACAAGTATAAATCACGCTTTACACTCCCGCTGTCTGAGAAACTGTGCCTCTGCTCTCTGGCGCTTGTATGCCAGGCTGTGCATCAAGGCCGTGGCCTGTTCCTGGCCTCCGCTTCCTGGTGTAACAGCTGTTTTGTCTCTAGACATCTCTACACCTCCACTTGTTTTGTCTATAAGTGGCTTTGTCTCTGCATTGTTTCGTCTCTACATCGTCCCCACAGGTGGTGTTCCTTTTTCTTTGCTTTTGCACTGCATCTGGTGTGGCTCCGCAGCTCTGTCTGCCCTCGCTTCGGCTGGAAGCGGCGAAGCTTCCCTATATCCCACCCCCCTACTCACAGCACCCTTGCTCAGAATACACCTATCTTCAAAATTTGCCTTCATTGTGATCTAGACTATACAACTCTAAAGTTTCGTTAGAGGATTGGGTGCTATCGTGCTGACAAAATCAGTCCACAGACAGACAGACAGACAGACAGATAGACACCTGCCAAAATACTAAAAATGGCTTCTGTGATTGTTTCCTCCACAATACAATAGGTGTCACCAGGATCATAGACATGATCACACACACACACACACACACACACACACACACACACACACACACACACACACACACACACACACACCGCCGTCTGAATGTTGTCTTGGCTGGTGAATAAAAACCTCACAACTTGTTATTCTGTCCTGCAACACATAATCCGAGCCCGGTGTGTATTATGAAGCTATTGTTTGTACAAATTTGAACCGGGAATTAGTCCAAACCACAAACAAAGATGTTAAATTGTGTTTATATCTGTGTGTTCTCTCTTTGAATCACAATTTATGTAATTGTAAAGCAGAGCTAACAAGCTCTTTCAGCCTGACAGCTAAATTATAGTGCAGTAGAAAGCAGAGTATAAGGCTGCTGCTAGAACTGCTAATGATAATGATGAAGATGAAAAAAGGCAGGAGCCAGCAGGTTGTTATCTCGGTGAAAGCTCAGTATTGAAGAGATCGGAGAGCAATACTTGGGCCATTAGTCCGGATCATTAGAGATGTTTCGTAGACTTTTTTTGTTTTTGTTTCCCAAAGACTTCCTGCTAACAAAGGATATTAGTCCACCGCGGTTGTGTCATCCAGCCTCCTTTGAAAGGTCAGACTCCTTCATCCAAAATAACAGCTGCAGTTTTGGAGACATGATGTGTTATATATCCAGATGTTCAAGGTCCAGTTCCCTGTCAGAGTAATTTAGTGTTTGCCTTAATTTCAGCCCATTTTGTGCAGCAGGAAGTGATGTTGCAAAACATAACTGATGACTAAACTGTGGTTTGCATTTATCACAATGCTTAATAACATCAGTGGACATACAGAAGCTATTAGTGGACCAAGGTAATCATATTGCTTATCAACCCGATATAGCCGAGACACTGAGTCAGTGACACTGAACCCTGTTGCCTTTGGCTGTCCTATAATAGAGGCATGTCTACAAAGATAGACAGTGAAATAAATAAAAAAAATCATTACTCCCATGATGTAATCCACTTGCTTGTCCTCTAAATTTCACTTGAGATTATGCAGAAGTTTATGAAAAACAGCAAAGTCTCCTCAGCTCCTCTGACGGAGGGAGTTTATCCAATATTTTCCTCTTGTTTTTCCTCGAAAGGGATGCCATTACATAAAGTCTCACATTGAAGTTACAACAAATCACATCAATTTCCTTAGCTGTCCTGAAAAGGCAGTGTGCTCGGCACCATGGAGATACTTTTTCAAGTTTTGGTTAGATTTACTCTGCGGAGTAAAACAGCTGATGCTGCAGTTAATCTGCTGGTAACACTATACAATAAGGTACACAAAATTAGAATAGTTACTGAGGAACTAATGTCGCTTACTTCTCGGACAGCAAAAGGGGAGAGGTGAGGTGGGAAACACTGAGGCCTGAGCATGTCAGGTAATAACTACTGGAACAAAATTTGTGTAATTATAATGCTTATGATTACAAATGTACATTTGACTTTCTTACACATATTACTGCTGTATAACTGACCCTGTTACATAAGTACACATCATACTTTGTTTACAGAAAGAAAACATACTTGAATTTCAATATAAGAACACAAAAAAGGGTGTTGTAATTATGTTGCCATATTTTGTTAAATAGGGGCACAAAATGTCTGAACAACACAACATTTTAAGGAAACAGGCAATGCAGTAACAGAATCTTGGTTCATATTTGATCAGCACTGCTTAGTTTGACAGTTTGACCGCAGCTAACATGATTGACAGCTGTGTTAAAAGCTCCTCGGCTGTTTCGGCAAGTGCCTGTCACAGCTCAGGTTTTTTATCTCATGCATTCACCTTGTTTCCTGTTTTATTTTGAACCTCACATCTCCCCTTGTTTCAGATCACCTCACTTCCTGCCCCTGTGTGTGTTTTCCCTTTGACGACTTCACCTGTGTGTGATTGTCTGTCCCACCCTGATTAGCCTCACCTGTGTCTCGCTATCCTTCCCCTCACCAGAGTGTGCGTCTTGTTTTCTCTCTACTTCGCTCCTTGCGTGTCTAGTGTTCCAGCCTTTTGTTTCCCAGTGTCCTTTTCTTGTATTTTTTGGATTTAGCCTCTGCCAAATCCCTATTGGATTTATTTGCTTTCACCGAACCTTCCTTTTGACCAGTGAAGGCTGTGTTATTTTACCCGAGAGTCATGTATGTCCACTCTTAACTGGTTCACCAGTTGTTATGCAACTATCTGTCTCATGTACTACTGGCAGGATGTAGGGACAGTTTTAGCAAAGATGAAAAAACTTATTTTCACAAAAGTTACCAAAGCTTCAGGTAAGATTTTAAATGCAGTACTCACACTGGTATTGCTGCTTTTACTTAAGTAGAAGATCTGAGTACTCCGACCACAAGTGACTCTTCACCCTGGCTACTCAGTTAGCCCCTGTTAACAATCTGCCAGCGATGGAGCTATTCTGATAATCGATGGGGCGTGATCTCATTACTTATTGGCTGCCAAGTTGTTTCCAGTGGCTGGTTGCTTTGGAGAGATGGGCGCCCTGGCAGATGTCTCCTCATGTGGAGACAGTGTGGTCGGAGTGGTTTTCTCCTCCAGTAGGATGCGTTGTTCTCACCACCTACAAAAATGTCATAACACTTTGCTTCTCCTTTATACTGCCTCCAAAAATCAATCAATACTGCAAGTTAATGTTAATATCATCTGACCCAGTGTTGAATATGGCTCAGTGATTTTTTTACAGCAGTGACTCCTTCATCTTTAGTCATGTTATACAGTCAGATATAGTGAGTTCAGCTGATTTCAACACAGATCAGTGCAGATGTCTACAAATTCCCAGAAATGTGAGTAATAAATTCTTGCACATTTAAGTCATTGATCAGATTTAATAGAAATTGATCTGTTGATAGGGAGCACTGAGGAGTTTCTCTTATTTATCGCCCTTTATCATTATTAGTCAAAACATATCTGACATTTTGAGGAATCCCTAATTTGCTGCCAGTTTTAACAGAGCATGAAACCACAGACTACCAAAACAAATTTCTGTAACATTTCAGACAGAGATAAAACAGAATTCATTTTTATCTAAATTGCTTTTATTTCTACAGTTAAATGTCTCTGCCTCTCTAAAAAGGCTAATGCATTTGGTGCGACATAGCATGAGTTAAATGAAAACAAGCACAGCAGTGCTCCCCTTCACTTAAGCCTTGTTTGTTGCAACCTGGTCTGACATTTATTCCAAATAGATCTCTAAGATAAAGTCACATTTCCCAGCCTCTGTCTGCTTCTAACTCAGTTTAATGTTTTGCATGAATGTGCCTGGGGACAGTTCTTTACCCATTAACACATGGGAAGAGTCAAATATTGTTTTGTGGTCACATTATAAAACAATTGCTTTCATTTCCTTTCCTTGTATGTTTTGCCCCCGTGGCCAAATTGCTCTGATTTGAAATGAACAGTGGATTCACCTATAAATGCATATTTCAGATGATGGAAATAACACCCGACATAACAGCTCAAACGTCCTTTTGGAAGCTGACGTCTTTAAGCTTGTCATTACAAACCTAATGTGCCTCCTCTGTTAAACAGCGGAAGAACAGAGTTAGTGGGATATTGTTTTGTTCACACCGTGGCTTCTGATAAAGAAACAATCCTGAGGGAGGCGGATGTCGGTCATTAGCAGAGCTGTGTGTCATCGGCGTGGGGACTGAGCATTTTCTGACAAAAGTGTGACAGGTCAATAGGTCTCGGCACGTTGTATTGTGAGTGACACACTGAGCTGCAGCAGGCCAACGATAAAGGTGAGGGCTAATTTCAGTGCGGCATTATTCTGCATCCATTACAGAGTTAGACTTGTTTTCACACAGCAGTGAATCCATTTCAGTAGGGGAAAGTAAGAACACTTTGGATTACAGCCTGCAGCGAACAGGGTGATGACTCTAGAGTTATGGTGTAATCTTTTGGACTAATGGTGTGCATGGGTGGATTTTGAGACAATGGGCCTTGCGATAGATAAAGGGCACCACCATCTCTCCTATGTAGGGGCTGTTTGTGTTTTTGTGTCTCTTTGTAGCCATTTCTTTGACACAAGTTTGTATCTTACTGAGGTATTTTTGCATCTTTTTTTTTTTTTTTTGCTTTGTAGTCACTTTGTGTCTCTTAGTAGTTGTTTTGTCCGTGTTTGTAGCTATTATGTGTCTCTTTGCCGTTTCTTTGCATCTCTTTGTTTTCTTTCAACGCTGTCTCACTCTGTCCGGCACTTGATCAGTGACTCCCAAACACTGACGTAAAGAAGCTGTCCTCTCACGTCAACATGACATGCGGCCGTTCGCTGTTATTGTTAAACAGCACCCAGCAACGTCAGGGGGAAGCACAGTGAGACAACAGCAAAAGTAAAGGCAGCGAAAGTCCGAGTAGGGTGGGTGGGAGTGCTGCTGGATGGGTCAAACAACCATCGACTTTCACCTGCAAGGCCGGTGTTTGCTTCCTAAACTCACCCACATGTGTGTGTTCACAAAACATAACCATGTGCATTTGTTGTTGAAGGAAAAAAAACAAACATAAAATTGCGGTGTTACCGACGTAGTGCATTTATTTGGAAAGAGAATGTATGTAAACCGAAAATTTCCTGTGAAAACAGAAGTGTAAGACAATGCATGTAACAGGCAGAACTTGACAAGGTGTCACAGGACGTCACCCGGGGTACCTTGAAAGTTTGAAAGTCCATGACGAAGCGTCAATATGTGACGAGGTCGGAATGAGAATGTGTTGACCCCTGGGCCTGTGTCTGGTAGCCCTCTTCTTTAATTCACCCATTATGGTGTACCAGTAAAGTATGTTCAATGCCATATATGTGGAATGGAGGTTGCTGCTTGGATGCAACAGCAAATCAACATGTCAGTCACATGGGCCAAATTTTAGCAGAACGAGTAACTTTTACTTTTAATACTTTAAATACACATAACTGATAAAACTTTAGTACTTTTACTTGAGTATTTTAACACTGTAATACTGGTGCTTTGACATCATTAATTTCCGCGTACACTTCCAAGACAAAATAGTCTGTAACAACTTAATACTTCCATTATCGAAAAGAGCAGGGGGAGGAAAAATAAATGGCCTAACGTAGATAGTCTGCCATTACATTCAGAAACCTTTTAAAGCACACCATAACACAACCCAGTACAGAACCTTATTAACGGCACAAACATAAACATCACTTATTGAGTCCATATGGTCCAATTACATGGTCTCTATTTGCATCGGAGCACTTCTTCCATCACTTTTAGTTTTGCCCCTTTTCCCCTCTGACACACTCAAGTGGTGTTTTTTTTACATTTCAAACTAATGCAATTTACCACCACTCCAAGTGTGTATCTTCAAGTAAAACAAATAAAAAGATTGGTTTTATGTGTTTAAATCTTGTGCTGATTAACTGATGTGTTTGGTTTATCGTTTAGCACCCGTGCCTCATGTTTGATTCTTTAGTTAATGAGGTGCACTTTGTGTTGCACCCAGATGTGGCCAAAAAAGGTGAAGGAATGTGGCGGACTCATGTGCGCGCATGTTTCCCACCGTGGGGCACTTGATGACGGTCATTCAGACACAAGAGAGGCTGGAATGGAGGAGATGATTGCCTTTGCAGCTGAACATCAGCTACTCTCATGGCTGGGGCTATTTACATTTTATGTCCAGTGATTCTCGGATGGAAAAGTCTCGGGGGGAAAGAAAGGAACAGGGCAATGATCCAGAGAAATGACAGTAGAGAGATACGACAGGGCCCGAATGAGAACACTGGCGGTGCTTATCAGGTGGAGCCAGTGGAACATGATTATAACCTACTCGCAGACTAACAAGGTGGAGGTTTAAATACTGCAAACGGGATGCGATCTCGCCATGGTTCTGTCCGCGTGCAGCATCTAACACAGCCCCCAGTGAAATCCTCGTCATCACATAAATGGGCCCATTAAGCCCGCTCAACAGAGGACAACAAGCCTCTTCAATCTCTAATTGATTAATTATCCCCACTGAGATTCACTCTCACACAAAGATATTCAAACAGTGATGAGTGAAAATGTCAAAAGCATAAGCAGAAGCCTGTTTGTGTGTATGTAAGTGTGTGTGAGTGGCTTTTATCATTTTGTTGACTGCAAAAGGTTGTGAATGTAACATTTTGCTCCCCAATATCCTGACATCCTGAGTGTGTGTGAGAAGGTGACGTTAACTCTTGGCAGCCTCTTTTCAGCTTTCTGCACTGGGTAATGACACCCAGCAGGCACCCCAAGAGTTCTACAGTTTGGTGGAGTAGGCAGAGTTACAGGCGAGAGCTCTCACCATTTACTGCGTGTGTGCTGCAGGAAATATGTTTCCTCACACGTCCACTAACGTACAGATGGATCATACAAACACACCATAAACAGTGCTGTATATTCTGAATGACCTTTTAAGCATCATTTAATATCCTTCCTGTAATCAAAGCAATTTCCTTCTGGAATTCCTTCAGTCTGAATAATAACATATTGGAATTATGATGTGATAATCTTCAATTAGATTGAAATGCAGTCTTCAGCCAATGGTATGGCTCTGTTGGTCAGCCCGCCACTTAAGTCCAGACTGAAATACCTCCAAAACTACTTGATGGTTTGTGCAGGCATTCGTGGTCATCAAAGGAATGAGCCTGTTGATTTGGTGCAGTTGACATTTTCACGACACAGCGTCCTTGGTGTGAAAGTAGCAAATATATTTGTGTCCACCTGTGTGCCAGTGGGTGTGTAGGTCTTTAAATGAGGTATGGACAGACACACTGTTGGTCAGTACTCCTTTAGGACAGCGCAAAGCCAGTGTGCCGAATGACAAAAACCTGTTCTAAAATCAGAATTGCTGAGTATTTTCTGGTAGTTAAAGGGTGCTTTATTCTGATAATAAGATATGCCTACATAGGCGGGTTCACAACTAGTTGCAGGTGGGTGAAATAATATATTTCTACATCTTTATCTATTAAAGAGGAAAATATATACATTCTCTAAAGAGAGCAAGAGACAAAAAACCGAAATTGTCACCGCGATTACATGTGGCTTGCTGGATGGCTTCATTTCTAGTATTACAGCCGCTCTCCTTGATTTGTATTATTTGTATTATATATGTGTGTGTGTGTGTATATTTTAATCCGTATTATTGTGAAAGAGAGAGGGACAAGGCAGCTTTCAGGGATCAGTCAATCAATTTATTCGTTACATGAAATCATAAAATATGATTTGGGGAAAATTTTGCATCAGTATGTAGTCGTGGTATTAATAAATAAATCTCAGTGTTTCATCATTCAGTATCCTCGTGGCTTGGTGTGACCTGTACCTTCTTCCTGACCTCAGCAGGGTGAAAAGGCATTTATCTGTGTGACTAGGATCTCTAATGATTCTCCTGGCCTTAATTTAGCAGTGCCTGGTATAAACATCCTTTTAGGGAAAAGGCAGCAGCACTACTGACAGTCAGGATGCTTCACAGGAGAGAGATCATGTTTCTCCTGAACAATCTGTCCGCTCACATTTGAAAAGATGGCTACATTCCTGATTGTAAGCATTAATTTATCTGATGTACGTCAGGTCTGAGACTTTCAGCTACACAAACACTTTTTAATTGCTTCACTGAATCCAAAGGCTAATGCGGATTTATTCTACAGTATGCAATTACACAGACTGCAGAATGCCTTGCCAAGTAAATCAGCTTTGCTTTTGTCATTATATGCTCCCAAATGCTATCAAGAGTGCACTTCCATATGAGAATCTGCATGCAAATAACACATACTCATTAAACATTTTGATCATGGCCACTTTCCAATCACTGTGTGTGTTTAGAGGAGCAGGAAAAGCCCATCAACTCTCTAATCATTCTGCTGCCCTCGCTGCCCCCCTGGTGTTTTCATGAGTGTCTCTACCGTGCCAGTGTTGTTTTTAATGGGCGCTGGGCAGAGCACCTCACGCTGTCGACCACAACAAGCCAAAAAGATTAATTACATCTTAGCAGCACCTTTCTCGCCTCTGCATTCCCCCAGAACCAGTTAGCATGCATGGTGTTGAATGAAAACACAGTGAAAGCATGCATAATCAAACGCAGCCCTTAGCTGACAGGGCAATCATCTCGTCAGGGATGATGGTGGTGCCATGGCACGACCGGCACTGTTAACACTGGAGCACGAAAGGGAAAACAGCCCAGAGAAAATCATCCTTTTAACTCATAAACTAGGAAGAGGCTTCTAAAGGGGTCTGAGGTGATGCTAGGATAAGGGCTGCCGAAATTTTACGTTTACATAATGAAATGCAGATGAGGAGCTATTCTGCAGATATTCATGGAAAAACTAAAAGGTCACTTAAGTATGCCGTTCTGACGTCGGGAACTTCACATTTTTGGAGGCATGTTGGAGGTGGTAATTTACACTGTAGTCTAATTATGTACTCCGTACTCCGAGTGTAATGGTGCGTGTGCGTGCGTGACATTGAGTATCATTGCAAGCTGGTCATTGTGTGAGAAAAGAAAAGTTTCTGCCTGAAAACTACTTCTCGTTATAACATCTTAAAATAAACTTTGTTATCATTTCTGTGTTTGTAACTGGTGGCATATTTTTCCTATGGCTGCATATGACTAGAAAAACGTACATTTATTTCCAGTCCATCTAAAATGGACATATCATTAAAGGACAACTTAAAGCTCCAGTAGGCAACATTGTTTTGGTATAACTGAGTAAAAAATTTATAATATCCTCTGAGCATAATGTAAATCAAGTGGTCTGAGACAACCAATAGGTTTCTGCACCTCACCATGGCTCTGTGTTCAGCCTCTAAAGAATCAGTATCGTGCCAATGTGCATCAACCAATCAAAGGTCAGCTCAGACCACTGCATTCCTATTGGCTGTTCTACTGCATACGCGCGTTCCCCTGCCGCCGGCAGAAGGGGAGAGCAAGCGGCAATGGCAAACAGTGCACCAGGTAAAATAGCTATTCCAGCATTGGCTACAACTGCCTACACAGCTAAACCCAAAAAAAGGAAGACAGGACTCGGTTCCCCGGAGCCCGGAGGGAGGGGAGGGGTGAGGTGGGGCCGGGCACAGCCAGAGGGCGCGAGGGTCGGCTGTGAGAGCCAAGCTGAGGGCTCTCTGCGGTGAGGGAGAGGCGAGGCTCCCAGAGAGGGAGAAATAGAACCAAGTAGGATAAAATACTCGCATGCTCGAAACCTAACTCAGATGAGACTCAAAAATCAACCGTTTTCAGGCTTTCTACCTACTGCAGCTTTAATCCTCTCATAATCAAAATGTACTTTATATCAAAGTTACAGTGGCATGCAAAGGTTTGGGCACCCGTTGTCAAAATTTTGTTTAATGAATTTTTTGGGTTAACTTGGGTTTGGGAGCAGGGCCACACCTCAACCACATCTCGAATTACCTGCCAAACCTACTTATAACCGGTTAATCCCTCCTGCTGGGTTTGTTTCAGATTTCTCGACCCACCCTCCCTTTCCCTTCCCTTCCCCGTCCCTTCATCCATCATCCTCCCTACCTCATACTGTATCTACCAACACTCCTTTGCTCCGGTAGAAAAACACCTGAGACAGAACCCCCACGCTGAGTCTCCCTCCGCCCGATCTCCAGTACATCCTTCCAGATCAACTAACAGAAGACATCCATCTTCCACCTTCATCCCCAACTTACATCCTTTAACCAGTCCTCAACACCTAACACTTCCTGAATAACAATTAAACATTTAAACAACATATTGTTGAGGCATGGTCCTTGCTAGTGACCTGTGAGTACTTAAGTAAATAGAAGATTAACTGATTTCTGAAAGTTGACACATTTCTTAAGTATTTTAAACAAGACTACTTTTTGATTTCTGGTGCTGGCTTATATCCGACAACAGTATAGTGGTGCTTAGTGCAAAAAACACATGTATTTGTACAATGCAGCACATTCCTCAGCCGCTATTCCCAGTTTGAAAAGTGGTCCCTCCCCCTCCGCTACGTAGCCAAGATGGCGACCATTGAGGGCAAGAAGTGTCCATAGTTCCACACTCAACTTCCTGACCATTTTGAGTGCACCATCCGGGTGGCAGCTATTTAGAGGAGCCCGTGGCTCCTGATTGACAGGACAATATTCAGGAGTCTGAATAATTATAACCTGGCCTTTCCTAATGATGATTATAAACAAACCATAGCTCTAACAAGCTCATTATGGTCTGAAACCCTGGTAAAAGTTCAAACGCCTTGGAGTGCCCAAACTTTTGCATGGTGCTCTTTAAGTTTTTTTTTTCCACTTTAAAATAGTATAGAACAAAAATAAAATGTTGCTTAACATGTTGAAAAGCATGTTTCATCTTTAACTTCATGCGTTTTGGAGATCAGTTCGTCTTTCGTTTACTCTCAACGAAATCTTGACCCTGGGTGCCCAAACTTTTGCATGCCACTGTAACTTGCAATCCTGTAGCACTATATATTGGCAAACAAATGTTTCATTAAATAAAGTACAGTAAAGAGAAAGTGTAAGGGATTAAATTTGCTGCTAAGCTTAATTATAATTAGCATTATTTTCATTATAATGACAATAAAAAACATGACTTATCTTATCATGCAGACCCAGCAAGTTTCCACTATGTGTGTTTGCTTCAAACCACAAAACAGAGAAGTCTCTGTAGACTCTGTTTAATAGGTTGCGAAAACGCACAGAAGTAAATTCATTCAATTCATTATTTAAATCAACATAAGGTGGAAACAGGAAAAGGAAACAAGAATGAATCTCCTGTTACATATTTTAATCACAAAACCAGAGTGAGTCAATTTCAAGACTTAGAGTTACAGTCTACCATATAAATGCCTTTTATTGTGGTTATGTAATTGTACTTTTGTTTGTTCGTTTTTGTCACAGTGTTTTCATCCTGCTAATTAGTGACAGCTCAGTGTTGCTGATCCTGGGCGTCTCTGTCCCCACTGCTGATGCTCTGTTACAACCGGCTCTAATTTATACTGACTCTGAGCCGACCATGTGGGTTCATGTCTCTAAGGTCAACATGCTAGACCTGAATAAGAGAGACATCCGGTTTAACTCCATGTTCCTGCATGCTCAGTGTATGTTTATCTTGGTGCCCTGCTGATGTGTTTATATAAGTTTGGCTGTGCATCCATATCAAATAATCCTGTCTCTTATTGCATGTTTATATAACTACTGTGTAACAGCAAATATGTTTTGGAAATGTAATGCTGCTAGAATTGCATTTTTTCTCAACATAATTAATTCTCAACACTATCAGGTCTGTCACATACCTGTCAAGTTTTGGATTTGAAAATAAGGGAAATTTTTCGGACCAACCAGACCCGATGTCGACACTAACCTCGTGATACCTGCCACCCAGGCTACTGCAGGTAGCTACAGGCGAGGCTAGTGACAGAGTTCAGTTTGGAGAGGCAGAGGAATGTTGTTGTTGTTTTTTTTAAAAATTATATTATAATACGAGAGATTTACGGGAAAATACTAATACTGGAGGATGGCGGGAAAGAGGGGTAAAATACTGTAGTTTCCCGGCCAAAACGGGAGACTTGACAGGTATGGTCTGTCATGATCCTGAGTTTGTTTGCACTCTGTTGTCCTGCGGACTTTGTTTGGGAGTTTTCTGTTTGTGTTCCTTGTTTCATGTTGTTCATTCATGTTTAATCTGCTTCCTGTTATAGTTTGCAGATTCTCTCCTCATGTGCCGTGCCTGGTTTTACATCCTGGTTTTGTGTGTTTTCCCGCCTGTTTTCTGTCACACCTGTCTCGTTAGTCCTTCCCTGTTCCAACAGTCTTTCCTTCACACCTGTCCTGTATTAGTCTTGTTTGCTCTACCCTAGTGTTCTCCTCCACACCCTTGTTGTCAGCCAATGTCCATTTCAGCTGTGTCTCATTTCTTGTGATTAGTTTTCTGTGTATATATACTTGTGTGTTTGCCTTTGTTCTTTGTCAGTCTGTCTGTTGTTCAACCTGGGTTCAGTTCATCTGTGTTCCTCCTGCATTCCTCCCTGTTTATCATGTTTTTTCCAGTTGGTTTTAGTTCTGCTTTCATTTGGGTTTTGATTTGCCTGTCTGTACTGGATGTTTTTGACCAGCTACATTAAAGCTTGCCTTTTGTTAAAGACTCTAACTGTCTGCAACTGAACTGACTCGTCTTCATCTTACACCCAAAGATTTCCCACACAATCCATTTGGAAAGCTTCACTCAGTATCAAAATATTAGCATCCCAAAGCAGAAGTCTCAAAAGGCAGATTAACATAAAATGTGCTAAGTGAAAACATTTGCAACCGAAATATCTCCCTTTGTGGGTGGCACGGTGGTGCAGTGGTTAGCGTTCTTGCCTCACAGCAAGAGGTTTCCTGGTTTGAACCCAGGGTGGAGGTATACCTCTGTGCAGAGTTTGCATGTTCTCCCCTGTGTCAGCGTGGGTTTTCTCCAGGTACTCCGGCTCGTCACGCTCATCTGTCTCTATGCATCAGGCCTGTGATAGTCTGGCGACGTGTCCAGGATGTGCCCAGCTCTCACCCAGTGTGAGCTTGGATAGGCTCCAGCTCCCCCATGACCCCAAACAGGATAAGCAGTTATGAAAAATGAATGAATGAAAGAAGAAATCTCGTAATTTAAAAGGCAGATTAACATAAAATATGCCGGGTGAAAACATTTGTGACTGAAACATCTCCCTTTGCCTTTCCTTGCTGTGGTCCTTCTTGCTCCACTACTGGTACAACTTTTTGATGAAAAATACTTGCAGCCAGGTATTTTGCATTTTTATGCCATGTGTTTATCATGAGCCAGGTGTAGAAAGGCCTTTTACGAGAGAGCCTAAACCCCTAATAGGCTGTAGTGTTTATCACAACCCACGACACAGGTGGTTCAGACTGAATTAACATCTTTTCTTGGATTGTAATCACACAGGCAACGATGTGATATTAATGCCAGCTTATTCTTCAAAAAAAAAGAGAGAGATCTGAGGTTCCTTTTGGCAGTGGACCAACTACTGGGACCCTATTGAGCCAGAGAAGCATCTGGCTGTCTGTCTGAAGTAAGCTGTATCATCTAAACTACTGTGAATGTCAGTGAATATGAGTTCCCCCTAGTAAACAATTATGCAGTATATATGTCAAGGGCTTTAAACCTTTGTGAAAGGTAAGAAAAAAGGTAAAAACGAAAAGTTGCACTGCGTTTGCCAAGTCTGAAGGGACTCATTTTGCCGTCATGGTTCAGACTACGTTGCCTCTGTGTTGTTGCTCTGCACAATGCGCTTTTATTCCATCATTCTTAAAAAAAAAAGATGAGGCTTTTCCGCTGCATAATATTCAGATTCTGTGTGAAAGTGCTCATGGCAACAGCTTAAAAATATATTGACTTGCAAATTGCAAAAAATGGCCAATATATTCCAAGCAATCAACATTTAAAATACCTTTTTAAATGATGAGTGTCTCCATCAAAAAGTCTGGCTGTTTAAGCTCACAAAAAGAAAAAGCCTTCATTGTGTTTTTAAAAGTTGCCCCATCCCTGAGTAGTGTATGGATAAAGCTCATAGCTCTGATTATGATGATGATAATGGTGATGATGGCTTGAGCAACGATACGGAGCTAATTCAGTTTTGTAAGATTAATGACACAGAAAATAGGAGAAATCTGTACTTCTGGCCAGCTCGATCGATAGATGTCTGTGAACCTACTCAGAGCAGGTTAATCAAATGCACCACATTGTTATTTGCGATCGGGAGGGCACAGATGGCCAGCAGACGACAGATGTGGAAGCAGCGGATTGGCAGAGTCAGACCCAACCATGACGGACACTGTTTGCACTCCAGTCCTCTTCTCCTCTCACTGGACATGTTTGATCAGCTGCCGGACATTATCCCGCTCTCCCTTTTCCACTCCACACTTCTTGGACTGCTCACCTAATTCCACTCAATCTGCAATGAGGTGTTAACCACACCGCATCCTGTGCCAGGGCTGAATTATTACAGCCTGCCTTCCAAAGATAACTCCTTGCTGCCTTCTTTCTCCCCTCTCCCTTCCAGTTCCCGTCACCACGGTGCTCCCACCTACCCTGCAAATATCACTCTGGAGAATCAAACTGTTACAGCTGTGAAGTCTTTTCATGTCAGTTTCATGTTCGGTCAGCTTTACGAGCAATATGGAAACCACAGAATCTAAAGAAATGGCTGTTTTGATTCCTGAATACTGACCCTGTCAAGCAGATTATAGGGATGAGCGAGGACACCATTATCTGTATCTGTATTAAAACCACCTTGATCACAAGAGTAAGAACTGAACAGACCTAGCTGGTCTTTGACATCTTGACTCCACATATTGTTTTTGTTTCTGTATTTGGTTAGTTTCTCTTATGCTTATGAAGCAATTTGGTCAACTCTGGTTGTTTTTAAATGTGCTATATAAATAAGTTTGACCTTGAGCTTGACCTTATTTTGAAAGAGACTCTATGTAAATGTTAAATTTCCTGTGAAAACTGAAGTGTATCTTGAAAGGAGAGAACTTGAAACAGTGTCCGAGAACGTCATCAACCAAGGCAGTGATAATCAGTTGGTCTTATAAATAAAATTAGTGGTCTGGTTCATTGCAAATGTTTGATATTCATATTGCAGCATTGCTTGGGCAGCAACTTTCTTTACAAAAACATTATTAAAAAGATGATTTGTCAGACTTGCCTCATTTAGATTCAGTAGATCAGATTGATCGCTGACTCTGCCATGATTTGATAATCATTTTATTGTTGCTTTCCTTATTGATAGAATCAGATTTTAGCTCTCATTGTTTTATTTGTTTTGTGGTACGAAGTGAAAGATGAGACTCCATAGATGAAACCATCAGTTCAATCTTTGAGTCTCTGCTCCAGTTATTTTGCTGATCAAGACAGACACAATGCAGTTTGGGCTTTTGAAAAAGAAAAAGAAACAGAAAGATTACTATGAGCATTGTTGCGGAACAGAGGTTGGCACTCTGAGCCCTGCTGTGAGTGAAACTGCAGATTCACAAAGAGAACAACAGAGAGGTCTTAGGATTAATTTAGAGAAACACAACCACAGAGGAGTATAGCTGTGTTCAGGGTAACACTGGGAATCTGTCTTAAATGTTTCTCTCCTCACACACCGCAGGGTTCCTCTGACATTTGAGCATCATAAAGAGCCATTACAGGATGGAGTCCATTTAAAAGATATTTAGCTGCACTGATCTTAATTGAAAAAGAATAATTTAGCATATGTTAGCTGTTTGATAGATACATTTTGGCAATTTTAGTAATCCAATAAAACAGAAAGTGAGCGACACAAGCAGACAGAGAAGGCCATATTTGGAGGGAGAGATTTTCAGGCTACAACTTACTCTGCCTCCTTTGTCTTATAGGAGCCTCTTCTGGTGATATTATGGACATTTTTCCCCCCTCGCAACCCATCCTGACCCCACCCACCCACAACACACACACACACACAAACGCACATCTCCCTTATTATTTCTTAGCATTCATTTGCCTGTAATTAAATAATTTCCTGTATTGCAATTAAGATGCCTAATGCTTTAGTCTTTCCTGCTATATTAAAATGTGATAATGATTTTTCAGAAAATGAGAATTGCAATTCCATTAATATCTGAGACCTCTGACGGTGGAGTCTTCCCACTGATAACTCTAATTACACTACATTGTGTTAATGGTACATTTGGGATCATTGAGCATATTCAACAGCAAGACTCCCTGAAGCCATTTTAAACAGTAATTAGCAGCACTCTGTCAAACTTTAATACAGTTCAACTTTAATACACTGCATTATTAGGTACTCTTAAATGTCCCTCATCAGTTATGCTAGTAACCCCTCACTGATGCCGAGATAATGATGGCAGCTTTACCACTCGGAATTCTTAATAATGTTTGAATCAGTGAGCCCTTACTGTTGCAAGGGCAGCAGTGCTGTACTGGGACTTAAATTTAGCCCTGGGGCTTTGAGATGAACAGGTATTTTATAACACTGATACAGTTTTGGCGGTATAAAGAGAATCGAAAGCTGAAGACCTTCAAGACACCTTTGGATGTTACACCTACGTCCTCAGTTTGTATAAGCACGTACCCACTGCCTAGGTGAGCTCGGATGTGTTGCGGCATAATCAAAAAATTTAGTTCCCAACAGGGAAAATTTATGTGTACGTCCCCTCAACTTGGAAATACTCTGAGCAATAAAATCCAACACATCTTCCTTGTAGTGTAGTGTTGTTTCAAATTGGAAGAACGACTTCCCAACTTGGGAAATTGGACCATCCGAGGCGGCCTGAATGCAGCGTAAGTCACTGTATACTGCCAGCTACTGCTAACTCTGTACCAAAATGTGTGCAGTCAGAGTGGTAAAGAACATGCTGACATATGCACACTCATGTCACATGTCATCAGTGGTCTGGCTAACGGCGGCCACAGCAACCTAGGCCTGTAAATTTGGCACATTTAGCCGCATGTTGCACATTTTCCTCCATTTGGCTTGTAATTTTTCTGCACCACACACATACCTTACCTTATGTCTGTTTTCTTTTCTCCATTATCGCTAATTGCATTTGTGACGACAGATGGAAACTGTTCACGATGACGAGGGTCAGTCCAAATTGGGTGGGGTCACTGGTTTCCCCCTGACAGTATTACACTGGCCCAGTGTACAGGCAGCTTTCACTCTGTGCCGTCTGTGGCTGTGAGGCTGCGACGGCCGAGGACCATACAGTAAATACTGACAATTAAACAATTAAAAACTCTGTGACCACAGGTTGGTTTGGCCTGGAATGGGCCAGCTGTTAGGGAGTCTTACCAAACCTCCTGATGGCCAGTTCTCTCCTGAGGCGCAAAAACATTCTTCTCATTGCTAGACGGTGATCATTGACTTTGTCCACTGAAAAGACTGATTTTTTTTTGCAGCTGTAGCTTGATCATTAAGCTGCGTCTCCATGTGTTGTTTTAAAACACCACCTTTTTCAGGTTTTATAATGTTTCCAGTGGACTTACAAAATGGATCAAGGAGTTTTAAATTATGCTCTCAATGGCATCACGTGATAATGTGCTAATAGCCAGTGAAACCAAAATAAAGAACCAAGAACCAACTACCACTAAACTACCTAGCCTGTTAGGAGCTAGATGCATATTTAACTTACATGAGAGGCGGCTGATGAGGACTACAGTAGGTATGCTAGCTCAGTGGTGCCCAATGAGTGGGTCGAGGTGCAAAAGCAGGTCTTGGGTCCATTCTGAATGGACCACAAGTGACTCGCAAATGTGTCAAGTTTGTAAATAAAATGTACTTCATTTCAAAGTACAGTAAATTTCCGGCATAGGGTTTTCATTTTGAAGTGCCGTTTCCTGCTGTAGAGTGAGTGACTAACTGTACGTTCACACCAACAGCGATCGGAGCTTCCAAAGTGGCAGAAGTCATTAATTTTCAATGAGAGCCCGGCGACTTGGGCGACTTGGGTGACCTGGTCGTCAGCCATGCGTCCTGGGCGACCAAAGCGACCGAAGAGAACAAGCCATGTGACTTTAGTCCCTACAGCACACTTGTTCTGACAATTGATATCGAGAAGTTTATTACTTTGCGTTTGCGCCTACTCAGTCCTTTATAATGTGTCGCTGTTCAGTTACAGAGACCAAAATAAAAGGAAAGAGACCATGTTGCGGAGGTAGTTGGTTGGTCTGGTGAGTTTTAAAGTGTGTAATGTTAGTAACAGAGGAGAGAATTGCAGGCTAATGTTGTGACGTAGCATGTAAGTCTTCCTTGCTTGGTTTGAAAGGGCTGACATACGTTTTCTGATTTCACTGACCAAACATAACTTCCTGTAGGCCAATTATGAGCTTTTTAACTGGACAACAGCAGGCAGCAACTACGCTGCTTTCAAGCCAGTAGTCCGCTTTGCAGCTCCTTTAAATTGACAAGCGCGACCGAACGTTCAATGATTCACATGATGAGCAACTAGAGCGACCAAAGCTGCCACAAATATTTTTGACAATCGTGCTTCTTGGGCGTCTGCGATAGACTTTGCCTCTTTGGAAGCTTCTAGTGTGAATGTACAGTAACAGACATCTACTTGACAGAGACGGCAAACTAGCACAACGACATGGCGCAATGCAAGTATGAAGCTGAATATATGTGGATCATGAACTAATGAGTGAGGAGGAACTAAATTAACAACCATCCAAAATCATTATGTGCAGAGCTTGCTCTTACTGCGGCCCCATGCTTACTGCTTCAGGCACCTTACTTTGTTGTCATAACATGCTTTTTCACCACACACTCCTTGTGTTAAGGCTACTTATTTCATGTTAAGGATATTTAAGTGCAAGTTGAGAGCAGAGTAAATGGCAATTGGCTGTCTTTTCTCTTATACCAGAGAGCTTGTTTTGTTTTTAAATTTCGAGGAACTTTATTACAATTGAATACCAGGCAAACCAGCTTTCATTCTCCTAAGGCCAACAAGACATACTCAGAGTGATAACGTGCTGTTGTGTGAATATGTGTGTGTGAGAGCGAGAGGATCCATTACCGTCTGTGAGGCTCTTGGGATACTCCATCACCTCTAAACAGTGCAGACTGGAAACACTTAACCTCGGGGCAGAACATTAATGCCATACATCTATACAGAGATGGAGGTACCCAAAGATAACCAACGGAGGAAAGGCATAAATAGTGGCCTAATTCTGTCTGCAATGAAGTGGTCTGAGTGCCTCACACTGTATCTGAGCATTTCCATTACAGTGGCCCTGATTCCCATGGCCTTTACACTACTTGGTGTTGAAAGCTTCTCACAGCAGAGGCCTCTATGAGGTGACAGATGCTCCAGTTAAAGACAGTCATGCAGATGTATTCATTAATAACTTTAATGTAATTAGACTTGCACATTATTTGAACTATTCACAAGTATGATGTAAGTAACAGCTTCATTATGAAAGGCAGAAAAATGAATCAGTGCAATGAATACTAATGAGAGGATTACGCTTTCTGTTACAAGTGGTTGGAGCAGCTGTTTTATTTTTAGCCCCATCACTGAACATGCTGATTAAATGTGACTGTAAGTGAGAAAATAAATGAAATGTAGCTTGACGTGTTCACACCTGTTATCTGGGGGGTGTAGAGGGGCAGTGTGGGAAATATTGCAACGGCAGACGATGTAGACAAAGCCAACATTAAAGCTGCTATAACCACTATTTTTAGTGATCCAATGGCTATGCATAATGTGAAAGTATTGCAGTGACAAACCAATAAAGAAATAACCAACTGTCCCCTTCCCTTTGGGTTTTTTTTTTTTTTTTTTTTTTTTTTTTTTTACAGTACTCATTGAGAAGTTTTTTGCCAAAACCGTCTTTTATGATTTATTCTCATCAGCTTTGTGTTTCCAGCTGTAACAGGCAGCTGTTTTCTGCTGAAAACCCCCCCAAAAGCTCTAGAAAAACCACGGATACAGCATTGGAAGCAAGGCCCCATTCATGCCTGTGAAAGCTGCTCAGTGCTGCATGAAGCCAAAAAAGTTCAGCTACCTCATGAAAAAACGACCTGTATGATCGGCATTGTTTTCATACAGTATGTTTCAAAGAGCAGGAGCAATAGAGAATACTGCTGCCTGAGCCAACGTCTTCTGGTTTAGCGCTCTGCTAACTTGAGTTGTGTTGATTCAGTTCTTCTAAACTTTCCATATGTTCGATTGAACCAAATGAATCAAATCCTGATCATGAAATAAGCGAAATGTATCCACTGATTTACAGACACCGCTTTAGCCATGTTAGTCAATGGGAAAAAGTCGTTTTGGGTCCACAGGGCGTCACATGATGGTGTAATTACTGTCTGGCCACCACAAAAGTTGGCTTTAAAGGATAACATTTCACAGGTCTACATGGGCAGTGTGTGTACAGAGTGTTAGGATCCATTTGCAAACACAAACCGCCCTTTACAACATAGGCATTTTTCCTAAGTGGGCAGAGTATCACAGCAACTCCAGTACTCCATGTCTCCCTGCTTCACATCCTGCAGAGCCTCCAGTACTAAAAGGTGAAGCTGTGAACACTGCAGTCTGTTGACTGATCAGTAGCGTATGGTCACTCTGATCAGGGCTGAATTGTGGCTGGTTTTGAAGCTCATGTTACCACTGTTCATAACGTGGAGAGTTTCATTAGCAGACTGTAACTATAAAACAAAAGGATGTTTTGCTACCTCAGCTGGAGTCGGAGAAAAAATAACATCATTCACTGGGCCGACTGCCAGCAACTTTTAAGGTGGAACGTTTATTTGTAACGTTACTCAGTGCACGAGTTGACGACGTGAATCAATCAACACACCTTTATTCCATATGACAACTTTGATCATTACTTCAGTTTTGGATCTTAAAGCATTTTTATATATTAATTTCAGCCGGTTTATGTAAACGGAATATATTCTAATCCTCACTTGCAAAAATAAAAAGCATTGCAGATCATTTGACTCCGGCTAACATTAAACCCCTGAGCTTGCCTTAAAAGGGCTAACTGCTATTTTTAAATATCCCATGGAGAGAGACTCTCACTGCAGCCTGTTCTATTTTGTTAAGAAAATGTTGGCATGCAGCCTCATTCTGTGGACGATAAATGGGGCGCAGACTTCCATCTGTGTCACCGGTGAGCTGAGCTGCTGTGTTTCAAAAATAACTACTTTTAATGGACATACAGTGACAATGTTCAGTTGCCCCATGTGCCTCCATTGCAGCGCGTTCTGCGGCTGCCGGTCACTGCTGGCTCGCTCAATATTGGACCAATTTCAAACATTGTTGTTTACATCAGTTTCTTAAGTCAGCTAGCATGGGGAAATAGGGTCCAGGTTGAAAAATGTTAAAGTTATCCTTTAAAGCCTGGCAACACAACTAAATACCTATAATCTTTGCATGCTCTGTGTGTCAATAAGTCACTTTCAGCACATCAACTTCATAAGGTCATCAAAACCACCAAAAAGCAATTAACAGAAAATTGGCTCAGTAGGTACAACTTAATGATACGATTTAGATCATATAACAGAGTACAAGTTCTCTACAGTGGACTCTTTTATTGGAATAGGTAGTCCCCTTTACGTTCTTCACAGGTCAAACTGAACCTTCCTTGTAAGTAAAAACAAGGAAGTACACTCACATGCTCATTTAAACACAAATAATCTACAGTCACGTACCAGACAGTAACATGAAGGCTACATGCTTGCCAACACTGCTTCGTGATGAATCGGGTTCATTGGTGAGTCCAGTACAAAGAAAAACACGTTACAGTCTTGCAATGAGGAGACGTGACTTCTCTCTGTAAATGTTCCTGACAAAAATTTAAGACTTGCCATTGCAGCCTGTTTCAGTAAATACTGTGCTCGCTGACGTATCATTGCCTATGGTGTTGAGTAACAAATGAGACTCTGTCAGTAGAGACGCGGTGTGATTTGCCTGTTCATTGCCAAGGTGCTTGTCTACGACTGATGAACTCCCCCAAAAGCTATCACAACAACTTCTCCTAAGCACTGCTGGCACTGTAAGAGCTACAGTAAGTAAATAAAAGTGTGGTTGGAATGGATTGTAATCAACGTGGTCCTTACGTAAATGGAGACTAGATGTCCAGTTTACTCTCAGGGCAAAAACCACGACCTCCCTTCAATGGATAATGCTCAGTTTTTCCCCCTGCATCAGGCGCATTTGTTTTTTACCACTAAAAGTCTGCAGGCATGTTGGCTCTGCTTCACTCCACGATCCTGCTTGTTTTGCTTCTGGAGATTGGACATATATGGAAATAGAGATAAATGGTTACATTACTTAAGCGTGGATGCAAGGTCATTAAGAGATGTTATACTCAAAATATGTAAGTAAGTAAGTAAAATTTATTTGTATAGCACTTCTCACAGAGAGGACTCACAAAGTGCTTCACAGGGTTAAAATACAAACAAGAATAAATACATACAAACATACAGGTCACATACAGAGACCCAAAAAATGAAACAGTGGTTGCAAAACTAAATCACTTAAGACAAGTTAAAGAATGCCTGCCTATACTATTAAGATGCTTCTTAAAAATATCAACCAATGCTGCAGCTCTCAAATTCTGTGGGAGGGCTTTCCACAATCTGGGCGCAATGGACTCAATTGCCTGGTCACCTCTAGTTCTAAGCCTGGTGCGAGGAACTGCCAACAGGCCGTGATCGGCCGACCGAAGTGTCCTACTAAGAACATATACGTGCAGCAGGTCAGAGAAAACAAGGATTTTGAACTGGATCCTGAAGCTGACGGAAGCCAGTGTAGGGAGGCCAGGACAGTTGCTAATGTGGCAGTTTTTGGGTGATTTGGTGAACAGCCTGGCAGCGGCATTCTGCACCAATTGGAGGCGATCTACAAGAGTTTTACTGAGACACATGAAAAGAGAGTTGCAGTAATCCAGACGTGATGACACAAAGGCGTGAATGATCATTTCTAGTTCAGCATGTGCATATGCAGTGATGTGTTGTTGGAGGTTCACAGCTGTTTTAGCTACACTCATTATGCTTATGTCCTCGCTTACATTCTCAATCAGGGGTCTTAAAGGCTGCAGTGGCACTACAGGGCAATTTCTGTCTCTCTGTTAGTACCCTTAAAAACATAATGTATGCTCAGGAATCCATTATTCCAATTATAGAGATATAAGAGCAGCATCAGCTAGTTCGTTAAAGGAACGTTCACCCCAAAGCAAAATGTTTAAAGAGGGCTACTCACCTCCCTATATCTATGGTCCCAGAAAAAGTTTGCTATTGCACAGCAGTAAGGAAAACTGAGTGTCTAAAGGTGCAAACACACTTTGATGGAGGCCTATTGAATGTTATAAAACGTCGAAAAATCATGTCTTGCGTCCGACCCATTCATAGGCTCATGGAGATCCAAACACAATTATTTTTGCTAAACTCTGGAGATCTCCAAATAAACAAATAAAACAACAACAACAAATAAGATGGAATTTGTTGTACACCTATTGTGCTTTGAATTATTTGATTCTTTTTAGCAGTGGTAGAGGTGTGGCTGGATGGACCACAGTGTTGGTCAGTCACTCTTGCACTTTGGTGCAGACTGAGTCATCGTCAGATTAATATTTAGGTTAGTCCAATACTGCTTTATGACCAATACAGTGCTGTACAAAAACCTGGAAACGAGTTAGCATTTTAGGTTCCCTCATCTTGAAGGATTATTTTAGTGGATTATTTGAATTGTTTTTTAGTGAGATGCCTGAAATAAGGTTTGTGGTTAACACAGGCTTAAGATATTATTAAAATACATCAGCAAATACCCTAATTCTGATGCTTTCAAGTGTCTTAAAAAAGGCAGGTGCTAAAAACTGGCTAATTCAGATGACAGAACATCATCACAACAAAACCACGTCAAACATAGCTTAATGGCCTTCTCGTGGTGATGACACTGAAGTCATGTGACTCTGGTGTCGTTTGTTTGTAGCCTTTAGGTTTTTTTTTTGTTTTGAGCCTGTGTTATTTTCTCCCCATTTGCTACCATTTGAACAAATAATAAACAGATATAATATTGCATTATATGCAGATGATATTCAGCTCCACTTCTCAGTCAAACCCAGTGAGCCTTACAGGTTCTCTAGGCTTCTTGACTGCCTTCACGAAATTAGGATCTGGAAATTTTTCACAGCTCAGTGCTGACAAGATGGACCTGCATAATTTAGGGCTAATATTTGATCACTCAGTGTCATTTGATACCCACCAAATCTTGTTTTTCCACTTGATATATATAAGTAAAGTGAGATCTGTTGTTTCAACTGCTGAACTGGAAATGATTATACATGCCTATATCTCATCTCGCATTGACAGCTGTAATCTCTCACTGAATGTGTCTGCTCTTGCTCAGCTGCAAGGAATCCAGAATGCTGCTGCCAGACTACTAACTAGATTAAATAGACGCTCTCGTATTACCCTTATACTAAAAGCCCTTCACAGGCTCCCTGTCGAGTTTACGATCCAGTTCAAAATTCTCATACTTACTGAACAATACACAGTCAGGCTCCCTCTTATGTGGCTGAACTACCACACACATATTTTTCAGCTCGCACTCTTCGATTAAATATGCTACATTTGTTGTCTGTCCCTCGCACTCGCCTTAAGGCATGTGATGATCGAGCTTTTATGGCTGTAGCACCTAAATTTTGGAATGCTCTCCCTGCTCCTTTACAATCTGCTGACTCTTAAAAGCCAGCTAAAGACACACCTGTTTAGACCTATGTCTGCAACAAGCCCTATATAAATACATTTTACTTACTTATCTACTTTACTTTTGGCATTTAGGCTTCTAGAATCCTAAAAGTGGTGTTCATTATCCCGCTGAACAAAACTTGTGAATATCATAAACTTTTGTTTGCCACAGGTCTTATTTTCTGCAATAATCCAAAATCCAGTGAAAAAACCCATATCCACAGATGTAAATTTTGTTTGAAGACTTGTGCAAATAGCGGTGCAAATAACAACAAATCTGCAAACATTCATGAATACTTCCTTTTACTCTCATCCTCTCAACTACACAAATTGAAACGAACCAGGCAGACTCACTTCTGGTCTGGTTAGTCCATCCATCTCTCCATGCGGTTTAGAAAATACCAAGCTGTAAAAATGAACATTCACTTGTTTAGTTTCTCTAGCTGGGCAGAAACATGGACATGCTATTACAGTGATGACATACATCACTTTTGAAGAGTAATCCTCAGCGCTTGGGTGTTCACACTGTGTGATGACAACAGGCATAGCAGGTCGGGTTGATGGAAAGTGAAGTGCTAATATATTTTGCTGCAGGTGGGATCAGGGATAAAACTGTGGACGTCTCAGATGAGCAGACTAATCTTCCCTACTCCTCAGATTATAGAGGCTTGTAGGCGGACTGAAGATAGGACAGCACAGACATTCTGTACACTGAGAAAGGAGTCTGTGGTCAGAGGATGTGGTTTCGTGGAGATGGGGCAATGGCTTGTTTTGTAATCAGGGCTCTTATACTTGATGGATTATACAGAGAGTTGAATGAACGTCTTGGACATAATTTGTTTTTTCCGTTTTCATAGAGCAAGCTCTCTTGATTTCCCTTCTTTGGATGAAACCTTTGAACCTCTGTCCATATCATGAAGGATGAAACTTTGAGCAAATTGGTAGAACCTGTAAAGGCTAAATAAACAGATTCACAGTCAAAGAGACAACCATGAGATGCCAGAGAGGTTTCGGTCAACTTAATGAGGAGTCGAGACAGGTTTGGCCTTTGATGTCTTTAGATCTTCCATTCTGACTACAAATCAGAAACAATTTAGGAGTTGTTGGAGTCTTGCCACAGGTTGATTTTTTCCACTTTAGATAAAGAAATGAATTCTACAGCACTTCTTTGGCTTTTCCACGTCTTGTTTTTGAATGACCTCATTTGTTACTGCCACTTGGGAGCACAACATAAGTCTGGACACTAATGAAATGTCTGATTGAAATACAACATCTGTGAGTGACCTGTCTGTAGAGCGTCTCAGTCACGCCATCACTGTCTGCAACAGTTATCTGCCCCGGTGCAGCAACCAGCACCAGGGATTAAGAGGACTCGCAAGCTGTCGTACATGCAGGGAGGATTTACAACATGAATTCAAAGCAGCCAAGTTTCTTTTACTAAAAAGTATCTGCATTGTAGTTGAGCAGAAACTCCAACTCCCAACAGGTAATCATTAATTTGTTAGTTGCTTTGTTTGCGTCTCCTACATGCAGAGAGCCAGGAGAAACAGTCTTAATCTCCTGGCAGCTGTTCAGTGGACCTGTTTCTACTGTGTGAAGCAGCAGCATGTAGCAGAGCAGCATGACGCTAATGTCTCGCTCAACACTCAACAGCCTTGCTAAGTACTACAGGGCAAGATGGCAGGGGCATAATTTACGAGGGGGACACAGGGGACATGTCCCCGACACTTATAAAACAAACAAACAAAAACTGCACACATTGTTTTAGAGTGTATAATTTCGTTTGGAGACTTGTGTACATTGAGGTTTTGGCCTTCATTGTGTTCACATATATAAGTGTAACAGAGACACAGACAGATAGCTCACTGAAGAACAAGAGAAGTACACTCCATTACTCAAAACTGGACAGGAAGGTCAATACAATCTGCTTCACTTTAGTTATGCCTCTGAGATCTTGCTTTCAGCCTCGATTGATGCGAGCGGCTGAGGATATGCTGCAGGAAAGCCTTCTCGAAATTTTGTGATCTGGCTGGGCTCCAACTTTTAATATGGAAAAGAAGCATTTTACTCCCCACTGCACACATTTTGCTTCATTGCATCACCTTTATTGTTTTTGTACCAAGTCTCTTAATGTGATGGCCTGAACTGCGCCAACATACCATCATATATTACCTTATGAGAAAGTAACTTTATTTTAAAAAGGTGTCTGTGTGAAATTTCTGCCTTTGACAGCTTTGTATTTAAAAGCCTCAAGGCTCTAGTTTTATTATAACTCCCCACCACCACCTTCTTCAGAGTGCTTTTATACCACTATTTTCCATGGGACGAGTCAATATATTGACCAATTCCATTATTTTTGCTGTGGAAAATCTATCTGTTATGACCATCCAATTCAAGAGGGGGACTTAAAATGATAATGCAAAAAAACGTGGTTGTGTTTCGTTCTGTTTTGAGCAGGCTATCTGAAAAACTAAAGCCCTTTTCATGATTCTTGTCTGCGCTAACTGTGTCACCCACACCTTTAGGATTAAAACTCCGCCCCTGCCAGACAGAATGGCACATATGTTCCTGCTAACTCCTGAGTAAGACCATCAAAAAGGTCATGAAACAGTGAGCAGGAAGTAACATTTGGTCCTTCAGGCGAGGGGTGTATCCATGGATGTGACACTGTAATAAGAAGGCCATAGTCCCATTAAGAAGGCCATACAGATGTCAAGCTGTCCGCTTACAAGCCACAAGCATATTGATTTCAGTAGGCAAAATCCATTTGAGTCGGGGCGTTGTTGCTCAAATTTGAGGGTTTATCTTGTAATGACGTGTGTTTCCACATCCAATACAGAGCTTTTAATGATGTAATTTAGATAATAAAGAGCCCAGCTGTTTAATTCTGATGAATTATGATACAGCTGAAATTCAATACCCCACAATGACGACTTTATTATGGTTTTAAACAGAAAGTGTGGGCTTTCATCACTGTTACTATCCACTATTCACAAATACTACTCCAGCAAGCTCAAGTTCCACCTGGAAGTGGTCACAAATATATTGTTTGTTGTAGAAAATGATGAACATATGACATTCAAGACTGCAAAGGATACATACCAACAATCAGAAACAAACAGTGACATGTAAGTTTGATAAGAGGTCGAATAGATTATAACAGTTCACAACTAGGGATGCACAATATGGATCTACTTCAGCCAATACCAATAAGCGATAATTACCTGATCTTATGACTGATACCAAAGATGACCAATAATTTAAATTTTTTTATATTGTGAGCATATAGTGAGCAAGCATGGATGATTCAATATTTTGGAATCTTCAAATGTGCATTTATATATTTAGGATTAAAAAACTTCTCAAACATAATTTGGCTTTTATAGAACTTGACTTGACTTTATTAGTGATGGCCTGCCACATTATCAACAATGACGTGCCAAATTTCGATTTTCCTTTCCTTTTTTTTAGTTTATTAAAATGGGTAACTCTGAGTGTATTGATTCGCTCAGCCCCTCCTTGACCTGCTCTCTGCTACTCTGTTATCATGAGACAGCAGCGCGCCCTGCAGTATGCCTGCACACACACACACACACACACACACACTGAGTGACAGGGCTAACTGTTAGCATTGCATGGCTAACATTACCTAACATTTATTAACAGGTTTAACAACAGAGCTAAGCCATTTTGTTGTTGGTGTGCTATCCAGTGTAATGGCAACTACAGAAAGTTATCATCCTTTAAAACTGTGAAAAACGTCCACACTGGCAACAACATGTTTGGCTCTCTTAGCATGCTGCGCTTGTTCCTCTTGTTCCTCTTGTTCCTCTTCTTCTTCTTCTTCTTCTTCTACTTCTCTGTGTTAATTGACCTTTTGCTAAGCCCCACCCCTTTGTGATGGTCCATCCATCTGTCGGAGTAAGCATGGAGCCCAAACTTTAACAAACTGCACTGTCTGAAGAAATATAATCATATTTTTGGAAAAATGAAAGAGTGATTCCAGAGAGAAGCAGACAGAGGGGTCTACAGTCTGTGTTTGAAGGATATATCGAGGATGTCAAACTGACTCAGCAGCAACAACAGGTTAAAAAGACAAAGATAGTTAGAAGCTAAAGCCGAACTATAGGCTACAGATCACAGTATGAAAGTGAACCACCACATCACTGCTGATCGCCACACAAGACAATGAGTATAAAGGGAAACTTTGCTGATATTGAACCAGCTGTGTGGCATCGCAGTGTGTGCAGATGAACAGTGTTGCTATGCTATGTTATGATTGGCCAGTCAGTGTACACGGGTGGGGCTTAGCAAAGGGTCAATTAATGGTGTAGATGCTGCGCCAGGTAAGTCAGTGAAGGCAGTAACAGCTCTATCTATCGGCTATAATTTTCTTATCGCAACAATCAATAATAATATAAATTTGCCATTACCGGGCCAATATATATCATGCATCCCTTTTCATAACCATACTACTTTAATTTGAGTGATAAATAAAAAAAATTCAATAGATATGTCAAGTGTGAGGAAATGAAATAAACATATTCATTTTTTTCTTTTACTTTCAAGTCTCTTGACATTTTCCTCATTTCAATTACATCTTCATCCTTTTATGTATTGAAATTACACTTTTGACAAGCTGTGCTTGTAGCCGTTATCAAAGGCTTTTACGGTTTCTCCAAAAAAAGACACAATGGTCGGTACTTTAACAGAGATTTGATTATCTCTAACATGAACTGTCAGCTTTGAAAAAATGATGATGTCTCTCTCTGAATAGGATGGGTGTCTTTATGTGTTTAAATTATCACTGAGTTACTGCAGGTCAGAAGTTTAATACCACATAAATGTCATTTTTTTATATGTGTGCATGTGTAGGCTAATGTGACAGCACAGGAATAACAACAGATGATAAATGATGACATAGATCTTATATAATGTGATTCTTTTTCCTAAATACACCTGACAGTAAAGCATGAAATTAACCTTTGGGAGCTAAGAGGAAAACCTACCTCCTGTACGCCACAATAAGCATTTTCATCCCAACACGGAATTCTTTCTGCGCTCATTTGGCTTCATCATCCTCACTGGAATAATTCAGGCATACACAACACATCCAGTCTGTGGCTCAGGCTTTTAAAGCGCTTGAGGTGAGGGGGTACAAGTCTCTCCAGGAAACTCTGCTCAGTTGCCCAGACGATTACGGCCACTATCATTCCCCAAAGAAACCATGAAGGACGGCAACATGACTTTGGCATCCCAAACTTTTTGGGATGTTTGCCATACACCATAATTGCTAACTTTCTAACAGCAAGGTTTCGTAGTTCAGCGTGTAATAACATCCCCTAAATCCGTCTAAATTGAAAGGTGATGAAAGCCTGGGCCACATATGTTTTTCTTAACTAGTGTTTTATGGAGTGTTTAACCGAAAAGAAATACATAAAGTACACATGTGCATCCTGTGGAGACAACCCTCTCTGAGCAGGCGTCTCCCTCCAGGGGTGGAGTCAGGTCATCAGGGAGATTTAGCTCATCTGGTCTGACTGCACGGCCATATAAACTGGTGGCAGCCAGCCAGAATATCTCTCGCCTGGCTCCCCTGTTTGGTTTCATTACAATTTATTTGTCATTACACAAATTTCCCTTTTAGCTAAGGAGAATAAACTTTGTGGATACAGTGAGGTAGATGTTGCTGAAAACAAACAAACAAAAAAGCATACCTGGGGAAAAGTCCCTTCATGTCGGTTCAAGGTGAAGATCAAATCAGGAGGAAGAAAAACATGGAAACACTCCTCTGTTTCCCCCCGACCTCACCTTGCAGCCTCCGTTGGGACTCAGCATGAGCAAATCTGACTCCGTGTTGCTGCTTTGACACACTGCGGATGTGAAGTGGTTTACTGATAAAGGCTATGTTCACTTTGCAAGCAAATGTGGCGTGAATTTTTTTCAGAGAAGTGTGGAGACAGAAATCCATTTTTCTCCAATCACATATGGTCCTCTCTGTGGTCCCAGAATCAAATGGGCTTACATCCAACCACTGCCACAGTCATATCTGAATTCATGGGTGGTTTTCCCATACAGCAAAGTCTTAGGACTGCTGTGAAACTGTGCCTACTTACGTCCAAGAAAGGACAGCAGAAGAAATACCCGCACAATTCAGCTGGACTGGACACCCACAAAAAGTCCTTGACTATGATCAGTGTACTGTGAGGAGGACCGAAACATTTGCTGCTGTTTTTAATCACTGTTATTACTTTTTGCACTTTGAGCACCCTTCTTTTTGTGCACGGATGTTCTGAATAAACTGATATTTTTTGGCATTGATCTCAGCCTGTAAATCTTTTTTGTGGCTGTCCAGCCTGGTTGAATTAGTGTGCGGGTACTTCTTCTGCCATCCCTTCATGTTTTCCCATGGTCCTCCCGTGCAGGCACAGATTACCATACAGCGTCCGAGAATTTTGCTATTGCTGCAGTAGGCTGCAGGCCCGTAGGTGTTTTTTTTGTTGTTCCAGCTCACATGTGTGTGTCATTATCAATTGATGGCATTTTCAAGGCAGAGCTCTATTAGCACCGATGTCAAACATGGGACACTTTAAACATGAATGTAATCAGTCGATGCAAAAAAATCATGATTGAGCGTTAAGCCTGGTAGTGTGTGTAGCCAAACAAGCAAGTTTGTCTGGGGCGAAGTTGCATTGAGTCCAAGCGGAAACCTCCAGGGATGAAAAACGAAGCCAGCACGGAAGTGCCAAAAACTGCAGTTCCTTGACTGGCCAATTAATCCCCATAGACCTCCATGTTAAAATGCCCAACTTCACTGCAGGAATAAACATGTTTACAGCCTGGTACTAAAACTATTTTGGTCTCCTTAAGTAATTCCACCCCTTCATAACAGCTGTACAGGGGTGATTCACCCATTTACACTTTATTAAAGGGGAGCTAATGTTTGTTTCAACCTGGGCCCTATTTTCTGATCTACTTTTGTCTAAATAAGTGATAGGATGTTCAATATTTGACATTTCTCCAGTACAAAGCTAGGGCTGACCTGCCTGCAGTCTGTGAACGCGCACTATATTAAATAATAGAGCACTCAGACAGCGTCAAACAACGTCAAAATACGTCCACTAAAAGTGCATTTTTTCATACATATAGGCTCGGATTGTTAGTATAATTATCCGACAACATGATGGAAAGGACAAATGAACGTCTGTGTTTACCTTTAACTGGATTTGGACATGTTCCCAGTCACCAGTCACCAGGCTTAAAGTTACACATACATAAGAACAAGCTGCTTTGAGTGACAGGCTGTCTGCTGATAGCTCTAATCAGCCTTTGAAAACTCTCCAGCTAATCCAGAACGTGGTGGCACCTGGGCTGACAGGGACTCAGAAACAAGATTACATTTCTCCTGTTTTAGCTGCATGGGCTCCTAAAATCCTTCTCCTAACTTACAAAGCTCTAAATGGTCAGGCTCCGTCATATCTTAGAGAGCTCATAGTGCCATATTATCCCACCAGCGCACTGTGCTCTGAGAACGCAGGGTTACTCGTGGTCCCGAAAGTCTCCAAAAGTAGATCAGGAGCCAGAGTTTTCAGCTATCAGGCTCGTCTCCTGTGGAATCATCTTCCTGTTGCGGTCCGTCTTCACATTTAAGACTAGACTTAAGACTTTCCTCCTTGATAAAGCTTATAGTTAGGGCTGGCTCAGGCTTGCCTTGTACCAGCCCCTAGTTAGGCTGACTTAGGCCTAGTCTGCCGGAGGACCCCCTATAATCTTGCTACTCGGCTGTCCTGCATGTTACTAACTCGGCTCCTTCTCTGGAGCCTTTGTGTCTCGCAGGTTAACTTATATTGCAGCAGATAGTGTGACGTGTGTGGTTGTGCTGCTGCCGTGGTCCTGCCAGATGCCTCCTGCTGCTGCTGTTATCATTAGTCATACTTCTACTGTTATTATACACATATGGTTATTATTGTCACATACATATACTAATATATTCCAACAACATATTTTACCATTGTAGCTGTAATTATTATAATATTATTACTTGAATTAATGTGGTTGTAAGCTACTGTCATAACCGTCTGTCCTGCATTTCTCTCTGTCTCTCTTTCTGCCTCATTGTGTCGTATGGATTACCATAAATTTATTATGTTGATCTGTTCTGTACGACATCTATTGCACGTCTGTCCGTCCTGCGAGAGGGATCCCTCCTCAGTTGCTCTTCCTGAGGTTTCTACTGATTTTTTCCTTATCCACTGTGAGGCAAATTGTGATTTGTGATATTGGGCTTTATAAATAAAATTGACACTTCTGGCTCTGAAAAGCCAAGATTGTGACGGCCGAAATGTCAAGCTCAAGCCTTCAAGACAGTCCATAAACCAATGGGCGATGTCACAGTACGGCCATTCTTTTTACAGTCTATGGCTGAGCCATAGTGAGTGGTGCCCCCACAGTATCGGGAGGCCTTATTGTCACTTTAAATATTGGACACACCTTTCAGCTTAAGCTAAACACACATTCTGTCCTTGGGCTATTCAGGATTCCCCATTGTGCAGTACAGAGTTGTCTCTGTGAAGTAAATGTCAGGCTGACATGAATTAATTCTCTGGTCCACCAAAGCTCAAGGAATAACTTCCATCCAGTCTCATGACCACCAGTATTAATTTATCTTGTCCATCACAGTGAATGAATCAGTTAGCGGCTAAAAAAACCCCCACATATTACTTATGTGTCAAATGCTGTTAAATGCATGTAAGTATGTAATCACAAGCTGTCCCATTTCTCATGTCAGTATCAACTGACAAATTGGTCAACGTACATAATAATTGCAGCACTCTTTTTTAAGTAAAAGTATAATGAAAGCAATTGAAGCCATCATTTACAGCATGTGTTAAATTTCCTTTCTATAGGAGCACAGAGGCGCGACTTCACCTACTTGTAATATATTAAATTATTGAGTGTGACCTCTTTCACTGTTGCAGTTTTTTGAAGCTTCTACAGAGGAAATTACTTCTGAGTAAATTATCATAAGTAGTCCATCTGTCTTTTTTTATTATTATTCTAGTCTCCTTGGGACACAATAAGCAAAAAAAGCATTTATATTAAATTGACATGACGGCTTGAATAAAGTTTAGATCAGGACTACTTTGTAGGTGATTGATTCTAATTGTGGTGCTGCCATTACAGCGGTGACAAGTCACAGTGTCTGCTGCTGCTGCTGGTGACAGTGAAAGCAGCAAAGGCTGTTGGTTTTCTTAATTATCTCAGTTTATTAGTGTCAAACTTTGACATAAATTGTAGACATTATTGTGCGATTGTTTGGTTATTGTTGTGACTTTTAGACGAATACATGCATGGTGTCTTTCTTTCTAGTAACTAAAGTAAGTAAAACGTAAGGCTGCTACAAGGACAGCTACATGTTCTGTTCGCGTTTTCAACACCTGCCTTTGTTACAAACAAACATGGCACATTCTGCTGTGTCACCAGTGAGTTAGTACTTCACTCATTAAAAAGATCAGACAGCATTGTGCATGTTCTGTTTGTGGTCCTGGCCAGATGTGTTTACTTTGTGGTTGTTGGAGCAACTAATGTATTTCTGAATTAGTTCATTTATCATGTGGGACCACCGCAGCCCCCAGTCCAGCAATCCAGGTGTGCCGTGGGACTTTGTGATAACCACACTTTATTATTGCAAATTCAACTGGGTCTATACAAAAAGTTATGAATGCATTTTTAATTGACTGTATGTTGTACACACCCATTTTTTTAACAAAGTGACAAACTCTAGCTAAATAAATTTAATTTAATTTAATTTAATTTAATTTATTTAATTGTGTGTGTTTAATTTAATTTAAAAAAAAAACTGTCAGGGTTTGAATGTGATGTTCTGTTTCCTGTTTTATTTTGACAGTCTGTTGCTTGCCTCCCCATGTCCTGTCAAGTTTCCCGCCACCCTGATTGTCTGATTTCTTTCACCTGTGTCTCATTATCTCCCCTGTCAGAGTGAATGTCTTTGTCTTCCCTTTGTTCTCCGGTGTTCTTCCTAGTGTGTATTCCTCGTGACATTGACCTTTTTTCGTATTCAGACCAGTGAGTTTTTGCTTGTTGATTTGGTTACCTCTACCTGTGCTGACTGCCTTTTGTGCACGTCTGCATTTGTGAATCAACCATGTCTGATTAAAAAAAAAACACCTTCACCAGGCTTTGTCCAAAGGTATAAACACCTGCTCCGAAGCACCTCTAAAGCTCACAAGTAAAAACACTTTCTCATTTATTTAATCTATAAAAAAATCTTTAAAGGAACATTTGAACCGCTGTTTCTACTGTGGGATATCAGTAATGGCCTTTTATTCCCTTGGCTATTTTGAGCCACACTGCTGTGCACAGAACGATAACGTGCACTGAGAGCTCCTCTTTTAATCTTCCTCTGAGAGAGGCTTTTGGTTATCAAACTCCCACCCGAGCCTGTGAATTTACCCGCAGCCACGTCAGTCACTCTGCCTCAGTGCTTCCGCTCCAACCACCACACTGTCTGAGATATTGGATTTATTCAACTTATTCTGTGTTTGATGGCGATAATCTGATTGCACATTTAGTTGATTTAATTTGCCTGAGACCAGGCCATGCAGGGCTGTTGACAGACTATTAGGCCATGGCGAGGGGGATCTCTTAAATGAGGGTGTATGTGCGTGTGTGTGTGTGTGGGGGGGGTGAGCGTGTGTGCGTAAACTGAGAGGGTCTTCTTCATATTACATGGGGATGTAGTAGCTTTGGTAGATTGGGTTGCTTTGACCCAGAGTGTGTGTACCCAGGGGACTCTGCTCTGCTTGAGAGGGACGATAACGCGGCCTCTCAAACACAGCTAATGAGCTCTAACAACCTGACTGATGACGCTTGTGCATTAACCAAACCAATGAATCTGGTGTCTCTCTGCTTGCCTCTTGCCTTTCCTCCTCTCCTCTGTCTTCTGTGAAACAGTGTACATTATGCTAATTAAGCCAGGGAAATGTTTTTGTGGAGATTAGTTGAGATGAAAAATGTTTGCAATTTTGAATTTTGAAGGGGAGAATAGTTGAATTTATCTACATGTGCTTGCTGGGTTGCAGGGTTTCTGACTTTGAATTTGCAAATTGGCACAGTCTGGATCACAATACACTTAAAAAAGTCAGGTATTTTTAATTTCCGTTGTCAAATCACAGCCTGTACAGAATTCTGGATGTAGCCACCGTGATGTCACCCATTGGTTTGAAACCTCAGGTTTGTCATTGTCATTTGGAGCCAGAAGTGACCATATTTGGACAGGAGGGTGGAGATAACTCTAATGGTAGCTGCTAACTTGGTTAGCACAATGCATGTACAGCTATGAATAACTATAATACTACCATTATTAGATGAAATGGTGGTGCAGTGAGTTTTGCATGTTCTCTCCATGTCAGTGTGGGTTTACTCTGGGTACTCCGGCTTCCTCCCACAGACCAGAGACATGCAGGTTAATTGGTGACTCTAAATTGCCCGTAGGTGTGAATGGTTGTCTGTCTCTATGTGTCAGCCCTGTGATAGTCTGGCGACCTTTCCCGGGTATACCCTGACCCTCGGCCAACCCTTAACAGGATAAGCTGTTATAGAAAATAATTGAATACTAATGCTGACAGGATCCTGGGTTTTGGTTTCATATTCTGTTATCTTGTGGACTTTGTCTTGAGTTTTCTGTTTGTGTTCCTTGTTTCATATTTAATCTGCTTCTTGTTTTATTTTGTAGGTTCTCTCTGTCTGGTTTTACTTCCTGTCTTGGTGTGTTTTCCCGCCTGTTTTCTGCCACACCTGTCTCGTTAAGTCTTGCCTGTTAAGTCTTCCCATTACACCTGTTTTGTATTAGTCTTGTCTGCTCCACCCTTGTTGTCAGCCAATCCCTTTTGCCCATGTCTTCCTTCTCCAGCTGCGCCTGGTCCTTGTGATTAGTCTTCTGTGTATATATACCTGTGTACCTTCTATGTTCGTGTTCCTGCTTTCATCTTTCATCCATCCCTTCTGTGCTGACTTCATCGTCAGCCCCAGAGGTTGCCACTTGCTTCAAGTAGTCAAACATATTTTCCTTTTGAGATTAATTAACCTGCAGATTGTGTGTATTGTTTTAATTGAAGTGTTTGTGCGTTGGTCTTGGGGTCATTTCTAACAAGCTTAAAGAGCTAAAGGGATAAATTAATGGCACTTATTTTATTTCAGGGAAACTTTACACACATTACTGCTCTTAGCATACCCAAGTACATGTTAACTCTAAGAACAGCAAAATATACAAGTGGTTCTTAATTTTGAATCTTTGCTTATCATATTTGATGTTCTTACTTTTTCCCACAAGAACTTAAAATGGGTCAAAAGATAAGGTATATGTCGTGATGTATCCACCTTACAAAGGATGAAGTGGTTAATGCAGAAAAAAGTCCAGTTTTTTTGGCCTTATTTTGTTTGCATGAGCTGCTCCTGAGTGTGGGTGGAGTGGCATGATGTATTGAAGCTGCTAAAGGCTGCCTGGTAAGGGGGATTTATACGCCAGTGAGAGAGGCTGGTAATTGATGACTCTCTGAAGTTTCACAATGATCAATAGCTCAACCAAGTTAGCAACGAGCAGTTTAGATAAGCACCCACAGTATTTAATAGTTTTCCGTGAACTGTTACCAAACAGCAGAAAGAAACATTTACTTTAAGAAACTTTTTTTTGTCATTCTTCACTTTATGTTCTCTTGGAAACACAGATAACACTGAGATGTAGTTTTTTTACCCATTTAGATACCAAGGAGAATGTGACAACACTGACATCACAGCCATGAATTAACCCAGCCACCAGAAGAAAATGCTGGCAATGTACATTTCTGCAAACTATGAAATGCATTTGTACATATGCATATCAATGTTTCTAAAGTGATGTGGTGTTTTTTTAAGGAAACCGTTGCTGCTTTTCCAGCTGGGATTGGATATTTTAAACCAAGACATGATCTTTTCCTGACTACAATCAAGAAGCCCTGTGCCTACATCTGACCACATGTTGACAGCACTGATGAAACATAACATTTTATTGTATCCAGTACAAAATAACTTGCAAATGTAACACATCTGTGGTTTAGAGAATGCCAACATTTTTTCTAGCAATTGAGTTACATGCATATAGCTGATGATATACTGTATGTCACAAACCAAATCGCTGATGTAATACATTCTGATGTAATACGGCCCAAAGCATGTCACAGTTCACTTACACTGTTATATAGGCTTTTAAAGGCTTGATGACATGGTGAGATATGTGGATGTTATATATTAATTTGCAAACATAAGCACTGTGCCCCTCCAGCTGTGCCACTCTAAAGATCATGGGAACTGATGACAACACTGAAGCCACCATGCAGCTGCCCTGAAAGCCTGTCAGCGAGAGCTGAGGGTGGAGGATAACACATAGGCTTTACAGCCCAATCGCAGGACACAAGACCAGTTCACAGGCCTCAGGGAGAAAACATGAACACAACATCCATTGACCTTTGCTCCATATATTTACTCCATGTGCAGTATGGAGTGCAGAAAAGATGCTATTTCAAACCACTTCCCATCTTGTCATACTCCAGGGTATGGGGTAATTGTTCCATGCTGAAGTAAGCCCCTGTGGTCTTTCTTATAGGAAGGCAACCCAACAACACAAGACTCTGAACATAGTTAGTTTTTAAGGCAAACAACATGTTTGTAAGTGGGCTGCCACTTCCAGAGCTGAAAATGTAGGCCACAGCTCCACCCTCTCACTTATGCCTCCAAAAATTCAATATAATGATGACCAAAATCCCAAACTCAAGGCTTTGAAATACATTCTTACTCTGACCTCGTCACATTTCGACGTGTGGTCATGGACATTCCACGTCCAGATACAACGTGCATTGTATGCTGGGTGCGTTGGTTGTTGAAGTTATAGGACGCCGTGTCAAGTTCTGCCTGTTACATGCATTGTCTCTTTCAAAGTAAACACAGTACAACACTGCAAATTAACATTTTTTTTTCTTTCAACAACTAACAAATGGGGTTAGGTTTGGGCGACAAAAACACGTGGTTGGGTTTAGAAAAAAGAACAGGGTTTGGCTTTATAATCCTATGGGACACAAACACCACTCTCCTGGGTGAAAGTCGGTGTTTGTTGGACCCATCCACCAATCCTCACACCCACCCTACTCGGACTTTTGCTGCCATAACTTTTGTTCCTGTCCTGCTACGTTTCCCCCTGATACTGCCGGGTACCATTAAAGTATAATAGCAACTGGGCACCATGCTAAAGGACAGCTTTTGTGGTCAGTGTCTGACACCGCAGTCACTGCCCAAGCGTCGGATTTCAATGACTCCAGAGTGAGACCGGGTCCCAATAGCTATGTCCATTTTTTTTATACATACTACGTTTTCGATTGTTTGTTTGTTTGTTTTTGTCAGGGTTGCTATTACATCAAAAATCTGGGAATTTTGAAGTCAAGTTATTATTCGCCTTTTGAAGATAAGAATTTTTAATTTCAGCAGAGTATGATCATGCTAATATCACAGGGTTAAAATGGGCTTTAATTACATACCTCTTTAAATACTGATGCACAAATGAGCAACAACCGAAAACTTTATTACAGAAAGTTACAGAAATGACAGGCACAGCCCTCTAAATTCTGACATAACTCTTTCTGAAGTTTTTCGACCATCTGGCAAGCAGCCCTTAGGGATACTGTTAAGTTGAAATTGGGAGGTTTCAATATGTCAGTGTGAGTTGACCAAACCAGTGACTCTTGGCCAAAAGCGAAACCACATGTGCTGTGAAACAACAGACCTCAGAGTTGAATCAATACTCACCCCTCTTGTAAACCAGTCTGCAGGCCCAGCTGACCATCACAACTTGGACCACCAAAAAGCCACGAAAGTTGATCTCTCCATTATGAATATTCACCAGTACAGAAGACACAGCAACTTAAAATCCTCTTTCACTTACATTGTAATTTATTCTTTCACCATTTCAACAATGTTTGATAAGCGGACACAATATATGATGAACTCTATACACCTGAACACAGCCAGTTATAACTGAATGGTTCCTCACAGCAAATATACTGTACATAACCACCTTTAATAGAAAATAAAAAGGAACATACTGATTTGGGCCCTTTATAGAATACATTCAGACAGAACCACTTTGGTCCAGAAAGAGGAGTGACCCAAGCTGCTGGCTTCAAAAACATACATAGTTATGGTCACAGCTTAAAATACATATATTAGCTTGAAATAAATTTAGAAATATATTTTGACCATACTTATATACTCTACTGAATACGATTTTACTCAAGGTGCACAACATACCTGTGTTACTGTTTCAGTATCCAAACATTTCTCCTGCTCTGGAAAACATGAAAAACACTGCAAACGCAGCTCAGGGCACCAGCAGCGCCAGCGTGTGCGTCATGCTCCCAGCTCAATTCTCAGTATTTGGTATCTGCCTGCACTATTACAATCCTCAGCAGACACTGATGAAAAATAGCCTCAGCCTGCAATTTTTTTATTTATTTTTTTTAAGCAACTCAACACCAGCACCTGGCTGAAGCATAAATGCACAGAGCTATTATCTGAATGACAAACATGCTGCTGTTGTGCTCTAATTTAGCTCTGAAAATGACAGAGGAAACACTGAGAGCCGCTTCTATTATAAAACACAGAGCCGTGGCTTCCTGATGCCGCATATAGGCACAGCTTCATGTGTCATGCGTCACTGTGTATAATAGAGTGGGACTGGCAGTGACCTCTGACCTCTGGGTGCAGCCAGTTTATATCAACTCATTGCTTATTTGGCTGCACCAAGCGATTCATCCAACTGTAACACCTCCAAAAATCTGGAATACTGAAACTACACACAATCATACTCACCTGAGAGTACACACACACACACACACACACACACACACACACACACACACACACACACACACACACACACACACACACACAGACATGCTAAGAAATATATTGACAGCAATCAAATAAATCACCTGTATAAACACATATGTACACACAACATTTATCAATTATAAATTAACATTGTGCAAATAGTCATACATACAAAGTCATGATGAGTTAGCTCCTGCAAAAGATTTAGCAACTCAATGTTTAATCAATGCTCTGCGGGAGGCCTGCCTTCTTTAAAGGTCCAGTGTGCAGGATTTGGTGACATCTAGTGGTGAAGTTGCAGAACTGAAACTTCTCCCATGTGTCAAGCGTGTAGGAGAACTAGCCAGTGTTTGATTTGTCCGTTCTGGGCTACTGTAGAACGCCATATAAAGCTCCATGAAAGAGAACCTACTCCATGGGTGTTTCTCAAAGTCAAGGATCTTTTCTTGGGAGGACCCGTCCCCGCACTCAACTCAGTTTTAAACAAATGTATCAGTATTGTCAGAATCACGTGACTTTAAGGGAGAATATATTTCTGGATCGTATTTAAGAGTAAGTGGAGAGTAAGTTCTAAATTGTAATTAACAGTATATACTCAGACTCACACACAGAATCACTGTCATTTCAAAGTGATCCATATTTTCTGTGTGTATCACCACACACACTCCGCCACACTAATATGAATAGCAGGTCTGATCTGATGAGCCGTGTTGCTCTAAAATAGCTGACCCACTGCCTGCCCGTTTGAGGATTCCTCCTTGACTTTGAGAGACACCCCATATGTGGATATAAATGGCTCATTTAAAGATAACGAAAACACAATGATTCTTTTTTTTAAGGTGATTAGAAACTAATGAAAACATAGTTAAGAGTATTACATAACATTATTGTCAATAGATGCCCCTAAATCCTACGCTCTGAACCTTTAAAAAACAAATGCAGTGTATCCAGAGGCAAATGTACCACTGCTAATTTGGCTTTCTTTGTCACTACAATGCTGTTTGTTCTACTTTTAGGGTGCAGAGTTTTGTTCTAAGTGTCCACAGTGCCTGCAGACACAGGATAAGGCTGAATATTTAAACACTGTGTACTGGGCCGGGCAAGAATTGGCTTTCAGAGAGAGGAGATACTGATGTGATGTCACTGTGCGGCGCCCATCCTCTGCGAATGACTCACACAGCTTCAAACTTAAACTCACTAAATATGCAAAAACTTGCAGAAACAGCCGTGTGCCAGAGATGTCATGTTACTCTTGGGTCACGGTGTTGAATTCATACTTAATGCATGGGCGGCTTTACAGGTCATGTCTATATGCTGTGTATTTTTATCCTTGATATGAGTGCATGGTTTCCCCTGTCAGCTTTCGTCTTGAGGGCTGAGTGGGCTCCTGTGTGGAGGTTTATATAGTTTCATGCCAAGGCGTTTGAGTCAGAAAACATCTTGATGGTACGGGGAAGAGAAATCATATTTAATGGCACAGAATTGCAACTATCCCCCCTTGGAAAAACAGCTGGCACATTTACACAGTTAACTATAGCACTCTGCAGTATCCAAGACTGACACCTATGTAAAAAAAGACTTATTTTTATTGTAAAACACCTAGTCAAGCGATGATCGTTATTTATAATTCACTATCTCTTGACCTCTTGTAATGTTTGTATAAGCCAGGAATGACCTGGTGAGAGCAGCTGCCAATCTCCAATGTCCCCTGGATGAGGCTGCTTGAACAGCACTGTGGTCACCTTACTGTATGAGGTACAGCCAGCACAATGTTTTCTGTACATTTTCATAAAAGTCAGTATAGACAAGAAACCATTTACAGATGTCAGAGCAATGCAAAAAAAAAAAAAGGAAAACGTCTCTGTTCCCTACCATCTTGTTTTGAGTCACTTGTTTGGTCTTTTTTGTGTATGCAGTTCAATGTCCAGCTTGTCTTTAACCTCCAGTACCACAAAACACACATTTGATACACAGCACGATTTAAAGCAGAGGCTCAAGCAAGGACCCTGTTTCTTTTTTTGTTTCTGTAGTTGCTATTTGAGGTTTCAGGTTTTTTTCTTATTATTTTACATGGCTTATCTGCCTTGAGATGCTGTCGTTGCAGCGTACAACATGCAGCAGTTTCTTTCGCTGTCTGGCAAACGTCTACAAAAATCCATTCGCAAAGCTCACAGAACATTAGACACCTCAGTGTGAGAGTCTGCGGTAATATTCTCCCTTCTCTGGCTGCGTGCCCGCTTGTTCTCCCAGCGACGCCAATCTCTGGGCAAAGGCCGCTCTGACAGATGAGTCTATCAGCCCAGCTCTTCGCAGCCACCCAGGGAGGTATGTCAGAGCCAGAAGAGAGCTCAAGGCCCTCCAACTTTCTTTGTCAAGTTCTCGCTCTCAGTGCCTTTCACAGGTGGCTCTCCATGTTCTCTCTCTGACCCTCGCAACACTGCACCTTGTCCGTAGGGCTGATGTCCTCCAGTAGGGTGCAGTTGCTGATGGTTCCCTTGTGAACCGGGGAGGAGCACTGGTCTGCTTCCTTACTGTGGGCCATACCGTTTTGGCATCCACCCACGAGCATGTGCGTCTCCTCGGGGCTGCAGACAGGGGAAGAGCTTTTGGCGATGTCTGGGAGATGAGGCAGTCGAGAGACGTGATTCAACAGGCTGGCTGTCTTGGTGTTGGGGGTATTGCTGTAAGTGTGGCGGTACTCCTCCTCGATGTTCCTCCCTAGCTTCCAACGCTTCCACCTCTTCAGGATCTCTGACTGCACCTGAGGAGAGACAAAAGCAGACGTTATTAATGTGATAACGGGCGAAAAGTTGGGGGTCGACAAAGGTGTTTGTGTTGTGCAAATGCAGACACTCACTTCTTTGTTGACAAAACAGTACAAGATGGCCACCAAGAGACCCTGTGGAGACAACCAATACTGAGTCAGTCTGATAGAAATAGAATGAGAGTAGAACGGACAACACTGCAAGATACTCAGAGCAGCAGGCATTTACCGTTGCCATTGCAACTGTACAGTGGGCTAACTTCAGTGTGTATCTTCTGTCTTAAGTGTAAAGCCTTACGTCTGCACTTGTCGTCTCTGACTTCTTACTGTCTTCTCTCTGTCACCCTCTTCATCAAGGCGATTCCCCTTGGTGGTTGGCTATAACCTCAACTCACATCATCCGTGTCCTCATTGCAAAAAGGTCACTGTCATTATGTCACAGTGTGACACAGCCAGTTAGCAGCACAGATAGCACATTATACTAATGTAATCCCTCCTGACACTTGAGTAAATACAGGTCCCGGAGGAAGGGAAACTCAGACATGCAGCGACTGGACGGATCGCTGAACAAGCTCATCTTGAACGGCACTTAGACACGATGAAAGAGGAACTTTTTACTGTTAGTTTAGTAAAGCGTGAATGCCAAGATTTGGATTTGATTCGAAGATTGATGTAATTCTTCCACTGAATCTTGTTAGATTCTTGTTAGATTGACTCAAATTTAAGAACTGGTTTATTATCCTGTTAGGCACGTCTTACCCCTTTATCTCCCGCATCCTTCATTTCACACATCTTCTGCACATGCATTATATGCTGTCTTTTTCAATTTTGTCTCAGTACGGGAACTACAGGGGGGAATTATGAACCACACCAATTTCTCAACTCTCATCTACACCCCTGATCTAAGCTGAGTGATGCTGAGTTATTCCATAAATGATGCGGTCTTTGTTTTTGTCTGAATTACCACCTCATGGTTGTATGCCCCTGCGAACAGTACACGTTGCAATTACAGTCACATTCATGCCCGTGCAGACGTAAATGCTACATATTCTAAAATGTGAATGCTTCACACACATCTTCAACCCGGCTGCACAAAAGATCTGTACAAACACCAAAGTTTCAAGGTGGTCATCCAAGGTTAGTGTCACCAATACAGTAACCAACCAAATGTCTTCTCTTCTGCTCCTGAGTCTTGGCGTTCAACAATAAGTGTTTATGCAGAACACTATGATGTCACAATGTCATTTTATCCTGTTTGACATAAAATCTTGTCAAAATTGTCATAATTAGTGTTTGAATTCTTTTGTTAAAGCCAAGAACATGTTTATGAGGTCACAGTGACTTCTGACCACCAAAATCTAATCACTTCATTTTTGTGTCCAAGTTAATGTTTGTGCCAAAATTTAGAAAATTCCCATGGGGTGTTTTAAAAAAGAATTAATGAGACAGAGACAAACATATGCATAACCCAAAAACCAACCTGGAAGGAGGAGAAGAAGAGGTCGCTGAAGAGCTTGGTGAGACGAAGCCCGATGGTGGTTTTAGTGGACTCGTCCGTCACGAAGATGAAGACCATCTGATGGATGCCCAGCAGAGGGATCAGGGTTAGAGTCGACTTAGCCAACCTGAGATGGAGGGGGATGAGAGACGAAGAGAGGGAAAGCACAGAATAAGACGAGAGAATGGTGCGATGTAAATAGCAAAACTGTTGCAACGCTTGAACTCACCTGAATTTGTAATCTGTGTATCTCATTTGGTGCGCTCGAAGTTTTGACACAAGAATGTTGATGATATGGATGAAGATTAGGAAGTTGATCTGTGAAAGAAAGAGACAGCGACGTTGATGATATCAACAGACAAACGGATCTTGAAGGTCATGCAGGTAGTTTTGGTTTCATGTGCAAGTGTTTAGAGACACTGCCAAGCTGAGACTTTGCTCAAACAAAACATACAATAAAAGGTACTTCCAATAACTTCTGCAGGTGAAACCAAAACTACCAATGCGGACTGATTCCCATAGTGGGAAGTGCAAAACATTTTTTGAATCTATTTTGAGTGAACTGACTCTTTAACATTATTACTTAGAGTAGAGGCACATCAGGGAAGCCTCTGACATGAGCTGACATTTAAAGGATCAGCAGATGATGCTCTAATGAAAATCACATATGATGTGACATTTATATTGTAATTAAGTCTTTGCTGGTCATTTGGCTTCGACAAAGGAAGAGAAAGGAATTAATTTGTATGTGTGCAGGCATTTTGTGTTTATTAGAAACACAATGCTACTCCACGTACTGTGTATGTGCCCCCTCAGTGTGCACAGTATCAGCATGAACACTGTATGCATGTTATTTCATGTTTGCCTAGACTTTGATCTTTGATCATTCAGTTACAAAATCACATGCTCTTGCAGCGACACACGCACATACAAGTGTTTACGACTGAGCTCTCTGCTCTGATGTGCACCCTGTTGGGACCAGGACACAGAGGGAAACACTGAAATGGGAAGCAGCCCTCACGTCTCTGCGACAACTCAAACACAGGAATTCCTGTGAGATACAGGCCACTTAGCAAAAAGATTAATGCATGGAAAATGCCAGGATGTCTGTGTAACTGGTCTGGCATAAGAGCCATGACAAATGGGACTTAAATAAAAGCTCAGAACTGACCTTTGCAGAGCACACCTACGATAAAGGGCCTGGTCATGGCGTGAATAGAGTTTAACTGTGTTCGCAAAAATCATATTTCTTTAATCCAAACACTTTTGACTCTGAAGATGTTTCACAGATGTTTCCCCTACAGCACAGACAGCCTTTTACACTTCGTGAATAAATGAGGTGTATTTAATATTGTATACTATATGAATGGGGAAAAGCAGAAACGTAAGAGTGGTGGGTGAATATGAGAGGTTTTAGTGTGAAAGCACTTTTTGTTGATGTAAAAAGAACATATGCATGTGGCATTTTGGATTCAAGTGTTTAGGAAAAACCCGACTGTGATGTGAAAGGAGCTCATGTAATGGTAAATAAGCATGTGGCAGCAACAGAATAAGAGTGAGGAAGGTGAAATTACCACAACTGCCAGCAGTATCGGGGAACGGATGATCCACCAGTAATGCATGTTTATATTTTGGCCCCAGCAGCTGGAAAAAAAAATAAAGAGTTGGAGGGAACATCAGTGAGAGACGACTAGAAACACCTTTCAGACAGGTTCACTCTGACACACAGGCTTTCCTCTCTCTGGCTGATGAAATGCCAGCAACGAACGACACCAGACATCTTTGGGTTTTTAAGCTTTACATAACAACACATTGTGTCTGCGGTTTTAGAAAGCGCAGTTTTAAAATCCCTTTCACCCCCATTACGCCAGACCTTCAGAGACTGCATAATAAAGGTTGGAAACATGAAATATTAAAAACTCCTGCTCTGACTTAGTTTTTTATTACTGGCGTCCTGCAGAGGATAAAACGTGCCTGTGTGAAAAGTTTAATTGCAGCAAACTCTTTGTGTAGTAGTGATGGGCAGAGTTTATAAGTTTATAGGAATGAAGATGAACGTCTGACAAGGGTCTTGGCTCAAGTCTGATTTGGTTGTTCATTCAGCGCTGTTACTGCACTACACCATGACACCTTACAGATTCATGAGCACATGAACGTTCAGCAGGCTGACCCGGTGCATACTGGACACTGAAAAGAGTTGTTAAAAAAGAGTTGTGTGTTCATTTCTGCCCATCCCTGTTGCGCAGTAATTACTTGTTGTATTGCACATGAGCCGCTGAGTATCAACGGGACTCCCGAGAAAGTTTTCACCCCGATGGGCGTGGTTTTGCAGGACCCAGCAGTACTCACCTTGTCAAGCTCCGTGACCTTTGTTCAGAACAGAGATCTGGAATTAATGAGAAGTTGGACTGTGTGGTAAAGTACGAGCTAGTTTTATTTCTACAGCTTGAAAAATGAGGCAAACTGGACAGAATAATACGCACACAGTATGAGCTCAATTTTCTTTGTATATGTGGTCTCACACCTGTTTACATGGATCTGATAGTCTGCCTTGTAAGCCTGTTTGGGCTGTGTACTTTGATGAGAGGTACTACACTGATAACAGAGTACAGAGACCTCTCCATCTCACTGTTTTTTTGCCCTTGGATGTAATTTATTTAATCTAAATGTCTGTGTATTTTCAAACTATTTAATTGTACATATTTTCAAGTGTAACATCATGATGGTCAATTTGAGAATTTATCAGCCGTCGGGTAAAAGTCAGTTAAAAATGTGCAGGGACGTCTAACGTAAGCCACGTTTGTATCTTTATAAATCGATGAAAAACATAACAAGACATCATCTCTGTTTGAAGTTCCTGTTAGGCGTGAGGTCTCTGGTAGGTTTAATCTTGGGGGCATAAGGCACTGCCCCTGGGTGGAATTACAAGTTTTTAGGGAGTCCATCTGTAAGCTATTTTTCTGATAAGAGGTGTTGTTATGAGTGTGGAATTGCCACAAATTAGCTTAAACGTACAATGTTTCGCAGGGTCTGATCGCAGCTATGGATGGAAGGAGTGAAGAAACAAAAGAAGAGAGGGAGACAGAGGACTGTGGACACTTACTCTTGATTTTCATACAAGTATTTAGTGATCACCCAGGGCACGAGGAATATTAACGGGGTACCTGTAAAGAAATGAGAGCTGTCTAAATGCTTAACAGTCATTTCGTACACCAGCCTTGCTGTTTACATTTATTTGATCTCACTGAATTTCCTTTCATGCACAAAGTGTCATACAGCACATAATTACCTTGCATCCTCTGACTTAATATTCCACTCAGACACACCTAAATACACACTCGCAGACACTTAGCAGCAGCTCACCCCAGCCAATGCACAGGTAGATTTTGAAGTAGTTCCTCTCTGTAAACACAGTGATGACCAGGAGGTTGTGGAGGTAGATGCCTTCCACCAGCAGCCAGTAGCTGTTGGCCATGATACTGTACTGCATCATCACCATGGCGATGCGGCAGCTCACCGCCATCTGCGAGATGGCAAAGAGGTTTATTACACACATGATGAAATATCGAGCTATCTGATGCTGAGCGTAATTTAGTGATGTGGATGGTGAGAGCAGCGCCGCAGCAGATGGGAGCTCCTTCTGCCGCCAGGATTCAGGCAATGTGCCAGCAGCCACGACATTTTCCAACAGCAGCAGCTTTTACCTCAGCCACGTCCAGCTGTGACCTCTCAAACAAACACAAGCACTCTACACATCAACTCACATGGCTGACCCTGGCCCCTTTTATAAATAATTAGCAGCTACAATTATCTCTGTGGTTACCATTACCCCTCACAATAGAGTTTCATTGTACTGTTATACAAATCATAATGGTAGCATCACATATACTTTGCTACTATTCTTTGTACAATCTTTGATAGACCTTGTGCAGTTTGATGTTTTTGTGTTCTTTTATTATGTGCAATAATCATAAGGTATACTATAGACTGTATGGGGTGCACAAGCATAATGGCTGCATCAAATAAGCAGCATTATAATGAGTACTTTGATGCAGAGCAGTTCAGATGCAGATAATTAAATTATTAAAGACACAAAAGCAGCTTTAAGTGCTTTCTAGTTCTATTTTGTTTGCCGCTGTCCCAAATTTTTCACTTTATAAAAATTGCTGCAGTGAGGAGGGAGGTTTAATGTTATATTTTGCTGTTTAAAATTTCAAAACTCTCTCTCTTTCTTCCCCAAAAAAGACACATAACTCTTCCCGTAGCAAAAAGAGAAAAACAAATGACTCCCTTTGTTGTTCAGCTACAGATCACCGCTGACCTCGTTGTTGACCAGCAGCTCCACTGGAGGAATGGACGCCTGGGGAAATCCCTGCTCCTGGTCTCTGCCAAGGTCCCGCAACAGTATGTTGGCCTCCAACAGAGCGTCTTTAATAAGGATGGACAGCGCTCGCAGGATGAAGGAGGCAAACAGATTCATGTGGATGTTGTTCCTCATGCAGTGCAGTTTTCTTATGAATGAGAGGCAACAATGATCAGTCATTTTTCACCGTAATAATAGACGTCAATTGCAATATAGCTTTCACCACTGTTCTGATTTTTGAAGATGTAAAAAAACTAACATTATGCTGCAAACAATTAAAAAAACATGTTAACTTCGAGATGAGGGAACCAGAAGTGAAAAAATGCTCACACATTTCTGTGTTTTAGGACAAATTCCTGCTGCAATTTATCAATTTAAATGCAAGTTTTCCCTTTACAGCTACATCAGAATCTACTAGAATTGTTATCTTATACTTCTTAGAAATTATTTCAACGAAAAATCATCATTACCTAAAGAATATGAGGATACCAAGCGCCAACACCAAAGCCACCAGTGATAAGGAATAGCCCACTGTGTACATGATCCGAATATGGCCATAGTACTGCTGCATATTAAAACACAGAAAAGACACGTTTAGATGTATTTCCTATGTCAGATTTAACAGGAACATCTCATACGTGCTCTTTAAATGCTTCTTTGTTTCTGTGAAGAATAACGAGAGATATTTCTTACCTGACTTGGATCAATAGGGTCACACTCGCTGGTATTCTTCGTAGTCGCCCACTGGCCGTTTGCATCACAGTCCTGATACACCATGCCATGTTTGACTTAACACACACAGACACACACAGGTGGTCTCTGTGATTTACAGGAGGCTTCAGTCATCACACACAGCTGTCAGCAAGATAACAGCCATACAGTGTGTATCTGCTGACCCAAGTGTCTCTTACCTTTATGGTACCACGGCAGATACCAAGGACATGGCACACTGACAGTGGTGTTGGGGAGTCCATCAGGCCAACAGGCGTAATTGTCAAATTCCCTCTGGCACATGAGGCCTGGAGATGAAACAAAAAAAAACTTAATATGGGTTGTTTTTTTCATACAACAGCCCTCACACACCATGTTTTTGTCTGTATCTATAGCCTGGAGTGTTCTGAGGCATTGAATACAGTAGCATGTCTTTGAAGTGATGGCTGCTGGTAGCCATTATGGCGTCTGTACACATCGTGGTCTTTCATCTTGACTTCAGAGTCCATCGATGACTTCTTTCTGCTTACACCACACCTTTCATCTTCTCAACAGAGGATGTAAACAGCGCTGGCTGTCAGTGTATGGACAGGATGTTCAGGTGTTAAAAGTCCCATCTCCTCTACACCTGCTAATTTGCTGTTACACTCATGGGGGTGACAGGACGGGTGTATGAGTGCCACAGAGTGGTGTGATTTTGTGCGCAGTGTGGGAAGCGGCCTTTTTTTCTTTATTGCAAAGTTGGAGCGTCACTGTTCCTCACCTCTAGTCCACAAGCTAACAGACTATAATGTAACTGAAGGGCAGCATTCTCCGTGCAGTTAAACGCCGCTGATGGAGCGAACTGGATCCAGAGAGCAGAAAGTGTGGTGCAGCAAATAGAAAACTGTGAGCGGCTGCAAGCAGAGTGATTATACAATGGTTTGAGCAGGGAGCGGAAATTGCTGCCGCTCCACAGTCTGGTGACAGCGCGACCTAATCATTACCAGCTCTACTGCATTAGGTAGTTGCCACTGCACCACAAGGTGAGGGTGAATGCTGAATTTCTCTCTCATGTGAATTCAAATGATATATATGAAAAATATCTTTTGTATATCTAACATCTAAGGAATGTTGTCAGGGCACCAGAGATGATTTAGGATTCATAGCGTATCATAATGCTGCCCTTCAATGTTTCTCTAGACAAAAACTTTAATGCCTACAATCTTTATTAATTGCAGAGGGTACAGTCAATAACAGGTGGGATTTGAGATGGGATTTCAAGGATGTTATGCTGTCGGACTGTCGAATGTGTGGAGGTAGGGAGTTCCAGAGTCTGGGGGCAGTGCAGCTGAAAGCCCTGGCACCCATGGTGCTGAGGCGTGAAGTGGGGATGGTCAGGAGCGCAGCAGAGGAAGAGCGCAAGGAGCGGGAGGGGGTGTACTCCTGGAGGAGGTCAGAGAGATAGGTGGGGGCTAGGTGGTGGAGGGCTTTGAAGGTGAGCAGAGGGTTTTTGTAGTCAATCCGGTACTGAACAGGGAGCTGGTGTAGTTGGATGGTGATTTGGTGCAGGTGGCGATCCGGGCAGCAGAGTTTTGAATGATTTGAAGCCTGTTAATGAGTTTGGTGGGAAGGTACTGCATTACAATAGTCAGTACGAGATGTGACAAATGTATGGACCAAGGCTTCAGCGCTGGACTGGGACAGTTAAGGACAGAGTCTAGAAATGTTGCAGAGAAAGAAAGCACTCAGGTAATATTGTACTCTTGGTTAAAATAACTGTTACGTACATAAACTATGTAAAGACTAAAAGTAGGCTGAGTTAGAAGAAGTCAATGTTGGCTTTTAGTTTCACACAGGACATGAACAGAATGAAAGTTGGCCTTGGCCTCTGACTCGATAAGTTAATTATACAGTTTAGTTTTTAAATTTGGCCCATGCCATCAGTTCTCACTTTAAATCCTGTTGTATGCCCAACAACTGCATCTGAGTGTAGCCCCTTGACCTCCCCTCTCAACTTCCGTTGTTGTCACAGCCACCAGAATTATCAAACGCAAACCCTGTGGAGCAGCATCCACGTCTCCTTCCTTTAAGAACAACCAGGTAAAGATAATGTTTGCAAGCATCTGCATTGTTCTTACTAGTATGAAATTAAAACACTTTTAAAACATCTCAACATAGCCTAACATAGGCAACAACACAGCATTTTGCTTAACAACAAGTAAGATAGCTTGGTGTAAAATCACACTGGCTTTCCCACTTCTATATGTCTTGAGATGTGTTGAGTGGTTATTGTATAGACCACTAAAGCGTTCAGTGTGGAATTGTTCTCTGTCGTTACCTGTTATTGATGAATGTAGAGAGGGAATGTGTAGGTGTAGCAGCTCCAAGGTACATATAGTACAGGCCTTGAGAGAGCTCATATGTGAGCCAGACAGACACCTTCTCATTACTGTGCACAAATGTTCTGTCTGTACATAGTCCTCAAGAGCCTTTCAGGTGCTTATAGAAACTTATGACACATAAAACTTTAAGCGCACAGTTTTTCTTGCTCGCAAAGGTGTGCCCTTCTTATCAGCTTGAGCACCTGCCCAAAATGTCCCTGCATGTCCCAACCTAACTTCTCTCTTGAATACCTACGGGGTGGTAACACTAGAGGTATGCTATACAGGGTTGTCAATAACTCTTTGCTAACAAGCTCGCCAGCTAAAGTGAAAGAGAGTTGCTCTTGTTTGGCATTTTCTGTGTCTCTTGGATGCTTGCTCTTAATGGTCTGGAACCTTTTATAAAGCCCTGTCCTCACCTGAGTGCTGTAGGGGTACACATCTAAACACAGAAAATAAGGAAATACAGACAGAGGCCAGAGTCTCTGCAGAAAAATACACTGCCAAACACTGGGTCATAAGTGACGAATGAGAGGGATTACTGCACATTGTTTTTTAGAAAAATCCTGCATTAACCACCGCCCATTGCGTGACAATGTTGAACCAGGGAATTCATGTCTCCACCAGGACAAAGAATCCTAATTGACTTTCGACTGGCACTGTTTCCGTGGTGCTGACATGTAGTTTCAACACAATACGTTCCACCACCGTGTCATGCTAATAGTGTTAAAAGATCATCAACATTTTTAAGAATCTCTGTGCGACCAGGTTGCAAAGAACACAAATGACGAAGACTTTCTTTACGCTTTATCCATTCACAATTCTCTCTCCATCTCTCTCACTTTTGTCCATTGAAAATGAGTTACATGTTAAGCTGCTAAGCTCACCGGTGCTTGGCGGGTCTTGGCTGATGTTGCGCTCACACTCCTCCTCGTACAATCTCCAGCTCTCCTTCAGCTTATCCAGAGAAGCAGCAGGAGACACCTGAGGAAACAGTGAGGCACATGCAACAAAAACCTCCAGTTTCATGAGGAGGGTCTGTTATTCGTGTATTTCTCGATATAGTGTGAGCAGGTGGGCAAGAAAAATGTGTGCTTCACACAAACAATGTAGACAGAATGTGTGCAATAACTGAACTGTCATTCATTTGTTTCACTTCAGTAGCTGTAAACAACTCATCCTCAGGATGGGGATATAATCCATCAGGGTGATGCTGTGTCCTGATGTGTTGTCTGTATGGGGGGGGGGGGGGCTTGTACTAATGTATGGACAGGCTGATTTATTGCACACTGTAACACTCATATCATTAAAAAACAGGGACAGACAGTTTGTTTAGGCTCCCACACCACGACTCTCTGGCTTGTTTCATAAGGCAGCAGCGCTAAAGAAACAACATCCACCTCCACGCTGTAAAGGTCAGTGACTAATGGAAATTCACAGACTTACATGGAGGCTGTTTACCTATGGGAAAAAGTGTGAATATGACATGTATATGTGCCTCTTGAAAGTGCAAGCTCTCTGGACGTACCTCGATGCTGCAGGAGACAATCAGCATCGCCGAAAGGAGGAACAGCCGTGACATCCCTTATTCCTGCTGGTGGTGCTGGGAGGGGATACTGCAGGACGGGGAAGGGTTTTCACCTCATAAGGGGGCTTATCTACGCTCGCCACACTGCCTGGATGACACAGAGACACACAATCCATCAAAGCTCATTGCAAACACACCACTTATTGCCTCGACTGCACAAATCAAGAAGACCAAAACAGGAAAAGGCTGGGGCATAATAACGACAAAATTTGAGTTTGCAAGGTGTACAAGCAGCAGGATGGACTACCCAGAACATCACACACGTAGCCAAAAAACCTCCAGGAAATGCTGTTCGTCCCATCAATAAGACAGCTGCGGCTCAGCAGAGCTGTACCCACTCAGGGGACTCACAGTTGGCTGCCGTCCACCTTCATCTTAAAGCCTGTCAGTGTTTGGTCGAGCGTGTGTCAGCGTGTGCCAGAGGTCACTCACCTGTGTATCGATCAAAGGCCGCAAACTCCCCCGAGAGATTTGGTTCGAAGCGGGAGAACGGAACGAAATCTGAAACGTTTCTGCAAAAAACACCTTGACCATGGAAACATTTTTGGCTAAAACGTTTCAAATTCCATTCTGTTCTAGTCTCGTGGCAGAGAGGAGGATGGGCTCGTGTTGACATGTTTGGATTTTCTTTTGTTTACTGAGGCTACGGTGTTTGGGCAGGAGATAAGGGCACAATGCACCATGACAGATGTGCAGTACTGTGTGTAATGTATGTGCTCATGTGAGTTTTTTAGCTCACATTTTGACTGAACATGTCAACAAGCTTCTAAAGTCTAGCCGCCACAAGGTTCCAGTCACAATGTATATGTCCACCCTTATATTTCACAAAGCTTTACTGGAAGTCAGACTTCAGATAATATCTTAATCAAAGAGCCATACTTTCTAAATGGCCTGTTCAGTGTAATGACCACAGGATGCAGTTAGCGTTAGCTGCAGTACAGACTGACTGATTGCCCCGGGTGCCTCAGGGATCAGGCGACCTCTTGTCTGGTCTGACATCGGGTCAAGGCTGCTCCAGCTGAGATCATACCACTGACTCTTTTACCCTTAACACCATCAGACATGTTGGAGTCACAGCTCAGTTATCACTCATATTACACGTTCTGACTTTCACAGCAACAGAAGTGGCTTGAAACACAGAAGCATCTCTGGTATGAGATGTTGGCTTTGATTCAAACACTCAAGGATCGTTTATGGCTCATTAAAAGCATACCGTTCGTGCTTTACATGAATGTCATGAAACAAAAACAACAGCCAAATCGTGTCAATCACAGTGCTAAATCAAACATCTGTTCTGTAAGTGCAAGTTCTTACCAGAGAAAGTTCTCAGGCATCATTCTGTAAGTGCATGATGTTTAAGCATGAATCTGGGTGCAGATGAGAGGCTGACATGCATGTGGGTGAGCACATGCTCCTGCTTACGACATGAGTGTTACGCCAGCGTGTGGCAGTTTTCCATGGGTTTCCCCCTTCTCTTTCTCGCTCCCCTCACACAAACACATATAGAGACTCATTTCCCAACACACCAACCGGCCTGCACCACTTTCTGCAACTTAGCACCGAGTAGGAGCAATGATTAACCAGACCCAGCACTCGGCGCTGCAGGAGGGTGACGAAAGAGACCCTGAGAACGCAAGGCATGAAAAAGAAAGAGTTTCTCAACCCTTTCTGACCAAATTATTATGTCCCCACACACACAGTGGCCATTTTTGTTATCTGTGAATTGTCAACAAAAATGAATAACCCACATTAGTTTGTTTTATTTTTTCATGTGAAAACAACACCTCTTAAACTGAAGCATGTCCTACAGTCAGGTGACTAACCACTAACACCACACTGAAGCCCCCTCTCTGTTTACAGGAATACTCCCCCCACATAATGACCATTTGTTACTCACACCCAGCTAAGTTTAATTTGTAAAGAAAACGTTTTTCTCGCAGGCCTCCACGTTGAATAGAGAATTTTAAAAAAGCGAACACTTCTCATTAATAGCCTGGGCTATTATTTGCTTAAGTGACTTAACAGGTGTCTATATGGGACAGACCTTTAATTCCTTTTACACATAACTGTTGCTCAGCAAATATGGTAAACGCAGTCAAATTGTTTGTATAAACCAGTATGAATTTTTCTTGTATAAAAAATAAGCTTCAAATAATATATTCATTATGAATCATTCCTTTGATCTAGCTCTGGCGGACAGTTTCACGGCACCCGCTGATTACGGCACCTGGCATACTGACACATCACCACTTGTTTTTGTCAAAGCAAAATTCATTTGGATTGATTTTAACAAAAAAACACCTTTGATTCTTTTGATCGGTAAACCCTTACGGACTAAAGGAAAATAAGGCGTCTTTCACAACTATTTAACCCTTTGAACTCTGACCTAATTGGTGCAAGAAATGAAATGAAAATGAAAAATAAATAGATAAATAAATAAATATACATATAATTATATATATATATATATATTTTATATGGAAAAGAAGAAAAAAAAAGCTAGGAAAAAAAATATACTAATAATTATTATTTGCATTATACTTCAAAATCCAAGAGTTATTATAATTTTTAAGCACTTTTTCCAGGTTATTTCCTTCTTTGTTTGTTTTTAACTTTATTTATTTATTTTTTACTTATTTTCTTGCATTTAATTTTCTCTTTTTACTAATTTCTTGCTGATTTTTTTGGGTCGTCTTTTTCGCTGCTCATTGCCTTTTTCCCATGTTTTTACAGAAATTAAGTCAGTTTGCTCGGGTTTCAAAGGGTTACAGAACTTGCTTGGCAATCAGACCAGGCATCTAACTGAGACAGGCGTTTATTTGTTAAAATGTGTTGTCACACCGGGCTAATGAAAGTGCCCCGGGCCTCTAATTGGGAGTGGGCTTTTAATTGAAGTTTTACGATATTGAGTCATATGCTCAGTATCTCCCAAACACTTACATTTTCACTAACACCCTTCTATTCAAAACACTTTCACATTCATGTAGCATGCTTTGGCAAGTGCGTGCATCTAAACTCTGCTCAAGCTTTCAACTGGGTCGCCCAGGCACACTACTCATCCATGTGTGAGACTATTTATGCAGAAGTGTTTGTTTTTTAAATGGTGTTTTGATATAGTTTTGCTGTTGTTAAACACAGTCCCCCTTTAACTTTAATTCATCAAGAGTTTTCTCTGTTTTTGTATTCCTCATTTAACATGCTTTCATGAATTCAAGGTAATGCAGTGAGGGTGACATACATACGTTCCTTTAATCTTACTCCCTGACCATCACACCAAAGGTCCTTTCCTTACACTCCTTCAGATTATCACATCTCATGTCACAGATGTGGCAGTTTTCTGCTTTGTTTCATATTGCATCTGTATATTTTTAGATGTAGCATCAGTAAATGCCCCAAAGCTAAACTCAAAATGAGGCTTTTCCTGGGAAAAGCATTCACTGCTTGTAATGCTCAAACAAGAAAAGCCAGAACATGAGAGGATTTTTAAAGTCACACCCTGAGGATATATGACCGTAAGTCTCTCGTGCTTTATTTGTGCAGATTTGTCACGTACGAGTGGATGCTTGGTTGCCTTTGATGCACGATGAGGGGAATCACTTCAGCCATTTGGTGGGGGCTGGAGTGGAACTAATGGGCTTGAAGGTGTGAGGCTAATTAGGCTTGTATATTCTGCTGTTGTGATATCCTGCTGGACTCCCACTAAGCTGTGAATCGGTCGGTCTGCTGAGGATCCAGACCAATCGAGGTCCTCAGGAACATGTGTTGTTTTGCCCCGCTAGCTCTCTGTCTGTTCCAGGAAATAACCTGGAGCCCTGATCGCTATTGCTGAACATCTGATTTAAGAGGTGGAACGACAGCGGAGAGTCAGGCAGAGCCAGAGGGATTGCTCGGATAGTTTGGGCCTTTTGCCTTTGGTGTTTTTCATCCTGAAACAAGTTACCAAACTAACATATTTCACCTTGGCCTGGCGGTGTGTTCAACGTGTGAAAAATGATGTAATGCTTTTTTCCCCCCAGACAACTAAAGGGTCGTTGCTCCCATTTATTGCAAGGACAGACAGCTATGTGTATGAATAATGCCTGGTCGTTTTATTTATGTTTGTGCGCAAAATACACTGACAATCAAATGAATGACGCAAATTCCCTGAATGTCCCAAACAACATAAAAACTGCTCTTTGTTCAAGTGCATGTTGGATGGCTCAATACAATGCCCACTAACAATTACTGTTGTTTGTTCAAGAGTACTTACCTTTCATTTGATTACACTGTCTAACAAATAAAATTAGAAAGGGGGAGTACGCATGCATGAATGCGGGCCGAGGGGAGAGCAGCAAGGATTAAAAACAAACCTCTTGGAAAACACAATAACTGTCCACTTCACAAAATGCCCCCAAGCAACAATCCATCATCCACATTTCCAGATGCAGAGGTGCACCAGTGAGTTGAGGCCAACTATACAACTATACCTTGCAATGATGCGGCCTTTGTGCATTTATCAATACTGAAGCAACATTCACTGACCTAGCTTTCTAAAATATGTAACAGAGGCATCAACCAAACAGATGCAGCACAACTCTACAGCCACTGCTTTGTATATTCTGTCTGCTCTCTGTTCTTTGGCTAAATAAGCCACGGCAAAGCGCATCACGCTCATACCTTAGGGCTGCAGATGTTACTCTGAGCATGACAGTGCTGGATGAGAGCCTCACTATCTGATAATAGGGTGAGGCAGAGTTCAGAGGAGACAGAACATCGTGCTGCGACACATTCTGCAACTTGGCTGCCACAAGGAAGACGGGCTATCGCTAAGATCTAGGCATTGCACGCTGCAAGACAAACCTGATCTCTGATTAGCAAGTACTCTTATCTGTCTTATTTGTTATTGGACAATAAGTTCCATCAACTTACTTGACTTCTTGACTCTGAAACTGCTGGAGCGTGGGTTTTCTGTGCGGCAGCTGTGTGGCAGATAATGATCCGTGCAGCAAACCTCGGTTCTTATTCAATCTAAGTCACTCTTTCTCTCAATGAGATGTTCTGTAACCATTAACACGGCATCTTGATGGATTAACTTGTGTTGGGTGCATTTCAGCTGTTGTCCTTTTATCTGATCACCAACTACCTGTCTGCTTTAACTCCAGTGAGTGATTTTCCCAGAAACCCTCTGGAAACATGCCAACATTTTGGAAACCCACTCTGAACTAGTTATGCACGGTACATTACCAACAGCTATTCCCAAAAAGTGTCAGCGCGTTTTTGAGGGGGATGTTTCTTCAAAACAAACAAGATTTGAATCACAAAATCAACCTCAATACGATCAAGGCAAAGTTACAGCTCATATCACTGTGACTCAACAGGAAATTCATCCTAACTAAAGCTTCCTGTTGTTGTCCTACTTTACCAACTGACATATCAGCAAATTATAAATAAAAGTGGATCAGTGGTTTCATTTGCAGATTCAGCAGCACACCGAAAATGTTACCAAAAAAAAAAACCAAAAGCTCCTGAGTTCTTCCAGAGAGCCTTTTGTAGCTGAAAGTCCTTCAGCTGTAAAGATTACAATTACACAAATCAAAAGGGAAGCTCTCCCTCAGCTGCTCACTGAACTCAGACTAACAACAAAAGCCTTTTTCTTTCTGGAGTGTGCATGTGTCAGTGTCAATGTGTGCGCCCTCTGTGTCATCCAAACACATATTGAATATTTTCTTTCTGCAATAAGTCTCTGTCTGTGTGACTGGGATTCAATGTGAATATAGCAAGAAAAAAATTCCTGCTGCGCTTTGATTCTGAGAAACTGCTTCTGAGACTGAAAGTTTACTATTGACGTTTCAGATTGCTAAGATGCATTTTGCGGTTCAACTGCGTCAGAACTGTGCTGCAGTAATGTGAAATGCACCATCGCACAAGAAAACAAAGCCAGGAGAAATATTTACCTATAGAGAACAGAGCTTACAAACTTTTGGAGGAGATTTTACTGTAACTGTCAGGGCACGTCTACATGTAAACAGATGATGGATATTTTCCTCTACGTTTTGGCCTCTTGTCCATGTTCAATCAGAGTTTGCCAAAGGAGCTCACTAAGACATATGTTTTTGAAAAGCGCCTTCCATGGTGTACAAATTTCTAGGTCAGGGGTGCCAAACTCATTTTAGTTCATGGGCCACATACAGTTCGATTTAGGCCCATTCCCATTTCTACCCCTTAAATCTTCCACTTGGTATTGAGTGCCAGTGTTTGCAAGATAACACTTGATGAGGGAAATGAGAAATATTAGAGTTGAGATCTTTCCCTAAGAAATGGGACACCACTTCATGCAAATTGGCGTGACTGACATGCAGGCATACGTCACGCGTAGTGGCAATGCAAGGTACAGGTAGTCATTTCGGTTTGAAAACTCCAGCTCCAGCGCTTGTGTTTTGGCATGTGCTATGTTTATTCTTCTCCGTCTTCTAGTTCTGATCTATTTTGTTTGGGTAAGCCGATTTGTTTAAATATTTTGACGCTGTGTTCAACCGAGTTGCTGATGACTTTACGGTAGTCCAACCATCTGTTTTTTGTATAGCCTTCATTCCGATCGTACAGTAAAAATGTTTTCCAAAACTTGCCGAAGTTGCTGACTTCGCAAAGGTGTTCTGGGAAATATCATCTTTCACTTCATTGAAAGCATGGGTCGGGGCTCCCTTGGAATCTAGGGCAGATTTTGAATGTTGGAAACCACTTCCACTACCTCAGTTCTGTTTTGGGGCGCCACTTTGATCTCAGATTGGCCAAACGAATAGAACAATCGCACAATAACTCTCCAATGTTTTCCCTTTTTTAGTGTAAAGAATTACAAGTACATTATGTAGACATTTATCCTTTCACAAACAAATGATCAGAGTAAGATGTCTCTGTCTCTACATGTGCATTTATCCAGACATTTCCTGATACAGATTCTTTTGAACTGAAGCTGCTGGCTGACAATATTTTGCACAATGTTCAGTATCTTTAAATCACATCACAATATGTCTTCATTGTTATGTCAGAGAACTGTATTCTTGTCAGGGTGAGAAGGCCTCTAAGGCAGAATGTTACTTGGTGTAGGCAAAACATTGTTTAACTTGCTCCTGAAACCTGGCACCTCTTTATCTAGTCCTCTTGAGGGATGGATTGGACCCTTTGGCAGGCTGGTTCTGGCCCACAGGCCATATGTTCGACACCCCTGCTCCGGTTACTGTTTATCTCTGTGGACCAAGCAGCAACCTCCATGACTGAAAATTCACCCATGCCCATTTTTGCTTAGTGTAATAATAACCAAGAAACAATAACGACAATGGCGGATGACCAGTTTGTTCTGTTAGCACCGCTTGGTCTAATGACTACTTTAGACTCAAACTATTTCTGGACCACTTCACGGACCAACGGAGGCATCTTCTGTGCCCATTTGTATTTGGTCCACCTCAGCGTCTGTGGTTTTGGATCAAGCTCACTCGAAGCAGCAGATGGTGGGATAACTGTAAGAGTGGGATTGTTGTCTGTGAGGAGGGGAAGGAAAAGAGTGAGTGTTCTCTGAGTGTGCTCCTCTGTTAATATCAAAGGGAAGTCAACAGTGATGAGAGGGTGAGAATAACAAAGTGGTGGTGCTCTGTACACTAATAATGTTCCATACATATTCCCTTTTCTCTGTCCCAACCAACACAAACACGCTTGTCTGCCGCTACAGAGTGCTGACAGATGTGCGCTAAAGGGTGTAAAGTGTATGCAGTTAGTCTATGATCTGTATACTTTACTGCCTTTGCAATGAGGAGAGTCTGCAGAAGACAGCTAATTCTTCTAGTGTGGACAGAGGTGTTTTGTAAAATGAAGGTCACGTGCATAATGGAGGGGTGAAACAGCCATCTTCATAAATATCTGTATGTAGACAGGGTCTGTAAGATCGGCACCCCCACCCTCAATCTTTGCTTCTTTACACCTGCTACATAAAAGTCATTGCATGAGGAGGAGAATCCACTCATTCCAGTGATGAGTTTGACCATATATAGTTGAAGGCTTCTAAAAGATGTAGCTATGTCACTCACACCAAGTCTACATAATCCAGGACGTGCCTGTGAGGGATAGCACCTCCTGTTACAACATGTATATACACAGCATATACATAAAGCTAACAACCACATTACCATGCTCATCACGGTCGTAGCCTAATTTGGTCAGTCTGTCTTTCTGCAGGATTCAGTTGTCAGGTCTGTTAGTGGATACGTCATGCACTGCTCGGCTAATCGTTCGCTGCGTGCTGGCATTTCTCTGCGAAATGGCGTTTGGAAAATGTGTCACATCAAAGATTTTGCCCGCCCCTCCGCCCTTTAACACAGGCTTCTACATTTTACCTTTTCCACGCCTCGGTAAAATACGACAATTTGCTAGTGTCCTTTTTTTTCCTGGCCTGCTGAAATATTCCACAACTGGGCTTCAGCCGCTCTCACATGCCTGCATTTTGAGAAGCGTGCTCAGAAAAGTCAACGGGACACTGTACTTCACTGAATATGCAAGTCAAATGTGTCGGCTGGAGGACTGTACGACATTTTGTTGAAGGACTGACACTTCTCACTGGAATATGCAAATGGTCACTAAAATGTGCTTTGTAGTAGTCACAGAAAAAATATCACATCTTTTTCAGGTATTTCACTCTTCTTCTACGACATCTATGAAACAATAAACGTGTACAAATACAGTGAATCCCCAGAGGAGTTTTTACTGGGAGGAAAACACACAGTATTTACAGCCTCCAATCAAAATATGCAAGGTTGTTTTATTGTCCAACACTCATGTCACACACTTTGTATTGTGTATTATTGAAATAAACTGGATGTTATTGTGTCATTCTCACGCTACATATGACAGGAATGATAATGTGTTTGTGAGATGCATGGGTGGATTATAAATGGAGTGTTAAGCCAAAAACACAACAAACAAACACACAAAAAAGTGGTGCAGTTTTCAGCAGCTGTGTTATATATCTAACCTCTGAGTTGCTCAAAATGTTTGTCATTGACCCGGTTACAATGCCACAGAGCAGACCGCGACTCATCTGCGTCCCATATGGGTCACGGCTCCAGCTGACCCTGCGGCTGCATGCTCCAAGCCTCCTCATTATTCACAACATTCACATTTCCTATTCAGGGGGTTACGTCTGATGACTGTGGGCGGGGAACAATGACAAACACTTGTATAACATTGGAGATGTACCTGTATTGTGTGAGGGTGAGTGTATGGGGGCTTTTCTGTGTTGTACATGGGCATGTGTGTGGGAAGTTCATACACTCTTTGATGAGGTGTGTTAGACCTGTGAGGCAACAACAACCCTACAGGGAGCCTTTGATTATCAGTTACCATGTTCACCAGCCTACACTCTTGCTACTGTTTCATACACTGAGCTGCCCAGTGTAAAGATTTATATGTAGCAATCATCACTGCAGGGGATGAACCCAGATTTGACTTTTTTAGATTAAAGAATATTATAAATTAATTATAGCTGCTCCTGCGCAGCAATGGTCAGGGCCGGGCTCATAATATACAAAGGACAGAAAAAACTCAAGAACAAGAAAGTAAGAATAACATTAACTGCTGGCAATTATTAACAAACTGGCCTGATCTAGCTTAAAGCTGAACATTATCCATGGTGACAAAGATGAAAACATTTTTTAAAATGTAAAAGTAGCTATTGGATAGACTCTGCACATTGACTGATAGCTAAGCCAAATAAACAGGGAAAAGAGACCAAGGCTTGAACTCACAACTTCTGAGACTGAGGTCTGTCCTCTATCTCACTGAGCTAATTGGCAAGTGACAGTTCATGTGTGGCTTCACAAATTGACTAAGCCAAGCATCAGGGTGCCAGACATTAGCCATCAATGCCATGGAAAAGCACATTTCAAAGTGAAAGTTCCAAAGCTGTAGCACATATGGTTGATTTGTTATAAATTTTCAAAGTTTTGAAATTTAGAGGCTTGCTGTAGCGCCACCATCAGGACTATTGTCTTGTATTTCCAGTTGAGGACATCTGGCATGGCAAGGCAAGGCAAGGCAATTTTATTTATATAGCACCATTCATACACAAGGCAATTCAATGTGCTTTACAAGAGAAAACATTAAAGGAACAATAGATCATTAAAAACAAAAGCTAAAAGCAAGACAATAAATAGTTAAAAACAGTGCAGAAAATGCATTTAAAAGCAAACATAAAGCCAAAGCAACAGCAGACAAATATAAAAGCAATAGCTACAGATTATCCTAACAATAAGTTACATATCTAGTTCACTGGTAAGCTGCAGTAAATAGTAATGTTTTAAGCCCTGATTTAAATAAGCTGACAGTTTCAGCCGACCTCAGATATTCTGGAAGTTTGTTCCACAGGCGGGGAGCATAGAAACTGAAGGCTGCTTCACCGTGTTTGGTTTTGAAACCTGTTCCAGATGATCTGAGGGGTCTGGATGCTTCATAACGTACAAGTAAATCAGATATGTATTTAGGCCCGAGACCATTTAGTGCTTTATAGACAAGTAACAAGATTTTGGCATGGGACCGGACCTTTATGAAAAGTTTGGGTAGATTTCTCTTATGGAAATGTTGCACGAGCTGAGGCTTTAACTCACAATCTTCAACACCAAGAACCATCCTCTATCTCACTGAGCTAATTGGCAAACAGAAATGTCACATGTAACTTCACAAATTGACTAAGCCAGTCACCTGTGTGCAAGACAGCAGCTGTTAGTGTGTAAAGGCAGATTTCAAACGGCTGTCAAAAATTCAGTTATTAAGACAAAAATCTGAAAATACACAAATTGATACGGTTGATTTCTTGTGAATTTTCAAAATTTTGCTGTAGCGCCACCATCAGGACTATTGGCCTGTTTTTGCAGCTGAGGCAATATGGCATGGGACTGGACCTTTGTGCAAAGTTTGGTGATTTTTCGCGCATGGGAAGTATGATTTCCTCGGAAGGAGAAGAAGAAGAAGAAGAACTGATACATATTCAGTGAGCGTTGTCAGAGGGAGCCTGACATCCAAGATTTGTCATTGCCTGCAACTGCTTTTTATAATAATTATGCATGTGACATTAAACGAACTGCATTCAGAGCATTAATATAGCAGCAGACCACTATTTACCATGTAAAGATATGGTGGAGTAATGGTGTCCTGAGCAGAGAATGAAGTCACGCTACCTCTGCTTGTGTTGTAATCAGGGCTTCCCTGTGGTTTGTTGTGGTAAGCTGGTCTGGCATGTGTGCATGTGTGTATCTCACTGGCTAACTCATCACCGCCACATTGCACTTTGCTCATAAAGTGGTTACTACGGAGTCATCACAGAAGTGAAGCACCCACCCTCTGGCTCACTCTGGTTAACATTGTTAATATCTTGTTGTGTATTATATTCTTGCTCCAAACAGTGACCAGGGCTTGTATTTCATCCACAGACCCAGCGTTAGCCATTCTTTTTTTCTCTTTGCTATTTTTGAGAGACAGTTGAGGCTATTTAAACATGTCACTGAATTGTCAATTAATGTTGACACTAAATAATGATGAGGAAGCCCATCTGATGTCACCACAACCCACTTGGAAGCGATCAAGCACTCTTTGGCCCAACTCCAGTTATGGGTCATCTGGTAGGTGACTAAGCACAACTTGGCAAAGGACATGTAAATCAACATGGCATCATTAGGATATGATATGATACGATGCGATGCAATGCAAAGTGATGCAATACGATACGATGTGATATGATACAATATACTTTATTGTCCCTGTAGGAAAATCTGTCTTGGACTCAGGAGCTGCACAAGCATTGCTGCCTTACAATAACAGTCCAGAAGAAATGGAAAGCACACATCATAAAAAAACATAAAAACACATACTACACATAGCAGCAGTGCACATCAGCCACTAATGTATTGCATATAACCAAGCACACAAAAGAGCACCATACGCAAAACACAACACAACCCCTTAATATCAAGCGACATTATATAAAATCTGAAAATGAAAAAATGATTTGACTTGATGCGGCCAAAACTGGCAACGGAAAAGCCTTAAAGGAGGGTTCATATATCACCCAGGTCCATTTAGGCTACTGGCTGATATTTGCTTATATATTGTTTTCAGTGTTCTGCCGGCTCATAAGTAACAAAAAAATTGCAGTACATAAATGTCATATTAGGTCTGAGGTAATTCAGCTGGAGTGAAGTGACTGCATGACAATGAGAACACTGAAAACTCAGTGTTTCGACAGTGAAGTGTCCTGCTTAGTATGTATTGTGGTCATAAATCTGTACTGGGATCTGCATCAAGTCTGTCTGTTTTTCATATGTGTTTGCATTCTAAACAAACATCAATATCAGTCTCAGAAATCCACCATGGGCTGTACTATGGTCAGTGGCGATCCTAAACCCTGGTGAAGTTCCAGGCAAACAAGCCTATCGAGGCCCCCCAACACCAGGTTTGGTCATGTCATTGTGCTAATATAACGTGGCTGTGTTTTCTTTAAACCAATACATAATTAAAATGTGAATAGTAAAGTCCCAAAAACATCTAATACAAACAATAACTTCATCCTCTCGCTCCTCAGTCACTGATCATGACAGGAAGCAGGGCTATGTGCTGGAAAACTGGCATTTCTGTTGGCTGTACAGTTTTTTTCCTCTTTGTGGATAACCACTATGTATTTTGGCAACTGTAATAATAAAGCACATTGCAGTGCAATTTCGGTGTCAAATATTACAGGTTTTTTTTTTCATGTATCAAATCTACATGATGCCGTCAGTTCTTCCATGCTGTTTTTGTGACTTTAACATACAATTTGATCTTACTGCTTATTGCTATAAGCTTTTCAACCCCTAAAACGGATGCCAAGCGGGACACGTTGATACACAAATTCCCCAAATCAATCCATCCATGAATGAGAGGGGAATGTGTTCCTTCCCCCAAATACAACATCATCTGCCCTCAGCTGCTTATTTCAGCTAATATATATTCAAGGGGTGATTTGTCAGCCTCGGCACTAAAGCAGCACTTTCCTCCTGGGAGGACCTGTTTGTGCTCTTCATCACAAAACTGTTAAGATTTCCATTGCAAGAGGTGCACTGCTTTTAAAGAAAGGATTATATTGATCATGAACCGAGCCCAACCAGTCACGCCTCCTGATAACACAAGCCAGCGGTTTCCAACTATGCCTTAGCCGCTAAACCACGAAATGAACAAAGATAACTTCACTGAGATTAAAACCTGATTTTGAGACAACAGTGTAATTACAGTTTGAACAAAGAGCAGGACCACCATCCAGCAGATCCTGTCTGCGGTCTGAGCTTGGCAGGAATAAACCTGTTCAAGCTACAAACAAGAACACTTGGCTTATTTGTCTCTGCCTGTGTACTCACTGATATTCAGTGATTTCGCTGGCACACAAATGCAGGGAAAAGGACGTGAAGACATATCATCATTTGTATTACTTGCACTCACTGTTTCTGTGGTAACCCCACTTCAATTTACATCTCAACAGCCGTGAAGCTGGCCCACACAAGGTCCTCAGCCACTGGCATCACTTGTTACACATGTGTCAATACATCGTCTATACAATATATATAGTATGCCAAGAATCATTATCTGAGAAACTGCATTGAAAGGTACTTGAAATACGCTAATGGAGGTGGACAAAAACAATGCATGGATTGAACGGTAAAAGTGCACCTAATTAACTGGTTACTCAGATTTGTAAGTAGGGCTGTACTGAATGTCTCTTTTTAAATTTGAAGCTTCTTTTGAGGGGTTCAAAGGAAGCTTTGAATGGCTCATGATATTTTATGATTTCATCACCCTAAAAAAAAAAAGAAAATCCCAAAATAAAATCCTCAATTTGAATAAAGTGATTCATACGTTAAATGAGTAAGCCTTTTTTTTAATCAAATCAACCTTCTTTAATCAATTTAACTTATTTGTTTTGTCCACATAAACACATGTATGCAGCGGGCTAACCCAGTGACTGTAAATGAAAATGGACAGCATGTCTCTACCTCCTCACACTGTGCAAAACTCAAACTAAAGCATTCCAGATATACGGCCACTGCCATCTTGTAGCATCCTTTGGAGCCAGAGTCTGCACAGTGCGAGCTCCATGTTATCAAATTCCCTTTCTTTTCATAGCATCAAATAACTAATCAAAACCAAACTTATATCAACATGATAAGAACTAGCTAAAATGACAGAAACCATCGTTGGAGAAAACATATTTGATGTGTACATTTTAGTTTTTTTTGTGGCTCATGTCCTGCCTGGGAACATGAAGGGAGCAGGATTAATGACCTTATACTGACGCCAACCACCAGCAGGCTATCCACATGTTTTGGATTCATGTTTGGGGAGCTGTCATGTCCTCCATGTTTATATGCAGTATTATGGGCTAATCAAGTAATGGCATTAAATCATCATTAAATAGTAATTGCGCCTTGTAACATTACGCTACAACAAACATTGCAATAAAACAAATAAAAACTTTTCAAATCAAAGTGTTAGCATTTTTTTTTTTAATCTGAATAGTCCAGTGCAGATGTCTGGTGTGACCAACCCTCACTCAGGGGCTGTAACCTGGGTAACAGTGTTGAAATGTTCAGATCCGGTCCGAAACAACGATATTGTAACTCTAGTTCTGTTTGCACAGGCAGAGCCCTCTACTGGACTCTATAGGAAATACTCTCCTCCAATCATGAGCACGCGATCGCCCACTGAAATTTGCATAAACATAGCCAACAAATCAGGGCGTGCCAATCCAAATGCATGCTGACTAAACAGTATATAAGGGAGTGCCACAATGCCATCAGACATCCTACACCTTCTTCAACGAACATTGTTTCCACATAGGCTTCACCCCCCACTGGACTCTATGGGTACAGTGGCTGGATTCTGATGTATAAAGGCCTTGTTGCGACATAACTTCAACCCAGACAGCGGGCAAATCACTGTTGCTGAGGAGAAAAAGGACGATGGACACCATCATGGTACTCCTTTATATAAATCCAGTTGAAAGCTTTTAAATAAATGAATCAGGATGATATATGCAAATAAAGCGGCAATGTCCTGGGCTGAAAAATGCAGCTCAAAGTGGCTAAAACTGTAGTTCCTTTAGTGGCCACTTGAGGCTGGCTCCAGAAGCCAATCAATCCCCACAGACACCCATATTAAAATGCCAGACTTTACAGCAGAAATAAACATGTTTACAGCCTGGAACAAACAATGGTTTTGGTCTATATAGCTAATTTCCCCCTTCATGACAACTGTACAGGGGGCACATTTTTATATAACTCACCTGTTTACATTTTATTAAGGCTTAAATTCAGGGCAGGGTTGCTTAAGAGACAGGCTGTCTGAAAGGCATCACCACAGTCTGTGAGTCAGATCCCCCTTTTACTCATTCACACCTTCACCCTCTCATCCAAATATGGTCACTTCTGGCTCCAAAAATCCAATATAGAGACGGACGAAATGCTAAACTCGGGGCTTCAAAACGGCAGTCCACAAACAAGTGGTTGGTGCCATCTTAACTACGTCAATTATTTTATACAGTCTGTGATCCAAACCAGTGAGTTGTGACTGTATATTTCCACCAAAAGCATTATATAAAGCACAGCTCGCTAGTAAACATTTCAGAGTTGTCTCTTGAGTATAAAAATGACTGCTCTGTCACAGCAATAAATCTCCCTGTAACGTTCAAAACGACTGCCTGAGTTTTCGTGTAAACAAGCGAGCAAGGAGCGAGGAAAACACAGCAGTTTCAAAACATTTCACCTGTCAGCACTTGCGGGTTCGCATGACAAGTCAAACACACTCAGCTGTCTAGGAATAGAAAACAGTCCTTACTGTGACATTTATTAAAAGCATTATCTTTGCCAAAAGAATACCGTAAGGCTGTTCAGTTTGTAGTGCCAACAGCCTTTTATGTGTGAGAGGATGAGGTTCATTTATTCAGTGATGTTGCTTTAAGTGAATTACAATAAAAGTCAGGATTGGGACTAAGAGGGCTTTCTTACGATGCTTTGGTACTGCACAACTTGGCTTAATGAGGGTTCAAGTTCAGGGACAGGGGCCACTGTTTGGCAAACAAACACTGTTATCAGAGCCACATGGTAAACCTGCCTAATTACGTCTGATGGGGTTTGGATATGTTAAGGGAATTAAATAAATAAATAAATAAATAAATATAGAGTTTCATGAAGGAAAGAAGAAAAAGCAATCCTTTCACTATCTCTGGACCAAGTTTCTCTCCAAGGGAAATTCTAAAAAAAGGTTTCTATACAAGCGAAATCCCATCAGGAAGAGTAAAAGTGGACTTGGCAGGGTGACAAAGCAGATCTGGAAACTTCAAAGAGCCACAATCAGCATTTTCAGGAGATACGAGGACACTAATGAGACTCCTCTTGTTAGATGATTTATGTCCTGTACAAAGGATTGATGGGATTCTGAGAAATACAACAGAAATTAGCTCCACAACAAACACAGAGGCGACGTACTAGAGATGGAGAAAGACACAAAGACGTATGCGACCTTACTTGACTTGCTGTAACTCACCAAATTAGAGACATTCCAAACATGCACTATTCTCACAGTCATTAAATGTTTGATATGTTCAATGGAGGAACTCCCACAAGCCCTCTGACAGTGCCCTCTATAATGTTTAATGTTTACAAGTTAACTCCAAATAGACGTCCTGAATTATGAAAGGGCCTGGGTGATCCACACACCGTGTGTCCTCAATGTGTATCCATGCGGTACTATTGTGTGTCGAGCCCTTATGGATGCTGGCAGTCAGTGTTTATGTGCAGTAATCCCCTGAGCTGCGCCATGCTGCTCTGTCACTCCACAATACAGCCTGGAATTTATCAAACACTTGGAGGAAAGTGAGGTTTGTCATACACAGTGGCAAAGCTGCAGAGCATGCACAGCACACTGGACCCCATACATAGATACACTGGCTCTCTTAAACCTTATTTAGCAAAGCAGTACAGCCCAAAAAAAGACATTTACGAGAGAAGAGAGAAGCTGCAGAGAGAGAAGTCATACTGTGTGCTCAGGGGCTGCTTAATAGCAACGCAGACATGGAACATTAAAAAAGAGGTAATTAACCCTGGGTGTTTTTGACATTAGTGCACTTGCGATACTGCTCCATACTCGTGGCTAAAAATCAGGTTACAAAGGTCAAGTAAACAATCAAGATAGCATGTGTAGACGACTTCTGCAGTTTCATTTTTACATCAAACCAGTACAGATTTTTGCTGTCGCAAACACACTGCACATCTCCTCCTGTGCAGCAGGGAAGAGGGACTTTACAGAACCTCCAGAGAGGCTTTTAACAGTTCATGTACAAAGCATTTTATAAAGTGGATGTTGGTCGAATCGCTCCTGTTAGAGAGGATAAGGCTCGTATTGTTTCATATCTTTATTGTTATCACCGAATATCCTGAGGAGAGAATAACCAACAATGAATTATTTTTCGATCTCATGTGCTGAGAGGAATAAACACATTCTACCTGGCAAAAGAACGATGAATATGTGTTTATGAACGAGCTCTGCCCGCCGGGATGTTCTTTTATCTGTGTCCCTCGGACCACAGGTCGTGGGGGGGGGGGGGGGGGACTGGCAGCGGTGCACAAGGACTGTTTCTCCTACCGGAGGGTGAGCTCTGGAACTTTTACCTCATTTGAACTCTTAGTGACTAAAGTTGGGCGTACTAATCCATTTTATTGTGTTTTAATTTATCGCCCTCCTGGTGTTAATGGCTCCTTTTTATCTGAATTCAGTGACTTCTTAGCTTCCATAATCAAATTTGAGAAAATCCTTCTTCTTGGGGATTTTAACGTGGCTGTAAATGACACCACAAACACCTTTGCAGTGAACTTCTTATAAGTCACTGATTCTTTCAATTTTACCCAACATGTCAGCGGCACAACACACATTAAGGGCAACACTCTGGACCTGGTTTTCACGTTTGGATTAAAATTAGACATTATCGGCTCTGAGGAGCTGCTTGTGACTGATCACGAATATATTCTCTTTAATGTGTCTTTTAACACTGATTGTACACTCAGAAAGCGTGTTATTTGTTCACGTATGTTAAATGACCTGTCTGCCGTGAAATTCTCCTCTGTTTTTAACAACAGCATAGGGCAGCTTTTTGGTGATGAGAGTGATGCCAATTCTCTAGTTCACACTTTTAATTCACATTGTTCCGTTATTTTAGACGAGATTGCTCCTCTGAAATCCCGTACAGTCGCTACCGTTAATCCTACCCCCTGGATTAATGATGATATTCGTTGTTTTAAACGCAAATGTCGCCGTATCGAGCGCCTGTGGAAGTCTACAAAGCCACAGGTCCATCGTACTTATTTGAAAGAACTCTTAACAGAATATTACTTAATGGTTAAAGCTGCTTGGGCCTCTTATTTTGCTGACCTCATTTCCTCCAATAAGCGGAATCCCAAAGTTGTGTTCGACACTATAAATAATCTTGTTTGTTCCCAGCCCCCTGTGGTGCCCTTTTTTTTTGTTAATGACTGTAACAATTTTCTAGCATTTTTTGTCAATAAAGTTGCTAGTGTTAGAGCTAGCGTTTCTCACCCATTTCCCTACAAGATTTAACTAAGCTAGTGAGCAGTATGAAGACTTCCTCCAGCCCGTTAGACATCTTGCCCACATCTCTACTGAAAAAAGTTATTGGTTCCATCGGCTCTTCCCTGCTCTATATTATTAATTGCTCACTGGTCTCTGGCTGCTTCCCCTCCTATTTTAAACATGCGGTTGTCCAGCCGCTTCTTAAAAAGCAAAATCTGGACCCTTCATTATTTAGCAACTTCAGGCCCATTTCTAAATTGCCCTTCATTTCAAAGATCTTAGAAAAAGTCGTTGCTAACCAACTAGTCCCTGCCCTAAATAAGCATTGTATTTATGACAAATTTCAGTCTGGTTACCGTCAGCAGCATTCCACTGAGACAGCACTTCTTAGAGTGTCTAATGACATCATGATGGCCTCTGACACGGGTAAATGTACCATCCTAGTGCTGCTTGACCTTAGCGCAGCCTTCGATACTGTGGATCACCGCATCCTGTTAGATCGGCTCAGTGACTGTGTTGGCATTTCAGGCAGTGCCCATGACTGGTTTGCCTCCTACCTCTCTGGTAGAAGTTTCTCAGTAGCATCTGGTCCTTTTATGTCCGAGTCCGTACCCCTTTCTTGTGGGGTACCTCAGGGCTCAGTGTTGGGTCCAATTTTGTTTGCTCTGTATATGCTACCTCTTGGAATCATTATCAACAGGTTTGAGGGTGTATCTAATCATATGTGCGGGGATGATATTCAGCTGTATTTTTCCTTTAATCCTGACAGGACTGACTGTCTGAATGTACTGCATGACTGTTTGTCTGCAATTAATGACTGGATGGTCAACAATTTCCTCCAGCTTAACACTGCTAAGACCGAGGTCCTTATTGTTGCTCCAGACTGTACTGCTTCTAGGGTGGCGAGCTGTATTTGGTCCCTGAATTTAAATATCCACTCTAACCTGAGAAATCTCAGAGTTATTTTTGACCAGGCCATGCACTTTGATAAACACATCCATGTGTTGACCCGTACACGCTTTTTCCACCTTAAAAACATTGCAAAACTGAGATCTGTTGTATCACATGCTGAACTAGAAATGATCATTCACGCCTTTGTGTCATCACGTCTGGATTACCGCAATTCTCTCTTCATGTGTCTCAGCAAAACTCTTGTAGATCGCCTCCAACTGGTGCAGAATGCCACTGCCAGGCTGTTCACCAAATCACCCAAAAACTGCCACATTACTCCTGTCCTGGCCTCCCTACACTGGCTTCCCGTCAGTCATGGACTTTCCACGTCCACATTCGACGTGAAAGGTATCCTGGGTGCGTTGGTTGTTAACGTTCTGGGACACCGCGTCAAGTTCTCTTCTTTCAAGATACACTTCTGTTTTCACAGGAAATTTAACGTTTACATACAGTTGCTTTCAAAATAAAAGCACTACGTTGGTACTACACTGTGAATCAACTTTTTGAACTTGAAGTACCACTGAAATAATAAAGCCATATCACACAAGAAGGAGTGATGGCGAAATCCCAGCTGAGCTCATATTCACAACAGCCTGCGCCATTTAGTAGTTACCAGTAATAAGTGGCAACAGATTATGATTTGTTTGTTCATTTATTCACTTATTTGGCTCCACCAACACAAACAGTTCTCTGACTGGACTGGGACTGGACCGCTGCCAAGCAACACATAAACACTCCTGCAAACTAGCTCGCTGTTTTGTGTAGGACAGGTCTGCACATTACTGCGGGCCAGCTGCTTTGTATCATCCTATATTTATCTGTATGCTTTCATTTATTGTGCAACTAGAGACCTAAGAGTCGCTCTGGTGGCATACGTGTGACTCAGATGAGTTAAAAGGTTGAGACAGTACGCTCGGACTGATGTCATACCAACACATCTGAAGGCTTGCAGTGAAGCACCAAGGCTTCTTTACTCCCTCTCTCCCTCTTAACGTCAACCATTCATAATTTAAAACAAATGTTATTTGTAGAAGTATGTTCAAGTGGAATGGATAAATGCATAATTAAAAGTGCAGCACTAATGGAATGCCTCGTCGAATCACATTACTCAGCCAGAGCTAACAACTGTATGATAAATTACGATCCAATCACTTGTTCATAATCATGTGACTATTGTAATGCATGAAATTCAGATGCAGGGCAGTGTGATGGTCACAGCCACACTCTTTAAACCCATTAGTTTGTTATCTACACAGGTTACTTTCATATATGGTCAACCATACCTAAACTATTCACATCACACAGTTGCACACAGTTTGCTTTTAACCTTTCATTGTTGTTTATTTAAGTGGACACATTGTAGGGTTACACGGGCAAATTGTCTGATATTAATAATCTGTTTCTTTGTCTTTGAGTTACTGTGGTTGTTTAGGGAGGTCCATTCCTGGTGAAGCAAAAGGTGTAGCTGAGGGCTGAGGAGTCTTAAATATATTGATACAGTCAACACCAGTCACACCATTTGAGAACACATTTTGTATTTCGACTCTGTAACGTATCACTGTCAGGCTAACCTTACAAGCTAATGTTAGCTAACTTTAGTCATTATTTTCCACCTATTAAGTCAACCGTTCCCAGAGGTCTTCTGAAACACTGTTAAAAATCTGAATTTTGCCTACACATGAAGATGTTGTAATTGCATCCAAGTCAGGGCATGATTAGCACGCTTTAATGTTTATGTCTGAAATTAGTAAACTCCACTCCTCCAGACTGAAGACGGAGGTTTTTAATCAACATCTGCTGCTGTTTCTCAGTGCGAGGCCTTTGTTTTTTTCCCAATTTTGTTGAACCAGAACAGCCGTAAACAACGCAAATCATTGGCATTTATGCAGTGTCTGTAGTCTTTGCCTCCTGCTGCCCTCCATCTGGACAGCACACTGATGGATGACATCACATGCAAAGAAGCTATAACAGAATAATAATGTAACCCTGATAGGGACCCTTCTGCATAATGAGTCTGACTATAATGCCATTTTGTTGCTAATGCTGCTATGCTTTTACATATGTGAAAAAATAAATGCTTGTAATGCCACTTTTACTGAGGTAAATGCTTTTACCACTGCATGTCATCCAGATGTAATGGCTATTCCATGTGTTTTTAGAATACTGGAGGTGTACCACAAAGAGGCGTATCATAACCTTCAGTATATCAGACCTTAGCTAAACACACAAAGCTTGTTAACAACTTGAATCCATTGTTGATTTTGGTCCTTTTGTGGGATTTTGTTGATAGAACCAAAAAGATAATATCACTGCAGCCTTATCTTCTCTGGGAAAAGGTTGTGATTTATTACTTTGCACACCAAGACTGTTCCCAGCTGGTTACTTTCTAACCTTCAGGCCACTAAAGTGAGAGATATTAATATGATATATGCGTGTGTGCAGCTGCTCCGTAAAATAACTGGTGAGACTGAGGTTCCTTAGAGCTGTAAGCAGTGTCATCCCAAGAGGCAAAAGAGTGAATCCTATTAAGAAACCAATCACTACAGTTTATTAATGTTTTCCAAAATATGGAGCACACTCTGGCTCAGTTGACGGTAATAGTGAATAGTTACCTCCTGAACTACAACCTGGCCACAAGCAGACGTCTAAGAGGTTTAAACTTGTATATCTTAATGCGTAATCTGTTGGTATAACGTGGGGATTTTCCCTCTATGAAACACAAAGTAAATCGAGGTGATTTGTCTTGATTTCACTCGACTCCCACAGGTCCCGCCCCTCCTTTTCTTTATCGCTTTTATTCCTCATCTGTGTTATCTCACTCCATTTCCCCCTCTTAGCATCTGTACCATCCTTAATCTAAATGAACTCAATTCCTCACTACCACTTGGCAGAGGAAAGCAGAGCGACTTATCCGCCGCTCCATCTTCTCAGTTGTACACACATTGTGCTCTGCCACTTGCTCCCGCTCACCTCTCAAGCGTACCCACACAAACACACACTTACAGTAGATGCTTGGAGCCATGATTATGCAAACTTTGCCTCAAGTGCGCGGCAATGCTCCCAAAATAATTTGGGTTTGCCGGAGGTGTCTCATTTGTGTTTTGTCATGCATAGATAAGCTGTTGTTTTGTTTTGGCTTCCAGCTGCTTGTTTGCAAAAAAACAAAAGCACCTCAGTGTATTTAATCTTGAAGAGCCATCTCTATGAAGCATGTAAGGCAGCTATACTTGTTCTTGTTCCGGGCTGCAGAGATGCCTAAATAGGACTCAAGGGCCCGTTATTCTCCCATGAGGAGCTACAGGTTCAGTTGTTGAAGCTGACCCCACTTATGAATGAATTAGGCATGCACACAGCCCGAGTTGCAGGAGCAGACAAGGAAACATCAGCCTGAGATATGATGAGACAGTGAAAAGCCAAAGAGGGATCTGATCCATGAACGTGGGCTGCATGTCGCTGAGCACTTCTGTGCTGGTTTGTTTTCAGACATTTAATTAGGCAGCCAAGACCACCAGAATTATCATTTCCCATGTCTGTATCGGAACATAACATATAACATGTCCTGGCTCTCATCACTGTAGAAGGAACGGCATGCGCTGCGCAGCATCAACATCCTCAGTCATTCATGAGAAAGTGTGGTGAGAGGCAAACAAGATATTAACATGTCACGGAACAGCGAGCAGCAGAGTTCACGAGGGGGGGGAAAGCAGCCCCGGTAGCTGTAGATGTGATGTAGGTCAGGAACGTTAAGAATAAATCCAGAGCTCCTGCAGTCTGTACATTTTATCTGGAAGTTTCTGTGCTGCTATCATACTGTCATGTCACAATAATATGATAGTAGCATATGTAGTTAGAGCAAGAACGGCTACTAACAATTATTTACTTATTATCAATTAAAGTTTTAGTCTTTAAAATGTCAGGAAATAGAGAAAGATTGTCCAAGGCAATGTCTTCAAATGTCTTATCCGACCAACATATATATAGCTGCATTACTTTTCAGTGAAGCAAAAACCTCAGTGTAAAAAACAGATTTAAAAACCAAGAAAACAAATCAAACATACCTAAATGTGGGTACTTGACTGTTTTCTCTTCACTTTTAACAAGGGCGGTCATGAGAAACCGATCCCTCAGTACCAAGTTCATGACAAAATTCTGATAGTGTGTTGGTACTTGTTTTTCTCCAGCACTGTAGGTACCGTAGGCACCAGGGATGCAAATCCTCCGAACCTGACGGGGCAACATATACGTCTACAAGTCTACAGCCGTGGGATGATGGCAACTAATGCAACTACAGCGTTCTTTTTAATTCTTTGCAATCGTCAGCTTGATGAGGTGCTGAGCGTCTATTCTGCACTTTCTGCTTTTTTTCCCCCCTGTTGCCAAGAGCTGAAAAATGTTCAACTGTACCTAAAACACTGCACTCATTAGTGTCAGTTTTTACCGAGCAGTCCAGTTACAGTGGAGGAGGGATGGGACAGATGGTCTACTACAAAGACCAACTGTCAGATCTTATATGCAAGAGAACAAAAACAATGGGGGAGAAATATGTTAATATACTGTAGGCTGTTTGTTAACATATAAAAACGATGAACCCACATAGACTTGTACTTTGCATTCGAGGCAAGTCACCAGGGAGCAATGTTAACATTTCAAATTATAAAGGAGCATTTGTGTAAGTGCATCAACTTTTTTCACCGTGGTATCAAATTGGGTATCAAGAATCATGGCATTTCAGTGGTATTGACACTACTAAATGTCTCTTATTGTGACATGCCTTCTTTCTGTTGGCATATTTTGACACCATTATCTGTGAGAGTGAAGTGCAGCGAGCTTTCAGCGTGTGAGGAACGTAAAAAAAAAACGTTCTCCTTTTACAAATATGTACTTTTTTACATTAAAGCTGGTTAAAAATTAAATGATGAGCCATGCATGTTGTTGTGTCACAGCTGCAGCAGTTACTTCATCCTGCAAGATCATGCCTGTTGGAAACATTTAGGTGGCTCTGTAATGCAGGTAATGCAATCAGCAAACAGAGACTAATTAGGCAGTAAAACAGATGAGCACATAAATATACACGAGCACACACATGTTCTTGTACGTCTAGCCTCATGAGGACCCTTAAGTGACTTCACTCTCCCCAGATACACTAACCCTTCACCATCAGCGCATCACATGTACACAGTTCTTATTTTACAGCTAAACTAACCCTAAAAAAGAATCACCTAGAAACACATGATAACCTAACAGACTAGAGGAGGGCATACAAGGAGAAGTGGGGGATTGAATTTTAATGCGTCTATCTTCCACTTGATTATATGTTTGCAGAGAAGATCTGCTGTTCCTGAGAAAAGAGCGGCTGAATGGATGTTGTGTGCGGCTGTCTTGAGCTCTTGAAAGACCTTCAGCAGTTGAACACAGGTCTGTGGAGAGCATGAATAATACTCCACAGAAGAAGTGTCTCGATGTGCAATGAATATTTAATGTTTAGTGTACGTCAACACAGCAAAGCTAATGGCAGCTCTCTAAAGGAGGGGAGGAGATGAGGGTTGACAGAAGGGAGCTGTAGAGGCAAGAGGCATAAATCATCTCGCAGAGAGAGACAAGAAGCCAGCGAGTCAGTCTGCTGCAGACAGGTGAGGAGGGCCAGGGAGGAAAATAGGAATGCCCCGCTCAGTTCTGCAAGTGTATACACACACGCTCGGCACATGATGCCAGCACATGGTACAACCAAGAGGAAATTATCTGTGACATCTAAATCTTCACCAGAAGTGTTCCGACGCAGCACAGACCAAATTTTAGAGGACATTGAACAGAAAAGCAGCTGATTTATCATGCCTGGTTATTAAGCACTGCTTCATTTATCATAATAATATGAGGGTTTAAAGACAATAATTAATCTGACCTTCTCCACTGCTTGTTTGTGTCACATGTTTGCTCCCCACGCTGCTCCCATGCAGCATGTGACACACAGTACAGTTACAGTGTATTTTCTGTACATCTATTTTTAATGCATCTTGGCCCAAAAAAAAAGAAAAAACTTTCTTCTCAGACTTTTTTCCTGCCTGCTACGACGCTGAGGATGACAGTGTAAGTCTGCAGCAAGCACTGGACGGATTACCATAAACTGCCAAGATTGATTTATGATAATCCTCAGACTTTCCCTCTACCATGAGGTTTGTATTTGTGGTTATGAGTAAAATGTCTCAATAGCTGTTGGATAGTTTGCCGTGAAATTTGATACAAACATACATGTCAAGATTTCAGTTGTCCAGTACTTGGGGTTTCTGACCAAAGAGCCGCTAGCACTGCTGTAGACTCGCAGGCTGCCAGTATCAGAAGTGTTTGTCGACTAGTGGTATAGCCTCTGAAATCTCCTCCTCCCACACGTTTCCAGCTTCAGATTAGTGGGGGCTGTGTCAGACCATTTCCATACTAAGCAAGCCAGCATTTACACACACTTCTTGACATGCCTGATATCAGACTCCATTTCCTTTTTCCGTCTCAGATTGTGTCCACGGGAACTGATTTCCATGGGAGAGGGGGATTTGAATTTCTCGAACCAATCGCTAGAGACCAACGTGCCTGAATCTAAGTTTGCTTTCACACCTGCCTTTTGTGGTTCGGTTCAATCGGACTCAAGTTTGTTTGCCCCCTAAGTGCGGTTCGTTTGGGCAGATGTGAACACAGTAATTACAATGGGGTGTGCACCAAAACAAACTGACCGAGACCTTCTTGAAGAGGTGGTCTACGTCTGGTTACCATTACGCATTGTTTGGGTCAAACGAGCATGAGCATGTTACAGTCCTGGAGGATTATTAATGTGCACCTCCTCCTGTACTGCCTTAATATGCACATTCGGCGCATCCAAAGCATCAAAACAGTTTTCTAGTTGGAGCCGCGCCTCATTATCAAACTGTATGGCTTGCCTAAAATGAACAATGACAGCAATATAGTCCACGATGACCAGCGCTAAAGTCAACCTGCGTAGTTGTCCCTCCATTGTGACATTAGACAGTGTCACATTCATCTTGTAAGTGTACTTTTCTTCAATGTTTTGTTTACTTCCTGGATTATTCCCACATTGAAATTCAGACCAATCAAGAGCAGCTTTCTCACGCAAGACATTTGGTCTGGTCCGCTTGTAAATGCTGCCGTGAGAACACAAACCATCTTGAGGCAATTATCCAACTCTGTAGCTAAATGAGTCCCTGATTCAGACCAAAGCAAGCGAACTCATTCTTAGTCCACACTGCTATGGATTTTAAGAGGGGAACAGCAATGTCTGCCGATATTAAGAAGACATGTCGATTTAAAACAGCCTCAATAGCAACTTGTCCATTGCAGTCGCCATTGTTTTTATCACACGGTCTGTTTGGCTATTCATTTGTCCCCCTGCTGCACTCATTGGTCGTTTTGTAGCTCAACCGCTAAACCACTGTTTCATGTCATGATGCCAGATGAATCACTCAACTTGGTGGAGTGGGCGGATTTCAAGGCAACGTCTCCACGCCTCTTTACACTACAATCTCTGTCACCTTGAATGCAATACTGTGAAGGCTTTCCAGAGGACTGTCTGCAAATGTGCAGCATTATCCGAAAGACACAAGGACAGTGTTCTGAGATCTCTCTACTCTGAGCACAGCCCAACTCTTAGTCTTGCTTTTCCACAGAGACTGAAATGTTAGGAGCAGAGTGTGACATTAACGTCTCTGTTCACAACTGGTATTAACGTGCATCTTGAGTGATGCCATCACAAGTGGACAGCTCTAAGTCGGCCTGTTCACACCTGACATTCAAACGTGTCTCCATATGCATCTAAAATGACCACTTATGACGCGAACTCACTTCCCCGCTCTACTTGCAATTAAATATACATCTTTCCTGTTTGCAAAGACAGAATACGTCCTCATAAATTGCCCCGTTGTGACATGAATCATCCACTTTCCATTGTACTGACACTTCTGACCAAAAGGAAAACAGACAGTGTTTCGTGTATACTCCATCCACGAGAATCCATTTTGCCTGTTGTTGTGGTTTCTTCTTCTCCTTCTTTTATTTTTGTGGCTACCTCTTGTTGATTCACACTTTAAAAGGACACCGTTGGCACACGAATGATCACACTTCATACTTTCACCTCTGCAGAGGACGCCAGCTGCGCAGACGGTCCCTCAATGTGGCCCAGGACACTTTAGTGTACACAGTGTTGAAAGAATGTAACCATATGCAGCCAAGACCATCTGCAAATGTGGTCTAGGTGATCGAATCTCAAGATGCATTGAGGACACATTGGGTGTTTTCACACTTGTACTTAGAGCTATCCACACATCACTTATCTGATCACACAGGAAGCTTGTTAACACCAGCTATAAACAGGGCCATAGATAACTCAGTAATACGAATGACTGGCAGGGCGATACACGCCAGCAGAACATGCATAAATTATTTGTTGTGTAAAAATTATTCTTGGCAAACGTGTTTTTTTTAGCAAGCCTACAACAATATTCAAAGAGACGTGTGTACGAATGTTTGATTAAGTCACTAAAACCAACATTAAACCATGTGGGTGTTTCCTGTGGTCTTGTCACAGCCTTCAGCACTGAGTGTGTGTTTGTGTGTCGTGTGGGGTGGAGGTCAGTGTTTCCCGTTGTGTACACAGCACATGAAGGCCCAAGTCTCGTTCCTCAGGTCAGAAACACACTGACATCAGCAGTCTTTTCTATGACGCAGGAGGGCATGGTGTGTTTTTTTCAACTTTCACTTTCACCCCCACTGAAATCTTAAGAGAAGGGTTTCATTCATCAAAGGTAATGCAGACAAAACACTCCTCTGGAAGACATTAGCCCGACAGTGTCCGCAATTCACATGCTTTAACTTGTGTCCAGCCCTCATTCCAAACTGCTGATGTCCTGTTACAGCGCTAACTACAAGCAGCAGTGTTGACTCCTGCAGTCATGTGAGGATCTGCTTCTGTGGACGACAGTATAGGCCTTGTGTTGCACTCTTACACACTTTAAGGCTGAAACTTTGACGTTGTAAAGTGACAGAATTATGCACAAAATTAGCATGCTAACCAGCTAACTCCAGCCTGTGCTGTCTTGTATCACCCGCCACTGTAGCATCCAATCTGCCCTCAGTCCAACATGAGAGGATGAAGAACAGCTGCCTCGAACCCCCGATTAGTGGCACAGTGAACTACACCACACTAACATGCTTTCATTTTAAAATACATAACTTTTAAAATGAAAAAGATACTGCCGCTCTTGGAAAGCAACCTTTATCACCAGCCCAACCACCACCTCCCAGCAAGAAACCACCTTCGCCGGCAAAGAAAACAAGTATTATACCAAAAAAGCTAAACATAAACACTGGCGTGGCTTTTCACCGCTGGAGACTCTTGGAGCTCTTGGCGAGTGAAGAGATGCGGTTTGATGCTGCGCTCACAGTGTTTCTTTTAGAAACACCAGTCCAGCCACGGTGTCTAGATTTCACCTTACTCATTAATTCACGGTCCTAACAGTTTAATATAGCCTCATACTTGTGTTTGCTGTCTATGTGAAGTAGATTCATTAGTCACTTATTCTACAACAGGAAACGGCACTTCAAAATAAAAGCCTTGTGACGGCAATTGAGTGTACTAACAAACAAAGTGTGTTTTTTTTACCAACTTCACATGTTTGCGAGTCACTTGCAGTCCCTTCAGAATGGACCTGTGACCCACTTTTGGACTGCAAACTGCTGTTTTAGACTGATAAGTAACATCTAAATTGGCTGTTAGGCAAAATGTATCTTTAGTGAAACTAATGACGACGCAAACAATACCAGAAAACAATGTTGCCATATGGTTTTGATGGGACTGCTGGCTGATGCAAATGTTATTTTGACCGACTCTCAGAGTTTAAGTCAAACAGTTGGGTCAAAATTTGCACAGTCTTGCCCTGCTGTTACTGTATTTAGTATTTGGCTTTTTTAATATCACTGATGACTGTAAATTAAGGCTCTATAGCCCCAGTAGTAGACCAATAAAATGCTGCCCCCATTTCTTTGCAGCATGTGGCCATGCATTATACACTGCACTCCTGATGATGTAACACATTGTGCTCTTTTCTTTTCTGTATCAATAAAACAAAAGTTTTTCCCTCCAAATGCACTTCTATGTCATAAAAATTCTTACTCCACGTCTGTGGAGCATTATTCTGAAGTTATTTCACGGTGTTGTGAGCATGAGTCTCAGAATAGTCAATATGCTTTAGTAGCGGGAATAATCTTTACTGTGCTGCAGTGGCTCACCATACGTCATCATACACGCTCTATCTTGTCTCAAAATTCCCATCCAGTGCACCCCTGAGACCATGCACAGCGTCTGCGTATTTTAAATACCTCTTTTTTCCAAAGCTGGAGTAAAAGTCAGCCAACACTCCCTCGGTGGTTTCATCAGTTTTAAGGGAATACTGCCACATTTTCTGGTTGAGGCCTGTTAGCCAAATGACGACCTGAAGCTGTGCTGGAAGCAAAACCTATAATAAATCATCTAAAGTCACGATCCATTTCATGAGCAATGGTTTAGTTGAACGGTTATTTGGCTTTACAGATTTTTTTAATGTGTTGAAAGCTGAACAAGAAATACATTGTGTGTGTAATAATTCACTCGGTTTCACTTCAGCAGTTGCTTGGTCTAAGATCATGGTGATTAGACCTTTGTAGTGAAAGGTCCCGAGATTATGCAGCTACGCAGCTACTTTCAGACCTTTTTGTTTTTTTTATTATTCAAATGTTTTTTTACCTTCTCAAATACAATTATCACCGAAAACACTGTAATTTAAAAAGTGCTTTCCGCCTGTCTTAAAGGGCAATGACCAGCTCATTAGTGTTTGTGTTTTTTCCTCTTTTAATTCTTTAACAGAATCATTTTCTGAGCTGTGTTTGTTGCATGAGGACCTAATTGTCTTGGCTTTTCTTTTTTAAGATATTTTTTGGGCATTTTTGCCTTTAATTGATAATAATATAGGGCCACAGGCTGGAGTCGAACCCGGGCCACTGCGGCAACAGCTTTGTACATGGGGCGCCTGCTCTATCCACTAAGCCATCGACTTGGCTTTTCTTTGTAGTAATCTTATTTTGTGTTTTATATTGATTGTTTTGGAGCTTTATTCTGTATTTTTGTCCCATGGTGTCTGTCTGTAACTTGTGTTGCTGCCTGTCTTGGCCAGGACACTCTTGAAAATTGGGTTTTTAATCTCAGGTTTTTCTGGTTGAATTAAGGTTAAATAAATAAATAAAACTTTACAGTAAACTGCAGTTCCTTTAATTATTTCCACTCTTCCAGACGAAAAAACACAACAAGAAAAAGATGCTCAGGGACATACATTTTTATGAAAATCAGTTTAAATCAATTTGCTTCATGTGGATATTTTTTTAAATTGAAAATTACTATAATCTTAAAGCAATGGGACTCATTCACCAATAGTTTTTAGGGAAAAATTTTCTTCTTGAAACCCACTTAGGCTTCACAAAGATTTATGACATTCGTCAATGTGGTTTTTTCAAGCTTTATTCCTTAGAACAGAATAAATGCACACTTACCAGAAAAAGTTTGCTGGCATTTGTGCAGACTAGCTTGTTACTGTGTTTTAAGCATTATTGTCTCTTGAAATTAAATCACTACACTAACTCCTCAGTTCACATCAATTATGTTAACAGGACCCACATTATCTAATAATTAGTGATTGATGAGGCTACAAAATATTACAGGCAGTTCGGATGGGTGGTGCAAAAAGTGACAAAGCAATGCTTTGAGTTATTAACAGTTTACAGAAACATTGCATGAAGTAGTCCAACTTGTCTCCTCCTCTCTTAGTTTCTCTGTTAACACACAAAACTGGGTGTAGCGCTAAATTCTGGGCCCTATGCATAAAGCAGTCTTTGTGGGACCTCGCCCTTCCTCTCTTAAATCACGTCTCTCCTGCACCTTTTGAAATCATTTTTACAAAGTCAAATTGCTTTCTTTTCTTTCTTTCTTTTCTTCGTTAGAACCCTGGTTTCCCATTTTTGGGGAAACACATACCAGTGTATGTCAGCGCCCCAGCACCATGACGAGCATCACTCGGCTCTGGCTGCGTTTAGAGGTTAATCCTATTTCAGGGTTGGACTAAATAATTTTGCAACTTAAGGGGTGAGAGGGTCCTCAGAGAGCTTCCACTATTTTTATACAAAGTTGAGTCCTCTTTACACAGTTTATTCAGACAATTTAAAGTTAGATATGGCACTACTTACTTAAAAAAACACCCCTGCACTCGCACAGTTTGGACATGGTAATTATCCTTAACCCTGACAATTGTGCTACTATAATGTAAACAATTTGCAGGTTTGGGTGATTGGTTAATGTACATTTTTAACACCCTATGTATCGTTTTTTGTGTTGTTTCATATTCACTCTTGAATCCTGATGCTACGAAATATGACAGCTAGTTTGGCGTTTACTTTCTGCTGAAGTACCTCCACCTCAGAACCACTGAATGTCATAGTCTGTGCCTTTCCTTCGTTCCTCTTGTGTCAGCTGTTTTCCCCCTTTCTTTCTTGTGGTTCCTTGTCAGTCCTGCTGCCAATCTGCCTGCTCACCTGACAGCCATCCACCAACCAACTCCAGCAGTACCCCGGCTCTGCAGTCCAGTCTCCGCCAGGTCGTTCAGTCTGCCTTGCGGTACTAACCGTGGCCTACTTGTTGCTGATTGCTTTTTTTCCCCCTAGTAGATTTTTGCTTAAAACCTGTCTTTTTCTGCCTCAGATCGACACTTACTGGTTACCCATGTGCCTGCCACTTCAGCCTGCCACCTGCTTCAGATCCACATTCGCTGGTTACTCATTTGCCTGCCGTGTTTCTGCTGAGAGCTCAGCCTCAACCCCCTCGCTTTTGGGTCCAGTTCTCTATTTCATACAACACTGAAGGTTTTTTTTTATGCTTGACATCCAGAGCTTTTGACTTTTGTTTGAGTAGTCTTTACTTAATTCTCTCAATTTTTTTCCCTCTTCTTCTTCATCCATTTCCATGTGTGCACACAACCCCTGCAGGCTTGTGCCCTTTCATAATGATTTGCGGGGTGTTTGCCTATGCTACTTGGGACCAGCCGGCACATGCTTTCAATTTAAAAGGACAATGGGATTCATCAGTATGAAAACACAGATGCAAACAGTTCTGCAGTTTAAGAGCAGGTCATCAATCTGACATTGACTTTTCAAAGGACCTTTCTTAAGAACAGATTTAAAAAAAACTGTGTGTTTTATCTGCCATTTTAGATGCATCCATCATCATTTTTTTTTTTTTTTTTTGCTTTTGCCCTTGAATGTATGTTTTCAATCCCGTGAAGGCTTTGCGACTTTAGGAAAGAATGTTATTTTATATACTTGATGAAGGACTAGAGACGTCGAATGCACCCGATGATCGCATCAAATTTTGAAAATGCTCTGTCTCTATACTTGTGCAATCATTTCACTCAAAAGCAAAAAATAGCAAGAGTTGAAACTGTAATTTAAAAAGAAGCATCACCCGAAAGTTTAGAATGAGCAGTGGACCAGAAATTTCAGATAATTTGTTTGTGGCTGGATTAAAGTTGCCATGCGACCCAAAGCCCATGGCAAAGGCATGGTTGCGACAGTTTCCAGTTGAGCAGTTGATGAGATAAAGCAACTGTTGTTTGTGCTCTGTACTGTGATAATAGGTCGTGTAGGGGAGCAAAAAGTGCTACACTTGACCCTCGACCCACACATGTTGCAAAGGAGGAGGGGTTATTTTTAGTGCCTTACAGTGTGGATGTGAACAAACAGAAAATGGCTCAATAACGTTCCCTCCTCCAGGGTTTACAAAGCAGTTCAGAGAAAAGCAGAACCTTTTTTGTGTTCTTTTATCTTCCTCTGCTGGTATTGATTCTTCTGCGTTAGTTGTAGTTTTTTTTTTTGTTGCTCCAATCTCCACCCTGCATGGAATTGTTTCTGTGTGCATTGAAGAGGAATTTACTTCCCGCGGGACAGGCAGGTTAAGTGAGATGTGAGCCAGACATGAACGCAACCTTTCAAACTCTCAAATCTGATCCACAACTTGACCAATGGTGACCCGTGGACAGCCACGCGCACATGGCCTCTGTTCAGTCCACAGTGGAGTGTGTAGGTTGGTCATTAGCGAGTAATCATATAAGCCACATTGAGCCTGATTGTGTGATTCATCTTAGAGCAAAGACAGCAACAGTGATGTGTTTCCATCATCACAGCCCACTGGCTGCTCTCAGGCCAACATGACTTATCTGAGTCCTTTGAGATAATTCCAGTCATGACCTCCTGAGTACGAAGCTACATATCTTATATAAGCTCTGATTGAGTTTAATGGGCAGGCTGATTGTCTGTAGAGTGCTATTTACCAGATACCCAAAGAAGTTCAGCTAAGTATTAACATATGGGAAGGAGCACTAGATTATTACGGCTCGACATCTTTTGAGCTCAAATATCACAGACGGTTGGCTCTCTACTCTCACTCCCATACCTGGTTCATTTTTTGTAATCACGGGTTTTGACAGTTTAATTTATAAGACTTCAAAATGCTATTAATACATCACAGACGTTGATGTTTTTATCATGCAATCTACACACCTGAAAAAAAATCTGGAAATACACATATTGCATCTAGACAGCATGGAGATGTTGGTCATTTATTTTAACAATGATTTATTTGCTTCATAAGTGAAAAACTGATGTTTAACTAGTTGAGCTATGTGCAAAGTGAGAAGCCTCAGATGGTTTCACACTGAAGTATTGACACTGGATCTTTGTGCAAAGTTTGGTTTATTTTCAAGCATGAGAAGGCAGATTTTCTAGCAGGAAGAAGACTTGTAGATGCTGAACATCGATGACTCAGGCTCAGGCAATTTTAAGCAATAAACTGGAGCACAGGAAGATGATTACGATGTTTACATTACAATGTGGATTTTGCACCAGTTGAGGCTCGAACCCTCAACCTCTGGAACCTCTGGCAAATAGCAACTCAACAGTGGCTTCACAAATTGAGTAAGCCATTCACTGTTGTGTAGGAAAGCAGCCATCCGTGCATGGAAAGGCAGATTTGAAACCACTGTAAAAGAAAATTCAGTTATTAAGACAAAAATCGGAGAATACACATATTGCATCTAGACAGCATGGAGATGTTGGTAATTTGTTTGTAACAATGATTGATTTGCTCCATAAGTGAAAAACTGATGTTTAAAATTGCCATTTTTACATTGACTCCAATTGTTTACATTAGAGCAAAATTCAAAATGCTGTCAAAAATTCAGTTTTTGAGATCAAATTCTGAAATTAGCCACACATCATCTACCATGACTCTAGAATTTTGCCTTTTTTCCATGAACACTGAAGATTTATTTAGCAAGAATTTGCATGTATATGTTTACAGTACAGTTTACAGTCAAACATTTTGATGCACTGTCGGCTCAATTTTTGATAAATGAAAAATCTGAGAAACATAGTTGTAGGACAGTCTGAAGATGCTCTGTAGCAAGTTTGGTGTCAATTGAGCAAAAATTGTGGGAGGAGACAGGTTGAAGAAGTTTTACAGATTTGGAAAAAAAAGAGTGATGAACTTCATAATTTTTAATAGGTTTAAATATACAGACATTTCTTCATTATTGGGGCTACAGTTTGATGAGAGTTGTGAAGTTGTAGCACGTATGGTTGATTTGTTATGAATTTCCAAAGTTTTGAACTTTAGACGCTTGCTGCAGCGCCACCATCAGGACTATTGGCTTGAGTTTACAGCTGAGGATATCTGGCATGAGACTGGACCTTTGTGCAAAGTTTTCACCCATGGGAAGTATGATTTCCTCGGAAGAAGAAAGAAGAAGAAGAGGAATACCTAGGATTACAATAGTGTCCTGGCAGCTTAGCTACCCGGACCCTAATTACCACAGTTCAAGCAGCCACACAGGCAACAGTTGTAGGATATCTAATGGCAATGCATGACGATGACTAATGAATTCACACAGTAGCAAACCCCTTGAGGAAAGTCCTATTTGTTTTACCCATCCACCACCACAACCTGCCTCCTTACATGACTTTCGGTCTTTATACTACTTCCTTCTTTACTTCTATCAATGCATTGGTCATGTGATTGTAGACTTCCTGTTTACGTGGGTTATACAAATTGTGGCGCATTACGTTTCGTAGTTATAGATTGAAACAGTGCATGAGAACAAGCGGAAGTTAGCATAAGTTTTGGATGCTCAGGGACAGCATGTCAGTTTCTGCTCATTATATGCATACTGACTTTTCAGAATCAAGTGTTTACAGGAAACGTAGGTTTTGTCACCAAAACTATTTTAGGTTTAGGCAACACACCTAATTGGCTAGATTTAGAAAAAGATCATTTGGGTTAAAATATGTCATTGATAATTATTTCTATTATTATTGATAATTATGTAATTAAAATATAGTTTGAAAAAACCCACTGTTTCACATGAGACACATCTCCAGGGTAAAAGTCCTGTGTATTTTTTAACCATTCACCTCTGCTCTCTCCAGACTTCTCCTCACAATATGATGTTTTGGTTCTTTGGAAAATAAAACAATATTTGCTGATATCAAAACGTCGATCGATATGAGATGATATCAGTAAATATCCTCATTGTCTTTTTCTTGGCTGCTTACCATCATCTGAATGGCACCAGGCCGCAAGCACTGTCTGAATGTTTAGGACAGAGGTTACTTTATACAGTGTCATTACCACGGATGGGTTTATATTGGAGCTGGTTGAAAGTCCAGTATGTCTCATACAGACATGACACTGTATCTAGTGCGTAAGGATCATTGGCTAATGGACACTGACAAAGCTGTTGTATTTGTTGCCCTAGGAATATAGGACTATACAAGGCCATGACGTGCTCCAGTTTGTAGCGTAAAAATGAAAACTGATATCTCCTAACCACACCCTCAAATCTCGGCATAACACTACCATAGAATCACCTGCCCAGAGGCCTGAATCTTTGGTGCTGTATCACAAATGTGTCCATAATATAGTTTTATCCTCTTTCAAAAAACTAAAATAACACTAGCTGCAGAAACTCATTCTCTGTAACAGCTCTTCTGTAATGAATTAACAGGATTTCCTTTAAAAGGATGAATGATTTTAAAAAGCCATTATTAATGACACCAACATCAACACTGAGCGAGTATTGATTTAAAATAATGGATAAATTAATCTCTCTGCTTCCCTGCACAGCGCCAGCTCCAAGAGTCGCCTTTGAACCGCACACACACTGGGACGCTGTAATCCTCAAACTATTCCTTGTGGGACTTTGTTAAAATGATTCAGTAAAGATGGGATTTAGATGTTTCAATGTCTGGCTGATACCCAGAGGCAATGTGGTGAATCTGCGTGCTGTGAGGCTTAAATAGCAAACCTCTTACCGAGCCAAGAATGAAATGATGCAGATTCCCCAGAGCATCGCATCACTGCTTCTGCTTTATTTACAATATTGGAATAGGTTTCTTATGATCAGTGTGTGGAGGAATGATGCGGTGTTTCCTAGCTGCGGCAAGAAAAACACTAAGACAAATACCTAGACAACAATTTAAAAATTACTTTTAGCTCCTTTTCTTTGACATCGGCTCAAGTGCTGATTCCTCTTGACTGGCGTTGCAGAAACAATTCAGCCTGTCCACCATGCTGGGACGTACGGCTCTGTCAGTTTGATTAATCTGGTTGTTTCCCGACTGCAGAACAGGCAACACCAAAACATTGTGTGGATTTGTTCACAGGGGCAGGAGGGTGAGCTGTTGGCAGCCACCCAGACCAAAGTAAGTGATGGAATGTGTTGCACTTCATATCTGATATCTGAGAACATGGAGGAAAAGCAACCGACGCAACCCACTGCTCAAAGCACAATACCCTCTGAGCTGTGGCCTTAATGACATGTTTCGCCTGATGTATCAATATTAAAGCATCCTTTAAAATCCCCAGGAATAGTGTAAGATAGCCACTGCGCGCATCCTCCGCTTCCACCAGTGGTTTTCCGTTGCTATAGCAAATGCATGTGTTTATTGCTCCATAAAAAACAAATGAGTAATTTGATTTTCCCCTGGAGGTAAAGCGCTGGTTTCGAAGAGGTTTCATTAAAGGATCTGACAGTTGCTCTGCTACTGGCACACTGTTGGGTGCACTTGGGAAGATTTAATAAACTCTTAACTTATCCGTTTAACCCAGCATGTGCCTGAAAGTTGGGCGACAAAATCACCGATCAAGTCGTGGCTCGAAGCAATATGGGAGTCGATGTCTATTCAATAAGGAGTAGATGTTTCCTGCCACTAACAGGAAGGGATGGTTCTGATATTTCCCGTCGAATTGTGTATATACAGTAAACACTGTGCATCCGTACATACTAGTGCAGTGTCAGTTCAGAACAGGCTGATTGCTCTGCCTGCGATATTGCTGCTTGCAGCTTTCTGGAAAACTGCTCATACAAACTACACACTTTACACTGTGCTTATTTGAGTACTTAAATGATACTACTAATACTTAATCTTTTTTTTTTTTTTGTGTCATGCCATGTATTTTGGATCAATGTTTGAGCACTGCTTGGGTGAAGATGGACGTCGTTCTGTGATGCCACATCATTACATCTCGCCAGTTAAGGGGCTAAAATTAGCATGTTCCCATCAATGCCGATCAGAGCCAAAGGCGATAAATAGCTGTGACTGCTGCAGAGTGATTTGACGCAGGTGTGAATGCTGATTATAACCATTCCCACTGCATTAAATAGCCACATGTTAGCAGGTGTTTGTGGGTTGTTTTTTTTGCAGTGGCAAAAGGGTTTACCACACATTATTACACTCATTATTATCATGCTGATGTGTGTTTTTCTGCTAGGTTTGGCTTTAATCAGTTACTTGATTCTCTTTAAAGAGGGTTTGACATCATGACAGACAGCTGTGTGCGCTAATCACAATCAATGGCGCTGCTCAAGATTGGTCATACAGGGCAAAGTCATTGTGTGGACCGCTGTGCAGACTTTAAATGACCTCACCAGTATCTGCAGGCTGTATCTGCGATATTTTGGCTTAATTGTTCTACAGTGGAATGAAGTGGAGACTGGATATCCATCTTACAGTCATTGGAGGTAACCAGCTCCTTTCACAGTGCCCAGCTGTCCGCAAACTCACGCCATGTGCAGTGTAAAATCAGATTGCGGTTGCTCACAGAATGATGGAGAAAAGTCAGTTATTGCCTGACTCCTATATTGAAATGACAATAGTTTAAATTGCTGTCAACAGAACTCTGTGACTACGGCTGTCGTCAGATCAACCGGGACTGAAATCTTTGGGATTACCACCGCAGAATTTTGTCTCATACTTGCTGTTTGAGGTGTCTGCATCATTAAATTATTCACCTTGCCATTTTTTGTATTTACTCATGTACCTATTAGTGTGTGCACATATGTGTGTGTTCGCAGACAAGGTGTTAGGAGCTGTATGGCAAAGTGGTGCCCTGCGGTGGTGTCCAGTCAGACCCTTATCGCCGTTCCGTTACAATCCGAAGTGACAGCTCTTTGTAGTGGAAGCTATTCTTAGCCCTCCTGGGTCCATTACAGGGGTCCGCTTGAACTGGAGCCTGTGGAGCAGCACAGGACGTCCATAGCAACTTGACAGCTGCTGACACCTCCAGTTCTCCTCACACCTGTCCTCTGCGCCACCAAAGGCCATCAGCTGAGGATCTCCTGATCATCTCTCTCTTTTGTTCTGTTTCTTTTGTTGCTGTCTCAATCTGTCTCTTTGTCTGTCTGCGATCTGTATCTGTCTTTATGTTTTTTTCTTTCTCAGCTCTATTCTCGACGCTACAGACAAAGAAAAGAAGACGCAGAGCGAGAAATAAGCACAGCCACTGCGTCTCCCTCATCTCATTCATCCATCTCTCTCTTTCGCTCTCAGGTTGGTAGCTGGCTCATACTCAGGAAACCACAAAGGGCAAAGACACGTGCAGAGATATGCAGGGCTGTCCTCTCTTAAGCGTTAAGTCTGTCTTTTGTTCACCTCTCTTTCACCTCAATCTTGCAGCGTGCCAATCATGCATTACAATACGCCACCATGGACCAACCAATGCATTTCAGTGTTACATACTTAATAGTCTCACAGTGTCCATCGGCTGTGAAGATGCACAGTACGCTTGAGTCCAGAGAATCAATTGCTCCCTCTCATGCATCCTCCCCATCTCTGATTTATCCCACACTGACTGTCTTCACCGTTTATCTCCAGCACTCACAGTTCCCACAGATACAAAGCTGAATGTTTACAGACAGGATAACTCTTGTCTCGGCAGCCTGAGTGCTTGACTCAACAATTTAAAGATCAAAGACGTGCAGGAGAAGCGCATGTTTGTGAATGAAGAAAGTGCTTTACAGACAGCACTGTGATGTATGTCTGTTCGACCTGGATCTGGATCAATTATATGAAGACATCTCCATCTTCTCATTTTTCTTCTGTAAGGGACTGTATGAAAATTATTAGAGGTGGAGAGGAGGTCATTAAAGCGAAAGGGTGTTGCATTTGTTTTGGCTAAAGGCTTAACTATTATTTCTTTTGCAATTAGTTATACAAGTGTTACATCATAAAGAAAATGTTCCCTTGTGCCAGGGCTCATAAAGGTGCACTTTGGTTTGAACTGGGTTCGGGGAGAGCGGGGATAGTTGGGACACTTTTCTACCATTGCAAAATAACCTTCCATTACTCATTCATCAAACATGCAAGTCACTGAATCCTCCACAACAAGTTCCTGCAAATGTTTCACAATAAAAGCCTTTTGAAAAAAATGAAGGGATTCTCTCAACTGAAGTTATAATGGCCTTTTAATTTTATACAGACACAGGAAGTGTTGAGTTTGAAATGATGGCGCGATGCATTAACTTTATCAAGGCAGCGGATAGAAAGTAAAAATATAAAGATACAGAGGGATTAATAAATAACGGACCTTCTATAATGTAGTCTGTTTGAAATGAAGCTGGTAGCCTCTGCAGCTGTGGTGAGTAAAGGCCACTATTTTAAAATGTTATTACTTTATGTCCGTCTCCGTTATACAGGAATAACATTCTTTGCTAGCTTGATGCCAATGACAGTACTCACTGGATTCATAAAGTGCTTCTGCTGTTTAACGCCATCATGTTTCCCTTTTTACTCTGTGTGGTAACATCCCTAGAAATATCACAAAGCCTGGGGTGTTGTTGCCCTACAGTTGTCTACAGCAGCAGATCGCTCTGTGTTTCTATTGGTCAAAGTGACGGCTGTGATGGGAGCAGTCATTAACAACAAAAAGAAAATGAAACATGCCAGACTTTCTGTTGGAACGTAGTGAGACGTCCCAGACGTGGCGTCTGTTGTTGTCTACTATTACACACTACACGAGATGAAATTATCGCGTACGACACTCATTGTCGTTCACGATCCATGCTGACATCGTACGTTGCTGCGTCGGGCTATAATCGGGCTGATATCATGTAGCGTGAACCAGGCATTAGACATTAGTGAAAATAGTTTGATCCCTGTACAGATATAGGTAGCCTATCTACTAAAAATGTAACATATTAAAACATTAAAGGCACTATTTTGTTAAATGTACAAGGAGTACATTTTCCCCAGGACAATTGAAACAGTGGGTGAGTCTGCTGGGACACCTTGTTCTAAATATACAGTGTAAATTTGAACACCTTATATTTATAAAGTTACCTAGTCACACATTTCCTTGAGAAAAAGAAAATGTGTGAAATCATTATCTCTTCATAAATGACTAAGATATGGAATTTAGCTTTCTTCCAACTTTTTACTGGCACCTATCAGCTCAACGTGGTTACCATAGCTACATGTAGCGCAAAGGTTTATGTCGGCCATTGCAACACTAAAAAGTCAATAGCAACAAGAGGGTTGAACTCCGCACATTCAAAATATGCTCAGGGGTTTAAATACAGGTCTATTTGAAGTTCATGCATTTTTTACATGCCCTGTTAATTCAGCTTTGCACTCTAAATCTCTTGATGGACTAAACATTCACTCAGTAACATTATATAGTGGGTATTATTGAATTTGGAAACCCCTCTGTCTTTGATTTGTAACAAGGTATGAACCATAAACAAAACTGTTCCAACACAAGCAGACAAACTTTGGACTTTGGATGTGCTTGCTACAAACAAAAATTCAGACAGCCAACACCAGCACAAACTGATGCACCAGAAAATCAGCTTTCCAGCAATATTTGTTTTGTATGTGGCATAACTGAAACCAGTATGGTAGAAGAACTACAACAAAAAAGCCAAAATTTACTAACACACTGTCAAATTCAAAACTGTAAATAAACTGTGAGTAATAGTCAGAAGGCTTCCACTCTGAGGCTGAAACTGAAGAGGTTGTGATTGAGTATGAGCAGGGTGAAAGGCATAGTCATGTAGCTGCTTTGTCACTAAAAAGACACTGTCCTTACCTGTCCCAACTGACCCCGCTCTCCCCCATGATTTAACAAGTTGCACCAATTTAACCCTGTTTTATTATTTTCAGAAGTTGTTTAGCAATTTTTCTCTTAGTCAAGAGAGGAGTCATAGAAAAAATAATATGCCTGGTTGGGGATTTGCTTTTTTTTTTTTTTTTACAACTACAATAATTTTCATACAGTCCCTTATTCAGTTAAAAAGTTTGTTTTCTTAAAACAGGTTAAAATATACTTGCTGGGTACGACTATGTCCCCTGACTCCAACACATCCAATTTTTGTTTCACAATGTTCATATAAATGCCTTTTTTTTAAATTATTTTACTGTGATTTTTTTTAAGATCTTACCACATATTTCTAGACAAAATCTTTAAAAAAAAAAAAAAAAAATTGTCATGAAGGCCAAATGTAAGAATCAAGACACTTAAAGTTTAATAAATAGTTCCTTGCCCCTTAATCAGGTACAGCTTGGGTGATCAGATGCCATCAAACCAAATGTTGGACAAGTTTTTTATGTCTATTAATCTTAAAAATAAACACGTCTAGGATGCCTTACATGTGCTCTCACTTCACGTCACATTCCTCCAGTGTGGAATTAAAAAGTACCTGACTAAAAAAATAGTTTCCAAGTTTTTGTTATGTGGCAGTTTCCATTAGAGTCCACCTTAATCTGCACAGCTTCTGATTTTGTGGTTATCTGCAGTTTATCCCCTTTGGGCACAACATGTATACGACTGTGACAGGTTCATCTGCACCTGTCATCTGATGACAGCCTTACCTGCCTTCTAAACATCATTTGGATAAAAGCAAGATTTTAGAAAAGCTTCTGCCCTGCAGTGTTTTGACTTTTGAAAACTGCAGCCAATCAAAATGCAGGACAATATCGATATATGGGCTGCGGGACAAGGAATAAAAATCCTGTGCAGCCCCACATTAAGTGGGCCACCTGGTTACCCTATATACAACACATGCAAATAAACTGTAACCACCTGTTTCAACTTATCTCCGTGGCTTACTGCTTAGATAACTGTACATGTAGAGCTTGCTATGGGAACACAAAGCACACATCCACAACCATAAGCTTCGATGTGAAATGACATCAGAGATGACAAGTGAAAAAAGGCTTTTGGTATGTTTTTGCAGCCAGAAATGTCCATATAGGTTTCCTACCACACAAGCACACTCATGCCTCAATGACAATTACAGCTGAGATGACACTACGTTGTACTGATGCTGCTTTGCTCAAGGCACAAAATTCCACAGACAAAGAGAGGAAGGAGAGTGCAGTCATTTGAATACATCGCTTCCCATGTGAAATTAGTGAAAAAGACCTCAGGAGGATGGAGCTGAACACTATAGCACTGACGTACAGCACTCTATAGGGTGCAAAAATATCAGCGAGCACTCGCTGCTTTCAGTTTCAGCCCCTTGACACCTGATCACAGTCGCAGTCTCACAGTCATTTAGCTGGTGAGCTTTGCAAATGCACAGCGTGTTGCATGCATATGAGATTAAAATGTTTATGTAACCTCTGAACAAATGCAACCCCTCACACCAATCTTATCATTCAGCATTTTCACGCACACACATAATGGCACTCGCAGCTGAGAAAAGTTCACCCTGCTGATTGCAGTAGCACTCAGAGAGCAGAAGATTACTTAATGCATCACAAAACTGCACTGGTGTTTATCTTGTATGCACTGACGCACCTGTACCACCCGTTGATGTTTGCAGATTACCTCTACAGACAACATACAGCGAGGCAGCACTCATTCATGGAGTGCACCTGTACGCACTGAACTGATTCCTCAGCAAGAAGCACACATCTCTCTTATTACTCCAGCAGATGTGTCGGAGGGTATGAATGAATATGTTTGTTTAGTTAAGTGTAAGAGGTGTTTACCTAACAGTAGATGCACAAGGCACTGAGACATGTTGTTCTGTCACTCGCGTGATGCTGCCCAAGTGGGTCTCATTAGGATCAAAATCAATCCTGGACAATTAGCTCGCTGAACAATTAAATGTGTATGTATTCAGTGTTAAAGTGTACACAGAGACACACTAATGTGTTTATCCTGCCTGGTACATAACTAAACATATTTTTCGAATGTACAGCACAGGATGCCCACGCTTCATTTGCCTCAGAGTCAGACAGTCTATTGTAAAATAAATGTATAAATAAAAAAATATATGAGAGAAACACACACAGATATTGACTATTTTCATTCACATAAATAAAAAATAAATACATTATGTGTAGCCCTGAGCTTGTGCACATCCTGGCTTCAATATGTTTTACAAGTCTGCAATTATTTGCAAAAAAAGTAAGTAGGTAAGTAAGTAAAATTTATTTGTAAAGCACTTCTCACAGAGAGGACTCACAAAGTGCTTCACAGGATTAAAATACCAACAAGAATACATACATATAAACATACATGTCACATACAGAGACACAAAAAAATGAAACAGTTGTTGCAAAACAAATCACTTAAGACAAGTTAAAGAATGCCTGCCTGTATAGATAAGTTTTAAGATGCTTCTTAAAAATATGGAAAAAGCATGTACGGGTCAACGCATGGATGTGTTTATCAAAGTGCATGGCCTGGTCAAAAATAACTCCGAGATTTCTCAGGTTAGAGCGGATATTTAAATTCAGGGACCCGATACAGCTCGCCACCCTAGAAGCAGTACAGTCTGGAGCAACAGTAAGGACCTCGGTCTTAGCAGTGTTAAGCTGGAGGAAATTGTTGACCATCCAGTCATTAATTGCAGACAAACAGTCATGCAGTACATTCAGACAGTCAGTCCTGTCAGGATTAAAGGAAAAATACAGCTGAATATCTTATTTAGTTTGGGGGGAAAAAACTTTGTTTGGTCATGTCTCACAATCCTAAACTTAGGGTGCCCCATTATTTTTGGTCCTCCGTGCAAATTCACGCTGACCTTAGACTTGGTTTCAGTTTGACAGATCTGGTGTTGTCTCTTAACTACAGCCCTCATTATAAACACATGCATCACACAGTACACAGCGTGGACACACTAACAGAAACACATTACCACAGAATACACTGCAGCAACACCACAACTTCCAACAGCACATGCCTTTAAAGTAAAATCTCACCCTTAAAAACTTGCATTTAATCACATTGCATGTGCTGTTTTATTCATCCCTATGCAGCCTGACTCCTTTACAGCTATTAATTAAGCAGTTTCATTAGGCTATTATAGGTTTCACGTGCATCTATGTGCCTGGACTTGTACTTAATATAAAAATGTCTGTTTTGCAGCAATAAATGATGTTATAATTAAAATAATTTAGAAGTGCAGCAGTGTTTAACTGGTGTTTGAAGCCCATTCAGAGCCAGAAAACTCCTTATTTTTATGGATGACTGTGCTCGTAAATAGGGTCACATTACCTTAACATCCACTAAGTAAAACATAACCTACTTGTGGGTTTGACTGACCAAGTGCAGATCCCAGATAGAGGATGGTCCAGATAACACGGCATTTGAACAGGAACGATAAGTGACACCACCAGCAGTCACTGGACATTTAACTCCAGGACATTCAACCATGACCACGAAGTTTGTAAGTCGTACAAATATCCATTTACAATCTCCCTATAAAGTCGCAGTTTTATTGCGCGTCTTATAACAGCCCATGATTTGTTTTAAAGTAAGTGATATTTCAGTTCACTTGCAGCACACGTGGAAATATCATCAAGCTGGAGGAAATAAATAGAGAAGTAATTACCGTTGACAGCACGGGATTCCGCTGATTTCCCAAATCTGTACTTCGCTGCTGCTCATCTTCTGAGCAGCATCTGGCAGACAATATTTCCTCTCAGTTCTTCAAGAGACTCCGCTGTAATCCAACTTTCAAAATAAATTACCGCCTGCGTTCAGCTTCGGAGGGAAGTCCTGAGTCCTGTCAGCGGCTGCAGAGAAGTTAACTGGGATTGCGTTTTAATAAGAGTATTATAAAGTGGTCGGTTGAGCTCTGTGGTCGCAGTTGGCAAGTGGCTGAGTGAGCGCGAGCCGCACCGCTGCAACTTGCGCTCCTTGTACCCTGTGACGTAACCGGGAGGGGGTACTAAACCTAGGGATGTAGTGTGTGTTCCTGTATGTGTGTGTGTTTTAGTTCACAGATTGTTTTACCATCATGCTTTATTGAAAAAGGAGCAATATTTATTGGATTTCTGTTTTTGATATTTATTGTATCTGTTTGTTTTTGTCAATATGCACAATGTGCACAAGGGGACTCAGTCAATGTGACGCACAGCACTCATTAAAGTAACATTTTAGGCACATCCGGCCATCAAACTCAGCACAATTTTTCTAAGATGCATCCAAACTTATAGGAACTCACCTCCCTCCTACATGCGCACATTTGGTGGTGCTATGGTGGGTCTACACGGGTACAGCCACATTTCTTTCTACCCCTGAAAGCCATTGGGATGTATCCTCCCGAGACCCTGGGGAGGATACATTTCACATGGATACATTTTGGGTTTACTTGACCTTCATCCTTCATTCTACTGAATTTAGACCTGTTGTCCTCATTTGTGGACACATTTTGTGCCATCTGTTGATAGTGAGAGCACAATAGATTAAACCATGCAATAACAAGATGGCGGCCATCTCTGCCAATGGTTATGGTTGAAACTTTAGCTGTCAGAGCATGAATGTAGTTTCCTGGTCTGATCATACACCGCCCCTTATATTACGTTTTTACTGGCAGCGTTTCAAACTGACGCCACCTGGCAGAAAGGCAGCTTTTGGTGTCGGTGCCTGACGCCAGACTTACTGACAAAGTGGCAGTATTTGACAACCTTGAAATGAGAACAGGTTTAGTACCACTACACCACTGTGCATACTGAACAAGGAAACTTAAAAAGAATGAAAGGTCATGGCATTAGTGACGACATTCGAATTTTGCATTGGTGCCACTTCCATTGATGCTAATGGGGCGGGCACGGCAAACAACACTATAACCCATCATATCTTTGAGACCAATAACAAGAAAAATGATCACACACATTAAGATAAGAAACATCAGTCAGCATCAGGTAATGTGTGTTTTTAATTTCGTGAAAGGATTTTTCAGTCAGAGGTGAAACAACAAAGATATGATGGGTTATATTGTGACTTGCCGTGCTCACTCCATTAACTTGAATAGAACTGGCACCAAAGTCTGGCTCCAAATTCGAACACTGTCACTGACGTCATGTCCTTTCCTTGTACTGATCTCCATTATGGAATTGCTGCTGAACTGCTACTGGAAAAAGTGCATCTTTTTAAACTAGCTTACTCATTTTAACGGCATCAATTGTAGCTTATTTTATGCTGATTTTATGCTATGGTGCTCTTTGTGTGTTTATTGTCATTAGTGTTTTATTACTGGTGCTTTCTTACCTATTATATGTTTTTTGTGTCACCTTAAGTGCTTTTAAAGGTAACAATAAAAAAAATAAAATGTACTTTATTATTATTTATACTTGCTGAGCATTAAATGGGATCAGCACAAATGTCTGAATGAAAAATAAGATAACAGCAGCCAGCTAACTTAGCTTAGCATAAAGACTAAACACAGGGAAACAGCTGAAAGGTACAGACGGAGCACCTACAGCAGCACGCCAACACGCCTTCTGCGGTCATTTTCTAAAACCAGCCGCCCACAGTTTGACCAGACGAGCTGCACCTGACACCATCAGCCAGCTTAAGGTCCCATTTATACAACAACAATTTCAACTGAAAATGACATGACAGCGGCGTTTTGGGTATCTGCACTGTAGAAGGAAGCGTAATTGTCACACCGCCATCTACTGGCCTGGCATGTATACTGCAGCGTTTTTGGTCATTTTTGCGGATCCGTGTGCACAGCGTTTGTTATCGAAATGTTGTCGTCTAAACACAGAACTTTTTTCAAAACAAAACGATTCTGTTTTCAGTGGATCGTTTTCGTGCATGTCGAGCTCAAACGGCCAGTTCACACCGCTGCAACTTTTCTCTGCAACGTTCTAAAATGGTTTCGTCTCGCCGCAAATCTTTGGTCCCAACTGGGTTTTAGAAGTGCTGGTGGCTTATAGGTGGAGCTATCTCTCCATGTTTCACTTTGTGCTAAGCTAAGTTAGCCGACTGTAGCTTCATATTTACAGTAGCTTACGTGCATAGAGAACAGTAGTTATCAATCCTCTCATCTAACTCTCAGCACAAAAGCAAATAGGCCTAAGTGTATTTCCCGAAATGTCAAACTACTTCTTGAATAATGAAACAGTTATTGACTGAACAGAACTGGCTTTTTGTTTGTGCATCCTCCAACTGCAATGTTTATGTAATGTTCCTAAAGGGACTGATAATGTTTGCATTCAGTGACTCCATTAAACTGTTCTATCTAAAAAGAAATTTCTTCTTGTTCCAGAGAGACCAAACTTCCCTCCATTTTCATAAATAGGTTATTGGCTGAGTGAACTTTGTCCTGCTCTCTCAAATGTCTGGTGTGCCCTCAGTTGTCATTTCGCAAAACTGTTGTGCATTTTTACCCTTGGCAAAGCCATTTCATTTTTTATACCGAGCAGAACTAATGCCTTTATCAAGGGGCTTTGCAGCATGAGCAGTTCTTTATTGCAAATGAGCTTTGAATTTGGTGCGATCACCACTAAAATGTCAAGTTGAAGTAATCAGTGCCTTCCTTTATACCTGTCTGAATCTGAGTTTATGTTTTAAGCAGAGAATCCATTACGTGAGAATGTGGTCTGTGTTGTGCCATGAGGTCAGATGGATGTGCTCAGAAAGGATTAGGCTACTGAAAATGCATGGAATACTGTCAGCGTTTCCAGAATTGATGGGAAAATCTTACTTTTCCCACTACAGAGCCTTACAGTATATTAACACTCACAGTCTGGGGAATTTCTTGGACCCTTAACCAACTAATCAATCACCTCGCCTTGCAGTGAATTCAGCGGAGGGTGAGTAAATCCATCCTTGGCCTACAACTGCGCCTAAATCCAAGGGAGGCGTACATGGCTATATGCTGCTGCAGTAAATCCCTGAACAAAACATTGTGTTTCTTCTTGGAAAACACACACACACACACACACACACACCCCTACAGTTTTAACATGAACTTTGCCCATAAACAGGGTTCAAGGACCGACTGCATGTGTCAATAAACTCTACAGAGCTGAAGCAAAGAGTTTCACAGAATTCTCCCTCAAATATAGTATTGACAACCACAGTATTCATTCATTTATAATACATTTTATATCTTATGTGATATCATTAGCAGTTCATCATGCGTATTGCATCTAGAGTGTTGCTTTCGACCTTTTAACGCTTTTGTTCTTTAATTCTCTGACTGATTAGAAAAGCTGATTATAGGTCATTGGGCCCCTGGGCACAGGTATGCAAAGGAACCCACTACCTCTCTGACACAGGAGCAAGACACACAGACTTTGTAGTTTTGTGTCTCTTTGTAGCTGTTTGTAGTTGTTAATTTTGTATCTCATTGAGGTGATTCTGTGTCTCTTTGGGGTAATTTTGCCTTTGTTGGTTGGTTTGTGTTGCTTTGTAGTTATTTTGTGTCCCCTTGTGGTTGTTTTGAGTCTCTTTGTAGTCATTTTGTGTCACTTTGTGTTTGTTTTGAGTCTCTTTGTGGTTGTTTTGCCTGTTTTTGTATTATTTTGTGTATCTTTGCATTTCTCTTGCATCTCTTTGATGTCTTTTTGTGTCTCTTTGTGGTTGTTTTGAGTCTCTTTGTAGTCATTTTGTGTCTCTTTGTGGTTGTTTTGAGTCTCTTTGTAGTCATTTTGTGTCTCTTTGTGGTTGTTTTGAGTCTCTTTGTCATCATTCTGTGTCTCTTTATGGTTGTTTCACCTGTTTTGTAATCATTTTGTGTGTGTTTGCATTTCCTTGCATTTCTTTGTTGACTTTTTGTGTCTCTTTGTGGTCATTTTGAGTCTCCTCCTGGTTGGTACATGTTAATATGAGTGTTATTTGCAAGTGAAGGCCCTCCTAACACGTTAGCCCCTTGGACCTGTGCCCACCTGACCTGTAATCCATCCATGAGAAAAGCCACAAATTCCCAGCAGGAGTCAACACTGCCAGCGGATCAAATTTCTCCACTTACGCGTTTGTTTTTATCAGTCATGTGCTGTGACAGCTGTTGTTGAGGATGTCCAGCTTTGAACAGGCCAAGAGATGGCGAGCACTCTCTGTGACTTTTGGCCTGTTGATTGGGATAGATGAGATATGCAGGAATAAGACTGAGCGGTGATGCTCAAACAGTCTCGAGCACTCTGAGGCTACAGAGTCCCACAAAAAATGCTCAGAACACGGCAGGCATCACTGCCTTTATATTGAGATGCTTTAAATCAGTTGGAAATAATGAAAAGTTCAGCTAAGGCCAGATGTACATCGACCCCTTCTGTCCCCTGAGACATTATAAATAACAGCATCTGAGTTAGCCTAGTGGCACTTCTGTGTTTGACTCTAAATGTGTGTTTACAAGTATGTGATCACAGCACCATCTGTATCGGTTTTTTTCTGGAAGCAATCCATACGCTATAGAGAGAGAAATGTCTGATAATTAAATCCCAACAACTGAGACATATTCCTTATTCTTTAAAGCAGACCCTCAGGGCACAAAATGGAAAACACATTAAGACTACTCACTTATGCAAAAGTGTAATGTCTCAGACCAGCAAAAGCCATGTAGTATTAACTAGATGACAGTGAACGTGCGTGTGTGTGTGTGTGTGCGCGCGTGTGTGTGTGTGTGTGTGTGTGTGTGTGTGTGTGTGTGTGTGTGTGTGTGTGTGTGTGTGTGTGTGTGTGTAGGATGATATGTATGGCGCATCAGGGGAGCAGTCCCCAGACCATCCAACAGAGGGAGCCAATACAGAGACACACAGCTGTGTTGTATTAATAATGAGACACATACCATTATGAAACATTAAAATACAGATTCTGATGCATTGAAAGACGCACATGCTCACAGACAACTCTCTCTTTCTCCAGGGTCTCTGCAGGCTGCTATCACATCACAACACACACATCTGTTGGCAAATGTATGCCAGGTTAATATTTAAAGAGAGATTAGCTGGACTGTAAAAGGTAAACACTGGATGTATAGTTAAGATGATTATGTTTTCTGCCCAGAGCAGGTTCAATGTGGCTGCAACAACAGTTCAAAAAAAAAAAAAGTTTGTCAAGGTGTTTGTTTACATTAGAATAACTGGCTTACAGTATGCAAATGTCACCACTGGGACACACTGCTGCAGAGATATGTTCAGACTAAGTAAAAAAAAAAATCCTGCTACTCCTGAGTTACTAAACTGTCAGCGATGAGATGAAAAAGGTCTAAAAAGGCAAGCTGGCAGTGGGAACAGACAGGTGAGAGTGCAGTAGTATGGAGCAGCGTGTCGTGTGTTTGGGTCAGCGGTGGCCTGGCCTCTGAGACAAGCTTGTCTTCAAAGGCTGGTCACGCTCTTTGAGTCTGGCCATTCAACTGGCATTTGGCAGGATTGTGTTTTCCATGCCAGACAATGAGATCAGTGAGCTGCAGCACAGAAATATTCTTTCATAGTTTTGTATCTGATTAGAGGCTTTTTGTTATTATGGCTTGGTTTTGTTATGATATAAAGTGATCGGCCAGAAACTGGATTTAAATTAGTTTATTTAAGGCAATTATCTGATGTGCAGTAGGCTACATGTAAAGCAATAGATGGAATAAGACAGATGCTGTGTAGAATATAGTTTTGAAGACAAGATATATGTGTCTTTCAACCCAGTCATCAGAAAAATGTTGTTTTACATACATTACATTTGTATTGAATTTCAATCTAAAAGTTCACTTAAGGCCATTAAAGGGGTACTTTGCCAATTTTCTACCAGCTTTGTATCAAAACAGTGTGGGCAGTATGTGTAAATTGCTTCATATTCAAATGTTTTCAGGAACATTTTTTAGCTTACTTTTGTAGGGGCCCTACACATGCTGTGTTTTGTGCACCCTCAAATCCATTGTTTTCAATGAAGACGTGCTGCAGGCACACTCAAACGCCAGAGCGACACCATCACAAAGAGCCTATAGGTTCAAATTTTAGAATGCAGCAGCGCGCGCACCACATGTCATGTCACACGGATCAACCTGTCACAGCCAACAGATATCTTCCCTCCCATCTTTCCAGCAGTGAAATACGCCTTTAATTTTTCAGCTCTCACAGCTCAAGCTCTGACTTCTTCTTGTTTCATATATATTAACCTCTTCCACTTTTTAACAGTCTTGCTGGGTCAGAGGATAAACTGAAAAGGAAAGAATAACAAATTAATTAACTGTGATCATATCTAACGTTAAAAACAAAGAGAGTCCAAACTGAGAATACTTGAGCGACTATGATGGCACAAGCTAATTGACAGCTGGAGCAACGAACTAGAACAACACGCATTCCCAAACTAGGTAACATGCAAACAACCAGCCTGTGCATGTTTCCATTCAAGCCTTAACATGTGATGCTGCTCTGAGTGTTCTTATGCCAGATCTCCATCAGCAGTAATGGCAGGGTGCTCAGAGTGGAGCTGATGGATGTACAGTCATGCTGAAAGTATATCAGCTCTGTTCTCACCCTGCTACCTCTGACAGCCAGCTGGCCAGAGCATAATCCCCCCCGCGGGAGACCAGGGTGGGCGGCACTTCTTATCGGACGTCAGCTCTCCTTCCACAGGGGCAAAATTAAACTAGTGGACCCTGTCTGAATGTCCATGGCACCCACAAGAGCTTTTATAACTGATAAAGAAGCTTAGAAGGGTTATTATTATTTGATAGCATCCCTTAGATTTGCACTCACTCATCGTGTAGATGTGCATATGTGCATCACTATGCTTGTATACTTTAGTTTAACCCCATATTTGTCATTTATTTGCAACATATAATTTGTTTATCAGGCATTACAATGTAGTTGTAAGCAGACATGAGGACATCTAGTAATTTTATCAGTTATAACTTTTTCTATAAAGGAAGGAAGGAAGGATGAAAGGAATGTTGTCACATCAATATGCCCTTAAAATGACCTACAGTCATCTTACTACTGCTTCTAATGTGTAAGCCACAAGCCACAACAAGTCACAAGCAAGTCTTAGGTTTCAACCTTTCAAGCAAGTCCCAAGTTACAGTGATGAGAATCAAGCCAGTAAAATTGAGTCCCTGCAATAAGTCGAACAAGATCGGACATTGCTCACATCAAACGAGTCACAAGTCAAATCATATGCAATTCTAATGATCTTGTCAAATGTTAATATTCGTGTACCTTTCTCTGTGGGTTTTGTAGTGATTGATGAAGTTGGGTGTTGTGGTGATCATGTCTCCTCTCATCACTGTCTATGTCATCCTTAAATCCAGATTTTGTTATTTTTGGACGAGCCCCCAAGCATGATAGCTGCCTTGTGCAATGACCTCTGCTGCTCTGCCATGTTCGGAGCAGGTTGCCAAGTTTGTACACATCACACTAGAAATTACCCAAACGTGGTGCGAAAATAAAATATCTCAATATCTTGGAAAATGCAAATATTTTATTAGAAAAGTCCCTTTGGGTCATCTGCCTCAAGTCTAAGTCCGTCTCTGGTCATGAATACCAAGTCAACTTAGTGGCTGGAGTCCCCCACGTTTGGTGTAAGCTAGTTACGATCAAACGGCAACCTCTGGGGCCCAAAAAAGAAAGCCAATGCCGAAATGCCAAAAACTGCAGTTCCACAAACCAGTAGGTGATGTCATAGTAGCTATTATTTTATACTGTCTATGGTTATTAGATGTTTATATACTGGTAAGAAATGCTGCACAGTGGTGTTAAAAAGCAGTGCCACGTCCTTTAAGGAATGTTCATGTAGGGTCACATCTGTCAAAGTTTGATTTAACCCACATATCAGTGAATGTGAAAAGTTTTCACCTTTCAGTTTCCTTTAAAGGTATTTGCTGCATTGCAGAACATCTTTCTGGGAATAACCTACACTTACACCTGATCCATGAACGCTTAAGAAGTTTAGTTTCTTGTCTGGATGGAGAGCTCTCTCCTCTTTGACGGGGCAGCTCAAACACTGTGTATAATTACTCTGAGAAGAGCAGCAGGTGTTTATTCCCGTGGACTACAGAGGTACAATAGGGCCCAGCAGCTCCTGTCACAGAGTTAGACCATGTCCCTGAGTGTAAAAATAGCCTTTTGGCGGATGGTTATCTCGCTTTTCCTATCTTTCAGCCCCCTTCTTCCTCCTTTGCGTTGTAAAATTAAAGCCATGCCAGCTCTCTCTCACATCTCACATTGTTACTATTACAGAAGAAGTGAGATCTCTTCCACGCTCTCAAAGACTTTATTAGTGGCTAAGTGGCTTATAAGTCTCCAGTAAATAATACAGACACAGACAAAAGAGCAGCCTCTTAAATTATTCCCAAAAGCTCTTTCTGGCAGCAACATTCTTGGATGGTTTGTATTACAATGTTTGTTACTGGTGCTCATTCTGTTCAGAAACTGTCTCAAGTTCAATTCGGTTGCAGGGTTTTGGGTTTTGAGGTACATTTCCTTTTGTTTGGTGGTTGTGTCAGAGATATTGTCTGGTCAGCAGAGATGTGTTTGAGATTCTAGTAGAACTTTTCTCATTGTGCAATATTTGTTTTTATCTCACAGTAGCTTTGGCTAAGTAAACATATGTTTCTCATGCCAATATAGCCCTTTTGAGGTGAATTGTACGTAACCCTGCACCATTGTTTCCATTTAAATAAACATTCTGCCAACTGGTTTCACACGAGACACAAACTGCAGTCTTCAGGGTGGAAGTCCAGTTTTGTTTGACCCATCAGCCTCCCCTCCCCTCCCCAGCACTTTGTCAGTGGACTTTTATACGGTAGCTCCTGCATCTGCTGTTGATGTTCCAGGACGGCGTGTCAATTTATGTGTCACAGTTGGCTTCTCACCCTCACCTGTTCCTGGTAAATTTCCATTCACCTGCTCCCTGCAAGCCAGCCACGCCCCCCTAATCAAGACAACTCCTCTCAGCTGCCTCCACAGCTGCAGCTCATCAGCCAATCAGTTGGTAAAACACCTCGTATTTACGTTTATTTCCATGTTGCAGCAAAAGCATGTGGTTCGGTATGTGGTTAAGAGTTAGAGTTTGTTGGACCCATCCACCTCCCCTCCAGCCTGCCCTTTGGGGACTTCCACCTCCTTACATTGTGTTGTTACCACAAGCATTTCAAACTGACAGTGTTTCAAACTGGTGCCATCCGACAGTGTTAGAAGTGGACTCAGGAACCCTAAAGATGCTAAAGGGTGCCTTTGGCATTAGTATGACATGCTGAGAGGTATTACAGAGTGTCTGTATTTGATAAGCTGGGAATGACAACAGGATATTTTAAGATAAACCTTTTGTTATTTCGAAAATAATTCATCCAGCAGTGAATATTATGCCACTGGTGTATATTCAACATACAGAGTGATAGAGTTGGACTGAGTAAACATAGACAAACAGCATCTTATTCAAAAACAGAACGGATCTAATGTCAGCATTTCCAAATGTTTCTGACTCATTCAAATTTTCTGCCTGTCTGCACAAATGGATTCATAATAGTACAGACTAATTAAAGTCTCAGATGGATAAGCACATGTGTGTGCATGAAAGGTAACCACTCCCACTATGTTGTGCTGCTTCAACACTAAAACAATTCTGCAAACAGCTGCAAATAGCCATTGTATATCCTGTAATCACAGCAAAATGGAAACAATCAAACGCTCCATTAGCAGAGGTTATTCTTTGTCAGCATGATTTGATTTTTCCCAACAGCATTCAAAATGAATTCATGCTGTACTGACTCAAATCATCAACATCTACTCTGATGTTTTAAGTGGCAATTGACCTTAAATTCCTCACTCACCCAAATGCAGCTTACTTTAATTGGGCCAGTGGTTAACCTAACAGGCCTGTGTAAATGGGATTACTGCGAATGTAATTATGTCTGGAAAAGTGGAAAGAGCAGATAAAGGCGCAAACAAACTGAAGTTTAGGACACTTGATAATTAATTGCATAATGAACTGATTAACAGTGTCCTTCAACAAAAAAGTCATGTCATATAGACATATGGAGTAAAATGAACTGTTTTTAGTATTTAGTGACATATAGCAGTGAGGATGCATGAAAAAAGTGAAAGGCCTTTTCTTGAGCCACTGTTTGGTTTGTCCATTCTGGGCTTCATGAGTGATGAGAAGGACTTTGAATAGGATGTGTTGTGGGACAGGAAGCCAGGGGAGGTTCTGAAGGACAGGGGAGATCCGAATGCAGGAGCGGGAATGGGTGAGCAGAAGGGCAGCAGAGTTGTGGGTGTATTGGGGTTTATTTAGGAGTTTGAATGGTGCACCATAAAGAATGTTGTTACAGTTGTGGATTCTGGATGTGACAAAGGCATGGATGAGAGTTTCAGCAGCAGAGTGTTGGATTAAGTGGAGATGTAGAACTGGACATCATCAACGTAACAGTGGAAGTTGAGACCACAGCTGTTGTGAATGATGTAACCAATGGGGAGCATGTAGAGAATTAATAGGAGAGGGCCAAGCACTGAACCCTGGGGGACGCCTTGGGACAGAGGGGCAAGGGAGGAAGTGCGGTTGTTAATGCTGATGAACAGTTGTCGGTTTGGGAGGTATGACCTTAGCCTTAGAGGGCACTACTGGGGATTTTGAGGGAGGGAGGAGAATTGTGTGGTTGATTGTGTCAAAGGCTGCTGTAAGGTCGAGAAGAATAAGAATGGTGAGGCAACCAGAGCCTGAGGCGAGGATGAGGTTTTTTGATGATTTTAAGGAGGGCGTTTCTATGCTGTGCTGTGCTTTGAGCGGAAACTAGATTGAAACGGTTCAGACAGGTTGTTGGAAGACATGTGGGCTTTGAGTTGAAAGGTAACAGCACGTTCCAGTATTTTTGACAGAAAGATGACAGAGATTTGATATTTAATGATATTATATTCCATTTCTGCCAAAAATCCCCCCTAAATCCTACAGCAGGGATACTCAACTTGCTTTGCCCCAGGGCCACTTTTGCAAAATGACAGATGGCCAGGGGCCAGTTCAAAATAAATTACTGATAATAATGTAGAAATAATTAGCCTGGACCTCTGTCCAATGGTCCAGGGTATTGTCCAATTGATAAAAAGGCTCTATGTTGAATCTTTTCTATGCACTCTGGCACTGTCACACTGCTGCCTTCAATAAAATCTCATTTACATTCATGTCTGACTCAAGCTGCAACTTCCAGGGCTGAAAAATGAAGCCAAAGTGGAAGTGCCAAAAACTGCAGTTCCTCAAATGGCCACTTGAGGCTGGCTCTACAACAGTCAATCCTCTTAGACCCCCACCTTCATAAAAAATAAACACATTTACAGCCTGGTACGATAAATGCTTTTGTCAATAACTAATTCTCCTGTTTATGACAACTGCATGGGTAGAATGATTTTTTTTATATAATTCACCTGTTCACCCATTTTATTAAGGCTTTGAGTGACAGGCTGTCTACAATGCGTCACCACAGCCTATGACGCAGGGACAGCCTGTTGTTTTGTTTTTATTTTAAATTTTAATGTGTCTGAATAATTCTGCTCTCCAATAGCAATTTGAGTTTCATGTAGAACATTTGTTGTGGTCTCTTGATTCTTACTGAGTGCTGCTAGCAGCACAAAGTGCCTTTTCTTGTTTGAAATATTTTTTAAAGAAAAAATGTGCTTGTCTGTGCTTGTATATTCTTCTGAGTGGAACCGACAAACTGTATTAAGTTTAAATAATAACCCACTGCTATGAGTCAAATTTAGAGGCGTATCTGGTGTTCATGCTCTTCATGCATTTTAAAAACTAAAAAATGCTTAATCACATTCTGTTGTTTGATGCCATAATTAATTCCATTAAGAAGGGATTGCTAAATAAAACTCTGGGTTGTTTGTCCGTTGGTTAGCCACCCCGAGACTAAAAGGGCCGTAATTATGGTGATTACTGCATATTTAGGGTGGCATAATTGTATTAATGAGTGGGAAGCTGGTGGGATGCCCTCTTTCTATTTTGGCTGCAGGCCATTCAGTCAGTTTCACTGTATTTGTTCACTTCAGAATCCCATCTAAAGGAGTGGTTCAGTAGCTGCTCTCCCACACGAATGTCTATTCATCCTCTGGAGCTCAGCAGTAGTGCTGACAGTCATATTAGTGTAGACATTAGACTGCTGCACTGATACTGGGAAAATCTATTGCAAACACATGATGATGAAACATAAACTAAAACTTTAAAGCTCTAATTGCTGCTTTGCCTTATTTGCTTCTGTAAATCAACATACATTTGCTGTCATGCATCTGGGGGCAAGGTTTTTGACTGATGACAGTTTCTCCAGGGTGTGTGTTTTTTAAAAAAGGAAAAAACCTTTCAGTCCTGTTTCTAATTCAAGCTCTCTTTCTCCCAGCTGCCATGAGTCATGTAGGTTTCTGTTATGGCCAATTTCATCTTTCACAACCATTAGAGAACCTCAGAGGAGCCACTAAAAAAAAAATTCATAAGGGCTGTGTGTCCTTGTTTTGCGTTTATATCTGACCATACGAGATTGTTTATCTTCACCTCTCTGTCTCTGGATTCCTTTTCATTTCCTGACATATGATTTCAATAAACACTGTACAACAGCTTTAAGGATTAGCCACACGCTGTGCAGCAGCATTCTTCTGACTTTTCAGGCTGTATTTTCTGCAACAATGTTGCAGAGAAAAACTATAAAAAATGAAAAGTCATAAAAACCTGTAGACCAAATCTGGCTTGTGATCGAGCGCCAGGTGGCCCGCCGTCCATTTTTTAATACATAATGAAAATAAATTGATTCACAATGGGATTTTTTTTTTGTTTGTGTGTACATTGAATGCAAATAAGTTGCCAATGTGTATATAAAAATCATCCAAATAAAGCTTGATTACCAAAAAATTGCCAGGGAAGGATCATCTTGCTCCCATAACAAAGGTCCAGGCTAAAATCCTGGAATAATAATTAAAATAATAATAATGTGCACACAAGGACACCTTAAGACTTTAAACCTGATGGTGATGCTAGATAAAAAGTAAAAGGATCACAGAGAGATGGTTCATCCTGAGGGGGACATGAATGTGTGTACCAAAATTCACGGAAATACAATCCAATAGTTGTCAATAAATTTCATTCAGAACCACAAATGTCACCCTCATGGTGGTGCTTGAGGACTAGTTCGGAGATCACCCAAAACAGTATGACTCATCCTCTGGGTACCATGAACGTTTATACAAAATTCCATGCCAATCCATCCAGTAGTTCAGTCTGGATCAAAGTGGTGGAATGACAGGCCAGCAGTCCAACAGGCTGACATCACTTTAAAGCCATGCTACTAGCATGGCCAAAAATCTGTTTCCACTCCACTTTTATTATGTACAACAAGCACTGCAACACTTTGTACTCTTCCTCTGGGTGTTTATGTGTTTACCTGTCTGTTTGGGAAGAGGTGGTGTATTGCAGAGTGTTGCAGATTTACCTGCACCTCTTTAATGCTGGTGAGGCACAGTGGACCTAATATGACCTAATATGCACAATCAGTTATTGAAGCACTGATACAATACACTTTGAAACACTGACCAGAGCAGCTCGTGAGGCACATTCCAGGCATGGTTATCATTATTGTTGTGAAATTTTAATGGCATTGCAATAGACGATGTTATCATTCCATGATGTTCTGAACCAAAGATTTCACAATGTGATCCAGTGAGTGCAATCAGTTTCTGCACGTTCAGTAATGACAAATATAATTTTAGTTTGGGCATCTTGACCACCTGCAGGGAAATATATGCCTCCTGCAGCAGTGCTCATTTGCTAACATTAATACGTTTGAGACAGGAAATAAGAGAAAGAGGGAGAGGCTTCCTACCAGCGTGATTTTACAATGTGTTTATGTAAGATGTGACTCAACTCTTAAAATTAAATGAACCACTAGAGCAGACCAGAATACATCCTGTGTTCCAGCGCCCTTTTTTATATAAAGAGATTGCTCTTGATTGAATCCTAAAAACTATCAAATTGAAGTAGATTTATCCGAGATTAGATTTCATGAGTCTTTTGTCTTGTTTATTTGATTTTCTGTAAACACATTCACCACTTGATATGCAATCATTTTACTTCTGTGTTGTATGTTTCTTCTCGCCCTGGCAACACTGACTCTGTAGCAGATGCCAGATGATTTTGTGGAGCTGAGGCAGAGATTGATACAAACACATTAAACAGAGGGAATGTGGGAAAATTCTTAGCAAAATGCACAAACTAAAGAACAGAGCCTGAAATCACAGATTAGAAATTATGCTGTTATGCTGCTGCAGCTCATACTAAGAGTCCCACTGTACCTGCACTTCTAGGAAATAGACAAAAGATTACTTAATGGAAGGAAAGTAGACTTGACAGATGTCAAAGTGTCCTGGGGAATTTCATATAATGTTAACATCATGTCATCATGATTATGAGACAGTGGATCCTGGACACAGACATAGAAGGCCCGACCACTTCTCCTAAATAGGCACAAGAAACACAGACTTTGCAGGGTTTTTAGCCTTTTTTTGTTGTTGTTACAACTTTCTCTTTTGTTGTTGTTGTTATTTTGTTGTCATTTTGCATCTTTTGATAGTTGTATTGTGTCTCTGTAGTTGCTTACCATCTCTTTGCAGTCATTTTGAGTCCCTTTGTGATCATTTTGCCCCATTTTCATAGTCTGTGTGAGTCTCTTTGTGTCTCTGCAGCTTTTTTGCATCTCTTTGTGGTTGTTTAGTGTCTCTTTGTGGTAATGTTGAGCCTCACCAAGTGACACCAAGGGGCCCTGACCTGTGGGCCACTGGTCCGTTCAGTAATCCATCCATGCATGTCATTTCTGCAAAAGTTTTAAGTTCTGTTGGTGAAACCCTGCTGTCTGCATCAAGTACCTAGTATGAAGTGAGGACCACTACTGCCCCCCTAGACCACAATTAGGTATAGCACAAAATGGCACTATCCTCTTCTTTGAGTCTCCCTCTCTCTCTCTCTCTGTCTATCTCTACCTGTGTCTGTCTTTCTCTCTCTGGTAATTCAGACATCAATTAGACAATGGATCGATGTGGGCTTTGTCTTTGTGTTCACAAGGGAACAGAACATTGGGTTCTACCCACCTAGGCAGAGGCTAAAATGCAATTAACCACCCTGTAAAACCATCAATCCCAATAAACCGTGACACATACTCACACACAGGCTTTTTCACGCTGTGTAAAACAGTGTCTTTGTCCACCTCTAGTTGTTAAGTGATGAACACCTCAGTGGGAGTCTTGGCTGCACTCAGACAGAGCAAGGAGGCTTTTATTTTGCGTCATGGTGATGACAAAAAAAACAGCTTAGACATCATTGACATTTGCCCCGAGGCTGTTGATATGGTTCTTGTGCACCTGCGCTCAGTGTTTCCAGTAATGGCAAGAGAGGATGAAGGACTAAGCGAGGTTATTGCTCCAGGAAACCCACAGCATCATCAGACCGGCATCATGACGCTCAGTGAATTCATACATCAAGCCCAGTCTGACAACACAGGAGACCAGGGAATGAATGAAAGAGTGGCAAATATATCAGTAACCGTTGGCCCAATTCGACAGTGATGGGAGGAGTACTTAGAGGCCTTAACAAACACTCCTCTACAAGTCAAAGTCCTATATTAAGAATAATATGCTTGAAAGTACTCTGGAGTATAGCTGGAGAAAGACAGTTTCTCATTCCCAATGTGTCAAATGCGAACGTTTTGCAACACTGCCATCAACCAATCACAGCTCTGTGACAACATCACTGTACTGCTTTTGTGTTTCTTTCAAAACTCCTTTGTCCTTCTTCAGAGCTAAGTAGTAAGGGTCAGTGAATTAGCTTGCTAACTAGGTTGGCTATGCTAACGAGCAAGCTTGCCAACAAGCTAGAATAACGTTTATTGACATTTAAGAGGGAAAATGATACCATTTTAAAAAAACTAATAATTCAGATCATTTGTTTATGTTGACCCAAGACAAATCGTATTAATCCTGAATAATTCTCAAATTGATCCAGGAGTATCATTGACACGCAAAAAGTGTGTATATGTGGAGTATACGTGTTTTGTCTAACACCACAGGTCTTTGCATGATATCATCCTTTGCAAAATGGATAATATTTAAAAAATTATAATACCCCCACTCCAGTGGATTGCATATCACTGTATATGACATATTATGTAATTTGTAGTGATGCATGGGTGTATAAGCAGCAATTTATTGTAGCTCTATAGCTACTCCATGTACAGTTAGGCAGTTTAGTCCCGTGGCTGCAAACCAAAGAGAGGAAAAAACCACTGTGCTACTGAAATTTGTATTAACTTTACTTATTTTAAAATCACATCAAAAACGTCCAATAAGATGCCTCTGAAATGTAGCAGAGTACAAGTATAAAGTAGAAGGAAATGGAAATACTCAAGTAAAGCACATATATCTCTAAATTTGATTACCAGACCTTCAGGATCCTCAGACATGCCCCTTTTTTGTTTTCAACACCTGGAGGCACCTGGCTTTGACTGGGAGAGTCACTGTTCCCTCATGAAATCAGAAACTCCAGGAGATCCTCCCGTCCTGGTCAGCGTCAAAGCCATGACACATCAGAGAAGTTATAAATGAACCCCTGGATCACACACCGATGTTTGACACACACAGACACACACTGCATCACACGACACAGCAAAGAAGAATATCCTATACTGGTGAGTGAAACAATTTGAACTTTTAATGAGGTTCATGGGTCAGTTACATTTTGTATGTTGTTTTGTACCTGCTCAGAGCATCTCAGTCAGTTAAGAGAGGCAGGCATGACTGTCTAGCTGTTGAATTTAAGTTACATCACCTCTATATTATTTATCAAGATTGATATCTTATGAGGATCAATGGCAACCTACAGTAGAGAAATCTTGCAAATTACTGTGGATAAAACAATGTGGTTGCATTGAGTTTAAGTGGACAGGGAATAAAATGATTCGTAGTAAATTAGAACATTTAATCTGTCTTCAGTTGTTAAAAGGTTTTCCAATTTGAATCTTTGATAAGAAAATCTCTGTATTTTCATTTGAAATATTTCAGAAATCTGCAAAGATAGTTACACTTAATTTATACAACTACTAAACTAAACTAAATAAAACCTGTTATTAGTGTTATTAATCAGTGTACTGGTAACGGGCAATAAGTGGTTAGATAAGATAAGATAAAAGAAGATAAGCTTTATTAATCCCACACCAGGGAAATTCACTCGTAACAGCAGCTCAAGATACAAAAGCAAAGGCAAAAAGTGACGAAGCAAGTGAGTGATAAATAAAACTGAAACAAGATAAAAAACACAACAAAAATTACAAATAGGATAGAAATAAAAATAATAATAATAGAACATTTATATACACTTATATTTACAGTTATATTTGTTTTTGTCTTAATAATAAAAGGTAACAGTAAAATAGGTAAATAGCTTCCAACCTATAATGACCCATGCTTTTGATTTTGTAACAAAACAAGTGTCCTTTTCCAAGTATAACCTTACTCTTGAAGATTTCAATTAATACATGTTAAACAGTTCATTATAGTGTAGAGTATTCAGCACCAAATTAAAGGCTCCAAAATAGCCCTTAAAATTCTGTTTTGTTAATTTTGTACGCACTAGACATGCCTGAAGAAAAAAACAATTGATTAAGTCTGCCATCTCCAGGGACGATCATCTTGGCAAAGAGCTCCACTCCTTCGTCTGTGTGATTAGCCCCACAGGAGCGTGCGTGGCCTAAAGTAGCACCGGCAGCAGTGGGAGGTGAGAAACACCATTCACTTAGGGAGGAGGGGCAAGAAAGGTCCACATTTAATCCGAATAGGCCCCTTGATGGCTGTACAAGGAACGATCACAGCCTCTGGCTCCAGTGGTCCAATCAGTGAAGGGAGCTCAGGTGGACTGTGTGTAAAGACTCATGCAAATCAGCTTGACTCTGACTCAATATTTGTGATATAATCCCAGAGCACAGAACAAACAAGCACATAGGACATGCAAAAAGCTTCCATTTGTGGTTCATTTGTGCTTAATAGGGCCCAAAGACAGAGACACAGAGCTCAAGGCCCAGTTCCCCCATAATGGTTTACTTCATATTTGAGTCCAGTTATGATTCCATCAATCCAGCCATTATTGCATTTATTTTCCAGGTTATTGTCCTTTTCTGGTCAGAAATTAGCTTTAGGAATAGTTAAATGTCAAAAACAGGCTTTTAAGAGCTCCAGGAAAATACTAAATTTCCAATGACCCGACTAACAATAGTCTCAAGCAATCCCCTACGTGCAGAATATGAAGCTTGCCATTTTTATTTGGGAATAGCTGCCCTTTTTATTCTGCTGTGAGAGGGTGGTGCTTTTGGTCTGAGTCCCATAAGTGAATTAGATGTCCCTGCATGCGCGGAGTCACGCCTCCCAGAGGAAGATACATGCAGACACAATAACACAATAACAGCCCGAGGAGAAGCCCTGACAGTGTTTGTAACGTGTTTTTATTGCTCTCTGGGGACTGTGTCGCTTTACTCTGCGGCTAGTTTAACTCTACGGAGGATAAACTTTTCAACAGATTAGAAACAAGGGTTCTAATGATCAACAGTCATGACAGGCTGTATCATTTAGAAGATCACAGACTAGACTAGAAAACAACACGAAGAATGTGTCTCCTCGATAAATACCTGGCTTTAATGGGAAATCGTTTTGAGTGAGTGCATGTAGTGAGTGAGTGCTGTGCAGGAAGTGGTTAAACATGTTAAATCCGCACAGCTCAGTTGCCAGAACAAATTGTTGATATTGTACATTTCTGCAAACATTTCTAAAGTAACATAATGTATGAGCTGACTGTCACTGGGAGGTGGAGGGGATGATGGATAATGTATCACCAGTGCAAGATGGCTGCAGAGACTAGCAAACAACAAAAGTGGTTGGGTTTTAGCGAGTCATTGCTGTGTTTCCATCAGCTTTAGGCTCCTGATGTGGATGTTTTGTAGCTACTTGGTGTGTTTGCGTCAACTTTTTAGGCTCCATGCATGGGTGTTTTGAAGCACCCTGTCAGTGTCTTTCTATCTGCATTTTAGGCTCCAAACATGGGAATTTTGTAGCAACCTGTCGCTGTGTTTTCATCTGCTTTTTACGCTCCAAATGTGGGTGTTTTTTGTAGCGACCTGTTGCTGTGTTTTTCGTCAGCTTTTTAGGCTATAATCATGGATGTTTTGTAGTAACCGGTCAGTGTGTTTCCATCTGCTTTATAAGTTTTAAACATAGGTGTTTTTTAGCAACCCATCACTGTGTTATCATCTGCTTTTTACGCTCCAAATATGGGTGTTTTGTAGCGACCCATTGGTGTGTTTCATCTGCTTTTTAGACTCCAAATGTAGTTTTGTTGTAGTGACCAGCTGGTGGTGTTTTCGTCAGCTTTTTGGGCTATAAACATGGGTGTTTTTCTAGTTACTTATTTTGTAGCGACCTGTCACTGTGTTTTCATCTGCTTTTTACGCTCCAAATGTGGGTGTTTTGTAGCAGCCCGTCAGTGTATTTCATCTGCTTTTTAGGCTCCAAATGTGGATTTTTTTGTAGTGACCAGTCAGTATGTTTTTTGGCAGCTTTTTAGACTCCAAACAAAGTGTTTTGCAGCAACTTGTCAGTGTGTTTCGTTCAGCTTTATAGACTACAAACAGGGGCATTTTGTAGCCACCAGTCTGTGTGTTTCCACTGGCTTTTTAGGCTCCAAATGTAGGTGTTCTGTAGTGGCCATTTAGCAGGGAAAGGCACGAAAAGCGAATGTTTTTCACCAAGACATCACTGTGTCTCCTGCTAGAATTGTGCCCCTAAAACATGATCTTTCAACAACTGTTTTTTGTGCCTAAACCGAACCACGGCGTTTTTGAAATGTTAAGGTTAAACAGATCCAACAATAATGTGCATATATAATGTATCCATGGTTTGCAGAAACGTACAATGTCAAAATTTTGTAGCGATTGGGTTGACTCTCACAACTATTCTTATTCTTCTCCCATCAGAGTACTGGTTTTTGTGTTTGTTTTGTTGCAGTTGCAGTTGCAGAATAATGGAAAGAAATATATCATCAACTCTAAACTCGGCCGCTCTCCCACTCAATACCACTGCTAACGCCACAGAAAAACCCTTCAGTGTGTTTGAGGGATGTGAACATTTGGTAGAGGGCATCCTCTTCGACCTGACCCTGCAGTGCATCAATGTAGTCTTGGGAATCCCTGCTAACTTACTTGTCATCGCCATCCTCATTCGCAATCGCAAAGAACCCACCACTTCAGACATATTCTTGGGCTGCCTGGCCTCCATGGATGTCTACTTTAGCGCTATGACCCCCGTCAGCTTCCTTAACCTTTACCACTGGCACAGCAAAGAAGTTTGGTCAGCCCTGAAGTTCTCCTATGGTGTGAAAGATACAAGCGGGCCGTTGTTTCTCTCCTGTATCTGCCTGGATCGATTTATTGCCGTGCTCTTTCCAGTTATGTTTGGGCAGCTTAAACACATCAAGTACAGGATAAGCCTCTCACTGCTGGTGTTCTGCCTCACTTTTGCCTACTCTGCAGCCAAGGTCGTGGGAGGTCTTCCCAACTTTGAGAAGGTGTTCACCGGTGAGATCTTGGCAGCATTTACTTGGATGGTCGTGTGCAATGTGTCTATCCTGTGGGCCCTGAAGAAGTCCCGCGGCACAGGTAAAGATGAGATGCACCCCATGAAGAAGAAGGCCTTCAAGATGGTGCTGTCTATCCTTTGTATCATTGTGTTTAACTACCTGCCACCTGTTGCATTGTTCCCTTTTGAAGACCACTACGCCCCTAATGTATTTCGCTGCTACGTGCAGCCTGTGGGCTTTGCTTTCCTCAACATCAGCAGCACCATCCTGCCGCTCATCTATCTGTCTCGTCTGGAGAAGATGCCTTTCCTCCCAGACAGCTGCGTCAAGAAGTACTGCACCTGTGTCTCGGCAGAGGACAATAAAACCCCACCTGCTCAAAAGCCACCTGCTTAGGTTTAGGAAGATCTTATATACACATTGTAACTCACGGATGCTCAGTTTAACATTCGTCTCTAAAGAAGACTTGTAAGAGAAAGTAAATACTATGAATACCATATATCTGTAAATGTGTGACTGTGACTCCTGTTTAATTTTCTAGATGTGTGTTTTCATTAAGTAGATTCTGTGAAACTGTAAAAATCTGGGGGTAAAATGTCTACAAACAGCTCGAGGTTTCTGTGTTAAAGTAGTCTCAACTGTTATGAAATCCCTCAACATATTTATTTGACTTTGGCGCCATCATGTGTACAAAAGACAGCAATAGACAGTACTGTATAGCCAAAACCCCTCATCATGAATGTGACACAGACTTGTGTTTGTGCATGTGCATGATATTTATTCTTTAAAGTGCATAGTGCTGAATAAGTTAGAAACCTCTCCCTCATCTGAGTGCAACATCATATGGTAATCATCAATAGAAGAATCATATAACACTGGCACAGCAGTGTCATTCATTTTGATTTAAGTCATAGGCAATTTAAAAGAATGAGAAAGACAGGGCTTGCAAAACACCAAAACCTAGTTGTTAAAATTCTTGATTTTTTTTTTTATGTAAATGTGTTTTCCCATCTTCCACCACAGACAGCAATGTATATGTATCCTCTTACATTAGCAAATTAGGAACCATTTCTGGATTTTATGGCAATTTAACACGACAGCTTGTCTTCAAAGTTAATTCACTTCATAATCCAGACACTCTCTGAGCATTGCCCTTTAAAGCAATAGTGCTACAATATGGGAAATACCCTTTTTGGTGTCTTGCCAAGAATTAAATGTCAAGAATTCTATACAGCCCAAAACCACAGATCACATTTGCTTCAAGGGGATTCACAGTCTGCACAGCATACAGTACACTCTGTTCTCAAAGGGACTGCATGTAAAATTCGGAGCACAAAGTGGAAGTGGCTGAGCTGGTGGCTAGCAGCTAACCATGCTAACTCTATAAACAGCGCTACAACAGTAATGACAGAGCTAATAGTGTCAACTAGTGAAAACTGCTGTACAAGGGTGGTGCAAAGTGGTGGTGATGAGCGAGCCAGCAGGATACATGCATGTGCAACCAGACCGGCAGTGACTTCATTCTCTACGAAAGAAGGCAATTCTCCTGTGTATCTGTACATAGCAAGTAGCAGTTTGCTACTGTATTAATGCTCTGAATGTCACAAGCAGAACCTTTAAACCCTTTATGATTGATTCGAATGTCCAGTAAAGATTTAACTGGAGCTAGCTGCCAGTTATCTGGGGGGAAACCATTTGTCACCAATCCCACTCATCCATAATTAGTAAAACCTTCATCCTCTTATTGTCGCAACATGGTGACAAGTACCCTCTCTGGCATTATTCTCAGTGGATGACTGCTCTGTGTATAAAAATATGGAAGTAAAGTTTCTGTGAACTTGTCTGTGAATGCATAAATGAAAGTGTCATCAGCAGGGTTGAAGAAAGACACCGTCCCTTTGTTGTAATCCAGTTGCACTTTGACATGTTTTGGCGCTCTTTTAACTGTCAGTGGCGTGGGTGGCGAGGTCATCGCCCTGAGCTCTCCGTCCCGAAAGCACAAAGTCCAGAATCCATTCTCAGGCCGAGCGGAGATCTCAGAGTCCCTAGGTACAGACAAAGAGGCCACGCCCAGGAGCCAGTCTTGATTACTTCCTGTTTCCACGACCCAGTGGTGGCTTCCTGAGCCCAGTGCGGTCATGCCTACCACTTCTGCGCTGATGTGGAAGCGCTCTGGGTTGTCAGGGCAACTGTTGTGCTGCTTTGAGTAATGGACGGAAGTGAGGTCGTCAGACAGGATGAGGCAGGGGTGTGCTGTGTTTGGGTCCAAAGTCACAGGAGCTGAAAGGCAGGATATTAGCAAAAAGATAGATATGTTAAAGCAGCACAGTCACCACGAGAAAATGTCTGCATCGAATGTTTCTGCACACCATGAATACATTACATTGGTATGTTTCGTATACATGTATAATAAAGTTGGAGGGGGGAGGGCATGGTGGATGGTATGTCATCCACATTTTTTCCCAAGACATTGCTGGAGTTTCGGCCAGGATTGAGCCACAAAAAACTGTTGTTTTTTACCGAGACCACAACGGCTTCTCCAGCCAAATGTGATCTTTCTCTAACCATAATCAAGTGGTTTTTGTGCCTAAACTTTACTACAGGTTATCCACAGCGTTGTTGAAAAAGAAAGGAAAGTAAAGCTCCAACGTATCCACTACATAATAGCATACAAATGTAACATAGACGTGATTTGCAGAAATGTAAAATGCCAACAATATTCTAGCGACTGGGTTTGTTAAACAGGATTTGGGTTGTGCACTTCTACTCTTTCGGCCCCTTAACGTGAAGAAAACTGACACTCATATGCACTTACTGTAGTCAATATGGTCCAGCATTTTCTCCCAAACTTTATACTTGAGGTTGCAGAGATGCACTGTCACATCAATCAGAAACCCGGACATGTTGTCTGAACCAATCGCTATGCTTTTCTCTCTGTGATAAAAACAAATATCTTACATTGAGAATATATCACAAAGTAGAAATAGTGTAAATCTACAACTTTGTTGACCTACCTGTCCTGAGTATCTTTGAAATTCTGGAAAAGGAAAAGTACACAATCAATGTGAGAAGTTTTTGGGAACAGTGGTTAAAAAGTTGATGCACACCTGACTGTATGTACCTTCAGCAAGACCATATCCTCTTCTTTCAGCTGCTCCTGTATGACTGAGATGGTCTCTGCTATCATCAGCACTTCTGCTGAAATCTCTTTGATCTTATCCTTCAATCCTGCCATTTTTTCTTCTTCTTCTTTCTTCACAGCTGCTATCCTGGCCGACTCTTCTTGGTGGAGGATTTCGCGAAGCTGCTCGAACTGGCTCTTGATTGATTTTTGCGTTTTCAGTGACTGAGTCTGCAAGAGATCGTTGACGTTTTTATGTGACCAGATTTCTTTTTAGTTCAAAACCAGATATCTGTCAGTTCATCTCAGGTTACCTTAATGTACTTGAACATGTCCGCAGAGGTCATGTGAATTCTTTTGAGGCTGTCCACTTTCTCTTGCAGGTTCTTCAGGGATAAGGCAAGTTCATCCTAAAAATCAAACAGGCCTCGGTCAGTAGAGATCAGAGAGTTTAATAATGTGTCAGTAGTTTGAGTGCTTTGGATACTTTAGGCCTGGGTTCATCAGTAAAAGATTACAGTCTAGCTAACAATCAGGACAGACTTGTGGGACTGCATTCTACCGTTAGGTGTTACCATGAATACTTAATGTTGACTGGAACAGCTGAGCACATTTAGCAGGTTGTTTTTACAGTTGGGAAACACAAAAATTTATTTCCCTTACCTTGCAGTCGAGCACTGCCTCTTCTATGGGCGAGCAGTCGTGAGTCTTGTGCAGTTTGGAGGACTGACACACCACACAGATGGGCTGTTTGTCAACCAGACAGAAGAGCTTTAACTTCTCCCCGTGCAGACTACAGTTCATCTTCTCTTCCAGCGCCACTGAGCTCCTCTTGGCCTCCACCAGAGCTTCACAGACATTTCTCAGAGCCAAATTAGTGGGAGGACTGGCCTTGGAGGCTTTCTTCCTGCATACTGCACACTCACGTATCCCTGTTTCCCAAAAGCGCTTCAAACAACTCCTGCAGAAGCTGTGGCTACATGACAGCAACACTGGGTCCGTAAAGATGTCACAGCATATTGGGCATGTGAGATCCTCCTCTGGGAGTGACATGATAAGTTGCTTCTCATGTACAACGTCGAGAATCTGAAGTTGAAAACAGCATGTGTCCCCAGGTTTCAGTCCTTAATAATTCTTCTGTCAACTATGATTTAGCGTGCCTGGTTAAACTTGTCTCCTGAAAGCCTCAGAGCACACTAACAGCCCCTGCATTGTTCTTGACACGAAGTAGCAAGTGCTCTCGGCTTTCCTGTGCATGGCTTTTGTGGGAGTAACTCAAATCATGCAGCACAGTGAAACAACACTGTATGTAGCCGTGCTGGGAAACAGGAAATGAAGCCCTATTGGCTGGTCGTTGGGTCGCTTTAAGCTGGTTGGTAACTGCATGTTTGGAATGTCATCATTCAGGATAATGTGAATGTGAATGTTCCAGCGTTGACATCCATGCTAACAGCCAAAGGCAGCATGAGCAAGCATTTAACCTGCTTATTAATTCACTCTGCAGTTAGCAATTGACCATTTAAACAAGTGAAGGTACACTGAGATCAATACACTGCAACTAACTTCATACATCAGTGAGTTCAGTGACTGTGGCATTGTTGCCCAGCTGTGTTCAGAGGGTGGTTTCTGACCTCTAGGCAGTGACTTTTAACCTAGACTGGCTAAACCAGTTCAGAGAATTCAGCAAGACGAACCAATAAGTTGCTTATTAAAACCTCAATAAGGCACAAAATTACTTCAAAGTGAGCCAAAGGGCTACAAAAAAGACACAAAACAACCACAAAGAGACACACAATGACATCAGATAAACAGAGAGAGATGCACGGCAGCAGCAAGAATAGTAATGATATTAATAGAAATCTAAATAATAATAATAATAATGCATTTTATTTAAAGGCGCCTTTCAAGGCACTCAAGGACACCTTACAATCACAGTTAAAAAACAAGCAATACAAAAAAAAAATAACAACAACAACAGGCAAGACAAAATAAATATCAGGAGACAAAATAGATATCAAGCATGAATCAGATGGCATATGCCAGTTTAAAAAGAGGTGTTTTAAGATGGGATTTGAAGGTTGAGAGAGAGTCAATATTGCAAGCAGATGGCGAGCAGATGGGGAGTTGGATAGCGGAAGAGGATCTTAGAGTACGGGAAGGAGTGTGAATATGAAGGAGTTCAGAAAGATACAATGGGGCTAGGTTATGAAGGGCCTTAAAGGTGAGAAGCACAATCTTGAAGTCGATACGGTGTTTGACAGGGAGCCAGTGACGTTGTTGAAGAACAGGGGTGATGTGCTCAATTGAGGGAGTTCGAGTGATGATACGATTGTGATGTACAAGTGATAATAGGAGCAGTATATGATAGTATACATGTTATATGTAAATATTAATGTATAATATATATTATAAGTATGTATTTAACTCTGGCAGAGTCTGTTTTTCTTCTTGACCTGGGTCTCATTTGCACCAGTATCAGATGTAGGCATGACACCCTTGTTCGTACCAACATCGCTTCTCCCATCTTGAGGGTCACCAGACTGGTCCGACTCCAGAAAGGTGGATTTCATCTTACCGGAGCAGGTGTTGGATGTGGCTGGAGGAGAAGAGGAAAGTTTGTGTCCAGATGATAGTTTATTTGATGACAACCTGACAGACTTGTCCAATTGTTCGTCTGACACCAGGTGGACCTTTATCTTCTGCCAGCAGCTCCACCATGTTGACTTCTTGTGGACTTTGATGGTATGTGCATCTGTCAATCTCGTGATTGTAATTTTTTTTGTCCATCTTGACTGTGTTAAATTTGCAAATTAACTTGCAGCAAGTGGCAGAACGGACACTGAAGGATCCTCCACTTAGTGAGGCTTGTAGGGAACAAGACAGAGCAGAGTTGACCTCATCAGAGATTGCTGTCACAATGGCCTCGGTGCCTTTGAGTGTTATGCCAACAGATTTGTCCGCACCAGCCACTTTACTGAAAACCTCTCCAAAGGAGCTTTTAAAACGTAGGTGAAGTTTGTTCTCAGTACTGACAGACTTTTCCCAGAGAGGCTCTTAAATCCAATTCTGGCCAAAACAACATGCCTGGGAAGAGGTCGGACTCCTGGCCAAGGTACCAATTTCAGGACAAAGTGATTCATGGCTTGTGGTAGAATATCACTGATTGTCTCTATGAAGACAACCAGAACCTCCACACACGTTAGCCAGTGTGTTCCCTCTGCTGCCAAAAAGAAAAAAATCACAGAGAAACAAAGGTAAAACACAAAAACAAAAATGCACACAACAAATGTCAATTGCATTCAAGTGTAAGCAGGAGTTTCAGCGAGTAAACTACTTACTGTTCAGTAAGGCTGTCAAAAAATGCCTTGATTATGGTGTAGAGGATGTTTTTCAGGCCAGTGAGCCAGTGAATGAATCTGTGAATGAAGACCTCTCTCCGTGACGTTCTACTAGTGGTGGATGGTGTTGGCGCGACAGTTTTCTCTGTTGATGTGATGTCGTCATCCTCCACATCCATCAGTTCCAGAGGGACAGAGGTCAGGTCTGCCTGCAGAGCGGCCTTGATGTCCTCACTGGAGGCGGTTGAGGCAGTGGGAGGAGACGCACGGTCAGATGACTCGATGTTTGATCCAAGGTCTCGTGGAACATTTCCAGTCTCCGGGGTGACGTCCTCATGCTCCACATAATCAACCATCTCCAGAGGGACAGAGGTCAGGTCTGCTTCCTCAGCAGCCTTGATGTGCTCACTGGAACTGGTTGATACAGCGGGAGACATCTCTTCAGGACAAGGAGTGCCATATTTTGAGTCGCTGCTTTCTGACTTGACAACCTCATCCAAATCCTGGTCTGTTGCCTGCTGGACCTTATTCCTTGATTTTAATCTGATGCAGCGTTTCCATACCGACTTCGACCTCTTAAAGATATTGCTTTCACGTGTACTTGCAGATTTCACGTCTGTCCTATCAGAATCACATGACCTCTGTGTACTGACAGTCAAAAAGGATTCAGAATTTAGGATTTTTTGGTTAAAATGTTCTGTAATCCCTCTTCTATGACAGAAAATATGTAAATATGCAACTTGTGCAGTTTTTTACCATCAAGATCTGAAAGTCTTGACAAGAAAGACACATTTATCTTATTTTATAAAGGTATATCAGCAGTGCTGTTGATGAGAATTTCATCTCATCAGCTTTATATCATTGAAATATGCACGCGTGTGACATAATTTGTCTTTTTCTTAACACGCCACATTTATACCGAAGGTTATTTTTTGCTCACATATAAGGGACCAGAAAATATCTTTTCTGAAAGAAGAATCCAAAAAAGACAAAATGTGAAATACGCGGCAGCTAAAAATAGATTAAATGACACAGTGAACTTCTGTAGCGAAGCGGCATTGCATTTACAGATGTGTGTGCAGGTTGTAATGGAAAGTGACATGTTTTTAGCATAATGTGATTTTTAGAGGTGTCCTTGATTCTGAATATAAAACTCATCATTATGCAGTATAGTGTCTGCCTTTCAGGCCCACGGGTAACGAATATTCAGGGTTCACATGCAGTGTTTAAACATATCAGTAATAAACTGCATTTGTAGAGCACTTTTCAATCAAGAGATGTAGCTCAAATTGTTTTGCAATAAAAAAAAATACAAATGCAACACATTAAAACAAGGCCAAACAGACGATAAAATTAGAAAATAAAAACCTGTAAGAATACTAACAAGGAGGGAATTATTAAAATAAAAAATAAAATAATGAAAGCCAAAGTAAATAAATAGGTTTTCCACTATCTTTTAAGGATGTTCAAAGCGACAGTTCTCTGGGTGAAAATGCCTTGTTGATGCCAGAGGTCAGAGGAGAATGACCAGACTGGTTCAAGATGATAGAAAGACAACAGTAACTCAAATAACCACTCGTTACAACCAAGGTCTGCAGAAGACCATCTCTGAACTAACAACATGTTGAACCTTGAAGCAGATGGGCTACAGCAGCTGAAGACCACACCAGGTGCTACTACAATTCACACGGGCTCACCAATACTGGACAATAGAAGATTGGAAAAACGTTCCCTGGTCTGATGAGTCTCAATTTCTGCTGTGAAATTCAGATGGTAGGGTCAAAATGTGGCCCAACAGGTCCTGGCTGCAGACCTCCACTGTGAGGTCGCTACTGCCACAGGCTCCACTCTCAGGCTCCCTCCACTGTCAGGACAGGAAATGCACGCGATACATTTCAAAATAAAATCGCGAATGCACTTATGGTCGAATCGTTTTCCTCACAAATGCATTAATTAGTAAACAATATGACGTAAAATCTATCAATTCCTTGTCTATAGTATATCGTTTTTGATATGACTCGGGGCTCAATTGTCTATTTGTAGTCCACTATAAAGCTGAGGATCTTGAAAAGAGAAGGTCAAATTGATCAGTGAAAACAATGGAGGGCAGGGATAACTGGTCAGTGCACAAATTATTAGTTATTACTCATATTCATTAGCCAATATCTCATAAGATGTAATAGGCCTATACATTATTTTATTGTGTACTATACAGTATATACAGTACTTTGCTGCCACTTCATTATCATTTAACTGACTTAATTGCACTGCTCTTTTTCTATTTTTTTTTTTTTTTTCAATTTGTTTTTCTGTTATATTATTCTGTATTTTTATTCTTAACCACCATAAATTTCATGTTTGGTTCTATGTCTGCTAATTATGTTCTTGTGCTGCTGGAACACCTAAGTAGCACTAAATACTACCCCAGCTCTTGATATCTACAGTATAATCCAAGTGAATTATTCAGTGATCAATGAGAAAAACATAAAAAACACACCAAGTCACAACATGATCAAATGTTCGTAGCCCTTTATTCTCAAACAAAATAAACTCACTCATCTGTGTGACATTCACCATAGGCCAAATAATTCCTTTGGTCCATTATTTCTTTGCAGAATTTCCACATGTCCTCAGTGTTGTAAAATGGGAACTTGAGGGGCTCCAGGATTGCTTCCCTTTCATGCTCATCCACTTCTTCTTTCCACACCCTCCAATAATGCAGAGCAGCCTCAGCCTGTTCCTCCTCCCCCATGCACAGAACATCAGGCAGGTCCACTTTGGCAGAGAACAGTCGTTTGTTGGCCTCAACCCACTCTGCTGCATGTCTGCAATCATAAAGAATGCGATCTTCAACCGAGTCCTATGGATCGGCAGGTCTGACTGAGACCTCAGCCCGCTGCTCTTCTTCCTGAAAATATATAGATAAGCAAAAGTTCAGAAAGGCACGTATTCAACTTTGTGACGATGCCCAGCTAATGCAAGGAGAGTTTACAAAAATGTTTTATAACGTTACATACAAACAGTTACTTTACGTTATGCACCAAAAAGTTAATAATCCCTGAGAACTTAAGGTGTTGATGCTTGACAAAGAACACAAGAAACCATGCATTTACTTTCTGTGGATAATAAAAATCAGCAGCTCACCGCTCACTGCTCACTCGCTGGTCTCTCTCGGATTAAAAGGCAGGTGAAATTGAGATTTAAATGTCCTCACTTTAAAAAAAAAAAAAAAAAATGTCCTCACTTCCTGTCCTGACAGTGGAGCTGTTCTGCAGGAGGCCTGCAGCCAGGTGCCTCTCGAATTTGGTGTAAACAACATGAAAGCATGGATCCATCCTGCCTTGTATCAGCGGTTCAGGCTGGTGGTGGTGGTGTAATGGTGTGGGGGAGATTTTCTTGGCACACTTTGGGCCCCTTAGTACCAACTGAGCATGGTTTAAACACCACAGCCTACCTGAGTATTGTTGCTGACCGTGTCCGTCCCTTTATGACCACTTCCAGCAGGATAACGCACCTTTGGGATGCAGTGAGTTCTGCATTATGGATGTGCAGCCGACAAATCTGCAACAGCTGCACGATGCTACCTTGTCAATATAGACCAAAATCTCTGAGGAATGTTTCCAGCACTTTGTTGAATCTATCTAAGGCAAATGGGTGTTGACGCCCTCTATAGAAGATTTGCCCTTGGCTGCACATCCTTTGTTTTACTCATTTTGTCCTGTGTTAACACCAAAACACCAAAACATAATGGAGAATAAAATGAAGTTGTAAGCCAAGACGTCCCCTAACTCCAGTTGACACAATTTATATGTTACTGTCCATGTCCTTTCAAATCATGGCTGACTGATGTTGTGTGTTAAAGTCAAAATAATAAACTCGTGCTTTACAGTAGACTTCACTGTTAAAACTGCGCATCAATAACCTCGATGACCTCTCATAGTAAACGCCTCAGTCATGTGTTTCTGTGTATGTGTGTGTGTGTGTGTGTGTGTGTGATGAGCATAATGAGAATCCCTACTGATGACTGATGCAGCTCTTCACACCCTATCCGCCATTTCCACGGGTCTTGGTCCCTCCCTTTCTCCTCCGGTCTTTGGTTGCCATGGTGATGACGTCAAGTTGCACCACCGATTCAGCCCAGTAGACGGTCTCAGAGGCGGTGCAACAAAATCCCGGTCGACCGACTGCAGGAGTCATCATCTGTGTGAATCTCTGCCGCTCAGTCTCACATCTCCTACTCGACCATCCTCCTCTCCATCTGTCCAAAATGCGCGAAATTGTGCATTTGCAAGCCGGTCAGTGCGGAAACCAGATCGGAGCCAAGGTAATTCTTCTCATTTCCATTTTCTGTGTGGTTTGACATTGAGGCGACACTTGAGCCCGCTGCTAATCCATCTTCCGAGAATCCTCTAGAATAAACCCAAGGCGGTGTCGTCTCCTGATCCAAGCGTCGTGCAATGAATGAAAATTGAAATCATAGACGTTTTGCTCATTCATATTCTCTGCAAGGCTTACACTGGGCTTAAGGCTCGTGCACGGCTGCGTTCGTGTTATATTATGCAACATATAAAATACATTCGCTTTGCAAAATTAAGATTTGAGCATTGAACACTTTATGTCGAGTGCTCCAATCAATTATTTAAAGAGTTGAGGGTAGTAGTACTGAAACCACTGTCTGTGTGGTGTAGTAGCAGCCACCCCTCCCCCTCCACCTATATGACCTATTTTGGGCTCTGATTCTTTTCGAGCAAATTCCAGTTGAAAAAATGTCTGATTCACACAAATCCATGATGTTATTTTGTTTGTTAACACATATGATTGAACATTTTGGTAGTTTAAAGCTTGCTGAGGTTTATTGTACAATGTGTTCTCACAGCATCAAAGACACTTGCTTATCAGATTATTGCCATCTGCTTGATTACTCCTGAGACAGCCTGCATTTCAGACTAATAGACTGCTCTTTTGACCTGCACTCAATTAGAGAATTAAACAGCCATTGCAGATTTGCTGGTGTAAAAATAGCTTCCTGTAAAGTTGCAGTGTGCTATAAAGAGAAACACGGCTTATTTATTTATTTTTTACCGTGACTTAACATCTATCTCCTTCCTTCCACGCCTGTTTTTCTCAGTTCTGGGAGGTGATCAGCGATGAGCACGGCATTGATCCCACTGGTACCTACCATGGCGACAGCGATCTGCAGCTAGACAGAATCAGCGTCTACTACAATGAGGCCACAGGTGAGCTCCAGATACAGTGGTAACACACAACACAGCAAACCGAGCAATCTCTTTTCTTCCCTCACCTGCCCAGCTCACCTACTGTGCAAAATAATTTGCATACATGTGTGTGTTTTACATTTATTACATAATGCATCAAGCTTGACAAGCATCCGACTTGGTTTCAGGTGGGAAGTACGTGCCCCGAGCCATCCTGGTGGATCTGGAGCCTGGGACGATGGACTCAGTCAGGTCCGGTCCCTTCGGGCAGATCTTCAGACCCGACAACTTTGTCTTCGGTAAGCTGTGAATTTAGTGAACTAACCTGCAATCACGTCTGAATTTAGTGATGGTTTTTCCTCCATCAATGAACTGTGATACTTTTTGACGACAGGTCAGAGTGGAGCTGGAAACAACTGGGCCAAGGGCCACTACACCGAGGGAGCTGAGCTGGTGGACTCCGTCCTGGATGTGGTGAGGAAAGAGGCTGAGAGCTGCGATTGCCTCCAGGGCTTCCAGCTTACACACTCCCTTGGTGGCGGTACTGGCTCTGGCATGGGCACCCTGCTCATCAGCAAGATCCGCGAGGAGTACCCTGACCGCATCATGAACACCTTCAGTGTGGTGCCTTCTCCCAAGGTGTCAGACACTGTGGTGGAGCCCTACAACGCCACTCTCTCTGTCCACCAGCTGGTGGAGAACACAGACGAGACCTACTGCATTGACAATGAAGCTCTCTATGATATCTGCTTCCGCACACTTAAACTCACCACCCCCACCTACGGAGACCTCAACCATTTGGTGTCCGCCACCATGAGCGGCGTGACCACATGTCTGCGTTTTCCCGGCCAGCTCAACGCTGACCTCCGTAAGCTAGCTGTCAACATGGTGCCCTTCCCCCGTCTGCACTTCTTCATGCCAGGCTTCGCCCCCCTCACCAGCAGGGGCAGCCAGCAGTATCGCGCCCTGTCCGTGCCTGAGCTCACCCAGCAGATGTTCGACGCCAAGAACATGATGGCCGCCTGCGACCCACGTCACGGCCGCTACCTCACTGTGGCTGCTGTGTTCAGGGGCCGCATGTCCATGAAGGAGGTGGATGAGCAGATGTTGAATGTGCAGAACAAGAACAGCAGCTACTTCGTCGAATGGATCCCGAATAATGTGAAGACCGCCGTCTGCGACATCCCACCCCGTGGCCTCAAAATGGCTGCCACCTTTATCGGCAACAGCACAGCCATCCAGGAGCTGTTCAAGCGCATCTCCGAGCAGTTCACCGCCATGTTCCGCCGTAAGGCCTTCCTCCACTGGTACACAGGAGAGGGCATGGATGAGATGGAGTTCACCGAGGCCGAGAGCAACATGAACGACCTGGTGTCCGAGTACCAGCAGTACCAGGATGCCACCGCTGAGGAGGGCGAGTTTGAGGAGGAGGGAGAGGAGGAGGTCGCCTAAAACCTCAACCTAACCAGCTGCCAAACCTCATTTTAACACACACCCCTTCCCCATCGTCCCACTCCTTCATGAATCGAATGACCCGACACACTGAGAAACTGTCACTGTCTAGATCACTGTTGCTCTAGTGTTAGACATCGATGTGTACTGATGCTAGTTACATTTTTGGTTTAACTGTTTTTGTATGTTGTGAATGCACTGACTTACCCTTACATCTGTCCTCTCATTGCCTTGCGGAATTGAAAAGCAAGTGATTTTAACTGTGAAGCCATGAAATTGTAGGGTGAATAAAATCCAATGAAAGGCCACATTTGCTGCCTCTGAGTTTTTATTAATTCACTTAATGTGTGATCTGACATTACTGCACTTTGTTGCTTACTAGTCATAGAATAAGCATATTATTTTGTTACCGATGCCATTGACTATTTTACAAAATAGGACAAAATAAATATGACGAAGATGGGTTTGCCTTTTTCAAGGGCATATAGCAAATAACACTCTTTTTAATTTAATGAAAGTTCTTCCTTGAACACAGGCATATTTTCAAGGTATCAATTTAAGAGCCCATTCTCCACCCAACACATTGTTGGAGGACCCAATCTCTCTATGCCGCCTTTCTAGTCATCTGACCACTCAAAGCGCTTTTTTACACTACGAGTCACATTCACACACACATTCATACACAGGTGGCCGAGGCTGCCATACAAGGTGCCACCTGCTACCCAGTTTTTAACACACTGGTGGAACAGCAGTTTGGGGTTCAGTATCTTGCTTAAGGATACTTCGACATGCAGACTGGAGGAGCCAGGATCGAACCACTGATCTTCCAATTGGTGGACGACCCACTCTACCCCTTAGCCACAGACGCCATGGATCTGGATGGGATAATAAAGTACTTTAATTTATGAACCATGCCTGGATGTGTTCTTTACGAAAAAGGTGATTTCATTTGAGAGTTTAAAATCAATCAATGTGAGAGGAGCGTCTGTGTGGGGCCCTTCCCACCTTTCATTAGTCCAAATCTAGACTGCAGTGTTATTCTCTGTAGTAGAAGTCGTTAAATCATTTTGGCCTGCTTTCCTCTACTTTCCAAATATTTCTGTTTATACAAATACCTGTACAAACAAGATTAAACTCTCTCCGCAATTTTTCATTACACCATGGTGACTTTTCCTTCCAAGGAGACTAACAAAGGCCTCAGTGTTTCACAGGTAACATCTCACAGGTTGTTTTAGGAGATGAACTTTTTACTATGACTACCAGTCCTGCTGATCTGCTGAGGTGTTTCATCATCCAGAGACTCATCGTGCAAAGTTATGAACTTGTTTACATTTTCCCATTTTTGTGAAGATCTTTTTTTAGATATGGTACATTTATATTTTCATACCCAAATTGTTATTTTGACTGGGATTGCAGGGGAAATATAATCATACCTTCAGTAACTAAATGCATTGTATGAACTGTCCTCGGAGATGCTTTAAAATGTTTGAATGTTTTGTGAAGTTTAATTTATTCAACTACTTTACAAACAGTTTTTATTTGACAAAAGCTTAAATAAACATGCAACATTGTAAAACATATCTGCATTTTTGATCTCATGAAATGAAAGACAAGACTTTAAACTAGTTTGAAGTGTAAACAATCGCTTGCTTTTGCTCAATATAATTTGTATAACTTCATTTTTAATTTTTAAATACAAGAGTTTTTGCATTATTGTAAGATATTTAATCACACCAGCTAAAAAACATCTGTCTCGATTTAAAATGCAGTGGACTCATCAGGACTCTCAGTAGTAAAAGAAATGAGCTTGAGGTAAAGATTGGTGTTGATTTTGCCAGTGACAGTATTTCAAAATCACGGTGTGGGGTAAGTGACATATTAAGGCAACTGAAATGAGGAAACATCTCTAAACTATAGTTATTAGTTGTGATAAAATACTGAAGCTCTTGTTTCATTCGTACAGAGGAAATGTTCAAAACCTCCTTGAAATGTTCAATCCTTCTTAAGATCAGCTAGATCCATACGTCCTGGTGCATTTCTTCATAGTGCCATACAGGACCCATTCAGTGCAGGTTGAAATGAAAGCTGTAAGTAAATGCATCATGTTGTGGTGCCTCAATCTTGGCGGTCTGTCCTCTCTTACACCTGGGAAGACGTTTCCGTCTCCGATCAGCTCAGGGGAGAGAGCCTCGTCACACGGTGTCCTCACAGGATTTTGTCCAAACACAAAAGCAGAAACTCTCAGATGAGTCTTTCCTCCTTTGGTAACTTTAGTGCATCAGGTGCCGTCACGCCGTGTGCACCGGACTGTTCCTCCGCACTGGGTCTATACGTCCCTTCAGTCTGTCTCCTCTTTTTCACCACGCAGAGGAGCCAGGCGACAACAGCCAAGACTATCGCCAGAACACCCAGGGTGACCGTTGGGGCCACGATAGCTGCAATGTTGGGTCCCTGCAAATGGAAATAAACGGGGGTTTGATCAATGTGGTGACACTGATGTCATTTAGTGGTCATGATGAAGATTTGGTACTCACAGCGGTGTTATTAGAACGGCTGTCACTTGCAAGCGTAGTGAAATTCCCTGTGAAAAGAGCAGACAGGTCAGAAACACTGGTAACAATGTGCTGGAAATTCACTGTACTTCAAAATAAAAACTCGACATGTTCCCTCGACCCACTTTTGGACCACAACCCACCAGTTGGGAACCACTGATTTAAAGTATTAGTTCAATATTTTGGGAAATAAACGAATGAATGGACTAGTTTACAGGGAACCAGCAGGGCAGTATTGCAGTATTTTTGAGATGGTTCTTGGTCTTAAGACCAGCTTTTGAAGGTCTCGGTCTCGTTACGGAATCGTCTGCATTTTCACTCGATCTTGTTTCAGTCTCAGACAAAGAGGACTCAGGATTTTACTTCAAGTGTAATCAGCAGAGACTCCAGGAGGTTACTGGTACTGGCCAAGAAGTATGTAGTCCAATACCTATGTGCCGAACTCTAGGCTTCAAAATGGCAGTCCACAAATGAATGGGTGACATCACGGTGGCTACATCCATTATTTTTTCAGTCAGTGTCCAGTACATAGCCCCCCTTAAACAGTGAATTGCTGTTTTTACATTTCAGTTTATATACATTTAAACAAACAAGATAATGTCTCAGTAAGCAATTTTTAGAGGTGCCACTTGTGTTGTCATGATACTGAAATTTCTATATTTGATCTGACTGACAGCGAGGGGATACAATTAAAAATGTTGTTAATACAACCAGGCTATTACAGATTACTTTTCTTTTCTCGGTTAGTGGCAGAGAACAGCAGAATGACTGCAGTGAAAATTAACAAGAGGAGAAAGCAAGAAATCTCTTTGCACTTGTTTCCAGTCGTGTTGCTAACACAAGTTAACAAGCTGCTGAATCCTTTAAGTACATGTAAATACAGTCACTAAACAATCCATACATTGACACACACTGATGAATGAAAGCATGCGTCTTTAAAATCCAGCTGAATGATAAAGTGCACACTGTGTGACTGTAACTTATTACTTACAATGTCCAAAAGGTTAACACCAATGAGACAAAAACACAAATAAATGTTTAACTTTTATGGTTGACCAACAAAAAGGAGGCACTTATTCACATTAGAGCTGCAACAATAAATTGATTTATCTGTTAGTTGTCAACTTTTAAATGGATCACCAAGTAATTTAATAACTTACTTATCAGTTAGAGTAGTTTAAAAGAAAAAAAGGCAAAATTCTCCAGTGCCAGCTGCTTAAATGTGAATATTCCCTTGTTTCTGTATTCATCTGTGACAGTGAATGGAATATCTTTGGGTTGTGGATAAAACAACACATTTTAAGATGTTGTCTTTGGCTTTGGAGACACTAATCCACATTTTTAACCATTTTCTGACATTTATAGACCAAACATTTAATTGATTAATCAAGAGAACATATTCAGATTGACAGTGAAAATCATTTTTATTTGGAACCCCAATTCGCATCCTTTTTTATGTAATGGAAACACTATTTTATACAGGTAGAGTAAAAGAGGAACCAACAGTGCAGCAGAAGTTGCTCTGAGCCTTATGCAACACAAAACACAGCACACAGCACCAGTTATCTGGCCTGTGTGTTGCTGTTCCCAGCCATTTTATCCATGACCAGCCATGTGATTACTCAGTGACATCACGAAACTACATAGTTACTACTTGACCAGAGTGTATGAGGTGGAGGAGACGCTCAGGAATGCAGAGTGCACTGAAGCTATGGCACAGTCAGCTGAGTGAAACGACACAAAATATATGGGAACAACTTCAATCTATTGTTGTCCTGTTTGTTTGTGTTGAGAAATACAAAAGTACTGAAAGTCACTTCAATAAGACGGTTTTGTTTTGGAGACTTCAACCGTCCCTCACCATTTTCTGAGTCAATCATTCACCAGGGCAAATAGTAAACTCTGCAAGGACAGAGGTGCAACTTGATAACAAGAAGCCGGGGGTCACAGGAGGGGGCAGAGTCGCTCTAAAAGGAAAGCCGACTCTACTGTGAAACTCTTTTGTATGCATAATTATTGATAAGATAAAAGCAGAACTAAATGCACCTCTTTCTCACAGTGTGTGTGTTTCTTCCTTCAATCTTTAGTCAGATGTTCCTACAACATGCTGACAAGCCTGTGCATGTCTCAGATTGGCTCTGGAATGTTCCCTATCTCTTTTATTTTATCTATCACTGCAGGATGTAATGCTGCGTCTGCAGGTGTGGTCATCTGGATGTCTTATTTGTGTGGGGAGGATGTAGGGATGGTCACTGACTCACCGCACGCAGGATTACTGCTCAGCACGAGCAGTAAAACACTCCCGACCACAACTCCAGGCACATCCAGACACGCTGCCATCTCTACCCGTGACCAGCAGGGGCCAAGTGAGGGCAGAATGGGAGTTTGGCTCATCAGCTCGGGTCCATTCCGTTGGGTCCAGCGTTCACTGCGTGGATTTATCGCCCATCTTGAACAGCTGAAGACACATTAATGTCATTTTTTTGTCACTCTGATAGACTCCTTTAATCTGAGGCTGAGTCAGGAACACCATGCAACCACTGAGTCACACATTCAGCCTGATGTTGAATCACCATTAAACCTGCTCACACCACAGGAAAATAATAAGCTATTAATAGAACATGTATTTAAAACTGAGCACAGCTGTCTTAAATGTCTTATTTGCAACAATATTACTACTAATAAAGAAGTCAATGTGTTGTAAAGTTCATTTCCCACATCCTGTTCCAGACACATACCAGTGATCCTGCTGTTTTCAGGTGATCCAGGAACATGGAGCAGCAGGTTGATTCCTCGCTTCCGCCTCACCTTGTCCAAAATGAAACCGCAACAAATACTTCAGTCCATTGAAAACTAACAGGTAACACCTCAGGGCACAAACGGCGCTTACTTGAATGGCTCCAGTGCCGGACTACATCCTCGTCTGCACTACCAGTTTATGTAAAGCAGTTTGCCTACTCTTCAAATCGCCATTGGTCACATGGGTGAGTTTCGTGTTACATTACCTGAGCGCAGTTATCCACCTGCAGCACAGCGGACAGATACTCCTTTGTATTAAAGCGAAGAAGGAAAAGCGCAGGTTGCTGAAGCAGATCAGACCCGATGACTCCTGTTGTGACACAAACAACTCCCTCCAAATACTCTACGTTATCCGAAAGATAACTTTAGTCACATTAAAGCCTATTTAGCTCCTGAAACTTTATTTAAACTGAACCTTTATTCCTGATTACCAGGTTGCTCTTACTCAACCTGCAGCAGGAGCACAATGCCTAACTGTACTCCCCTCCCCAGCTCTTACCTAGCAACCTGCCTGATGATGGTGTTGGCATGAAATAGCGCCTCCATCAGGTTTCATGTTACCAGACATGAGAAAGGATATCAGCATTCCTGAGATATTTTAAGGATGAATTCGGCGGCCAGCTGGTCCAGTGGGCTCTAATCCTCACCTAATCTCCCCCTCACAGACTCACAGGGGCAAAGAAAATGTAGGCAGCGTCAGGCCTAATCTGTGGTGCTCAGATAGTTTTCATTTGGATAGTGTGTGAGGGCAGTGAGGCGTTTTTCAAGAGCAGAGAAAACTGCTGTGGAAAATTACTCCTGTAATGAGCAATGAGACAGTCTGAGGAGGTGGCAGGGTAGCTTATTTTATTGTATTTTTTACTGTTTGATACTCTGTTGTTTAAGTGATGTAGTATTTCATGTGACTGCTCATGAGCGACAGGTTATGAATCAGAGTTATTGGGCTATTTTTATTACTTAAGTTAATGTGTTACTGCGTACATTATTTATATTCAATAGATTCAGCATTATTGAGTATTAATTTCGTTTGATTGGTATTTTCATTTGCTGTATTAACTGGAGACAGTGAGTGCGTCCTGCTTAGCAGAGAAAAGAAGTTTCTGTAGGAAGAGGAAGAAACAAATGTTGTGGACCACTTAGCCTACCCACAGCCCAGAGGAACTGGGGGACACCTACAATCAAGTAAAGAGGGTTACAGTAATATAGAGAGCTGAACATTTAGAATAAGTTGAGCAGAGGACTTTCATTTTGACTAAATTAAAGACATTTACAACATCAACTGGTGCAGAAAGGGCACAAAAAAGTGCATGAGAATTCACCAGAAATCAGGATCGCCTATAAAATGTTTGATGCTCAAAATTCTCTGACAGAGGAACCCCAAACCTGACATTTCATATGCACCCCCAACGTTCAAACGCCCTTTCAAATAAGGCACGCCAAGTTGTAGGCCTTTGTCGTGTTGTATGTATTTGTATGGACAAGTTTCCATATAAAAACATTACATTATTAGTCATGTGTTTGTCACACAGATGTCCTTTCAGTTGCCTCAGGCAGTATGGACATTTTATTAGAGAACGCCCATACCAGTCAGTTGTCTCATATACTATGACAGCAGGCAGGTGGTTTACACAGGGTGTGGAAACATCACATGCACAATGACATGTACCTGACAATATAATTCATAATAGCCTTGCAATAATTATCTTTATGAAGCTTATAGGCATCATTTTTTGTTCAGTAGAGAACAGTTTCAATGATGATTTTCAGTTTTTAGGCTATACTGTGAAAATGCCTTCCTGGGGTGGGACATTACAAAGTTAATTTACTGCACCTTCCAGCCCAAAGTAATTATGTTTAACAGTAGCAAAATACCTGCAATGTATGGACTGACGTGAGAGTTGATAGATCAATGATAAAGCTTCCAAACTGATTTAGTACTTTTGAGTGAGGACTTTTTTATCTGGTTAAAATAATTACAATCAATAATGTGGGCAGGTGCAACTATCTCTTGTGAACCAGTGCCACTAGGGGGCAGTTGCGGTACTTCGCCTTTCTTTTGATTCATGCGGCTCTTCTTTCGCGCACATGCCGCTTGCCGTAGGCGCGGTGGAACCCGGGTAGTGAGTTTTTTTTTCTCCCTAGGACAGCAACTTATAATGACCCGCCCTAGTCTGCCTTACTCTGCCTCTGATTGGCTTACCGTGTCATTCTTATCTGAGGCAACGAGAACTAGCCAATCAGAAGGAGAGTGGGGCGGGCCATGTTTGCACCGTTGTAGTAGGACGGTGAAAGCGGCGGGAGAGTGGCATATTTATCCTCAAATTTTATATCAGCTAGTTATATTGAACATTAATTAAGTGACAAGTGTGCGTTGAGACTCTCAAATAAGGATTACGTTTGGTAAAACTGAAGGCGTTTGGCAGATAATACTGCTGACTCTGTTAACGGCTTGTGTCGTTGCACGTTAGTGCTGCTTTTAAAGCATTCCCCGGGAATCTGGTTTGAACGTTTGTTTTTAGTCAACGTTAGCTCGTTTTTAGCGCTTCGGCAACAATGGCGAAGGTACAGGTGCTGAATGTGGCTGTCCTGGATAACCCGAGTCCCTTTGGAAACCCTTTTCAGTTTGAAATAACGTTTGAGTGTATGGAGGACCTTCCCGAAGGCAAGTACCGTTAAAGAAAAGCTCTCATTATTGTGTGTCTGAGGCCAAAGCTTGAGTCTGTTGCTAGTTTTGTCCGTGTACTAGAGATTGCTAACTGAAACGGCTAAAGCTAGGTTAGCCACATTAGCTAACTTGTGCCCACACAGCTTGGTGTGTGTAACGTTAACGTCATTGTCCTTGGTGGAGGCATCTCTACGTCAGACCCGTGAAACTTAGATAGACAAATATGCTAATACATACATATAAAATGGCATAACCGCAACTAAAAGTGCATACATTTCTTATTGTGAAATTATTTTTCCGAGGATTGCACTGTAACTTCAACCATCACTCACTTTACGTTATAAACAGTGAATTGAATATGGACACAGTGGAGTTCAGTGTGCCAACTTGACAGTGTGACAAATGTGATCAATCGGTTATCATTTTTTCTGTTCATCACCTAATTGGTTAATGGACTTCATGTCTCAGCACTACATTCACTCCACACCACCATAACTTTGCATTTGAAAGTGAAACATAACTTCATTTTCTTTGTTCTGTTTGTTTTCTTTTATAGACCTGGAATGGAAGATCATCTATGTTGGCTCAGCGGAGAGTGAAGAGTACGACCAAATCCTCGACTCTGTCCTAGTCGGCCCGGTACCTGCTGGGAGACATATGTTTGTGTTTCAGGTGTGTTTGTTTGTGGCAAACAAACTTAAACATCACCTTGTGTAAGCCATATAGCATACCCAGGGAACGGTAATTCCATAAAGATTTGTTATATTATGTTACATCTTTCTCTTTCCTTTAACATTTTTGAGAATTTTTCTCTACTGCATAACTTTCTAATTGTTTACGCAGTGAGTAGTTGTTTTTACTGCCACAAAACTGGATGAGATCCTGTACAATCAGGCTGATGTATCGCTCTGTAGTAGCTCACTGTGGATACATTGGCATACATTCTATAGTTTGTCCACCGTGGCATAGTGTCAGATTTATTTCTGAAGTGTATAATGGCCTGCCCAGTTCATGTTGGCCTCATAAAAGCCTATTTCAGTTTAGCGAAACCACTTACATTTTTATCTGCTCATAGCATACTAACACATGCCGGCTCCAGCAGCCTCTTGTTGTACTTTGTCAGCAGGAACATGTCAAGTCTGTCTTAAGTCTCAATTCTTAGAAACCTTTGTGGTGCAGGATCAGTGAGAAAGCCCATTTTGGCATTTAAATTATCCATGTTATAATCCACTTATAGACAAGTGATCAGAATAGATTGTGACTGATTATTTACAAGCCCGTCTTTCACACTGACAGATTTGATTATCGTATCACAACCCTGGTGCCATAATCCCCATCGCCCAAGTAGACAGTTTACATTCTGAAATAAATGTATGGGAAAAGTTCTTTTATAGTTTTGCATATTTTATTGTTGTTTCTTTTTATTAGGCTGATGCTCCAAACACTGGATTGATTCCTGAAAGTGATGCTGTTGGTGTGACTGTGGTGCTGATCACCTGCACATACCGTGGCCAGGAGTTCATTCGCATTGGTTACTATGTGAACAACGAATACACAGAACCGGAACTTCGTGAAAATCCACCGATTAAGCCAGACTACACACAGGTTGGTTGATCTTTGGATAATCTGTTGCCATTGTGACTGCCTGATAATAATATTTCATGAGATTGAATGTACAGTGTTGTGTCAGGTTAAAAAACAGTTTTGAAGGAATTTTACAATGAAAAGTTAACCCCAAAGTGCACTATACAAATATTAGGTGAAAGACCCAATACACAACACAACCCTAGAAGCCCTAGAGCATTTTTTTCTATTAATCATACAAAATTAGCAAGATTGAGGGTAATCAAGCAGCATGGTACACTAATACCTTGCAGAATTGAAGCTTTTCTTTCTGTTGAGCCTGCACTTTGGAACAGATTGTTTGGTCCTCTGAAAAATACTAGTAATCCTATCAAATTCCCTCAGTTATATAACTAGTTAAGCAGAAATGTTACCTTTCTATAAGCAATGTTCTTAATTCAGATAGTGACTTCATTCATAAGCCACTGTGACAAAGGATTTTCTTTATAACTTTTAACTCACATGTACAAAAGAAAATACTGAGTGATTACAGGTGCAATGCTGTACTTAAATGTAGGCTATTATATAGCTGATATGTTATTGTTGGTGGCACGGTGGGGGAGCCCTTCTGTGCGGAGTTTGCATGTTATCCCCATGTCAGTGTGGGTTTTCTCCAGCTACTTCCGCTTCCTCCCACAGTCCAAAGACATGCAGGTTAATTGGTGACTCTAAATAGTCCGTAGGTGTGAATGTGAGTGTGAATGGTTGTCTGTCTCTATGTGACAGCCCTGCGATAGTCTGGCGACCGGCACCTCTTGCCCAAAGTCAGCTGGGATAGCCCCCCCCCCCCCCCCCCCCGACCCTCAAGAGGATAAGCGGTTAGAAAATGGCTGGATGGATGGATGGATGTTATCGTTGGATGAATACCTTTTGGCACCTTTGTACCATTCTTATCTGCAGGGTTCAAATGTTCCTGCTAGGGTTGGGTGATAATATGGTAATAATGTATCCCACGGTATCTAAAAATAGCAACGGTATCAGTTTCATTACCGTCATTAAAAAAATCTGCCACCCATATAGGCCTACAGGAGCCTGATAAAATATTAAATATAATTTATTTAATGCCTCAATAATGAGGGCTTGTCCAGCACCTCCACTAATACATATAAATACTAATAGGCTATAGTGTTTCTCTTATAACTGCCGTTAACTGCTGTCGGGATATTTGATAGTTTTTGGATGTGACGTTGTCACGTGACAGCTCGGACGTGAGAAAGAGAAGAAAAGATGGCAAGCCGCACATCAAGTGAGTTGGTTGCAAAAGAAAAAAAACAACTTCTGCAAGCAGCAGCAGGTCCAGTGGCCATCAGAGTGGAGGAGGGAGAAGTGCAACACGAACCACCGAAAAACAGATGACTGTGCCGTCTCATTCAAAGAAGAGCCGATGCAGTGGCAGGTCCGGTCGACACCATACAGAAGCGAGCAGGAGCAAACATAACTGCCTGTTGTCGTGAGCCTATTATTCAGGGAGACGGAGACCTCCTTCTCAGGTGGAACTGTGATGGAGCCAGGCGTTTTCCTCTGATGTCGAGGGCTGCCCGAAAGTACCTGTGCGTTTGTGCCATGAGCTCTCCATCAGAGCACATTCAGCACCGCGGCCAAAGTTGTCAATCCACTATGTGCCCTGCTCCAGCTGGAAAAAGTTAACATGCTGGTTTTTCTGGCGAAAAACCTTGAATAGTTTTGAAGCATAGGATGCTGCTATAGTTATCATTTACTTTGTTTTTATGTCATTTTCAATGAGAAATAGCCTGTTCTGACGGTCAAAATAGTTCGGACTTGGAGAGGGTGAACTTTTCAAACTAAAGGTAGGCTCTAAAAATAAACCAATGAACAGCAGGATAGGATTATAAATGCCCATTTACAGTCATGCCTTGTTAATTATTGTTCTGTTTTTCTTATTTGATGAGCCCTAGTACTGGATGCTGAAGAGCTGTGCTTTAAATTTATTTATGTTGATAGATTCTAAAAATAAACCAGCAGACTTTACCTGTTGCTGTCTGAGGATACACTGTATAACACACATTATCGTTACTGCGGTTGTTGTTTATTGTTAGTGGATTGGAAGTGGACTGTAGCCCACAGACAATTTGTTGTTATTTCATTCTGTTTGGCTGACTGCTGCATTTGCACTTTTTTAAAAAAATATTTATTAATAAAAGTTGTTAATGTTGTACATGTTTTGTTGTTATTTTTCAGTATTCTTAGGCCTATGTAATGTTTGCTATTCTGTTTGTGAACAGTATAGGCGCAAGCCAACATTTTGGCGACTCCCTCTGGGCCCTTCAAAGTGATTTTAATTAGTCACGGTAATACCACATACCCCGAGAAAATGTGGGGAAGGTTTAACGGTAACAAAATTTGGATACCGCTCAACTCTAGTTCCTGCCCCGAGTCAAGATTCCAAAGAAAATGAGATACATTGCTAACTACATAGTAGCACAATGCACATTAGAAAAAAACGATCTGTAACTAAAGGAATATTAATCACTCTTCTATGGAAATGTGGTCAGGGTGTCTTCATTTAGGTTGTAAAATGTGAATGCAGACTTGTAATTTCTGTACTGTTGCTGGTGACCAAGTTCAGATATGGTTAAATTGTCTAAAATCTCATTAATTACACTTAAATCCTTTTTTCAACAAACTTAGGGTTTGAAGGCAGGTTTTCTAAATGTGGGAAAACATGTTAAAATAGGCGATAGAGGACTTTTCCATTGCCAGTAGATCAGAACTGCGTTCAGGGCTCTTCCTCTTCTTCTCTGTCTTCTTCTTCTGTGTATTTCTTCTCCTTTTTTTTGCTGTTGTGTCACGTTTGATGTCACAGACAGGCTGGAAAACAGGTCAATACACAGTAGAAGGCAGTGAAAATCTTAATGTGGTTACTTCTATTTCCAGTCGCTTACTTATTCAGTCTCTAAACTAAATTGTATATATTTTTTAATTTGTTCGAGCACTGCTCGGGCAGAGATGGACGGTATTTTCTGCCAGCCCGTCATTGCATCGCACTGGGAAAGGGGCTAAAATTTGCGTTTTCATCCAGCTGTAGTATTTGACTCCTGCAGAGTCATTTGTTCCGGAAACAAATGCTGATTGTAACCTTTCCCATTAGAATAGTTTTTGTGGGTTTTTTTAAATTTAAAATTTAGAAGTAATAGAAATATCTGTACTAAGTTTTCATGTATGTGTCCATTCTTCTTTTCAGCTCCAGAGAAATATTCTGGCATCAAACCCACGTGTTACCAGATTCCATATAAACTGGGAAGGCTGTGCAGAGCGAATGGAAGACTCTGAAAATGTGGACCCCACGTCAAACTCCATGCTCCCGCCATCCTGTCTCCCTGGCAAAGCCCCACCTTTAGGGATACTACCGGATAACTCTATGGACTGCTTATAGAGATGACCTCTGGCCCAGAGGTGACTACTCACAGCTTGAGACCTTATTTTTGAAGAATGCCTGTGGACATTCTAGCGTGGATGTACAGACATCTTTGCCTTACAGCTGCCCTTATTTACCTGAAGCTTGTCAAATACGAGCTCTCATCTCGGGCTTCAGACGAGTGTTTGTTCCAAGGAAGATTATGAACATCTTACTTGTATAATCATCACTTATAGACGGGGAGTTCCTTGCCATGAAGTTAAAAGCAATATCGAAGTAGTTTAACTCGTGGAAGGGAAAAGGTAACTATGACATGATACAGCTGAACTGACACAGCACAGGAAGCTGATGTGTGACTCACCTCTCTTTATTTCTTTGGTGCAGAACTAATTTGTACCCATTTAAGAGGATTTCAGCACTGAAGCAATAGGTTAATAAAATGTTACATGTTGCTGTACATGAATTTGATAATCTGCCATTATATTTGTGTTCAAATTTCTTTTGCACTTCAACCTTTTTCCCACTTACTTTGCGGAGTTTTGAATGGGCTACATAACTTCCTTGGTATTTTTTTTTTTTTTCATTTGTTTGTTTGTTTGCAACTTTGTGTTCCAAATAAAATAACATTGTATTTGTTATTTATCTGTGTATGGATGTCTGTGTGATAGTGAGTGCCCTGTTCCTCCTAATACTTGTCTTATTTTGTCTTCACAAAGGCAGGAAAACAATATTAACCATTTTTTAAAAATGCATCTGCACTAATACTTTTTAAGAGTATACCAAACAACTACTTTAATTTAAGATAAGGTCAAACACAACAGTGCCCAAACTGTAACACAAATATCAGTATGAGTATCCCCTTATATTTTCACATTTTACTAAAAATAGCCTGTGTTAACGTCACGCCCAATCACAGAGCAGTCGGGTAAAAGGGGTGGCTAGGCTAGAGAACTGGCTTTGGAAAATACCGCTATGCAATTATGATTATGATTACATATTGCATCGGCGTTTGATTTGTGTCCTGTACGAAACTCCGTTCAATAAACACAAACAGCTGATAATTTGAAGCCAAAAGGAAAAAAACACACTTACAGTTATGGGCGTATTGGCTACTAGCAAACCCGGGAGGCGGGACAAAGCCATTTGACAGACGAATCGCATCAATGCAATGATTGGATATATTGACGCTTATCCAATCAGCGCCCGAGTTGGGACTTCTGTCAGGCAAGTATCTGTGGTGTAGCCAATCAGAGCCAGCTAGAGGCGGGACCCGGTGGATGGATGACTGGAGTTTCCCTTGCGGTCTGAAGATTAATGGAAGGGGTCTGTTGATCTTAGGAATCGACTATCAGATGGTCGGTCCCAGGAAACCGTTGCACTTTAAGCCTGGTTTAGAAACGAATGGAGTGAGATTAATTTGAAACCACCGACGAAGGGAAAAACGAAGAACCTGGACACCACTTTTGTTATCCAGGTCTCAACTGAAACGGCCTGCCTACACAGAGATAGCACCTGGTTAGTTCAGGCCAGGATACGACTGCGAGAGACGCTACAGGCTAACGCTAGCTTGCTCGCTAGATAGACGGAAAACAGCTTTCGACGATCTGTCAAATGGTCGGGACTGGATTGAGGATAAACCAAGCCGTCTCTGGAAATAAACGACAGTCGAGTGACATCTTGATTCGCCGGTGCTCGCTTGGAAATTGACGAGCTAACACTGCAAAGCTAACATCTACAGACCACCTCTGCTAGCTAGCGTGCTAGCCTAGCTAACCCCAAATCGTTAGTGTTAGCTGCAGACTTGGATATACTTGCTTGGTTGGACTTTTCCGAACTCACTCAAGAGAAGTATTGGGGTAATACATTTACACACGGCAGTCAATAATGATAGCTGTTAGCTAGTAGCTAGCTGTCAGCGTCATTGAGCCCAGCGACTGCATTAGCGGTGTAGCATCCCTCAGCGACTTGTAAAGGAAACTCAGTCCGAGCCCAGGGACTCCACCACCAGCCTGCCATCATGGGCAACACGCCCACCGCAAAGAAGGGCAATGAGATGGAGAGCGGTGAGTACCTTTTACCCATAGCTGCAGCGGCTAGCTTATGATGCCGCCTGTCGTTGGATCAATCTGCTGTATTGTCATGTTTCCCACAATGCCACCAAAACCTAACCACCCATGTAATGCATCAAGGCCCAGAGACCCTCCACAGTGACACCATGTTACATTGCTTTCGACAGCCTATTCTAATATGGAGAAGTGAATGCGCAGTTTATGCAAAACTTTCCTGAGTTGTGAACTTTCCATCAAATGCCATGAAAGACACCCATCGCCATTCACATCCTCACACAAGCTGTTAGTGTCACACCATGTTCATCTCAACAGAACAGCAGAGGATGTTATTCATTCTCTCCACTGATTCTGTGGGAAAGCTCGTGATGAAAAGCCCCAGGTTATAATCCGAGGAACCAGTGAGGGTGACAACAAGTAGCCTTATACAACAGTCATAGGTTTCTTTGTGGTTCACGTGCTTTCAGACAGTTTTATTCCCTCCTCATAAGGTTATGAAAGGCTCCACTAGCAAGCCTAAACTCTGGTGTGTAGTTTTCTTGTGCACTTTTTGATAACCTAATTAAATGTATTCAAAATATTCATAGAAAAAGGAAATTGTAAGGAATGCAAACACTTGAAGCAGGAGTGTAGATAGACATATTTGTGTGTATTATGTGATTGATGCAGTGTGGACCAGAGCATTGAGCCCCACAGACTGTGTTTGACAGTGAGTAGAGGGGAGGTGGTTGTTATTAGAGAGGGAAGAAGCCGCCAGGACGGGGGTCATATGATGCATGAGGGTGATCCTCTCCAGGCAGAAACTTGGGAGTTGAGGAGTCTCTTGAACATCATGTGATGAGCAGCATTTAGAACAAGGGCACTTGTATGTGTCACAGAGTTTTGTGTTTGCGCATGTTTGTGTGCAAAACGGAGAGGAAGCGATGCTCCCCTCTTGCTCCTTATGACTTTTGATTTTGTTTGATGAGCTTCTTGAACATCACAGTGACAGTTACCTACAGTCTGACCCTCAGTGGTTAACTAATATATGAGGGGAAAATGTCATCCTATTTATTAAGAAAACACTTGTTGCCTCAGTACAAGCATTTAGGCTTCATTTTCCATGTGAGGATCACTCACCGTGCAGAAGGCTTGGGAGGACACTGTTTTATGTTTTTATCCATGACACTATAAATGACGCTCAAGTGTGCAAAGTCTGAACAGGTATCTGCAAAATGAGTATCAGCTCCTTGTTGCTGGTAGAGAGTATGTGTGAAGAATGGCCTCTAGTCCCTTTGTAACATTAACCCATCAACTCCTGCAACACAGCCCGTGACTCTCAAATGTTATGGTTATAGTATGAGTAGTGTAGTATTAGTGTTATAGTTTGTTTTTAAAGCTCAAGAAGTAATGTAAATGAAGCACTGACAGAAAAGGCACTGCTGGTGAGAGGCTTGTTCATGTCATGCTTCACATCCTTATCAGCCTAATTGCTGAGGGTCCACCCTGCTCCAGAGAGTCGGGTGAAAACCAGAGGTCCGGAGCCCACACCCAGGAGTGCAATTTTCCGCAGAGCAGCTATAGATTAAGAGGAACATGGCGGCCTGTTTTGATCTGTACAGAAAATGGAAAGAGGGTGTTAAACACTTGTTCTGGTGCACAGGATCTCTTTCCCCTGAAGTTTCCAGGCTGGAGAAGACAAGCACAGAGCCGCTGCACTGGTACACAAAGCTGATTCCTGGCCCACAGGAGGAAGCAGGGCGGATAGACACTGTGAACCGCAGCAGGAAGTGAAGGAGCAAGGAAGGTCCAGCCCAGGTTTTTCGCAGTTGGTCATCGCCTCTACTGCTCTTTAAACTAAACAGTTAGCCATGACGATAGCGTGAAGTTTTTGCCCTTAAGACGCTGTTGGTGTAACATATTCTGGATTTCCTGCTTGTGAAACCCTCCGGACATACTGCAGTTTTTGAGACTCTGCACTGAATATCAGCTGGCTTCCCCCTGCCTTGTATGATGTCTGTTATTCACAGGCTGGCGGGAAGGCTGTTTCACCGAGCTGGGCCCTGCCTGGTGGACACGGGCAGTGGAGAAGGCAGACATTACCAACCACAGGAGGAGCTAGAGGCTCGCTGCTGGTGTGAGTTTTCATTCTGGAGCTGGACAGGAGCATGGGATAGAGATGGAGCTGTCGTCCATGCTATGTCCCTAGCTTAGCCAGTCAGAGGCTGCGCTCAATCGTGCGCCTTTAACACAGATAATCAAGCTGTTGTTTTCTGAATGATGATTGTTACTAGATTCATATCATGACCTGGTGAGTTGTGTGTCTGTCGGCATTGGCGGAGTAATCTTGTGTACAAATAGACACACAGAGCAGCCTGTTGTTTGTCTCCTCTCTGTTGCCTATTGTTTTCTAGTTACAGTTCAAAGGAAGGCATTTCTCAGTGACTGTGGAAGTGTCTGTCAGGCGCCAAGCTGCTCAGCATAACACTATCAGCCTTAAACTGTTGAGCTGTACAATAGGAAACCTTTCCAAAAAAGCCATGTACTTGTTTTGTTTTGTTAAAAAGCTCTCGTATCATTGTCTTTCACCGGTTGGGCTCCTGTGAGTCTGCCTGACTGAATGAGTGTTTGATAACTTGGAAAAATGATCCCATATGTCACACACTTCTTGAAACATCCGAGCACCACACTTCCAGCCAGTTATGACATAAGGGATTGTAGTATTGAATCTTTTGTGTTTTGAATTGAACCTCATATAATGAGGTGGCACCCTGTCAAAGTGCAACTCCCTCTATCTATAAATAACTGTGTGGTTCATGTCCTGCCCCTGCTCCGCACGCAGCCGGTTTGTGTAACAGGGGAAGGTTTGTGTTTGGATCGCTCATCACTTCCTGTCTCCAGTTAAAGGGGCTTTGTTTATAAGCCCGCACTGATTACCAGTGGACCTTACTGTTGAAATGCCAATCAGCCACCTCAGATAAGCTTACAGCACTGAACTGGCAAGTTGGAAAGCTGACATGCTGCCAGGGAACGATTCCTGAGACGCAAAGTCCAGCAGCAGGCAAAGCAAAACTGTGGCTGGAGTTCAGTGTTCAGAAAGGGAACAGGATTCTCACAGTGGTAGTCCTTCTGTCTGTTGGTCTTGTAAAGCTGCTGTCACATTTACAGGCTTTCGGGGAGCTTTATCTGGAAAGACCTTGGTAGTTAGATATGGTTAAAACTAAAATGCTGTAGTTGTCAACTAAAGCTGAGGAGATAACTGTGGAGGAAGTGAAACCTATGATCAGAATAGTCACTCCCATGACTCTTACTCACATTGGGTTCACCTCAACAGTGAATAAGGTAGTGAAATGAAATACTCCCAATTTTTCTGGGAACCCCCTTAAACTCCCTCAAGGTACCCTGGGGGAACATTCAGCCACTACACAGCAGCAGTCAACTGGTTTAACAGCACCACATCCATCAGCCATTAGTGACAGAGAGGACAAAATATGAAAATGGCCTAAAATCACATATGAGGGTATTTTTAATCAATCGCTGGGTGCTAACTTTTCAGTGTCGTGTAAAGAATCCTGATTTCTCTGCCATAGAAATCCTAGTTTGAAGAAGAAGTGTTACATGCTGCTGTTACTATCCAGCAAACAAAAGAAAGGAAGTCACGTAGAGCACAGTGCATTTTGGTGTTTAGTGTTTTTTTTGGTGACCATGACGGCTGAAGGGGATGGATTTCTGTTTTCGGTCCTGGCCAATCGACGAGCCGGGTTTTCTTCTACCTCGTGCTTCCTGGTCAGTGGTCGTTTCGGGCAACACCGCCCCCACACGAGCAGCTGTTGCAACTGCGTGATGTTGTCCAGGCGGTTTGGTTCGCTTTAAAAAGTGCAGCCTGGAAGTAAACTGAACCAAATGAAGGTGTGACATTTTTTTGGCACTCCCCACCCAATCGAACGGAGCCCCCCGGACTATCCTGGTGCGAATGCGCTCTCGGTGTCTGATTTTTCTGCGAAGGGGTTATGATGATATTGAGCATCTCTGGGGCTTAATACACGTAACCAATGGGACGGATGAATACATGCACATTACCTGTCCTCTATGTGCATTTGATTGGAGTCAATATGAAAGTTTGATGTGACAGTCAGTTCAGTTTGTCAGCTCTTCTGCTCCTGAATTGATCATAATTGAACAAGCCAGTTCAATTCAGACAGTAGGATGTAACCTAATGTCCCATTGATGGTGGTGTGAGTAGCTGCTAGCTCACCAGTCGCAGTAAAATATCCACCGCCAGTATTGAACTGATGACTTCAATTGATTTCTCACCATTACACACTTCCTAGTTTACCCTCTGACTGATTTCTGATGCACTACATGGGGGAAGTATGCTATCTGAATAAGGCCTGGTGCAGCCTGGGACCAGATTTGGCGCACTCTGCGCTTAAATGTCGGTCAGCTCGCCCTAATATAACCCCTCTGTTCCTGCGTCAGAGTGGGCCAGTGAGGCCCAGGGGAGAGATGTCGGATTGATTTTTTTGGAGGATCGATTCAGCACTGGCACTGAACAGACTCTCTGGTGCGTTTGGGCAGGGAGGAAAAGTTTCGCTGTGGTTTGTGCGTTCCTGCTTTGCTACTGTCTCCTGAGAGAGACACTTTTATGTTTTTGAAAACATTCAGATCAACTCAGAGGTTTTTTGTTTTTTTTTGCAGCAGATGTGACATCTGATTGGTTCTGCTAATTAAGGAAAGTTTCTAGACTAGATGTGTCTAGTTCATCTCAAGGGTCTTCACTTAGGCCTAGTTTTCCATAGGACTTCCTCTCTGGGTTGGATAAATATACCAGCTAGTGTTTTACGCCCCTCCCCCTCATGATTATGCCCCTGTTTAGATCAATATATAGCCTCTGTGTGCATGTGTGTGTGTCTGTGTGTGTTTGACATGGGAGGGAATGGCAGAGAGTACTTTGTGTACAGAATAAATATTGATACAAACCAAAGCAAGGGTCCAATTGATCTGTGTGAGTGTAACGGGAGCAGCGCTGGTCTCCATGCTATGTGTGACTGCACACTGGATGTGGATGCTACTTTCTAAACTGGGTCCCCAGCAAAGTGACAGTCACAGGAAAGACTGAAGACACCCCACTGGCAAGGACACTTAACCGGTTTCTGCGGATGAGTGGGGCGGCTGATCTGACCACAGTGCTCTCAGAGGGGGAGGATAGGTCATGAATCAGTGACTGTGAGGAAGAGGCCAAGGAAGAAGATCAGGGGAGACTTAGCAGGGCTAATGTGTGACAGGAAGAGCTCCAGAAGGCATGCAGGAAAGAGGGAGTCATCCTCGCGCTCAAGTGAATCAGGGTCGCGCTCGGCAGATGCTGCAGCACCAGAGGTACCAATAGTCATCCCAGATGGTAAGGAATTTGGGGTTACAGGACAGTTGAGATGTTGAGCCTTAGTTGATCACCTGCAATTATTGTGGTAGTTATGGCAGCTAAGTGTCCTAAATGGAAAAAGGGACTCTATTACGATCAAGAGAATTCCTCGAGGACAGCTGTTGATTTGCCCATTTATCTCCCAGCTACACCCGCATCTTTTCCCTCTGTAGCTCCAAGTTATGACGGTAATAACCCCATCTGTGGCTCTTTGGAAGTGGGGGTTGAGCAACGTTCACGGGAAATGTCTGCCTCCAGCGCTCTCTGTGGGAGCAGCAGTGCTCTCGACATGTTTATGCGAACTTTGGTCTCTGCCGTTCTTGCTGGCTTTCTCCCATCCTATTGTTGGAGCTGCCGGTCTTTGGAGAATTTGCAGGAAATCACATTGGCTAGATGAGGATTAAGCCTTTGTGTGGTTTTCAAGTGTACGTGTGTGAGAGATGCACACATGTTTTCGTGAGAAATCGCTGCGTCGGTCATTGCTCATTGTTTGTAACATCTGCATAATATTTATCTCCGTTTTCTACTCTGGACATATTTAAAAGCCCATTAGTTTAAATATTAATATCCAAAAGTTGGAGATAACATTACTTTAGTGTGCACTTTCACTTTTGACAGCTGGTGGTTTTTAAACTGTGCCACTGGCTTTTGTTTTGTATCGATTACCGAGGCAGATGGGCAGTCCACATTATCCTGAAATGGTAATGTGTTATGTAACTGCTTTTTCAGTAATTTATATGTTTATATATTGATATAAACAATATTTTTTTTTTTTAATATCAGTGCAACTATCTATTTATTTTTTAAAAGAATTTTAAGCATGTGACTGCTTGATATTTACTATAGTAATTAAATACAGTAATATTAAAACTCATGTCCTTTTTTGACAGTAGATATACACTCACAACCTCAATCATCTCGTGCTCCAGTAGAAAAAGCTGTCCTCCCTCATCTGCCACGGCAGATAGTGCGTTCAAAACTTGTACACAGATAGTAAGGAGGAATGAGGAAGGACTGGCTATCTACATGTTCCCACAGAGCATTGTGATTAGCCCCATAAAGATAAGAGCAAGAAAAATGAATGACTGCATATGACAGTGTGTCTACCAAGCTGTCAAACTCCGTCTGAAGGCCCAAGCCTGTTGGTCTACAGTGGAAAGGATGAGTGTGAATGCACAGGGTTGCATGTGTGTTGTTGTAGTGCCAAGTCATAAAACAGGTTCACAGAGACCAGGTGTATGTTTCTTTTAAAAGCCATTTAGCCATTAAACTGCAAGCTACAAGGATCAGTCTATTGTACAGATCTATTTATTATTCCACAATATTTTTAAACGGAGAACCCCTCACTTAAGACTAGGCGTTTCTTTGACCGTATGTGTTAAAAAACGACTCCAAATGGTGTTTTTCTACTTCAAGTCAACTTTGAATATCTCAGGAGGTCACTCAGTGTGCACTTTGACCGTAACGCGGCAGCATTGGTTTTGTGGTGTGGCTGCCACAGGCACATGCAAGCCTAATGTCCTTTTTGCAGAAATGCTCAGCTTGTGTCAAACTGTATGTGCAGGCCCGCCATCAGAGGCTGTCAAAGGCTACAGATGACCCTGGCTCAAGGCCAAGGGGAGGCCCACGAAAAGGTCAGTGGTTGACCAGTTAATGAGATCAAGCACAACAACTTGCTCACTGACTCAAATCACTGACAATACAAGCTGTATGTATTCACATGATAAATAAATATGTGCTTATTGAGTTGCCATCTGATGCTCCCACCCCCTGCAGGTGTTGTGAAATCTGACTGAGGGGTCAGGTGGGCGATGCACAGAGCACACAAGCGCTAATGTAAACATGTAAGGCAGACTGTAGCCTGACTAGCTAGGTCAGACTGCCTCACCAAAATCAAGGGCTCTTAAAGGAAAAGTCAGGGTACAGAGAGAACAAGAAATGGAAACAGAAGAGATGTCCTTTGGAGATTCCTCCAAAAAATGTGAAGAAGCACCAGGTATGACAGGCAAAAGTGATCAGTGAACTAGAGGACCTAAGGCATCCATTGATACCAACCATGTTGAGCTATGTTGTTGGAAAGAGGTGAAATTAGGCTCCAAAGTTATGCTAAATTGTGGCGAGGGAAAAAGGGACAGTGGTGTATTTAAATATTTCTGCATACTGTGGTCCCTGAACAGTCTTTGAATTGCAGAAATTGGATATGACTGGAAAACTGAGAGTTGATAGCACTATACTCTTTACACTGTTTCAGTTCTGCACACAATTTGATCAGTAATTGATTAATGTAGGCTTAGGTCGTTTGTTTAGGTCGTTCGTTTGGCTTAATGTTTGAGGTTGACGTCATGCCGTAGAATAAGCTTCCATCTCCAGGAGGAGTTCTGTGTATTTGCTGCATTAATATTACCCCGTTTTTGGGCCTGCAGCATAGAAGCATCCCCACATCCCCGCTATCTCCACTGTAAATCATATTGGGGATGATGAGGTGATGTCCAGTGTTTGGCTTTGATTCTGACTCGCATGCCTTCTGGCAAACACTAGCTGAGAGATGTCACGCATGTGGCTTTCTGTTTGCCACTCTCCCATAAATCTGTGACTCGTGAAACACACGGTTAGCTATTGTTGTGAGTATAATCTCAGCCCTGGAGCTCTGTGGCTTCTTCAGAGTTACAGGCTTCATGTTGGCCTCCATCACTGGGACCTGTCTGGCACAGACTCTGTTACAGGGTAGCCTGCACAAGAGATATTTACAGCAGTGTCATACTTAATCCTTGTTTTAAATAATTGACCTTGCTGTACTCCGAGGCATGTTCTGTGCCTTGGAGTTTTTTTTCCTCTCCCATGATTTGTGCTTTCCAGTGAACTTACCATGAGTTTGTTTGGATGGTCTCATTCATTGTAGCTCGTAGCTCGTCAGCAGTTGGTACTTGCACACACAGGCGTATTTTATCTGTAATTACTCGTCACACACCTCGATTTTATAAAGGTGGTCTCTAATCGTCTTGGTTATGTGGCTTCTTACAGCAGTTTTCTACACCTGTGATAATGGTGTGGTATAATAACACCTACTTAGGTAATCAATACTGTTTTGTATTTTATTTTTGTGCTTTCTTTAAATCAGTTTGTGGTGATTTGTTCAACTCTGTGGTGGTGTTAGGTGTTATGACAGTATATATCGTACAATGGTAGAGATGTGTCCACAGGTAGAGATTTGACAATACAATGGCTATCTAGTGAATCAGGCATGGATTCTTGCATGATGTCATGATTCTGGCGTAATCTTGCAAATCTTGCTCTCTTGCAAAGCAGAGGTAACATGATTCGGACGGACATGGAGGATCCTTAAAGCGTGGAGTCTTTTGTTTAACTCAAGTGTCGTCTCATGTGAGGACGTTGTTATGGAATTTCCAAATAGAAAGAATAAAACAATCAGATGTGATGAAGTACAGCATGGGTATTTTAAACAATTTACAGAGTGGACAGCTGAGACACAGAGCCATTCATATATGTGCCTATCATGTGCCTTACACTAAAAGGTCAATGGGCCTTGCGCTCACTAGCTGCTCGCTAATCATGTTAGCAATTGTGTAAATATGGCCATTCAGCACATCTCCTTCCATGGGACAAAATGATGGACGGTCACGTAAGACTTGGTCCATCTCTTCTTAAATTAGGGAAGTTACTGAGTGTTAGCGGTCACCTAAACAACCATCACGTCCTTAATCTATGACTAGTCCTTGGGGACTCATCAGGACGCGTCTGTGGTTATTGTAAAACAACAGTATTGTGGTCTTCTCTGGGTCTTGGTGATTAGGTTACTAGGGAAATTACTATGCAAAATCCTACAAATGAAAACAGATGAACTCTCTCTAATGAATATGCACTCTGTTCCCAATTACAGTGAAGGAGTTTCTTGCCAAAGCCAAAGAAGATTTCCTGAAGAAATGGGAGAATCCAGCACAGGTGAGAGAATGAAAGAGAATTTATCTTTTTCTGTGTAATCATCGTTTTATGACTCCGCCATTCTTATCACTGTACAGTGTTATTGTACTTTGGATAATGCTGTTTCTATTTTTGTCTCTTGAGACACCTCAGTGTGATAAAGCATCCTATAATAAATCCTGAATCAACTTGACCTGTGGTTTCACATGGTTATTCACTCTCCCAGGCGGACTCATGGAAAAAGTCCCGCCCATGAACAAATTGAGTTCTGTGTATTTTAGAGGGGCAGTGCACCCTCTGCTGGGCTAATTTGAAACACATATATATTTTTAGCTTGAAAGCACCTCTAATGTAGACTCAAATAAGATGCAGCATGGCTAATTCACATTAAAAGAGCAGGAATTATTTTATAAATAATTGTCATTATTGTACATTTTAATGGATTTATCATTGAGGAAAAATACTGCACTAAGGTATGGCTGTTCATGGTATGTTGCTGGCAAGTTGTTACGTAGCATTTCCTGTTACTGACACTCTTATCTGCCCCACAGCAAACTGCGGCATTGGACCACTTTGAGCGTTTGAAGACCTTAGGCACTGGTTCGTTTGGCCGAGTCATGCTGGTTAAACACAAAGAGACGGGCCAGCATTTTGCCATGAAAATACTTGACAAACAGAAGGTACTGTGCCTTTAGACACGACTTTCAAGAATATGTGAATGCTTGACGTGGATGCTCCAGGTTGTGTTTCTGATGTGATGATAATGTCTCCTTTGTAGAAACTGTATGAGTACATAGAACAAGACTTGGACCAAGACTCTTAATGAGAGTTTATTGAGCTCCTTCCTTACTATACTTAAAACCATAGAGTCAGGAACAACCCACATGTACTGAGAAGCATACAGCCTGAAGTTGACCGTTAAGTGGAGCCTTTGTAGTCAGACGTTTGAAGGAAAATTGCACATTGATTTAACCTTCTGATTCTCCTAATTGTTAGTCATAACCAGTGTAATTTCCCGGTTATCTCTAATCTGTGACGCCTCACTGGCATAAAGATCGCTTTGTTGTTAAAGTTAAAATGTCTGGGGCGCCAAGTAGCTTAGTGGTTAGAGTGGGCGTCCCATCTATGTACAAAGGCAGCCAGCGGCCGGCCCTTTGCTGCATGTCATCCTTTCTCTCTACTCCTTTCATACTTAAGTCTGCCCTGTCGAATAAAGCCAAAAGCCAAAAAAAAGTTAAAATGTCCTACAACGTCATGAACCTAGTAGTTGACTGAAGGAATCCCTGGCTTTACAACATGTTAGGGCTTTTGGAATGAATTTCAGGAGTGGAATATAAACCTGTACAGTAAGCAGAGTTTCTCCAGCTGAGCTGCGTGTGCGAACTCTGACTTTCTGGACAATATAGAAATTAACTCTGGGGTTGTGGAGACTGTATACAACGCAGCGCTACTAACATTGAATGCTACATGTGAGAGGGACTGAGTTTGTTTTGCCCAGAAGCTGACTGTAGTTATCATGTCACTCTAATAAGGGCTCCTGTGCAATCGTATCCCTTTCAGAAACTTTGCAATCTAGCCTAAAACTGCAGTGTCATTTTGAAGACTTTGTAAAATGAATCAATAATGATAAAGATGACATAAATGCCATCTATGATATTCAAATGTTAACATTTTTCCGTGTTTACAACCATTACCGCGATTGTTAGCTGTCCATGATGCCTTTGAGTCTGTCGACCAACCAGAGGCTGTGTTCCTGACTTGTCAACCAATAAGAGGCTATGTTAGGAACAGTTTGGTTTCAGGATAAAGATCATGGTTTGGGTTAAAATGACTTCTCCCATGTGCCTGTGCGGTAGCTCTGATCTCGAAAGCACTGCACAGTTGATCACCTTTTGGTAACTCCACATGTGTATTATTAATGCCCTCTAGTGGACAGAATGTATCACAACCACATGCTGATAGTGGCATTGGCAATACATAAGCCTGGTTATACAATGTATGAGTACATTTTAAATATTAATATTGGGCTGAATTTGAGCGTTAAATGATGATATATTGATTATGTTCAATGACATTCTGTTTCACCTTGAATAAGCCCCCATCTTGTTCCCTCCCAGGTAGTGAAGCTGAAGCAGATAGAACACACACTGAATGAGAAACGCATCCTTCAAGCCGTCAGCTTTCCCTTCCTGGTGCGACTGGAGCACTCTTTTAAGGTATGCATTAAATAATTGATCTGGTTATCTTTTAGGCATGCCCACCTCATTTTCGTACTGTGGTGTTTTGCTTGTCAAAGTAAGACTTTGCTCATGTCTCCACAGGACTACAGTAATCTCTATATGATAATGGAGTATGTACCTGGCGGTGAAATGTTCTCACACTTAAGGAGAATCGGTAGATTCAGGTGAGTTGACTTTTAGGGAACTCCTAAATATATCCCTGCACCTCTGGTTGGCTTTAAATATTGTCCCCGATGTGTTTTGCAGTGAACCACACGCCCGCTTCTACGCAGCCCAGATTGTACTGACCTTTGAATACCTTCACTCGCTGGATCTCATCTACCGAGATCTTAAGCCGGAGAACCTGCTCATCGACCAGCAAGGTTACATACAGGTAAGGACTGCGTGTTTGTTTTCTTAGTCACTTACAGTAATTATATTTGGTTGGCCTCTGTAGTTCTGCAGAAGTGTGGTCAGTGCTCAAAGTTGCGCACTCTGTTCATCAGGTAACAGATTTTGGATTCGCAAAAAGGGTGAAGGGCCGAACCTGGACGCTGTGCGGGACCCCAGAGTACCTGGCACCAGAGATCATCCTCAGTAAGGCAAGTGCTCAGCTCAGCCAACAGTGAACGCCACCGCTCTTTATGTCACAAGGGCAGGGAAGCTCTCAACATGAGGATTCATTTAGGACACCATTTCAATGTCCTCAACTTAAGGACTGTGGTAGAATTTACTGCTCACTGTCTATTGTCAACACTGTAATGTGTGGGAGTTTTTGTTTGAGGACACATCTGAACGCCCTTTATTTCCTTTGTGATTTCCAGGGTTACAATAAAGCAGTGGACTGGTGGGCTCTGGGAGTGCTGATATATGAGATGGCCGCTGGTTACCCCCCCTTCTTTGCCGACCAGCCTATTCAGATTTACGAGAAGATTGTATCAGGGAAGGTGAGTTTAGAGAAGCTGCCTAAATAATCTCTTAAATGTTTTTGTGGTCGTTTGAGTGTCACAGCACAACATTGTGAATTCTACCATGTTCTAAAAAAAGAGGTGGTGCTTTGCAAACTAAAGTGTATTTTGAAATTCCATAATTCATAAGAGTACATTTTTCCTCAAGTGTGAAATTGTTTCTAAGTGTTGGCATTGTTACAGTACATCACTCTTAATTTCACAGAAAGGATTGTGATGGTTTTGTGAAACTTCTGCAGCAAGTGTAAAGACGAGAAGTTAAAGGAACAGTTCAACCCAAAATCAAAATGCATATTTTCTCTCTTACCGCTAGTGCCATTTGTCAGTCTAGATTGTCTTGGTGTGAGTTAAAGTTTTATGTAGGAACTTTTTCTTTCTACTAAACTACACCCACCAACCGTATCACTGCACAGAAGGAAGTGTGCATCAACATGCAACATTAATGCGACCTCCTGTAATGTTCTCTAGGTCAGTGGTGCTAGGTGAGCTAGCAGTAGATGCATGCTTCCTTCTGCGGGTTGATAGGGTGTAGTTCAGTAGTAGGAAAACAGTTCCCACATGAAACTGCGCATAACAAGGTCTGTGGATTATCTTGAGTAACAAGGTCATGATTTCTGGAAAGAGACATTGCTGTTGAGTTTCTCACATGGATTTTTTGGCACTTTGAGCACCACGAGTCAAGTGCCATGTAGTTTCATTATATTCAAAAGAAGGCAGACCTCTCTACGGGCAATATCTCCAACACGGAATTTTTGATTTAGGGGTGAACGGTCCCTTTAAGAATAATGGTCTAACAATGGAACTTTTACTTCCTGTATTAGGTTTCTCTTTAAGAAACCAGATTTTTTTTAGGTAGATAACATTCTCAAAAGCCCTAAATTCTTGGCATCAGTGAGTGAAGTGCCTGATCTTAATTTGCCTCTTCCTCTTGGCACTCTTGGCGCCATTGCATCATCAGTATAGGAGAAAAAACAACAATTTACTGCTCTCAAGTCATCAGTTTCCCTCCCCTTTGCATTGAAATATAGTCCCTGGTGAAATTTCGTGTGCATTATATAATCTTAATTTATGGGACATGACATTAGAATACCTCACTTTTTCTTCATACCTCTTGTACTTAACATTATTTATTTTCTCTGATTTTGATATGAAGATATCTTAATCTAAAATGTTGCTTTTAGCTTGTTTTTAATGTACAAAGTATCTAAGTGTTTGTCTTAAGGGTACACTGGCATATAAATAATGGCCAACTTGTAGCATGTGTCCTGGTGATTTCACAGTACATGTACATGAGCATATAGTCACAGATCTGTCAGTTTATTAGGTACACACACCAGTGTCATTCAGATTGTACCTTCCAGCAAGTAATTTGTCATTTGACTCAATGAAAAGTGTTTATCAAGCAGACAGCAGGTTGCGGTGACGTCTCGCCAACCACAGCAGCTCCTGACGACCCCGCTTTTCTCCCACAGCCAAGCTTGTGTTGCAAGACTCGACTCATATCTGTGCAGGAGATCAGAGAGAAAGATGTTTTTGAAAGTCTGTGTGGTCAGCTCTCAGTACCCTTGTAGCCTCTAACTGAATCTCTTCGTTTCTGTCCTGCGTCCTGTTTCTACTGTCACATATCTGCCTTATTTTACCGTTTCATGTTCGCTCTCAGTTGTATAGGAGTCGTGTTCAGTTACTCCCGATGAAAACCCAACATTTTCTTATTTTGCTGCTTCACAACGAAAACTTTCAAATGACAAAATAACAGGGGACTTGGACTGTGAAAATTTTACAGGAAATGGAAAGTGTTTTTCACCGAATTAGCAGAACTTTGTTAGTGGCGATTCTTCTATGAAAAGAAGTCTACTAAATGGGCAGGGAGGAAGATTCCAAGTAGAAACAACCATAGTGAGATGTTAGATGAAAAAGGTGCAGACAACAGGCTCCACCCTGCAAACAGCTTTCCTCCAGCCATGCTGTGTGATGGAAAAACACTCAGAACAAAATAATGGGGACCTTTAGCTGTGTGTTAAAGGCACACCTTCAAGCGGGTAGCTCTGTTGTAAAGGAGATGCAAATCTGTGCCGAGCTGGGCTGACACGTCCAGGCAAACCCATAGATTGTAAAAAAAATAAAATAATGGATGTATCTACCATGACATCACCCACTGGTTTGTGGACTCCTGTTTTGAAGCCTCAAGTTTGGCATCTTGGTTGCTTTGGAGCCACAAGTGACCAGGTTTGGACGAGAGGCTGGTGCTGTGGAGGAGTGAGGAGCGGATCTGAGTTAGAAGCCAAGGGCCCGATCAGCAGGCAGCCTGTCACTCAAAGCCGCCGCCCTAATGATGCATAAATTTAAGCCTCAACAAGTTGCAACCAAATTCACCCCTGTACAGCTGTCATGAAGGAGGAAATTAGCTATAAAGACCAAAATTGGGTTTTTTTTCTAGGCTGTAAACATGTTTATTTCTGCTGTAAAGTGTAAAGGGCATTCTTACATGGAGGTCTATGGGGACTGACTGGATTCTGGAGTCAGTCTCAAGTGGCCACTCAAGAACTGCAGTTTGGTGTTGGCTTCACTTTTCAGCCCCAGGGGTTGATGCTTGGCCAAACGGACTCAAGTCAAGCCATAACATGTGTATGGAAAAACACCGTTAATGGTCACCAGAGAATTGGACCTAAACAATAAGTGCCCTCGTGACTTTGAACATGTCGTCATAGTCAACTTTAAGCAAGCCAGTTTAAGCATCTCCCAAATGGCTGTTATCTCTGGCTTTCATGGAAGGTAGTTCAGTAACTCAACGTTGGTAAGAAAAGCAAAAGCTGCCGGTGGTGAGCGACCCTGTGGAGAAAAATGGATAATCATCGGAGGGGTCACAGGAAAGTGGAAAGTGCAAACAAGCACATGTCACAGTTAGTGGACATAGTGCCATTTCAGACCAGTCATAGGCTAACATGATCATACATGTACAGCTGCAGAACAGAAAACAAAAGCATGAGGTATAAAACGCTGGGCTTCACACTCTGCTCTCGCTGTTTTGCAGGTGCGCTTTCCCTCCCACTTTAGCTCAGACCTGAAGGATCTGTTGAGAAATTTGCTGCAGGTGGACCTGACCAAGCGCTTTGGCAACCTCAGGAACGGAGTCAACGATATCAAGGGCCACAAGTGGTTTGCCACCACCGACTGGATCGCCATCTACCAGAGGAAGGTGAGAGGGCGAGCCCTTAAACGGCAGTAATGTGTACAAATGGAGCCCGCTTCCCACTTTGAGATCAGAAGAGCTGACGTAAAGTGTTGCTGACAGAAGAAAAGGGCTTTAATGTGCCTACGGTCAGTTGAAATGTCTTTAGTCTACATCTGTGGCTACGGGTAATTTCACGCCATCTGTGCTTCCTCTGCACAGATGATATTACAATGGAGACAAATGGGAGAATGTCTTGAACACAAAAAACATGTGTCCCTGTGTGTTTTGGTGGATTCAGAGGGATTACAGTAACACTGCAACAAACTTCCGTCTCTTTTTTTAATATTACAATATGTGTACAAACAGTGCCACGTTTTTTGGTCCACGTAAAGTTGTCAGTTCCTAACCGTTCTATAAAAGGAACATGTTAAAACGACCCCTTCCTAACCTTGGACTCATTAGGCAAAGCTGGGGAAAAGATCAGCACGGAGAGGGATCCCCCTCCACCAGGGCAGTCAGGCATGTAATGAGTGCTGACAGTGTGCAAACAAAGGTTAAATGTTGATAACAGCAGAGACACACAATGCACAGAATAAACACTGTGAGAACATGTGATTTAAAACACACATTTAATTTGTTTCGTCGTGATTTATTGGAACAGAAAAAGACTTGGGTTTTGGTGTTCCAGTTTCTCTGCCTGCGCATGATGCAAATAAATCCAGCAAGTTCATATATATATATATATATATATATATATAATTCTGGTAAATCTATGAAACCACCAGCTGAATAAGAAATAGATGAGTTGGCTTCAGGGAAAGCAACACATGATCACAAAATTAGTTCTGCAGTGTTTCTTCCAAGCATTCAAGCACGAGTGCTTGATTGCAGAACGCCTTATATTCCCATTATAATCACTTAAAGTTACAATGTACAACTATAAATGGAATTAAATCTGTCTTTAATTGTCTCTTTATCTCCTGGGACCTATTCCAATGTCATACAGTAGTTTATGGTCCCTGCCGTGGCTTTGCTGCTCTCTGTCGGACCACGCCGCATCACTCTAACGATCTGAATGTCCCGTCTGTTGCAGGTGGAAGCTCCCTTTATTCCTAAGTGCAAAGGCCCCGGCGACACAAGCAACTTCGACGACTACGAGGAAGAGGAAATCAGAGTCTCCTTCACAGAGAAGTGTGCAAAGGAGTTTGCTGAGTTCTAGATCCCAACCATGAGTAGCGGAGAGAGAAAAAGAGAGAGATTTAGAACGTAAAAAGGGGGTCGGAAGGAAGGAAGCGCTAGGGTGGACTGCTAACTTGCTTATTTGTAATGACGACAACAATGTAAACCCCCTCCCCTCCCCCCCCAGTGGAAAGGTAGGCAAAGTCAAGAAAGATCCAACCGAACCAGCAGTGTTGCCTTTTCTGATTGTTTCTCAACTGTTACCTATTCATTTTATTTATCCCTCTTGTGTTTGTGACAGGGGCTCAAGGAGAACAGGCATAGGTTGTGGCTGTCCAGCTATACTTGTATCTTTCTGATGGTGTAATGACACGTTTTCAGTCTTTGCAGGTTGAGGCATTGATTTTCTGTTAAGGTACTGAATCTGCTAGGCTCCTTTTTTTTTCTCCGAACGGGCTCTCTCTACAAGCTTCTCAAAGAGTGATTGTTGTATCTTGTCACCCTGGTCCCCAGCCCCCCCCCTTTCCATCTCTCCATCCTGAATCTGTCCAAGCAATACCAATTCCAACAGATGTGCCTATCATTATGCCAACTGGTTGGAAAACTGTGTCGAAAGCATTGGTGCAGAGCTTTGGCTACGGTGGCATCAGCCCTTGTGCCCGTTTGGTTTAAAGCTTGAAAAAAAAAAAAAGAAAACCCCCTCTGCACCTGCCTTTGTCTGCTCAATGTGGCATGATTATTGGGTAGATGATGTACTCGCTGCTCGCAGCTGAAGCAGCAGTGACCTCTTTGATCGGAGTGCAAATGATTTATCACAGTAAACTTCATCTAGGTCTTACTCCTTTTGGGGACCTGTGAGAAATGGTGAACATGAGGTTTGCATTTAAGTCTGTCTTTCTCTTAGCTGAATTTATTAGAGCATTTTAAGAATCCTATTGGTGATCATTTTGTCCTTTTATGTCAATCTCTGTGCTTGTGTGTTATTTAGTGCTCAAGGGTGGGTTAAAAAGCTGTGATTTAGCAGCAACTAACATTGTGGTCACACTCCTGACTATTGTTTATTTAATTCATAGTACATTTATACACAGACATGCATATATATATATACATATATATATATGTATGTGTGATAGAGAACATGAATTATCCATCTTTTTCAACATTGTCTCATAGCTGTGAAATTAAGATTTCATAAATAAACGAATATAAATTCTGCCAAATTTGCAAATTGAGAACATTGCAAAGTTTTTCTGTATGTAACTATGATGGTGGTGGATTTTAATACGCAAAAAAAGTAGCAAAACAAAATGTGCATGTTATTTTTGTACAATATCACTTTTAAAGAAAGACGGCGGAGCATATTATGCTTTATTTGTGCTGAGGTACCTGAGATCGTGGATAACATGCTTATAACTATTAAAACGGACTCTCGGCTGCTCTATTTTGAAGACGGAACAAGACCCAGTTCGGCGTGTCAGAGAGTTCACCTGGGCTTTGTGCGTTATTCAGTTTTAGGGCAAAAGGTTTGATGATAATTGTCACTGAACTTTGTGCTTCTCACCTTGATAATTGTTTTTTTTTCTTTCCCCTTTCTCTTGTATATACTGTACATGTAACACCTTCAGATAGATTTGCAGTCCAACCAGATTTTTTGGGACTGTTGAGATTGGAGTGTTTTTTGTTTCCGTTTTCCAGCTTTCTATGTAACAAATTAAACTAAGGAAGCGATCCTAAAGCTGTCCCCTTTTGCCAAGTTTATTTCTGTGGATGCAAGACAATCGCAGACCGAATCTTATTGCTGGTTTGTTGACTGAACACTTGGTTTGATGAAGGATGTTTGCTTCCCCATCCCCTCCCCCGCCCCCCTCCATAGGCCCTAGGTGCTAGACTTTGTCCATCTCACTGAAAAAAAAAACGCTTCTGTGAATTGTTAGATGTGCATCGATTTGTCATAAAGTCTTGTAACATGACATTTTTGAGAATGTTTTTCGACTCTAAATGATTTCAGTAGGCTTGAGTAATTCTTTTTTGGCTGTCTCTTAATGTAACTGAGATCAAACACAGGATACCTTTTTGAATGTCTTGAATTGTCTGATGGAGATGTGTCAGTGCTGTTTGGAAACATGATGTGTATTTTTTATAATACATGTTTCTCTGGCGAGCTTGGGTTTTCTTGCATGTGGTAGAGCAACCCGACGGCAAGACATCTCCTGGACCCAAGACATGTTTGAGAAATTGTTTCCGCAGCCATCGCTCGTTAACCTTTGATATGTTCGAGCATCACATCGAACCGACCAACTTGTCCAGTCTTTTGCGAATACTGAAGCACATGCCACACCCTTTGAAATCTCCTATTTAATTGATTTGTGCTAATTCTTTGAAACTTTTAAGACACTATGTTCTGCTTTGACGAGAGCACATGTAATATCTTTGATCTTTACGTTCTGACAAATTACTAAATCAGAGTTGGTGGGTGGAAGGCAACGCCACTTGATCCACTTCAGACACTGAGGCCGCCACAAGGCTTTATATCCCCCCATATGACAACTCCTTGTCAATCGTCTTTAAATTCTCTTCTTTCGGCTGAACATTGTCGACTGCTCTGTGCTAGTTTTGAGTTTCTCTCCTGTGTTTGCCTTCTACTCTCATCAAGTTTCCACACACTCTTTATTCAGACATAACACTTTTTACATCCAAGATGTTTTGCGTTCATATTTTCTAATTGTATTTTCAAAAAAAAGAAAGAAAAAAAAGAAAAAACAAAACATTAATCTTTTCCTCATGACCTGGGTACAGTGATTGTGTAGTCTATTGTACCTTTTGGGAAACAATACTGTATATCCTTGCCTTTGACAGTCTTAACTATCTTACCCTCTGGAGAACTTGACAGATACCCTTAGAACACAATGAGTATGTTAAAAAAAATATATACATAAAGTAATATTTTGCAAAATGTATCATTCCAATAAACTTTTACTTGTTAAGACTAATATGTCTGGGTTATATGTAAGCTCTCTCTTCACCATGCACATTGTCATATTGAATTAGGCTTGTCATGTTTAGAAAATAATGTTTATTTTATGACATGCAAATCTCAAAGAAGGTATTTCCATACTCGGGTTACTCTCATGGGTCGGATCAGAGGAACATACTTGTTGGTAGGTGAGGAGGCAGATGCTGTATTTTAACTGTCCTGTCTATTATTGTGAATGTTTCGAGAGGTTGGCAGGTGCAATTGAATAATGCAGTGTTGTTGTGTACATCCCGTCACGGTACAGGATCAATTACCAGCCGGCTTTCAGCAAACCCTCTCTCCAGATATATTCCCACCCTCAGTGAGTGCTCTCTTTTTTTAGGACTGCATCTATCTGCATCAGTTGCATGTTGAAGGGCCCAGAGAGCCTTCCAGATGGTTGGAAAGCAATTAAGATGAAGACAAAGACCTCATCATTTATAAAGCCATTAAAGAATGAAAAGTAACTGATAATTGGACAACCATGGGACACGTTGTAATGACAACAAAATTAGTAAATTAATCTAAATGTAATACAATCTAGATGTACAGTTTTAAGATCTATAAAGCCCACAGTGATCTTTTGACTACATAAATCACAGGTATGTGTGCAAACACAATTAAGAGATGCTGATTTATCACTAGAAGCCATTTTGTTAGTTTCTTATCAGATTAAAACTGACAATAGAGACCTGCTTATTTTTCATTTGCAGCATCAGAAAACAATGATCTACAGATAGAATAGCTGTATATTATAGTGATTATGTATTAAAAAACTACATTGGGATAAAAATATGTAAAAAATCAATAAATAAAATGAAATAAAAATAATTAAGGATCAGAAAGGGATGATTCCATTTTTAATTCCAAAAAATAAATAAAGAAAAAAACAGAAAATAAATAAATACAAATCAAAATAATTAAAAAATACACATATAGAAAATAAATAAAAATAAGAAAATATATTTTTTATTGGATTTAATAAAGCAGTATAATAATAATTATTAAAATAATAATAATGACTGAGGACAGAGAGAGGTCCATTGCATACAACACACAAAAAAATCTGTGTACAAAAATACGATATAATAAACACTATATATATTTTTTACATAAAAAATTATAATGTAAATATATACAATGCTGCATTCATTTTTTTTATATATATATTTATAATTATTTACCGACTTTTATTGTCTATTTAATTCTGTTGTGGTTTGATCTCTTGGTAGGGCAACACGTGGGGGTCAAAATTCTCAGCTACGCCTTTGGTTCCTTAAACTGATGTTGTGAAGCTACAGAGACACAACATGTGAACAAGCTTCACTAACTACACCAAAACTCTGCGTCACAAATGGCACCTTTTGCACCCATAATGGCCTGGCGCACATGGGGCCCCGGGTGCGCGCGCTCGTCCCCGTCCAGGACTGCAAATTCCACCTTAAACCCCCTGTCGGGTGAAAGTTTGGTTTGGAACTCCGTCGGTCCACCTTAAGCGCACACGCAAACGCAGGAGGCGTACAGCGAGGTTTCCGCTTCTCAGTTGGGCTCGGACCGCGGCTCGCGAAAAAAGCACCGTGTGTAACGTACGAGGTTGACGCACCAAGGTAAGAAGAAAAAGCAAGAAGAAAGAGAACCGAGCGAGCAGGGGGGAAAAAAGATGTCTGAACCCAAGTACCGCGAGTGGATCCTGGACACTATCGACTCGCTGCGGTCGCGAAAAGCCCGGCCGGACTTGGAGAGGATTTGCCGAATGGTCCGGAGACGACACGGGTCCGAGCCCGACCGAACCTGCGCAGAACTGGAGAAACTGATCCAGGAACAAACCGTGCTCAAAGTTAACTACAAGGGCTCTATCTCGTACCGGAACGCCGCCAAGGTTCAGCGGAGAAGCAGAAAAAAAGACGATGTAACGTTAACGACGGCTGCGAGAAGGAGCGCGGTGGAAGAAGCCAGTCACTCTGACTTAAGCAACGGGGACAGCGCTTTCGGTCCCGTGGACCAGGACGAGGAGGATTTGGAGGTATGTGGTGGAGGCTGATGCTTGGAGGCATGTTTCACGAGCTCACATCTCATTGTCATCACGTCTTAGTGCATTAACAGGTGGAGGTGGACGCGAGGCACGGGTGGTGTGTGCTTTAAAAGACACAAACGCGTGTTTTTTGCGTGTACACGGGGAGTGGTGAGGGGAGTGATTTGCAAGTGCACCCAAAACTGCCGCAGACGGGGAGCGGCGGTTGGACCTCGCTCGAGCGCTGCCGAGGTGGAGACGAAAAAAAAAAACAACAGAAGGTGCGCGTGTAGTCAGAGTGTGGCATATTTAGCATAGCGCCGGTTGCTGCGCACTTTTAACGGGCGATTTTAGCGCATAAATACAAGACAGGAAAAGTTGCACCGTCGCTGCCCGTCCGCAACAACCCGAGCCACCATTATCGGGAGCAGAAAGCGCTTTTCGAGCCCCAAACTCGGTGCTGAGCGAAGGGGAGGAGGACTCTGCTAAGCTAGCAACAGAGGACTAGCCGCAGCCCGGAAGTTGGTTGAATCTACTTTCAAAATAAAAGCGTCCACCTACTTGCTTGTCTGTTAGGGTTTCATTTTGAAAGCTTGTACTGGAAGTGTGTGTTTTCATTGTCACAGACTTGTATATGTGGGAGTGGGTGAAGGAAAAAAAAGTCTCAAACACCGCGGATGTTGGAGCCTGATGGGGGACGGTGGGACATTGTTGGGTTGTTGACGAACACAGGCAAAATCCCAAATATCACCAGAGCTGTGTGCTGACACATATCTTGCCTCCCCGTGACGACACCTCACCCCTCTCCGTCTGCACTTTAACACATGCACATCACTATGTTTTGCCCCGTGGAACAGCCACCAAATCGATTGCTATCGGTGCCAAAGTACTCCTCGCGCAGACACATGCAGCTAATTTGTGCAAACTGCGTCTGCTTTCCGAGCGATGCACGATTGCCGACGCAGTGCATAAGTCGAACCCCTGGATCCATTGTCGGACACGCAGCCGAGCCCGGTCACGTCTAACGCTTGGTGTTGCCTGTTATGGCCTCTCTCGTCCCGTGCAGCAATGGCATCACTTCTCCGTGTCTGGCAACTGTTTGCTGGGAGTATTTCAGACGAGAACACATCGCTGCAAAGTAATGAAATATGGAGCCGGTTGCACTGTGAGAGCTGAACTAACGTGAAGCCACCGCAAACTGTTCGTCCAGCGCTATAGCTGGCGGATGCCCTATCCGATTTGGGTTAAGCTGAGATCAAATTGACTTTGTTCTCCTGAAAGGCGTGTGCGTCGCTGCAAAAACGAATGCGTTTGATTACTTTGTGCAGACTGCCCCTCGGAGCGTGTTATCCGGGTTTTACCTGGATATACGAGGGTCAAATGGAGACAGTGACGTGTCCGATAACGGACTCATTTGCGTTACTCTTTCTGATATGTCGCTTGCACTGTAAATCGTTGACCCGGTGCAAAGTCAAAGTAGGCTGGTGAAGGAGGCGACTGATGCTCTTTGTGATCGGACTGCTGCGTCGAGTTAAAGCTCGGTTTTTTTTAATCTGTGGTGTGCCTTGCCGTGGCTCGGCCCCGGGAAGCGCTCCGTTAAAGAGCACAGACACAATGGCGAGGTCTTTACCGCGGCTCCCAACTCCATGCGCACTTTGGAGGAAATTTGAGGAAAGCCTAAAACGCCTCCCATCGGCCCTTTCTGTACTCCCCGTGTGTCAGAATTACCAATCAAGAAAGGCCTGTAAAGACCGGGACGCACCGAGCACATCGACTGCTTTTTAATGTGAGCCGAGATGGAAATCGTGCCGGATCGAGATCCTCCGCGGGGGCATGTTGTTTTTGTCACCGTGTCTCGGTGAAAGTTATGTGAAATGCAGTGCGATGGGTGAATGCCGTACAAGCGGCTCTCCTCTCAGGAGCGGGGCGGGCTTTAGTGCGCTCTTGTGCTCGACTGCTGGGTCTTGCACACGCAGTCGCACACAAGGTAATTTTTTACTCAGAGCGCCGTCGACAAAACCCCCCCAACGACAGGAATGAGTGCGTATAACTACTTGTGTGCAGTCACATAACATCACAGTCAGTTGTTTAATTGCGTGGAACCGCGTCTGTGGGTTGAAAGGGGCTCAGTGTGTCTGCGGAGTGAACGCTGCACCGCAGAAAGGGACGAAAGCAGTCAAAGGCAATAATTTACCACCACAGCGGTCACATTGCGACATCTGTACGAGCGTGTTTTCATGTGACACGCTCAGCCTGCAATTAGTGCTCAGTCGTGGCAACAATCCCTTGTAGCCTTGTTGGACTGCCCTGCTTTTTAAGTTGTTGTCAGATAATGAACTTATGTTGATGGTGGTAGTTAAATATGTTTAATCCCCTCATGCCCCATTGATCCAAGCAAAGATCATGACACACTTGATTTCAATATTAAATCATAATCATTGGGGATGTCAATTACAAAACACAATGAGACGGAAATTATATGTTGTCTGTTTTGCAGGCTGACACCTCTATGGCAATAGACACAGACAGCAATGCAGACGAAGAGGGGGCCGACGAGAGCCGGGACGGGCAGGACGGACCCTCTCCTGGCCGCCCATATGAAGATGCAGCCGTGCACTGTGCCTCTGTGCGAGCCGCCTCTGCCCCCTGCTCCCCCTCTGGCACTCGGCCTGGTCCCGGCCCCGTCTGCAGCCCTGGCTCAGGTCTGGACTGTGCCTCTTTCCAGAAGGCTGGTGAGAGGCCCAGCTCCTTGCCCCCCTCCAGCCCCAGGGCCCTCACACACAATGACTGGGCCTATCATTCTGCTGTCTGCCCAGCAGAGCGCCAGCACCCAGGAATGCAGAGAGACAAAGGTATTCACACTGCTAGACACAGTCGAATATGCGCACCCGGCTTTATGGAGCACTGGCATATTGTTTCACATGCAAGATTTATGCCCAGTTTTGCATTGGATGTGAAATAGGGATGCTGGATGGGTGTTGACAGTAGAAACGTCTCAGTTAATATAAGCTAGATTGCATGAAAAAAATAATACATTTCCATGGCTTCATGAAGTCGTCCAACAAGTGCAGACATCCATCTGCTTGTTTGTACCAGTTATTCAGGTTTTAATGAATAGCATTAAAAAACACACATAAAGGAATTTTCAGCTGCATTAGTTCTTTATTAGCAACGGAATTTGCCAATAATAAAGTCAGTAAATTGTTCTCTCTGTTAGCAGCAGCTACGAAGCCAGCAACCCCGTCTCCAACCACCAGCCCCTGTGCTTTGAAGAACAACGTGAAGAAAGAAGATGGAGGCAAGGCTGTGGATAGTGGCCTTTCATCTGACCAGTTAGTGCCAGACTATGCAGCGGGGCCGGTAATTGTCCTTGAATACTTTTGCGACAAACAGCACCACCTGTATATGTCTCTCCCCTGCTTCTTTGATCTCGCTGCTTCACACCTGACGCTTTCATATTTAATTTGTTTTGCTGTGTTTTGTGTGGCCAACAGGATGAGACCAAGAATGTATCCGATGGGAGACCACAGGCACTGTCTTTGCCATCTGACAACTGTGAGTAACATATGTCTCAGTTGTTGTTTTTAAAGCTGCTGTGTACCCTGCGTCTTTTTGCAGGGAATAAATCAATTACTAGTCCACACTTTATAAGAAAACACACACATTATGGGAGTTAAGTATTTGAGTGCTGCATGAATAAGTCATAAACACAGAAATGAGTTCCCTTGTCTCAAAGTCGGTGGGTTTCTTGAATGGGTTTTTGGTTAGACGTCTAAAATAAGGTCTGTGGTTAACACAAGCTTGAGAGATTTCCACGTATTGCTCTACGACATAAAATATGTCAGTAAATACCCCACTTGTGAATTTTGAAGCTTTTAACTGTCTTTAAAAAGGCTTTTCTTAACAAGTGGCCAAATGAGACTACAGAACGTCATCTTGCAGAACGCAGCTTGACAGCCCTGTTGTGGTGGCGACGTTAAGTCAGTGTAGTTCAGTGGTTCCTGTCTGGTCCAGCCACGGGGTCCAGATTTCTCCTTAGTCTTTAGTTCAAGGTCCACACAGTTTCATATATTCAGTTGGCCATGTTGTCGAGCTAGTTTGTGGTCTCTGTCAAGTAGTCACTCACTCTACAGCAGGAAATGGCACTTCAAAATAAAAGCTTTGTGCAGAGTGTGTTTTTACAAATTTGACACATGGTCAAGTCACTTGCAGTCCATTCAGAATGGACCCGTGACCCACTTTTGGACCGCAACCCACCAGTTGGGAACCACTGGTGTAGTTTGTTCAGAGCCCAAGATCAGCATCCTAGAAGTGGTGTTCATTTGTGATGATTATCTTGCAGAACAAAACATGTACATGTCTCATAAACTTTTGTTTGCCACAGAGCTTATTTCCTGCAGTAATCCAAAATCCAATGGAAAAATTCCTTTGGCTTTTTCAAGAGGGAACCAGGCCGACGCTAACCTTCCCATCGGCCTACAACAAACATCGTCCCCGCAGCACTGTATGACAGCTTATGTTTCAAATGCCGCTCTCGCTGTTTGGGTAATTTGGCCTTTTTGACGAGTGCTTGCCTCGAGGCCTGCTCAAGATGTTTTGAATGCCTCACAAGCTTGTCCAGCTCAATTCCAATCCAGGTGGTGACTGTTCAAAGTTGTTGCTCAAAACATGCGGCCCTCATGCAACACTGCACTGTCCCCAGCTTGGCTTGTAGAGGTGGAAACTGGCAGACTTGATAGAGTTGGATTCAGTTCTGAAATTGATGCATTAGGATTTTCAGTCGAGAAAAATCACCACATGACCATGTAATTAAACACACAGCTGCAGAGGGTTTCTAAAAGCTGTCCATAAAATGGCTGTCAGAGCTGTTGCGGTATGCTTACAGATGGCTCTTAATAATTCAGAAATGATCTTGTTCATATTTTATGGTATGTCTGGGGTTGCTGACAGACAAGGCCACATAAAAAAAGATTTTTGTATGGACTTAAGTTAGGGTAAAGTTCCCATCCATCACCTCAGAGACACAGGGTTTGATTCCCAGCAGAATGCATGTGTTTGCAGAGTTTGTGTGACTTTCTGGCTTTAATGCAAGAGAAGTGGTTATAGATTTTCCCTCCTTAGTCGGACATTACCAAGAGACTTCCAAGCAAATCACTTACCTGGCACAACAGAAATAAACAACACTAAAATGTTTTTTTACCACCACACAAGAACCATGCTACTGTATACTGTACTTAAATATGGTTTGGTTAGCGGGAGCAGTACTCACCTTAAAATTAGGGTGTTGTCCCTGTTATGCATCACATGCATGAACACAGCCCTGCCAGCATCTTGTGACAGTGGGCTGGTACTGTATAGTAAAGCTGCTGTATCAACACCATACTGAACCGTGAACAAACTCTAATAGGAAAACATACTGTACCGTGACTGTAAAAGCCTCAGTGTGGCATACCAGCACCGTGGAGAAAGCATCACCTCCATTTCATCCCGACTCTGCTGCTGCTGTTGGTTCAACATCAAACCATTCAGTGTCAGGGAGATGATAGTGCACATTTAAAACACCAGACAGATCATTTGAACTGCAGTGTTGTTGAATTTTATTTTGCATGTTGTTGCAGAATTGGAAAAAGTTAGAATCATAGTCAGAACCCTTCTTTCTTTCCTCTTATAGACCAAATCACAGTGTTTATTTACAGTAACTTGCGAGTAGAAAACCCCTGCGTCACAAGCATTAAATGAAACAGCGCTGAGCAAACTCTGCCTCAGTTGGTTAGCTTTTAGCCGCCTAAGAAAGCCTACCATACCTAGAATATTTGAACAACTTTATCTTACTGTCAGGCAACCTTTCCTGACAGGGAACTGTAGTCTTTATCTCAAAGCCCTCGGACTTCTTTGACATCGTCATTTTACTTTGCAGAACATGTCAATTGCTCAGCTACTGTTGCCTCCATCAGTTAGTTAGTGTGTAAGGTATTAGCGGTGGTTAATATTTATCTTAAAAGAATTGATTGAGTGAATAGATGACTATATATCAGGCTTAACAAAAACATAAAAACAAAACATCAACAGACATGCTCGAAAATGAGTAGGAAGACATGTGCACTAATCCTACATGTCTTGTTTAATTTAGGCATTTTAATTCTTCCATATCTATGTGGCCGATCAGCTGGCACGGTGGGACAGTGGTTAGCATTGTCGCCTCACAACATGAAGGTTTCTGGTTCGAACCTGGGGTGGAAGCGGGTGCTGTGCGGAATTTGCATGTCCTCCCCGTGTCAGCTTGGATGTTGTCCGGCTTTCTTCCTCCCAAAGACATGTAATTGGTGACTCTAAATTACCCGTAGGTGTGAATGTGAGCATGAATGGTTGTCTGTCTCTATGTGTCAGCCATGTGATTGTCTGGTGACCTGTCCAGGGTGTCACCTGCCTCTTACCCAATGTCAGCTGGGATAGGCTCCCGCCCCCTTGTGACTGGTTATGGTTATGAATGAATAAATTATATAGATAAGTAAACAACAGTCTTGGATATTAAATATACTCCTCATCTAACCTATTTCACAACACACACTGAAATACACGTACTTTTCAAAGTTGTATGAACAGTGTTTTTCTAGATTTAATTTTTTCTCAATTATATCCCCCTTCCTCTGATTAAACATTTTTTGAATGTTGCCTAGAAATAGATTATTTTTCTTTCCTTAGGTGGGGCTCTTTAGGTGGCTATAGCACATAAGCAGCACATTGCTTAGCTTCCGTGCCAGTAGATAGCAGAGCAACACCATGGACCATCATGTTTAACTACGTATCTTTAAACGTTACAGCTACGGCTCAGAATGACAACAGAAATAAACATGTTAGTTTCACATATCTCTGCAATTGAAAACAATTACCAGTTATTTACCTAGAAGTGGTAGTTGTTAGTGTGCAATCACAGTCATTCAGCTTATGAACTTCCCTTTAATTGCCCATTTTCCATAGTCGCTCATTGCGTGTTAGATGTTGATATGGTGAGAAATAATTTGTTTTGATGTGAAATCAACAACCGCAGATGATTTTGACTCCAAAATGTTCACGTTCTTTGGCACTGTTGTGTTCTCACTTTCTAGGACAAGGCAGAATACTGAAGTGTTTCTCCCACATGTTGTCAAACTGTCACTTTGACAGAAAATCAGTGAAATCAGCTCTGCATTGTGTTTTAGGGAGCACTTGCAGACAGCCTGCAGTCGGGGGTTCTCCCGGAGCACGTCATGACATCCATTAAATTAGTGGTAATATTTGCAGTGCATTTGTAATAACTTTGCTTCCATTTTGTTCACAGGTACATTAAAGAACAAGATAGATATATCCTCCTTCACAGCAGCCGAGGACAGCCTTCTGAACGGTGGTAAAGTTGATGAAGTGTGAGTATTCTGTTATTAAACAAGTCATTACATTATCCACTAAAAATTCATTTTAGCAAACCCCTGCAATCACATTCCCTCTCTTTCTACAATTATTTTACACACTCTTGACTTTTATTTTTCTGTAATTGTCTTTAATAATGAACTCATTTTTCTGAGGCACAATCTCATGTTTTCAATAATTCCTCACCCCACAGAAGGCCACATGAATAGAAAACAACAAAACAAGACAGCACCTGCAGAAGAAATGTCACTCTGTGGTTATGACTCTGACTCTTTTCTGTCTGATCTTCCTCCAGCTCTGTGAAGAAGGAGACCATGAGCCAGAACTTAATGCAGTGGACTGTGGCAGATGTGGCCAGTTACTTCTCAGCTGCAGGCTTTCCAGAGCAGGCTGTGGCGTTTCGAACACAGGTCAGTGCACTACTGCAAAACTGCCACAGAGGGCACTATATGTACACTGAAAACCACACACATCCCATCACCCAGTGCAGTTTTACAGGCAGGTCATAGTAAGTGTGTTGCACAGTCTGAAAGCAGTGTGTGCTGTGACCTGTATCACTTTATTTGTGTACACTAAGCTGTGTGATAAAGGCTGCTAGAAAAGAAAACTGTCTGTCTTAATGTGACAGGGAAAAACACCAGATTTAAGACATTTTTAAAAGGGTTTCAACAGCTACTTTAACTCTCTACAGTGTGTGCTGATGGTCATATAAAACACATTATATTAAAAGATATTAAGCCTTCAGAAAATGCCACGTGGATGACTAATTGAGGTCTCCCCTACAGGAAATTGATGGGAAGTCCCTTCTCCTAATGCAGCGCAGCGACGTGTTGACTGGCTTGTCCATTCGACTCGGCCCTGCCCTCAAAATCTACGAGCGCCATGTGAAGGTGCTGCAGAGGACCCACTTCCTGGAATACGAAGACCTCTGAAGTGGTAATCCACATGACAGACAGACAATGCTGCATCGACCCAAACGTGCATGCAGTGCCCTCTCTCCCATCTAGATCCTTCCACCCACCTTCATATACAGAATATGTAGAGGGTGAGTGGGGGGGGCGGCGATGGCTGCGGTGGAATCAACTTTCACTGTGAGAATGACCAGAAACTGAAAGACAGTCATCCTACCTCTCATTATGGTCTTTGGTTTTCAAATGGTTCTCATTTCACCCACGTGGCCGTTCGATTGCGTCGTTAAGGGAACAGACTGGTACGTTCGGAGTGTGTTTTAAAGTGGATGGCAAGAAAAGATGGATGATGCAGCCATTGAGTGGACTGAGCCTTCCACCTAGTGGACCACCTGTGGGCGACTGTACCCACGGACACATTACTGCGTAGTGCTGCGAGCAAAGAGTTTGGGGTCCACAAGAACATGTTGGATCTAAAATGTCTCGCTTCATCCTCGCTCGATCTGTAATGGCACCTTCCGTTAGTCCAGGATCTGTTTGTACGTCACACAGATAAACATAAAGCACATCTGTCGTGAGTTTTCCTTTGATTCCGTTACATTAAATATCATCAAAGTGCTGGGAAAGTCGGGCTATCTACATATCTTCTTCACACGCCTGATTCCTGACTTATCATGCCACCGATAGCTGCTGATGTTGGATTATGTCTTCAGTGTCTCACAGAGATATAACCAATATGATTTACTACTACCTGCTGGCAAGGCAATATGTGTATGTCTTTCTTTTTCTATTAGATGTGACTGTGGTCCAACTTAATACAGTTGCATTGTGGGGAACAATCGCAGATAGACGTGACCAGGAAAATGTGCAGCCTAATGGAATTGGCTTTCATACAGACACACACACACACACACACACACACAAACAATAAAGTAATAAACTTTGTGAAATGTTATTGTAATACTGAATATATTGTTTTAAATTGAATACCGCTGCTCAGTGCCTGTTTACGGAGCAGATTTCTCGATCAAATGCAATATTTCATGTTATCATCCATTTATGATTTGTCCGGCGTCTCTTTGTGTTTTTATGTACACCAACCTCTTGGATTGTAACATTCCATATGATGTAGTCCACATCTCCCAAGTATCTCCTCCCCTTTTTATCTGTAACATTCACACTTCTTCTTCTTCCAGAGTTGCAAATAAAGCTCGTGTCTCTCTGTTCACTCACTTGTTTTCTTGTTTATTACACTCATCGCATCAGTAATTAGACTAAAAACAGTTGTTTTAATGGGTTGCCGATATTGTAAAGCACAGTCAGATGGTGTTTCAGTCTGTATTTGCATCTGAGCAGTTCTCCAGATTAGTATGAAAATAATTGGGTGGGAAAAGGTCAATGCACAGAAACATTATACTAGACACATGATTGGCCTTTGTCACAGCAGACATTTTGAATTGTCATAGTAGGAAAAGCACAGGTGTTCCTTAAGCAGCAATCTCTGGTGATACAAAAGTGAAGCCAACATGCAAGTGCCAAAAACTTCTAGCTCTTGAACGGCCTCTTGAGGCTGGCTTCAGAGACAAGTCAGTCCCCATTGACCTCCATGTTTAAATGATCAACTTTACAGCAGAGATAAACATGTTTACAGCCTGGTACAAAACAACAATTCTCACCTCAACTCACCCGGTTACATTTTATTAAGGCTTAAAGTTACACATAATAAGGGTTAGCCAAGTTGAGTGACAAGCTTTCTGCCCGTACTGTCCTCAGCTTCTCAGTCAGATCCAGCACTCGCTCGTCCACAGCTCCAGCCTCTCACCCAAATATGATCACCCCTGGCTCCGAAAAAAACAAGATGACAGAGGCCAAAAGGACGAACTCAAGGCCTCGAAACATGAGTCGACAAACCAATGGGTGGCTACGTCCATTATTTTTACGGTCTACAGTGTTACTAATACCACTAATAATGGTTATGTGCTATTAAAGTGTCCCTGTGAGTATGACAGCGAGGAAGCATGCACAACACTTAGATTATGGGGTATGACACACGTGCAGTGTAACTGGAACTGCAGTGTTGGTTGGGTTACATCAGACAGTGCTGTCTGACGGTGCATGTTTTTAGCCTCCTTAGGTGCACTAGGCCTGACAGAACTTCTGGGTACACTCAACCTGATGGTGGTCGATACACAAAAGAACGTTTGCAAATAGAAAGCATGTCTTCATGGTCTTTTATTACAGACGTTTTCTATGATTACAGAATTGTGATTCTCATCATGTCTTTACTTTTTGTAGAAAAATATTCAGACTCAAGGCTGGCTGCAGATGCCTCAGTGGACTGAATTAATCATCCCCCGTGTTCTATGATAGCACGCCAGCTATTGAGCCTTTAGCAAGTGTAGACCAGACTTTACCGCACGTGTGTCGTACCCATTGGTAACTTCTCCTCTTTTTGAAATCAAAGCAGCTAAATGGAAATCAGCCATCACTAATTTTATAATTTACACCCGTGCTTTTACTACTGTGACATTTCAAAAGGTCTTCCTTGAAAAAATGTTGATGTTGGTTTGATCACTTAACCTTTCTCTTTTCACTTCCTCAGTTGAAGACATTTTGTACTCTTGTGTAAGTAAGAGGTATGCTTTTGTAGGACATGTGTCTGTGCATGCTGTCATAGTGGAAAACATGGGAATCGGCATACAATTTCCTCTTCAGATATTACCAGTGTTGAGGTTAGTCAGATCAGAAGAATACTGCACAAGGCCACAAAGCTGTCAGCTCCAGGCTGCACACCAGTTTGACAATGAGATTTAGTTTTCATGCTCTGTGGGAAACTTCACTGATCAGGAAGCCAAACGCTACGACAATAATGTGATTCTGAAAAACTAAACAGCACTCTCAAACAAACATGTTACAACTTACCAAAGTAGCAAAATAATCTCTCTTCTTCTTGCTCTTCAAGATCACATACAACATTAAATTAAGACTTTGCTGCATTCAACTCTGATGGCTCCCTCTGCCAGTCCTGCATTCACCAGTCCAACACCCAGCAGCCGCTCCTTGTTATGGAGGGACATGTCAGAAAATGTTACAGAGTCCATATGACCAAAATCCATCCACGCTGTTGACCTCAGCACACACTTCCTGACATCAAGTGGATGGAGAGGCCCTGAAGAAGGCGCCCATCAGTGATAAGGTGGATGTGGGTTGCGTTCGTCGTTCCTTCTGCCAGGCTCTACAGGATGAAGGGGAGAATGGAGGAGCGCAGGGTCGGGTAATTACTGAACTCCTTTAAGTAGCTGCGGTGTTTGCCTTTGGCCCACACAGTCATCTGGATGAAGGCCACGACAGTAAAGAAAGCCACAGGCACACACTGGGTCATCACTGTGAAGCCGATCCAGGAGCCCAGCTGTGAGCAAGAAGTTTGCAAACATACACAGAAACACACACACACACACACACACACACACACACACACACACACACACACACACACACACACACACACACACACACACGGTGCGTTGATGATGTGTAGGAGGTAACCAGTAGATGGCAGCAATAGCGCAGCTCATATTGCAAGGCACTGTGTACTAGTGCTGCTGGGTTGCACAGACATGCACACAGCAGCTGCCCTCAGGATTTGAAAACTGAAATGTGGAAGATTAATAACTAAACTAAGATACTTAACTGAGGTGAGACAAAAAAAACTTGAATGAAATGTTCTTATGAGCAAATTATTAGTCATAAAGAAGAAGAACATTGACATAACAAATGATTTAACATTAAAGGCTAAGCTCAACATTTGTGCTGTCTGTCTTAACAAATAAGTGACATGCTCACATGAACATTAAAACAGGTTTAGCTTGCTCTAATCATTTCTCCTCTTCATACCAGAGGTGAGACCAAATCATTATTTTGCAAGTCACAAGTAAGTTTCAAGTTGTTGTGCTCAAGTCCCAAGTCAAGACAGGCAAGTCCCAAATCAAGTCCTAGGCCTAAACTTTGAGCTTTAAGTCCTAAACCGTGCCTGCTTTTTAAAACCTGCATTTATTTGTTTAAAAAAAAAGTTAAGTGGAAGTCGTTGTGTTGTGTTTTGCATATCGCAATTTTGTTGATCAATCATAGTTTTTCTACATGAATGAAATTAAATTTGGTGATCAGTAACGTAACGTTAGCTCTTCATGACGCTGTCCTGCAACTTGATTGGATGCTGTTGTATTGGTTCAAACAAAGTGGATCTGGGGAGTGAAGTGTCGACTCACTGGGAATGAATAGCTGATTCAGAAAATTGACTCACTTTTAAATAACATACTCATTAATTCTTAGGCTTTAGAGGAATGTTTCAAATATTTTCAAGTCAAAGCCTGAAAATTTTGTCAAGTTGGGATCCAAGTCGAAGTCATGTGTCTCAAGTTCACACCTCAAGGTTCATACTGGCCCTCTGTTACTAATGTATTTCCAAGAAAATGATTGGGGACAAAATTCACAGGTAATTTTCTGTTCAAAAATGTATTCTAACCTCCTCATTGGTGTGTATTTTTAATTAATTTCTTCTTACTATTTGGGAAAAGTAGGAACTGATATGTAAAAAAACATTGTCTGGGGGGGGAAATGATGTCCCCATATGGTGACAACAAGTGTGTAATATATTTTAAAACAGTTTATTTTGATGCCTGAATATTGTGCAAAAACAAAATTGCAAACAATGCAACATTTGTTCAGTGTTTTATAACTGTGAGTGAGTTAGATTTAAGTCTCAATGACCTCAAATGAGTACTTCCTAATAAACAGCGTCTTGGTTTGTTACTATTGCTAAAATTGATCAAATTTGTATGCCATATAAAACTACAAATGTTTTTAAGCATAAATGAACAAGTTTCAACCTTAAACTCTGATCAGGTTTGGAACCTTGTCCTCTTTTGTGTCGGGATCGGCTGCAGACTGACTTGGCAGAGATGGCTGCCATGTTGTTTTCACATGGATTCATGTGTTTTGCTTTTACTCCCACTAGATGGCACAAAAAAACGTCCACATACGAGGCTAACAGGTCGAACTTAAGCAGAATTGAGTGTAAGGTGCAGCAAACCCAAAATGCAATGTCCACATATGAGGGTGCAGGGTCACAGGAGGTGACACAGGTGTGAGCTTCAGCTGTCAAATTGAGTAGATATCTACCATATTTATGGCCTTTTTAATATAACATTTCCTTTTGTGTTTTCCAGACAGCATTTTATTTTCCCATCTCCAGTATGAGAGGATTTACAGCTTACCTCATATGTGTAGTTCGGACAAGAGACCAGCCAGAACATCCATGTGAAGGGATTTTTCGTTGGGTAGGGAATCTTCTTGGTTTTTGAACCTGATATGATGGGTAAAAACAAGCAAACTATTGTAATGTCCTGCACTGTTGGCTTCTTTTTTTAAAAAAATTGCAACACTTTATTCCTTGTTAGAAAATGCTCACCTTGTGATTTTAGGTTACGAAGGGCAACATGGATGGAAAAATTTCCTAACTGACAGAACTGCGGGAATAAAGACATCCAATACAATGATATTCACTGAACAATAGATGGTTTAATGTCTGGAAGATTCCTTTACTGAGCTTTGAATATACAAAGATCTCAAACTTACCAGGAAAATGTAAAGTCCTGTATTCACCTGCTGCTGCCCGTAATCTGTGGACGTGTCACAGGGAAATGGATTAAGATGGCAGTCAACCTCGACTGATGAGTTAAAGTGAGAATTGCAGCAGTCAGCACTTACAGGGTGTGGTGTAGAGAGGGTGGTTAATGTAGTACGCCATCCAAGCTGCAGTGCACCAGTAATAGCCACAGTTCTGGAATAGAGGGAGAGACTATAATAAGTCATACTGTCAAGATAAAGCTCCACATACATTTGGTTCAGATTTCTGAGAATAAGAGCGCGGCATGAAATAATAATAAACCATACATCACACTCAAAGGTCAAAATTATGCAGCTGACTCGCCTTGAATATGTTTCTGAGAGGCATGGTCCCGTGGGAGATACGATGGACAAACATTGTCTCCAGGATTCTCTTGATGTAGTGGAAGGAGTGACACATGCAGGCCAAGCTGCAACAGGACACACACACTTAACATATTTAGCTGTGATTAATACATCGCCTCACTGCAGTCCATTACACTTGGCCCTGACTCAGTGTCACCATAGCAATACGCTTCACTCGTGTTTGTCATGTTGAGAGGGGGCATCAGTGCAAAGCCTGGGATTGTGTGATTACGCTGCAGCAACATCGCAGCAGATCCATGAAAACATGAAAGAAAGCTGACACTTACTGTACCACCCAGTGCTTGCTGCTGGTGAAGTCATATTTCGGAGAGTAGATGAAGGGAAGGTGGAAGTAGAACATTAGGTAGATGACCAGCGGGCCGACACACTCTGACAGGAACACCTGAAGTATGCAAAGGAAAGTTGTAAAACGTCTTACATTCTTAAATATTAGGCCTTAAAAGTCATTAGGCAGGGTCTTAATTGCCACAAACATTTTATCTAGTTTTATTCATTCATCTGTTAATTTCTTTAAAGGAAAAAAGGATTTATTGGGATCTAGCAGCGAGGATTGCAGATTGCAACCAGCTGAAACTTCTCCCATGTGCCAAACGTGAACTCTCGGATTGGATTCCTTCAGTGTTCATCGTTGTGAATGTTTTTACCAGGAGCCGAATTGTCTGCAAAGCTCTCTTCCTTTCCCAAACAAACAAACCAGGTGATTAAAACCGGTACGACCACTGAATAAAGAAGTTTCATGTTACAAATCAGTATTTTTCTGATGCCGTTTGGCATGTCAGAGACGGGCCACTTGCCCAGCACCTGCTAATGTGTGCGCACTTTTTTTCTCTGATAACTTAAGATCTAGATGGCCAGGAGGTTTTAACCAGGAGCCGAATTATATGCACAGGTCTCTTGCTCTTCAAAATAAACAGACCAGTTGATTTAAACCACTAAAAGCACTAAATAAAGCAGTTTCATGTTACAAATCTGTGTTTCTCCAACACTGTTTGGTGTGTCAGAGACAGGCCACTAGCCCAGCATCTGCTAATGTCTGCATGTCTTTTTTCTCTGATAACTTAAGATCCAGACGGTCAGGAGGTTTTAACCAGGAGCCGAATTATATGCAGAGGTCTCTTGCTGTCCAAAATAAACTGACCAGGTGAAAAAAAAAAGCTGTTTCATGTTAAACATCAGTGTTTTTCTGATACTGCCGATCACAGAGGGGCTGCTAATGACAGTAGCCAACTGGACGACGCCTAAATGGCCCTGTCTTGAGCCAGTATTTGGTTTGTCTGTTCTGGGCTACTGTAGAAACATGGCGGAGGAACATGGTGGACCCCATGGACGAGAACCCGCTCCCTATGTAGATATACACGGCTCATTCTGGCAACAAAAACACAACAATTCTTATTTTCAGGTGATTATACACTAAAGAAAACATACCCATTGTATTATATTCCATTTCTGCTAATATATCCCCCTAAATCCTACACACCTTTAAGCTCACCTGCATGGGAATCCACATTTCTGATGGTACAAATCTTAAAACTTGTCGCTGAACCTACTGTCTTTTTACTATTTACTTGCACTTAAGTGTTGGTAAAATGTAGATTAGCCTAACTCACTCTAATAACGATGTTCCTACATAAAACCTACCTCTGCATAAGACCACATCTAAATTTACCTTTGCACTTACCTGCAATGCTGCAAAAAACAGTCTTATATTTGGTTTAAAAGGATCTTGAAACATCTTTTTTAAAAAAGCATTACATTTAGGTTGCTGTTAGCTGTAGAGTCCCTGTTCTTGGCTTGCAACCAGGAGTGAGAAACATGACAAAACAGCACAAACACAACAGTCGTGAGTGAATTCATGAACACAATAAACAGCTACCCTCTCTAATAAAAAATACACCAACCCATGAAACTAAAAATATTTCTCCCTGTTAGATCAGCGCTATGTCAGTCTAAACCCTCTGCCAAAGGAACAGTGTGCAGCTGACACCAGTGTGGCTCTAGTTTCTCTGACAACCCACATATCAAAGCCGTAATCATAAAACAAAAACAGTCCGTCTCATTCTACAACCATTCAGCGTAACAATAATGGTATTCAACATGTGCCTGTGGAGCAAATGAGAGGCTAAGGCAGCTTGTAATACCAGCTTTCCACGAATGATATGATCAAGAGTAGCAGCACAGCTGGCGGTGAAATCGACCCCTGAATCAGCACCTCTAGCAGATCCCTGCCTCAGCATGCCTGACCAATAGCTACTGGTGATCTCTGCTCGGGCACTTCACCCACAGTGGCATCATTCCACACCCTGGCAGGGCGCAGGGGGGATGTGTCAGGGCCGGTAAGGACAGGGAATGTAGAGAAGTGGGCGGGCAAGGGTGAGTAAAGAGGCGCAGTGAAAGGCAAGTGAGAGGTCAGGGGGGATAAACACCTTTGGGAGAAACTGGGCCGTGAGATTATATGTCCTCTGACAGAGGACAGGCGGTGCAGGAGGTGAGAGAAAAACGAACCACAGCAAATCACCTCTATCTGTCACTGTGGGCTGATATTTATATTCAGGCTACTGAGTGGGTGAGAGAGTGTCTGTTTATATTTTAAGTACAAGAATCTTAAAAGGCCATACCGGCAGTTTTGCATGTTTCAGCCTATTAAGTACAAATGGTGTACACTTTGCGACTGTTATTAAAGGCAAGCCTCTCTCCCTGTCAGCATGCTGATGAATGCTGCATTCATGAGCCGCACATACACACATCTAGAAGCAAGCGTGCAAGTTAGACTTGAAAAACCCTGTCAGTTCCATCACGTCTTGCATTAAAATGGCTGCTGTTCAGCAAATCATGAATGCTGGAGCAGCGACCACCCTCAAATCTTGAAAAGGTGATATTCATTACAGGAAATGAAGGTGAAAGGCAGGAATCTACTTATACACTTAGCAAGCTTGCAGTATTGTGAAGCATGCGTGTCATTGATTGGCTAAAACGTGCAACACCTCTGTGCGGTCCTGCATATTGTGTGTCGTGTGGACTCACGGTCGCCCATGTGAGCTGGGGTCCCAGGTCAGTGAAGTAAAAGCTGGCTGTGGTTCCCACAGGAAGTGTCTGCAGAATCTCCTCATCCCTGAGACACTTGGCCTCTGAGAAACATGACAGCCGAGAGCATCAACATAACTTCATCACAACACCTGTTAGTCAGCTGAGATTGATGAGTGCAGAATTCATTGTAAAAAGCAGAACGCACTTGGATCCAAACGCAGGGACTGTCTGGCTGGATAATACTTTGGATCTGTTGGAGTGGAGAGGAGCTTTACTTCTGACATGCTTGAGAATGCTTGAAAATTAAAATATGAATAAATATGAAATTAAAGATTATTTGTCTTAAACTTACATGATTTTTGAAACAAAGCTTTTATATCCAGAACAGTAGCAGTGGGCTCCACCTGCAAACAAAATGCAAAAATAAGCATCAGTGTGCAGACATACATATGGCATACGTCATTTTACAAGACACGGAGCACTAAAAATACAAAAGTATCGGTATTTCTATCTTCATTGCAGAAGGTTTCATTTCATCACACTTGCTTTTTGTCATTTTCATCCACAATGCAACCCCTCACATTTTTCGACACGGCCCTGCACGTTTATACAAGCCGCTAACCATGTGTGTGTCAACCTGTCTGCCTGCCTGTTGGCCCAGTGCAGCACAGGCATGCACCGTAGCTGGAACAGAAAATTCCTATGAGACGAAGAGGGAATTCTCGCCTCCTAACCGCAGCTCTCGCTCAATAGAAACGTAATGGCTGTACTTGACTGGCCGCCTGTGAAGTAGATGATTATCTGTAAAATTACCCGTCTGCTCACAGTAATGACCCTGCAGTTCTTGAGCTAAAACAAACATGCTTCCTCTGACTTCACTGCAAAGTGAGCACAGTCCATGCTTGTGCTTGTGGATTCATTGATAACAAAAGCTGTGGCATTCAAGTTCTCCAGCACAGACTTAAAGCTGGGGAAGGCAGTTTTATTTTGGCAGCGTTGGGAAAAGATACAATTATAACCTTTGATAAAACTGTAATTTAAATGGTTTCAGAGAAAACTAGACTTCTGTACCTCAACTTGCTGCTTTCAGGCTTTAGATAATCTAGCCTGTGACAGGAGACATTGGCCAATCACAAATCAGTTTCAGAAAGAGCATCTGTCAGTCATGTCAATCACTGCTCGTGAACTGCAGTCCAGCTCTCAAACACAGAGCTGATCAAATATGAATCAAGATTCTGTTACTGCATTGCCTATTTCTGGCCTCAAATGTTTTCAGAAACATATTTTAGTGTACTGTTTAGCTGTAAAATAACAAAGGTTGTGACTCGGCAGGTGAGGAGTGCTTCATTTTGGCTTGGCCAGGTCACAAACTGTGTCATTTTACAGCTAAACAGTGCACTAAAATACATTTCTGAAAACATTTGAGGTGAGAAATGGGCAATGCAGTAACAGAATCTTGATTCATATTTAATCAGCATTGTGTTTGACAGTTGGACTGCAGTTCACGAGCAGTGATTGACGATTCTGTATTATTATATAGTATATTATTTTACAGATAATCATCTACTTCACAGACAGCCAGTCAAGTACAGCTATTACGTTTCTATTGAGCGAGAGCTACAGCTAGGAGGTGAGAATTCCCTCTTCGTCTCATAGGAATTTTCTGTTCCAGCTACGGTGCATGCCTGTGCTGCACTGGGCCAACAGGCAGGCAGACAGGTTGACACACACATGGTTAGCAGCTTGTATAAACGTGCAGGGCCGTGTCAAAAAATGTGAGTGTACTTTAGTGTACTGTTTAGCTGTAAAATGGCAAAGTTTTTGACCTGGCCGCAATGTTTTGAACAACCGAGCCAAAATGAAGCATTGCCCAACCTACCACAGGTCAAACTTTCTCATTTTTACAGCTAAACAGTGCACTAAAATATGTTTCTGAAAACATTTGAGGTAAGAGATAGATTCTTATTTGAGCAGAGTTGCCTTGTTTGACAGTTTGACCTCAGCTCACATGCAGTGATTGACATGATTGACAACTATGTGAGAGACTTCTCGGCTCTGATTGGTTGAGTTATGATTCTTACAAGTGCCATGAGGAGCACTATGAGGACGCAGAGGAATATGATTTCCTCACAGATGTAGTGACCGTTGTAAAAAATAACCTCCTCTGTCATATTTGCTAAAAAAAAAAGTTACCTACTGTAGCTTTAAATATCTGTGTTCGTCATGCACCTGTTAGAGCAAGAACTATCTGTCTTCTAAAACCATTATGACGGATAAAAAGGGCGAGTAATCAGAAACCCTTCATCATTCTCACACTCACCTTGTCCAGCAGCAGCAGTTTCTCTTTAGTCTTTAAATCCACGATCTCCACTTCAAAGTAAACAATCCTTTTGGCCTTTTTGGGAGGTTTCGGTTTTGGCCTTGTTGAAGACTTCTTCTCAGGTTCTGCCGAACCATCTTTCTTTGCCTCTAAAGCGAGTACATCCATGATACCGTTTAATCCAAATTCTCAGTAGCCTGGTGGAGTAATCGGTGATATGTCTGACCACACTGGTTGTCCTCTGCTGCTATGGGAAGCAGCCCCCTGCTCACCCTCAACGCAACTGTCAGTCCAGCTCAAGCGTGTCTTCTTTGGTGTCTTTTGGACTCTCTGAATAGCCCTCTAACTCCAGGAAGAAGTATGAGAGACCATAAACACTTGCTTTGTCCCAGATTGAGTGTGTCCATGTGAAAGAGTGGGGGCAAGAGTGGAGGGAGAGCTGGTCTAACATGAAGTAGACCTGCTCCTCACCTGAATGGCAGCCTCTTCATGATCCACAGCCCCCCTTCATGCTACAAAACGCACTGAAGACGAAACCGGAGAGCCCCAAGACATAATCCATACAGCGCCATTTGCAAGGCTAAATATAAGTCGCCTGATTTGCTCTGCGCCAGCTTGGTAACCTTGGGCAGCCACATACAGCCAGTGACAGATGCCAATGTGCTCTCATTAGACGTATAAGACACATCTCCTGTCTGCTCTTCCCTCGATTGGTTGCACAGTGACAGTCCCATTAAAAGCCTCCACATGCCAACACTTCCCCCCCCTCCCCCCAAGACCACCTGTGTGGCTGGTATTCTTTTCTCTTTCTGACCTCCATGACAAAGACAGACAGGTTTATTTCAGGGCCTGTGCGGTTCAAGGTTTGTGTGCCGAATGAGCCACATCGTTTTCCAAAATACCTCAAGGAGGTTTGTGGTGGGAGGAGGAGGGCGAAGAAAATGCTGATTGGGAGAGGATCAAAGATGCCTTTCGTCGCACAGGGTCAACTGATCATCGTGCATAGCCAACTGCATATCTATATTCTGTGGACTATTTATAACCAGCAGGAGCAGTCCAAGCCAGCAGCAAGCAGCAGGATCACTGTTTGCATTCCAAGACTGGTTTTGCATCTTGTATTTAAAAAATACTTTTTATACTTTTTTATTTACACTGGTGATCAGAAAGACAACAATATACGGGGAAAAAAACAAACATTTTTAAACACATGCTGAGCAGGACCTACTTCTTCTTCAGAGGTGGTTAACACTGACGTAAGAGGAATGCTGTGACATGGGAAACCATGAGATCACCTATCCTCAGAGCGTCAGTCATTTTTACACTCTTGTAGATACATTGTCACATTCATAGTCTTCAAAACAGCCCCTTATTCCTAATGCAATGGAAGATTTGATATTGGAAGAAGGTGGGTGTTTGGCTACAGGGGTCGGTTAGCACAGATTTGACTACCTTTTGTAAACAGTAACATGCTGGCATATAGGCTGCTGTGAAATTACTGTTAAACCTACAGTTATTCTGAGGCTGTATACTGAAATCCAATGTTCTGTAGTATACTGTGAAGATAAAATACAGTAGATGTGCATGGTAAAATAAATAACTAACATGCTGGCATCTCTGCTGCCAAAACTTTACTGTTATTTTACAGTGAAATTCGTCACAGTGCAGCTATTTTCTGATCCGCTGAAGGTCACAGAAACAAAAATGTAACATAAAAGTATTTGCTTTCTTCACCTGCACTCATCTATGATGTTAAAGCAATTGAAAGTCACTAACTTTGGGGTGTCGGTAGCGTAGTGTATAGTGCCGGCGCCCCATGTGTAGAGGTGATGAAAAAAAAAAAGTCACTAACTTTTTGGCGAGGGTTCAGTTTTTACAGAATCAAAGGTAAGGTAAGGAAGAAAATGGCTTGTGGATTTAACATATTATAAAATTGTTTGACAGAGATTTTAGAAAAGTGTTACCTCTGGTTCATAGACGGGAATCAGCTACATTTGGATTTAAGGCGTGAATGTCTGCGATAAATAATGATTGCTGGCTAACATAATTTAATCACAAAGTTGGGTTGAATGTGAGCGGGGTTGGTTGGCACACTGATTTTAGGGTTGATTGGCACCTGTGGAAACCAATTGTAACAGTTGTAACCGTATTTTGAGAGTTTAAGAACTTATTTTTAAAGACTAAAAACAATGTTTATATTGTTCAATTTTTATTATTATTTCTAATGGTCAAAGTAAATAGACTAAATAAATAATAAATAGAATAAATGTTGATATTTTTTCTGGTCCTTGTTTGAAATAAATGTTCAAAATGGTTTTAAACCACTTTATTAAAAAAATCACCTAATTAAAAAAAAACTTGTAATGATTTTAACTTGTAAAAACGCTGAATAAAGCAGTTTCATGTTACAAATCAGTGTTTCTCTGACACCGTTTGGTATGTCGGGGGCAACCCCCTGGCCCAGCACCTACTTATGTGTGCTTACCTTATTTCTCTGATAACTTAACATCCAGGCATTTCAGGAGGTTTTTACCGGGAGTCTCTCCCTCTCCAAAACAAATGGACCCGGTAATTTAAACCAGTAAAAACACTGAATAAAGCAGTTTCACATTAAAAGGTCTGTGTTTTTCCTACATTCTTGTCAAGAAGGCACTGCTAACTATGTGGCCAATGCAAAAACGTGAATGACCCTGTCTAGCGCCAGAGTTTGATTTGTCTGTTCTGGGCTGCTGTAGAAACATGGCAGTGCAACATGGCGATCTTAATGGTTGAGCACTCGCTCCTTATGTAGCTATAAACAGCTCATTCTAAGATAACAGAAACACAACAATTCTTATTTTGATGTGATTGCACACTAAAGAAAACATACTAATTATATTATATTCCATTTCTGCCAATTCCCCTAAATCCCCCCATTTGTTTGTAGCTGAGACCCTGACCTTTGATTTGCTGCTGCAGAAATATGGCAGAGAATGAAATGTGTGCCAACCAACCCTGGTCTCCCATAAATGAAATCTAAGTTATTTCGGATGTATGTTTGTAAATTAATGATTTGATTTGTTGAATTTTATTTGGGATTATTTTTAAAAATGTGTGGCATTCTGTGAGGATACAACAAATTCATGCACGGTAACTTCAGTTTAACTGAGGCTTTGTTTCCCTCCTGTGAACGGTAGCTGGTGGACAACAACTATTGCACAATATAAACACAGTAATCCTGCAAAACATGGTATGACTATGTGAAGCTTTTTGGGGGTTATTTTTTGTTGTTGACACTGTGTCAGACAGCTTTTGATTTTGGAGTCTGTAGTTGTGATTAAAGAGGGGATATTTGATGCCAACCTGCCCACCCCCTCAGTACTTGTACACCTCTTGGCCGAGGAACAGGCTGGTTAAATCATTACACACTCCTCACTCTCTGGACATAACTTCAGACTTGCCCCCTCTGGTGGGCGCTACAGACCACCTGACAACCAGTACAACCAGTGATCAGCTGCACTCATGGATAGTTTCTTTCCACAAACCAACACACCCATGAACAGAGCAACCCTTGTGCAATAATCCACCTTCAAACCACCTCACTGCACTTACAAATTATTCATACACGCTGACATTGACATGCACATGAAATCCCTTTACTCAGCAGACTGTATGTTCTGTATTTCCATAAGCACATTAACATGAACTACCTCTGTATACTAACTATTACATTAGCCATACAATATTTATTCCAACACCTTGCACTGCCATGCACTCTTGCACTACTTATACAGTGCCAATCACAGCACAGCCATGTACATGCACTTCACAGCCCTGTATATAAATACTGTATGGTTGTTTTATAGCCATATCTATTTTCATGCCTACCTACTTGTACATACTAGCTGCATATATTCATGTTTGCTAATATTAGTTTAGCTTTGTGTTATTTTGTGTCTGTTTCCTTCACTGTACTTGTTCTTGTCACTGTGTAAATGCACTTAATGCTGCTTGAAACAACAGTCATATTACTTGTATGTGTCACAGCTGCCAGATGGGTTTGTTTCATTTTGTCCAGGAGAGACTAAATAACAATATTACTTTGATAGAAGGTAGGAAAATACTCTTCACACTCTTACTTAAAGGTCCAGTGTGTATGATTTAGACAGATATAGTGGCAGAAATTGAATATTATATTAAGTATGTTGTATTAAGTGTATGACCTCTGCAGATATTTCAACTCATTGTTAAAACCTGAACAATGAACACTGAAAAAATTCTAACTTGGAGAGGTTTCAGCTGGTTGCAATCCACAACACTCACCACTAGATGCCACTAAATCAGCCTAAATCTCACACACTGTTCCTTTAAGTAAAAGCACAAAAGTCTTAGCATCAAAATATACTTAAAGTGCAAAAAAGTAAAAGTACTTATTGTGCAAAATAACCAGTGTCAGAATCATACTACTGGATTATTCGTGATGCATTCATGTGTAAATTGCTTTAATGTTGCAGCTGGTAAAAGTGGAGCTAATTTTAATGTCAACTGAATTGCTTAATCTATAGTAATCCATCATAATTTATCATTTTATTCATATTTCAAATTGTTAATCTGCAAAGTAACTGAGGACTACAGCTGTCAAAGAAATGCAGTGGAGTGAAACGTATTAAGAAGCATAAAGTAGCATAAAATGGAAATACTCAAGTAAAGTATAAGTATCTCAAAACTGCATGTAAATAAAGTTGATGAGTAAATGTACTCAGTCACCTTCCATCACTGCAGCTCTCAGCCTGCGGTGGAGCCCCTCGCCGTGCGGACAGCAACTGCGCATGCGTACTAATATGAAAATATTACTGAAAGGGCCAACGGTTGATGTTAAGCACAATTATTTTATTCCAGCAACCCAGACGAGACTTATTTTATCTTGACGAACTGTTGCTAACTGGATGCGTCGTTTTTTTTTTTAAATTTAAAGACAGACATGGCCGCTTCTTGATATCTACAGCGGTTGAAGCGGAACCGGAAGATGCTGGCAGTGAGTCCTCTCTGCTGGTTTGTGATGACACACATCAGCAGCACCAGCTTCTTCCAGAAGTTTCCTCGCACGGTTTTTATCGCGGCGGCTACACACGGACACTCCTGCACGAAGACGGTATTTTTACGTTGAGTTTAGTGACTTTTATGTCCGTGTCTCGGTGAAAAGTAGAAAGTTATTTCCGAACTGCGACAAGTGAGGGAAGCTAACCTTGACCGTTAGCTAGCCAGCTATCGTCAGCAGCAGTGACAGCTGAGGTGGCGGCGGTGGAGCCCGTTAACCTGGCCCACATACAGGACATGCTGGATGTGTTGTTGACACTTATCAGAAACTGAAGCGTCTGCGCTGACTATGTTTGTGTGAAGTGGAAAAAGAAGAAGAAGAAGAAGTAGTGACCGGTTATTGACATGGGTAAAGATTACTACAAAGTGCTGGGAATCGCCAAAGGTGCCTCCGAAGATGAGATAAAAAAGGCGTACAGAAAACAGGCCCTGCGCTATCATCCCGACAAGAACAAGTCCCCCGGAGCTGAGGATAAATTCAAGGAGATCGCTGAAGCCTATGATGTCCTCAGTGATGCAAAGAAAAAGGACATTTATGATCGCTTTGGAGAAGAAGGTAACTGAACTCCCCTCAACTTGCATGTGGTTTTATGGTAGCCATTATGTGCTTGATCCAATTTATAACCTTATTATCTCTTTAGCAAACCATGCATGTGCACTTTACATGTAGCTGATGCATCCTTTTAATAGGTCATTGCTGTTTCTGGCATCTTTCTACATCAGTTACCACACAATGAAGAGGTGTGTGTGTGTGTGTGTGTGTGTGTGTGTACAATGTGTGTAATGTTAGCTGGGGAACCTGCTGGAAACAACGAGTTCTTGCCTGTCCTGCCAGACTCTCACTGGAATGATAATTCTGGTTCAACCAGCGCAAAATGCTCTTATGTGTGCCTTTAGGCTGTAATGATACTGTCTTTACACTTCTGGGGGCAGAGAGAGTGATCTAATTTATAGGCATTAAAAGTAAAAAAAAAAAAAGATCAAACTGGTCTTGCAACTCATCAATATTGGAGTATGCAGTGAATTTTGGTGGGGATTAATGACTTATTGGTAAAAATTTAACATGAGTGACAACATTATTATTAACATTTGTCGAGATTTAACTCGAAACAAGCAATATTTTAGTGTTTTTACTCAATTGATCACAAACTGATCGTCAAAATGACAATCTATTGAATTCATGTCAATTATATAACTGAACTTTTCACTCTCTCCACTGTCAAGTAATAATTTTAATGTTTACTAGTACAAGTGTAATGGTGTATTTGCAAAAGCTGTAGTAATTATGTTAATTCACTTTCCTCCAAGAGTTTGATCAGTAACGTATTTATTAGAGCAGATCAATATTTGTTAAGAGTTTAAAAAGCCATCCAATATTGTTTTTTTATGGGAACAATACATGAACGTCAGGCACTCGTGTGGAGCAGGAACAGATGCATTTAAATTAAGTTAAAAAGTCTTTAGTTCAAAACATGGCTGCTCACAATAAAACACAGACTGGTTTTGACTTTAATGTCTTCGTCAGGGTGCGGGGTTTTTTCCTTGGTATCATATGATTAAGATGGTGCTTCTCGTTCTTTAAAGTGTGATTATTTTTTTATAATCATTACAATAACTTTTTCCACTTTAGGGTTAAAGGGTCCAGCAGGCGGTGGAGGTGGAGGACACAGCGGTCAGAGCTACAACTACACCTTCCATGGAGACCCTCATGCAATGTTCGCCGAGTTCTTCGGTGGCCGCAGCCCTTTTGATCACTTCTTCAACCAAAACGGGGAGGATGACATGGACATCAACGACCCCTTCGCGCCGTTTGGCATGGGAAGAATGGGTGGCATGGGCGGGTTTCACAGGTCCTTCAAATCCCACCATGGAGGCCCACACAGAGCGCACGAGAAGAAGAAGGACCCGCCCGTGATGCACGAGCTGAAGGTGAGCCTCGAGGAGGTCTTCTCCGGCTGCACTAAAAAGATGAAGATCTCCCGCAAGAGACTGAACCCGGACGGGTGCACCATGCGCAACGAAGACAAGATTTTAACAGTCGACATCAAGCGGGGCTGGAAGGAGGGGACGAAAATCACCTTTCCCAAGGAGGGAGATGAAACTCCCAGCAACATTCCTGCAGACGTGGTGTTTGTTGTTAAAGATAAACCGCACCCGGTGTTTAGAAGAGAGGGCTCAGATATAATCTATCCTGCGAAAATATCACTGAGAGAAGTAAGTGAACACTGATGTCAGAAAACATCAGGAAATTTGCTCCAATAATATGTTGATTAAAATGCTGATTATCATCCATTCTCTTCCCGTCTCTCTCCAGGCGCTGTGTGGATGCACAGTCAACGCCCCGACACTAGACGGCCGGACCATCACTGTGACCTCGAGAGACATTGTCAAACCCGGAATGAAAAAGCGAATCGCTGGAGAAGGGCTCCCTCTATCCAAGTGCCCCGAGAAGAGGGGCGACATGATCCTGGACTTCTCAGTAAAGTTTCCTGACAAACTGGGCCAAAGCACAAGAGATGCACTCAAGCAGATCCTGCCGCCATGACTTGAAACGACACAAGTAGTCCCTGAAAATCTTACACGTTAACATTTCCAGCCACACACTCTCCTGTGCATTTCAGCCTGGACGTATGAGGCTCAGGGCAGATTTGGTTCCAGCTGAGTTCTAAATTTTACCCTCTGAATACCAAATCCATATTCTTACCCAGCATCTAGTCAGTTTAACGGAAGGAGACAGAACAGCTGACTAAATGTTCCGTGTGCGCGTTTAGCTAAGGTTGATAAACAGTGTTACGTTACAGTCTGCTTCAAGGAGGAAAAGCAAGTAGTGGAAAGTATATAGTGTATATATACTGTAGATAATATAAGGTGTCAGGTAATAGGTTTTGGTTTGGTTGCAAAAATGAGAACCAGAGTGTTTTTAAGTTCACTTAAAACGTAATTTAGTAGCTGAGGATTTGTTTTCACAGCAGCAGCAGCAGCAGCAGCAGTGTTTGGGAGCGCTCTAAGGCAGCACACAGCCAGCTCATTAACAATACCTCAGGTGCAGTGACGCATGCTTTCATGTAGCTTTATCTACATTACTCAACAGGACGTGACTTTTGTTTGAGGCTTAAATACAGTGTGGATCCCGAGAGGTGAAAACACTTGCTATCAGCACCACTATGGACTTCATGAAGGAGATCAGTATCGGCCAGATGTAACAGATATGCGTTAAACACTCCGTCTGTGTCTATGTCAATGTTTCAGTTGTTTCCACTCACAGTCACAGCAGGCTGCCGGCTGTTAGAGCCGTACCCTCAGAAGAAGAATATAATTAAAATATGCACAAGCCTTAAAATAGTAATGATGTGCGGATGTCTCTGGTTATAATTAAGAAGAGATATGAAGTTACAGTTATGTAACTATGACTTCCAGATTTTAAATTTAGGAAAGAGAGAGCACCGATCGGCACTTTATGTCCTCTGGTTTCTGGGTTTAGGTTTCAAATTGCTATCGGGAGAGAAAATGTTTACTTTTGCAACACCTTGTTTATCAGACACAACGCAGTTTATCATGTAAAATATCTGTGGGAAGACTTTTTGTGCCAAATAATTGTCCCTATGTAGTTATATTATATGTGTGTGTGTGTGTCTACAGGTATGTTGAGAGCATGTGTGTATCCTGTCATGTGTGAACAAACTACCAAAAGCTATTCACTGCATTCGTACCATTTGAGGATGTTTAACGTACAGTATGTATATTTTGGTCCCTTATTACTCTTATTTTTAAGGCTCTTAAAGCCGGTGAGTTTATTTCTTTTATTACCCAACATGCATCAGTCTGGTCCCGGCTAAATATTGCAGATTGAGATGTTAACATAAGTTTAGACCCCCGACTCGAAGGCCCGCAGAATATATTGTTGTTTTATTGTTTTGTCTTACAGCTCATACCTGAGAGCACTCGCTCCAAGATGCACAGCATCTGGAAATATATGTCATATTCAGCCCTGTGCACCTTTGACTGAAGTTAGTAGATAAGTTAGTTCATTTTCACATTTTATTTTATCATTATTTTGGTGTTTACTGCTCCTGCCGGAGTTTTAAGTTACAAACATGTGGTTAAACATGAATGTAGAGATGTTTAATCTCTGTAATGTGTTAACTTTTTTTGTTTTAAAAAAGGATTCTTGTTTATTTTTGTTAAACATTTTCCTTTTTAAGGGAAAAAAGTGTAAGCATTATTTTGTTTTACCTCCTGTTTATGTTTTGAAATTCCTCAGGTTGGGATTCAAGATGTGACTTTTTGACTAGGGGTAGGGTTAGGGTTAACCTTTGTCGTCTGGACAACGTGATGGACGTTTTTAATATTTTCTTACCATGCTGTGATGATTTGCATTTACACATGAAAGAGACTGGCAAATATCTAATCAATTATGGCCTGTTTGTTTTTAGTTATTGAGGACATTTTAGCAATTAAAGCATTGCAAGCAAATTTCATTGTTTGTCTTTAATATCTCAATAAGGTTCAAGAAAAGATCATTTTCTTCATATCACTATGCAGCATTTTCATTTTTTCTACAAAGTTTAAGTTGCAATAAGAGGAGAGATTAAAAGTGGTCTCACTCAATATGCAGCATGTTTTAAAAGACTTGTCTTCCTGCACAGTTTTCAGCCATTTCCTGTAGTTTAAGCTCCACCTCTTCTATTATTTTTATTTTTTCATACAAATTAGTCTGTTAACATTCTTGTGCTGTGCAAAAGTCAGTTGCCATTTCCAAAAACTTCAAAGACAAACTGAAATGTGAGCTCAAACTCACACATTCAATGCATACAGATTGATTCAGTCGTGTACACACTGCTCTGTAGTGGTGACTTCTTGTAACTACATCTGTGTATTGATTATTTTATTTTGAAAGGTTTTAACCAGAGCTATAGTCCAGTTGTTTTCCCTGAGATGAGGGAAGCTCTGGGTATTTGGTTCCAGAAAGAGCAGTGACTTAAACTCTTGGGTCAGTTTCTGTGGTAACTGTCTCTGAACTGTTCAACAAACTGAACTCTAACACGCTGATTCCTCTCCTCATTGATTCAGTCCATATCGAAGCGCATTAATTAGCTAAGGTTAACCATACTGTATGTCAGATTCAAAACCTGGCTGGATATGAGTTTGTTACTCATGACTATCTAAACATTATGCAGCATGAAGTCACCCTCAGCTCTGACTAACCTCTGCATGACCATCTTTTTTTAAACACTGCAGACAGCTGTGAGTTTGTTGACGCAGATCCACTAAAATGTTTATTGCACATAAGGCGTGATTGCATTTTAAATTGTAAAAACAGGCATAGGCATCAATGAATAATTATACCCATCACTCATGATGTGATTGTTTACACCAATGGAACATAATTCCTATGATGTTTAAGATAGCCTATTTCTGAGTGAGCAGGATGGTGGTGCAGCTGCAGACTGTGAGTTTGCCTGACTGTGTTTTCACCGCATTTCAGTGAAAATGTTTAAAATGACTACATTTGTAGAAGTAGGCTTGTTGAAGCAAAGCCACTGACTGACTCCTCTACCGTAACTGTACTCAGATGCAACCACATCTGGACCACATCGTGAGGCCATAGTGTCTCTATCGTTGATCTGTTTTTTTAAATCTTTAACTATATTTTTCAGTTTCTGGCCCCTGAATTTTGTTTCCATCAGATTAAAACTGAGCAAATCTATTTAAAAGGTAATGTAGCCTATGGCCTAAATGATGAATTAATGGACAACGCTGATTAATTATTAATACCTCTATGTGCACTGGATTAAAATGGAGACTGCCTTTTATTTACCTGTTGCCATCGTATATCGTAGCATCAGAGCTCCATCGATGATGGCTTTTTTCATTCAGCATGCATGAGCTTCAGTTTTCCGTCTCAGGGTCCATCACCTCAGAGCTCTGGGTTGGATTAAGTATTTGTTAAATCTGCTCCGTGGACCAGAAGTATGATGATGCTGTTGTGTCTCACTTGCCACTGATACTATTGCAATAACTCACTGAAGAATTACAAACACCTGCGGGTTCTGAGACGGTGGGCCTCCAGGCAAAGACGTGCAGAAGGCCCCACCACCTCTCCCACATAAGAGCAAGACAGACAGACCTTTCAAGTGTTAAGTCTCTGTGATTTTGTGTATGTTTGTGGTTGTTTTGCTCTATTTTTGTAGTCATCGTGAGTCTCTGTGTATCTTTGAAGCTATTTTGCATCTCTTTGAAGTCATTTTGTGTCTGTTTCTGTTCTGTTTGTGCCTCTTTGTAGTGATTTTCTATTTCTTTGTGGTCATTTTGAGCCTCTTCCCTGTTGGTGCATGGCCTTTCATTTGAAGGCAACGGGGCCCTGACACTTTGGGCACCTGGGTCTGTGCTCAGCAGGCCCGATCAATAATCCATCCATGGTTGCAAAGGTTACAAACCTTCCAACCGTACAAGTGTTATAACACAACTAGTCTGTATCTACAGTGTTAATTTTTATGCTGCCTTTTTTAAATCATATTTTTTAACATATATTTTGATATTTCAAATTTAACTTATTTATTTTATTATATAACATTGAAAATTATCATTTCAATATTTCATGTCAAACAACAAAGTCAAACACAAAAACAAAAACTAATGCATACAATAACAAACTATGTCCACAGTCAAGTCGGAAACAATAGCATCGTTTGACTTCCGGTTACAACCTTTCAAAATAAAACTTCTTTAGTACATAGCGGTGTAGTTATGCACCGACACTACCAGAGGGCGGTGTATAGTCACAATTATCAACGCTCTTATAGCAAACATCAGCTCCATCAAGCAGACATAGTGTCATACTGACATTTTAAGCTTCTAATAAAATGATAATATTAGTGACTTTGATATAACAGCTAAGCTAATTTAAACCCCTTCCCTTACTTTTAAAAATGCCGTAAAACAGAACACTCACGCCTTGTATTTCCGCCCTCTTCATTGAAGTGCAGATGAAATCTAAAATTGTACATCATCCAGTGAAAGACTGCTTCAGCTCAAGTTCAGAGCTGTTTCTTGTACTTTTTTCAGAAGCGTCACCAGGCTTAATTACGCCTTTACAACAATCGCTTCACTGGTAATTGGAGGTTTACGAGGGGACCTGAAGGCGTCATTGTTCCATCCCTGCTGGGCTGGCAGGGAGCTAAATCTACAGCAGCATACCGACACACAGATCCGGTATTGACTTCACTGTCTGCCCGGGCAGAATCAATCTGTCAGGAGCTAACAAAATACATTGGACCCTCTCTGCAAGCGTCACGTTATTTTCTCACAACTCACAGCAGCACCGATAGCGGGCTAAGCTAGCAGGAAGAGCTAACGACAGTTGGCTGAAACTCCTGCTCCGGTAAGAATGACTGGCCTGCCATGTTTACTCCCTTCTGTTCACATTTAGCGACCATTGTTAAGCTAGCTAACTAACCTCAGCTGCTCAGGCCACTTTACAGACAGTCACGCTGACAATTTGGGGGATTAACAGTCAGTGATTTAAGTGACTTCCGCTTGTAGGAGCTAACTACATGCTAAGCTGCTCGCTACCTGAGAGTTGTCAGTGTGTGTGTTGCTAGAAATGAGAGCTATGTGGAAAATGTGCCTCACAGTTAGCAGCTAACATTAGCTTTATGTGATGTCCAGACTGTCCAAGCTGAGGTGTAACGTCACAGAAGAGGAATGTTGGGATTTCTTGTTGAAATATGCCTTGAAAGTACATTGTGTTTGGAGATGGCAGCATGTTTACATAGATATAATAACAGCAGTGTCACAGCTTTGATAAATGCATGAGTGCTAAAGAGTTTCTGTTTATGTTTCACAGCTGAACACTACCCACTGCAGGCTGCTGGACGTGACAGATCCAGCTATGTGAGCTGCTCTGATGTGTGGACTCATAAATCTATTCAGCGCCTGGTTGAGACAGCTTCAAGCTGGTCTGGAGGACCACACTAATACTGTGAAGTAAAATCTCCCAACAGCCCTTCAGCTGATTTGGCTGAACAGGTGTATGTTGGCCTGGATCGTAGCATAACTCCCCAGAGCAGCCTCCTCCCCTCCCCTCCCTCTGCTCCCCCTGTAGCACTACTATGCCTCTGGGTTTGGGAAGAAGAAAGAAGGCGTCCCCGTTAGTGGAGAACGAGGAAGCGGAGCCCATCCGCGCAGGTCTCAATGTGCCAGGTATGGATGGCCTAGATGGGGGTGTCGTCGGGCTGGGAGAAGGCGCCACCTCTGAAGGTCTCCCTCCTCCACCCAGCAGCATGCGGCCTCGCCTCATCTTCCACACTCAGCTCGCTCATGGCAGCCCCACAGGCCGCATCGAGGGTTTCAGTAATGTGCGGGAGCTTTATGCCAAGATTGGTGAGGCCTTTGGGATACCGCCGTCTGAGGTGAGTCACTCTGCTGATTGAGATGGCTTTGAGGATAACTAGGTTTGCTCCAGAAAGCATAACGGTGAATCTTACTTGGTTGTCGTGTCCCTCTGCAGGTTATGTTTTGCACACTGAACACTCACAAGGTGGACATGGAAAAACTGTTGGGAGGTCAGATAGGGCTAGAGGACTTTATTTTTGCCCACATCAAAGGACAGCGAAAGGAAATCGAGGTGTACAAAGGAGAGGATGCACTCGGGTTGACGATCACTGATAATGGAGCTGGCTACGCTTTCATCAAGGTGAGAAATGTTAAAATAGCCTAGCAAATGGATTTCCTTTTGACTCAAGGATCCCCAGAGAAAGGCAAGACCCTGGACTATATCAGGGTATAATTTCTGCACAGAAATATGTGAATAAATGGCACGTGGCATTGAGAGAGTGATGAGTTGGATAGTGTATTATTATTTGAGTTTTGCCATTTCCAGAGAATCCGCGAGGGGAGCATCATCCACCAGATCCAGGTCATCAACGTGGGTGACATGATTGAGTCAATCAATGGACAGCGCCTGATCGGGTGTCGACACTATGAGGTGGCCAAGATGCTGAAGGAGCTGCCCAAGGGAAAGGAGTTCACCATCAAGCTGACGGAGCCTCTCAAGGCCTTTGGTAGGTGTGGGAGGAGAAAACTCATCTGAGAGACAGGCTTTTTTTTTGGTCAGCACCACAATCTCAGATGTGGTGTGACAGCACAACATGCTGCTCTACCTCGAAAATCAGCTCACACTGACTTATTAGTGCAGTCCAGTTATCACTCATAGCAATAGATTGTCTCATGTGGCTTTGAAAGCCGTATTTAGGTCTAGATCTCACAGTTTTGTTGTCGCCATACTTCATGTTCTTTTCATCGTATTTTGGTTCTCAGCGCTGCTGCCAGATTTATAGTTGATAATCGAAATCTTAATGCATAAAATTAATAGACTTAAAGGTCCAGTGTGTAAGATTTAGGCAGATATTTTGGCAGGAATGAAAGATAATAAGTATGTTTTCTTTAGTGTATAATCACATGAAAATAAGAATTGTCATGTTTTCATTGCCTTAGAATGAGCTGTTTATATCTATGTAGGAAGCAGGTCTTTGTCTACAGAGTCCGCCATGTTGCACCGCCATGTTTCTACAGTAGCCCTAGACGAACAAACGAAACAGGCTCTGGGTAGGGCCATTCACGTTTCGCATTGGCCACCATAGTTAGCAGCTGCAACAAGCAGTGCTGGATAAACAGTGATTTTTTTTTTTAATGTGAGACTGCTTTATTCAGTGTTTTTACCGGTTTAAATCATCGGGTCCATTTGTTTTGGAGAGGGGGAGGCCTCTGTGGATAATTCAGCTCATGGTAAAAATCTCCTGAACATTGAACACTGAAGGAATTCTAACCAGGAGTTCACACTTTCAGCTGGTGGCAATCTGCAATTCTCTCCACTAGATGTCACTAAACCTTACACACTGTTCCTTTAATGAAATAAGTGCCCCTGCTGCACAAATAACACACGGTACACAAGTCATTTAGGGGCCCTTTGGGTCCATTTTAAAAGGATTAACAGTTCCAAACAAACTGTACTGAGTCACAGCTGCACGAATAATTAGAAATGTGTAGTAGGGGACAAAGTGAGATTGAGTTTGTCTGTAAAGATGATATTGTGTGGTGGTGTTCAGCCCTATAAAAGCTGAGGTGTTAAGGGCTCTTTGTTTAATCATTGTGTGTAGATATGATCAGCCAGCGGTCTGGAGGGTCCAGGTCATCATCAGGGGTTCAGCTGGGGACTGGCAGAGGCACTCTGCGGCTGCGCTCTAAAGGTCCTGCTACTGTGGAGGAGCTGGTGAGTATTGTTACACGTTTCTGTGTTGTTTAGAGAGCATAATTCTGTTGCATTGCCTGAGTGTGTGGGTTGTATTTTTACTTTTTGTTGCTCCAGCCCTCTGCGTTTGAGGAAAAGGCCATTGAGAAGGTGGACGACCTGCTTGAGAGCTACATGGGCATCAGAGACAGCGAGCTGGGTGAGTGTATATCTGTTGGCTCCACAGGTGTCAGAATAAGTTAGTGTCACACGCTGTTCCATTTAATGTTCTCTGCCCTCTCTCCGTCTCCTCAGCGGCTACCATGGTGGAGCTGGGAAAGGACAAAAAGAACCCTGATGAGTTCGCAGAGGCTTTAGACGAAACCCTCGGGGACTTTGCCTTCCCAGACGAATTTGTTTTCGACGTCTGGGGTGCCATCGGCGATGCGAAAGTTGGCCGAGTGTAACCACAGAAACTAACGGAGCAGAACAGCCTGTGCGTGACACCCACAACATTCAGCACTACTAGGAAACACAACACTACCGTCATGAGTTTGTTTTTATTCCAGTGTATACTCCTACTATTTTTAATTTAGAGTGTACCATTCTGGGAGACTTTGCCAAGACAAAGAGGATAATGGCAGTTAATGGGAGAAGGAGGCGCCTGCGATGACTACACAAGTGCTTTTATTTGTCTTCCGGCTTTTTTCCAGAAACTACAAGCACGCTGATGAGCATTCCCTCTGACCGCATCACATGAACCTGCATGTCATTGTTGTAGTTGCTGGCAGTGGAACGAGTACAGCACAAGTCTCTCATAGGGGAGAAATGAAAGACAACCGCTAACACAGAGTAGATCTTTCATACTTAGCAAAAAATGTGATTATTTTCCATGTTGCACTGTGTTGCACTGCGCTGTAAAGCAACAACAGATGGGAGCAGAGATTGCACTGTACCTCACTCAGTGAGCAGTTATTGCACAGTTCAAGGCCTCCCTGAGTTACAGTGTTGTCCTCAACCACTCGCTGTTACGGTTATGGATCAGTTTTACAAGCATGTGCCGTTATATTTTTATCTTCATAATGAATTCTGCTGGGTTTGTGTTATTTTTTTTGGGTAAAAGGAAAAAAAGACCTGTAGTTCCAAAAGGGTCATTGTAACGTGTAGCTCGCTGACTAAAAGACCAGTGGTGTTTGTTCACCGTTAACACACTCCATGCTGTAATGACGTTAACTACAGCACATACCACTTTCATACATTCAACAGTGTTACAGAAAATCAGTGTTAATTGACCTTTCATTGGAAAAGCAGATTGGTTTCGGGTCTGTGGGCTGTCTTGACTTATTTTTTTATAGCTAGTGTTTTTATATAAAGTGATGTGATGTCTATTTTAAAACAGAGTTTGTGTAATGGATTATGAAGTTTATCTTGTGTTGCAACTACTTTATTTTGAAGCATTATAGAAGGCAGTATTAAAATAAGATGGAGAAGTCGTGTAAAAAACAAACAAAAACAGGAATCTGTTACGAACAAAATGCCTTCATTTCTTCTCATTTCATGCATTTTTTTTTTTTTTTTTTTTTTACTTTTTTGTTAGAAGTAAGCATTCTGGTGCATGGTGCTGAAAAAGCAAGTATCCCATCATTGGAGCAGAATGATACCAAACTACTTCCATCATGTGTCGCAGTGACCTGTGTTGTTTATTGAAAGGAAAAAGAGGCAATGCTGCACCAACTACTCAGCGTAGGTAAACACGTCTTTAAAAAAAAACAGTTTTGGTGTTAACCTTTTCAGTATATCCAAATGTATGAAGCTATTTTGTAGTTTTGTTTCACTCTTCAGAGTCGATGAATCTCTAAGTGTAACGAAACTGATGCTAGAACACTGTAACACTGAGAAGAACACATTATTTTGATGGCTTTGTATTACACTGTTGTCAATGTCCAATTATAATGCAATAATAACATCGACATGGCAGTTCTCCTTCTGTTGGCTCTTTCCTAAAACACAACACAGTGCTCTGGTACATTCAGACATCACACTGGTTTGGTCTGTAAAAGATGTTTATGTAGATCAGATTATTCAAAGGTCCACTTCCCTCCAGAGTGAGTTCGGAGTTGAGCCGCTGCTCCTTCGCATCAGTTGAGGTGGTTTGGGCATCTGATCAGGATGTTTTGGGCACGCCCCACTGGTAGGAGGCCCCAGGGCAGACCCAGAACACGCTAGAGGGATTACTTATCTCATCTGGCCTGGGAACGCCTCAGGGTCCCCCAGGAGGAGCTGGAAAGCATTGCTGGGGAGCAGGACGTCTGGGGTGCTTTGCTCGGCCTGCTGCCCCCACGAACCAGCCCGAATAATCAGATGAAGATGGATGGAGAAAATATCCAGTGTGTATGATTCATGGGGATTTGGTGGCATCTAGTGGTGAGGATTGCAGATTGCAACCAGCTGAAACTTCTCCGGTTAGGATTCCTTCGGTGTTTGTTGTCCAGTAGGTTTTTACTGGTGGCCAAAATATACAAAGTGGTCTCTTCAGCGTCAAAACAACATTTAGGAGGTTGGCAAAATATGCAGATGGCTCTATCTAAAACCAGTATCTGTGCTGGACTACTGTAGAGAAATGGCAGTGCAAAGTGATGATCTCTGTGGACGAGGACCCGCTCCACATGCAGATATAACCAGCTCATTCTGTGGTAACAAAAACACAATTATTCTTATTTTCAGGTGATTATACACTAAAGAAAACATACTAATTATATTGTAATCCACTTCTGCCAATATATCCCCGTGAATCCTACAGCTAAGTCCTCCTTTAAAAAGGAGAGACAGTGCTGTGATCTGCTTTCCAACAGTGACAGAAACCACCCGTTGGTGTGTTTGTGTTTCTTCTCACTCCTGTGTCCTCCTGAAATATATATGACATCTAACTAGAGATCACTCTGAGTGTCAGCAGGCCATCAGAGGTAGCGTAACTATATACACGTTAGTAAACTTGATAGTGCTGGTCAAGCTCAGCGGGGTCATCTCCAGGCCTGTGCCCCAGTTCAACACTAAATACCTTTTGCAGGAAAGTTTGTGCAGCTGTTTTGAATTCTGCTCACTTTCTTGTCTTACTACTACACCTCCTGCAGAAACTGACAGAAAACTTCAAGCAACATTTTTCCATAATGAAGGAAATTTCATCTTTTGGACTCAGCTGGAGTCTGCCCTGTTTGACAGAGCACTGATACAGCAGGCAGATGAGGAGTGGCGACATGTCCTGTATTTACTACAAGTGAAGCAAACCTGTTTTTCAAGTCCCTGTTGATCTATAACCCTGGCTGCTCATAAACTGTGTCCAGATTGCCCTGTGGACTCACAGAAGCCAGAGAGGAGCACTGCTTCTTCCTAACTGCTCTTTCTGAAACAAACAGCCGCAGCTATAAAAGCAGCCCCCCGTCAACAGGAACCCGCCATGGCGCTGCGCCCACGTGCTTCCTCTCAGCCTGGAAAACTTTCTTTCTTCCAGAGTCCCAAATTGGCTTCTGCCCTTCGACCGCGGGCCATTTCCTCGCGCTCAGGCTCCATGCTGGAAGATGAGCTGTCTTGTCCTGTCTGTTGTGAGATCTTCAAGGAGCCCGTGGTGCTCAAGTGCAGCCACAGCTTCTGCCGAGACTGCCTGCAGCAGTTCTGGAACAAGAAGAAGGCCAGGCGCGAGTGTCCCGTGTGCAGGAGGAAGTGCTCCCTGACAGAGCCCACGGTCAGCCTGGCGCTGAAGAACGTGGCCGACACCTTCCTAAGGGAGCAGAATCGCAGGGCGGCCACAGCTGGAACAGGGGAAGGGGCCGACGGGACAGGAGGGCCAGACGGGATAGGGATAGTGGAGGTGGAGTGCGCCACACATGGGGAAGTTCTCAAACTCTTTTGTCTGGATGACTTTGAAGTCCTCTGCTGTATATGTCACACCTCTAAGAAGCACCAGGGACACAGAGTCTGCCCCATAGACGAGGCAGCTCAGGACCTTAAGGTAATGTGTTCTTGCTTTGTCTGTTTTAAACACTCGTGCCTTCAATCATTGTTAGAAATTCACTGAAGGGTTTAATCCATTTGTAAACCAAATTCCACACCACTGCAGTGAAATTAAGCAAAGTAGTTACATCTGACCTCCCTTCTGTGCAAAGTCAGAAACATCAGAAAAATTTTAGTCTGTGTCAAACTGATCATTTTCAGCTCCCAAATGTAATTACTCACTACATTTTGTCTGACATTCTGGCACTTTCTCTACCCTCACCGTGTAGGCAGAGCTGAAGAATGATGTGATTCCTCTGAAGAAGAACCTGCGTTGCCTGTATGAAGCCAAGCAGGAGTGTGATGACACAACTGTGCACATCAAGGTATCAATAAACACAGTTCCACAAAACAAGAAGGCACCAGCATGACCGCTGACATGCCTGTGACTGAAGTTGAGCCACCCACTGTTAGTGTGTAAACATGTCAGTCAAGGTGTTAGAGCAGCCAACAAGTTTGTTTTTAGGGTGCAAGTTCTCAAGCTTGGTCTAAGTGTTGTTTGGGCTGCACAGTCAGAGCTACAGGACGTGCTTTTTACTATTTATTTCAAAAACAAGAACACAAAGTTGCAAATATGACACCTTTAGGAGGGGTTTTTGAATTTTGATTGCTTGCTAAACTCAGAACTAGGGGCCCTAAAATTAAGTATATTCAAGTGCCTGAAAAAATGCTGGCATTGTACATTTCTCCAAACCACAGATGTGACATTTTAAAACTTCACGTCTCTTTATGTTTTAACAATTCTGCGGTTAACATGGTTAGTTTTAGGTACAAAAATCACTTGCTTATGGTTAGGAAAAAAGCATGTTTTTGTTTAAAATGCCCACTTTTAGTGGCAATATCCTGGCAAAAAAAACAAAGAGATGTATTGGTAAAAACAACTGCTTTTTCGTGGCACTATCCTGGCAGGAAACAGCAATGTCTCTGTAAATGTGCCTCCACGCACCAGTCAAGTTGCACTTACAGTTTACATCCATGTCTGGTCTGTGAAAACATGGGTGCGTCACACACATTTTCTCCTCGGCAGCACAGAAGATCTTTACAGTCAGCATGGTCTCAAGACTGACACCCAAGATTGGTATATCTGACCAAACGTCTCCCCGTCTGTTCCTGAGATGACACTGAGTAATGGCCATAAAAGAGTTTGCAGAACAGTGTCACAGTGTTGACGTTATTTTATATCCTATTAGAAATTTTGCTTTAATTAGCATATGAACTATTTAGTTATGGCGAAAAACATGTTTTGTCAGGTCACTGTGACCTTTACCTTTGAGTTAAGTGGGTGTTTGTGCCAAATTTTAGAAAACTTCCTTAGACGATCTTTATATATTTCATTAACAAGAATGAGATGGACATGAGGTTACAGTGACCTTGACCTTCGACCACCAAATTTTAATCAGGTCATTGCTAAGTCCGAGTGAACATTTGTGCCAAATTGTAACAAATTAGTCAAATTTGTTGCCAGACTGACCTTGCAGAGATGGCTGCCATATTGTTTTTACACAGATTCATGTATTGTACCCTTCTTACCACTGGATGGCACATAAAAGTGTCCATGAATGTTTTCAGCAGTCTGCAGCGGTCTGTACCATGCCAACATTTTCTTCTGGTAACTGAGCTGGTATATTTAAGAGGGATGCTGTGACAAAACTAGGGAGAAGTGATAAAATCAAACAGGTTTTTCATAGTGATGCTTCTAGAGATAACAAGTGCAGGAAAATGGAAATTGCAGGGTTATAGACGGAAATTATTGTGATTTTCTTTTTGGTTTATGGCCTTAAACATTTAGTGTACAAGATATTAAAGACCTGCTTTTTTAAGATGTACACAGGTGTGTTAAAACTAAGTAATGGTAATATTCCTCAGGGATGTTAACAAATATATCAGGAGAATACAACAACAGACTGCAACTCAGCATCAGTTACATTATTGTGCACTCACTGTATTTTCATGCTAAACCTTATTTCCATGTTTGCCAGAACCAGACTCAGGCCACAGAAAAGCAGATCAAAGAGGAGTTTGAGCAGCTGCGGGAGTTTCTGCAGAGGGAAGAGACAGCTCGACTGGCTGCCCTGCGGCAGGAGGATGAGGAGAAGAAAGAGCTGGTGAAGAAGAAGTCAGAGAGCATCACCAGAGGTATCCTCACCTTCTCTCACGCCGTCATTGCCATTGAGAATGAGATTGCTTCCAGCGATGCTCTCTTCCTGAAGGTAAGTGTTTATACCTTTTTTCTCTGAATTCATCTGACCATGTTTAAAGTCTGTAAAATTCTCTTTCTCTTTTGGTTTCAGAATTACGCCAACACAAAGAAAAGGTAACCGTTTTTTAATGTTCTGCATCTGTTCTGTGTACCAGATTGTTTTATGTTGGTAGGCTGATGTGTGTGATTCTCTTCTCACAGAGCACAGATCCCACCGAACAATCCAGAAAAAGTGTCAGGTGCTCTTATAAATGTGGCCGAGCACATCGGTTCCCTCAAGTACCATGTGTGGGAGAAGATGGTGGAGCTGGTCCAGTACAGTAAGCACTCACTTGACTCTGTGTGTGATGTTTGGAAACATGTCAAATATGCTTTTGTGATTCAAGTCAGCGTAGTTTTTTGTAACAGGTGTTAAACATGCAGCAACCTCTGGGGTTGAAGAATGAAATAAAGTACCAAAACTCGCAGTTCCTCATATGGCCACTTGAGGCAGGCTTCAAGAGCAAATCAGTCCCCTTGGAGCCGCATTTTAAAATGCACAACTTTATAGCAAAAATAAACATGTTTACAGCCTGATACAAAAACACAAAATGGGTTTTAGTCACTACAGCTAATTTATCCGTTAATGACAACTGCACAGGAGGTGAATTTTTATATAACTGTAACTAACAATTTTTTTTTTCTAGAGACGTTGCACAGTCTGGCATGTACTAAACAATAAAAATATAAAAGCAAGTTATAATAAATAGACAAGCTGACTTGCAGAATTTACATTATTGCACATATCAAGTGTAGATTTTGGCACAGTTGGTATACTAATACTACACGAGTGATGATTGATTTTCAATAGTCAGTTTTTGTATATGGCCTGCTGGGAGCAGTGTTGGTTGTATAGTCTGACAACAGCAGGAAGGACCTGAGGTATTTCTCCCTCATTTATCACGGGTGTAGTAGCCTGTCACTGAAGGAGCTGCCCAGTGTTGTCAGAGTGTCCTCCGTGGGGTGGGGCATGTTGTCCAGAAGGGTTGATAGCTTTGCCATCATTCTCCTTTCTGCCACCACGTCCACTGGTTCAAGGGAGCATCTCAGGACAGAGCTGGCCTTCTTCAGCAGTTTGTAGGGTCTCTCCTCCAAAGGACCTCAGTCACCTTAGCAGATAGAGTCTGCTCTGTCCTCTCTTAGTATAGTACATTGATGTTTTCTGTCCAGTCCGGTTTATTGTTCAGGTGAACACCAGCGTACTTGTAAGATATGGTAAAGATATCCACCATGGCAGAACACAAGTGATGAATTGATTAAGGGGATTTTAAGATACTTACATGTAAATATTGGAGGGTGAGGATCTTTTAACACTTATGGTTTCAACAATCTTTAAAGAACTCTTCTTTCAACGAGAATTCTTTGGATGAAAAGGTTCATTAAGCCCAGCTCAGACCAGAGATTTGCAACGAGATGAGTTGAAACAGGTAACTTACCTGCAATGCACTGTTGTGCAACGTTCTAAAAACCTGCTGGGTCACACCAATGCAACTGCATGAGATAGTGTATCATCTCTATGCAACAACTCTCTGTACTTCCAGCTTAGCTTTATAGGCCTATTTTGTGGCTGAATATAATTTGTAGCTTCTTAAAATGTCAATGAGGATAGTGATAGGGAGATACTGACTACAGCTGCATTTGTAGTAGCGACGAAATGGCAAAAAACATAAACAAAACGAGCATCAGATGGACTGTATTCATGATAAATATGCCATCATAATATGAATCACCAATGCCGGTCTGTTAAGTCATTGAGAATGTGTGCATAAGCACATACAGCGAGCAGCAGCACCGACCCACCCAGATTGTGGGTAGAACCTTGGCCCTGACCAATAATCCTTTTGGAACCTTTATTCCTGAGAGTTGGCACGTCAGTAAAATTTGTTGCCTTTAATAAAGCAGTATGTCTTGAATTTTAAGAGGAATTAATTTCCTTTTTTTGTCTCTCCCTCTCAGCACCCATCACCCTGGACCCCAACACTGCCTACTCCTGGTTGTCCCTCTCCACCGACCTGACCCGTGTCGCCAACAGCGGATGCCTCCAGAAGCTCCCAGACAATCCAGAACGTTTCGGCCACTTTGTGTTCATACTTGGCTCAGAGGGCTTTACATCAGGCCGCCACGCCTGGGAGGTAGAGGTGGGCGACAAGGCAGACTGGATGCTTGGGGTGGTCAAGGAGTCCATTGACAGGAAAGGCCGCATATCAGGCTGCCCTGAGGGCGGGTTTTGGATGATCTCGCACTACGAGGGCGAGTACTCGGCCATGACTAGGCCCAGCATCCCGCTGCATCCACAGGGAGAGCTGACCCGAGTTAGGGTGCAGCTGGACTATGACTCTGGGGAGGTAACCTTTTCCAACCCCATCAGCATGATGCCCATTTACACCTTTAATGACGTCTTCACTGAGACGATGTATCCCTTCTTCTGCCCTGGAGCCAACATCAATGGCAATAACCCCAACCCACTGAAGATCTGCCCTGCAAAGGTTGCTGTGTGGAACAGTGCCACATGGTGATTTAAAAACACCTTTCAAAGGACATATTGAAAATTTAAGAAATTACAGAAGTGTGTATTAAATCATTTAAGAGCGTGTTTGTGTGTAAAATGAGATGCAAGCAACATGATTAAAACAAATAATGGTTTATTTCACTTGGGTTCATTTAGTGATTGACATCATTTTATGAATCAGTTGTTTAAAGCTACCAGGGGACGGTATCGCCCTTATAATCCAGGAAGGCTCCGTTCTTCTTCTCAGTCAGGGAGGCCATCACACGAAGCATCCCCTGCACACTCTCCGGAGCATCAATCTCGCCCTGGTGGTCAGAAACACACAGTTAACATGAAGGCTGGCACAGGAGGTCAATTCCCCTCATTCTTAGTTAACAGTCTAATGTTTCTACAAACAGACCGGTTGTAGACTCGACAGCAACAGTCACACTGAAAGTGAGAAGTGGTTTAAATCGGCTATTTTTCCCCATAAATGTGACACAGAACTCTTTTTGAATGTCTACAGAAGCCCAGAGAGGCAAGTGTGAAAAAAATGAATAATAGTGATCCATTTTCTAAGTCTGATCTAAATGGTTTTCTCTCTTATTCAGGCAGATCCTGTGGTCTCTAATGATTGGCTAGGGAAAATCGAATCCCCTCTCCCACAGAAATCAGCTAAAATGGACGCAATGTCAGACTGACAAGTTGTCAATTCTGTCTGATACCAGGCAAGTCAAGTCTTCCTTTTGGCTAAAGAAGCCAATGCTAATGGAAGATTAGCGGCAATTAAAATACATTTCCTCATCACATTGTTATTACCTAATTATATTACATACTGTAAATACATGTCTCTGCAAAATAATACCACTAGGCTGGCAAAATGCTGATACATAGCTACACCTGGATTCTCCTCTAATACCCCTTATTTCACCTTAGCGTTATGCTAATGATATGGAGAGCTCTACCCTGCAGTTTGATGGGATTTGTTCCTTAAATAAGTGATCTACCCTCCACCAGCCGAGCAGCTAACTTCAGCTTTAGCACTCAAACTTGAATGTAGATTAAAATGGTATACTGGTACTGTACATATTAACTGATTTGTTACCATTTTCTTCACAATGTAAGTTAATGGGACAAAGTCATTTCGGCCCCATGGCATCACGTGATGGACCTGGAAGTTGTAATTCCACTGGGGGCTCGGTCTGAATCTGGAGCCCCTTTTACAAAGAGATCACACGATATAGCCGCTACGAAGTTGCTGATTCATGCTGCCTTTGCATATTTACTTACGGTGGCTTTGTTTGTATTTTAGATAACATGCTGGCATGGACCAATCAATAGAGGCGTGACAGGTGAGATATGTACGATAACAGTGTTGGTCTCTAGTGTAGTGCATTGGCAGCGCTTTCCAAACAATGACAATGATATAACATGGCATTTACCATCTCTGTTATATGGCAGCTGGTCTTGTCCCCTGCTCAGAGTGTAAGGAGTTCCAAGACCTCATTGTTTTCCTATTTTGCAGACATTTTCGTCTGCTGTTCTTTGAGTTAGTCGCTAACTGCTATCAGCTACTTTTTATATCCACTGCGGTGGCATAACACGTCACCAAAATGTCACACTCTTGCTGCCCATGATCCCGTTCTGCCAGCTGCCCTGATACAGAAGTCATTTCAGCGCTGTTGCTACTTCTCTTCCCAGGTCAGAGGCGAGACTACGATTGTACCTTTTATACAGAACAGCGAGGCAGAATAACAGCGGGAAACTCCTGCCTTCAGAAGCAGTGTAAAAGGGGCTTGTGCGACTGCAGTCCCAAGAGGGAAATGCTCATGGCCTTGACAGCTTATTTCAATCATGCTTGTAGCATATAAACAACACCACACAGACATTTTCACAAGATTAAAGTCTTGATTTTCATTGGACGGCGTCTTTATAAAGTAAACTATGATTCAGAGTGGACTGGTTCCTCTACATTGTTTGATTGTTTCCCGTATATGAAATCTGCTGACTCACATCCTTTCCACCCATGTCGGTGCGCACCCAGCCAGGGTGCAGCAGAGAAAACAGGATCTCATCCTTCTGCAGCTCCTCTGCAGCACACAGCGCCAGCATGTTCAAACCTGCCTGAGAGGAGAAGAGAGAGAGGAAAAGTAAAGGACAGGCAGAGCAAGTAGGTGATAGGTGATTGAACTGTTCCACTTAACAAATGTAAGATGAGACCTTTGAGTAGCAGGTCACAGTGTTAGCAGGTTGTCACTCACCTTGCTGATGCGGTAGGCGACAGCAGGGAAACTAACATATGAGTGTTTTACAAATTCCATTGAACCCAAAAATGAGCTGATGTTGACGACGGCTGCTTTGCTGGTGGACATCCCTGACATCCCACTGGCCTTCGCTGCTGCACGAAGATGAGGCAGGAACTCCTAATGACGACCACCAGAAAGAGAGTCAACAAGAGGAAACTTTCATTATACACCGTTAAAGTTCTGTGTTTGTGGTTGTCCTGTTTCTCACTTTTATGATGTGCATAGGGCCCATGACGTTGGTGTTGAAGGAACTCTGCATGTCCTCGGTTGTAGTTTCCTGTAGGGTAGCTTTGGCGAGGACGCCTGCGTTGTTAATCAGCAGGTTCAGACCACCCGTCCCCACCAGAGAGCCCACCTGCTGGGCGCACTGTTTAATGCTACAAAGGTCACTGGCGTCTGACAGAGAGAGAAAGAAAGTGGAACATCAGCGGCACTGGACTATTCATAGAGTCGAGGCTTGGACATGGAAACAGGGTGGAGGGTTTAACAGAATGTAACATTAGAGAGAACTTGTACCCAGACGGATGATGGAGATGATGTCAGGGTGCTTCTTTGCCAGTGTTTGTAAGGCCTGTAAATATACAGAGAAGACATGTTTGTAAATCAGTAAAGAATCCCACATGTTAATTAAAGTATTGTACAGTTTGAAGATACTTGCACTTTACTTGGGTATTTCCTCTTTATACTGATGCTGTGCTACATGCTGGAGGCCAATATTGTACGTTTTACTACATTGCAGATTTAGATAATCAATAGAAAATATAAATCAGCTAATGCATTATGATGCATACCATTATAGTTTAACTACCAAGTAGTTATAGTATGTCGTCCAAAATCATGAAAAAAAAAGTCATGGTATAGTATGTCGTCCAAAATCATGAAAAAAAGTCATAGTATAGTATGTCGTCCAAAATAATTTATAAAAGTCATAGTATAGTATGTCGTCCAAAATCATGAAAAAAAAGTCATAGTATAGTATGTCGTTCAAAATAATTTATAAAAGTCATAGTATAGTATGTCGTCCATAATAATTTATAAAAGTCATAGTATAGTATGTCGTCCAAAATCATGAAAAAAAAGTCATAGTATAGTATGTCGTTCAAAATAATTTATAAAAGTCATAGTATACTATATCGTCCAAAATCATGAAAAAAGTCGTAGAATAGTATGTCGTCCAAAATAATTTATAAAAGACATAGTATAGTATGTCGTCCAAAATAATTTATAAAAGTCATAGTATAGTATGTCGTTCAAAATAATTTATAAAAGTCATAGTATAGTATGTCGTGCAAAATAATTTATTAAAGTCATAGTATAGTATGTCGTTCAAAATAATTTATAAAAGTCATAGTATAGCATGTCGTCCAAAATCATGAAAAAAAAGTCATAGTATAGTATGTCGTCCAAAATAATGAAAAAAGTCATAGTATAGTATGTCGTCCAAAACAATTTATAAAAGTCATAGTATAGCATGTCGTCCAAAATCATGAAAAAAAGTCATAGTATAGTATGTCGTCCAAAATAATGAAAAAAGTCATAGTATAGTATGTCGTCCAAAACAATTTATAAAAGTCATAATATAGTATGTCGTCCAAAACAATTTATAAAAGTCATAGTATAGTATGTCGTTCAAAATAATTTATAAAAGTCATAGTATACTATGTCGTTCAAAATAATTTATAAAAGTCATAGTATAGTATGTCGTTCAAAATAATTTATAAAAGTCATAGTATACTATGTCGTTCAAAATAATTTATAAAAGTCATAGTATAGTATGTCGTTCAAAATAATTTATAAAAGTCATAGTATAGTATGTCGTTCAAAATAATTTATAAAAGTCATAGTATACTATGTCGTCCAAAATCATGAAAAAAGTCATAGTATAGTATGTCGTCCAAAATAATGAAAAAAAGTCGTAGTATAGTATGTCGTCCAAAATAATGAAAAAAAGTCGTAGTATAGTATGTCGTTCAAAATCATTTATAAAAGTCATAGTATAGTATGTTGTCCAAAATCATGAAAAAAAGTCATAGTAAAGTATGTCGTGCAAAATAATTTATAAAAGACATAGCATAGTATGTCGTCCAAAATAATGAAAAAAAGTCATAGTATAGTATGTCGTCCAAAATAATTTATAAAAGTCATAGTATAGTATGTCGTCCAAAATCATGAAAAAAGTCGTAGTATAGTATGTCGTCCAAAATAATGAAAAAAAGTTGTAGTATAGTATGTCGTGCAAAATCATTTATAAAAGTCATAGTATAGTATGTCGTCCAAAATCATGAAAAAAGGTCATAGTATAGTATGTAGTGCAAAATAATTTATTAAAGTCATAGTATAGTATGTTGTCCAAAAAAATGAAAAAAAATCATAGTATAGTATGTCGTCCAAAATCATGAAAAAAAGTCATAGTATAGTATGTTGTCCAAAATCATGAAAAAAAGTCATAGTATAGTATGTTGTCCAAAATCATTTAAAAAAGACATAGTATAGTATGTTGTCCAAAATCATGAAAAAAAGTCATAGTATAGTATGTCGTCCAAAATAATTTATTAAAGTCATAGTATAGTATGTCGTCCAAAATAATGAAAAAAAGTCATAGTATAGTATGTCGTCCAAAATAATTTATAAAAGTCATAGTATAGTATGTCGTCCAAAATCATGAAAAAAAGTCATAGTATAGTATGTTGTCCAAAATCATGAAAAAAAGTCATAGTATAGTATGTCGTCCAAAATAATTTATAAAAGTCATAGTATAGTATGTCGTCCAAAATCATGAAAAAAAGTCATAGTATAGTATGTTGTCCAAAATCATGAAAAAAAGTCATAGTATAGTATAGAGCTGGAGGTCACCGTTCGATGGAGCTAGGAGGACCACGTCAAGAACGCCCCTTAGCTGTGATATAATGAGCGTATATCACGGCCTGTCGTGATGTATTGCTTAAGTATAGTATGTCGTCCAAAATCATGAAAAAAAGTCATAGTATAGTATGTCGTTCAAAATCATGAAAAAAGTCATAGTATAGTATGTTGTCCAAAATAATGAAAAAAAGTCATAGTATAGTATGTCGTCCAAAATAATTTATAAAAGTCATAGTATAGTATGTCGTCCAAAATAATGAAAAAAGTCATAGTATAGTATGTCGTCCAAAATAATGAAAAAAGTCATAGTATAGTATGTCGTCCAAAATAATTTATAAAAGTCATAGTATACTATGTCGTCCAAAATCATGAAAAAAGTCATAGTATAGTATGTCGTCCAAAATAATGAAAAAAAGTCGTAGTATAGTTTGTCGTCCAAAATAATGAAAAAAAGTCGTAGTATAGTATGTCGTTCAAAATAATTTATAAAAGTCATAGTATAGTATGTTGTCCAAAATCATGAAAAAAAGTCATAGTAAAGTATGTCGTGCAAAATAATTTATAAAAGACATAGCATAGTATGTCGTCCAAAATAATGAAAAAAAGTCATAGTATAGTATGTCGTCCAAAATCATGAAAAAAGTCGTAGTATAGTATGTCGTCCAAAATAATGAAAAAAAGTTATAGTATAGTATGTCGTGCAAAATCATTTATAAAAGTCATAGTATAGTATGTCGTCCAAAATCATGAAAAAAGGTCATAGTATAGTATGTAGTGCAAAATAATTTATTAAAGTCATAGTATAGTATGTTGTCCAAAAAAATGAAAAAAAATCATAGTATAGTATGTCGTTCAAAATAATTTATAAAAGTCATAGTATAGTATGTTGTCCAAAATCATGAAAAAAAGTCATAGTAAAGTATGTCGTGCAAAATAATTTATAAAAGACATAGCATAGTATGTCGTCCAAAATAATGAAAAAAAGTCATAGTATAGTATGTCGTCCAAAATCATGAAAAAAGTCGTAGTATAGTATGTCGTCCAAAATAATGAAAAAAAGTCGTAGTATAGTATGTCGTCCAAAATAATGAAAAAAAGTTATAGTATAGTATGTCGTCCAAAATCATGAAAAAAGGTCATAGTATAGTATGTAGTGCAAAATAATTTATTAAAGTCATAGTATAGTATGTTGTCCAAAAAAATGAAAAAAAATCATAGTATAGTATGTCGTCCAAAATCATGAAAAAAAGTCATAGTATAGTATGTCGTCCAAAATCATGAAAAAAAGTCATAGTATAGTATGTCGTCCAAAATAATTTATTAAAGTCATAGTATAGTATGTCGTCCAAAATAATGAAAAAAAGTCATAGTATAGTATGTCGTCCAAAATAATTTATAAAAGTCATAGTATAGTATGTCGTCCAAAATCATGAAAAAAAGTCATAGTATAGTATGTTGTCCAAAATCATGAAAAAAAGTCATAGTATAGTATAGAGCTGGAGGTCACCGTTCGATGGAGCTAGGAGGACCACGTCAAGAACGCCCCTTAGCTGTGATATAATGAGCGTATATCACGGCCTGTCGTGATGTATTGCTTAAGTATAGTATGTCGTCCAAAATCATGAAAAAAAGTCATAGTATAGTATGTCGTTCAAAATCATGAAAAAAGTCATAGTATAGTATGTTGTCCAAAATAATGAAAAAAAGTCATAGTATAGTATGTCGTCCAAAATAATTTATAAAAGTCATAGTATAGTATGTCGTCCAAAATAATGAAAAAAGTCATAGTATAGTATGTTGTCCAAAATAATTTATAAAAGACATAGTATAGTATGTCGTCCAAAATCATGAAAAAAGTCATAGTATAGTATGTTGTCCAAAATAATTTATAAAATACATAGTATAGTATGTCGTCCAAAATCATGAAAAAAAGTCATAGTATAGTATGTCGTCCAAAATAATGAAAAAAAGTCATAGTATAGTATGTCGTCCAAAATAATTTATAAAAGACATAGTATAGTATGTCGTCCAAAATCATGAAAAAAGTCATAGTATAGTATGTTGTCCAAAATAATTTATAAAATACATAGTATAGTATGTCGTCCAAAATCATGAAAAAAAGTCATAGTATAGTATGTCGTCCAAAATAATGAAAAAAAGTCATAGTATAGTATGTCGTCCAAAATCATGAAAAAAAGTCATAGTATAGTATGTTGTCCAAAATCATGAAAAAAAGTCATAGTATAGTATAGAGCTGGAGGTCACCGTTCGATGGAGCTAGGAGGACCACGTCAAGAACGCCCCTTAGCTGTGATATAATGAGCGTATATCACGGCCTGTCGTGATGTATTGCTTAAGTATAGTATGTCGTCCAAAATCATGAAAAAAAGTCATAGTATAGTATGTCGTTCAAAATCATGAAAAAAGTCATAGTATAGTATGTTGTCCAAAATAATGAAAAAAAGTCATAGTATAGTATGTCGTCCAAAATAATTTATAAAAGTCATAGTATAGTATGTCGTCCAAAATAATGAAAAAAGTCATAGTATAGTATGTTGTCCAAAATAATTTATAAAAGACATAGTATAGTATGTCGTCCAAAATCATGAAAAAAGTCATAGTATAGTATGTTGTCCAAAATAATTTATAAAAGACATAGTATAGTATGTCGTCCAAAATCATGAAAAAAAGTCATAGTGTAGTATGTCGTCCAAAATAATTTATAAAAGTCATAGTATAGTATGTCGTCCAAAATCATGAAAAAAGTCATAGTATAGTATGTTGTCCAAAATAATTTATAAAATACATAGTATAGTATGTCGTCCAAAATCATGAAAAAAAGTCATAGTATAGTATGTCGTCCAAAATCATAAAAAAAGTCATAGTATAGTATGTCGTCCAAAATCATGAAAAAAAGTCATAGTATATTATGTCGTCCAAAATCATGAAAAAAGTCATAGTATAGTATGTCGTCCAAAACAATTTATAAAAGTCATAGTATAGCATGTCGTCCAAAATCATGAAAAAAAGTCATAGTATAGCATGTCGTCCACAATCATGTAAAAACGTCATAATATAGCATGTTGTCAAAAAAGCATGAAAAAAAAGTCACAGTATGGTATGTTATCAAAATGTGATGAAAAATATCACCTTATAGTATGTCATCTAACGTGATAAAAAAAAAAAAAGTGCATGCATGCATATTCTTATCGTGATGGCCCACCAGCAGATGGAGACATTAAATACAAAGCTTTCAGTGTATGTACATCCATTCCTTGTGCAAAATAAGAAAAAAAGGTTCTTTGTGATAATTCATTTCAAAGCCAGTATTGGCCAATACAACACATTTTCATTCAGATATCTTGAGGTGAGAGTTAAAGGGACCCTTTGTAAAAGGCCATGTTGTTACCTTGCTGAACTTTAGCCAGACTTTGGGGCATTGTTTAGCTCTCTTACAAACAAGCTATGCCAGTATGGTACCAACGGATGCCTCAGGTTGTCTGTTTAGTAAGATACTGTGACCTTAGTGCTAGCTCCACCCTGGGAGTGTCACTGTTTCCATTCATCACTGATCGCCCATTCGAGGTGTGTGGCTTTGCTATTTTCTGCAGAGACTCCGTCCTCTGCCTGTATTTTCTCATTTTCTGTGTTTGGGATATTTATAGGCGTGTACCCCCACCCTGCTCAGGTGAGGTTGGGCCTTTATAAAAAGGCAGCATCCAGGTGTGAGACTAAGCAGCAGGCAGCAACCAAGAACCACTGACGAAGCGTCAAACAAGAGTGGATTTAGAGTTGGCTTTAACTTAAACCTTTGCAAGAGAGCATGTGTACAGTCAGTAACTGGCAATCTTGCATAGTATTGACCAGTTTAAGTAGCTATGTTTTAAGGAGAACTATCTGAATACTTTCCTCACCACTGCCTTTATCTGTGCAGGGTTTCAATCACTGCAACTTTTTGGTTTTGTCTGTTCTGTTATCAAGACTTCAATGAGCCACAGAGGAAGTACAGAATCTCACCTCAGCCCTGGGTCCATCTGGGTCCCTGCAACAGGCAAACAGCTTTCTCAGTGGACGGGGGGACTCCACCAGTTGCTTAACCATCTCCAGGCCCAGGCCTCTGTTTGCTCCTGTGATAAGCACGCTGACTGGTTTAGCTGCCATTTCCTCTGCCTCAGTTTGCACAATTCTCTGTGCGCTGAGCTCTCTGAGCTCTTATATAAGCCTCAGTGCTTTTAGCCTGGCCACTCCCACATTCTCATGTGGCAGTTTGTTTAGGATATCCCATCCTCTGCTTCTTTGCTCCACCTCAATAGTTATGCAAGTCACTGTGATAAGTCAGGCATGTACAGAACTTAGCACGCATACTGAGAGAATGCAGTGTTGCCAGAAATGAAAGATAACAAACATACTAAAAAATATGTTCATTACATTGAAATATACTCGATGAAAAGAGGGAGTGTAGTTGGTGTTTGCTTTTTAAAGCTCCAAGAACAATAGTGCAAAGCAACTCTCACACAATGAAGGACTTCCTGATGACAGACATAAAAGAAACTGTCTAGTGAGCTGACTTCTAGTCAAAGACACAACTTAACCAACAGTTAACACATGCTGAGTCATGTTAGACTTTGATCACATTAATGGGGAACTTGAGCGTATTTGCAAACCAGATGTACTGTCATATGCAAACAGTGCAAATGTTAGCCTCCGACAACCTTGCCTTTGGCTCAATTTATTAACTATATTGAAATAACACAACATATACTCAAAACTGACTGGAATTTCCCTAGGCAAGTGTGGACTAGTCACACACCAGCTGACATTGCACAATATGATAACTACACAAATATAGGGCACATGTCACACTACAAAAAAAAAGGAACAATACACCACACAAGGCGGAGTGAACTAACAGCCAGTGTCATCTTTCTGACCCACAAAGCCCTCTATAGAAGCAGGGAAGCACTGCGAGGGTCATGTTCTTGGACTCCTCCGGGGCTTTCAACAACATCCAGCCTCACCTTCAAGTGAAAAAGCTTCGGACAATGTATCCTAAGTCATGACTACCTCACTGTCTGACCACAGCATGTCAGAGAGGATGGCAGTGACGGAGATTATGATAAGCAACACCAGCGGTGCACCTCAAGGAAATGTCCTGGTGTCATTTCTTTTAACTCTTCTGGTTCAACTCAGGTTCGTACCACCTAGAATTTTTTTATTTTTGCAGCAACTCCTCCATTGTTGGATGCATCAACAAAGACAAGACACTACCATGTTACACCGCCATATTTTTAAACTAGCCTAGACTGGACAAACCAAATATTGGCTCTAGATAGTGCCATTCATGTTTTTTGCATCTCCACCATGCAGCCCCTCCACAACAAAAGCATTGGAAAAGCTCTGACTTGTAATGTGAAACTGCTTTCTTCAGTGCTTTTACCGGTTTAAATCATCTGGTCCCTTTGTTGCGGAGAGAAAGAGACGTCTTTGGATAAATTGGCTCCCAGTAAAAACCTCCTGAACAATGAACACTGAAGGAATTATAATTAAGAGGAGTTTCAGCTGGTTGCAATCTGCAATCCAAGCCCGGTTGCACCCTGAAGTCACTGAAATCCGGCGTTTGGGCAGTGAATTGCTGCATCAGAAACCAACAAAAAAAAGGCGTTCTTTAATGTCAGGATGATACACGGACGGTTGTTGTTTTAGTTTACGGTGCCTGGTGGCATCAGGGGTAAGCGTGGCAGGACCAGGACGAAAGTTATGGTGGCAAAAGTCCATCTGGGGCCTCCGGGTGGTGGATGGGTTCAACAAACACCAACTATCACCCACGAGAGCGGTTTTCGCGTCCCGTAAGATTCTAAAGCCAAACCCTGTTCTTTTTTCCTATACCCAAAAACGTGCGTTTGTTGTTGCTGTTGTTGAAGGAAAAAAAATGACAATTGGCGGTATCGTACCGACGCAGTGTGTTTATTTTTTAAGAGACTGCATGTAAACATTACATTTCCTGTGTATTTTGAAAGAACACAATGCCTGTAACAATCAGAACTTGACACGGTCCCAGAACGTCAACAACCAACACACCCAGGGTACCTTTCACTTCATATGTGGAAGTGAAAAGTCCATGACCAAACAGTATGTGACACAGTTGGAGTGATAATGTGTTGAGAATCCTCACTATTAGATGCCACTAAATCCCCCCTAATCTTACACACTGTTCCTTTCAGCCAAAACATGATATTTTCCAAACCCTAACCAAGTGTTTTTGTGCCTACACCTAACCACACATTAACTCCAGCTGTCACAACATAAAATGTACAAATGTGACATATCTGTGGTTTGACGACACAATACCAACGTGTATTGTTAAACGTTCCCAGAAAGAGATTACCTGACATGCCTGAGGCAGGGAGGATAAAACAAACACACCTGGCAGGAAAGCATCCACCATCGTCGGGTGCAAACTCTTTTGTAAATAAGAGGCTATTTGCACCCTTCTTCTGTTTGTTCATACTTTGTACAGTAGCCATGATTTGTATGTCCTGTAAGTTACTTTCCTTTAATACCTAATTTATCGCATAGTGTTTGTTGTTTTGGTTTATTTTTAACAAGTTTGCTTTGTCATTGCAGAGCTATAACCACACTTACCCTTACCTACCCTGCCTTTGAAATAAAACTGCTCTGCTCTGAACCTGCTGCCTGCTTCCCCTTCTGTACTCATATCAATTGAGTCAACGCCAATGTTTCTCCTACGACCAGCAATTATTCTGGTGACTGGGTTGCCTCTCAGCCTCTCCATGACAGGCTATGAGCAGCTCATTCAGTCACCAGATCGTCCAAACCAGATAGTTCTGTTCTTATTTTAGTTTTATGCGCCTCTTTTTTTGTTTTGTTTTTTTATATCTCTATTTATCTCTACTTATTTTTGTCCTTGTGTTGCTGCAACAAACAAATTTCTCCTCTGGCAATCAGTAAAAGCTTATCTCAAATTTTATGTTATGTTGCAGTGTTGTGTGGTATCTGGTGAGCCTGGGGACATTTCAGAAGATGAATTAGAGCCATTTAGTGTGAGTCATACACAGCGTCGATGCATCCAAAGCAAAAATAGCTCAGGAACGTGAGCTTGGCAGACCACACAAAAGACACGCTGTGTCAGACAATCAAGTGATCCATTTAGAAATTAAAAAACAGTAATGTGACTTCTTTGATGTCAAGTAGTTTACATGTACTTATAAACCACTGCAGTCATTTACATATGACTACAATTATGAATTTGAGTCAAAGAGAATATTTGTATCGCTGCATAAATTGACAGCTGAACAGCAATAAAGCAATGACAAGCTATAATGACTGAATTTAATATGTGCATATTTTCATCTGTTATAATGGCACTAAAGCTACAGCAGTGGTGTCGGCAGGGATGCAGGTTGGCATTCCCACCACATGGCTGCACCGTTTCTGTGTGAAACAGCACATTCAGAATTTCTGAGAAAACAAGTAATGTACTTTATTTAATACAGTAGATTAAACTGTCGAGTTTCTTAAGAAAAGTGAAAATCTATTAAATAAATGTGTAATAATGTTTTTTGGAAGAAATTCACTTTTTTTCTGAGAGGAAACCAAATCATATCATAAATTTAATTCTTAAATAGCAAAATTACTTGTTAAAGTGGATATTTATTATGCAATAAATACAGCAACTAGACTAAGCCCAAAAAGTAAGGAAATGTGTATTTGGTAGATTATGTCTTTGTTGTTACAATGCTTCTTCACATAAATCTTATACCGTTGGAAAGCCTGTTTATTTCCCTTTTGATTGATGCCACATTTGTAAGGAACATGCATTTGTGGGATGAGCAGCAGGGCTGAGTATGAGGGTTGTTCCCATGAAGAATTTGCCAAATCTTTTCTGCCAAAGCCAAACAGCTTTTTTTTTTTTTTTTTTTGCTGTTGCTATTGACTCTTATATTGAGCTTCTGGTACCTCCAGGTGCTGACAATCAGGTGCCTGAAGGAATTACAGACATGTGTATCAAATCATTTAAGTGCTTGTTTGTGTGTAAAATGAAATACAAGCAACATAATTAAAACAAAAAATGGTTTATTTCACAGGAGTTCATTTAGTGATTGACATCATTTTATGAAGCAGTTCTTTAAAGCTACCAGGGGACCGTATTGCCCTTATAATCCAGGAAGGCTCCGTTATGCTCCTCAGTCAGGGAGGCCATCACGCGAAACATCCCCTGCACACTCTCCGGAGCATCAATCTCGGCCTGGTGGTCAGAAACACACAGTTAACATGAAGGCTGGCAAAGGAGGTCAATTCTCCTTACTCTTAAGTTAAGAGTTTGATGTTTCTACGAACAGACCAGTTGTAGACTCCCTGAGACTGAAGCCCGTTTCAGTTGTTACCTGACACGCTTAGGCCTCTCGTGTTTCTGTACCCTTACGTTCACCTTTGGGGGTACCTCACCTACAAAGGAGTGTCTCCCACCTTGCCTCTCCCCTTTTGCTGCTGTGCTCCATGGGAGAGGTAAGCCACATTGCTCTCGTAGTACTTTACGTGTTTAAGCCCTGTTAAACTACATTTATAAAATTAATTTTTTGCTTACATATTCCTCTGTCACTTGATTTGTGTAGGGACTAGCGTTTATATGGTTGCAATTAATGGAGGATTTTGTTTTTACCTCTTGCTGTCAGGAATGAATAGATTACCTCCAAAAGATATCAACAGTCTGGGCCTCTTCAATCAACACAACACAGACACTACTCTAGACACTAGACTGCGGTTACACCAGTACAGCAAGTAAAAAAAACAAGATGTAGCTAACAATACCAGTTCTAACCAGGTTAGCCAGTGTTAGCAATACCTGTTGTATTTCATCAAACAAGCTATCAATCAGAGCTGACTTAATCCTTTATAGATTCATGTATGAAACCTGCTGACTCACGTCTTTTCCACCCTTGTCAGTGCGCACCCAGCCAGGGAGCAGCAGAGAAAACAGGATCTCATCCTTCTGCAGCTCCTCTGCAGCACACAGCGTCAGCATGTGCAAACCTGCCTGAGAGGAGAAGAGAAGAGACAGAAGAAAAGGAACAGACAGACAGAGCTATTAGGGTGATTGAACATCTCCTCTTAACAAATGCAGGTCGCAGTGTTAGCAGGTTGTCACTCACCTTGCTGATGCGGTAGGAGATGGCAGGGAAGGTAGCATAGTGGGGTTTAACCTTTTCCATTGAAGCCAGATAGGAGGCGAGGTTTATAACGGCTGCTTTGCTGGTGGACATCCCTGACATCCCACTGGCCTTCACTCAACAAGAGGAAACTTTCAGAGTACACCATTAAAGTTCTGTGTTTCAGGTTGTCCTCTCTCTCACTTTTATGATGTTCATGGGGCCCATGACGTTGGTGTTGAAGGAATTCTGCACGTCCTCGGTAGTGGTTTGCTCTAGAGTGCCGTTGACCAGGATGCCTGCGTTGTTAATCAGCAGGTTCAGACCACCCGTCCCCACCAGAGAGCCCACCTGCTGGGCGCACTGTTTAATGCTACAAAGGTCACTGGCGTCTGACAGAGAGAGAAAGAAAGTGGAACATCAGCGGTGGTCAGTAGCAGACAGTCAGATAAATATCAGAGCTCTGGACTGTTCATAGAGTCGAGGCCTGGACATGGAAACAGGATGAGAGAGCTTGTACCCAGACGGATGATGGAGATGATGTCAGGGTGCTTCATTGCCAGTGTTTGTAAGGCCTGTAAATATACAGAGAAGACATGTTTGTAATTCAGCAAAGAATCCCACACACTGTTGCTCACTTTTATCCAGTGGTAGAGAGTAACCAAGTTTTAATAAAGTATTGTCTGTGCAGGATTCTTGCTTCTTTTCAATCAATGCAACTTTTTGGATTGCGACAAGATTTTTTTGTTGTTGAAAATGTCAATGGGCCACAGACAAAGTGAAGACTCTTACCTCAGCCCTGGGTCCATCTGGGTCTCTGCAACAGGCAAACAGCTTTCGCACTGGATGGGGGGTCTTCACCATTTGCTTAACCATCTCCAGCCCCAGGCCTCGGTTTGCTCCTGTGATAAGCACGCTGACTGGATGAGCTCAGAGCCCAGAACGGCAGAACCAAGCATTGGCTTTAGTTAGGGGCACTGGCATTTTTGCATCGACCACCATAGTTAGCAGTCTCTCTGCGACAAGAGCTTTGCAAAAAAACTTTTTTTTTCCCTTTACGTAAAACTGCTTTATTTGGTGTTTTTTCCCATTTAAATGTGACAAGAATTCCAGAAAACACCAATATTTTTTAAGTGAAACTGTTTTATTTGATGTTTTTGTCAGTTTAAATTACTAATGTTTGTTTTGGAGAGGAGGAGACCTCTGTGAATAATTTGGCTCCTGCTAAAATCCTCCTGAAAATCTGGATTTTAAGTTAAAAGAAAAAAAAGGTTAGCACACATCAGTAGGTGCTGGGCTAACAGCCCGTCATTAACATGCCAAAAGGCATAGGAGAAACACTGATACCTGACACGAAACTACTTTATTCACTGGCTTTAATGGTTTAAATCACTTCGTCTGTCCTGTTCTGGAGAGGAAGAGACCTCTGAGGAAAATCAGGCTCCCAGTAAAAACCTGCCTATATCTTCAAACTTTTTCTTTCAGCCAAAACATATTATCCTAACCCTAACCAAGTGCTTTTGTGCTTAAACCCACACATTAACCACAGCGCTGTCATAACATGAAATTCAAAACTGAAATGTAAAGACAAAAACATATCTGCTGCACATGGAATTTACAAATGTAATATATGTGTGGTTTGCAGATACGTATAATACGAACAGTTCTGCCGACTGGGTTGCCTCTCATCCTTTCCATGACGGGCTGTGGCAGATGAGCAGCTCATTCAGATTCAAAATGTGGAGACCACAGACTATGTTTTGCTCTTGTATAGTTCTGTTCTTATTTAGTTTTATACACCTCTTATTTGTTTTTTACTGTCTCTATTTAACTATACTTATTTCTATCCTCGTTCTGCTGCAACAGCCGAATTTCCCCTCTGGGCATCAGTAAAGGCTTATCTCAAATTTTATGTTATGTTGCAGTGGTGTGTGCTATCTCAGTAGATGACTTTGAGCCATTTAGCGTGAGCCATACACAGTGTTGATGCATTGAAAGCAAATCAAGCTCAGGAAGATGAGCTTGGCAGACCACAGACCTTATCAGATCAGGCTGATAAACAAGCAGGACTCTACTGGCACATTGTCATTTGTTTTTTGGAAGAAATTCACTTTTTTTTCTGACAGAAAACTAAATTATATCACAAATGTAATTGTTAATTAGCGAACTAATTACTTAATAAAATAGATATTTAGTATGCAATAAATACAGCAACTATTTAAAGCTGTAGAGCTGATAAATCGACTTTAAAACAGAGAGTTGAATCAACACCTCTCTGACATTGTCTCAAAAATATTAACCTATAAGCTTCTCAAAGGCAGTATTTATTGCAGGGCTACTGGACTGGATGGCATTATGATATTATGATATATGCTCTTGTTAATTTGTCCATCCCCCTGCATCTTTAACATGCATGTCAGGAAAGGCAAGTTGGTGACAGGACGGCTCACACTGACGACAGGTAGACAATAACCCAGGAGCCAGTTTGCTCTGAGAGAACTTGCATAACTGAAGACAGAAACTGATAATGACACTGAAACTGAGGAGGCACATCAGAAGCGTGTCTTGAATTTTGAGAGGATTTAATTCCCCGTTTTGTTTTGTTTTGTGTCACTGCCTACCCCTGGTTGTCTCTCTCCACAGACCTGACCTGTGTCACCAATAGTGCCTGCAGAAGCTCCCAGACAATCTAGAATCCTCCTTTCTGCCACTTTGTGTTCCTGCTGGGCTCAGAGGGCTTTGCATCAGGCAGCCACACCTGGGAGGTAGAGGTGGGCGACAAGATGGACTGGATGCTTGGGGTGGTCAAGGAGTTGATTGACAGGAAAGGTCGCATTTCAGGCTGTCCTGAGGGTGGGTTTTGGATGATCTCGCACTAGGAGAGCGAGTACTCAGCCATGACTAAGCCCAGCACCCTGCTGCATCCACAGGGAGAGCTGGACTATGACTCTGGGGAGGTAACCTTTTCCAACCCCGTCAGCATGATGCCCATCTACACCTTTACCAATATCTTCACTGAGAGTATGTCTCCTTTCTTTTGCCCTGGAGCCACCATCAATGGGAATAACCCCAACCCACTTAAGATCTGTGTGGAACAGCCACAGATAGTGGTATAAAAACACCTCACAGAAGAAATTACAGAAGAGTATATCAAAACATGTAAGTGCATGTTTGTGTGTAAAATGAGATACAAGCAACAAATATTGGTTTATTTCACTTGGATTCATTTAGTGATTGACATCATTTTATGAAGCAGTTCTTTAAAGCTACCAGGGTATGGTATTGCCCTTATAATCCAGGAAGGCTCCGTTATGCTCCTCAGTCAGGGAGGCCATGACACGAAACATCCCCTGCACACTCTCCAGAGCATCAATCTCGCCCTGGTGGTCAGAAACACACAGTGTACATGAAGGCTGGCACAGGAGGTCGATTCCCCTCATTCTTAGTTAAGAGTCTAATGTTTCTACAAACAGACCGGTTGTAGACTCTAAATTTTTGATTGTCAATGGAGGCCCTGAGTGGCAAGTTGGGGAAAAAAAATCTCTGAGCCATTTTCTAATTCAAATTTCTCTCTGTTTTGAGGGGGCAGAGATACAGGCTGTCTGCCCCATGCATTACCATGAAAATCACTCAGTGGTGCATGAAGCCTAAAAATTAAATCTACACAAATCCTCTGCAACATGGAGCTCACAGAGTTAGCACACTAGGGACTGCGTTCCATTGAAGTTGGAAGTCGGACGTCAAGGCTGGGAATGATGTCACACTTGAGTTGACCATGTTCCTAGTAAGTCAGAAGAAGATGTTGTTGACAATGCCAGTTCCAAAGAGCTTAGCCAGTGTTAGCAATACCAGCTGATAACAAGGCTTTATGCTATATTTTACACATACATACACTGAGAGAGAAGTGCTAACAAACAGTATATTACTACAACTTTCATGACTGTTGACGTCAAAACTGCAACTGCCCAGTGCAAATGAAACGCCCCATCACATTAGCCAAGTGACTAGCTTCCAGTTTAGCACTCTGCTAACTTAAATGCCATGGAGATGACTGCTTATTTCACTCATGATATACACCAATCAGAAAAACATTAAAACCACTGACAGGTGAAGTGAAAAACTTTGATTATCTTGTTCCAGTGCATTGTTCTGCTGGGAAACTTGTGGATACCACTTGACATGTTCCACCCACTCAAACACTGTTGCAGACCAAGTGCCCCCCCTCATGGCAGCCACACTCCCCAATGGTAGTGGTCCCTCAGCAGAAAAAAGCAGCATGTCACACTACAAAAACTGTTTAGACATGGCCGATGGAGCGTGACAAAAAGCTCAAGGTGTCGACCTGACTTCTAAATTTCCCAGGTCCCAATCTGCTCAAGGATTCTTGTGATGTGCCAGGCAGTACCCCAGACGTACCCCGAATGCAAGGTGGCCTCCTTGGATCAGACTTGGTTCTGACCTGTCGAGGCATGGACACAGGATCTCTGGGAGTGGCCTGCGGTGTCTGGCACCAGTGCGTTGGCCGCAGATCCATTAAGTCCAGTGGGTTGTGAGGTGGGTTAATGGCACGTGCCACAGATGCTCATTCAGATTGGGATCTGGGGAATTTGGAGGCCAGGTTGACACTTGGAGGTTTTTGTCACATTCCTTGGGCCAGTTCTGAGCGATGTTTGCAGTCTGGCATGGGGCTTTTTTCTGCCAGGGGGCCACTGCCATTGGGGAGTACTTGGTCTGCATTGGTGTTTGAGTGGGTGGAACATGTCAGCTGGTATCCACATGAATGCCAGAACCAAATGTTTCCCAGCAGAACAATGCATTGGAACAAAATAATCAAAGTTATTCACTTCACCTGTCGCTGGATTTAATGTTTTGGCTGATCGGTATCTTGTAGTATATAAAAAAACATTAACTATCAATCAGAGCTGACTTAATACTTTATAGATTCATGTATGAAACCTGCTCACTCACATCCTTTCCACCCATGTCAGTGCGCACCCAGCCAGGGAGCAGCAGAGAAAACAGGATCTCATCCTTCTGCAGCTCCTCTGCAGCACACAGCGTCAGCATGTGCAAACCTGCCTGAGAGGAGAAGAGAGAGAGGAAAAGTAAAGGACAGACAGAGCAACTAAGGTGACATGCGATTGAACATCTCCACCTAACAAATGTAAGATGAGACCTTTGAGTAACAGGTCACAGTGTTAGCAGGTTGTCACTCACCTTGCTGATGCGGTACGGGACAGCAGGGAAGGCAGTATATTGCCGTTTAACCTTTTCCATTGAAGCCAGGTAGGAGGCGAGGTTTATAACGGCTGCTTTGCTGGTGGACATCCCTGACATCCCACTGGCCTTCGCTGCTGCACGAAGATGAGGCAGGAACTCCTAATGACGACCACCAGAAAGAGAGTCAACAAGAGGAAACTTTCAGAGTACACCATTAAAGTTCTGTGTTTCAGGTTGTCCTCTCTCTCACTTTTATGATGTTCATGGGGCCCATGACGTTGGTGTTGAAGGAATTCTGCATGTCCTCAGTAGTGGTTTGCTCTAGAGTGCCGTTGACCAGGATGCCTGCGTTGTTAATCAGCAGGTTCAGACCACCCGTCCCCACCAGAGAGCCCACCTGCTGGGCGCATTGTTTAATGCTACAAAGGTCACTGGCGTCTGACAGAGAGAGAAAGAAAGTGGAACATCAGCGGTGGTCAGTAGCAGACAGTCAGATAAATATCAGAGCTCTGGACTGTTCATAGAGTCGAGGCCTGGACATGGAAACAGGATGAGAGAGCTTGTACCCAGACGGATGATGGAGATGATGTCAGGGTGCTTCTTTGCCAGTGTTTGTAAGGCCTGTAAATATACAGAGAAGACATGTTTGTAATTCAGCAAAGAATAACAAATAAATTATATTTTCTATTATGATGTTCAGATGGGACCACTGAAAATCTTGAGGTGGCAGCAAAACCAAATGTCATAACTGAATTTCAGCAGTTCAGTTACGCTGTTGAAGTATTGGCTAGCTGAAAACTATGCACTATGACAGTTAAGGTATTGCATTAATTTAACAGAGTACATTGATTTTACTGGGAACAAGCCTTCTGAAGTCTCAGGGAGACTTGTTGGCATCCATAGAACACATTTCTATTCACATATCTTGACGTGAGAGTTCAAGGGACCCTGTGAAAATTGCCATATTGTTCCTTTTCCAAAGTTTAGCCTACCTTTGGAGCATTATTTAGCCCCCTTACCGACAAGCTATGCCAACAAATAGGGTAACAGCTGTGTGGAACTTTTCGTTTTCGTTGATCATAGCGCCCCTTTGGTCGAAGCGGTATGACACACACAGCCTGGTGTGGTAAAGCCGGCAATTACCGCATGCATTTGTTTTGGAGAGCGAGAGGATTAACTAACGTCAGGTCAGTCCAAGTAAATAGTGGAAACAGCAAAAATACTCAGTAAATTCTCCTGTCGTGTTTCTGTTCTGATCTAATCTAAGCTGTTGTGTATTTTGAGCTACTAAGGCTACCGTAGTAGTGTGAGCCCCAGTTATTCTGGGTAATGTAGTAGCCGTTGTTGTGCTACTGAGAAACAATGAGAAGCAGCCGTGTACGTTCAGTGTAAGGAGGAATAAACAGCTAACGGGTCATCTGCTGAGTCCGCATTATTATGTGAAAGTTATGCCCTTTCTCTGTCATTTTCATATTGAGACAGCGGTTAGCATGGCACTGTCAGTACATCTTGCGTGGAGGGATACACCGGTGAGGAACAGCTGCAGCTGGCTCTGGGACAGGTACGCTTGATCACTCGGTAAATGGCAAACAAAGAGACGACACGGACGATATCACAAAAAAGTTTCAGTCACGCCAGGATTAGTGATTGCTGCAAAGTTTTCACTCCTTGTGATGCACTCTCTGCGGCGGTTTTCCTCCTGATGATATATCTCCCCAACGATGGCAGCACTGAATCCCACTATGTGCAGGAAATAGTAGCGGAGGATTCAGCCTCTCTCATCTCTGCTCAGCATTCAACACATGGAGTTCCTCATCTGTGTGCTCCAGCTCAAACAGGTATGGCTCTGGATCTGTGTCCGCTACAAGAAACTCTTCAAAATCGCGTTCAAAGTCGTCCATTGCAGCTGCTAAAATCCGGAGATATTGCTAGGCTAAATAAACAGCTGAGTTTTGTTTACAAGCTCCGTCTGTGCCTGCTCACCGGTGTATCCCTCTGCAGATCACAGCGCAGGATGCACTGACCCTCTATAAGCTCAATGCTAAACGCTGAGACCCAGCCACTGGACGTACAGACACAAAAAAGATATCGATCATGTTGTCTCAATATGAAAATGATAGAGAAAGGGCATAACTCCCAACTCGTCTGAGTATTCTTTTATGTGAAGATACACAGTGAAGACATAACATAATCCTAACACAGCAAAGCTGTTACCTGCAGCCTTCGCTTGCAAAGCTCACGCTACTAACGTTAGGTCAGTCCAAGTAATTAGTGGAAACATGCTAACATTTTTACTGTAGTTCAGTGAATTCAGTCCATGTTGTGGGCAGACAATGTTGTTGGTTGATGAGGTTAGGGGGTGGGTTTTACTGAGTGAACTGCGGGTGTGTGGAGTAGTGCAGGGGGCAGAGACATTAATGATATACCAACCACGGTTGGTATATCATTAATGTTACTAAGTAAACAGAAACCAGCCGTCCTGCATTTTATATCTTTAATCGTTTTTTCCCCAGTATTGCTACTTTTAAAGGAGAACTACCTCAATACTTCTTCCACTACTGCGTTTGTCTGTGCGGGATTCTTGCTTATTTTTAATCAATGCAACTTTTTGGATTGCAACAAGATTTTTTTGTTGAAGATGTCAATGTCAATGTCAGACAAAGTGAAGACTCTTACCTCAGCCCTGGGTCCATCTGGGTCTCTGCAACAGGCAAACAGCTTTCGCACTGGATGGGGGGTCTCCACCATTTGCTGAACCATCTCCAGCCCCAGGCCTCTGTTTGCTCCTGTGATAAGCACGCTGACTGGATGAGCTGCCATTGTCGTCTGCCTCAGTCTGCACTTTCCTCTGTTTCTCTGAGCTCTTATATAACCCTCTATGGAATGCCTACAGCTTGGCCACACCTACTTTCTCATATGTCCATTGGTTTTTGACCGTCCATCCTCCATTCCACCTTAAAAAATTGTGCAAGCCCCTGCAATAAGTCAGGTAAGTGTGAACTTAGTGCACATACTGAGAGTATGTAGTCTCTTATGTTAGATTCTGATGTTATGACGTAACACAGCTGAGGCAACACACTGATTATTGTGGGGAACTTGAGCCCACCCACCAATAAGGTGTACTGTTACGTGGAAACAGTACAAAGGCCGAGGCTAAGGCGACCTTACCTTTGACTACCTTTATTGACTTAGTGCTGGCATAGCACAAGATTTACTCAAAACTGACTGGGCTTTCCCTGGACAGGTGTGGACTAATCACACACCAGTGCTTTTAACACCATCCATCCAAGTTTTTCTGACAACTCTTCCATTGTTGGATGCATCGATAAAGACAGCGAGGAGTACAGAGGAGAGCTTTGCCTCGTGGTGCAACAAAAATCACCTGAAGCTCAGTATCAGCAAGATCGAAGAGCTGGTGATAGAGGACCTGGAGGCTCCCCTGTCTCAGTTATCATCCAGGCAAAGACAGTGGAGAGGGCGGACTCATACAAGTACATACAAGTCCACCAATGTCGCCTCATGGAAGGGACAGAGCAGACCGTTCTTCCTGAGGTGACTTGAGTTTGTGAAACAAAGCGCTGCAGCCAGTGATCTGTTTTTCACTATTGTTTGCTGGGGTGAGGCTGGTATGGCCAGCAGACATAAGCTGGTAAGGAAGGTCAGCTCTGTGGTCTGGCTGCAGAGGATGATGATCAAGAGCAAAACCATCCAGGATAACTGTAAAGGGAAATTCTGTTTGATCATGCCGAATCCTGTATAATGCAACCTTCGATTGAATCAACCCTGGCCTGATTGTCTGAACAAAAGTTGCCCACCTCAATGATATCAGAAGATCCTGATTAACCTTTTGTCTTAAGAGCAAAGGCATGAGGAGGAGGACCAAGCGTAGGTATAAAGAGACAGAACAGCCTCTCAGTGGTGTTCACACTACAAACCAGCCTTATGTACCATGCTCTGAGTTAAAAGTGTGATAATACTGTAAGGGATTTTTGTCTGATTCCTTGTTGTCTGAGACAAAGTTGCCATGACAATAGCTGCTCTCGCAGCCCAGTCACCAGAATCAAATGTTGGCATTGTACATTTCTGGAAACCACAGATATGACACATTTGAACACTTCACAAGTGTGATGTAGTTCAGTTTACATATATGAGCTGAGTTTCTCATCAGACAGACAAGTGGTTCTCAAATGGTGTGCCGTGGGATTTTGTGATAACCAAATATTATTATTGCAATATTCAGCTGGGCCTATACAAAAAGTTATGAATTCATTTTTAATTGATTGTATCAGTATGTTGTGCACATCCATTTCCTAATAAAGAGGCAAACTCTGTCTAAAAATGCAATGCAATCTTATCTAATTTAAAAACCTTCACGGAGGACCTATTTGTTACTGTTGGCGCATGGGAATTATTAGTGTGACACTGATTGGCAGCCAGTGTGAGGGATGATAACATTTAAAAGGAGGAAACAGTGAGCTGGACAATGGATGGGAAATTACAACAAAGCACCAGTGAAGACGACCTACCACCGAAAGGAAAGGGAACAAAAAAACTGTCAGTAGTCAGTATCACGAAAGCTACCTGTCTTCTTTTTCTTTTTATTGTCTTGTGTCGTGATAAGAGTGATAACACACATTATAGAAGCTACTGTGTACAAATATAAATACAGGTGTGCCTTGAGATTTTGGCTTTCCTGTTGGTGTGTCTTGGGCACAAAAAGTTTAAATCACTGAGGTAGAGGAGAGGATGGTGAATGCCGTGACATCCAGGCAAGATAGCTGCCTAGAAGTAGACCAGACCGTAGTAGACAATTGTTCAAGACCAACAAAAGTGGGTATTCTTTAAAGGTCGAGCCATTTCCAGCCATGTTTGTAGCAACCAAACTGGGTATTTTAAAGGTCCAGTGTGTAGGATTTAGGGGGAAATGGAATATAATATAATAAGTGTGTTTTCTTTTTTGTAAAGTCACCTGAAAACAAGAATTATTGTGTTTTTGTTACCTTAGAATGAGCTGTTTATATCTACATAGGGAGCGGGTCCTCTTTTTGGCAGATCACCATGTTTCTACAGTAGCCCAGAACGGCAAAACCAAACACTGGCTATAGTTAGGGGCATTCACATTTTTGCGTCAGCCACCATAGTTAGCAGTCCCTCTGCGACAAGAGCTTCAGAAAAACACCAATATTTTTGACATTAAACTGCGTTTTTGCCAGTTTAAATTGCTGGGTTTGTTTGTTGGAGACAAGAGACTTCTGTATAATAATAATATAATAATTTAGCTCCTGCTGAAATCCTCGGGAATATCAGAAAAAAGGTGAGCACATATTAGTCAGTGCTGGGCTAAAAGCCTGTTACGGACATGCCAAACAGCATAGGAGAAACACATGGAACTGCTTTATTCAGTGGTTTACCAGTTTAAATAATCTGGTCCATTTGTTCTGGGGAGGAAGAGACCTCTGTGGATAATTCGGCTCTAGGTAAAAACCTCCTGAACAATCACCAGTAAAGGAATCCTATTCAGGAAAAGTTTCAGCTGGCTGTAATCTGTCATCTTCACTGCTTCACAATGCATTAACCTCAGTGTTGTCACATCATAAAAATGAACATTGAAATGTAAAGAAACAAACATTTAACATGTCCACTACATATGGAAGGTGGAAATGTGACATATCTGTGGTTTGTAGATACATACAATACGGATTGGGTTGCCTCTCGCCCTCTCCATGACAGCCAGATGCAAAACATGGAGACCACAATCAATGTTTTGCTCTTGTATAGTTCTGTTCTTATTTTAGTTTTATACACCTCTTCTTTGGGTTTTTTTTTATATACCTCTATTTATCTGTACTTATTTCTGTCCTTGTTTTGCAACCAAATTTCCGCTCTGGGCATCAGTAAAAGCTTATCTCAAATTTTATGTTATGTCTCAGTGTTGTGTGGTATCTGGTGAGCCTGGGGACATTTTAGTAGATGACTTGGAGCCATTTAGCGTGAGTCATACACAGGATCGATGCATTGAAAGCAAATAAAGCTCAGGAACGTGACCACACAAAAAACATATTGTGTCAGACTAAATGATTCACTTAGAAACAAAAATAATGTGAGTACTTTGATGTCAAGTAGTTTACATGTACTTATAAACCGCTGCAGTCATTTACATATGACTACAATTATGAATCTCTTATGAGTGAAATTGTCCAGAGAGAATATTTTTATCGCTGCACAAATTGACAGCTGAACAGCAATAAAGCAATGACAAGCTATAATGACTGACTTTAATATGTACATATTTTCATCTGTTATAATGGCACTAAAGCTACAGCAGTGGTGTCGGCAGGGATGCAGGTTGGCATTCCCACCACATGGCTGCACCGTTTCTGTGTGAAACAGCACATTCAGGATTTCTGAGAGAAGATTTACAGAGGCTTGCAAATCCTTGGTAAACAAACAGTATAAATGTCCACCCTGACAAGTAATGTACTTTAATACAGTAGATTAAACTCTCAGGTTTCTTAAACAACTGAAAATCTATTAAATGAAATAGATCAGGCTGATAAACAAGCAGAATGATCACACTCTCCTGGCACGTTTTTCACTTGTTTTTTTCTGACAGAAAACCAAATTATATCATAAATTTTAATTCCTAATTAGCAAACTAATTACTTGTTAAAGTGGATATTTATTATGCAATAAATACAGCAACTATTTAGTTGTAAAGCTTATAAATCGACTTCAAAACGGAGAGCTGAATCAACACCTCTCTGACACCGTCTCAAAAACGTTACACTATAAGCTTCACAAAGGCAGTATTTATTGCAGGGCTACTGGACTGGATGGCATTATGTTATTATGATATATGTTCCTGTTAATTTGTCCATCCCCCTGCATCTTTAACATGCATGTCAGAAGAAGCAAGCTGGTGACAGGACGGCTCACGCTGACGACAGGCGAACAATAAACTCAGGTCGGTTCTAAGAGAACTCGCAGAACTGAAGACATTAACATACTCGAGACAGCGATGTGACTGAACGCGCTGCACTGACGATGCATCCTGTCTGTCAGCTCAGGTCAGTTAATGAGACTGGGGCTCTTTGGATTCCTCCGCTGCTGGTGAGCGTGAAACGAATGTGTGCGTTTGACTGTGTAAGCAACAGATAAAAAGTCTCAAAAAAGGTTTTATGGAGAACAAAGGCGAAAAAAAAAAGTGTGTGCACTGTAGGGTCACTTTAAAATACGTCAAACAACATTAAGTCTGACAAAACTACAACACAGAGAAAGACACAAAAAAAAAACATCTCTTGACCTTCATTTGGCAGCGACTCCCTTTGCTGTCCTCATAAAAGTGGCAGTGTCTTGCTCTTGATCCATAAGTGTACATACACATTCATTCACACACTCGCACACACACACACACACACACACTGCACATACATGATGCAGTACATAACATGCACATACACAGATATAAATACATACAGTTTTTCATTAAATGCACTTCTGTGTCCGCAGCTCTCCGCTTTGAAAATAGAAAGGTGCATAAATAAAACATTCCCATCGTTATCGAAAATGTCCATGCAAGACTGGCACCTATCAGTTCGCCGAGACTGGAGAAAGAATGAGGGCCGTGTGCCATCTGGCTGCATCGCTTTCCATCTCCCCGTTTCTTTCTTTAGTGTTGTGTTGTGTTGTTTCTCCTCTTTCTGGCAGTGTTCTGACAGTATATTTGTCTTTTGTTTTTGTCTCTCACAGGTGGGTGCTGTCCTGCGTATCGAACCTGTGGCTCTCTGAGATCCCAGCGCTGCACTTCCTGCCGCTACCCTGATTAGGTACCACAGAGAGGGGGTCTGGTCTTATCAGGTACCTACAGATGGGGCACAGGCGGGGGGGCAGGCAAATAGTCTCCTGTAATAGTTTTTTTTATAACTGCATTCAATTTACAGTTCTATCAATTACATCTGTCACTGTTTACTCACACAACATCGTGCAGCTCCAGCCTGGTGTCTGGAGAAGGGTTGATGAGGATATAAGACAGTCTGTTCCCTTGGTCTGTCATCCCATCTGATGCGGGAAGAAAAGAGGTGAGTGATGCAGGAAATAAAACAGGCGCAGGATATGCAAGAGGCTGTGCAACATCCGTACACACAGAAGAGAGGCTTTGTTACTGAGTCGCAAGACAGGAAGACAAATTTAGATAAAAATAAGCACAAGCGACAACAATAACAGACCTGGAAGAACTACCGAGGTCCTTTTCTTGAGTAAAAGTATCAATACAGCAATGTAAAAAACACTTGATTATTTTAAGAGCCCCGTGAAATGACAGCACAGCGAGCACTATTAGCAAAGTGCACTTAAAGCATCAAGAGCACTCACAATGCAAAAAAGTGAGTTACATGCGAGTTTATGACATTGTTAGATTTTTATTACTGATGTATTCATGCACATGTAGCATTTTGTATGTACTGCTGTGGAGGAGTCAGCAAGAAAACAGGTCAGTCAGGACCACTTTAGTAAAAAAAAACAAAAACAAAACATAACTTTATATCCATTTGCAATTTGATATTTGGTGGTAAGGCTCTGTTCTGGGACCTCTCTGCTCTTCCACGCGCATGCGAGGAAAGCCAAGGGCAGAGAGAGTACACTTCTGTCCTTCCACATGCATGGGGGGAAAGCCTGAGGCAGAAAGAGCAAACCTCCCTGCCCTTCCATGCGTCTACATGGAATCCTAAGGCCAGGAGAACAGCAGCAAAAAACACACAAGTGGGCTGCCTGAACTAATGCTTTGCTCAGTTTAAACCACCAAAAAAAGTCCCACATGAAAATCTATATTAGTTTAAGAGTAGGCTATATTAAAAAAAAATTCACTTTTGTACTTTGCCGTCAGACAGTAATGTCCAATGGGGAACTGAAGCCTCTTCAAAGCCACCAAAGTCTATTGACGAAAACAGCAATTTAGCATTGCTGAACGCAGGAGCTGCTAGTCTACTGCTTCCTCAATCTGTTAGTTTGTTTGTGTTGTTGTGTGATTTTGACGTCTAAAGGTTCAGTTTAAATTCACCAAAGTCACACAATAGCACAAACAAAATATCTGATTGAGGCAGCAGTAGACCAGCAGCTTCTGTGTACAGTGAGCCAAAATTACTGTTTTATTCAATGGAGTCTGGTGGCTTAGATAAGAGCGTAAATGGCTAACTGAAGCTGTTAACAGCTACCCCATTGGAACAAGCTGTCTGGCGGAAAGGATTTAATATACTCTACATATAGCATAAATCTGAGCTGTTAAAGACTAGGACTTTATTCTGTGGCTAAACCAGGTTTTGCTGCTGCTTCATCCACACAAGTACATTGCTTGGCTTCACTGTTGGCACTCCTTTCTCCTTCTCCAAATTTGGGCTGCACAGACAGACATCTATGTGTAATAACCTGACGACAGAGAAGTACCCCATACAATCCCACTTCAGAAAATCCGAACTATCCCTTTAAGTTTAGTTCCTGAGTAAATGTATTAAACCACAAGTAAAGCGCAGATCAGGAGCAAAATACTTTCACACATAAAGTATACATAGACTTACTGAATCCAGTAGGAGAAAGTCCCAAGTGTTTCATCCTCGTTCGCACCAGGGCGTTGAGTTCCTGCCGCTCAGAGCGCCTGAACAAGGTCAGCCTCTGCTGGTTGATCCTCTCTGCTGCACTGCCCGGGCCCCCCTTGGCCCCGCTTGAGCTCCGACCCCCCTTCCTGCTCAGCCGCCGTGCCCACTGCATGCTCTTCCTCCTGAGCAGCGGATGGTCTGAGGAGTGGGAGGAAGTGGAGATGGGCTCTGAGGAGGTGGAGTTACGGTGAGCACCGGTCCGGGACAGGAGGGGCTCTCTGGGTTCTCTGGTGTCCTCGTAATCCTCGACAGTGATGGAAACCTGGGACTGTGACACACAGACATAACCACATATTCAGACACTCACACACACAAACCTTTAATTTCCTTCCTAGCACAATGATTTTATTAAGTCAGTTCTTCACCAGTAACTGATTTCTCAGAATAAAGAGGAATTATTACTTTATCATTCTGTAAATAAATGATGAAGAAGATATGCTCTGTTGCAAATAATGAATAGTCCAGCATTCTGAACTTATCTCACCATTTTCTGCCTAGTTTTTATTTAAAAATTAATATCAGTTCCACTTTGGAAGAGATATCACTGCATTACGTCTAATATGTAGATTTCTTTCTGACTACGCAAGGTGGTTTTTTGTTACTTTTCTGTGTCTGTCTCACATGATGAATACACATGCCAAAACTAAGATCTGGCTGTCTCCATATCTGATGTTGTTTCTATAACTGTGAATCCAATAGTTGGAAAACACGTACAAACTGATTAAGTGTTTGAAAAGATCTATTTAAGTGAACCTTAAAGGTAAATGCTTCACTGTTTTGTACTGTACTCTGTCACAATGTTGTTGTAGTAAATAGAAGAAACAGTGACACTGCTGAAAATAAAAACAAAAGAGTGAGAGTTATTATAGTCGAGAGCTTTAAAAAAAAAAAAAAGGGTTTATGTCTAATATCTCATATAGGGAAGCCCATTTCTGCCAATATGAGGGAAAAAATCGATCATGTAAGTCATCATAATGAAGAACTCTTGATATAATGAGAAACTTTCTCAAAATTAAGCACCCTATTCTAAGCATCTGTAGTGCATGGTCTAAAGTGCATGGTGCAAGTGCATTAAGGATGTGTCTAATCAGTTGTGCAAGTTAAATGGTCTAAAATCTGGGCACAAAATAAGGCACAAGGGGCAAAAACGCTGTATTTAGTCCCTTAATTAATCAATAGTGTGTTATGCGCATGACATGATTTCAACCAATTAGAGTGTCATCTCCCATTTCTGATAAAAGCCAGATGCACCTGCACCTGCACACTGCTATTTATATGGCGGATTTGTCAAATTGGAGAGCAAGTAGTCTTCTGCTGACAGAAATGCTGTAAGAGCAGTAATGTCACAGCCGCAAATATCGCTGGACATTTAAGTAGCAAAACAGCTGCAGCGGACAGCGTCTCTGCTGCTCTGCTCTGTTCGCATTTTAAAGAATGTAATTAAGATTTATGCATTAATGACGTATTATTTTAACCGACCCATAATCCATACAGGTGTCTCTGTGTGTGTAACAAGCAGAGTGTCCACATGCTGTGAACCTGCCTATGTGGGTGCACCTTATCTGAATAATGAGCCCTTTAAATAGCAGGAAAATATGGGGCCGTTCTGACTTTAGACCAGGTTTATGTTGGCCAATCCCGCATCCGCTTTTTGCTGGCTGAAAATAGCAATCCGCAGACAGTGTTCCCGACTACACCTTATTTAAAGACTTAAACGCCCATGTGGGCACAGATGGGTGGCAGTACATTATAAATACTGTACACAACGTGGGCGCAGGCTGTGAAAATGACAGTTACATCAGTCTAAAACTAGCAATGACAGCTGTGCTGCGCTGTGTGCCACTTAATGTTGGGAAAGTTTCTATTTTTTTGCGATACTAAGTAATTATTTTGAGAAAGTTTCTCATTATTTAAAGATATTAAGTCATTATTTTAAGATAGTAAGTCATTTTTCTAAGATATTGTCATTATTATGAGATATTAAGTCAATATTCTAAGATATTAAGTCATTATCTTAAGATACAAGTCATTATATTGAAAAAGTTTATTATCATTTTAACGTATAAAGTCATTATATTGAAATAAATAAATCATTATATTGAGAAAGTTTTTCACATTGTCTTTCAGGCTTTTTTATTTCCTGTCACACAGAAATGGACTTCCATAATCTTTGGAACTTGGGAAATGAAAACCTTTCCCCCTGTTTAGATTTTTAGGGTTTAGGAATACCAAAACCACCAGTATTTTGTTTGTTCTTCCAACTTGTTTGTGCTGTAGGGTGTAGTGGACATTATAGCCTCTAGAGGGAGCTAGCAGGTGACTATAACTGGTGGCTTTTGGTCACTATACTAGTAACAGCAGCAGAGACCTCAGAGACTGGAAGCTTATGTGCCTCTGTCCGGTAGATGCCAATGGGAATGTCTCCAGTGGAGGAGCACAGTTTCTGGTAGAGCCTGCCGTAGGTGCGGATCCATAAATCATCCTCTGTGATTTTCATCTACAACACAAACAACACAGTAATCAGCACCAGAGGCACGTCACAGTCCAAACAGTCATTTCCAAGCTGTCTGTGTCCGGGTACTTACAGCACAAAGGAAACCTGAGCCAGGCATGGAGTCTAAACCCAGCAGCAGCCTGGTGATGGAGATCATGTAGTCCTTCACAAATGACTGGCAGAAGAACATAGCAGACAAGTCAACAGAAACAGATCATATTTGGCATATGTGCCACATTGAGGAGTGGGATTTTTGTCATTCAGTCAGAGTGAAGAGTTTGTGTTTGTGATACCTGGTAGAGGAGAGTGTCCAGCATGCTGACGCTGAACACTTTCCCTGCAGAGAAGGGCAGGCGGAACATAAACACCAGGTTGGACCCCTTCTCCCTTTCCTTCTACGGATAAAACACACACACACACACACACACACACACGCACACACACACACACACACACACACACACACACAGACTCATAAAACTTGTATATTTTCTTTTCTTTCGTACTTATTTACAGAGTCAAACATCCAGTCCAGCATGCACTGGGCCGAAGGCAAAATACACTCAGAGCTACAGAAGAGAAGACTTGCATGTCTTTGTAAAGTGGGATTAAACTAGAAAATCTCCCCAAAAAACACACACAGAAATGTACAATGCAAGGATAAGGCAAACACAGAAAAGGCTGGAATTCCCTCCTGCTGAGGCAACCCTGCTACACATTAACATTAACAATTATCTCATAATAATATTAATCCTAGATTGAAATCCATTTTCATATGCAGTGTCAAGCAGTGAGTAATTTACTTATTTGCTGATAAATGTTACTGATGCCTGAGGAGGAAATCCATTAGCTGCCACACAGCGAGCAACATTAACAATAGGAATTAAAAAGGCGATAATCACTTACAAATGCTCCCTGAAAAGCTTTACAGTGGATGTATTTCCACAATCAATGAGAACACAAAACAGTGCAAAACATTCTGCTGTGTTTGTTCTTGTCGTTTCATGAAGACCTCTGTGGAAAATGAGAGAGACATAAAGAGTGGGGGCTTGAAGGTATGAAGCTTTTACCTTTTCCAGTTTGGACAGAGCCAGAGAGTAGTGGTCTTTGACTTTGAACTGCATGAAGCGCATGTTGGCTGGATGGGTGAGCTCAGTGATGATGCTAAGAGCTGGGAACAGTCTGGAAGCATGAAGTACGGACACAGAGAGAGAATAATAGATTACAAAAAACACTTCAAGGTAGTGTGTGAGATTGCCGAGCAAGTTTGGGCGAAGCAGACCTGAAGAGGGTCTGGACATTGACGATTGTCTTTGCGTCAGCCATGTAGTCTTCCTCTGCGATCATGGAGCTCTCCTTGTCGACCACCACCATGGTGTCGGCAAAAGTCACTCCACATCGCAGCAAACTGTCCAGACTGTGGAGAGCGAGACAGTGAAGGACAAGTGGGGTGGGCAGGTGTGATGAGAAGGAGCAAGATCAGTGCTGAAGGGCAGTACGTATAAATCAAAGAGTAATCTGTCAAAAGCACAAGTATGAATATAGATTAGAGGGGAGGATACATGAGGAAATCAGCGTGGAGCTGTGCTCTGACTTACTTGTCGATGGAGCCCACTGTGTAGAACACCATGGGGAACCAACAAATTGCCTCCAGGAAGTCTGCTTCAGGTCTAAACCGATCAAAACACAAACAGACTTTAGATTCCCACCAGCCGTGAGATTTATATGTGCCATGATGAAGAGTGAACGTCCCTACGGAGACAGGCCCCCCTCACTCGGCCTGAGAAATACAACACAGCCAAACTGCCTGCAGAGAAAGCTGAAAATAACAGCACTACACTGGAGTGACTCAGCATTTTATTGCCTTTTTATTGGATTCCACTCTCATTTGGCTGACTGCGTTTGTGTATCAGCCACAATACACGACACAGGATTGTGGGGCGCATTGTCCTGAAAGTATTCAGCGTTTCACAAATCATGTTTACGGTGACCTTAAATAGCTCCGTTTTTCTCCTCAGCTGGTTATTTAAGGAGGAGCCCATTTTACCATCCTCTGCAACCTAGATTTGTAGCATAGCTGTTGTGCTCACAGCAACAATTTTAGGCAACACTAACCTAACCTATATTTCAGTTTGAAGCTGCGTTCACAAGCGTGGCCAGAGCATCACATCAAATAACATCCTTACATGCTCTCCAGCAGCAGCACGATGGGGTTGAGCTCCTTCCTGGGTCGATAGTAGGCCCGTAGAGGCACAATGAAGTTGTACAGGCCATTTCCTGCACTCTCTGCAGACACAATGATCAATTTGTTTTTGAAGCCGTAGGAGCGGGCATCCTCAAAAAGGGTGTGGTGGCACGCCTAGGAGAGAAGAAGAAGAGTGGCCATGGAGGATGACAGCAACGTGACTTGTAAAGTTAAACTAGAGAGTCATTTAAATGCCTTACCTTGTCCATACGCAGGCAGCAGAAAGGCATCTTTTCTTGGAGAAGGTGACACAGTGCAGGCGAGCTGCCAATGTACGGAGAGTTCAGCGGGTATCCCTTCACCCACCTGTAGCACAAACCCAGAGTTACCTCAGAACAAGTTCACACTTACACCCACCAACAGCATTGTCATGACTTACTCGCAGTGTCGACCCCACCAGTGGGCGCTCTCGTCTTTGTCACTGTCCTCCTTGCCCTCTTCTCCTCCCTCATCCTCGGACTGGTCTCCGAGCAGGTCGAAGGTGGGGTTGTTGACACCGTCCACCAGCTCCAGCACGGGGGCGATGCTGTGCCGCCTCTCCTCGCCTGACTCTCCCATGGCAGGCAGGGCCAGAGTGTTAGCGCCACTCATCTCCGTCCTGGAGCTGCTTCTGCTTCCTCGTCCGCTGCCCAGCACGGTGTTCCCTGGGTCCTGGCCTTCTGGGCTGCTGTCACTGGAGTCCTGCAGGTCGATGGCTACTGTGCCTGTAACATACACATACTGCAGTATAACCTCCTGAGTTCACTGTCAACAATAATAAATCCCAAATATTCTCAAATAAGACGATAATAAAGTCCCAATGTCCTTAAACAAGCTGATGATAAATTCCCAAAGACTTCAGATCTATCAACTGTCAGGAAAAGCCAATCTGTATAAGTAAGTGTTGAGACGAGATTTAAAGACATGAACAGAGTAAGCTGATCTGATACTCAGTGGGAGGCTGCTCCAAGGCCGAGGAGCAAGAACTGAAATGGCTTCATCACCCTTTGCCTTTAACCTGGACTCTGGAGCAGTTAAAAGACCCAGACTAGCAGACCTGAGGGGCCTGTTTGGACAGTACGGTGTGAGAAGCTCAGTTATATACTCCAATGCCAGATCATTGAGAGCCTTGTATGTGATTAACAGAACTTTAAAATGGATTCTAAAAGAGACTGGAAGCCAAAATAGGTGTGATGTGTGAGGATCGTTTTGTTTTGGTCAAAAGTCTCGCTGCAGAATTTTGAAAAATTTGAGGCTTGCGTACAGCTCGATTGCTTAGGCAGGTGAACAAAGCATTACATTAATCAAGGTGGGAGGATATAAGAGCATATATGACTTCTGCTCTGTTTCTGGAGTTTTCGTCCAGTGTGGAGGCATGTAAGAAAAAAAAGCTTTCTTCACAAATTCAATGTAACACGCAGTAATTGATACCCAAATTTCAGCTGGAGTTCAGTACTTGAGCAACTAGGTTGTTTTCCACCACTGATGATGTGCTCACAGATCCCTAATAACACATACTGTTAGAGCACTGTAAGGCACTAAGTTGTGCAGTTTCATTGTTGTCCACCAGGTGGTGTGTTTGTAAAAACCACAGCGTCTGACATTTCAGTTCATTTGGCAGTTGCTCTTATCAAGTGTGACTTATGATCAGATACATGTTACATCGTCGGGAAGGCTATGCATATTTTTAAATCACCCAGATAAATTTCAAATGTGAGAACTGCATAAATCTGACAGCTGTGACTGCGCTGCTGTCGAAGACAGTTTAATGACAGCTTTGCATGTTTGACCAACACAGAAACTGCAAACAGAAGGTCAGTGTGTAAATGTTACAGTCTTTGTGCTGTGCCCATCTGACTGACCCATGCTGGCGATGATACTGTGGACTGGCAGGCGGGTGAGTCCATGGTAGATTGTCTGGTGCACTCCCCTGGTATTTCCTCCCGTGCTGCCCCACAATGGCTCTCTGTGGCCCCTGACAAATGCTGAGTTCTCCTCTTTGGAGATATTGATGTAGAAGCATGTGTCAGAGGCCCCCATGATGTGGCAGGGACCAGGGTTCAGCAAGATGTTGGTGGTGTCCAATCGGCGTACTCCGATCAAACACACTCCATACCTGCAGCCGCAGAGACAAGGTCAGGTGTGTGTTGTCCAGGTTGGTGTGTGTTCTCATGTCTTGGCTTTTTCAAATGATGACTTACTTTTTGTGAGCATGAAAGGACGCAAAGGTAAAACTCTTGCCCTGGTATTCCCCAAAGAATTTACTTTCCTCCAGGCGGATGTGATGCACCTCATTGGCCGAGCAGCGCCTGTAGGTTCGGTGCCATTGGTCTGCAGAACATGCACCACCCTCCCTGTGACAGAAAGAGGATTGATTGGCCACGTGGGGAAAGATTGACCTTTAATACACGTAACACAAAGCATCAAGCTCAGCCACACCAGAAGATTTTCTTCTCAAGGTTGCAGAGGTAACATCTTACATCTCTGTCAGGGAGCCACTGATCAATACTTCAATCAGCACATGGACGTACACAAGGACACTTAGCTTGTCTTAACAATAGGTCCCAGATGTAGGCATTCATGCAGTTAAGTGGACAACATTTTTCTCTTGGGGATATGGCTTTGGACGCGGAGGCTAAAGAGGTGTGGAGCAAGGGTGTGGGGGCAGTGTGAATGTGGGTGGCCTGCGACAAAGGCTGCATTATATAAACAAGTGTTATAGTGAATTTGCAGTTTACAGGAACTAAGTGTACGGCAGGAGAGGAGGAGGACAAATCTTGTGACATTGTCACAGCCAATAAACCAAATGGCAAAGTCCAGATATAGACGCATACTTGTGAAACATGCTCAGACACAAGCTATAAAATACTGTTCCCTTAACATATAGGTACGTGTGTTTTAACATATCATCAAAGAGTTGGTCATTTTTTGTTTCTTGCCTATTCATAATTTTGTGTGAATACCCTATTTTTCATATTAGGTCTAAAAAATCTCAAGCATTTCATAGAGCCCTACAGTTACAGCATGAAATAATATTCAGGTCTATATTTACACACACAGTGGCAGCAGTATTTACATTGTTCTGAAATGCATTAAACAATGAAGAGAAGTTAATATTAACCGAGCCATGAAGTGCAGTGTTTCGTCAGTATGTAATTGTTTGTTTATGTCTTACATAGCTGTGTCTTATGTCCTTGTTGCTTACTCGGTAGCACATCTGTCCGTAATAAACAAAAATCATTTAAAATCGAGGACATGACCGCGAAGTATGAAACTGTATGCCTCGTGATATTTTTTATGTCTTGTTATTCTTTCGTATCATGTTAAGTTTTTCCACAAGGTAGGCTATATGAAGATGTCCGGCCACTGTAACATTGGTATTGCTTAGGGTTAGTTTGTTAATGCCAGACCATAGACATATACATACATAGATTATGATCAATGTGTAGTAGAAAATAAAGTTTTGTCTCTAGTTAATTGTAATCTCAATATTTAGATGTCCCCATATAATATAATTTAATGTGGAAATAACACTAGACAACTTTTCAACTAGCTAGCTAATGCTGTCTGCTTATTAACTCTTTGATCATAACAAAATATAGCAACTTTCACACGTACTCATTTTAGAAAGGACACACACAAAAAAACGTGTTCCTTGTTTATGCTATTAAAAAGATGATGGATCATAGATGTTTGTTTCTGGCTATCAGCTATCAGCCATAGCTAGCACACTAGCTACATTAGCTACATTGCTATTGTTAGCGATGTTGTTGTTCCCTGCCTGGATGCAGATGGGAATCAATCTAAACACACATTATAGGCTATACAGTATGCTAACATAATTACAAAGAATGCTTTTTCTTGCAGTGGCCTTTCTAAACTGACCAGTTATGAAAAGTTAATACACTTTGTTATGATAAACTGGTATTAATGGTTACTTTGTCCACAACTATTGATGGCAGCAGTATTACAACTATTAATCAAGGGCGATCATCCAAATCCATGCTTGACAAGTGTAAGTTTTTACAATTTTTATGCTCATGAATTATCTTATATCTTTCATATAAGCCGAACAACCACTCCTATACTGAGCATTGAGTAGCAGTGATTAGCCCAAATATTTGGATTCTAATTATCTGGAGACAATGTTTTTTTTAGTAGATGTAGAATATAAAAACGACTCCTTGCAATCGTTTGAGAAATTTGAACGTTATAGTACTTTTTACGTTTTACGTTTTATTTGGCGCTCACACCGACACCACTACCGTCCCTTTATGCCACCAGTTTGGCTCCACCCACAAAAAACATCTCTGTGTACAAACACAAAAAGGATCTATTTGATACCTTTCTTTCTATTTCATTTAATACCCATTATGTCATTGGAAATAATCAGTTGCGTAAAATGCCACTAAATGCCACCAGCGTGTAGTAAAACCATACTGACAAATGTTTTGGTGGCATATCACTAAGCCGAACTGCCAGCTCTGTCAAACATACCATACACAGCTTTAACCCACCACAGACTGTTTGGGATGAAGTAGTAGTGGGCCAATCACATGTCACATTAAATCGAAAAACGCTTCATTGACAGCAAGCAAAACCATGTAAATACTACTTGGGTTATTTTGGTCGATACCTTCAAGGTATTGAGTATCGATACCCAGCCCTACAAACTGTAGCTTTGAGATGACAGTCACATCAATACAAAGACGCAACCCAATGAAAACAAAGCAATAAACCCAAACATACTTATACTAGTACCAATTTAATGCCTGGTATTTTTCTGCTACCATGCCATGATGATAGAAAGGAGTGACTATGTATAAGACCTAGTGTTTAGAACAATTTGCCCAAACATTCTGGTGCTTTTTATAGTCACTCCTGTATTTTAAGAGAACAGACTAAAACTCAAACGCAAAAAATCCCCAAACATCTTCTAAATAAGAGACTTTCCCTCCTTGAACAGAATCTCCTGACAAAATCCCACTGTGCACTGTGTGCAAACTGTGGAAGTTCACAGAAGATTTGGGTAAATAGTGAGCACAAACGCAGCACAGTATTCCTGAGTGTGAATACAGATTAGATGAATCCTACCTGTTGAGGGCTTGAAAGGCTCCTACACGTTGCTTGAAGGCCTCTTGGGGCGCCGTTCTGAATAAAACAAAGTTGAGTGACAGTGAGGACACTAGAAGCAGCTCTCTTCTGTTCACTACTGTATATCTGACTGTCAAGACTGTACTGTGAACAATCAACTCCGAGGAGGGACAGGGAGAAAGAAGGGAAGTGAACTCACTGTCCTCTCGAGGAGTGGATCAACAGAGTGATGAGTGTCGAGGTACCAGGGCACACACAGTTTAAAGCCAGCATGGCGTACTTAAACTCTTCTTCACACACCACATGATCTGCAGACACAGGAAACAAGAAGGGCAAAGTGACCAAGGTCGGCAAAACACACACACGGACATTCTACTCCATAACAGTTTGAACTCTGAGCACTGCACTGCAGGAAAAGACTCTCCTGGTGTTTTACAGCGTGTTTGTGTGTGTGAGTGACAGAGAAAGTTGGTTTTATCCAGGTGTAACATAAAGGGGTCACAAATAATCTCACCTAAAGGAGATGCATACAACAATCAGCATATGATTCAGAGTCTTATTCAGATTGTCTGCACACAGCTCTCAACGTGGAGGTGGCTGAGCTGGTGCCAAGCAGCTAATGGTGCTAACAGTGCTAACAACAACAGTGCGGACAGAGCTAACAGTGTAAACCTGGGGGAGAACCTGAGGGTGAGCCCTACGGTTCCCGTAGGTCGGGATGGCGTTAACCGTGACAATTGCTGTATGAGCGAGGTGCAGCGTGGCGGTGTTGAGCTAGCCAGTGGGATATACACACACAGGGATTCACATGGACTAACATGCACGCCAGGTCGGCGTATATTATATACCCTTATATTTTATACCCGTCTTAATATATTTTAGCTTGTTGGTATTTTCTATTCTCTAGCTCTTTAATGGCATTTTTAGTTGTACTTTAATGTCTTTTTATAATGTGTTTCTTAGCACCTTGTCTCAGTGCTTTTGATGTTTTATGTAGAGCACTTGGAAATGCTGTTTTGCTGAAATGTGCTTTATAAATAAACTTGCCTTGCTTTGCTTTGCCTTGCATAGTGACATTTAGCCGTGCAGATTGCAGTTCTATGTGCTGAGGTTTAATTTATTTTGTAGCACTGAAAGAAAAGCTAATGTATTAATTTTGTGTTAATGATTTGGTCAATAAAATTGGAAACTCTGAAAAATTCCCATCATGTTTCCAGTGCCCAAGACGACGTCCCCCAAACAACAATTCAATATGATATAGTGAATTTCTACTGATGAATAACAGGTGAAAGACGCTGATTTCAATCACGTCTGTAACATTTGGCAGCTTTTGGCTTGCACACAGGTTGGGAGCTCCTAAAACTGGCATCATAAAGTCCCTTCCTAATGACGAAATATTCCCAAAAAAACACAATAAATCATTTCACTTATTAGACTGTGTTAATATGCCTGCAGCTTACCGCCAAAAGACACAAGTACACAAACATCATCAAATGTGTTTATTCTAGGATCCCCATTAGAAGCACATGAAAGTGCCTCTCCTCCTCTCGGTCACTATTTTACACTGGAAAATATGTCACTTGATGTTTGTCTAACACAAATAAGGCAAACAGACAGCCGTGTCAAAAATCCTCCATCATCCTCTTGCACCAGCTTCCTGTGTTACTCCCATGGGTTCACTCATAAGTCACCTCTCAGTTTTTTTAGGGGGGGTGATGTGAAGACCTAGCAACAAGCCAGATATCCAGTGTCAGCTTTCTTATTAAACCACCTTTCACTCACATCATCCAAGATTAAATGCAGCCCTGCCTGCGAGCCAACCAAACCAAACTGAACAAACACAGATGACACTCCTTTCGTTTACCTGTTGCCACACAGCATCCTCTCTGAAAGGAAAAACCAATAGAGCGATTAATGTTTATAGTAAGCCAATCAGTGCATCGGGCACAGGGAGCATCCATTTCCCCTGCTGTGTAATTCTTGATTGCATTACGTTCAGTGATGAGCACACAGGCATATTAGGGCTGCCTTGTTTACTAACAATGACAAGCTAGGTCCTAAAAGCACAATATGTGCTCCTTATTAGGAAATAATTGGTGACGAACATCAGAGCCTGACATGAAGCATCAGACTCAATCAGCTGCCGGTCTGAGTAAGAGAAGCGTCAGCTGCTGTAAATGCAGTTTTTAATAAATTAGTCTGTGTGTGTGTGTGCCTGAAGCTGAGTAGGTGAAATACACAATTAAAACAGTTGATTGTTGCACAACTGTTGAAGTAGCAATGTTCTTTTCCCTCTGAACGGTACATCATAATGCAGATCACACGCTAACACACTGGGTGGCCTCTCGCTGTTCAGCCTGTGAATTTGTTTCAAAGTGGAAGCTTTATAGAGCCATGGGCATCTGAAAGCCTGCAGAGGAAAACATAAATGTTGCACACATTCCACTGTCTCTGTCTGTGCCTTACACACCAACACACACACCCATAGGGAACTATAACTATAGTATTGCTACAGTTTATTTGTATGCCAAAATTTAGCTTAGCATTACTTAGCTCCTTACCAACAAGCTATGCCAAAATGGTACCAATGAATGCTTTGGGTTGTCCAGCTTAGCAAGATACCACGACCTTCGCACAAGTTCCCCCCTGGGATTGTCACTGCTCTCAATCATCATTAGAAGTGTGTGGCTGTGTAGCCAATATCAGCTGATACCGATGACGTGCCGACATTATTGTGCATCCCTGGTTTCTAGTGTATTTTTCACCAGCTGTGGTGTAACTATAGTCTTTTTCTGTCATGCTATTTCATTAGCTATAGTAGGTCTATAGTATTTTAATAGTAACACTGTGTATCTACATGTTTTTATTATTTAACAGTATAGTATATAGTGTGTCTGTAGTTGTTTATCAAGCACACTATAAAACACTTTTTTTAGTATGATGTTACAGCAAATGTATAGTATTGTTATAGTGCTCTCTCTGCTTTTTCTATAGTAAATATTTAAGGTAATATTACAATATTGCCTAACTTCTCTAAACTAAATTGTTTAGCCTTCTCAGCCTGGGTTCAGTCGTAATCAAGCAGCAACCTCTGGTGCTGAAAAATGAAGCCATGGCAGAAGTGCAAAAAACTGCAGTTCCTTGAATGGCCAACTTGAGAGTAGCTCCAGAAGTGAGTCAGTCCCTAGAACCTTCCTCTAGTTTCCGAAAAACCATAAAAATACTACCACAAGCTCTATAGCCATACAATATACACACTATAGTATAACTGTAATTTCACTATAACATCACCATAGTCAACTCAATAGTATTAGTATGTTAATTTTCTATAGTGGGTTCCATACAAATATAGAGTTGCTATAGTAATACTGATCATTTCTGTGGCATTTCTACATTAAGTCTTAGAAGTAATACTATAGTGTGTTTTTGTAAGGGCATCTCTGACTCCTAAAGTAGTCACACACCAAATTGAGTCATTTTATCCAATATCCAATGTCCTTCTTGCACCTCTCTTCACCACAGTGATCCCTTCACTTCCCATCTTCTTCTCTGCCTGTTGTTCACCGCAGCTCTCCGTCCTGCCCTCTATCCTTCAGGTGCCTGGACCCAGACCAGGAGAGAAACCAATTACAGACCTCGGCACACTGAGCACGCACACACACACACACACACACTCACACACTCTCTCTCTCTCTTTCTGCCACCCTCACTTAGAAGATCAGGGTCTTTGTACCCATCTCTTCAGCCTGTTTTCTATCACAGGCTGGTATTAAAGGTGTGTGTGCAGATACGTGTGTGTGTATTTGTGTGCAGATGTGGCTATTTGCACCCTGTGCAGGAGCGCAATTACATCCTGACCACAGGTCCACCGGTTGTGCTAATTAAATCAGTAGGCTGTTATTGTTGTTATGAGTGAGCTGCTTTCCACACCGTGCCGCTACAATGAGCCAAGCTCAGGAGGGCGACTGGCTATTGTTGTTCAAAACACAAACTAGGGAGATAATCAATCGACACTCTACACCCAATTCAGTGCGGTTACTCAGACGCCTCAGGGTTTCCTGCTCTGCTGCAGCATCATACCGACAGATCTTTTCTAATGAATGCTGAGCTGTTATTAAGCTATTCCTGCGAATCAAATTAAATCTTATATCTCTTGCTCATTAATGCCTCCCACACGACCACTTAGTGGGTCTATTCCAAGTGGTGTCAAAACATGGCATCTGTACTTACAGTAATGTCCATGTGACTGCATAGCCCACTGATTTGGCCCCTGAGTCTATCTATGGTTGCTTCAGGTACATTATAGTCAGTAGATTATAAACATTGTACTTTTAAAGGTATACTTACTATTTTCTAAAGGTATAATATTTTTCTTAATAAATGTATAGATACAGACAAAAGTAATTCTCTCAATCATCACTTTTAACCCACCAGAAGTGTGTGGAGGTGCACTTATCTGCAGCGACCCTGCTTTCTGTTTGTTATTTCATTTCCTTCTTATTTTGCTATGTTCAGGTATTTGTGGGCACAGTGCACTGATGACGTCAGGATCTCATAAAAAGGTAGACACCTGTTGCCAGACTGTAAGCAGCACACATCCAAAAGGGAGCTACGAAAGTGATGGACACAGCACCGTAAAAAAAAAATAAAATATATATATACATATATACTGTATATAGTATATACGTAGCTTTTGCTTTCACAAGCACGGAAGAAAAGGATGAGGATAAAGAGTGACGCAGCGTTGGCCTGTTCTCTGTTGGACAGGTAAGTGCCAGTGGTTAGTTTAGTTATCTTGTTAAAGTATCTGCTTTTCCGTTACAACAAATATAACATTCCTACAATAGTAGCTTGCAGTGTACATACAACATGAATGTATAAAGAGAACTGGACATACTGATTGTCGAACCTCGGATTCAGGGGGAGCAATGTGGATTTCGTCCTGGCTGTGGAACAGTGGACCAGCTCTTTACCCTTGCAAGGCTGGGCTTTCGTGGGGATTGTGACATTCAAAAGAATGTATCCACTGATTTACAAATGTCTCTTCCCCAATTTGAGTCTATGGGAAAAAGTCTTTTGGGGCCCAACATCATCACAAGACAGAACTGGAAATTGTAGTTACAAGATTTGGCCACTATGTCAAATTGTCCAGGCCCCCAGGACGTGCTGGGCTTTATAGCCAATATTCTTAGTAGCCAAACAGTGCAATTACATCTGCCACTTTAAGCCCTTTGGCCCCCAAAAGACTATTTCCTATAAACGTACCTGACAAAAGAGGCGTAAGAGCAAAGGCAACCACCGGAGTAATTCTGGCTTCATGTGCCATTGAGCAACTTTCATGGGAATGAGTGGGGCCCCTTCTCCAACACTTAATTCACTTCTTCTAATACATCCATGAAACTGGCTTTAAAATCCAGCACACTTCCTGGCGGCTGATGTACATGTAGTGTGGGGAGGTGGGGCCAACTCTGAAGGGGCACTTTACTTTTCACCAATAGTCCTGCAGGGAATTTATTATTCAGCACTTGAGTGGCTGCTGTGTTTACAAATGCACGACTGTTGGATATTTCAAGAGAATTAATGCATTTTAAAATGAACGAGGGGGATGTTTGAATAATATCCAACACTATGTCAATGCAAGATAACACATCAAAGCGATTAACATACATGTTACAGATGTCAGACTCCCAGCACAGGAGTGGGAGTTCCATCCAGCAGAGCCAACTGACAATCATACAATATCGAAAGGGTGTTATCATGAAAGGACATGAATTCATCTTTCTACCAGCCTGCCCGACTAATAACAAAGGCCTCACTCTGACTGTGAGGTGTTTAAACAGCGCTGCAGGGGCAAAGTAGGCTCGCCTGCGGGGTGAGCTCATGTGCCAGGTTAGCACAACAGCAGAACTCATCAAAAGAAGGGGATTTTCTTTGCCAAGGTAGCGAAGTAAAACGTTAATCATTGACAGAGACAGCTGGGATGAGGGCGGCAAGCTAGAAATTGAGTTTGACGTTCTTCAGAGCTGTAGGCAGAGAGATGTGTGAGAGAGAGGAAAAGGGTGAGAGAGAGTTTGGTTCCTCTTCTTTCACTCAGCAGATGATTGACTGGCATCTTCTGTAGTGCAGGAGAAGAAGGGACGCTCTCCAAAAGGCAATGTAAAAACTCGCAGAAAACCCTCAGAGGGCTTACAGCCAAGACGAGGCAATCTGTCCAGCACTTCTTCAGAGCTGGGAGGAAGGAGAGCTGTGCTGCTGCGAAGCCACACTGATAGAAAAGACAATTTCCAGGCTTACAAATCAACCTGACAAGCTCAGGTGGAAAATGGGACCTGACAAATTGAAGTGCAAACCGAACACCACAGTTTCCGATGTCATTGCATTGCAACCCTGCAGTAACCAAATAAAAATGTTTACCTAATCACCAATCTGTTACAGCACACAACTCTAGTCCCAATCTGAACAAAATCACCTGTCAAATTGGGCCTGGAAGATTTTTTCTGTAACATGGTAACAAGAACGGACATATCTTGCGCTGACACCTCGAGTCACTGTCGGTGTGATTTCACACTCCTTTGCTCACCTGCAAATTTGACATGGAACTTGTTCTCCGGCTTAAGAATCTGGACGTACAGGGGGCAATTTGGAGCGAAGTCTTTCACTGCCCAGGCTCGGAGGATAGTCTGATGATCCTGAGAAAATTGGAGACGGGCGGAAGTGAGATGGATGAAGAGTCAAAGAGAGAGAAAGAGAGGTAACCCATCATTAGCAGCATCAGACTGTAGCTCCTCTCTGATAATCCTCTTAAACCGCTGACTGCACGGAGCAACCGAGTGGCCCTCGCAACATTTCAGAGTAATGCAATTCTGACATCTTTCAACAAAGAAGTATTCAAGGCTGGGCAGAGCACTCTGCGAGGCAATGAAGAGTAAACTGAGTACAACTGGCCATGAGATAGCTGTTGAAAATTTAGTCAAGGGAAATACAAGAGTTTAAAGCCCTGCGGCACCATTGAGGAGTCATTGAGGTTGCTTTGAGTTAAAAACCCAGCTTGCTAACTTCAGTGCTGGAATGTAACTATGCATATTGACTCACTGTTGATGTACTTTTACGTTACTTAAGTATTTTAATCTCCTGCCACTTTCTACTCCACTACACTTCAGATGGAAATATTGTACTTTAACTCCTCTCTGATTATTTGATAACTTTAGTGGTATGCGGTGTTTGTAATTTAACCTAAGTGAAGGACCTGTGTACTCCCTCCATCATGGGCTAACATGCTCACAGCAACAACACCAACTATGCTTACCATATTCACATTAGATAGTCAGCAGTGAATATAAAGTTTGCAGGTATCTGAGCAAATTAAATTACTGATTTAATCGTTGATGATGGTACCAGACACAAAGTTAAGGGATCACAGAAGTAATACTAACTCAGCTGTCAGATCATTCAGTGTGAAAACCAGGGTGTTGATTAGACAGTGTTATCGAGTCACTATCACGGCATGCAGCGCCGTATAGCCCCCATATAGAGTTCTTCTGTTTTACACGTGCCTGTAAATTATTTTCCATGTTAAGCCTGTGTCTCTTTTACTCACAGCTTCAGTCATTTTTTACTGTGCCATTAATGTTTTGGTGGAAAAATATAAAAATCATCAACCATAAAACAACAAGCACATCACTTCAGCCAAGGCAGTGATCTAAATCTAAATCTCCTGCTTTAATACATTTTTTTATGAAGCAAGTTCACTCCGGAAAAAAATATATTAAAAGCAAATTACAAGACATTTTCATTTGTTTTTAGAAAAACTATAATTTAAGAAATATTATCAGGCGAGCAGTCTTAAAGCTTCGGCTGGTAACTTTAATGAAAATGACTTTGCCTCATCTTTGCTTAAAGGGATAGTGCACCCAAAAATGAAAATTCACCCATTATCTACTCACCCATATGCCGATGGAGGCTGATTGAGTCCTCACAACACTTCCAGAGATCCAAGGGGAGAGCGGGTAGCAACACAACTCCACCTAATGAAGGCTCACGGCGCCCTAGATTCAATCATCCAAAAGCACATAATTGACCAGCGAAAGCACGTGAACGCACATGAACGCGGTGCCCATGTCTCACGGTCTCACGCAAGCGCGCACACATGAGTGCGGTGCGCAGTGAGGCAGTTAGAGCTACAGGCTACAATGAGGCTTAAAACAGAGTTCAAATGATGTTTTTACAAACAACTTTTTATGTCGGGGCTTCAGGACACTTGGATCACTACGGACGAGCAGTATGGAGATATTTTGTGGTTTCAATTATGTGTTTTTGGACATTTGAATCTAGGGCACCATCAGCCTCCATTAGGTGGAGTTGTGTTGCTACCTCCTCTCCCCTGGGATCTCCGCAAGTGTTGTGAGGACTCTGAAACTTCACCTGAGCCTCCCTTGGCAAATAGGTGAGTAGATAATGGCTGAATTTTCATTTTTGGTGCACTATCCCTTTAAACTGTCATTATAATCTGATAGAAGTACACGCATGAGTTATACACTTTATAAATATTTCAACTTTATACATGTTATGAGTTTGTTTGTCTGTTCACACATAATGTTTTTTGTCCTTGTCATACACACCTTATATTTTCAGTTTCTGCCACTTTTTCACTATATGTAACAATTCTTATTTTATTTCACTGTTGTTTTCTTTCCATTAATTTGACATTGAGCCTTTGTTCTTGTTACTAAATATGTTAATTATTTAAAGTATACATTTATGTCATTTTCATTTGCAATTTCTCTCAATGTGATTTTTTGTCTAGTGGGGCTACACCAGTATATCATATGACCTGCGTCACATGACCCTCGCATGAGCTCTTAAATTGCAAACCTGTTTCTGATGCATTTTACACCCTGATGAAGACTCTCTAGTCAAAATAACTTGGTTTATCTATGTATTAGTAAAGGATTTTTAACTACAGCCAGATTGCCTCAGATGCATTTTTGGATTGGCTGCCATTACTAAGGACTTCTACACTGAGTGAGCTGGCCAGTCGTTGAACAATATAATGTTTCTGAAAACATTTGAAGTGAGAAATACATACAGAATCTAGATTCATATTTGATCAGTGCTCCCTAGTTTGACAGTTTGACTACAGTTCATCTCATTGGTTGTTTTCATTCACGCATGGTAAGGCCATTAGAAGTCAAGGCAATGGAGAAGGCAAAGGGGTTTGATTATCTTTCACAGATTATCTCTCTCATTTAGTGCAGAAAGTTAAGTTGTTTTTCATAAAAGTTACCAACTACAGCTTTAATAACACAGATGTTTTTTTTAGTGTGAAGAGTCATGGCGATACAGGGAAGCAGTGAGGAACGTACAGCAGCAATGCGGTCCACTTCAAACCGGTTACTGAGGATAAAGCAGGCCTCAGCATCGTCCATCCTGCAGGCAGTTAGTAGAGCACATGGCCATGGGAGCCAGAGAGAGAGATAAATAGAGAAAGAGACAGAGAGAAAGAGAATCGGGGGAGCGGTGAGGAGAGAAGACATTGGAAGGAGGGTGTTGTCATGTTATTGAGGGAGAGGACAAAAGAGAAAAAAGCAGGACAATAGAACAACCAATGTGTCTTTCAAGCCCACGCTATTTATGGTTGAGATACTAGGAGGCGAGGAGACAGGGAGATTAAAAAAAAAAAAACAAATACAGGCTTTCGCTCCTTTTCTTTCCATGTGACAAAGCCAGTCTAAGGTGCTGCATTATCAGAAGCCAGGGGGTAAACAACAAGCAATAAGACTCAAACTGTAATTACTGCTGTTACTTCAAGGCTCTAGGTGCATTAATTGTGAACTCAAGCTCCTGCACAAGGCCTTTCGTTTCAAGGTGTCTTAACTTGGGTTTGTTCTGGACTTAATCGTTGCTGAATTACTTTGTGATAATAACGCTTAGACTTTTAAAGGCCTGGGATAGAGGGCAGAGTGTTCTGTGTGTGGACTCAGTGGTTAAATAACATGTATTTTTGCAATATCATTGGTAATGGCATCTTGTAAACACATGGTGTTGGGCACATGTAAGGGTGCATGACACAGATACATATCAGGCAATCAATATAAAGCTAAATAACTATAAAATCAAATTGTTTTAAGGTCACAGTGACTCACTTGGCCCTCATCAGGTCCTGGTCTTTGAGGGCAGAACCCTGCAGGTAGATGACTCTCTGGGCCCACAGAGGGACGTGTAGGACCCTCCTAACCTGGACATCCATCTCTGCTGGGCAAAGGATCACCACATAGTAGTCCTACACACACAAGCGGGAGACAGTCACAGGTTTTCATTTATTTTTGTTTCATTGCAAATCTCTTCAGAGAAAGGGTGTCAAGTAATAAGAGCCTGAGGGGAGATACTACAGAGGGGACGCTTGAGAGAGCACTGCAGAAGATAGCAAAGAGAAAAAAGATAAGTCCATTCTCACTGGAAGTTTTAACATTATACTTTTTGAAATTGTACACTGGGCCATTATTCACTTTCAAACTAATTGTGATGTCACAAAATCCTGATTTAATTACCACATCTTTAAAGGGCAGTTCACTCCAAAATCAAAAACACATAATTTTCCTCTTACCTGTAGTGCTATTTATCAAATGGATTGTTTTGGTGTGAGTTGCCATGTGTTGGAGATATTGGCAGCTTGTGGTGCTCAAAGCACCAAGTAAATAAATAAATAAAAATCATGACCCAGTTACTCAAGTGAATCCACAGACCTTGTTGTGAGCAGTTTCATGCAGGAACTATTTTCTCTCTCCTGAGCTACACCTGCCAACCGTATCCCAGTGCAGAAGGAAGTGTGCATCTACTGCTATCCATAGATGTTATGAAATAATAGAGGAAGCTACCGTGTTGTCAACCATTGGATTGTGGACTCCCGTTTTGAAATGGAAATTGACTGGCTTCTGGAGCCAGCCTCAAGTGGTCGTTCAAGGAACTGCAGTTTTTGGCATTTCAGTGTTGGCTTCATTTTTCAGCCCCAGAAATTACCACTTGCTGCTAGCTCACCTAGCACCACTGAGCTAGCTAATGCTACAGCTCAGCCGAGGAGGACGCCATTAATGTTTGCATCCGGCATTGTCAAGAGCACGATCCTCTCGTCCATGAGTAGATGCACACTTCCTTCTGCACAGTGGTACAGTTGGTAGGTGTAGTTTGGTAGAGAGAGAGAGAATACTGTAGTTCCTACATGAAACTGCTCAAGGTCTGTGGATTATCTTGAGTAACCAGGCCATGATTTCTGGAAAGATACATTGCTGTTGAGTTTTTCCAAAGTTTTTTTAATACTTTGAGCACCACAAGCCGAGTGCCATCAAGTTCCATTACATGAGAGAAAAGGCAGAAATCTCTACAGCCGATATCTCTCACATCAAAACAATCTGGACTGATTAATGACACTACAGTTTAGAGGAAAAATGAACTGTCCCTTTAAACTGAGATTAATATAAAAACAGTTTATTGCTGTCAAACTCCGCACATTCATCATTGTGCACAGTGAAGGTCAAACACCCGAGTAAGGTAACAATATGCGAAACACATTTTTGAGTGGAGGGGGACTTAAACGATTACCTCAACATGATTCACACCCCAGCCCCAGACACTAGTCCTTTCAAGTGATGAGGGCCAAATCATAACTCTTATTGAACAAAGAGATATGCACTCATGGATGCACCCTAAAGCAAACACACACATCTGCTCCGACATGAATAAGACAGCAGTATGAGACTTGCTACTGCTGAATTAATCCTCTGCTTTAACCTCAGCTGTTCGGGCTCCTGAAGAGGATTAAAGACAACAAACACACACAAACACAAGTCCCCCCACACCAACATGCTCTTTTAACTTAAAACCATTTGGAGAGACCTGTAATCGCGGGTGAGCGAAGAACTCGTTTAGGAAGTCCATGAGGAGGTCGATCTTGAGGCAGCTGACACACAGCACCACGTGTTTCTCCGTCTGTGCCCTGTAGCGGCTGTAGTTCCCCCCGGACTTCTGTCGCTCCATCCACAGAAAGGCCAGCTGCTCGAACTACATTCAGGGTGACATCCATCACATTCAACAGATGGAAACTGGATTAAGTTAGCTGGAATACAGGGAGGAGCCAGGTGGCATCAGAACAGAAAACAATGCTTTGTACTGAGTGGTGTTTCCGACTGATTAGGGAGAGTGTTTGGGGGGAGTTAAGGAAAGTGGACATTTGGTTCAGGATGGTGACTGAATGGAACATGATAGCAGGCTGTAATAGAGGAAGGCAGGTCATGGAAATAACAGTAAGCCTGCGCAAATTGCACAGATTTTTGTGTGTGTGGGGCTGGGTGGGTCAACGGATGCTGAGATTTTATAGATGAAGAGATGCAAGAAAGATGCTGATTAGAAAACAGACAAAAGAGCTTCTGATTAGGCAACAGAGTAAGACTGATACCACTCTCCTGTCTGTATAGTATGAAGTCACACCCAGCAGCTGGTTAGCTTATCTTAGCTTAGCAAAAAGACTGGAAAGATGGGTGTATGTGTTTTATTGTGAATTAAGCTGTAACCAAAAAAAAAGGAGCTTAATTATTTTATGTGGATCGAAAGTGTTGACATTGTGGATGATTGTTTGCTTTCTGATACAAGAAAACTGTACTGTCATGTTTATTTTTGAAGAAGATATCTGCGTCTTTAGGTAAAGAGGTCGACCAGTTTGGATTAACATACGGATCTCCGAGGGCACCTGTCTCCTGAATGGTTGGTCATTCTGGTTAATCTAACTACGCTCTAATGCTTGACGCATCCCTAAGGGTTGCCACGTGGCCAAAGTGACGTCACATCATCAAACACACCTCTTAGCGGGGGTGCCAAGCTGCAGGGTATTGCCTGTCAGTGGACATGTAACATTTTTTAACTATGCAGACGTAGCTGAGCGGAGAAAATGGAGAACTTTAAGGAGCTTCTGGCGGCATAAGTGAGGCAGTATAGACATCTGTCAGGCTGTTCTCATGCACTGTTTGTATGTTTTACTATAGCCCCATTTCCAGTGAGCAGTCCAGTACGGTTCAGTTCAGTTCGGTACTCTGTTTTTCCGTTTCCAATGTGAAAAGTTGTGGATGGTACCAATGGAACTGCTCCGTACTGTCCCCATTTTTGGTCACCTTTCTGTTGGGGTACCGAATACACAGATCTGGTACTAAAAGGTGGAGCCGTGAACACTGCAGTGCATTGACTGGTCAATAGCGGATGGTCACTGGTGCTGTTTGCGGTGGATACGCTAGGGTCTAGGTACCATGTCTGAGGGGTTACTTTTGGTTCCATACTGACAGTATTCGCACGTCCTACCTTATCATGATCCAAAATTCACGTATAACTATATAAATAGTTATATATATATAAATATTTGGAGAGGCTGCGATTAGGTGACCAATGCAAAATATGGGAGTTAAGAAGTACACAATCCCCATTGTAGTGGTGGTGACCAGTGTTCGGAACTGTGTGAACTTTGAGTTACTTTCAGGTACACTGTCACCATGTTTCTTTTCTTTAACCTAACCTACATAACTTTACGTTAAGTGCGCAACATCATTTGAGGAGTGTTACTTTGTTAGATGACACACAAGCCCTTGGATGAGGATGTGTTGCATCTGTAAGAAACTAACATGGTGTGAAGACATCCAAAAGTATATTTCAAGAGCATTTCTGTCATACATTGGTCTTTCAAGTTTGTCGTACTCCCCCTCGCCTTGCCTCCATTAATTCAGTGGCTGTACAGATCGTCTCCTGCTTTCTTCCTGGGTGGCCATTTTGTAAACAATAAAATTGTTCTATTCTCCTGTGACAATATGCTGTAGACGTGAGTTTTACACAGTCCCTTACAGTTTGGGAGAATATTGGTTTGCTGCAAAGAGAAACCCACGAGGGGTATAAAAGATCCAAACGTTTCCGTGACACAATTCTGCACCAGCTTATGTTCTTATGTCTGTGCAGAAAGCATGACTGCAGATTGAAACTCTCTCATATAGGTTGACATGTAGAAAAAAAATGTTCAAATCGTAAAGGGTGAGGTCAGAAAAAGTGATTGCTGTCTGGCAAATGCCTTGTTGCCTACATAAATTGACGTTTTTGTCCATCTGATCTTATTTCTTTGTCATTGTTTGTTGGCAAAAATGGCACAAAAAATCAGCTTTTAGTTTTCTATTAGGCCCTATGCAACTGTAACTAAACTGTACGACTGACCTGCCATTTTGAGGTGAATGGGAAAAAATGCTAAGTGATCTTGCTACATTAACCAATACTGTGTTAATCATATAGTATATTCTGAAAGACAAGCCGAGGGCTGGTGTAAAACAATCTGAACGCCACATTTGGACTTTGGACATGACCATATTAAACATCTGCCAGCTGTAATGAAGGTCTAAACATCCACCTCTGACACGATGACAGAATTCAATACACCGAGTTCATTTGTGTAGTTTTTCTCTGGGAAGTCATCATTTTACCCCGAATAATTCTCCTTGCTTCTGAGCTGAGACAATGTCAGCTCGTTAAAGGTGGAAAACACCGTCGAGGCCACACACATCTATATGACAACAGTGTTTTATTTAGCCATCATTTGTGTACAGCCAGCTCTCGGTGGCACCGACTGTGGCAGATTTGCGATGTTAACAATCAAGCTTCTCTATTAGAGCATCATGATTTGTTTCAGAGAACGTCTCCAAGCTGGTGAAACTAAATTAGAAACAGGAGAAATGACCCTAAACGGTTGGCTTTTCATCTTATTTTCAAATCAATATCCTTTTAAGCCTAAAAGAAATGACAAAACGACATATCAAGAGGTACATTTCCTGTGGTGTGTTTTGGACAGGTACAGGAAAACTAACAGAGGCAGCAATAAGATAAAGACAGTAGCTGAATCCTGATGTGCTCTGAGGCTCCCCTGTGCAGCCTGGAGACCAGTCATGGCAGGACTCAGAGTCAGACACACACACACACACACACAGGGTGGGGGTTGGGGTTTGGGCTTCGGGGGGGTTTAAATGTCAAGGGGTATTTATGGATGAAAGACGGGGAGAGGGAGTGGGGAGGATGGCATGGCATGGCATCCATGTTGGTGATGCACAGATTGCCATTCCTACGGTGGGCTTGCGCAAGTTAAGCAAAAGTATCTTGATGCTCTTTTGTTTTGTGAAGGTTTTTTTTTACCACCCGGTGATGGGAAAAACAAAAACAGTGAAAGCGTGTTCAGTAGCCATAATGCATGCGTAGGACGCAGCCCTACACCTACTGCTTATGTGACACGACTAAAAAAAGACGAGCTATCAAAGACGTGTAGCATCATCACAGAAGAAATCCAATTTGCAGCAAAACGAGAATGTCAGTAAACCAAATCATTTGTGAATTTGTTTATCAGCAGTGTTCAGTGTGATTTCCTGCCTAGAGAGGCCCTCCTCTGACTGCTGGCACACACACACACACACACACACAGAAAATTCATCCCATTAGCACTTTCACATCTTCTGGGAAACACACAGCAGGTACAGTAGCTACCTCAGGGATAAAGATTTACACATATATGAGTAACGAAAAACCATTTGGCTACAGTGCACCTGTTTGTCAAGGTGTTTTCATCAGTTTCTGCGCAAACAGTGTGCAAATGCTTCCTGTAGTTTTCTGTCATGAAGTTCCCTCTGCGGAGTAGCTAAATGACAGGAGAGGGATTTGGGGAATAGAGCGAGTAAGGAAGACACTTCTTGCTGTTCTCCGAGTAAAAATAGTGTTGTAAATCTACGTAGGATGCAATGAGTCATGTTGTGCAAAGGGGGGAACAAGACTCATTGCTCTTAACAGAGAAAACTTCACTGCAACGAGCTCACCAGAGGAAACAAATTGGCTTTCGTGGAATCGCAAACCCTTCCCATCTGTTACTTTTACCAACGATTTTGAGATTTTTCCGATCACTTTGAAGGCACATCTGTGCTTAGTTTGTGTGAGATTTTTTTCTACGTCACCTGGAGGTAAGCCTGGCAGAGCCCTGTTCGCTGCTCCCAAAGTTAAATTGAAAAATAAAATATGAGACGGGCGAGATGGGTTTTTGCCTCCAGGCCTCTCAACTCATCGAATCAGTAAGGGTTTTAAAACTCGCCTTCAAAGCTTTCTGTTATCAAGTCATATCTTGTCTATTGCGTTGCAATACATTCAGACTTCACAACCAATCACAACTCTGTTTTAAATTCATTGTCTGTCATTGTATTCATGGGTGGATTATGAGAGAAGAGGTCATTGGGCACAGAAGCAAGACACAAAAACTTTTTGCTGTTGTTGTTTTGCATGTCTTTGTAGTCGTTATTCATCTTCTTGTGCTTTGGTGTGTTTGTGTCTCCCTGTGGTAGTTTTACATCTCTTTAGTGTCCTTTGTGTCTCTTTGATGTAATATTGTGTCCTTTATTAATCGTTTTGTGACTCACTGTTGTTGTTTTTCCCTTTTTACAGTTATTTTGTCTGGTTTCTTTGCGTCTCTGTGTGGTCTTTATGGCCCTCTTCAAAAAATTGAGTCTCTTTCTGGTCGGTACGTGTTAATTTAAGTGACATTTTATAGATGAAGGCCAGAGGGGCTCCCTGGCATTTTACTACCTGTGCACAATGGGCCTGCTTAGTAATTCATTCATGACTGTATTAGAGGTTATAACCAATGTTTCTCACCTGGATGGGAAGCACAATGAGTGCCACAAAGATCATGATGACCACCAGGAGCTGCGAAGGCCAGATTTGTGGGGTGACGTCCCCGAAGCCCACGGTGGAGAAGGTGACCACGCAGAAGTAGAGCGAGTCGAACAGGGTCAGGTTGTTGCCCGCTCGTTCGAGGTGTTGGATGCCGCAGATGCTGATGGAGGTCGGCAGGGTGGGAAAGATGGAGAGAGTAGAAGCAGAAAGTGAGCATCGCTGAGACTTCACATGCCGGACGTGTAGTATACATGCCTGTGGGAGCCATTATATTTCGATAGCTGTGTCTCCTGCTTGTATGTGTGACTGCGGAGATGGGGGTGGATGCATGCTTGAGCGCCTTTGTGGGACACTGTATGTTTGTGTATATAGGTGTGCGAGAGCAAGCTGCGCGTATTATTGTGTTCTTTAAGGGATAGATGAGTCAACAGGCAAATGTCAACCCTGAAACGGTCAGAGAGCTTAATTCATACTGTGTGTAGGATCTTCTGGATTAGCTCAAGCTTTCACACCAGATACGCAGCGAGCTGACACATCCTCCACTGCACCGAAGCAATCGGCAGTTGTCATTTTGGAGCACTATCTCACTCTCGCAGTAACCAATTACCTCGCTGCTCTGTCTTTTTATCATTTTGCTTGAGGGGCAGCATTGTTTATTCTCTGATATCGTTTATTCTGCATGTATCACACTGTTGCTTTGATTCTGTTGTCCATCTCATCCTCTCTGCTCCTTTCCTCACCCTGCCCATGGCTTTGACACCTTCCACTTCCTGTCAAACCTTCATTTAATGTCTCTCTTTTCCCTTTTCTCTGTCTTCCCCCCCCCCTTTCTACTCCGTGTCAGCAGCAGGGGTACCCACCATGTAAACATGAGGCAGACCAGTGTGCTAATGAGTATCACCACCTGGTTAAACATGGCTGAGTGCGTCCGCTGGATCGCCCTGTGGAGATCATTCTGCGGAGACACACACACACACACACACACACACACACACACACACACAGATGTGAGATAACATATGGAAAGCACTATGGCTGCATTTTTAAAGTGTGAAATGAGGATAGTGGGAAGGGAGACAATAAAAAAATGGATGACATAAAAATAAAATCACTAAAAAAGGAGATGAAAATGAAAGTGTTGGAATATATGGAGCAGACAGGGAGACAGCTTATTAAAAGATGTGAAGCTAGCTTGGATGTCAAAGGACAGATGGAGGCAGGGAATGTGAAAAGCTCCAATACCGAGCCCAAGGTGCAAGTTTAAACATTTTGCGACCGATTTACCTTCGATGCAGTGAGAGCTGGTGAGCTGAAATGGCACAGACAGAGAGGGGCAATCGCATGCCAACAAAATAACACATAACAGAGATGCTGAGATGAAAGTAATGAAAAAATTGGATAGGGAGATAGTGCTTCACTCACTATCATGTTCTCCAAAGCGTGTTTGGCCAGCCAGCAATTGAGAAATACAGGGATGAAGAGATTTCTGAGGGAGGGCAAAATCACCTATCAAGAAGAGGAAGCGTCAGTCTCCTTGGCTGTCTCATCACATTTTTTTTTTTCATATGTTGTACACATTCACAGGATCTCTTGCAAGGAGAGGGTTTGTGTGAGCATGTGCTTGTTGTGATGTCATTTTCTGAATTACACTGGCAGGTTTTAAAAACAGGTGGTGTGCTGTCAAGTCTTTCTACTCACAGTGATCATGAAGGGAACGGCGCTGATCATCTCCAGAATGAAGGGGACACGTAATACTTGCTCCCAAACGTTGCCCTGGAAACACAAACCACACGCAGAGGTCAGGAAACTCCATTGTCATGGTGACCTTCGGGAATTACCACATAAGGGGCCTGATCGTGGAGAGTGGAAGGGAACAAATTGACAGACTTTTGCACAACAGAATTGATCAGGATGTATGAAGGGTTATACAACTCCATTGTGCAGCCCCTTGAGAAAGGAGAGAGCATTACTCTGTTTCCTCGAAGCTTTTCCATGCAATTAAGATGTCAGCCATAGCTGTTTTTATGTGTCTGCCACCTGCATATGGCTGACCTGAATCTGACTAGTGTAGGTGGACAGGCACGGGGTATGTCCACAGGAATCAGTCAGCTCTAAATGCTAAGGCCTCTAGCCTCCAGAGTAATCTGCAGAGTGAGCCCTTTATAGGCTTATAGTGTCAGGTGCATCAAAAGCAGGGCAACCCGTTGATTGATCGGCCCCCCATTGCAGCAACACAGGGGCCTCCCCTAAAGTTGTTCTGATGCTAAGGCCCGCTGAGGGGCTTCAGACTTCAGTTTAGTCGAGTGAGCACACACAGAGGAGTGCAAAATGGACAAACACCACCTTGAAGCACATTGCATGCATGCACACACGCCACACATCGTAGCCACAGACATCACAAAAAGCTTCAGACTGGCTGTTAGGGGGCGGTGAGTAACTCACCTTGTAGCTGAGGTACACGAGCAACATAGTTTCTGAAAAGCTGATGAAAGCCACAAGCACCTGCGAAATGAAAGAGAGAGAGAGTTATAGAGAAATGGAGAGATGCAGACACAGAGGGAGAGCGGAGACAGAGAGGAGTCGGAGAGAGACCAGAGCAGAGAGAAATTAGGAGTCGCAGAGATGGAAGAGGAGAGCGTGGGTGGAATCAGTAGGCGTGCTGATGATTGAGTTTCAGAGGGAACAGATTTAAGTGAAGCAAGAGACAGTCTGGTGTCTGATTGTGTACATTTATGTGCATCTAATCACACTGCAAGTGCAAAGCCGTGTCAGGGTAAATGATCTGATTTCACATATTTAACCCTGGTATCACGTGATGCAAATTAAACACAGACAAACCGCCAAATAGAGAACGCACAGATTATACCCAGCACTGCGTGAGTGCGTTCATGTGTGCGGATATACGTGTGAACAGACTGAGGCTTTGTTTACACAGGAGTGTATTGATCTAACTGACCTGCAGTGCCCACAGCGGTAGAGGTCTATCCACCCAGATGATCAGTTTCCTGCACAGCGGAAAAAAGGCAAGAATAGAGAGCAGGGGAGAGAGACGGGGCAAAAAAGACACAAAAATTAGATGGAGGCATTTCCCACAATGGAAAATACATTAAAATCATTTTCTGCCCAACACAATGCCACTTTGAAGGGACCATGAACAAAACTCATGTCACTATGCTCAATTTAATTACACTGTTTACAACTGAACAACAGTAGAGTGCCCAGCTGCCAATGTGCTCATATTGTTGGAGAAAAGTAATATTCACACGGCCAAATGGAAATTTACAGCCTTATTGTGAGAGACAAGCCGTTTTTTTTTTCTCCCAAAGACACCCTGGGGTTTATCGTGGCTGCTTGCCTGCCCGCACTCTGATTTGCTCCTACGAGTCTGCTGCCTGAAGCAGAAGGCGGCCCATCCCTTTCCTGAGCTCACCCTGTCAGGCTCCTTATTCATTTGGAGCCAGAGCTTAGCCAGTGTCACCAGCCACCAATTAGATCAATAGGTCCCCGAGCAGGAGACATGGCACAGCCTCAGGTCCATGCACACTTCCTGGTTTCTCCCCCGCTCTCTGCTGCTGTATATTACACGCTTTATCTCCACTAGATTGCTGTTGATTAGGCTGCACAGGCACTACATACATATTATGTTGACAGGTAATCAATATGGTTGGATTGTGACGAATGAATGTGGATCTGTAATGCTCAATATCAGCATTGTGAGTTGTATCGGTAAAGTGAAGTTGCATCGATTGCATTATACGACGTTTCCGACTAGCGGGCCTGTGTTGGGGAGCCTTTCCTCCTGGGTGTGCGGTTTCATGGTCCTTGTCTGCAGGCAGAGACCATCACTTCTAATGAGAGACTCGCATGCTCACCAGTCAAACCCACTCCAGGGATGGGATGATGTGTTTTGTTTAGTGCAGTTGACTCCGCTCCCACTGCAGGTGGGGAAGAAACAAAACCACAAAAACAGCAATAAAAGTGACTTCCTCTCACCAAAACTGAACCCTCAGCTCAGTCCAAATATCAGTTTAACTTCCTGATTGCATCTCCACCCCCTCTCTTCTCCTCTCCCATCCAATCCTTTTACAGGATACTCTATACACACACTGCTATCTCATTTATTGACCTGGTGCACTTGTTCCTGCTATCAGGCCTCAACACTCACAAAGACTTTGTTTCACCTCATTAAACCCCTGTTATCACCATTTCTCTCACCAGTCCTGCTTTCCGTCTTGCGGGTTGTCCAATAAGACTCTGACAATATAGAGGAGGCAGCTGAGCACTTTCAGGGCGAAGTTAAACATTCGCACTCGCAGACCTGCGGTGGGAAAAAAAAAGATACGTCATTAGAAATAAAATACCAGCAGCTGAATTTACAAAGACAGATTTTAATGTGTTTACAAGTGTTTCTTTTACTATTCTTCATGCATGAGTTAAAAATACGACACTCAATAAAGCTCCGTGAGATTCTTCGCTCTACGCACGTAAGATGCTAATAAAGGTAGAAGACAGTGCAAAGACAAAACAGAGGAGCTCTGGGAAACCAACAGCTGCTCATAAACCATTTATCATCACTACCAAAAAGCTCACCAGTACCTCAGATTGTTCTCCAGAACACTATTCATCACATCTTTTCAATAAAGCATGCACAGCCATGCTTGACTTAATGCAGCAGAAAATTTTGAGTATTTTATCTTGTCTGCTGAAATTTAATCTTGTATCCCTTACACCAATATTTCTATTACATAATGTTATTCAGGCAGTGTTTTACCTCTTAATAAAAAAGGATGAAAGCAAAAATGATTACAAAGTAGATAAGACACCTGTTTCAAGTTAGGGTTTTATGATGTTAGATTTTATGCATGCAGGAGAGAATATAATAAAGGTATGACGTGTCTATAAATGAGTCCACAGATGATCTAACTCATGACACGGACATATAAAAAAACAAAGAGTGGACAAGCTGAACCACTGTGATGAAATGCAGAGCAAGAATGGCGGCACATCACACGCCGAGACGAAACAGTAACTCGTGTAAAAAAGAAAGAAAAACACACAGCGCACAGAGAATTCACCCAGCTAATTGCAGACAAAGAAACTGTGATCCCAAACACAGGCAACTCACTGGATCTTTGGTTTTTGATGAAGAACAGCTTGAGGCGCTCCTTGAAAGTGTTCTCATTCACATAGAACTCTACCTGCACCCTGAGGGAGGGATGGAGAGATGGGCAGAGACAAAGATAGGGAGGGTGCAACAGAGAGGAGAAAAAAAGAGGAGGTGATTAAAGAGATAAAATACTTCTTTTCTGGAGTCAGAGGAGAAGAAACAAGTGGAGGGCTGGGAGATAAAAGGGAATAGAATAAAAGGTGAGCAAGAAAAAGTGTACAATTGAGCAAATTGGAGATGGAAATGGTGATAATGATTATTTGAACACTGAAAACTATGGAAATTGTGACTGGCTGCATTAAAGACTAATGGGTTTTGGAGGAAATGGTGTTCCAGCTTGTCCGGCTGCCCAAAGGCCTAGACAGCTGCAGTCAGTCTCGTTATCTCCACTGATTAAATATAGAGCAACAAATTACTTCCCTCTGATGTTTCTGCTGAACATGGGAGGCCATAATTACTGCTCTTTCTCCCTTTCCATTCGGGCACCCTCCTGTTACAGAAGGACACACACACACATACACATCTACTGTACAGAGGCCTGAACTACACACCTGTGGCAGGGTCATTAGGATTATTACACCATTCACATGCCCATCTGACATGGACGCTCGTGGAGAGGTATGATTAAAATGACAAAGAGACTCTCTTCAGATGGCTCTCTTACGTGGAGCTCTTACACATAACCGACAGACCGACAGTGACAGCATTTCCTGTCTGACCACCTCGGGGGAGAATTCTCAGTAGCTTTCCTTTCATCCTATGGAGGAAAGAGTGGATGACTCAGGTCGAGGATGAAAAAAAAGCCAGGCCGCGGCTCGCTGGTAATCTCCACAACACACAGACAGATGAAAGAGAGGCAGAACAACTGCAATCTATTCTGTCGGCAGGAAGAGGAAGAGATGGGGAGGAGAGGGGGGGGTCTTCCCAGGGTTCCAGGGTGACGCTGTGACCACCAGCGCACATGGCCAGACACGCACAGACCAAAAACCAGCACTTTCCCAGTAATATTTGGGGGCAGGGGGGTAACTCTCCTCATTGTTGCTATAGCAACACAGGATTCGTTGTCTTTTCCCTCCCTCTCACATGAGCGTATGTGAGCAAACACATACTTGTGAGTGTGTGTGTTCAGCCATCGAAGCCAATAGCCCCGCTCCAACTTGTTGATGGCTGCCTCCGCTCTGAGCAGCCCGTTGACAATAAGGCTTTTACACACATGATGGAAAACAGAGGGACATGCAGATACACACAGCTTCCCCAGGCTCGCAAAAAAAGCTCAGGGGTGTGTAATTGCAGCTTCGATTTAGAAAATGACTTGGTATGAATTGCTGCAGAGACGAGACACCCTGCAGTGTTTGCAGTGCGGCAAGTAAGACAAGATTTTGTGCCTGTGTGACAGGTGAGTTGTACTGAGCTAATCAACCATACGACTGGCTTCTTTCGTGTACAGACCAGTCAAACAGTCAATACCACTGTGGCAGTGAACACAGGGGCCAATTATCACCAGTTTTCTGTAGTAAATCATTACTCATTCATTTAAGAAAAAAAGAGTTAGGAAAGCAACAGAATACATGCAATGACATTAGGGTAAAATTTTTTACATTCAGTACAAGACCTGGCAATGGTGGAACGATTTAGCACTTAAAGAAGTATGTCACTGCTGGAGAGATGGTCTTTTCATAAAACTAGACTGTCTGTGCAGTGAAAAGACGCAAATTCCTGAGATGTAAATATAAGGCGCTCCCATTGCAAAATATTAAAACAATATGCTAGCCTCAGAAAAAAAGGCTGTGGTAGACACAGCCCCTATTTCATATTACAGAAAAAGTAAGATAAGATATGTGTCTGTGGATATTTGATCAGCACTGCCTAGTTTCTGTTTGATCTGAGTTTGGTCCGAGTTTCAATGAAAGAGAAATAAAAGGACGGTAAACTTGATCCGCTTCTGTACTCTCTGTGTTCATGATTGGGGGTATACAAAAACAAGAAAGTACAATCTGTAGGTCAAGCAACAACCCCACAGTTGGCCAAAATCGTTGAATGACATGTTTCACAGAATTCGCTGGATTTTTTGTTGGAAAATCAAGGAGATCTGGCTGCTGGTAAATGGAAGTTTACCATAGTTCATTTACACATACTACCCACATTGTTGGCCTGGCCTTAAACATGTATAACTTTAAGCCTAAATAAAATGTAGTAAAACAGGTGAGTTATGTCATAATTCCCCGTGCAGTTGTCATGAAGCAAAATAAACGATGGAGACCAAAGCTGTTGTTTGTACCAGGCTGTAAACTTTACTCGCTCTTGGAGCCAGCCTCAAGTGGCCATTCAAAGAACTACAGTTTTTAGCAAATCCATGCTGGCTTAATTTTTTTTCTTTGGTGGTTGCCAGTTGGCAAATACACTATTGTTGTGTACATTTACTTGAAAAATAATCAAAAAGACTAAAATATAACTCGGTTTATTGAAATGATGATGTAATCAAGATGATTCACGTGTTAAAATGTAAGGCTGCTAAACACTTGGGGAAGTAATTCTCTCAGCCATCTATAAAAAAACTAAAACCACCCTGTGTGTTATGAATAGAAATGTGCTTTTTGTTAGGTTTCCCACAGCAACATCAGATCATTGCACATGTATTACAGGTCCTCTTAAAAGCTCCACTGTGTCAAGTTTTGGGTTATCATCCTCATAGCAAACCAAAATGGTAAAAGCTTTAATGTTTGCTTTCCCTCAAGCTAATGTTCTTTTTTTTACAACCAAATCCATCAGGCGCTGCACCTCCACGCCTGGCCATGACAATGTTTTTCTATTCTTTGCCAAATATCCAGTTTCTTACTGCCTGTTTGCTCTCACATAAAGTCACTTAAGGTGGCATAAGTTCCTGAATCCAGCCGTCCGTGCATGTCTTCATTAATCAGTCCTTTAAGCCTCTTCAAACTCTGTGAGAAGAAGCTGTGATAACTTCCCAAAAGAAGAGGATCATTTCAGAGGTCATTTTACCCTCAATGTGTTTCTCTAAGGGAGAGATTTTCCACTTGAGTGTACAACAGAGGATGAAAAGTAAAGTGGAAATATAGCCCAATAAAGACTTGAGCTGTGGGATAGATTGAGAGTCGGGATCTTTAATCTAAGGGGAGAATGGGGGAGAAAAACACATTAAAAACTCATAAAGGGAATTATATCAAAACAAAAGAGACACATCACGATGGCACCTCTGGGCAATGGCCACAGATCTGCCCCCAGGGCCCCCCAAAAAGCACGGGAAAAACAAATGATTACATAACAGAAAAACTCTGCTGAGATGTTGTTGTGCAGAAAAAAAAGACATGTCGCTGGAATAAGGAACAAACATTTTGGTGGATCGTGTAAGAGCCTGACACACTGTGCTGACAGTCGGCCATCAGTCAATGCTGGGCCATCAGTGAGCATCTGTCGCCCTAGTTTTTGCGGTATACCCCGCACTGTTAGCACTGGTTGGCTCTTACCAGCTGTTTTTTTTTTTTGCCAATCCAGAGTGTCGAATTGGTGTCGGAGGCGGTGGAGCCCTTCAGTGAGTGAAACCACTCTGGCAGTTTTGCTCATGACAAGAGAAACAGAAGTGAGGAAACCAAAGGAATGACTAAAGTCAAGAGGAAGCGAGATCAAAACAAACTTAACTTTAACAGAAACGGTTCGTAACTGTTTTTGTTATTGTTAACTAGCTCATGGTAAATATTCTTTGTTTTTTCAACATCGAAGTGCGTTGTGTTATGTGCTAACTGGCTAACTAGTGGTCCTGGTTTCTCTTTTTGAATAAAAATACAGACTTCAGCTACCTGCTGGTATGGAGAGTTATTTCCTCTCATGTGAGCCTTCTCACTCTTAAGACGTCGAAATCCATGACTTGGGCAGTGACTTGCAGTGTGAGAAACCAACAAAAAAGGCGTCCATTGACATCGCCATGATACACAAAGACAAAAGTTAAGGCAGCAAAAGTCCGACAGGGGCAGGCAGGAGGGGTGGTGGAAGGGTCCAACAAACACTGACTTTCATCCCAAGAGGGCGGTGTTTCGAAATCTGGCACTTGGGCAAAGACTTGCAGTGACAGACACTGACAAAAAAAGCCGTCCTTTAACGTTGGCATGAAACATGGCCGGTTACTGTTATAGTTAAACTGCGCCCAGTGGAGACGGGGGGAAATGCGGCGGAACAAGGACGAAAGTTAAAACGGCTAAAGTCCGACTGGGCCTGGCGGGAGGGGTGATGAATGGGTCCAACTATCACAGACTTTCACCCATGAGAGCAGTGTTTGTGTCCCGTAAGATTCGAAAGCCAAAGCCTGTTCTTTTTTCCTAAACCATGTGTGTTTGTTGGCGAAGGAAAAAAAACATCAATTCGCCGTGTTGCACCGATGGAGTGCGCAACATTTTGGCCGACAAAGAAGCGACATGAAGCAACGTACAGTTGGCCTCCATTGTACCTAGTTCTTTGATGTCGGTTTGGTGTGTCTAGGCCTTAAGATTCACAAGGAGAGAACAACCCCCAAAGAGGTCCTCCTCTGTTTCTCTCTGCTCTGCTCCGCATTCAAAATGTAGGTTTATCAAACTAATTAATTATTTTTGAGTCGGGCATCTCAAATCATCTCATGGGCTTTAATAAAGCAAGAGCAGCAGCTTTAACAGCTGGAAACAAGAGAACGTGAAGAAAGGGGCATGGCATAACATTTCAAACCTGAGCCTGGGGAGAGAATTAGCATTTCTGCATTTGTATGTACACTCTGAGAGTCGGAGTGTGAAAGACAGAGAGGGAGGGAGGGAGAAAGATACAGAGAGAGAGAGCAGACACAAAAAAAAAAACAGACAGATAAATACACACAGACAGATGGACAGAAAGACAGAGGGGGGACATGCGGAGGAGGATCTTTGAGAGAGAGCTGAACCTTGTTCTCCTGCTGCTTCCACCCATGCCTGTGCTCCATAATGACACAGCACTGGCCATCTAATGACACAGTGGAAGAGACTAAAGTAACCCAAAACTATGCATGCACAACAACACAGCATTGGCTCATCACAACCTCCACACACAACTCAGAAATAGTATTCATACCAGTCAAGAAAAAAAAAACCCCAAAACAAACAAACAAACAAAAAGAAAAGAAACAAGAAATAAGGAAACTGAGTGAAAAATTCTACCCTGTATACCTCCCAGTGAGATCAGTGACATCAAGATTTAATTGAAAGCAAGCCAAAAAAAGAAAAGAAAATTCAAATTCACCACTTGCCTTTGAAAAATAAAAACTGAATAAATATTAAAAAGCGCTAGACGGGAAAAGAAGGGATTAACCTGAATGCCAACAGTTAAAACAGAAAAACTGTTCGAGTAGAGGTCTGCATGTCAAGTCTGTTACTGCTGTGATGTGGAAACGACGACCATCGTGGCATTTATTTCCTGAATATTTATAAGATGTAAAGGTTAGAAAAGGTAACGGCCAACACTAGTGGAAATGTTATTATTAAAACGTTTGTTCCCATTGATTGGGAAAGACACGCAGCTCCTGGAGAAGCATTCTAGAGACGAATGCTGACGTCCGTAAACCAGTGTGAAGTTCGTTACTCAACATACTGTGTTGCTTAAGATGAATGGGGCGCCTTTGAGAAAAGAGGGCACAGCTAAGAGAGTGAAGACGGCAAAAAGGAGACAAAGACATTCAATAATAACATACACAGACTCTAAACGAGGGCAGGAGAAATTCAATGGAGGCAAACAAATTGCACATCACCACAAGACCCTGCTGACAGCTTAAGAGAGGCAAGGTGTACGCAGCTTCATCTCACCAATGGTCAACAGGACAGCTTGTCCCTGACCCAGATACACAACAGCTGCACACATTACACTGCGCTAATGGCAGGTGGAGAGGAATAAAGACAGAAGAGAAATGGGAATATGTTAAAAAAAGAAAATCATTTTCTTGTGGTAAAAGGCACATTTTTCTTTCACCACTGACAATGCATGAGTTTGTGCTGACTGAAAAGAATGTCAGATTTTTATTAATGCCTCTCGTTGCTGCCACAAAATTGGTTTTAACACTCCAATGAAACAAGCAAGTACTTTCTAATGACTTAATGATTACTGAGACCTTTAAAGAGTCTCTTTCTCCGCTTGTCTTTGTATTACTAAGAGAGGAAATTAACTCTGTCGTGACAGATTTTTCTATTATTTAATCTGAACGTGCATATGTCTACAGCCTCCGACAATCGCTCTCTCTACCTCGCTAGGCTCGGCAAAGCACAGCAGGAAAACAGCGGCCATCGTTTACAATAAATGTGTAATGTATTCCTCGGCGTCTTGACAGTGAGTGAGCGTGCAGTGTAGCCTTAACTCAGAGCTATTTCCTGTGCCTGGGTTCCCATGGATTCAAACTCTCCATACATCATCTGTGGAAGTGCTCCAGCCATTCTTCCCCTCCTGCTCCCTGACGTAAACCGGCGTTGCATCATCCTTTCCTGAGATGATAACTCACTATTTATTGCCTATGGGAGGATCTGTTGACACATCTCTTTCGTTGACCTGGAGTACAAGCAGATCACAATGTATGCTTCAGTGTTGAATTAACACAAAAGCATGACTTCCATGAATTGCCCACTTTAAAAAAAAAGGCCGCAATGATTCTATCCTGAAAGGAAATATGGCTTAAAGTGAAGCACAACTCTATTAAAAGCCTTCCAATGACATTCTATCCCTTCAGATTGCATTAGCCTCGGATATGCGCGGGCATTTAACATTTGATCAAATCACAGTGAGATATCAATCTGCTTCGTCTTCGAATCGCCACTCTGAGAAAGACGTGCGACGCACAAGTGAGTGAAACATGAGAGAAATCATCTTTATTGCCTGTCCCTGGTGTCTCTGGGGCTGTTTGGATTTGAAAGTCCTGTGGTGTATTAAACTAACACAGTTTGGGAATAGGGGAGCTGCGATCAGCGGACAACCATGTTTGCGATCCCCCGTAGTAGCATGGCACAGCAGCTCCCTGCCCTCAATCTGATGCCACGGCGGCCCTCCAGCAACGTCGAGCACCGCTAGAGCCCAGAAGTGCTCAGACACATCCTAGTTGACCCCATGGCTGTGTTAGTATCCACAGCAGGAAGACTCCTAAGTGTTGACAGTGGTCGTCTAACTGAAAGGCTGTTTAGGGAATTCAATATCTAGCCTATAAAAAGCAAAGATAAAAGCTCTAAAAACAGAAGAACCATGTGTCTAAATGACCTCCAGGGACACACACTGCACTGACTCTCTTCTCTCTTGCGCTATTGCTAATTAGTAACAACAAATAAAGGATAACTTAAACATATATCCAATATATGTCTCATTTTAAATGGTCTACACATGGCATCAGGCTGCAGGGGTTACTGGGGTAAAAGAAACAAAGAAAAAATGTAATAAACTCTGATTGAATTGAAATTGAAGTGTCTCTCATGCTGCCTTCAGGTAATGTCCTCTCTGTACTGTACACGGCCTTCTCACAAAGAGAGCGGCGGCTCATGTTCACCAGGCATCATGTGCACGATATTCTTTGCAGCAGGATCGCGCTCAGACTGTATATGAGCCCTCAGTCCTCCCACAGTGCCCTCTTATTTGTTCTCAAACAGACCTATCTGACATGTCCAGGCCCACTGGCAACCTTTCCTCTGTGCCAGTATTAATTAGGATGTTGTTTTCAGACACTTTTTTTAATTAATAGGAAGGGACATTCGTCAAGCCTGATACTTTGGTTTTTATTAGCTTACCCCACTCTAGGCCTCCAGCTTCCAATCGACTATGCAAAAGCCCCCAAATTGATTTCCATTAGCAACTGGGTGTTTTTAAGTTAACTTCACTCCAGATGTTTACCGGTCTGCATGCACCCACATCACCCCTTCTCTCTCGGCCAGCCTCAAATCTGATAAAATCACCTTTTCACAGAGTGACTCTTCTCATCATACAAGCCATTTGTGTTGCTAATAGCTTCCCATTGTGCCAGTGCTGGCTCTGCAGACATGATGCATAATACATCCATGATCTCAATACACTTGATAGAGATAGCAATCAGCTCTCTAAACTTCCTAAAATGACACAGCTGAAACTTGCATGAGCAGTGGAAGGCTCGCTAAGAGACTCAGGTGTCTACCTTGTAGAGAAGTCAAAGCATAGTAAAACTGATACGAACACTGACAGTATTGATGGATCATGTTTTACATTGGCCTTACGAGATTAAGGCTGGACTGGAAGAATTAAGAAAGGAGCATGGGGAAAAAGGATGGCAGAGAGCAGACTTAGACAGAGATTGAGCGAGGGGAGATGTGGAGGCGACAGCCAATAAGAAATTGTCTTAAGGACAAAAGGCTGTCATTTGTATGATAATCCTGGACTCTGAGGAAAGCTCCCGCTGAGGGTTTCTCTTGTAGACCAATGGAGACTCTGTTGTATTTCATTTTGTTTGTAACAAATTAGACATACAAGCGCAGCTGTGCTGGGAGTCACATGTGTGTTTACAGGCTTATATGAACATGCTTTCAGCTCTGAGGAGGAATGGTATATATTGCTCTGCAATAACATCTGTACATCAAGCCAGGAAAATTAATTCTTTTGAGAATCTTCTATAATGTATAAAACAAGTTCATTTATTCACAGAAAGCACTGAGGATAGAAAGATGGAAGCATTTGGGAGAAGTACAAAAAGCTAGCTGACTTTATAGGCTTAACCAGGCTCAAGTCAAAGACGACTGCTAAAATTAAGGCTGAAACGACTCCTTGAGGAACTGGAGTTACTCAACAAAGCTTTGTTAAACAGCATACATTGTTTCACATGGATGATTATTCCTGTCACACCATGCACTTGGACAGGTGATGTAATCTGACGGTGTGTAAATTGCAAAATGGAGGAAGGGAGAGAAAATATCGAGGGGCAAAGTGAAGAGATAACAAAAGTGTCCACAGTTTGGGAGCATTTCAAGCTTAAACAAAATGAAAACTTTGCACAGTGCATCTGTTGTAGAGCCGAAGTAGCCTACCACAATAGCACGACGTCAACGCTTCGGCATCTCAGCAGTAAGCAGTCCACAGAGCAGACCCCAGGTACCGTTAGCATTTAACGTAAATCAATAGGGTTGCTGGTAGAGACACAGCTGCCAACTCTCACGCATTTGCGTGATGTGGTTACCTGCTGTATTTGGTGAAGAAAAGAAAAACAAAGTATTAAAACATAATTGTCTGTGATATTAATGGGTAATAATTAATAGGTATTAATGTGAAGGCCTAAACGACAAAATTGTGATCGCTAAATCTCACTCACTCGCTGAGGTTTCTTGAAAAGTTGACAGCCCTGTAGAAATAAAGGCCCACAGTGCTGGGGTTTGTGCTGGCTGAATTTGAGATGCAACAAATGCTAACTAAAGGTCTGTCTAAGCAGCTGGCGTCCTACTGGCGAAGTAGTCTCAGGGCAGTGGAGATTGAGGGCGGCATGCTATTATTATCATTACATTATTCTCTTTTATATACTTACTATTATTATTTAATAAAGCAAAAATATTTCTCAATGAATCAATGGAATAATTGACAGAATACTTGACTACGAAAATAATCGATAGCTTCAGCCCTCGCAACAACCATCCATTTCAGGGCTCGATATCAAGTTCATTTTCGGCAAAAACCACACCACTTCTCTAACTGGTAAAATACTAATCATCAGCCTGCAAAAGATGTGGATTTTATTGTTTAATCATCTGACATTTCCTCAAAACAGAAGCCTGTGACTCACTGCCAGAAAATAGAAATGGTGCCGGTGTAGCCAGAAATGTACTGCTGAAATGTTCCTGTACTTCTCTGTCCCTGACACTTTTCTGTGACAGCAGGACACATGTTCACTCGTACCAAACAATGGTCAGGCGCAACCTTGGTTAAGGTTACAAGGACTTCAGAGATAAAGATAATTGGCAGTTGTAGCCAAACTTTGAGCGGAGCTCTATTAAAATTCTGTCTGGGAGAGAAGCCTCGTTTCTGTGCAGAGTAAACTGAGCCAAATTTAATTTGTCTGTTCCAATTTTACACGGTTACGACGCTGGGTTGTCAAAGACAAAGTCTAACATGCATGCATTTTTATATGCTTTAGCTGAATCTCGTTTTAAGGCGAAGATCAGCTCAAATTACTAGATATCATCTTAGATTTTTGGAATACTGAGTATCATAAGTGTTGTCTTATCCTGGTTTGAAAGCTGAGTTACAGTAAAGTGATTTCTGAACTTAACAGACTGTTTTAGCTGCCTGTCAGTCACTACATTCACACTACTGATGAGAATTTATCAAACATCTCATTGTGTCAATATTTTGCTGGAAGCGTCAATAGTCAACTCTATAATATTGTCACAATATCAATACTGTGGTATTTGGTCATAATACCATGACATTTGATTTTCTCTATATCCCCCAGTCCTACTTTAAAGCCCCTCTGCCCTCATACACCAGACACTGGTCTACTAGAAAAAGAAAAACTAGCAGAGGTAGAAAAAGGAGCCATTAGATACCAGAGATAGTACAATCAGGAGGATAGGAGATCCCCGTGTGTGGAATAAATTATTAAATCAATTCCCACCTTTACGTAAAAAGTCTGCGCTGAAAATTGCTTCACCTGAGAGCCCTTCAACGGCCAGAGCAAAATGTGTTCCTGTGAGTTACAGAAGAGCTCTTGAAAGGGGAAAATGGATGGTATTGGAGGCACTTCAATCAGAAATAAGATGTGGAGAAGAGGGACGGGGGGCCACGGGGAGAAGGCCCCCAGGGGATGACAGAAGAGGGATTATTATAAGGCTCAGTAATGTATGTGTTCCCAGAGCAGAGTGCAACCATATGTGTCAATGAGATTAGTTATGCATACACATGTTGGCATTTTGATGTGGGAGAGTTTCTGCGCTGGGACTTGTTGATACTGTACGGAGCAATCTGTGCACCTGAGCCCATTGGGGACCATCTGGTTCTTTGGGGATGTCAGTTAAACCTACTCCTGGATTAATGGACCACGGCAGACAAACTCTGTGTCATTCAGCCATAATTAAGCTCTCTGTCACCGTCAATCACAGCTCTCACTTTCCGTTTAATCAGTCCATTTTAAAGCGGCTAATACTCCCTGGGCATGCACGGAGATCAACAGATTGACCCTCTGTCAATCGCTCACTCTCACACAACGATCGTTTGTATATGAAAGCACACACACATTTAGCTTTGAAGCGTGGCAAACACACACACACACACACACACACACACAGTTACGCTCATCAGAGCATGGGCATACATATAGACAGCACAGGCAGTGCTGTTACACAGGGGGCCCTGGGGTGGTGGGTTCTATACAGAGAGTGGGCCCTCAGATAGTCACTATGATTACACAAATATTCCAACACATTCTCACTCCCACCTTGTCACATATCAACGTTTTGGTCACGGGCTTCTGCTACTGCAACGTTGGTTGTTGACGCTCTGGGACACTGTGTCAAGTTCTCTTCTTTCAAGACACACTTCCATTATCACAGTCACAGGAAATTTAACATTTGCATTGAGTCTCTTTCAAAATAAACACACTACGTCGGTACAACACCGCAAATTGACGTTTATTTCCTTCAACAACAAACACACATAGTTGGGTTTAGGCAACACAAACACAGGGTTCGGCTTTTGAATCTTATGGGACGCAAACACCACTCTCCCAGGTGAAAGTCAGTTTGTCAGTGTTTCATGGACCCATCCAACAACCCTCCCGCCCCACACAGACATTCGCCACCTTAAATTTTGTCCTTGTCCCACCGCATTTCCCCCTGAAGCCATTAAACTATAAAGGCTACAGGCTGCGTATGCCGATGTTAAAGGACACCTGTTTTCGTTGGTTTCTGACACCACAAGTCACTGCCCAAGCGCCAAATTTTGATGACTTCGGAGTGTGACTGTGCTCAATATTCTGGGTTTTGCCCTTATTCCAAAAATTATTCCAAAAAAGACAATATTTCTACTAAGCTATTTACGTGGCTAATTAAAATGAATATTCCACTAACACTCCCATTTATATGCAGCTGTGCATACAATCATTAATGTGCCATAGCATATTGTTCATCACATAAAAATACAGAAAAATTGGAACAACTGGAGCTGCTTGTCATTTTGCTGCTTTGCACTGTCAAAGTTTTCTCAGCAAACGCAGCCTCCATTTTTCATACCTTCAACCAGCTTCTTCGAAAGGTTGTTGTTGCGATAATTGCACATACCCAAAAACCTGCTGATATCCAAGTCTTTCACATGAACACAAAGAGCCAAACGTTAAATAACAAGAGGCTGTGTGTCGCAAAATGCGATAAAAACCCCAGTTGAGACGCATATTCCAAATGCTTCTGAAACCCAAATAACACCCGCATGTCCCACATCTTAACTGGAAAATGCTATATTTTAAATATGGCTTAATTTGGAAAATTTAAATGGAATATGCTCTTTACATGACCTGTATCAAATTAAGAATATTGTCATACTGTATTCAGAACAATAGGGGAAATCCATATGCATGTAAACGCACCCACTGTGGTGGGCCCAGAACAGGCATTCACACGTAATTCAGATTGGCACCTCTGAAATACACCTGTAGTCAAACCCATCTCTGTCATAGTGAAAATAGTCAGCAGCAATCTATAACAAAATGATATGCTTATTCTACTTAAACTATTAAAAAACTACAAATAAAGTGTAAAAACTATTCAATTAAATCAATAATGTCTTATTTTCTATGGTGTTACGGTCATAAACACACATCATATGTTTAGAGGGTATTACATCACATCTGTGGCACTGACACACACACACACACACACACACTCCTCTTAAACTGTCACAGCAGCATCTGAACAAACCAAATCTATCAAAAATCTATCTCGCACGCTGTCGCTATATTTTGTTTTCGTTACATATATTTGGTGAAATTACCCTGTTTGTCACCTGTTTTGATTTTATTCTCGCCTCTTTTATAAGATGAGGAGCGCGGGCTATAAAAAGCCTCTTTGTATCTCATGGACTTCCAAGAAAAAAGCAGCAAAGCCTTTTCCGACTGAACCTCTGTAATCAGGTGACTGAGGTCACACTGCACCCTGATTCAGAAACATTAGTCCTTGGGCAATAGCTGACAAATGACAAAAGGTCAGAAGAGCATGACCAGAATGAGCAGGCCGGTATAGGCTTCAGCTGTGCATAATAAGACCATGTCAGAGGTCATGGATGCGGATATGCAGTATGATGGTATGATTTATCACAAAAAGGAACAATTTTTTGCATAGACAGTTTCAATAATATGATAATCATTATTGAAAGGCCTCTGAGGTTGCACACTGCAGAGTCTCTTCAGTGAAGCCAATAGCTGATCTCCTTGCTTTCAATGGCAAGTTTCCCCAATTATCTGATTCTAAACACCCACTCAAGCCCACAAGCGAGTGTTTTGGTCTGCATTTCCACCTAACAACAAGAGACACCAAGCATGAAATTGAGGTTAAGGTTTTCCATTAGACGGCATAATGAAATAGCCAAATTAAGCAATGCATATCGTATAGCATGTCAGATCCTCTGCCCTGCAAATGGAGAGTAAGCAAAGGTTAATTGCTGGTAACTGAGAGCACCCACTCAAAATCGCCTGTCCAGGTGGCAGATGGATCACTGCAAATATCAGGAATTATGGCAGGAGGAGAACATAAACAGGGTAACACACTGTACCCTGCTCGCTCGCTCTTCTGGTGGGTGCCATCCAAGAAATTGTTTGATGTTTCAAATAGAAGATGCGCCACTTGCATGACGTGGAAATACATGAAATAAATATTCCTGAATGAACATCAAGTGTCTGATTCTCTTGAGTATTTTTTTCTCATATGTGGTTTAATTAGTGTATTGCTTTTGGTGTGATAACAGTGAATTAGCAGCATTAGCAACAGTCGCCTCCGCGCACACAGGGGAACGAGTAAACCTGTTGCAGCATCCATAACAACAGAGCTGCACAGCTGGCAGTAAAATACTCCAACACATTCATACAACCGTATCAACCAGATCACAGGGAGAAAACGCAACCAAATGAGCACTTTATACACGAGGTGATGTGATGCTCTCATGGCGCACAGATGCGCAACGGATTCAGTGCGCCGTGCGTAAACCATAGGCTACAAGTAGTTGCATCCTTACCTGTCGTCGGTCTGCCAGTCCCCGAGCAACAGGTCTCGGAACCGGTACCGCGGGGGCAGCGGGAGTACATCCTTTTCCAGTTCGACCATGGTCCTCCTCCTCAGAGCCCAGAGATAGAGACAGATATCACCGCAAACAGCACCTCCACACCGAGGAGGTGGACCCCCCAAAACCAACTCCGCTCCTCTTCCCTCTGCTATTCAAAACGTAAATTAATAACGAACACATTGATACACCTCATGGCATCGTCTTCGACCTTCCTTCCTAAACAGAAATAAAGCCCAACTTCTTTGTTTTCTTGGCACCGTCGCAACGCAGCTCTACTTTTCTCCCCGCCGAGGCAACAGGTCGAGGATGTTCATCCGTCGGTGCGTAGGGGAGGCTCCACTTTTACAGTGACAGCTGGAGAGCAACTGGTTGTCTCTCTTCAACACCAGCAGCATCCTCCCTGCCTGAGCTCCGCACGGACGCACTGGCTGCAAATGTATAAGCAGCCGTTGGGGACTACTGTACTGTGGCGACGACTTTTCATGTCAAAGCAACAATTACAAAAACAATACAACACTATTGATACTGAACAACAACCACACATTATGAGCACAACATCCCTCTGTGATCCTGAATGATGATAAAACTGTCACACATATAGCCACACGTGATCCGCACAAATGTCTGGCATACTTCTGTGGAGACCTGCGCGCATTTCTGTCGTGAGTCCAAACGACGCTTACGTACATTTAGTATTCCCGCATGGAGAGGTGTACTTTTGTCTTATGCTATATGCCCTTAAATATAAGGGGGGTTATAGTTGTTCTGGAGACGGTTTAAGGAGGCTCATATGACATGTGAATGGTCTTGCTGGAATATGCAATACAACACATCCAATTAATTTAGTGCAAGCTTGCCAACTGAGCTCTGAGCGCTGTTGCTCCCTCACTAAGCATCCATGTGCTAAATATAATCAAATACACAGTGGAAGCAGAAAATATTCTAGAAGAAAAACACCCCTTCTCGTGGAAAAGGAACCATAATCCTGTAATGTGCATAAAAACAACACAAGCATTTAACTAGACCTTACTCCAAATGTGAGCTACAAAAGGTCACCATGGACTCACTATTATCCAGGGGTGTAGATTTTGGTGGTTGAGGGTCCTCTGCCAGAACAAAATGGAGCATTTAACACTTAATGTCCTGCAAGTTGACATGTTATGCACCAATTTGTGCCTTTGCTGCACCAATGCATGGTGTAAATGTGCTTAATTTTCCCAAAAATCTACATTATGATCATAAAACATTCCTTCTATGAATATTTCAGTTAGCCCTTCTTGTAACAAATTAACAAACACTTAATGCACGCACTTGTAAACAACTTCTTTATTATGCACCGAAACCATCATGTCTTTTGAAGTGCCACGCCGCTGTGTTCCACATCCGTTTGCCTACCACTCATTACATGACACAGGTTTAATCTTGCAGAGCCCGTGGACATAACAGAGGCCTTAATGAAATTCAAATGTGGTGCTTACGAGGGCTGTTGACTCAAAGCCACAGACAACAGGTGTTATTCAAATGAAGTTTCAATGATTAATATTAATCACTCACAAACAGCCTCGACGACGCAGCACCAAACAAAACCCTTCCCGCAGAGGGTCAAAAAGGATTACTGCTCATTGAACGGATGACAACAGAGTAACAACAGAAAATAATTTGATACTGTTAAAACGGATACTGACTTTTAGTTTGTGGGTAATTTGGACATCAGTGTTTTTTGTGCCCTCCTACATTTGAGCTCCAAAACATGATGTAAATCAGATGCTATTTTTACTTTCATTTTTACTTAGAAACAGCTGATCTGCTTTTTACTCTACCAGGAAACTTACAAAGCATATCATTCACTTTTACAGGGACTTTGTTCTGGTATTGTCTATTTTGCCCTCTGGTGGTCATCACGACACACGCACACACACACAATCTGCACTGAGCTGAATTCATTCATCTGTTCAAACAGTTAGCAGTCTGTTAGGATGTAGGTTAAAACACCAGAATACACATACATTTATTAATCTTGTGCTTTTGGCAAAAATGAAATACCTCTGTAATGTGCTCGGGGGTTGACAGGAAGGCAGAAACATTTCAAATGGGTGCGCCTGGCTCTGTAGCCATGGTAACAACAAAAAGTGTCGGAGCATATCAGAGGAGATAGTTCATGTGTTTCAAACCTCATTTAAACCCCATTCAGTCTCACATTATGATAATGTGTACTCTGAGGACAATTTGCAGAGGCTGAGTAAAGCAAAAGACAATCTGGCTTTATCCCTTCAGATCAAAAGCCATTTTCTTCATTGCCAACAAAAGTGGCAATGCATATACAAATATAAACAAAGAGTGGAAAACAATCATCCATACAAAAAAAAAAGTCATTTAAAAAGATATAAAAGCTTTCAGTCACTGTTTGACATCCCCATTTAGAGCGAGACGGCTGCCTCCCAAGCTCTAATCCAATGTAACGTTGACAGAGGCTAGAGCGTCCACAGCCCAGCTGGGGTACTGGTCGCGAGAGGGAAACATTCGCTTCATGAACGTCCGTATAAACTCAGGGAAGCGGCCCTCCACAATGCTCTGCCTCACAGAGTGCATCAGGGTGAGCTGCAAAGAGAAACGATAGATGAATCGATTGGACATAATGCGATTATTGATCTCCAGGGGGAAGTCATCGTCTCTTCCGCATCTTGTGCACAGGTCATCTCCGGGTCAGCATCATCAGAGCATATAGTAGGAATGTTTACATGCTACCATGACAACACTTTAGGGTGACATGTACATGTTTCACAGCGTGACATTTGATGACAAAGTGACCGACCAACATGGACACAACCAACGTAAAAGACGGCTTAAATGGGAAAACGTTTTTTTTGTTTTTTTAAAAAACTTCTCAAAAATGAATACGTTGCATAATCAGACATTATCGGTTATGCTCTCCAAACATGATTATTATACTTCAGGACACATCTGTCACAAAAGGAGACTGTTCATGATTTTGATAATGCCAAAGCAGCAAAGCAAGTTTGTGCCACTTTGAGGTGCAGAGAAGGATTAAATAACCGTGACTGAGGGGAGGATACGATCTGAATCATGTCTCATACATTTTGTAAAGTTCAACATCTTATGTCAGATTTCTGTCGTGGCAATTACGACTTTGTGGGCATTATGTAAACTTGCAACTCTGGATGATTTTTCTTTGTGGCGAGAGATGGATGAACTAATAAAACACACTTAATACATGTATTTAAGTGTTGATAATGTATATCAGCTCCTTTAAAGCAATTAAGGAAATCAATAAACAATAATTCTGTGGTAATTTTAAGTTACTGGGTTTAAAATGTAAATACAGAATATTATGAAAATGTTAATAGTGTGCATACATTATTGCTCATGTCATGTTTTTGCCCCAATGTTGAATAACATCTGGAGACAAAAATAAAAATGTATCCTTTTTAGGGGCCTCCACTGTATTTTGTTAAAGGTCTTGTGTGTAGGATTTAGTGCCATCTGGTGGTGAGGTTGCATATTGCAATCAACTGCAACTTCTCACATGTGCCAAGCGTGTAGGAGAACTACAGTGGCCGACATGAAAACACAAACACACAGTTTTCCTTATCTAGAGCAAATGTTTGGTTTGTCCATTCTGGGCTACTGTAGAACAACACAGCAGACTCTGTAGAAGGGGACCTACTCCACACATAGATATAAATAGCTCATTTTAAGTACGCAAAAACACGACAGTGCTTAGTTTTAGCTGATAATAAACTATTGAAAACATATTTATGAATATTATATTCCATTTCTGCCAATAGATGTCCCCAAATTCTACACTCTGGACCTTTAAGTGGTAAAATCTTTTTTTTCTTTAATCTTGATTTCATCTGCAGTTATGATATGATGTTAACACTTAAGGGTGCTTTCAGACCTAGAGTTGTCTTGCTTTGGTCTGAAACAGGGACTAATTTTGTTACAAAGTTGCCTAATTCCCTCAAGTTGGTTTGTGTTCTCACGGCAGCATTTACAAATGGACCAGATAAAATGCCTTGTGTGAGAAAGCTGCTCTTGATTGGTCAGAATTTTCATGCGGGAAAAATCCAGGAAGTAAACAAAAACGTTGAAGAGGAGTACACTCGCAAGACAAATGCAAAACTTTCTAATTTCTAATACTGACCTGGTAGGCAATGTTGTGGATGGTGATGTGATGCATGGCTGCAGTGTCGCTCTTGAACAGAGCATGGAGGTAAGCCCGACTATGTCTGAAACAGAAAACAGGCAAATTATTTACATCTTTCTTCCAGCAATATAGTTTTAAAACATTTATGTGGTAAAAACTGTCTCAAGGCGATCCACTGGCACCAAACATAAGAGCAAGGTAACCATTTAAGGTAGCTGTTCGTCGATTCTGGTGATTTATTGCTGAGATATTACATGATGAAAACACACAAAACATTAAATAAAAACAAATGGACAGACTGAGGTACTCTTGTATCACCAAATTATTCTTCTAGATTATAAAAATAAGTAAATGCCTGCAGGGCAACAAGTAAAGTCAAGGTCTTCCTGGGCGCTGCAGTGCTTTATAAACTTTAATATCTGTCCTGAAAAAGAAAACATGCCCTGAAAAACAACAAGACTTGTTACGAGAGCCGAACACACACAGTGATCTTCTGTTTGTTCTTGACTCACCTCTTGCAGGTGGGACACTGACAGTCTGGGTCTATGGGCTGGAAGTCCTTGGCATACTGCTTTTGTTTCACTTGGAGAGATCCCCAAGGCACCAGGGCAGAGCCAAACCTCTGAAGGAAAAGAAACATGGCTGTCAGAAACACAGAAAATCAGTTTTTGATATAGCATAAAAACTGCTAAATGACAATTTAAAAGTGATTATCAAAGAGAGCTTACTGCAGTACGGGTCGGAAACACACAGTCGAACATATCACATCCCAGAGCTACACAGACCACCAAATCCACAGCATACCTGCAGCACAGGAGGATCACACACTGTTTATAAAACCATAAACACCCAAGTTCTCATGAGATACTTTAAGCGTACAGGCAAACGTACCCCACACCCATGAGGTATCGCGGCTTTTCTCGTGGCAGGTGGTCAGTGCTCAGAGTGACCATCCGCCAGAAGTCATCCTTCTCCTCTCCTCCGCTCAGCCCTCCGATGGCAAAACCAGGAACATCACGTTGAGTCATTTCTACGGGAAAGGGGATAAGAGCTCTAAAGCATAAAGCATCCACTTAAGACAGCTCATTTTTTTCTGAATTAATAAGATTAGTATCTTATCTCGATTAGAGTTTATGAGATTATTATTACATAGAGCAGAACTTTTATTCCATGGAAACTTCTCTCAGATTTCTAAGATAATAATCTCGTTAATTCAGAAAAAACAGGACAAATATTATATCCCTTATCATCAGCATCTAACTGCTGAGAACTGCCATGTTTACAACTAGACCGGACATTTAGTGTTAGCATACATTCCTGTTTTCTTTGCCAAAACGGCAGATTGTTGTCGATACCTTTGCACAATATTTATGCTCTTTAAATGTGACATTAAATATCCTGATTCCTCTTCACATCCTGATACGCTGAGCAAGGCTGTTACTATCCAAGCTGCCAGCCACCTGTTTGACTCACACATACTCCCTCATCGGATCAGTATGTTAAAGCTCATTTACATTCATGGATACATCGAATGGAGAAACATGACATGTGAACTTTAAAGTTCAGTGGTTCCAAACCTTTTTCAGTTGCTTTAACTGCGTACTTTTATTCATGCAATATGTTTAGCTGAAAGTGGACACTGTGAATATAGTTTGTGTTTTTATTTATATCTTTGATAATAATATAAAGTTAAAAAATTACTTTTAATTTAGTTTTCCACGCAGATATAAAAGACATGCTGAGATATAGGCCTAATGAATATCTCTTAAAAAAAAAAAAGCTTTGTTACACCCCTCTCTACACCGGGTCCTGGGATCTGCGTTCAGCAGCGATTAGGGGTCATCAAGAACAACATAGAAGCTGCTGAAAAGGCTTCCTATTGGCTTTGGATTATTTGGACAAAGTTCGGGGCCTGATCATCCCCGGCTGGGTTGCTTGACAATACCAGATATACAGGTAGAGGGGTGGGTAATCAAAAGTAGGAAAAGGATCACAGAGTAGAATTGTTTTTTTTACCATCGAGACAGGCCTTGCGCAGCTCTGCATTCAGTCCTCCCTGGATGATGGCAAAAAGGTTTTGTTTGTCTGGATTTTTATTGGCTGCTATACATCGATCCAGCCAGCGAATGGATCTGTGCATTGCCTCCTCCACCCGTGGTCCTGTCACAGTACTGCTTACCACATCATCCAGCTGCATCATGATGTCTGACCCTAAAGAACACAAAGAAACATGAAGAGGCTGTGTTTATCCACTGGAAAAATGTTCAAGTCTTTGTAACTTAATACTGATTCAAATTATTTCGACAGACCGAGACTGTTCTGTATGCTGATGGATTTCTCAGGACTCAGGAGGATCTCTTTGCCATCGTAGGGGGACTTGAACTTCACCCCTTCCTCAGTGACCTCCGAGAGCTCAACAAGAGACACCATCTGAAACCCCCCGCTGTCCTGCGAGCGGGAGAAAGTGAAACACAAGATGTCAACACATAGCTCATCACCCAACACGTGCACTTGGGTGAATTCATCATCAATAATTGATTGATTCATTTTGGGAAAGCTGCACTCACAGTTAAAAGATTTCTCTTCCAGTTCATGAATCCATGTAAACCATTGGCTTTCTCGATTAAATCAGGACCCTGCAGGCAGAAGAGTTAAAATCGATAAACACATTTACAAATAAAAGTTATTATGAATTCCTACAGCCGCTATTAAAGGAGAAGTTCACCCATTTTTAGAATTCATATTTTTATTCTTCTATGGTCTAAGGAAGTGGAAACAGGGTGATGCAGTGGTGAACATCGTCGCCTCACAGCAAGAGGGTCCCTGGTTCAAACTCTGGGTGGGGGAGCCCTTCTGTGCTTGCATGCACATCCTGTGTGAGCATGGGTTTTCTCCGGGTTCTCCAGCTTCCTCCCACAGTCCAAAGACATGCTGTTTTTTGGTGACTCTAAATTGCCCGTGAGCATGAATGGTTTCCTGTCTCTATGTGTCAGCCCTGTGATAGTCTGGCGACCTGTCCAGGGTGTATCCCGCCTCTCTCACAATGTCAGCCACGACCCCCAACAGGATAAGCAGTTACAGAAAATGAATGAATGAATGGATGGTCGAAGAAAGTCCAAAAATATTAGTCAACATAAACAACTAGAGTGCTAAAACTTAAATGTGTGATGTCATAGGGTATAAAGTCTGGAGCTGCTCCACAGTCAGGGAATTGGGAAAGATGTTATAAATGACACCAGGTGTATGGGTGCATTATCTGTTTCAGAGCTGAGAGCACTACAACAGAATAAATAAAATAAAAGAAAAAAGAAAAACATCAAGGGGATCCACAAAAGCAGGCTCCCATTCATCGTCTGAGGAGCAGCTGCAGACTTAAAACCCTGTGACATCACAAGCTGAGACTTACTTCTCTCAGATTTTAGAGAGTAGCGCATGTTAACAGATACTAATTGAACTTTCCTAGTCCATGGAAATAACATATTGGATTCTTAATTTAAGTGGTGTTCCCATTCAAGGACAGATTGATCACATCTTATTGTAGTGTTGCCTACCGGTCTCATGCCCAGGTGGTATGTGTTTCCAAGACAAATCTGACAGCCAAGACCATCCAGCTGATCCACAGTGATCCCCTTCATGGTCCCCTGAGTGCCGACAGGCATGAAAACCGGGGTGCTGACAGCACTGTGTGGCAGCATTAGATCACACGCTCTTGCTTTCGTCACCGGGCATTCAGCAACGATTCGCAAAGTGAGGGGAGAAACTGTGGACAGCGCCTTTTTTACGGACATGCTGTTTTCTGAAGTGTTTGTATCAGCGCCGCACGCGATGGTAGCAGCCATGTTGCGGTGAACATGTGATATGAAGCCGCTGCAACTGATATTCGCGTTGACCAATCCGACACGAGCAATTTGTTCAGAACTTGGAGCACGCCCTTTCGATATCCAATCAGAATGTTAGCTTGATTGAGAGGCAGCAGAATCAGCCAATAGAATGCGTGGCTTCGCAGACAAGAGGCGGGTCTTGACTCACCGGTTTCGATCGGATGTCGTCTCCTCTGACCGGATGGTGTTCGTGTAGAGGAAGTTTTGTTTTGCGAGTTTTCCGTCCGTGTCGACTGACTGGCTGTTAAGTTAATGCTCTCCAAAGAACACGAAATGATATTAGTGTGAATTGCATTACCGGCAACCGCTCTAGTGTTCACGGAGAGGATAAAAGCCCGAGCTGTTTGAAGCGGCGCGGCGCTACACTTCAGAGTAATCCGAGAGCACCTTCCTGCTAAGCTAACGTTACCTAGCTTGTTAGCGCGGCTAGCGGTAGGCTCTGGTTTGCGTTGTGTTGAAGGGGCTCTCCGAGCTAACGAAGCCATGGGGAACCGGGGTATGGAGGACCTGATTCCCCTGATCAACAAGCTTCAAGACGCGTTCAGCTCCATTGGCCAGAGTTGTAATTTAGACCTTCCTCAGATAGCTGTGGTCGGTGGACAGAGTGCTGGAAAAAGCTCAGTCTTGGAGAATTTTGTTGGCAGGTAAGTGATTGTGGGTCATTAAATAAGCATTATCAATCGCCTCATAGTTTAAATAATGTATTGTGTGGTCTAACATTCCCAAACTGTATTTTTAAATATTGTCTAGCAGGTACGAGACGCCTGAAAATGCCCTTTGGTAAAAGGCTAAGCTAACGTTAGCTTCTCCTCTCTGCTAGCACGTAACGTCAAAATTAAGTTACGTATTTGTCGTAACTGAACTGCCCTGAAAGTGGCTGCAGGTTCAACAGCTTGGCGTACGTAAGTAATTTACGTGACACACCAGTTTTAATGAAGTTTTTCGTACCAAGAGCTCAAGTGCAGGCTTTCCTTGTTGAACAGGACAGCCATAAAATGCTGATAGGTACAAAATTAAGATTTCTCCAGTGGGCTCTCAGGTTGCTCCTCTAATTATTGCCATTACTTTGCTCTCTAAAAGTGTCAGCTAATGTCTTTTGTGCTTGGTTCCCTCTTTACATGCTGACATTTTAAAAATGATAAACTAAAACCGTATAAACAATGACAGCAACTAATGTTTGTGTCTTAAGTGCACACTGTTGCACTTCATTTTCATTTAAGCACAGTCCAGATGATGTTTTGCCATCCGTCTATTTGGCCTTAGTTTTGAGTGGGAACTCTTTACTGTAGTATTATTTATACTACCATGACACATCCAGAGAGTCTTACACATTAGTTGTAATTCGTTCTGTAGCTTAGTTTGTTGTTAGATTCGTATGTTTATTCTCTCAGATGTGGGAAGGTCAGTATGTCGTAGCAGTGGAGGCACCTCCTTTCCCTCAGGGATGTGGATTGTTGCAGCTGATTTTATATCCAGTGTGTATTGCGTCAAGCATAGCTTTTGACCTCAATGCACTCAGTCTTTTGTCAAAATTGTGTGCAACAGCACAAGTTCACATCTGTAGCAGACACAACTTCCGTTACTGTGTTCCTCTTTTGTCACTGTTTTCGACAAAACCTTAGCAGTTAAGGAAATACGCTTGACGTGTCTCAATCTTCTGTGGTATGAAGGTTAGGCTAAAGTGTTCCTCAACAGGACGGTCCTGTTGTCCTCTCCCACATCAGCAGCGAGTGAGATCACCCTGCAGATAAAGAAACAAAACAGGCTCGCTCTAAAGCAGCTTGTTTAGCAGGTTTCCACCCCATTGAGAGACGCTCAGAGTGTGCGCGCGTGTAACCCAACCCATCCAGGGAGAGCACAATCACACACATACACACAGGCCAGCCGGCAGAGAAGAGGAAGTGCATTGGCTGTTAAGATGGCATGCAGACAGGCCTTTGGTTATAAACACACTGGCTAGAGCATGTCGTAACTGCTCTCGGGCAAGAACACGCACACAGATTAGACTACCCCTCAGTGCACATTTATTCATATGAGTGGGACTTTGCACTGTGAGAGCACTTGACACATATCAGCTGCAATTAACATGAAACATTTTGTGGTGACCTCAATTTTATTGCCTGTGTGTGTGTGCAGGCTCTCCACTTTCTGCCTGTTGACAGGACTGACATACACCCATGTGCGAGTTACTCAAGCACTTTGCAGATATACTATGGCATGCACACTCATAGGCTACATGCTCATCCTGTTATGAGTGCTGCACTTAAGTGATTACCATCTCTTCATCCAGATGGTAAAAAGTACAGCAGCTGCTATGTATGCCTGTTGCCGCCATGCAGGTGAGTTTGAGGGCAGACACAAGGTGGAACAGTAGAAGTTAAACTCATAGCTACAAGGTCAAGTCTTACTTCAACCTGGAAGCACTTGGGAGGTGCTGTATATCGCTATAGCGACAGGCGCGCTAATGTAGAGGTGACTCATTGTTGATCTAAGGGCTTGTTTGAGCTCAGGAACAGCCAATACCTAATCCCAACACCATGCTCAGTCATCTGTTGCAAAGAACTACCAGTGTTTGGTGTTGTGGGATAATTGATTTGCAAATTCTCTGTGGTGACACCAGACATGAGCATTGAGCTGTTGTTACTGTCACTAACGATTGCTCCATGGTTTCCCCAGTGACTCAGGTCTTTTTCTTCGGCGAGGTGCATGTTATGTGTGAAAGGCTGGCGTCATACCTGTGTCCCCAGACATGAAAATAATCCCTCTTTCCCTTTCTGCAGCACCAACGATCATAGAAACAGAGTCACTTAGTGCCAGTTAGAGACACATTTCAGGTCACAGGGTGTATGATTCAGACGCAGGGCATAAATGCTCCTCCTCTTCTGTCTCCCGCCTAAACTCCATGCTGATGTCATGATCTAATGGAGCAGGGGAAATTGGAGCTAGAATGAATTTGCTGTGTAGTGATCATCTCTCAGTTGTGTCGTGGTTCTGATGTTCAGTCCATGCAGGTCAGGTGGGATTGGGATTGCTTGTAGCGCTTTGTGATCCATCTTGTTGGTGTGATTTCGGCCTCTGTTCCCTCCAAGTTTGTTAGTGGAGACCAAAACACATTGGGTGGCCGGTCTGCATACTGCATACTTTTCTAGGCAGGGGCTAATCAAATCACGCTGGCTCAACAGCCTCATGTGTTTGTGAATGTTTCTGTCCTGTGTTTTGGGTGTGTTGTTACCTTGTTTAGGTTGCTTTAAGGCTAATGAGGGACCTTGCCTTTTGCTGACGCATTGAACGTACTCTTCATACATTATGGACAATTAGATCAGTTATACATTTACATTAAGGTAACAAGCCTTTGGCCTTAGCCATTCTCATGACAGATGAAGATAAAAGTATGAACAATAATAAAGGCTGTATTCCATTCAGGTATGTTATTGCAATGGACCTGATGAACGTGCTGCTTTAGTGGCACAATTTACTGGCAAAACTAAATGGACAGGTTGTGTTTATGCACAGTAAAAGTGTATAACGATATGCTAAATTACATTTAACTTTTCAGTGTTACTTTACTTGCCTATCTACAGTTTATTACATGTGTTATTGGATCATAAATAACAGTTTGGAGATAATCATCAGGACGCAGCTCCTTTTCTGGCATCATTGTCCCAGTGGGGGAGTGAAGACGTCATATCTAGCACAGCAAGCTGGCCTGGGCGGAGGTTGTTATCAGATCTTTTGGAGGAGACTGCTTAACAACCAGGAGTTTTTAATGTGCTGGAACAGTTGTCCAAAGTTTAAAGGAATACTTCACCCACAAAATTACCATTTGTATATTGTTAAGTCGTGTTGTGTTACCTTGAATTTGTGAAGGAAACTTGTGTTTTTCTTGCAGGCCTCCACAGAAAAACGGCACACATAGTGATTTTGTAATTGACAGGAAACATTTGTTTACAAACTCCAACACAACATGCTTTTTCACTCAAAAATTACATTTAAATATACATTTTATAAATGTATTTAAATTTAATTTTTTGGGGAAGCACAGAACATATGTCTGGATAAGTGAGACTTTGATTATACTGCACAAGCTGTGTGAAACTTTGTAAATGGATGCTTTAATATTGTTTTGCAGTTGATAAAGGTTGTCCCCATTTGAGCAGTAAATGAGTATGTTCGCAGTTTTCTGTGGAGGCATGAAAATTTCCTCACAAACTCAAGGTTCCACAGCATGACTAATTGATTCACAAATGCTCATTTTGTGGGTGAAGTATTTCTTAAAACCTTTTATCAGACCTTTCTTAAAACTGTTTGCCCTCCAAAATAATTAAACATGGCAGCTTTGCTCTAATTCTGTGCCACTGTTACCAAAATATGACCATGTTAGCATCATTAAAACGTGTTAGATGAGTGTTATCGTTAGATGCAGCAGTCTTACTCTGGATATATGAAGGAATTTGAGCCAAAATGTCCACAGTGTAGATGCTTATGTACATCTCTGTGAAAGAAGAAGTAAAGACAGCCAAGTGGCAGAGAGCAGAGGGATTTTCCACTAAGCAGTTGGATTTTGGTAGTGCTTGAAGGGCTTTGTGACGCTTCTTGGTACCCACGGTGACAGACTGGTGCGGGAACGCGGGTAGCCATAATTATACGTTTGTTGCCGCACCAGAGACCCATGGGATAAGTCCCACCAAACCACAAACACATTTTTGTATACTTCGCCGTCCCGTGAGAGCGTAGTATGACCTCAGAGTTTCACACACCGGTTTTCATGTTTGAAAACCAGCCCTGCCTCTTTAGACTCATGGAAAAGGAGGATCAGCTGTGGGCTATTGCTGCTCATAGTTCCTCTGCCAGTTTGTAAGAGGCAGAGGCTGTCGGGGCAGGGGGAGGGGGAGTTGGCCGATCCCGATCCCTCCCTGCCCTACTCTCTCTTTTGCTTTCTCTCATGGCAGAGGGAGGGAGGCTCACAGACTGATGCTCTTTGCTTGGCCATTCATAATGCATGAAATGATACACAATCTGCTCGGCCTCGTCTATCATTTAGAGCACATCAATAATGGAGCCCTTGCCTCTTGCTTCTGTTCAATATGCCACTGCTGTTTATCCAATTCTGTCTGTGAAGAGTGACCAGTGCAGTTCTGTGCTTAAGTTGCGTCTTCTCAGAAAAGCATTTTTGAACAAATGATGTCTTTGTGTTTTCTTGACTTTACTGGGGCTTTGTTTTATTGCTGTGAATCATTGACCAGTGGCCACTTGTTGAGCCAAAGAGACAGTGTTTGACTGCTTAAAAACACAGTGAGAGTTGCCTTTAACTGAGAGATGCATCAGCACATTAACACATTCTTGCCGTGACCTCTCAGCAGCATCTTACCGCCATTCTCCACGTCGAGTCTGTTTAGTATATACTTCCCCTCAGCTTATAGTAGCTTTGTTTTTTGTCTCCCTCCCTCCCTTGCTCCCATTCCTCATCCAGGGCTTTCTATACTGTCCACCGTGGTAACAAATGCCTGCGTGCTCCACATTATGTGCATGACACAGCACTGGTGCTGAACCACAGACCTGTGGATTTTTGCTGATGTAAGGAACATCCAGAATGTTCCCCGCTGTTTCACCGCAGGACTACAGTTCCTCTCTCTTCTCCTGTCCTGTGCCTGACACATTGCTTACAGTCTGAAGTCAGCAGGCAGGCTGAGCACCGCCATCGTCCCCTCAGGCGTGTAGGTCTGGCAGTAGGGAGGAAAAGGAGAATGTGGGTTAGTGACATGCTCAGCTCTGCTATGATTGTTCCAGGGCTGGGGCTGGTGATTACCACCAGATGTAGTGTGTTTGCAGAGCAGGAGAGGGGCCTTCAGAGATGGGAGGGGAGTGCAAAAGACTGGGTGGAGGAGCCTCATCTGAGGGCTGACTAAGCAACTTTAATCATGTGGTTAAAAATTCTTCAGGTACCCTGTCACGTTAAGAGGAACAAACAAGCCAACTGTGAGAACGTTCAGTGTTTCCTACAAGTTGGTGTCTCCACAATCTACTGTGTTTAACTAAAAGCATTTGCCCTTGTTTGTTTACCGTCACTTCATGCTTTGAGCAATGCATTACCTTGTGTAACTAAGCAGCACGATGCAAATTTGTAGTTTGAGAATGTAGACATAGCAAGACAATGTCAAGTCCCAGACCGAGGCTGGTGTGTTGAAGGCGTTATCGTGGGCGATATATCTGATATTGACACAGCCTGGGCTCCCATAAAAGCTTACAGTGGCCAGCTGAAAACATGGGCCCTGCCTGTCCTTTAAATAGGCAATAAACTGAGCAGCAGGGAACAAGTGCATCAATCAAGACACAGCACATCACAGAATCTCAACTACAAAGGGAACATCCACCCTAAAACAGAATTTATATTTAGCTCTCACAATTACTTTGATCACTGACGTTACTCCATACAAACAGAAATAATCTTCTCCCCAAATAGGAAATACAGTCGTGACATCTTCTAACAATATCGACATTATGACAACAGCTGTGTGATGTGTGATTACAGGAAGGGTTAGAGGACAGAAAGATACAGCTAGTTACACATCTGTAGGCCTGTCATAATAATAACGTTGTCGACACATGGAAATGACCTCGGCCATTTTTGCTGAATGCGATGTTGCCTGTTGTGTTTACCTGTTTGTTTACCTAAGAATGTCACCAGTATTTCAGCCACCATGATGCCACAATAAACGACAGGGTTTCCGCAGCCATTGTAAGACTTAGGTGTAGCGCTTCTCCCTCTTTTTTTTTTCCTCTCTAGCCTGGCCTGTTTGCATGGGTTTGAACAAAAATAAAATAGTACTTGAAAGACAATGCAGTGTAGCTTACCGGTAGCCTGCTGCTGCACAGTCCTGATAGTTGTTAGCTATCAAAAAGTCAAAAAGTCTGTTGTTTGTAGTTTTACCCTTAAACAACTTTTTTCCTCCACTCCGTAAGTCCGGCAGCCCCTGGAGCCAAATGTAGCACACAGCAGAACCATGATGGTAACTGCAGTGTTCGTAGAGCTTTGCTAAGCTTGTCAATTAGTTGCACAATGCATCTCTTCTTTTTGTTTTTGTGGGCCAAATTTTGTATTATGCCTCACTGAGTAATTCAAGGCTACTCTTATGAAGTAAATGTGGTTGAACAAATGTTTTATTACGATTTTTGAAACTTTTAATCATTTTTAATGGATGTTTAAAAAGACACCCCTTTGTAAATAAAATAAAAATAAATAAATAAATAAATAAAGTAAATGAAAAATAAAGCTGAGATTTTCTGCCCAAATGCATTTTTTCCTGGTAATCATAGATAAGCAAATGCACACGGTACGATAACCGTCAATTTTAATGTCACAGTATGCATTGAAACCGATGTACAGTTGCAACCCTACTTGCATTACTATGGCATTATATTATAATTATATCAGTGTTATAAGATAGTCTCAAAATGACAGTCATATCGTTTACAGCAATTATTTCTGGGACAATATATCTTGCAACAAAAGTTGTTATCATGAGAGGCTCACACATCCGCTCAGTGTCCTCCTGCTCTCTGTGGTCACCTTTACTGTGCTTTAATTCAGCCAAATTTGCAATGTAGTTGTTCTCATAACAACATTTTTCTGTTTCATAATGAGTATGAAATAGTTAGCTAATCATTTATAAACGCTACATGTTAATCAGCAGTCATCCTGAAGCTGCTGCGCCACGATGACAAAATCCTTTATGATCTTGACAAAAATTAACATAAGTCCAACTTTATGAGAACACATTTTACCATCTTAATGTGGACATACTCTGAGTCTGTGGTCCGTTCGGTTTTGTTTGAGATAATACATCAAAAGTGTCATTTGAATGACAAAATATGTATTTGTATTCCAGTGAGGTCACCGTGGTCGCCGTCATAGTGCCGTAGGACTTGTTCCATTATTCACTGACTGTAGAGCAGCTCTATAATTTGTCCTGAGATGACATCATTACAGTCTGTTCGGTTCAGCATAAGGAGAGACTTGTTCAAATTCATTAATTAAAAGTGAACTGATGTGTAGATTATCGTCGATACAACATCTGTGAGTTCTATTTTAAGGTGGATTTTCCCCATAACAGTGAGGAGGGGGTGTGAATTAATTGATCTCTTAAGCTCTAATGATGAGAGAAAATTACTTTGTCACATTTGATTTGTTGTGAGACAAGTTGGAGGCATGAAATTCCCCCGTGCCCATCAATTTACCAGAGGCCACGCTGCGAGGAAATGGACATTGAGTGTAATGAATAATTGAACGCTCTTTCTGTCCCTTTCCCTCTCTCCCTTGTGCTGTCGCTCTTTGTCCTAAACCACCCCTATTTTACCCAATACGCCCCCCTGCTGTTTGATTTCCCGGCTTTTTATTCTGGTTTTTATGTTTCCTTTTCTGTCTGCCTCTCTCCCCCAGGGACTTTCTTCCTCGCGGATCAGGCATTGTTACCCGTAGACCTCTCATTTTGCAGCTGGTCAACAATAAAGCAGGTGAGTGTACCAGTCCAGTGCACAGTCACACCCCCGTCTCCTTTCATCGCTGCCCTGTATATGGCCTCTCCGTCACAGTGCCTCAAGCTAAGCACACTGTCTGCTATTTGCTGCCTTCATCTCTTTAATTCAATATTCTCTTTTTCTCTCTCTTCCCTACTCTGTCTATCTCTCTCTCCCCTTCCCCTCGCCCTTACGTGTGTCACTTTGCCCCCTTCTATAGAATATGCTGAATTCCTGCACTGCAAAGGGAAGAAGTTTGTGGACTTTGAGGAGGTGCGTGCGGAAATTGAGTCGGAGACCGACAGGATAACAGGCTCCAACAAAGGCATCTCTCCCATCCCAATTAACCTGAGGGTCTACTCCCCACACGGTAATGGATACAAGCCTTATTGTGAAACACACACACTGTCAACACTTGTTCCTCTTTGTCTTATGTAAAGTACATTACAGTACAGCTATCCTCTTCCAGTTTCCCTAAAAACTCAACTCTGTTCATGAAAATAACATATTTAGAAGTTTTTTTCTATTAAAAACATCCCTTCGTGCCATGAAAAAATACTCAGATGAAACTCTACACCTTAGTCTCATGAAGTATGTGCGGCTCTATAAATATGCAAATTAGCCCTGGCCCTCGGCCGCTCGCCTGCAGCTCGAGTGTACCTGCTCACTTTCAACTCTGCTGATCGGACACACAATCCTCTGCTAAACAGTAACAGATAACAGGAGCCTTGGACTTGACTACGTTATCAGATAGCGAATAATGTGTTGGCAATATTAGATAAATCTTGTTCTCGACCAGCTCTGACAAGTTGTAGTGAAAGTGAAACATGCAGCTGCACCTTGCTCCTCCACTGATGGCCCTCATTTCGCCATAGAGTTATAATGATACGGAAAGCCCCGCCCTGCAGGTTGAGAGGATTGGTTCCTCACATATGTGATGTTTGAAACTCTGTATGTCTGAACCCATGTTTTGAGACTGTCACTGGTACGCTGTAGTTCCAAGGCGGAAATGCTCATCCATGACGTTGACTTCTGATTTGGTCATGTTATGAAGAGTTCACGCCAATCCTTAAGAAGCCTTTACAGACATTGAATTCATTAATTTAAGAATAAAGCCTTAACTGCCATTTAAATGTCTTACATTAGTTTTTTCAAGAGTCTTAAAAATGCTGATTGAAGGAGAAAATTACAAATCACTTTTTTCTGACGTTAAGTCCTAAAATCTCAAAAAAATTGGCAGTATCCATTTTGGTAATATCTGTGAATGAATGTTTTACCAGATCAAGATAGAGGAGTCATCAACACTCATACATGTATACCACATCCATTTAAGTTACAAATAAAATATGGAAGGGATAATGCCCGATGAGGTGTCCATTATCAGAAATGAATGGACGACGCAGAGGCGTGAACCGTCTGTGAAGTCCATTCATTTCTGATAATGGACACCTCGAAGGGCATTATCCCGCTTATACCATGGTCACTTACCAAAGAAATGCATATTAAATCAATTATTTATGCTTTAATGTGTTTTACAGTTAAAATCAAGAGTTTTTCACAAGCCACAGCTGAGCGGACTATTTCATCTTTGTAGTTCACAGGCGTTGCCATGGAAAGAGAGCGCAGCGTAGAGAGTATAGCGACTCTGATCAGAAAGCCAGTGCACTTCTTAACGCTTGTGTGTTACAGACTCTGGTGGTCAGAGGATGATGTGCAAAAAACAACTTGAGATATAACTTTCATGATTCATTGGCGTTCATTTATAGGCCCAAGAAAATTTGTTTCAAATAATCAACATCCAAATAGTAGGCTAGTCAAAATAGTTTTTAATTGCAACAAATAATTCATAAACATATTCTAGTAGTCGAGGTTAAATCATATAAACACATTGACAAATTAACGATTGTTTCCTGTTTAAAATGAAATGCTACATTATCATTAATAGTGAAATTTGAAAGTGATATGGGTATGTCCATCATAGTGACATTTGAAGGACGGAGATTGACAGATTGAGCACTGCTTGTTGGGACATTTGGAGACGACAAGATGTTGCTCCAGTCTCGTCTCTCCTGCGCTGACGGAGCCCAGTAAGCCTGCAGGCTTACTGGGCTCCGTCAGCGCCCGTGACCCGTGACGGTCATGATCTGACGAGTTTCCAGGCCGGTGTCAGAGAGCCGACCTACAGCTGTGCTCCGGAGGCTGTGATTGGTGAAGACCTGCGACTCCTTGTGCCGTTTCTTCCTTTTCTTTTCATTCTCTATCCTCTCTTCTTTTGCATCCCAGTCATCAAAATGATTAAATTCACCAAATAAATTAAATGAAACGATAAAATCACTCATGATGCCCGTTGTAATCCATTGCCTCTGCTCTGAGTCTCTGTTGCTATGCTTACAAACTAGCAGTTGAGCCAGCGCAATAATTTAGAACCTGTCATCAGGCAATTTGACCAGAACCTCTTTTTAGCTGTCCTATAACACCTTTTAACTGACACCCTGCAGCCAATCAGAATTGAGTATTCAGCCAGACCATGGTATAAGCTTTTTTCAAGGTAAACCAAATAAATACTTTTATGATAATGTAATATGTTCACTGTAGGGCTGCTCGATTATTTAAAAAAAAAAAAACCATAATCACGATTATTTTGGTCAAAATTTAAGTCACGATTATGCAAACAATTATGCGGCGCACGTGATGACTTATTTACACGACGGTATGTAATCTCGTCTCTGCATGGTTGCACGTGTGCAATTCTCTGCACGTTTACAATTCTCTGCTCTTTGTATCGCACACAGCGGAGTTCGGCCCCGATATACACACACACACACACAGACCAACCTCTCCCTCTGTCATTTTCCGCACGCTGTTTTTGAAATCTTCCACGATCACCTGCCCCTCGCATTATCTGTAGTTCACCTACTTGACTGGCTCGTGGAGTGAATAGAGGAGAGGAGGGGAGGGGGCGGTATTGCGCATGCGCGGCTTCCGTAGAAGACAAAATAACATCTCCAGGCGTCCGTGACCAAAAATCGTTTGCCCTTGATTTCATTAATTTTGAAATCGTTTGACCTCAAAACCACAATTGTGATCAACAGACAATTAATTGCACAGCCTTAGTTCACTGTTTTCCATGTGTTCCACTCTAAAGCACTTGTAGTAGATGATTAAACGTTTTAACTTGACCAAAAAAAGACATGTTTTGTGTTACAGTTCACATTTGGGCACAATTTTCCCTAAACCTTGACATCAGTTGGTGTTATTTTGCTTTAGTGGCATCAAAAAAATATTACTTCTAACTCTCCTTAAGCTGTAAGAGCCCTGATTGTCTTGTAGCATATCAGAAAAAACATATGGACATGGTAACAAGGTTAAAAACTTGAGTTTCACTACATAAATGATTACTCAGTTCTGCAAAATGATGCATATCACAAGTTATGCTATATCATATTACATATACTGTAATAAAAGCTTTATCCGTATTGCTCACTCCTAATGCAAACAGAGCTTTTTTTCTCCCTGTGCTGTTTACAAAATGTGTTTTCCAGAGAGACTTAAGCTATCAGAAAAAAAAACTAGATGGTTGTGGTTTGGACCAGTGTGGTTTTGGTAAAACATCAAAACAAAAAGTCGCTTTTGTGATGTTTTTTTACTACCACTGAATGTCTGTCACAAACATCTATTCATCTCCTTATGGGAGCCGTCGCTGGGATTTCACCGTCAAGTTTGACATTTTCATGTTTATTTCTTTCAGTAAATGTTACACTTGTAAGCAGTAAAACCTCCAAGGGCGTTTCTGTTTTTATGGAGTAAAGTAAACAAATTAGACTTAGTTTTATGACAGCAGAGGTCTGCCTACTGAAATGTCTCGCACACAAGATGAAAGCTTCCTCTGACACCGCAGACACCCGTTAGCATGTTAGATTGAGGCTGATGGTGTAGATGTCTGTTGATATTTTGTTTTATTTAAGGGAGGAAAATGAAGTTGATACACGGACAAGAAACAGAGGACTGTATTATCTTACCTTGTAAACGAGCATATCAACAGCACTATGAATCAGCTGTGGGTTTTCTCAGTGCCGTGATTTCACTTTTCATTGAGAATGCTTGTGATTAATCAAACATTTGCTACCTGGGTTTCCAGTCAAATCAAGCATCGAGTCAGTGAAGTGTCAAATTAAATGAGAGAAACTGCTGGTTAAAAAATTATGGTTATGGAAACATTACTTGAGTGCTGATGATTTATTGTTACGTTATTTGTTGAGTTGTTTTGTGATACGGTCTGCACTCAGGAAGCCTGATTATTTACTTCAATTCAAATGATGAAGCATTTTTTATGATTTCCGTCTGTGTGACTCAGTGCTGAACCTGACCCTGATCGACCTACCGGGAATGACTAAGGTTGCCGTCGGAGATCAGCCCGTAGACATCGAGCACCAGATCAGGGACATGTTGTTGCAGTTCATCACCAAGGAGAGCTGTCTGATCCTGGCCGTCACCCCTGCCAACACTGACCTGGCCAACTCGGACGCTCTGAAGATCGCCAAGGAGGTGGACCCACAGGGTAAGCATGTAGCTGTGTAGTAATTCAAAAGTCAAAGAGTAGGCCTATGAAACAGAGATGCACCAATCAGCTGGTTACTGTAAGCAGGTGATTTTCAGTTTCAGTCAATCAAAACACACATGTTTTGAAAGCTGCTGTGTAAAGGGAACTAGCAGACTGAAGTAAAACACCCAAATCTGTATCACAGAATTGATAAGTCGCTCAAAAGTATAGCATAGCAAAGCTAATGCTAACCTGTACGTGTAAGTGAATGGAAGATGTTAAAACTCATAGCTTATTTGTCCGCGAGGTATAACTCAATAAGAACACAAATATAGGTGGTCTACACTAGTCCGCTAGTTAGCTGATTAGTCAGGGTAACTAGTGGACTACAGGGGTAGTCAATAATAAGCTCAAAAGTAAGTGAATGTAAAATGCTAATGCAATTAACGCCATATTCTGGGAGGTATAGTTAAATAAAAACACAGAGTTTGGTGGTATAACCTAGGTTGTTAGTTTAGTTAGCTTTCTTACTAAGTATAGTCCATTTGATGGATTTCACAGTTTATAATGTGGCAGCAAAATGTTTTAACGCAAGTGGCTGAAAGAAAAATGAAATGGTATTGTGACTGTAGCTGAAAGGAAGCTGTCAATCAAGCACGATCTGATCTCATCCCTCCAGTCCTGAGAAATGGTCAAAATGGCCAAATGAGCTGTTTTTAACTCTGCTTTCTAATGGTTATAATGTATTGTGTCCAAGATTTTTTGTGGATGCTTAATTAAACACTCATCTTTGATATCATATAAGCATTTTTACTAGCCAAGTTTCCAGTGGCTTTAAAGAAAAGTTTCAAATATGAATGTGTATGCTGTCAATTATAGTTCTTTGAAAGACAGAAATCGGAATCAGATGACTCCGATGTTCGTGGCGGGCATATTGCGCTGTTATGCTGCCTCGCTGTTTTGTATATAAGGTACAATCACAGAAAGGGGCAACAGAGTGGTCTCGCCTTTTTAGCCACCACAGTAGGAAGTCACAGCTCAGAAAGGTGTCTGTGTAAAAATGACAGCCTGCAAGATGGCATCTTGAGTGGCAAGGGTGAAACTTTCAGATGATGTGTTATGTGTGCAACCTACTGTGGGAGATTTAAAAAGTAGCTGTTCACAGTTAGTGGCTTACTCAAAGAAGAAGAACAGTGGTCGTAAATGTCTGCAAATTGGGAGAACAATAAGATTTTGGAGTTCCTTACCCTCCAAGCACAGGACGAGATCATCTCCCATATAACAGGGACGGTAAATGATTGTTATTGACACGTTAATGCCATTGGTGTTGTTTAGAAAGCTCTGCAGACACATATGGTTTATGTCACACTAGAGGCTGATGCTGTTGTGTTATAGTACATGTCACACCCATCACACCTCTCTCGGTTCTGCAAAGCCACAATGTGGTGTGTATTCACACACTGGAGAAGCATGGTGCTGCCCTTGTTTGAGTCTATGAAAAAAGGCATAAACAAGAGACTCTGTAGCGGCCCTGTAGTGTGATCTGAAAAGGGCTCATGATATCCATTACCTCTATTTGGTCAATATTTCTGTCACAGGCAAATCTTTTCAGCCCTTTATTAAACAGGACTCTGCTATAAAAAGGCTAAATACACTGAGAGATTTATTCTGTGCACCAGTTCTTTCCAAGAAGGTAATAAGTCAGTTTGAATTAATGTAGTTACACTTGTAATTTTGTGCAGGTCTGCGTACCATTGGTGTTATAACAAAACTGGACCTGATGGATGAAGGGACGGATGCAAAGGACATCCTAGAAAATAAACTCCTGCCACTGCGCAGAGGTGAGGTTTACACACACATACACACAAAGACACGTCTGCAGACTTTATTTTTGACTCTAGAGTGACCTTTTTTTTTTTTTTTTTGCTCTGTGCAGGCTACATCGGTGTAGTGAACCGCAGTCAGAAGGACATAGATGGGAAGAAAGACATTCGTGCTGCTCTGGCTGCAGAGAGGAAGTTCTTCCTGTCCCACCCTGCCTACAGACATATAGCAGAGCGTATGGGCACACCACATCTACAAAAGACACTCAACCAGGTCTACTGTCAAATTTTTTTACATTTTTTTTTTTTTATTGTAAAATATAATTCCCTCTCTACTGTGCCGTTCATTCTCTAAAACAGCAGCACTGCCTCTGTCTGTCTCTAGCAATTGACCAACCACATCAGGGACACTCTGCCTGGTCTGCGTAGTAAGCTGCAGAGTCAGCTCCTCTCTCTGGAGAAGGAGGTGGAGGAGTACAAGAACTTCCGTCCAGATGATCCAACACGCAAGACCAAGGCCTTGTTGCAGTGAGTGCATCTGAATATTGCATACTTGTATTATTTACAGCTGATATGTTGGAGGTGATGTAACCTGTGGCAGCTATATAGGATCCCCACTGCACAGGGCTACTGCATCTGAGAGCAGATATTTGCAAGCTATGACTATAGGGAAACTTTGTCGACTTCCAGCCAGCTCTGTGTCCCACCATGCTGCCCACACTGTGACGTCACAGAGCTGGTTGAAAATCAGCAAAATTCCTTTCAACAGGAATTCTTTGCAGCGGACCTCCAGGAAGACTGTAACACTAAACACCTCTCCTTTGTGCTTGACCCTAATCAGGATGGTGCAGCAGTTTGGTGTGGACTTTGAAAAGTGCATTGAAGGCTCCGGGGACCAGGTGGACACCAATGAGCTATCGGGTGGTGCAAAGATCAACCGCATATTCCATGAACGATTCCCCTTTGAACTGGTCAAGGTTAGTGTGCCATGAAGAGGCTTGATATGTTGGTAGGGCTGGGCGATATGGCCAAAACTGTAATAACATTCCAAAGCAGTATTTCTTTCAAGTTTAAAGGCTGATTTTTGCTTCTGAGTAAAAGTTGAAGAAACACATGGGTAATGGTTTGGACTTAATTGTCAGAACACGACAAACGCCAAACAGCAGAACATTTCACAAATCTGAGGTAGATTCAGAATGATTGTAAATAAAGCAATGTCAACACAAAAGACAACAAATAGACAAGGAAAACAATTCTTGTCAGCACTATGTCACACCTTTATAGACATAATGGATTTAGCTAACAGTGTAAACAAAACGAAGAGACAGAAAAAAAATCTCAACTGTAGTCAGTATTTTCTGCACAAGTTTAAAACTTAACATCTGGCATGACTCAAGGCAAACTCGTCTTCACATGACGTTTAGTGATGTTTATTCTCCCTTTGTTAAGTCAATAGCCACAAGTACAATAGCTTACGTAACACTAACTTGTTAACTTACCATTAGAGGAGTCAACTGCCAATACAGCTACTGTATGTAGGTCACAACAATTATACTAAAAATAACTTTATGAGCGTGTTGAATGTTGTAACTTCATAACATTGACGTACACATGAGCTTGGTGGCTGGTGTTGTCTTCTTCTTCTGTGTGATGGCGGTTGACAACTAGACTTGAATAGCATACTTTACCTGATGACCATTTATTTATCCATTAGTCATGCTGTGATACATTGAATTCACTATGACATACCATTTAAACTAAACTAAAAGTGAAACGTACCAGTGCCGTCTTCAAAGCTAGACTGCAGTACTAAGGTTTTTTTGAATGAAAATGCATATGTTTGGGAAGTACTTGGATTTAGAATAAACTGCAGGAGTTGAGTCAGAGTTTGTAAACTAATGTTTTGATATAGCTTTACAGTTGTTAAAGTGATCACTTTTCAATCAAAGTATCAATATGTTTGCCGTTTCCCGTGTAGGCATGCCAGAAAAACAAAGTCTTCCTCATGAATTCAAGGTTAACACGACATGACTGATTGATTTACAAATGGTTATTTAGTGGGTGAAGTATTCCATTTAGATGCATTAGCACCCCCCTCTCCCAGTGTATGAGTGGATTGATTTGTTCTATTTCTATTGAGGATAATTATAATTATGATGTGATTGCCCAGCCCTATATGTTGGGGATTAAGTCTTTACAAAGATGAAAGTATTTCACGATTTGTTAAAGTGTCATTTGCATCTCCTCCCTCTGTCTCCCAGATTGTGTTTGACGAGAAGGAGCTAAGGCGAGAAATCAGTCACGCAATCAAGAACGTCCATGGTGTCAGGCAAGTGGAGCGAAAACCAAAAACCTTTCAAACAAGCCGCCCACAGAGCTCAAATGCTTGTATTCTGTTTTAACATCAAATACTGCTGTGGCACTGTGCTTCACTTTTCTCCCCTCATAAAAGCTGTTATTCTACTAAAATTCATGTTTATATAATCAAGCCTTGCGATCACAGACTAACAGTACCAATTCAGAGAAAGGTGTTTCTGTGAAATGTTTTTCCTCTATTCTTCTATTCCTTCAGTGTTGTTTCAATCCCCTTATCTCCCCACTGCAACACCACCCACTCCTTTTCTGTTTCTGTCTGCTGAGGCACTCAATTATTATGAGGTTTTGTGTTACATGTATCCAGTCCACTGCTCTAATGTCGTCATGTGTTCTTCACATATAATCTCATCTCTGTCATGTCTCATTTGTGTGCTTTATTACATTTAAATCTTGCCCTCTTTGGCGCTTTATCCTTTCTCCCTCTGTTGTGGCTTTCCGTATATTCATCTACCGATTCCTTCTCTTTGTCCAGAACCTCCTCAGTCACCTTTTTGTTCACCTAATCATCTGTCTAGTCATTCGTTTTGTTGGCCTTACATGTCCGTTAACTGTCCCATCTGTCTGCCGCTGTGCCTCTGTCTCTTTGTGCATCCTCAGAACGGGGCTGTTCACTCCAGACCTGGCGTTTGAGGCCATCGTGAAAAAGCAGATCGTTAAGCTGAAAACGCCCTGTCTCAAATGTATCGATCTGGTCATTCAGGAGCTCATCAACACAGTCAGGCAGTGCACCAACAAGGTACTGCAGGTGTCCAGCATCTCCCGACCCAGCCGAGACATAGGGCAGGGGCAGCCCCGGGCGTGGCAGAGGGTACGCTGACGCAGAACGTTCAACCAACAGCTTCCTATGATATATGGAAAAAGATCAGTTCAGTTCTTGTACTGAAAAAAAAAGAACTTTCTGCGTGGTTTGCCCTCAGCCCAGCCCGCCCCGATTAGCCCTGTGTGCAGGCAGCGCTGTCGTGTTGTGGAGTGTTGTGACGGGTGACGTGTCGTCGTGGATCTGAGATGTTTAAGGGACTCAACCTGTCTGAGCATCTCTGGTCTCTCCTGGACAAGCTGCAGGTCTCATTGCTCAGTAACATAGCCAGCAACTCATGGGGTGGTCCTCAGCTGTGATTTGGCCTTGGGTTAGAGGTGACATGTTTATCTCTACCACATTGACCTAGTTTTAGAGGAACTGGTTTGTCAGGAAAGAGGATGTGAAAGACCTGTGGCTTGTCCGTCTCCACAGCTTGATTTTTTTCTGTCAACAACTAGAAATGACTAACTGAACAAAGACTTTTTCTCTTTTTATTTCCTCTCTTTCCTGGCTGTCCTCTTTTATTCTCTGTCCTTTATTTCTGCCTGTCCCTTTCTCTCCTTCTCTACCACCACAACAACAACATGCAATCTGACCCCATGACCTTTCAGAACGGGGCTCTTCACCCCTGACCTGGCTTTTGAGGCGATAGTCAAAAAGCAGATTCTCAAACTCAAAGAGCCAAGCCTCAAATGTGTGGACCTTGTGGTGTCTGAGCTCACCGCGCTCGTCATGAAGTGTGCTGCCAAGGTAACCGGGGACACACCTGCTGGGATGATGGCATGAAAAGAGAAGGGATTTTTTTTCTCTGTAAATGTCAATTTCTGTCATCCCAGTAAAATGGGCACCCCAGTGAAATCAGACCCATCCCCATCCTCGCCATCCATGCCCACTGCTTCAAATGTGTGTGTTGTCCCATCTCTACTCTCCTTTAGGGATGTCACGAGCACCAATACTTTGTTACCAAGTCAATGTCAAAAGTCTGAAAACGTGATGGTACTCGTTTTCCTCCAGTACCATGGGTACTGGGGATGCTATTCTACTCGTCAGGCCAGCGTATACGCCCACAAGTGCTATAATCTGACATTAATGTCAAAGGAAAAGGAAGAATGTCTACCAGCATGAAGAACAACGACACGTGGAAGATGCCAATAAGTGTTGCTGCCGCAACAGCATTTCGTCCAGAGGCCAGGGAATTGAATTAATTCTTTGCAATGGGAGCGCCGTATATTTCCACTATGCTACAAATGCCAGCAGCGTGGCGAGGCGCTGGGTGTCTCTTCTGCGCTGAATGCTAATCCGCTTCCGCTTTGGGAACAGTACATTACCCAGCCATCCTCTCAGTGGTGGAGCGGCGGGACAAATAGCCTACCACAAATACCAGATGTCACATCGTAAAATCAGCCCAGATTCACTAAACCGACATGAAAGAACTAGTGGCGTCCAGGCAGACTGTTCTGTTGCCTTATATCGCCTGTGTCTTGGCCAAAAAGTTGCACCTGAACTCACGGCAAAGACTACTGCCAATGGCCAGCATCTAGCATGTATGTTCTGTATCGGAGCGAGAAGAAATAACTCTCCATACCAGCAGGCAGCGGTTGTCTGTATTCATGATTAAAAAAGGGAAACCGGAAGACTGGACTGATTCAAGATGCTAGTTAGCCAGCTGGCACATTAACAATAAAACCCAATGTTTGAAGGACAAAGAATATTTACTGTGCGCTAGTGAAGAATAACACAAAAAATTCTGAAGAGCTCAACAGCCAAAAAAACAATTTTACTTAATATAGCAAGTTTGTTTTGATCTCACTCTCTAGTCAGAGTGATCTCATACATTGATGTGCACCGCTGCCTCCAACAACCATTCTACATGTTGATTTGGCAGGAAAAAAGCTGACAAGGGATGATTAGTGCTAACCGCGCAGAAGACAATGCAAAAGCTAAAGTTACAGATGCTCACCTGTGGCCTGACGTTGACCAACAGCTGACTGTCGGCTTGAAGTGTCAGAACCCTTACGTGAACAAATGCTGAACTCGTCCACAAACAAACCCACCTAGACAAGTACTTTGTGTTCAAGGAGGGATTGTTAATAGCATTGAAATTTGATTGTTTATGATAAAGGAGTCATTGAAGGACGTGCGATATATTGTTTCCTTTTTTATTATGGTATCAAATCGGGTATCAAGAATTGTGGAATTTCACTGGTATTGGTATCGACTGCATTTCTAGTATCGTGACATTCCTACTCTCCTCCCACCCCTGGAAATCTCCATGTTATTCAGACCGAGCATTGACTTGCAAACCACGTCTGAAATTTTAAGCACAACTTAAAATTTCTATCAGCCATCTTCCACATGCTGTTTGACCTCAGCATCAGCTCATTAAAGAGTTTTTTCCCCCACCTCCACATTGCTTCCTCCCTCCTCTCCCTCTCTGCCCAAGACCCTGCTTCGTCAGTCTGTGCAGCGCAGAGCCCCGGCTGCGCTCCTTCACTGACCCACATGGCAGACTGATATTACACTATCTGCTGAACCGGATGGAAAGGGAGTGATGTGTGGGGGGGGAGATGATACTAATAGCCTGTGGGCTCTGTGGGTGCAGTGGCAGCTTGAATGGAGCGTTTCCATAGCAACGGTGCTCCACTGCCATCTTGTGGACAGAGGAAGGCGCTGCACAGCGTCAACCAGCCATCCTGTCTCTGAGCTTCACCTCTGCCTCACCTCATTCTGCCTCTTTCCCCTCTCATCCAGTCTTCACTAATATTAATACTGTCCCAACTCTACCATCAGCTAGAGATGACAAATTTGGTTTGTTTAAAATATGAAAAGTTGGATTTTTGACATCTGAAAAAAAAAAAAAGCATGATTAAAGCATGATAGCGAAACAGCATTAATTCTAATTAAGTCGTCCCTGGCTGATAATAAACATCTTATCACCTTTTAGAACAGACAGTCGCTGTGTATTTAAAGTCTTCTTATATGTGTGTGTTGGTTTGTGGTTGTTTGGATATGTGTGAGACTGAAATGCCACTTGACTCTCTCTTTCCCTTTTCTTTGTTCTCTACTCATTTTCACTCTCACTCCTGTTTCTCTCTGATACTTATTGGTAAGTCTTCCTAAGCTCGAGCTCACATGTAAGTGTGTGCATGTGTGTGCTTGTGTGTGTCTCCGTTCATTGCTGCAGTTGTGTGTTGTGTTGCCTTTCAGCTAAACTCCTACCCCAGGCTGAGAGAGGAGACGGAAAGGATTGTAACCACCCATGTCAGAGAAAGAGAAGGGAAGACCAAGGACCAGGTGAGTTGCTAGGATGTTGATTAAATAGACTCGTGGCTCTCGAGCGCGCCAAGTGCACTCAAGTCCGCCTTTGATGTTTACCTTTTTCATATGCAGGGAAAAATACAATAAGAGCTGCAATCTACAATTCATATTTAGCCCCACTCCAGTACTGTGTTGAGACGCTGGTGGGATGAAGTGGCACCTCCCAAGTTATTGTACTAATGGAGGAAGGGAAATGCGACAAGATGTAATGTAACGTAAGGTTCGCATTTTGCTTTCCTTACTCAGCCCATGTTACCTTGAATTCGTCAAGTAAAGAAAAAAGATGAACATTCGTCATGAATTGAAGTTAACAGAGACCACGTTTAACAACAGCAAAAAAACATCATTGTACAAACTCTCACACACCTCCTGCAGTATGATCCAAGCTTCACTAAAACATTAAAATTTAAAACACGTCAGAACAAACAGTCTGGGTGTTGGCATGCTGGTGCGTTTGAACTCTTCCCAAATGGAGCTTATATGCATCCACATACATGCTAAGGCACGCTCAGGGGGGCGCTGCTAGTTGGAAGTGTTTTTTTTTGTTGTAATGTTTTAAGCGTAAATGCATGTGTAAGTGAAGCACTGAGCATACAACTAAATAAATGAGATTTGGATTATGCTGCAAGAGTTGTGGAAGTTTTTGTAGACAGTTTTGCTGTTGTTAAAACGTGCACGCCAGTGACTTCCTTCACAAGGCATGTTCACCCTTTTGGATTATTCATTCACCATGGAGGCATTTGAGAAAGAATTTTTCCTCACGAATTCAAAGGAACTCTGTGAGTAATTGATTTATGACTAGTCATTTTGCAGATGAACTATTATTTTGACACTCACTGTTAGTATTGTGTCATGTGGCGTTGTCTCTGCATGTGTCGATCCTCCAGCTGCAGCATAAGGACACAAAAAAAGTGCATTGTATGACCCTTTAAAGCATCGTTAGTTTCAGCATTTGTCAAATGGAAGTAACCATAAAGAAAAAAAAAACCTCATAAGGCCTTTCCATTACTGGACATGCTAGCTTGTTAGCGAAATGTCTTCCTTCTGTTTGTAGTCCTTTTAGCCTAGTTGCAGTTGGGTACATAGGACACAAATTAGGTAGCAGTTGCATACTGTATTACTGGCTGTAAAATAGATTATGTGATAAGACTTTGTTGAATTTTCCTGCATCAGCTTTAGTTTGAATGCATCTTTCTAGGTTTTCTATCAACTTTAAAACCCCATAAAGATTTGCAAACTTAATCAAAGCCTTAAATGCAAAAGACTTGCTGCTCTTTATAAAAAAGAGTTTTTCCTAGAAGTTATAATGAATACTTAAGTCTGCAGGTCATTTTCCAGAAATAGTTTGATCAAATGAGTCAGAATTAAAGCAAGTCATTTTGGTTAGATTCTTATCTGCTTAAACTAAAGAAAAAATGATTAGGCAGCCACGTGTGCAACAAACACATTTTCCAACTTCTTGTTTAGCTTACATGTAATTGTCGATAAATTACAGCAAAGCACTTTTCTTTATCATGATGGAAAATCTTTTGTCGTGTCATTTATTCTCTTTGCTCCAGGTTTGAGTTGAAAGTGTTTGTCAGCGTTTCCTCCATTAGCACCACTTTCTTTAAATCAACACAGCATAAATCCTGTGACAGATTATGTGACTGCACAGCAGTTTGCCTAAACTGAAATCAAAGATTGCTCAAGATTTCAAGACATCGCAAGAAAAGGAATTAATGAGACACCATTGTCTGTCAGTGGCTGTTAATTGTTGTTTCGAGAGTGGAGAAACCTGTGAACCACATTTACTGCATAAAAAACAAGAGTAATGACAGCTTGAGGTGTGGCAGGTTGAATTGTGGTGAAACGTTTGGGTAAATTATATACTCCACCTCATCTGCAATTTGCATCATTGATAATATCAGTCTGACAGACTATATCGGTGTCGCCATGTAGAAACCTAGCTCTGGATGTTATCTCACTCTCAGGGTTGTTTTTGTTCAGGTGTGAAGTATCAGAAGTGAGACGTGGCACTTTCTCCTTTGTGCCGCCTGCAAGTGGTGTTTAATTGAGACGTCTCCATCCTAATCACGATTTTCTGCTTCTAATCAAGGTTCTGCTGCTGATTGACATTGAGCTGTCCTACATCAACACCAATCATGAGGACTTCATAGGCTTTGCTAAGTATGTACCCCTCCCTCCTCCTTCCTCCACCGTTTTTTTAGCCCAACTTACAGTGTTATGAACCCAGTCTCAGCACAGTCATCATGATCCCGATTAACTACATGCTGCCCGTCTTCTGAGGTGCTCTTGTGACTCACAAAGGGAAAGACCCGTAATCCTTGACCTGTCAGCCACCAGTACATGTGCAACCCAGCTGCCATTACAGGAACTTAACAGAATCATCACCATACCACTGCTATTGAATCAAAGTGATGCTTATAATTAGCCACATGTTTGTAAGCTGCAGTGCATCAGTGTGTGATGTAGCATGCCAATTAGTGATCCAGCCACATCAGAGCATGTGTCTCCCTGCGGGGGGAGACACATGCAACGTTTCGCAACGTTCAAGGCTACATTAGTCGCCTACTTCTCCCCCCTGCATGCAACAACACCACTCCCCCTCTAAACAAAGTCAATCAAGCTTGCTTGATTGCTTGACAGATAAACTTTCTGTCTGCTGCAGGCTGTTTGACTGTCACTATAAAGAATGCTTATTGTACCAGCGGACAGAGCAGTGGTAATGTTTTACTGCATCCGCTTGTAGCTGCCGTTGTGCACTGGAAACTCATTTGCACACTGCAAAGCACTCACTTTTTTGTGGTATACCTAAGCAGTTTACAGTTCATGGTTGAAATCACGTAGTCCCTAGTGGAACCGTCTCAGTAGCATGTAGTTGAGTGGAGCTCCCCTCCTCTGTGTGGGTTGTGCTGTTGACCGAGTAACAAAGCAAGTCCCCGTGTGTGTGTGTGTGCAAGGGTTTGTATCTAGCCTCTGCATGGCAAAGTGGATTGCTGTAATGTGTCAGTAGGTCAGCCAGGGCTGTTTAACGGTTCTCATGACATCACTTTCAGTCTTGACTACAGAAGGCTGGATGATGGTAGCACCCCAGGGTACAGCAACAACAGGTGGGCTTACAGAAAGGATGTAGGGTTGTGTGTACAGTGTGTGTGTGTGTGTATGAGAGAGAGACAGTTAGACCCTCCATTTCCTCCACAAGCCACTTTCACCTTCATGTATCAGGGTTCTCATGCTCATGGAAGACCTGGAAAAGTCACATAATTTCACACTGTCATTTTCCAGGACTGGGACAGTCATGGAATTAGGGAGTATTCTCCCATGGATAATATTCCACGCAATGTGACATCATGGCAATTTTATTTTCTGTAGGTTAGCTGTTGATATAATGTAGTTCTAGTATGCGCAGGTGTGTGGCAGCAGTTTGTTGACCATCATGTACGTGTGTTCATTTTTCTCCCTACATCCCGTCTCTTACTCCATGTATGCCAGCTAGGAGAAATTATCAGGGTTCCCAATGTAATGAACTTCCTGTAAATGTTGTAAAATTAGTAAAACTGTTTTTCAGGCTTGGGATAGTTTGTGATTAACCAAGTGTTTTGTCAAAGCTTTAAAGGGATAGTGCACCCAAAAATGAAAGTTCAGCCATTATCTACTCACCCATATGCCAAGGGAGGCTCAGGTGAAGTTTAGAGTCCTCACATCCCTTGCGGAGATCCCAGGGGAGAGGGGGTAGCAACACAACTCCACCTAATGCAGGCTGGCGAAGCCCCAGGTGTGGTGTACAGAGAAGCAGTTAGAGCTACAGGCTACAATGAGGCTAAAAACAGAGTTCAAATGACGTTTTTCCAAACAACTTTTTATGTTGGAGCTTCAGGACACTTGGATCACTACGGACGAGCAGTATGGAGATATTTTGTGGTTTCAATTATGTGTTTTTGGACGTTTGAATCTGGGGCGCCATCATTGACAGCTGCAGGATCTTAGATTTGCTAGTCCTCAAAAAGGGCGAGGCCTTTAAATTATATGAAATACCAGTATGTGCTGCTGTAATCTGTTGGCAGGTGCAGGTAGTGGGCAGCTGAAATGACTGATAAGTGAGTAGCGTTAGCAAGTGCTAGTAGTTTGCTTATTTGCAAATTCCTGGGAAGTGCCCATTTGAAACTAGTTAAATACAGTCATGGAAATTAGATAAATATTATGGAAAGGTTTTGAAAATTCATAGGTAAAAATGTGCAGGAACCCTGAGTTATTTGAATTGAGGTTAAATCTGATAGTGTGATTTAACATGTCGGATCATAAACCCCAAAGTTTCCATACCTGTGCTGTGCCCCATTATTACTTACTTACTTACTTACTACTACTAAATATTCTGACGTTTAAGGATGGAGCAATGCTTGTTTTATACATTGTGAGTAGTCATGGAAATTTCATTATGGGTCCTTTAAAAAGTCATGGAAAGGTTTTCAAATTTTGTCCCTGCAAATGTGTGGGAACCCTGATGTATGTGTGTGGTGGTAAATTTGTTACAATAGCACCAGATACTTGGATATTATTGTAAATAAATAGAATATTTTTGGAGTAGAAGTGGCACATGAATATTTAATGCGATTATCTTCAACAAGTTGTGTTTGATGCGGTGTCATTAGTATTTATTGTCTTCTCCTGTCCGTCTTTGTGTAACAACAGTGCCCAGCAGAGGAACACAGCTGCGAACAAGAAGAGGGCCATACCCAACCAGGTACGTTTCATCACTCAGCTCTGGCCTTTTCACCAATCCCAGATTTAATCACCCTTGACTGATGCCTCCCATTACCAGCCTATTATTCAACCATGTGAATATATCTCACTCCAGCAATGATTTAGCCCAAAGCCATTAATCTACCCTGACCTATCTAACTGTTCACGATACCTCCCCTGTACATGATTGTAACTACTGACTGTACCCAGTCCCGTTGTTTTCTAATCCTAATTTTGATCTTGCTTTGTCGCAATGTTTTAAAGCTGGAACCTGCTTTTTTTGTTTTCATTCATGTGATATTTAGCTTCAATTGTTGAAGCTCACTGTGTGTTTGTAAGATGCTGAAACATGATTATAACAGCCCTGCTAATCAGCATTAGAGAGCACAGTTTCAGTGAGGGGAGAGTTGCCTTTATGAACTCAAAAGAAGACTCCGCATCTCTGCTTCTCTGAAACGAGCATTTGTTTCCATGGCTATTATTAATTGCTGTTTGCATGTGACCCAGGCATGTCGTTCTACAGCACAGCAAACAATTAATCACAGAATTCTGATGGATGTTTTGTTGCCTTCCTCCATTAACTCACACAAGCATCTCTTGTATTGAATTCAGAATGTGCATGGACCTCGCACCTCTCAACTGAGCAACAAATATGACATAACCAAATTGTGGTATACTTGAAAGTAATTCTAATTGCATGTAACTCTCTTGCTCTTTCTCTCTCTCTCTCTCTCTTTCTCTTCATCTGTCTTACTCTTCTTGTCTCATGAATTATTCCTCTCTGTTTCCTCTTGTTTTGCTCCCTTTTCAACCTTCTCTTGGATTTTCATTCTCTACTTCCTCTTACACCTTGACTCCTCTTCTCTCCCCTCCTCCTTTCTCTCATCTGTCTCTCATCTTTGCTTGCTTGCTTGCATTCTCATTTCTTTTGGCTTTGATTTTACACTGCCCCCCTTTGCTTTAATTCCCCCTCCCCCTTCCTGCAGGGTGAGATTCTGGTAAGTACCCCAAAGATTTAAACCGCACCCTGCCAGGGGGCAGCAGGGGTAGGCCATGCAGAAGGACTGAAGCCATCACACACAGGTCAGCCAATATGGTTAGGGTGTAAAAAGACAGAACAGGATAAGCCGTGTCCTGCAAACACAGGAGTGGATTCCTCACCATAATGAGCTGTTCTACCCCTCTGCAGCTTGGCGGACTGGGAGATGGCCTCGAGGATAAGGTAGAGTCTCCAGGCCGATCAAATTGATCTCGGTTACAATTCTAGCCTTAGCACGCAGTTACCAGTAATTTGGAACTGACTTAATGCTTGACTCACGGCAGGTTTGTTCTTTGACAGAAAGACAGTAATTGTCTTTAATTGCACATCGCTACTAACATTTTACTTTTTGTCCACTTAATAATTTAAACGAGATATGAGTCGTTTAACACCCACAAAAGAGGCTGCATTCTCTATTAAGGACCAGAAAGAGTGGGAGATCTTCCACCAGTGACTGTGGATGGCGTCAGTTCCCATGTCTGTGGGTTTATACCTCTGCTGCTGCCTCGAGCACGGTGACTCAAAAGTTTGCCTTGTGAGAATCATCCTAAACGTCACTGGGGACAAAACTGGGAGGGAGTGGGGAGCGATCAAATCAGAAACACAGAAATGTTTTTGATCAGTTTCTTTGGATTCATCTTGAGTGATTTCTTCATAAATTAAGTGCATGTTAAAACACTTTCTGGAAGTGTATTCATACCCAAAACTCCACAAAGTCTTTAAGTGTTATTTCTGAATTTAGAGCTGATCAGAGTTGTCTGTTATTTTGTGTGGTGACTGATCTCTTTGGGATGTATTCCAGTGATGTAATCGAAATTCCTTGTTAGGATCTCTTTATTTTCATTACTTACTGACAAATTCAATTTGACATGTTTCATCCTAATCAGTTTATTTGTTTACATTTGAATCCATGGAGTTAATCTCACATTCAATCATACATCTTTAATTAACCTCTTGCAACACTTACTTTACATTTACAGAAATGTACGGAATATTTCTTGACAGTTGTCCGCCACAAGCATATGGTTTAGAAACAAAAGCATCTCGTCTTTGACACCCTCACATCACACCGTGTTCTCTTTCTTAATTTCAACTTCCAACTAACGTTTATATAGGGGATTTAAAACTCCATGTTTCTGAGAAGTTTATTTCCTCGCCAAGGCAAACTATAAGTGTAGCTTCTATGTGATTGCCTCCTTGCTCATGTTTATGTTGGCGCTCTTGAACTGATGAACCCTTTTTTCCCCCTCATAACTCACCCCAGTCCCCTGCTGGATGGAGAGGGAGTGCAAAAGAGAGGTCTAAAGCATACTTTGAAATGGACCTGTTCTCTTGGCTGTACACAGCACAAGAGCACAATTTCTTTACAGATAGTTTCCCCCATTGTGTTTAAAATGCACGGGGGTCTATGTGTAAAAAAAAAAAAATGGAGAGACATAGCTGCTAAGAGGTCTCCACCTAAATGCACAGCTTATTTCCCTCAGAGTGATTCACTCAGCTCGGCCTCTCTGTCTGATTCATTTCCTCCCTCTCCATCTCGCCACTTTAGATATTTTACTTTGCTGTTTAGATTACTGTCCCTCTATGAACTCTGGTAGATCAGCTAGCTAGCCATCGCAGTTCTCTTCACCCTCTTTACCCTCTTGTCTTTTATACTCACTTGACCCTTTCTTTTACTTAAACAGTTGAATATCCGAATCAAGTTAACCCAACTAACTCTGCTTTGATTTATAACCACGTGTACATTTTACTGACCTACTGACACTAACATACCACCGTCAAGCTTTGTCACAGTCTGGACACCACCTGGTCCTGTGTGCTGGTTTAAGAGTGAAAAAGGACAAAGACTATATCCCATTTCAGTATTTTCAACTAAACCATTTGATGCTTTTGTATAAATTTAGCCACATCACACACAGTACTGTCCTTTGGTCACTCCATGCTGTTTACTCAAGAAGTTTCACATTCAATCAATACTTGACACAAACATGTTGACAATAAAGATAAAAAGGTAAAGGACAACCAGATTAAAGACCTGACAGGTAAGCAGGTAAGGTTTTATTAGTGTCAGTCACATTATGGGGGCCCTCATGTAACCAGTGCATATGCCTTATTGACAAAGTTTTTCCCCTCCATCCTCCTGGTACCCCTCTCTCCCTCCCACCCTTCTCTGTGTCTCCCACTTCTTCTCCTCGCTGTGCAGGTGATCAGGAAAGGCTGGCTAACCATCAACATCAGCATCATGAAGGGAGGCTCTAAAGAGTACTGGTTTGTCCTGACTGCGGAGTCCCTGTCCTGGTACAAAGATGAGGAGGTGAGAGGAGTTTTTGTTCCCATGCTGTGTGTCACGGGACACTGGGGATACGGGTGGCTGGCGGAGATAAGATGACACAGCACCACAGGAATGCATTAAGATTAAAATAATGGTGGGATAAACTATCCCAAGTTGTGTCATCACCCGCGGTGGCTGGAGGTGTGTGCGTCCCAGCCCAGCCTAACCAATGTGCAGACTACTGTTCAGCTGTAGCCTGATGAACAGGTAGTCTGAACACTGGGCAGGCGGGGGGGTGAGGAGGACTCTGATTGGAGGAAGGACCCCGAGGTCATTGCGGCTGCACGTTGCTACCCTAGGACAGTAGGACAGAGGGCACAGAGAGCAAACATTACCACAGTGAAACAGTTGCTACACAAGAAAAGAGCCACGTACAACAAAATAGCCGATACATTAGGACCCACACTGCTGAAACGCCACAATACTTTTTATCTTATTACATTTGTATTAATTCAGATATAGCTTAACATGAAAAATCCTTTTATGCTTACAATGGATTGAAGCAAATAAATCCAGACAAAGTTAGATTACATTCCCTCTTGACTAAATAACTACAGTGTGTGCACACTCAGCAGACTCTGCTCTACAGTTTATTTATATTAGAGGCCATTTCAAATGTTGCATTCAAGGTCTGGGAGAGTAACTCCCAGTGTAAGGGACATGTCAGTGCACTGGTGAAAGTGTATCTAAAATCAAACGATCTAATTTAACTGAATGTTTGATTTTAGACTGTATTTAAAAGACAAATTTAACTACGTGGCTGTAAGTGCAGATGGCATCGTATTTGCTTTACTTACCGCTTCTTTTTCCCAAGGCCTCAGTCGTATCCATTCTTCCAGCGAAATATAAAAAAGTCCCCTAAAAGATACCACTACAAACCACTGCTAAAGACGAACCCCAGTCCAGTAGCCTCAATGTGTTTAAACACCAACTGGAAATGGTGCATTTTCGTGTCTGTTGCCTTCCGCGAAAAAGCAAAGAGAAAGAAAGAGAATGAGAGAGGGAGGATGGTGGAGGCAAACTGACGTGGCAGGCGGGCTGAAATGTTCCAGCCGGAATCTGACTTTGGAATTTGCAGGAAATCGTACTGGGTTACGGGGGCCGGAGGGGAGGGGAGGGTGGAGGGGGTGATTGTGTGTGTACAAACGTGCATGTGTGTAGGCGCTTGTCCACATGAGTCCTCCTGTATCGTTTAGTGTTTGGCCAGTTGGTCATACCTGTGTGAGCGCATGTTTTTGCACACACCCAAATCCCAAGATAGGCTTTTGTTGAATTCGTTCAGGTTCGTGTGTGTTTGTTTGTCTTTGCACGTGCAGTTAAGTATTTGGCCGTATGTGTTTGTGCGCGTGTGCGTGCGTGTGTATGTGGTGGGGGCGGGGGATTGTGTGGAACTGTGAGTGATGTAACTGTTGGGCCTGCGCCGCTCTCTGTGTTAGTGCAGACGTAAATGCTTCCAGATGTCTCTGCTCAACAGTGAAAGCTGGCACCCCATCCCCCAGAACTCCCTCATGCTCCTCCTTTTCTTTCTCCTCCTCCTCTTCTCCCCCATCATGCATTTCTCCATGCATTCCATGATGTCTGCTCATTGGTGTAGATCTGTTTTAATCTGTGTTACCAAAATAAACACAATCACTTCCTGAACTTATCACCTATTTGTGTTGTATATTCCAGGTCTCAGTTCTGCTCTAAATACACATTTCTTTTGTTTGCCTCATGCTAGGAGAAAGAAAAGAAGTATATGCTGCCGCTGGATAACCTGAAGATCAGGGATGTGGAGAAAGGCTTTATGTCCACAAAGCACATCTTCGCAATCTTCAACACTGAACAGAGGTTAGGTTTATGTTGTCAAGTGAAAGACGTGTGAACGCACGTGTGCCTTTCCTTTTGTGTATCTGTCTGCATACATGACCTTGGAGCTTAGTACAGCACATTGAATTGAACATGTACAATGACAATAAAGGTATTTGTATTGCGTACTGGCGAAGCCTACACACTCACAAAGACAAGTGTTTGTCTTTTGTTTATCTGTACAGGAACGTGTACAAGGATCTTCGCCAGATAGAGCTGGCCTGTGATTCTCAGGAAGATGTGGACAGCTGGAAAGCGTCCTTCCTCAGGGCAGGAGTTTATCCGGAGAAGGACCAGGTATGTGGTTGGTTGGGTGGGGCTTTGTGTTTCCGTACATCAGTCACCAGCATTGGCAAGTCTGTGTTTCTCTTTTTGGACAGTTGTCATAATTTCTACTTCCACAGAGAACAGCTTTGTAGATGTTTTTTATTATATATTTATACTTCATCTTTGTGTGCATGTGTGTGTTATCTTGTCAGACGGAGAATGAAGAGGCTGCCCCCGCAGACACATTCTCTATGGACCCTCAGTTGGAGCGACAGGTGGAAACCATCCGCAACCTGGTGGATTCGTACATCGGCATCATCAACAAATCCACCAGAGACCTCGTGCCCAAGACCATCATGCATCTCATGATCAACAGTGTGAGTCTGACAGTCCTCAGCGGAAGACACAATGCATTAATAGAGACTCTCTGCAGATCCAGAAACAGACTTAGGCTTGGTACAACTCGCAAAACAAGGGGGTACGGGCGAAGTGATAGAGGCAGGAGAGTAATTGGGATTGAGCCTAAGCCACTGTTTTGGATGTTAAGGTGTAGGGGTAGAATGTCCCAATTTATGTTCAAATAGAGGAGTAGATTGAAGTGTCGGGATTGGTTTTTCAGGACAGACTGGCAGGGTAGGAGCACGGGTTGCTAAGAGTAGCCTACAGAGCACCACTAGTGTCCTGCTAATGGAGCAGTGTTTTTTTTTATTCGATGCCTTGTTTGAAACTTAAGTTGTAAACAAATCGCAAGCATCCATGCTTTTCTATCTCCATCAGATAGATGACAAGTGTCATTGTGATCATACCATTCTGGCCATAGTCACATCTGTTTATGTGAATGCCATCAACAACTACTGACGATGTAATATATGGGAAGATTTCAACCACAAAAAGGACAAAAGGGCCACTTGAAAACGAGGGGTAGGTGTACTTAGAAGAAATGGGATTTGGCCATAAAATGATAACCTTGACACTGTGCACTCTATTTCACTTACGGGTAATTCACAGTAAAGATGGCATTTAGCCATGACCCCCACTTTGTACAGTGCACAGCCCAGTGCACTTAGTGGGTTAGTTGTGTAAGTGTATCCTCCCACACTTAAGGCTGTGTGCTATGCAAAATACTGGATCCCTACTTAAAAAACATGCTATGAAGATCCAGTTTTTCAGAGCTCTGCATATCCTAGTACATGTGTGTATATGTATATGTATATGTATATGTATATGTATATGGAGTCAAAGACTTTAGCTATGTATGCTAACAGCTAATGTTGCCATTATCCAGCAAATGTAGCATCCTAGATTTCTCTATGCATTATAAATGTAATCAAGGCACCTGGTAATCCAGTGTTCTGAGCTAAGACGCTGTTTAATTAGGTATAAATGTCATTACACTATGGAGCTGTGCAGAGAAGCGTTAGGTTTTCGTGTTCATTTTAGTAGCAACAGTGGTCATGTATTTCATGTTCACACAAGGTCATAAACTTGAAGACACTAATTAACAGGATTTATGGTGCCTGCTCACAGCGACTTGTCCACTGTCCATTTATAAGGTTTTATTATTGTGGTGAGCTCACTTGATGGCTTCCAGCATCCAGCAGCTGCACACACACACACACACACACACACACACAAAACCAATCCTTACACCATTGTGCACTGAGCAGCTCCTTTCCCAAGGCTTCCTAATATTTTGTTAAGGATCAAATGTCTCTATCGATAAATTGTTTTTGCGGTTGTGGTTAAACAAAGCCCTCTTTTCTTAGATGCAGTCTTTCACTTCTGTCAAACACATTTTTTTTTTAAACTTATGAGCCCTCTGATGGTTTTATTTTTGGCTACTGCTGCAATATATCTAAGAATTCTCTGTTTGTTGATGTAAGTTTCCACCCTGTGTTTTAATAATTTTAACTTCCATTCAGGCAAAGGATTTCATCCACTCAGAGCTGCTGGCCTACCTCTACTCGTCTGGGGACCAGAACAGCCTCATGGAGGAATCGGCTGACCAGGCTCAGCGCAGAGACGAAATGTTGCGCATGTATCACGCACTCAAGGAGGCACTGCACATTATTGGCGACATCAGCACCAGCACCATCTCCACCCCAGTACCCCCACCCGTAAATGACACCTGGATCCAAGAAGCAAGGTGAGATAAGGGTTAACTAGCAGTTAGTTGAGCTTTAGTATAGCAGTTGGAAAATACAGCATCTAATGACACACACAGTTTTAAGAGTATCAAACAACTCAACATTTTTTCTTAGAAAGGACTCAAATAAATTTCCTCACCTCCACCTCTACAGAATCTTTTACACGACTATTGCATTGTCAGTCTCATTCAATCATTTCCTCCTCTCAGCCCGACCCCTCAGCGCAGGCCGCCTCCTGCAGCAGCCCCGGCCCCCAGCCGTCCGCCTGCTGTTCGGGGCCCAACACCAGGACCACCCATGAACCCTTCCCCTGCTTTTGGAGCCCCGCTCAACCCCTCACCCGCATTTGGGGCACCACCAATCCCGTCTCGCCCAGGCCCACCCATCAACGCTTTCAACAGCCACCAGGATCCCTTCAGCGCACCTCCACAGATCCCTTCCCGGCCAGCCCGCGTCCCACCCGGTGTTCCCAGGTATGACCTCCTCCTGATGTGTATATTATGGAATCTTTGCTGTCAATAACATCTCACCATCCTTTTTCATCGTCCTTTAAGAGTCACAGGCATGGTTTGTCATTTCTCACTCTCACCAGTTATCCCATCTCTATATTCATATTATTTCCCAGCATTCATTCTCCTCTCACTCTTCTCTACTCTTTTCTCTCTATTGGGTTGTTTTGGTTTCTCCGCTGTCACTTTGTGAGCACGTCTCACCCCTTGTTGTCTATCTTCTCTCCCCGTTGCAGCCGAAGACCCCCCGGCGCTCCTACTCACCGGCCCACCATTATCCGCCCTGCTGAGCCCTCCCTGCTAGACTAGACCCGTGGCCAAGCCCACCTTAAGTGTGTGTGTTTGTGTGTGGGTGTGTGTATCTGCACACTAAAAGGCCAGGTGCGGGGGCTCGAGGGGAGGGGCTGACTGATAGCCGTGCATAATGTGCATTGTCCAGCCGTATTAATATGTCTTTTCAAGCAATGTAATAAGCTGCTAATACCATCTTTATCAGTGCACATGAACAACACAAGGCCCGTAACCACTTGAATTTTACATTTGACTGCTGTGGAAATTGTGTAATACAAAATGAAAACCCAGCTGACCTGTGTGATGCATTTAGCTTCTATCAGTAGGAGATGATGTATCATTTTTTTTATTATAATAACTGGTGTATTACCTCTGACAAGGTTCCCAGCATAACTTATTAACTATTACAGGCTGGCTTTCCTCTCCCCTCCCGCCACCTTTTTTTAGATTGGCCGAGACACTCAAGTCTAGATCTCTGTGTAATATACACACTTAACCTGTTGTTAATGTTTTACTGGGTTTTCATTTCCTAACTGATTTCATACTGAACAATAGCTTATTATCAGTGTTGTTATTTTGGTGGTGCCGATTACTTTTCTTTTTTTTTTTTCCCTCCCCCTTGTGTTATTTTATTTGAACGACTTTGTCCTTTTTAATGATCGTCATAAATGTAGCTTTAAAAAATGAAATCCTAATCTCAGATAAAAGCAAAGCCTGAAAAGACACAGGGCGGAGTTGCATAAGACTTCAGAGAGTAGCTTCAGCCCCCGCTGTGTGAAGCATCCTCCCAAAATGAAAAGATGTCAGATACATTGACCATTATGATCCAAGCACTTCTAGCCATGTAGCCTTACAGCGCGCCACTCATAACAGGGATGTTGTAGTCCGTTAGCAGAACACTATGCACAAAAAAAAAAAAACGGGAGAGGGAGGGAAACAGGCTGACGGCTATCTGCACTTTGTCGGATGCTTTTCTCTCCAGTAAGTTTTTACAGCCTTGAACTATAATCCCCTTCAGTCTCGGATGAACCCCGATGACACCTTCAGCCTTCAGGTAGACTTTGTTCATTCCTGGATTAACTGATTCATACAGAGCAGAGCACACAGCACAGTTTCCTCTCAGAGAGGATAAAACGCGGGGTGTACAGACGAGGACGTGATTCAGAGTATAAAGATGGTATTAAGCATTTAGGAGTTGGCACATCTCTTTCTGGCCTTAGTCGTCAAGGACATTTATTATCGCTATCAGTTCTGCTTCAATGCATTTAATATATTGTATATAGCTGGCCTATACTGGGGAGTTAGCACTTGTATTTCATTTAATCACAGGGTGGACGTCAAAAACACGCTATTGATTCTAATTGAAGCCCAACTCGTTAAAATGCGACTATAGTGGTCATGTTAAAGGAAGCACTAACACTGTCACTTCATACGTTGGCCTTGGTTGTAGGGAAAAAGAGATCAGTCATCTCCTGATGCATTATTTATAACCTGGGCATTTGTCATTTCTTTTTGATGTTTTTGGTTGCAATTGTATCAGCTTTGTACAACTCCCCAGCTTCTCCTGGACGTCTGCTACAGGGATTAGCTGTCTAGATGTGTGGGAAGGGCACCCGGGGCTGGACACCATCTACACAGCTGTGGTTATTTGATAATAATGATACCTTTTGATTGCTCTGTGAGGGTATTTGACCATTTTCTTTTTGTTAAAACATCTTTGGAGTTTGGGGGAAACTGGTCAAGTGGGGAGTGACGTTGGGGTACTAGGATGTTTTCTGTTTTAGGTTTGATCAGTAGTTGTGGTGAGCAGGTGGTGGGATTTGTGGTGTATGAAGGCACACTCTGTCTAGACTTTTCTCTGTTCTCGCCACAGAGGATAGAAACTTAATTAGCCAACCCGACAAGACAAAGAAAAGGTAGAGAGTTCAAAACCGTCTCAAACCACAGACTCTTGAGACAGAGTATGCCTTCTTCTTCCCTTGTATTCCTCTCCAGGTCTGGCTCTCAGTGACAGTGCAAGCAGGATTAAAATAAGTTTATGAAACCGCTCAGACACTTTTGATTGAGGACCCTTCACGTTAAATCTTTCACAAACCCCGGTACACAAAAGTTAGCTCATGTGATAAAACTTTTTATTGGCCAAAGTTTGCTGAAATCCCGTTGTGCCTGTCACTTCAGCCTGCTCTTGGGAAGCCCAGACTGTAATGCCCTGTAATACATTAGGTTGTGGCGATACTGCCTTCCTTCCTAATAGATGTCCCCTGCCTCCTTCCTCTTTCCTTCCCCTGTCTGGATCTGGTGGAAGGGGTTGGAAACCAACCTGCAAAAATCTCTTTTCTTTTTGTTTTGCAAACCCTTGTCAAGTGCCTCTGTAGCAATTAATTGATTTGAATAAACATCATGAACTGATTTAGGATGGAGAGTAAATAAAGAGGTGTTGTGTACAATAAAGGGACTGGCTCTGGTGGTTGGTGTCTCCTTGTGTCTTGTGTGGTCCACTTTCTCCTTTCTCTCTCTCTTTCTCAGATAACGTAGCGTTCCTCCTGGTTTTTCTCTCTCCACTTGCCTACATCTAAAGCAGTACAGCCTGACATAAAACTGCAAATGTTCCTATGGCAACCATTTACTGCCAGGCTGCCTGCTTTAGAGAGGCTCAAACAACGGTCACTGTTCTTTACTCTCAGCACGTGTATTTCCACCAGATGTGAGGTGATGAACAAAAAAATCACGATCTAATCACTGTTAGCTTTCTGTGGCTGCTGCGTATGAATCAACATTTACACTGCCTGTAAAATAAATTCACCTCTCCCGTCGGTTTTATGGTGTTGTCCTATAGCACAATGAGAATGGAATTAACATGACTTTTTTGATTAACAGGAAAAGATCCTTTAATGCCAAAGTAAGAGCACATCCACTTAATTCACTGTTTTAAGACAGTGAATCAACTTCCAATGTGTAGGGATTGTTTTATAGGCACAATATATGGAGATGTGTACTAAATATGCTCATATCTCTCCCAGTACAAAAAAAAAGGGACAGTAATTCATATTTTTCCTCTAAGCTGTAGCGCTGTTAATCAGTCTGGATTGTCTTGGTGTGAATTGCAATGTTTGAGGTTATCAGCTGTAGAGATGTCTGCCCTCTCGGATATAATGTACGTTAACTAAATGGCACTCAGTTTGTGCCAAAAACTACAGTTGGAAAAACTCAACCGCAATGTGTCTTTCCAGAAATCATGACCCAGTTACTCAAGATAATCCACAGACCTTGTTGTGAGCAGTTTCATGTAGGAACTATTTTCTTTAAGACCCCCGTTAACTGAATAACCACACAGAGGGTAGAGTATTTCTTAACATTTACTAGCTGTAACGTTAGCTAGTCCAGTGGTGCACACTTCTTCCTTTTTCCCTGTGATATTGTTTGCAAGTGTAGTTGGGTAGTAGTTTACATAAATATGTATGTGTGTGTATACATACATATATGTAGCCGCGTGCTATCTAGTGCCATTATATTCGAAAGCTGGCAGACATCTTTACGGCAGAAATCTGCAACACTCTGCAACTCACACCCAAAACATTTAACACCACAGCTAAGAGGAAAAGTTATTTTATTATTTGGGGGTGAATTGTCCCTTTAAATGTAATTAACTTAGGCTTCAGCATTAGTCGATAAATCCAGGTTTATCATTTCCTCCAATGAAAGTGGAGGAGGATCTCTGGAAACCGTCTCTCCAGCAGCAGAGCTTCTTTACACACACTGTTCCAGTGGCTGGGCCCTGTAGTACTGACTGTCAAAGTGCATGTCACAAGGTTAGGAGATTAATACTGGCTGATTGTTCCTGAACAGGCGCCCGGCTCCCCGTCGAAACCAGTGGTGACCTTGACCAGCCTGAAGTGGACATGAAATGGCTTCCATCCTTGACAACAGCAGGACCACAGAAGAACGACATATTTTATTATCACTACACTCAAAAATAAAATGTCCAACAATGCTGTGTCATGCCTTCAACATAAAACATAGCCTACAAACTGAAATCATTTGTTTTTGAGGCATCACACTAAGGTATTTTTTCTATAATAAATGCTGTCTAAAATAGCTCTGAGCACTAAAAATTGTTTAGTGTTTCCACAGATGGTCAGAACCCAGTTGTCATGGTGTGAAATCTAAATTAAGACATAAATCCAATGCACATATTTCTGTCTCCGACTCCATACCACAGAATCTCCCAGAACACTGTCAGTTATTTATTTCAACAAAGCTGTAATGTGAGATGCAATTTAATTGAACTCTTATGGATAAATGACCAAATTCGGTGCCAAGTCATAAAGTCAGTTAAACACAAGAATGTTTTTGTAATTTTTATTGTAGTCTGTGTTGAGAAAAATGCCTTTCAGGTGGTGGAGTGTGACCACTGAATATGTCTTATGCCAGAACATGTCAATGATGAAGCAGAGCACTCCCAGGGAGTTTCAACACAGCATGAAAATATAAAGCCATAGTGAGAGAAATGAAATAACTGCTGTGTTATGTGTGTTTTTGTCACTAAGTGCCATTGCATGACCCAAATGACTGCAATGCATCCAAATAATGGCAAGAAAATGAATGTGTCAGCCAACTAACTTGCCATCTGCATGACTTTAGTGTTTGCTGCATATTTAACCTCCAGATGGAGAAACTGATCAGGGAGATTGACTGCCTTTTTTTTTTTTAATGTATGAATACTTGCCTTTTTATCACAGTAAATAGTGTGGTCTTTTTTAAACAGCCTGAGGCTTACTTTAAAAAAAAAGTACACTCAGTAGATGAGGTTTCTGATATTTCGGTTTGTTTTGGCTATTGGTTTGATGAAACATAGCCTAGAGTCATAAATGTCCGTGTGAAATGTAGTTTGAAATTCAATAAAACAACATTCCAGTGAGAACAGCTGTGGTTTTCTAGCTTCCCCAATGACATTAACAAATATCAGAGCGGTGACTGTGCGTGCGTGTGTGTGTGGGTATGACTAAGGCTACCTTCAGGGATACATTTCAGGCTAAAGACCAGTTAATTAGGGACAGCTTGTCCAGTTAGGGACATCCCTAAACTGTTTTCTTGCGTTAGTGGTTACAGTTAGGCTGAGATCTCCAGGATGTCAATATATAAGTTTATGTTATTTCCCCTCAAGTGACCTTAGTAAGCGTGTGTGTGTCTGTGTTTGTGTATGTGTATGTATGCACAGTACAGTATGTATTTCTGTGTGTGCATATTACAGTACTGAAATTTCCATGTGATTGGAATTCAAAACCCATAAAGCCCAGATCAGACCAAAGATTTGCGATGAGAAACATGCGACTTCTTGCAACGAGCCAGTCAGCAACGTTCTGAAAACCTGCCAGTTTACACCAGTGACACGCCTCATTCTTCCATCAATGATTGGGCTATATGTGTGTGACATAAGCAGCAGCGAACAGCAGCAGTGACCCACCATCCAACACGACACACCATGAAAGAATATCATAGCAGGCAGACAGTTTGTAATTGACCTGGCCAGCTGACTGAGCCACAAGCTGATTGGCTGTTGGAACAGGTGACGTGCCTTGGTGACTTTACAAGCTGAGCTGCAGGTGACGTAACACTACTTTTCTCTGCCATCTTTGTAAAATGGTTTCCTCTCATGGTGAATCTTTGGTCTCAACTGGGCTTTGATGAATCAGCTTTCCAAAAGTGTGAACTATCCCTTTAAATTAAGCCCATGAGGCACATGTCAGTGAAGGGGTTTAAGGGTCACACTTTCAAGTGATAAGCACATGCAGGTTCTTCACTCCCTTGGCTGGAGGTTAATGAGTTTTGCTGTCTATGGAGAGACTCGCTTGGTGTTGTCAAAGAGGCGTTGCAGCGTGTAGACCTGAGCAGCAGCGACAGCGAGCATGACGAGCAGGTTGAGACAGGACCAGAAGGACACCCGCCACAGGTTGTCCTCCAGAAGATAGCGGTCCCTCGCCTCAAGGACCCGCAGCACAGTCAGGAGCTGACGGCTCCTCTCCAGATGCTCGTACAAAGAGTCCATCCTCACCTGGAAGAGGAGGGAGAGAACAGCAGACAGGAGGAGATGAAAGTCAGTGCAGGGGTGTGCAGACATCAAATAGAACGCCATCAGACAATTCACGTGTAGTCTGAAGGGGAATAGCTACAGCACATGCAACAGCTCTTTGTGTTTTTCCATCTCACCTTGATGTCCTCCAGTTTGTACTCCAGCGTGCTCTCTGGCATGGCCACGTCCACCCACTCATCTCGGCCTCTGCCTTCGCTGCGCTGACTGTTAATGATCACCTTAAAGAACACCATCTTCTCTGAGAGTTTACTGAAGCTGTTGTCGAAACACAAGCGGTAGTCTCCGTCCTCTGTGGGATCCACCCTGCAAGAAAAAATAAGGTGTTAAACCTTCGGAAACAGGTGGCATTTGCCCTCAGTAATGTTCCTCACTGCTGCCTTGGTATTTGCTCGTCTCTATTGCTTTTAATACAAATAGAAAGTATCACACGTATTTTGCATCACATCAAAAACAGGCAGTTGCTGGAGAGCACTTAGATGACCCACATGTGAATGGCATCAGATCTCCTGAAGTCAGAGACCAGCCGGTGTCCGCTGGGTGAGATGAGGGCAAAGCCGACATCCAAACCAGACCCGGCTATCACCTGCAAGAAACAGATGGAGCTGAGGTCAGTGATGCAGGACATCCAGGCTACAGGTCACAGCTACCGAGAACTCACACGCATTTCCACTCCAAAGATGCACAGCTCAAGCTTTAATCAGACTATCTGAAATTCAAATGAGATGTGATAGTACACCAAGCAACAGCCAGGCTCACATAATATGCCACAGTGATGATAACTGGACAGTTAAGGTACCCATGTAGGGAGATTCTCTCTTTCACTACCCACTGTTGCCCGCTCTTTGCCCTCTGGCAAAAGAAGAACTCACTGTCAGGCGCAGTTCAACAGCCGTGACAGAGATTCATCGACTTTCTCAGTGTTTTGGTTTTGGCTGTAATATTCTCAGAATGTGTCAGAAAGTGAAGTTCCACATCATGAAGCAGCCTTCCACCTTGCGGATCACTGTGGGCGTAGAGCTGTGACTCTGTTGAGTGAAGGTTTGGGAAAAGGTGGCGGATAAGTGAAAAAGACCTCGACGTCTATGCTGCAGTGCTGGCAGCATCATGTGTGAAGTGTTCCAGTGATGATGCCCCAGTAATCCTGCCAGGCTCCTCTCTGACTCCACACTCCAAAACACAGCGGGGCAGCCAGGACTGTGACTTTATGCTAACACAGCCCTGCAGCTGCCAGAGGGTGCAGTTGTAGTAGAAAGATGACTGTGGTGTGAAGTGATGCAAAGGTCATGGCTATAAAATGACATGTGCTTTTGAATTTGACGCATGCTTTGTTTAAAATGTTCAAACTGGAAAAGATGTTTTGCATTTAAAATGAATGATGCTGGCTATATATTTATGATGTCATCATCATACAAAGGCATGTTTGTGCTTTGGTAGGACGTTTTTACGCAATATGTTTGCATTAGACGCAGGGGGATCATTTGAGTTTACCTCCTCAGTCTATCTCAGGACAAGTGTCTTCAACAACAGCAGCAGTGGTTTTCTTATCTCTCTGCACACAGGAACAAAGTCCAAAGCCTGCTCACGTGTTTTTCAGTTAGATATTCACAAACTTTAATAAAGTAAAGCTTTAAACACAACACTACACGCTCACTGCACCACATAGACAGATTGAGAGAAAACTATATTTACCTGGTATTCAACCTCCATGCTGTCGCTCCTCACTGCAGTTTGGTAAAAACACTCTGTGCTGCCAGCAGACAGTAAAAATGTAAAGTCCATGTCTTTCTTTGGCCCCAGACCCAAAGTCAAGTCTAAAGTCAGAATCAAACATGCCAGCAAACAGAGCTCTGCAGACACACTTATCATCCTCTGCTCGCTGTCCGTGTAATCCTCTTTCACCAACTTTAAACGACTTTGTTCTATGTTACACATGCACAATAAAGCAAGTTTACTGTGTGTCTGTAATTGCTGACTCTCATACTCTGACAGTTAGAGAATAACCTCACAGTTTAGTTCCTTGATCAAAGCTGAATGAGTGGAGCCACTATCTGTGTCGACCAATAGCACCTTGCAACATGCAAAACTTCCCAGAGAGGACAAGGTGCAGTACACACTACACAATGAGCCTGATTATGCAGGACAATGCCAAGAGTGTGAAGGGCTGTACAGATAATGAAAGCAATTTTTTTTGTAAATATTTTTATATATTTTCATCACTTCTCGTATCTTTTTTGCTAATTCTTACTTGCACAAAATATTGATTTTTTTTCTACTTAATGAATTCCCTTTAACACATGTTGTACTTGTCATGACCTCATCTGTTCTGTAGGGGGAGCTATGGTTAAAAGCAGACAAAAAGCAGGCCGCACAGCTTTGATATGATGGATGCATTAAAAAGAACTTGCTGTGTACAATTTACAGAGAACCTGGTAGGAAACAATACACATGCTGAACTGCATAATCCATGATTCAGTGTGATTAATGTGGAATCCCAAATTCCTGTTGTTCACTGAAACATGATAAAGTCACTATGAGTGTGTACATTACATAATGCTTTATGGATCACCACAGTTCAGCCCACAGTTTCTTCCTACATTAAACAACATGCCACCAAATTAGGCAGAGGCAGACATCTGCGTGTTGCTGCATGGCCCAATGGTCCATATAAATGTCTTTGCTTTTTTACAAGGTAGGAAGTGGAACGTGAGTTTATTCATTATTCTAATTTTTGGCACAGAAAAGAATAGAAAATGTAGCTGGTGCCAACTGACAAATCAGGGAAGGGTGGCGAGACATGTATGAGACAGTGCATTGTGATGAGGTAAGAAAGAGAAACAAGGCATTAGCTGTTGTGTCAGGAATCTGACTTTTGTCTTATTACCATCGAAACATGTATTTGTTTGCCTGCAACCAGTTCAATTGAAAATAATAGTTCCATATTTCTATGAAGTAACTGTGAATTGACAACTTGTTACGAATTAATGACTCATTAAGCTGTAACTAGTAACACAAATTCATAATGACATTGTCATTTCAGTGATGAGAAACAGGAATTCCTCACACATCCTATATGATTTTATGCATTGTCATTATGAACCTTGCATAAGTGATGCACTCAGTGAGCATGTGCTCTGTCTCTGTTTGGATTATAATGTGTTACCATGAACTCCAAATACTTTAATTACTCAGTTTGTGAGTGTGACGTTCATAATTTAGTCCTTTATTAGGTGATCTTTTCAATATATAATGACGAAAACTCTGTCTGTCTGTCTGTCTGTCTGTCTGTCTGTCTGTGTGTCTGTTCCACGTTTTTCTCCTCACTGACTTGGTCCATCCATGTGAAATTTGGCACAGTGGTAGAGGCTCATGGGAGGATGCGAATGAAGCAATATTAGATCAATTGGCCAAAGGGAGGCGCTATAGCAACCGATTGAAATTGCAAACTTTGAATGGGTATATCTCATGCCCTGTATGTCGTAGACACATGAAAAGTTGCAAAGCACAGAGATGCCTCTCCTCATGAGGAACAAATTTGCCTCAAGAACCCATAACTTCCTATACAGATTTTCCGCCATTTTGAATTTTTTGAAAAACACTTAAAATCGATCTCTTCCTAGGAAGTTTGACCGATCTGCATGAAACTGGGTGAACATAATCTAGGGACCAATATCTAAAGTTCCCTCTAGGCAAAAGTTGGAAAACTTACTAAAACTGAGCTTCTATAAGGCAATGAATATTGCGGAGGGCGTGGCTCATCACATAAAGGTGTGCAACATCTCAAGGGTTTCACCAATCACCACACAACTTTGTAGGCATATGGCCACACATAATCTGAGGGGACTCCTCCATTATTGACCCAATCAAACAAAATGGGGGCGCTAGAGAGCTAATTTCTTAGCAAGGCCTAACCGCCATATGGATTTATACTAAACTTGGTAGATATGTAGAGCAGGATGCCTCAAGGTGACTGGAGAAATTTAACTCTAATTGGCAACTGGGTGGCGCTATAACAACAGAAAAATGCTTATAAAATCACTAAAATGCAACCGATTGCTGTGGCTGAATGTTTTTTTTTTGTTTTTCTAATTTTTGGTATGACTTAGTCATGGTATGGTATGCTGTACACAATGGGTATGGATGGACTAGTATATATGATACATCAAATATATCACCTATCAGTTAGAGAGTGTCCTGCTATTCTAGTGTCCATAAAAGCAACTGTAGAATCATTTTTTTCTAGTTCGACTAAAATCCTTTAACAATTAAGGGTTGCCATTATAATAGCATAGTCACTACTGATCATGCAGCAGTTTACATAGCACACATAGAGTCAAAACTGTCACGTCTTTCTTTGAAATGGAAATTTCAAACAAAACGGTTAAATTTCATGGAGTTTTTGGGAGAGCAGATTGATCTGTATTTTTGAAAGGGCTAGATGCCCTTCAAATTATAGATCAAAGTTGAAGGGTAAGATGTGACACCTCTTTTTGACATGAATCAGGAATAAAATGAGACTGGCTGCCTCTCCAGTAGATTGAGAACAGACTTGATTATTAAACTGCTTCCAGAAATCAAAATGCGTTCATAAGGGGGAGACAAGTATGTCCTTATCTAAGAAGGGTATTAAATATTGCACATAATGAAAAGGAAAACCACACACAGCCATTCAGATCATGTGCATTCTAGTCTTACAGCATGTCCACAGTTGTGGAGCGAGAAACTTAAGGCCCTGACACACCAAGCAGACAGTTGGGCAGTTGGTGAGTGTCTGCTGCCCTCAACGGTGCAGTGTGTCCTGCAACGTTGGCCATATTTGGCCTTTCTTCTGCCGATTCAGCATTTTCAATCAGCGTCAGCATGGTGGAACCAATTGGTGAATGAAATCAATGTGGTTGACAGTTCAGCTCAGTGCACAAGAAGAGAAATGGAAGTGAGAAATGTGAACAAAGAGCTAAACTCGAGAGGGAGTGATGTCGAAACAAACTTGTATGAGGTAAGATTGTTTTTCTCCAGCCAATGAGAGCTTATTGTTTCATGATGGTTTGGCGCACAGTAAATATTCTTTGTTCTTTCAGCATTGGATAGTTTTGTTAATCTGCTAAGTGACTAACTAGCATCAAAACAGTCTTTTGCTTCCTCTTTCTAAATGACGATTACAGACGACCCCCATGTGGTGGTATAGGGTATGTCACAGGTATGACAGGACACAACAGGGCTAGGTTTCCAATGTGGGTTTGGTTTGTCTGGGCCTCTAAGGCAGATGGCCTGAGGGCTGGGCTGATGGGGGTAACAGATTTGGAGGGTGACCAGAGGGATGGCCAGACATGCAGAAGGTCAAGAGGTCAACCAGAACGAAGGATAGATGGGCAGAACCACTCTGCGGGGAAGTCAGCAGAGATGGGACCCCACTGGAACACAGAGACAGAACCTCATGAGAACATGGAGATGGGAAGCTACTGGAAAACAGAAATTAGACCCTTCGAGAGGAAGGCCACAGAGGCAGAACCCCACCGGAAGACAGCCGCAGAGATGGGAGTGGGGGATGGCCCGCAGACATAAAGCCAGGCAAAGCAAGGAGCTAATGATGACCTATTCGCAGGTTAGACCCATGGTGGGCTGAGGTGGGGGCCAGCAACAGGACAGCAGAGCAGGAGTCCAGGGAAACAGCAACTCAGGAGCTGTTAACTACTGCAGCTTAGCAGGAACATGCAGCAGCCCGTGCGCCACATGTGGGTCAGGAACAGAAGAGACATTGGCTGGGACCCCAATCTCAAGAACAGACTCTGGAACAGGCTTGGCATTGGCCAGGACCCCTGACCCTTGCGCAGACAAGATGTCAGCAGGGACACCTGATTTAGAAACAGACAGGAGGTCAGCTGGGACCCCCTGACTCAGGAACAGACTTGGCGTAGGATGGGACCTCCAATGTAGAGACAGACAGGACATCAGCCAAGACCCCTGACATATGGACTTGGCATCAACCTGGGTCCCCTGATGCAGGAACAGATTTGGTGTTGGCCAGGACCTCCAACGCAGGAACAGACTGGACTGCGGACAGAATGGTTATACTATTCATTAAACAGAGGAGGTCTGAAGTCTCCAGATCTCTAGAAAAGGAGACTTTTTTGGCCTCATTTCGGTTTTGAATTGCTCATTAGAAAAAAATTATAATGAAAAGAATCTTAAAATCAAGTGATCATATTTGTGGGACATGTACGTCACATCATGTTTGTCAGGTCATTCGGCCTTGTGCCCTCCTGCCCCTTTACTGGTCCATCTCGGGAATAGTAAGGCCATCATAACTCCATTACTAAAGTCTGCATCAATGTACGCTCTTCCCTCTTTTAAAGCCTTTACTCCTGCTAAGACACCAATAATTACGTCTAACCTGAGTCTGTAGCTAAATTTCCCCCCTCATGTTCACTTCCATCTAACACACAAAGTCACAGTTCTTTTAGGTGGGGAATAAATAGATATTTATTTATTTTTGATATGCCTCACAACTCTGCTCTATCCTCTGCAGCAAAGCATGAACTTTTCACACTGTGAATAAGAGAGTATATGAGAGAGGAAGTGTGAATGCAGATATTTCAACATTGCTCTTCCAGCAAAGTGGGAGGGTGTTAAGGGGGGTTAAAATGCATTGTGCTTGGTCTCCCACTTAGCGATTGTCGTCTTCTACCTTGTGGCTCGTAACTGATCAATTGTCATGTTCTGCAGCTGCACTGGAAACAGCTGCATCAAGTACAGTATCATTTTGCAGTTACTGAGTGCAGAAAGGTGCTTTGGTGATACATCTCAGGATTTCTGTGTCTGAGTCTGTTCTTTTATCTGACTACTCGTGAGCCATCTCCACTTGAACCAACCACAAGTGAGCCCACCCATTTTTTTCACCCCTCTCTGTCTCTCAAGTCTCCATTTGTCTCTGTGACCCTTTTGAAGCAACAGCGTCTGCAAACTACTGGAGGATATTTCCACACAATCATTTTTCAGTTACAGAGAGAGCTCTGTAGTTATGTCTAAGTGTGGATATCCTTCTGCGTATGTGGTGGACACCCATACCACCCGGCCTCCACTGCCACCCAGGCTGAATCAGGGGCAACAACGTGGTAAGGCAACGCAGACCGTGCTGATCATGCTTGTGGCCTTGGCTTTGAGCGGCATGGCCATAGAGGCTTGCTTCATCTACCACCTCTACCAACTGGAATCAGTGAGTATGAACACCATCTTTGAGTCTCCACCTGCTTACAGTTTTATCTTGTGATTTCTTTTTAACAGAGTCATGCTGCTTTTTTTTTTTCTTCATTCATTTCAATTTCTTTCGGATCCCTTTGAATCTCACTTTCAGAGAGATCGTTTTCAGCTTCATCACTTTATTCTCACTTTCAGTTTTCTCTTGCTTGATTTCTGTTTTCCCACAAACCAAAACTCTTTTTATTGCTGTTGGTAACACCTTTACTTTTCTTTTAAACACTAATTAGTATTCATTATAGGAAAGATTCTGCTTTTCTCAGCAACATTTTGTTTTTCTTTAAACACTTAAATATACTTATACTTGACTATACTTTATGCTAATTTTTATGCACAAATAAAGATAAATAAATACAACAAAATGTGACCTCAGAACATAAAACAGCATCATGTATAAACATGAAAGCAGCACACTTTATGTGTTGGTGATGAGAAAGTTACTCTAGACATAACTTTTTAATATAGTCATATCACAGTCACATGCAACATGTAGGAAAGTGCCTGCTTTGCTTCCATATGTTGGCCAACTGTAACCAATGTGGAAAATCCACCTGTCCAAGCATCAGTTTGTGATTACAGATATTCTCATGGTGTGATGATGAGTTATGGTGTGATGTACAAAAAAATATTGTCATTTGCACAATGGGGAACTTGTTCAGATTTAGTGAAGTTAGTTAGTGTCTGTTTTGTTTTGTATCACGAGTGTCTTTCGCCTTACTCCAATCATATGAGTGATTGTTTTCCTTGAAAAAAACCCTGCTGATGTTGAAAAAAAATCACTATTATGCGGAAGAGAGTAGATATAGAGAAGTGCGGCCAGTTTTTGGAAAACCATAATGACGTCCACGGGTGGCCGGAGCCACTACTAGTTAGTATTCAGTAAATATTCATTGTAGGAGTTTTTCTGCTTTTCTCAGCAATATTCTGATTTTCTTTAAATACTTAAATGTATTTATACTTAACTGTACTTTATACTGTTTTTTACGCACAAATGGAAAATTAAATTTAAAAATAAATGAATGTAGATTAAATACACATTGATACGTTAATGAAAAATCTCAGAAAAAGACAAAGAAATACAAAAAATTGTGACCTCAGAACATAAAACAGCATCATGTAGAAATATGAAAGCAGCACACTTCATGTGTTGTTGATGAGAAAGTTACTTTAGACATAACTTTTTAATATATTCATAGGAAAGTACCTGCTTTGCTTCCATACATTGGCCTACTGTAACCAATGTGGAAAATTCCACTGTCCGAGGGTCAATTTGTGATTAAAGATATTGCCATAGTGTGATGATGAGTAATGGTATAATTTAAAACAATTGCACATTGGAGAACTTGTTCAGGTTTAGTGAAGCGAGGTATGAGTAAAGCAAAGGACACTCGTGATAGAAACAAAACGAATGCTTTTTTTTTCTTACTCCAATCACATGAATGGTTGTTTCATCAAAAAATTGCTGATATGGAAAAAAAAATCACTATTATTTGGAAGAAAGTAGAGATGGAGAAGTGCAGCCCATTTTTGGAGAACTACTATGACGTCCCCCGGATGGCAGGATCATGCAGTCTTGGTGTTCCATTACGGTGAATGGTCAGTGTTTTCACTCTATCGCTGTGACTCAGTTTCCTGTCCTCATCTGATGCTGTGTGTGCAGGCAGCAGTCACAGGGTAAGGGGAGAGGGACACAGGTGTCTTGGTTTGACACTGTTTGGTTGCACGCGCACCGTACAAACAGGGGATGGTGAAGAAACGGAAGTGGTCTATTTCCTGTTGCATGATCGTGATCTACCTTTTGCTTATTACCAGAAAGATAGACATGTCCTACTTTGTTCTGTAGGCAGATAAGAAAACACAAAGGGGTCTTTTGAGATCATAGTTTTTGGTCGATCGCATATCTGACAGTGTTGATTACAAATGCATGCTCATGAACATGAACCTTTTTTTTTCTATTGCAGGCCACGTCAGCATCAGCCTCCAAGATCATTGCAGGTATGTCTGAGCACTTTTCCTCACCTGATAAATATCACTTCATTTACTGAATCCACATCAGTGACATGACGTCTGGTCCTCACACAGATCAAGCCATGACAACACCAACTAAAACTCCCAGTCTTATTATGCCTCCTTCCAAACCGCTTGCACATCTGACAGGTAAAGTAGTGCAACACAGTTAATAACACATAGCCCACTGTCTTTATAAAGTATTCATCATCTGTTTAAATATTGAATAAATTATACGAGTACATTATATGAATAAAATGATGAATCAGAAGTCACACTGTTGCTGTGTTTTTTCCCATAGACGGACAAGACGTACATCATGACAATGAAATCATGGCATGGAGCATGAATGCAGAGCCTCCCCTCTATGGAATGAAGTACATAGACAACAGTCTCGTCATTCAGCAGGAGGGTTATTACCACGTCTATTCCAAGGTTTTCTTCCACGACACTGGTTTTTTTAACCATTCTATCAATCGGAAAACTGAGCGGTACCCTGGGAAAGGCATCCCCCTCCTGGTGTCCAGAAAATACTCAGAGCGGTCCAGCAGAGTACGATCCAACAGTTACCTGGGTGGGGTGTTTCACCTCACCAAAGATGATGCGCTTTTTGTGAAAGTGAGCAACACCTCAAAAATTGTGCGTCACAAATACTTCGAGAACACCTTCGGCGCGTATATGTTATAGATATCACATTGATATTTCACCATGAATCGCAAAGCTTGGAATAACAGTAAATAAAAGCTGAGAATAAATGTTCGAGAAGCTTCTTGAGGGTTAGTGATTCTCTTTGTAAAGACGAAGTAGGTCCATACGTGGACAGATAGGCAGGTGTGGAAACCTCTTGGTGCCTGATAGCTTTTTTATTGAGGGGTGAAACTCTTCAATTTTTAAGGTATGTTTGTAACAAAACTTTTCTTCTCAGGGGATTTTTATATGATTATGCTTGTATATTTTAAACGTAATCTGGATAGATCTTTATCCTGAGTGTATGTGTTATGATGCGTTTACATGGAATCAGGCAGACGGCACCCGAACAACACCCTTTGAATGGCATGGGTAAAACAAACAAACAGATATGAAGACAATTCGTTGCGATGTTGATGTCGAATTGGTTACAAAGAATAGATTAAAGAATTTAAAATCAAATTATCTTGTGTTTATTTTATGTAATTGTTCCACTAATGTCCCATGTTCTGTCCTTGTTTGAAGGGGCGACATCAGCTTGTAAATTCTGTCGTGGAGGATGGCCAAAAGTTACATCTACTTTTATCGTTGCTGGTATTGTGTGCCAGCCTGATTTTATTGTCCTGCCTCCTTCCCTTAATTGATATCCAGTTTCCCGTCTGCTTGATTCAGTGTGAACGCAGCCTCTTGTTCATGCTTAAATGAAAAACATAAAAACCATACTCATTATTGTGTGCTGTAATACACACTGCATGCTATTTATTTATTCCTCCAGTATGTAATTGCTTTACTTCTGCTGTATTTATGTAGAATGATGTATTCAAAAGATTCAAATAAACAGATAATGTTTTAAAAGTCCTGCTTGTCTTTCTTGAGGCCATCACGTAGCTGAATTGAATTCATTTCCTGCTGCTGTGTCAGATGAGGCTGCCTCAGCAGAGTGGTCTCAGTAGCAGCTGTTTCACCCACTCAGCCAAACCGCATGGCTCACCCGGTAGAGAAAGTGACACATAACTATATGTCAATATATAAACCAACCTTCACCAGAGTGAGTACGTGCTCTGCTATTGTAATACAGCAGTTTGTATGACTAAAGGTACTTCTCTTGAGGGACGGCATCATAGAAATAAAATGATCTCATCTTAGTTCTATGAACAGCACACTTCTCTACTGTAATGCTATAGATGATGGTTTTAAACGCATCACCATGGCAGCGAGCATGCCTCGTACAAATAAAAAGCTTCATCACTCTTGAGAGCTCCCCCCCCTTCTGTATTTCTCATGCAGTCACTGTTGCGCTTTCCCTTCAGACGTGTCTGTTCGAAGAAGCCGCTCTTGTAAACACCCACAGAAGTTGTATATTTGTAAACTGGAGAGGAAGTGGTGGTGGGGGCTGGTGGAGGGGGGGGTGTCATCGGCAGCTTGCCTGACTCACTTTCCAACCCCAGACCCGGAGAGAGCTGTGGTTGGTTAACATGTAGGCTACTGCAGCAGGACTCTGTGTGTGTGTGTGTGTGTGTGTGTGTGTGTGTGTGTGTGTGTGTGTGTGTGTGTGTGTGTGTGTGTGTGTGTGTGTGTAGCGAGGCTAAAAACTAAAGCCAGGTGTGAACAAAAACAGTTCAGTTAAATGAAATGAAAATAAAAACTAAATACACAATATTGTATATTTACTGACCATTCATAGATGCTAACAGGACTGAACTTTCATGAAAGTTTTTAAAGGGACTTTTTTACCAGTATGTTTGTGTGAAAGGTGATAAGAGATGAACCCAACAACTTCACTAATATTTTATTTTAATTTAATGTCCCATATTGTAATTAACTGACTAATAATAAAACCAACTGACTAATAAAACTGCATGTTTAAACAATAAAAACTACACTCAGACAAAACCCACTCTAAAGAGTAACTGAAACTTAACAGAATTGAAAACAAAAATGAAACACAAAATAAAAATAAAAAAACTAATGAAACACACAAAACTGTTCTAACTCTGGTGTGTAGGTTAAACGAAACTGAAATTTCTTTTCCCTCCAGTTTAGACAAGTTTTGTGGGTAAAACACTCTGAGTGGAGACAAATTACAGTCAAGGCTTTGGCTATATATCATCGGAATTCATAATGAATATACTATCTTTCAAATCATGGGAGACAGGGTTCAGATGTGTTATACAGCCCTTTATCGCGAACGCTTCTCGATGCATGCGTGAGTCATCATGTTCCACCGCTGGCTGGCCTGAGAGGTGTGAGAGACTGTAGTAGCAAAGGAGGGGGAGCTGTACCAGCTGTGGTTGGGATTCATGTAGTTGATGTTCTCTCTCATCATTAAACATTAGTCTAGACATGACTGACAGAGAAGTCGTGTGGGATGAGAGTGATCTGTATTTGCCTAAGATCTGAAATTAGTTGTTCACACTTCCATACACGAAACAGACATTTTCCATCGATAGAGGGCCGTGTTGGCAGATATCACCCTGTTTCGACACTGTCAACAATTTTACACCCTAGTTTGGAAATGAACCACGACCTAGAGTAAGTGACACCAAGAAGCCCTTTCTCTACAGTGAAAAATGAGAGATGTGGACAGCAACATGTTTTCTGCAAAGCAAAACTGAAAGATGGTCGTGATAGACAGTCTACAGCTAAATACTGTCCCCTTGTGTTAGTCTCCAGGTCAGGTTAAAAACAGTGGAGTGCTGACATTTACATTATCTGTAAGCTTTGCTGAGTTCATTGAGAACAGCATAAAGGGGAAGTGCGCACATTTTCGAAATTCATACATGTTTTTCCTGTGGTTTGAGACAGTCCAAAACTCAGTATCTTGCCCAAAGATGCTTTGACATGCAGACTGGAGATGCTGGGGATCGAACTGTCAATCTTCTGATCATAGGGCGACATGTGTCACCTCTGAGTCACAGCCGCCCCCGGGGTAAAAAGACTGACACTACTCCACAGACGATAAATTGAGAAAGATGTTAGAAATAAGAGCACCCAGGAGGACGTTCTGAGTGTGGAATGAATCACAATGTTTGTTGAAAATAACTTCAAGGTTAAAAAAAAACATGTCACCCACATAAAATGAGCAAACGCTGTCTCAATAGTTTATTTTAGCCACCTAATTTAAGGCCCACCTAAAAAAGTAATATTAGTTTAAGCATGTTATATTTTTTAGAGGGTTTTTCCACTATAACTTGCTTTCAGACAGCAGAGGAGGTGACAACGTTGTCATAAAGTCACCAGACTCCACCGACAGAAACTATCATTTTACTCATCTATCGTTGGCTCGATCAGTTTGTGTGTAGTAGTGAAAATATTCCTAATATAGAGTACACTTAAACTGATATTAAGTGGCTTAAATACATTTTTGCTGCGGCCCCCATCCACAGCAGTACATTGCTCGGCTTCCGCACCAGTAGATTTGCTGCACAGTACATAAAATAATCACAGCAAAAACGCCAGATAGGTCGGACCACTGTGTTAAACTTCATATCACAGTTACTACCTTTGTGATGGTCTGTCAAGCTGTCAGAGTAAGCGTGGAGCCCACATTGTAACTAACTGCAAAATATTATTATGTTTTTGGAGAAATTTAAGAGTGATTCCAGAGAGAAGCAGACAGAGGGGTCTACAGTCTGTGTTTGAAGGATATATTGAGGATGTCAAACTGACTCAGCAGCAACAACAGGTTAAAAAGACAAAGATAGTTAGAAGCTAAAGCCGAACTATAGGCTACAGATCACAGTGTAAAAGTGAACCACCACATCACTGCTGATCACCTCACAAGACAATGAATATAAAGGGAAACTTTGCTGATATTGAACCAGCTGTGTGTCTGACACCGCTCACACAGTGACATTTGGGTGGAAATGATGGAAATGAGGGTTTTCACAGAAGCCACCATACATGTTTTTGTGGATAGAGAGGCTTTTGTACGCCTGCAGTGCAGTCAGGCGGTGGAAAGCAAAGGTGGGAACAAACCAACCCATGCAGAAGCCTCTAATAAATGACACAGAGTGGGTGGTAAACTGGTATATCTGCTATGTGCATTTGAATTCAACATCTTGGACCGCACTCCAAAGTGTAATCGAAAGTTGCGGTTGCAACAGCTTATACAGTTGTGGGACTCTGTAGCTGAAGTCTGAAGTTTTCTGATGAAACCTCAGTAACCTGGAAATTCTGTGTCTTGGCAGTGATGACGAACATCATGTTCCAATAACCTTTTGTGTTTCTGTTGTAATGTAGGTCAGAAGATAAGTTGTTGGATGTTTGCAGGATTTTTTATTTTGCTGTCAGAGTCTGGAGGGGATATTCTTCGAAAGCATACGGCAGGGAGGGTCCCGCTCTGTCTTTGTATTACTGACTCATTGTTTGCAGGGTCTCGCTGTTCACTTATGACCTCTCACTTTCACTTCATATCCAGGGGCACAAAAATGACTCACAGTCAAAACGACTAATTCATTATTGTAATTTAATTTGCTCTGTTTATTTCCATATTGGGGCTTTTAAACACATCAAATAAATAGTATGATGAACATATAGCTTTTAATTTGGACCTTTTCATGGCAGCAGTAACAGTATCTTGATGTAGTCAGATGTAAAGACACGTGATAAAAAGTTCCCAGGACAAATGCTTTTCAAATCACACAAATTTGCACGCATCATCAAACTGACGATCATTGACAAAACCAAATATTTCTTTCAACTCTCTTAACAAACGAAACTTTCCACACAAACCACCATGAGTTGTGATTTCATGTGATGCAATGTGTGATACATACAGGTAGTGAAGGAGATTTGGTTTGTCAAATCTTTTCACTTTTCGTTTTAAATTTAGATCATGAATACTAATGTACGTAATGCGGTTCTTGTTTTTACATAATTACATAACTAACACATTTCGTAAAATCACCCACAGATTGTGAAAAGTTTCCATTTTAAAAAATCGCATCCATATTTTTGCACTTTTGTCTTAGCTTAATAAACACTTACCAACCATGTCATCCAGTTTGTACAATTTTCACTTTATTATTAAATCAATTAATAAAGAAAACACTGTACAAACATTACAGTGACTCACAAAAAATATACTGTATGTATGCCACACAATGACATACCTTGTCACACAGTGACATACATTCATTGGTTAGTTTCTGACCTGCCCATGAAATTTTGCTAAATACAATATCTGTATACAGAATATATTTTAGGTCCAAACTATAAATAAATAAAACATAAATATGTAATTTATATACGCCAAAACATAAAGAAACAAATCAGATATGAGCTGTGGTGCAAATAACACAGTTCTGCCGGTAGATGCGGCACAAAATACATTCTTGCAGTTAACTGCACATTTTATTATTAAGAAACTCCAGCAAAGGGGAAAAAATAAATAACTAAATATGTCCTCCTTCCCAGCTGGCACCGGATGACTCTTACATCAGACAGACGTTAAATTTTGAGTTAGAATTTCACATCACATGGTCATTAACATTATAACATTTTGCAGATGCTGGGTTTGTTTTCCATACCTACGTCAAGATAACACTGGCATGATAAGTTTGGAAGTCACTGAGTTTTGGTTACTTTACAACACGACTTAAAACCAACAAAATATTGACGTCATCTGCATTCTACATCAAATTGACGTTGGCATTAGATGTTGTACTGACATTAGATTTTGGTCACCCAACATCACAACCTAAAGTCAACCAAATATCATCGTCTTGCGACGTTGGTGGCCAGCTGGGTCGATCCCAGCTATTTGTGAAGCAATGACAATTTAGCTTTTCTAACCTTTGTGAACATACAGTATACCTCATGTGTTTCTGGTATTGTACAGCTTAGTTTTAAAGTGTGAATTTGAAAACATCTTTCCTTTAGTTTGTATTTTTACTTCTATTCTGATAGTAGTTATATAGCCTACCTGTTATTTTATTTATTTTTATCTTATATTTCTTTACATCTCTCACCTCTATCTGCACTTATTTCTGTCTTTGTGCTACTGTTTTCCTGTCTTCTTATCTCGTCTTATCTCGTCTATTCTTGTCTTGTCTTGTTTTGTCTTATCTTATCTCGTCTTGTTTTATCTTATCTTATCTTATCTTGTCTTGTTTTATCTTATCTTATCTTATCTTATCTCGTCTTGTTTTATCTTATCTTATCTTATCTTGTCTTGTCTTATCTCGTCTCATCTCATCTTATCTCGTCTTGTCTTGTCTCGTCTTGTCTTGTTTGTCTTATCTTGTTTTATCTTATCTTATCTTGTCTTGTCTTATCTCACCTTGTCTTGTCTCGTCTCGTCTTGCCTTGTCTTGTCTTGCCTTGCCTCATCTCAGAGAAGCAGATTTGTAGTGACATCAAACTAAGACCAATCCTGGTGCTGCTATACTGTAAATTTACTTTACTGGCCAAAATAATTGAACGCTGAATCAATGTCAATTCTGTTTTAGGGTGGATTTTTCTTTGGAGTGGACCAGAATTTAAATGGGTGTGGTTTTTACCCAGCCTGCAGGTAAAAGACATTCCTCAGTGTTGAATCCTGCATTCTCTGCGACTCAGTCACCTCTCTGACTGCAGGAAGACAGTTAAGTGATCGGGTAATCCAGAGGCAAGGACAGAGGTTTGTTTGGTAAGATCAATAAGTTCGCTCTACCATCTCGGCATCTAGGCAGAAATGGAAAGTGCCCTGGAACAGGCCAGTGCTTTAGCATATAGATGTGTATTATGTCAGACCTACTTCCAAGGCTTGAAAATGTAGATGATATCCAGGTGAGATTCTTTTTGATTAATAGTTTCATTGGGGGCTGTCCCGTTGACGGTGACCTCCAAGGTGCTTCCAGCAGGAAGCTCCTCCACCTTTGCGAGGGAGCCTGTGCTGCATGTGTCGTTGTTAATCCAACCCTTCAGGAGAACTTTGTCCTTTGCCATCAGACTGACTGTGCGCCGTAATGCATTTGCATTGCATGAGTCCAGTGTTACCTGAAGAGTTAGGAAGTAATATCCATCCACCTTTATTCTTAGAACTTTTCCTCCTTCTTCTCCAGAGATCAGGCGTTCGTCTGCACTTTTTGCTACCCACTTAATTTTTCTGTTGACTGTGGGTGACAGGAAAGTTGCTATTAGCTGTAAGTTTATTTTCCGAGAACTGCTCAGATATTCTGAATATCCTGTGGCAACATTTTCACACTAAGCAAATCAATAACCAGGGCGTTATCTCTACTTCAAACAGCTTGTGAATGGTGACCTGATTCAATGTGTGCACACTTTTACAGCCTTTGTTATACAGGTGAGTATGGAAATGCTTTAAATAACCTTACCTTCAGTGGCCGTAAAGGTGAGCATTTTGCCTCCGCCCAAGGGAAATCCAGGGGGGTGCTGTGGAAAGAGAAAGAAATCCATTAATCTCAAAGCATTAACACACACAAGTATGGTGCCTGCATGGCTCCCACAGTGACACACAGACCAGCTACACAGATTTTCTTTTCAACGCGGCGATGAGACCAGAGCCTCCAGCTTAAAAGTGAGAACAGATTAGATCATACACTATCTTCAGAAGGAAAATGAAAAGACAACACAGTTTAGTTTAGTGGCATTTCCCCGAATGTGGTAATGACGTCACTGTGCTTCCTCCAAGAAGTGAGGAGAGCGGTAAGACTGTCTAACTCAGAAGACAAGTAATATGAGAAAGAGCTGCCAGGTCTGCAATTTTTGTGTGTCCTGATCATTGGGATTGCAAAACCATAGTAGTACTAGAAGTAACAGCATGGCATCTTAATCACCAAGAACACGTGTATTCTGATTGGGAGAACATACAACACATCACAGTGAAGCCAACAGGAGAAGCACAAACTCTGAAGCTGCGGTTATCTTACCAAGGATGTATTGTTTGCCTGGATTTTTGCCATTGTGTGTTGTGGTGCTACAACGCTACTGTTCTGAGACTGGAGAAGGAAACAGAAGCACAAAATATGCTCATGATGATAAATTTAACAATGCTGAATCAAACTTTTGAACTGAGGCATTGTCTGTCCAAAGCATTCTCCTATAAAAACACTAACAGTGATTATACTTCATTAGTAGTCACCCATAAGGCTTACATATTTCCTTTAGATTATACCACTGATGCTCCATTAAGGCTGTATTTGTTGTGTTGCTTTGCTTTATCGCTGATCTTAAACAAACTTCTCTAAGATTTCACTGATAGGGGTAACCAGCTGCAGACCACAGGCAGGGGCGTCTTTCTCACCAGCAATGCTACTACCCAAACCACAAGAAAGAACAGCTGTGCGGCACAGGTGTTTAAACCTACTGGTACTGACATTCGTCCTTTGGTAAGTCGTTCAAATGTGATGCAGCTGTGGTAAAACTATTTAAGCCGACAGTGTTACGTTTGTATCTCATCATTAAGGCCCATAAGATACTGCTAAGTGTATCTGAGGATATTTTAAGAGGTCTCACCCGTCCAGCTGTGAAGAAGAAGACGATGAACCCAAGCTGGACAACGGAGAGGGTGGTGATCCACAACAGGAGAACGTGGGTTAGGGAACTGTGGGTATGCTGTGGCATCGTCAGTCCGATGGCAGAGCTCTGAGTGGCCTGAGCCTGGGGAGCGCAGGAAGACAGATGTTAAGAGCTGACGGTCCTGAGTTTCCTCTGTACACCGAAGCAGTGTGTGTGTGGGTTTGCTTCCTGAGCTCAGTGTGTGCATGTGATGAGAACGTTGTGATGTCTGACTCTGCTCTGCTGTGCCCCAAGTATGTATAGAGCAAAGAGGAATCCAGATGGTACTTTCCCCTGTATGTTACTGAAGCAAATACACAGGGCCCAGATTGTATCTGCATCTTGGAGCTAGCCCTTTACTCCTACTCATCACAATTTAGACAAAAGGAGGAACTCACCACCAGTGGAGAACATTGACAGAAATCCATTCTGAAATGAATCATTCAGTTCCTTATTTATGATGGGACTTTATTTAGAATGCTTGGGTCGTGGTGGTGTATGTATCATCCTGTTTTATATGAGGTTTTTTTGCGAGCATTGAAAGTCATTGCCTTGCTGTTTTTTCTCCACATTTCCCCTTTTTCTATGTGTCATTAAACATAGCAGAATAACAAACTTAAAACTACTCTGGAGCAAGATAATGTACAGAATGTGAGTAAGGGTAAATAATTACAACAATCGAACAAGAATCCAGTTTATCAGTTCAGCGTTGAATTAATGAAGCTTTCAAACAGGGGTGCTAGATTTTGGCAACATTCTCCTCTGTGGTGATTTTACATTAAAATCTCTGGGTAAAGCAGACACGCCTTATGAGACAATGGGACGATTTACAGCCCACACTTACACACAATCAACAGCAACGGCATTTTAGCTTAAGTCATCAAAAACCAATGAATGCAGGTTATCTGGCATGCATAATATTTCTAAGAGCTCTTGACAGTCTGCACTCTCAGCACCAACCAACCGCAACTTTACAGAAATGCCATATAAACAGGATTCCTTCCCACAGAGGCACTTGACCTTTTTGAGGTCTTATTGATGAACGCATATTTAAAAAGTATCATGATGTTTTTCTTGCAATGTTTTCAAAGTGAATATTAAGACTTTTCCTTCACTTTATCAATAAGACTTTTGGGGCTCTGTCATTGACATGATTGACTAAGCCCTTAATCTATCTATCTATCTATCTATCTATCTATCTATCTATCTATCTATCTATCTATCTATCTATCTATCTATCTATCTATCTGTCTAAATATACCATTATATGTCATTATTTCTTCTTTTTTTGGATTGTTGATTGTCCTTTGTCTTTTATTGTACCTTTCTGAATTATGTAAGTTTAGTTGTTGTTTTTTTTCAAACTTATTCTCCCTTTCTTTTATTGTTTGTTTTTCTGCTTAAGTTGAGGGGAGGTCAGCTGTATACGCCTGTGGCTTATTTAACTCTCCTGACACATTTCTTAATTTTCACTATCTGGACAAAAACACACAAAAAAGAAGAAAAAAAAAGAAGAAGAAGAAGTAACGAAAGCAAAAGAAAAACACAAAGAATACAAAAATAAACTTGGGTAAAATGTATTGTCATTAGCGTTTGAGAATCTATTGCATCCCAGCAGGAAATTACACCCTGACTGTGAACAAGCGAAGACTTCTCAAATACTTCATGTACTTCCGCATCCCACACCCGCTACAAAAACGTACTTCTCAACCAAGAAGATGTTGTTGATTATGTCAAAAACAAAATGCCAAAATGTGGAGGGGAACTTGCAAAATGTCATGATATGCTGTTTACTATTTGCACTTCTTCAAAATTTCCACCTGCTTCTAAACTCTGATTGAGGTCAGTAAATGTGGTTTCACTTTCTCTGTTTGTACTTTGCACGGGGAAAGTTTCATGGCAGCAAAACAGGATGGGCTCTGTTTCAGGTATGTGTCATCACACTAAATAAAGTTATCATAAGGCAGGAAGGTATCTGCAGTAGGTTACATATATGACTGGCAGTGGTCAAGTAGCACAATAACAAACAACATGTCCAGGCATACTGACATTTATCCACAGCGGCTGAAGGCCTTTAGGTGCACTGCAGGAAAGTGATATTGTATTTTAGTTAAATAATGGCGGACAGAACATAACATATGAATCGGATGGGAAAAAGCAGAAGAGCAGATACATTTTTGAGAGTCAGCAGTCTCGAGTCATGTGTACACACTGACTGTTTTTTGGCCCATGATGACAAACATGGCTGGAAATGGAGAAGGAAACAAGATTGATTCCGCAATGTTTCTCTGCTTAATTCAACATTTTCAGGTGATGTAATTATTTCCAAACAACAGCCAGACCAAATGGCATAATAATGAATGAATCATGGTTTCATTTGGAATTGAGGAAATGCAGTGTAATTAATCAATCATCAAAATCCCATCCAGCATTATCGGAATTGGCTAAGATTGTGGTAAGACCTGTGATGATGTGATAAATCAATAGCTGAAGCTGCGACATGTGATGCCAATGCAAGATGGAAAATCAGCTCATGAACATCTGAGGGCGTTGACGCCAACATGTAGACAGTGACAGCAATACATGTGCGATATTCAAAGCTGCTACACCATATGTTCAAATCCAATTTTCCTTTTAGACACAAAACAAAATGATATCAGATGACTAGAAGAGAAATAACTGTGACTCCAGCCATCTTAGATCCACTCCTCAGTGACTACTGTTGATATACAGTACATTTACTTCCTCTGATTTTCTGGCCACTAAATGATGACTTACAGCCATCTAGTGGAGGTAAATCAGTAATGCACCACAACAGACAGACGTGTTAAAAAGAAAAGGTCAGGATATATGGCAATATACTTTATGCTTTACCAATCTCGACCTACAGTTAACGTAGAGCTGTAGCACTGCATGATCCTAAAACACATGTGAAACTGGTGTCTTGCTGTCTTGTCTGTCTGTCTGTCTGTGGTGCATCGGTGAGGGAATCTCCAAAGAAAAGCCACAGGTAAAAAAAAGTACAGCTGTGGTGAAGACATACTTCTACAAAGGTGCTTATAAGTACATGAAAAACGACCCTATTGCACTTTAATATACGGACCTCTCTGTTACCATGTGTGTCGCTTTTAAAGAGATGTATCTTTAGTGTGTGTAAAAACCGCGATGGAGAATGAGAAAAAATATTTATATGGATCTTTAAAATGGAGAATGACCTTCACTAAATAAAAGCTGTCCTTTTTCATTTCTGGTTCTCCTTTCCTTTTTGAATCTGTTACCTCAAATCACCTGTGGTTTGTGTAAATATCGTTATACGTTTTATCAGTTAGCAGTTAGTTGGTTTAAATTTAGATTTTGGTGCATTTGCATATTAGCATTAGCAGTGACAACTTTGCAAGGAAAGAATGGACCTTGACAAGTAAGACAGTGAGGTTTACACTAGATGTCAAAGATTAACTGTAAATCCAAGAGTAAATTTACTATCTGAACATTAGTGGATTTAGGGTTTTGCCTTATAGGCAGGCTACACCACTACAACATCAAGTGTCTTTTTCAATTATCTAGGTATTTCACAGCAGCCCTATTATCCTAATGGCAGACAATTGTATAATTTGTTTTCTATTTTCTAAAAATCAAGGACACGAAAAGCTTTAAAGGGGAATTTCGCCCATTTTCAAAAATCTTACATGTTATTCCTATGGTTTAAGATGGTACAAAATTCTCAGTAAACATAAACAACTATCTCCCAAGTCTCAAAGCTGTAGTGCTAAAACTCAAATTTGTGATGGCATAAAGCTCCTTTGGGTATACAGAAGAAAACAAGCATTCTGTGGGTCCACCAAATCAGGCTCCCAGTCATTGTCTGTGTTTCAACTCCAGACTTTAAACCCTATGACATCACAAGTTTGACACTTCCCTCTCTGGTTTCTGGCTTTGAGAGAGAGTAGCTCATGTTCACAAATATTGATTGAAATGTCCCAGGCAATGGAAATAATATAGGCTACTGGAATTCTTGATTTAGGTTAGCTTTTAAGTTCCAGTGTGTATCATTATTGGCAGATATGATATATATTATTCAGTACTATGTTTTCTTTAGTTTATAATCACCTGCCAATAAGAATCACTGTGTATAAAGACAACTGGATACAGCGTTGGAGGCAGGGTGAATCAAGACTTATGGCATCCAAGTGGCTTAGTTCCAGTTTAGTTCTCTGCTAACTTGATTGGGGGTAAAAAAATATTTAATTGTGTGGCTCTGTTACACTTTTGTTATGGATCTTATGCTCATAGTAAAGTGCAGGGATTGCAATGCTCAAAAACGTATTATAGAACTGTCTTTTACAATGTAAATCAGTGGACCCTGACGTTGTTATTCCATGTTTTGCCATTATGTAAAATTTGCTATTTAGCCTGGTGCTTGTCCCAAAGGCTTGATCTACATACTCAGCAAGTCCTCTTCCATGGAGTCCACAAATCAATCCCTTGCTCTTGATAAAGCCATTCACGTTTTCGCATCAGGCACTGTAGTTCTCCTACACGCTTGGCACCCGACTGGCAAACTCCACGAACAACACATTCTAACTCCGACCTGATCACATATCGACGCTTGGTCATGGACTTTCTTACATGAAAGGTACCCTGGGTGCGCTGGTTGTTGACGTTCTGGGACGTGTCAAGTTCTGCTTGTTACACATATTGTCTTCTTTCAAAATATACTTTTATTTTCACAAGACATTTACCATTTACATACAGTCTCTTTCAAAATAAATGCAGTAAGTTGGTAAAATGTTGATGTTTTTTTTTTTTGCCTTCAGCAGTCGGTGATTGTTGGACCCATCCTTCCACCCCTCCCACCAAGCCGACTTGGACTTTCATGGCCTTAACTTTCGTCTATGTCCTCCTGCGTTTCCCCCGATGCCTATAAGTGCCATGAAACTATAACAGTGACTGGCTACGTACCATGTCTGACGCCACAAGTCGTTGCCCAAGCGCAGGATTTCAGCAACTTCAGAGTGAGACCGGGTTGCCATAGAAGTGCAGAAAACTGCAGGTCCTTGAATGATCACCTGTGGCTGGCTCCAGAAGCCCATCAATCCCCCATATTTAAAATGTCCAACTTTAAAGCAGAGATAAACATGTTTACAGTCTGGTACAAAAAACGGTTTTGGTTTCTTTAGCTAATTACTCTGTCCATTACAACTGTCCAGGGATTTTTTTTTTTAAACTCACCTGTTTATGAAGACTTAAAGATACACATAATTAAGGGTGGGCCACTTTGAGTGACAGGCTGTCTGCTGATAGTGTACTCAGCTCCCCTTGCTTCTCCAACAGCCTCTCCTCCAAATAAGGTAACTCTTGGCTCCAAAAGAACAAGATGGCAACAGCCAAAATACCAAACCTGAGGCTTCAGAACAGGGGTCCACAAACCAATGGTTGACGTTACCGTAGTTACATCCATTAGTTTTACAGTTGATGTTGGCACCTTGGCACATGGGAGAAGCTTCACTTCTGGAACCACACCACCAGATGTCACTAAATCCCACTCACTGGTCCTTTAAATGCAAATCAGAAACCCAGAGAAATTATATGTTAGTTTTTTTCTGTCTTCTGCCATTTTACAGACCAAACAATAAACTGATCAATCAACAATGAAAATAATGGCCAGTTGCAGCCCTAATTCATGTGTGACAAACAAAAACAACCACAGACAAATCGCTTCAAAACGCTGAAAACCCTCTGAGAAGCTGAAGCAGCTGTGCTTCAGTTTTACACCAGGTGGCAGGAAACCTCTTACCCACAGCTTTCTACACACAGTGAGCAAGGCACCAGCCGGTTAATAACAACAACCAGCAGCAGCTTATCACCAAGGAATCAAAAGGCATGTGTGGCTGATTGATTCATTTAAGATATGTGATTTTTGGGAACATGCATTTCATGACCTTACAATAAGCTTCCCACTGGAAAGACTATATCTTGTGGTCAGTTTGTGATTTGACTGTGTGTGTGTGTGTGTGTGTGTGTGTGTGTGTGTGTGTGTGTGTGTGTGTGTGTGTGTGTGTGTGTGTGTGTGTGTGTGTGTGTGTGTGTGTAGGCTATAGGCTATTTGTCTGGTGCATTGGCAGACAGTCAAGCAGCTGCAGTCAATATTGTGGAAACATCTAATTGCCAGTGTTGCATGTGTGAGGGCACATGGTAAGATACATTAAAAAATAAATAAACAAAGGCTAGTTGATGACTTTTCTGTCGGATAAAGTGCAATGAAACCACCAAAGAGTAGACTACATTAATTGTTACACTAGACAGGCTGATATTAGGAAGACTGGCCTGTTGAAAGGTTTTGCTTTAGTTCTTTTCTGCAGGGTATGTGCAAGGGAAAATAAAATCTCATTATGTGGGACGTGTCCACACATGGGTGGGACAGTTTAATAGGACAAAAGACAACTCAGTGAAGAGGACCATGCATTGCCCAACAGCTGTCAGGTCAGCTGGATCGAGCATGTTTGCTGTGGGCTGCATCTTCATCGTTACACATTAATTTTGCTGGCTTCTGCAGCTGCGTCAAGCTGAAGCGGCTACCACCGGAAGTAGCACTGCTTTGCAACCAAAATAAAAGCATGACAGCTCTTAAACTGACAATGAGGCTTTTATTGTGAACCCAACATTGAGTTTCTCATTCGTGTTGTTTGACAAACGTGAACACTGGTCTTGCTCGGGACGTTTTGTAGGGCAGAGAGTACAACACGCTCCCTCTCAGAAGAAGTTGAGGTGTAACTGAGCTGAAGTTTAGTCGGATGTTTGCTTTCCATCTGATTTCCAAGTAGCCTCCATCTTTCTATTCCTCTGCGCTTCTTTTTTTTTGCTTGTTAATGCCAAACCTTTAACTTCACCTCACCCAGCGGTCGGTCGGTCGGTTAACCAGGGTCTGCGGCTGCTGTCAAACTTTCGTTGACATGGATTTGTTGCACCGACGACGGACGGACTGAGAAATTTGGGAATTAAAAAAAAAAAAAAAGAATTCAGCAGCCACCTACGACAACCTCAGATACTCTGTTTAACAAGTTGTCTTGGACTTATTTAGGTAGAGACATGCAGAAGTTTAACTCCACCGGTACCCAGGGCAACACGCTGCCCCGGGACGCGGAGCTCCAGCTGCGGTTATCTGACAGCGGAGGAGTCGGGGACGGGAAGGAGAATGGAGGTGGGAGGCATTTCCTCAGCCAACCTGAGGAGGAGAAATCATTTTGCACCAAGAGGAAGATGCTCGTCGGTTTGGATGTAATTTGTCTTTGTGTCGGTGAGAATATTTACATCTTTTAAATCAATATTTTGACTTGAGGCGAGCTGGTTTTTGTGTGTCATCATTAAATAACTGCAGTTAAACTACCGTAACTCTTCTAAAAATGCACATAAGACCACTTTATAAGTCATTTTAAAGCTTTAAATTCACAATAATTCACTTTTTATATCCGTAAAGGCGCCACACACTTTTGTCAGCATGTGTGTTGATTGCAGCATGTGTCAACACCACCTTAGCAGATCATGTTAACTCTTTGGAGGTTATAAGGAGGTTGAGCAGAGTTGAAAAACACACAGCACGGGGATTTGTTAGAGTTAACGAAGCTGCAAAGCATTTTTCCAGAAGTCAAATGGAAACTGTTCAAACGGGCTGAGAAAGTTTCAGCTCGTTCCCCTCGGTGCACGTGGGGGCAGGAGGGGAGGAGGGAGGTGGGGGCTCAGCTGGCAGGAGCAGAGTTGTCCCGGGAATTCATCTGTTCCCATGGTAACTTCCGAAGTTCCCGGGAGAAGAACGTGGGAATCGGGATAAAAAACATGCGCGCGTTCTCGTGCCGAAAATTACCTCTGTTGACCGAGCTGTTTAGCCCCTCTCCCTGCAGCGTCACTGAATGTCAGCCCCAAGTTCTTTACAGTGTTCAGCTGAGGGGCTCTGCAGGCTTATTATTAAACAAAATGTACCATCAGTTTTTACAGGGAGAATTAGAAACATCAGTAACAACATGTTGACAACAACTCAGAGGCCATGACCATAATAAAGGAGTGGTTAAAAGGAGTTTCTCTATTAGCGACTCATGCGTTCCACCTGTCAGTGGATTTGAAAAGCTAATTGTGACATGGCATGAGTGTATTATCATTAAGTAATCCATCCATCATTTTTTAACATGTTATTTTCCACGTTTAAACTAAAGACCAGACTACTTTCTATCACAGTATGATGACTTTTTGCCTATTTTGTGTAACCAGAAGTCACAAATCAAAGATTTTTAACTTATAGAACAGGCTTGCTGATGTTTTTTAATACTTGGTAAACAGTAAACAACAGAGGTGTAGACTTGAGGCACATGACGTGGACAGAAGACACACTCACGTCACAAATTTGATGACTTTAGACCTGACTTGGCAAAATCAAAAACAGCTTGCAACTCGAGTTGGACTCATGACTTTAAATTGACTTAACCATTTTGACTTCAAATCACTTGATACCTTCCCCTAAGCTTAGAAAGTAAACTATTTAAAAAGAGTTCCGCAATTCATTTCCCTGAATCAACTAAAATAACGCTTTTCACTTGTAGCAAGTTGACACCAATCTCACATCTTCCAGTCAGGTTGCAAGAAAAAAACCATGATGAACTAACGTTACTGAGCGCCAGCTTGATATATAACACCAAATATTTTTGTTCCCATTATAAAAACAACACAGTGGTCAACAAGAAACAAATTGCAGTATGTAAAAAATCAAAAATTACAGACAGATACGCATCTTTGTCCAAAAAACTTGTTTTTAACAAAGCATTCATGCTTTTTGTAAGTGTCTTATATTATTTATCTGTTTTTAAAATGCCATCTCATTTGGGGAAAAGCAAATTATGACTTGTTTAGGACTCAAAACTCAAAGTTTAGGACTCATGATGTGATTTGGGACTTGATGGCAAAGACTTGAAACTTACTTACATCAACATCATTGATGATAAAAAAAAAGGCCAGATTAATCATAGTAATCACTATCCATCATTTGGAGACATATAATAACAGATACATCTGTGTGATAAGATTTGGTCAAATTGTGTTTTGATTCGTCACAGAGCAGCATAATCGTCACTGTAGGATTAACACAGGTGTAGGAATTGACGCTTAACATGGTCACAATCACCCTCATTGTGCCAGTATAGTTAATAAATCACTGTAAAAGTAAAAGACTGAACTTTTCACTGGCAGAAAAAGTCTCCAAATCCTTTAGTCGCATAAATGTGGAAAGACCAACTTATACATTTTTTAGCAATTAAACTGTGTTATTAACATTAACATAGGCAGTTTTTAATGGTGTATTGTTAATGTTGTGCTTGGAGGAACTGATTCATGTGTTCAGTAGTTCAAACTACAGCGCTGCACCCCTCAGGACTTGAGTAAAAGTACTCAGTTACATTCGTCTTCGGTTCAGTCTAGCATCTGAAATCTGCTGAACCTCTGCCGGATCTACCTGCTGTACTTGACTGTGATATTCACTCAAGAGTGAGATTGAATAATTTCATCAGTTTTCATGTCGTCATCTCACATGACTACGATAGGGAACGAGCATCAGCGTTTTGTGTGTGTGTGTGTGTGTGTGTGTGTGTGTGTGTGTGTGTGTGTGTGTGTGTGTGTGTGTGTGTGTGTGTGTGTGGTTATTCGGACCGGCAACAAACATGAGAGAGGCGGAACCCGTCCAGGCAGACTGACAGGTCTCAGCCGCGTTGGCAGTTAAAGCATAGGAAGTAAGCTGGCAGAAAAACAACAGTGTGAGGCAGTTACTTTCGTTGCCGTGTTATTCTTAACCCCTGCAGGTATGCTATTAGCTTTTCCCTCCACACACTCCTCAGCAGCTTTGTTTTGCGTGTAGGAAGTGGCGAGCAACTCACCATCAGTCAGCACAATGGAGGAAATGACCTCTCTCAGTTCTCCTCCTTAAGACGCACACTGGGCACGCCACTTTGCTTTCTCACAAAATTGCATGCCTCGACCCCTCTTATCCCCTCTCTGACTAGATTACAACACTGACTGAGTCACTGAGCCTCACAGCTGAGAGGATTTAGAGAGTCACTTAGTCTTGTGACTGAATGTGTATTTCTAAAGTTAAAGGAGGTCACCTTCTTGCAGTGGATGAGACAAGTGCAGAAGTTTGGTTTGATTTAATGGGCTGATTTTTCCCCACTTTAAATTCATGATTCTTCTTCTTCTTCTTTTTTTTTTAACTTTGATGTTTATTAAATTGTAGTTTGTGAGTACATCTACATGTATCACATGTATCATTAAGTTATGACTTTTTTTAGTTTTTTTCATAATCAGAAAGATAGAGAAAGAGAACACCAACAAAAAGAGGTGAAAAACAGAAAACAGTCATGGTTACAAGTGTCCATTATTGAGGCAGACAATAAAAACACTTCTCTCACTTTAAGCAGATAGGTCAATTTCGCCATAGTATAAATCTTTCTTGTAAATGTCTAACCATTGATCTGCAGTAGCAGGTTCAGTCTTGTACTAATTCACTGTTATTGCCCTCTTGCTTGTGGTCAACAATATCTTGGTTAAGTATCTATCATTATCAATGACACAATTATTTATATGTCTGAGGTACATAACTTTGCAAATCCCAGAACTTCTTTCATTGTAACTCACATTTTTCCCCAAAAAATATGTGTGTGGTTTGACTCTCTATCCGCACATATCCACCAACATGTCATGAACCAGTTGGTTTGTTCTTTATTTTAGGTGTAGTGAAGTAATGAGTTTGGGTTTTCCACCTTAACTCTGTCCATGTCATTGAATTTGTCGTGGTGAGTTGTGTTTTACACATACTAAGCCAATTTCTGATTTTCAACATGAGAAAATGATAAGGTCTGAGAGGTTGAGATGAATAAAAAAAAGTGCTTTAAAGTTTTAACAAGCAAAGTTAGACATCAGAGGGGCTGACAAAAAAATGACTTATCATCTCAGATCAGTAGCTGCAACACTTCCTGTGAAGCATCACATGTGGTGACTCATTTACGACACTACGCTTACTGAAATTAAAGCATAATATTTAACGATATAGTACAATACAACTTATTGTTACACCCTTTTTCACAGTTCTCATAAACTATAAGATTACTTACAGATTCCCGGCTGTCTGACTCCGTCCTGCCTGTCTGCACTGTTAACCATTATGACAGTTATCGGCAGAAGCCTGACCTTGACTCATCTGCGGGCATTTGGCTGTGAATGCCATCACTTAGCGGAGATGAATTGGACCCTTCATTAAGCTAAACCCTGTTATCTCTGACTAACCCAATTTTCCCTTAAAAATGCCCTCATCAGATTCTCTGAGACGGCTGACCTGCAGGCATTATTCACCCTGTTAAAAGGGCTCATTCTCTACTGTAACTGTGGAATTTACCCCGAAGCATCTTATCCTCATTATGCTATCAGCTGAAGAGGGATTCCTCAGTGATCTGAGGTTTTCAGTCTCCTCATGTGTTGCAGTATTTACTTCACGTTTAAAGTGGCGCCATAAAGTCAGTATGATGTGGCTTTATGAATAAACTTTATTGTGTCTGTGTAGTCCTGCGATATCGGGCACGTTCACCGAGGCTTTGACTCAGGTTACCTGCTCACACTCTTACTCATCACTGGACTTGCCTAACATCGTTGTACTCCAGTAATAAGGCAGTGTTGTTTATGGCGCCGTTCTGACATGCTCATGATGGATGATGCCCAGAGATGGATTGTTCTGGTTCAGCTCAGTGTCAGTACATTTAGCATAAGCCACAGAATGCAAGTGTTTGCTTGTGTGTATAAGTGTGTGCATGCATTCCTGGTGGGACAGCAGGGGTTTGACCAGGACAGAGCTGACAGAATCTGCACCCTGTGGCTGCATCTGAGACCGAGCGTCCAGCCACCCAGAGGTCAGGAGGTGTCGGGTGTTTGTCATATCTGCAGAGCATGCAGGAACAGGCCTCCCAACCCGCATTGCTGCGTCCCTCCTGCACAGGTGGTCCTCACCCTGTCATCACCCTAATAAAGCCAGTTATTGCCGCTCTTAAGAGTAATTGGGGGATGATTGGAAGTGGCACTTGGAAACCCAGTATTAGCTCATACGGCTTAGAGGAACATTATGCTTGCCACAAGGCTTGACCTCCTCGAAGAGGTTAATTGTAAAATTGTATTATACTTGACATATGCATAAGATGTTATGCTGGGGTTAAAATACAAAAGAAAGACATTCTTCCACACTTAAAATGGCATAAATTTGTCTGTGTAAAACAGAAAGCGATTTCATTCCGTAAAAACAGAAGTAGTTTTTGGATACTGTTGAAAAAGAAAGTTGGAATCAGTTGATTGCTGTTGTGTGCGAGTGTGTGTTTTTGTTCTAGACGTGAAGCAGCATGCCAGGACGAGAGGGCCGGTATCTACCTCAATGATCTGAGTTGTAAAAGTTCTCCCTCCCTCCCGCTTATCTCTCCTTTAGCCCCCTTTACATTTTCCCCCTCGTTTCTTCAGCCAACCTCTATTTTAAGACTGAAGGTGTTCCAGCATTGTAGCGACTGAGGTGTTTGAATGTGTGTGTTTTACGTCTGCCTGTGTGTTTTGGGCGGGCGGCGGGTTTATGTTAGAGGATTCCTGGTGCTGTTCTTTTGGCAGAGAAAGCTGCCAAGTGAGTGAGACAGCGAGAAGCCAACACGTCACAGCATGTCGGTGTGTGTGTAGGGCCAGGAATATTAAATTGTCTCCTATGTGTGTGTATTTATGTGTGTGCGTGCCTGTGTGTAAAAGTGTGGGTGTGGGCATTTATGCGTCATTGTGGCTGCTAATGTGGACACCCTACTATAGCTGCCATGTGCGTGCTGTTTGTTGACAAATTTGCCGGTCCTGTTTTGCAGTGCGTTTCAGGCCCTGATCAAATGCGCTCGGAAAGTTATGGAACACACTGGCGTCACTCTGCGGCTGACAGATGGAGAGCCATTAAAAATGGCTCAGTCAAATCATTAGTCAGTGGAAGAAGTGATTTCGCTTACTCTCTCTCTCATTAGTGTAATGCATCTTCTTCCCATTTGACAGCACTGCAGAGGTTCAGGAATCCATTAGCTGCACCCTTCCTTAGACTCCTCAGACAGACTATATGGGCACATGTACTTTGCCGCCAGTACGTCTTCCTTCACCCATTAGCACACCAGAGACGGCTGAGGCCTTGGAAATGTCTCAGGTGCCTAAGGGCTGAGGGGCAAGTGAGAGCCTGAATGAGTGAACAGCCTCAGGGTTGGAGAGCAGAGTAAGGCGTGGAAGGAGTCGAGGAGCTACAGTAGGGGTCAGAGGTCAGAACCAGGGGCGCCTGAGGGATCTTATCTACAGCTGTCTGTTTATGTCTTAGTGAGGAAGTAGCACTGAGAAGGATAGACGGTTTGGATTGTAAATAGCTTCAAATGTACTTTTAATGAGGCAGCTGCAATCTCCTCCTCGATGACAGTTCCATAAGTGCCCAGGGTGGTCCATAGGTATTAGCCCTAATGAGTGAACAAAGATGTGTATAGTATTCTAAACCTCAGTGCTCATTAGCTGCAATGGGTTTGGAGAGGCTTACCATCCAAGTATCTACCTGTATCTGAGTACAGCCTGTTGCCCCGCCTTTGCGTCTTTCAGAATTAATGACTTGTCTTTCTCTGTCTGTCCCCCCATAAGGAGACTTAGACAGTCCCCCTTGGCGCCATGGCATGGTTACCCATCATCGGGACCATTTTATCATTGTGTCACATCTCACCTGCCAGAGCCTTCCTTCCCTTCATCCTCTCAGGCGTCGCTCTGAAGTTGTTCCAACAGCATGTTCCCCTGTTAACCAAAACACACCAGCAAAACAGCCCTGCAGCCCTCAACTCTTGCCATACATACAGCATCACGGCAATGAGGCTGCTCCCTGCCAAATACCTCCCCGGCAGTCTCAACCACAACCCCGTGTCGCTCTCACATTGCAGGCTGCCAGCCATCAGCTCTCCGTGCACGCCCTTACCTTTTCACCGCATAAACCACCAGAGAGCTACTTTAAAGTTTCCAAGGTACATACCAGAGCGGCGGGTCCTTTATGTTCCTGCTGAATCAGACAGGCAGACACACAGCCCACTTCAGGCCTCACCACTCTTGCCCTGAACTCCAAAGCAGGGCTCCAGGAAGCAGGTCAGTGAAGTGTGGAGAGAACAGAAGCAGCTGTGGGAAGCATGTCTCCACCGGCCAGCTGAAACAGTAACAGAGAAAAGGGGGCAAGCAGGAGCTCTCCTGGTGCGCTGGTGGAAGTTAAAGCAATATAAAGACAGTCAGAACCACCTTGCTCACAAGAAACATTGTATTTTAGTTTACGTGCACTTTCATGTTTGATCTCGTACATCAAAAGCTTCATAAATATCAGCATTGTCAGCTAGTGATGTGCTTTCAGCCATCTCGCTGTTTCTTTCAGGGCCTTGGGATAATGTGCCATGATAAATTAAGCAGTAGGTATTTACTTAAAGAGGCTGTGTGGAGTCCAGCGGCAGGAGATGCTGATGATAGCAGATGGTTAACAAAAGATCCAAGACTGCTGTGGCTCCTCAGTCCCTCTTTGTTCCTCGCTGAGTTCTCCTTTGTGCCACCATCAGGGCAGACAAAACAGACGAGTCTCTCAGAACAATCCAGCCAATTACTGGAAAAAGACATGGGTGTGTGTCAGTGCAGGGGGCCACCACACACCCTTATTCCACCTCTCCGCTACCTTGATTGGGCCACCATGGATGAACAGGAAGAACCTCCTTGTAGGAAACTAACATACACGCACAGCATTTAATTGGGTTTGTGGCAGTTTATGGTTGCCAATCATAATCACAGCCGTAGTGCAGATGACTTCACCTCCTGTTTAAGTGTTACCTGCCCAGCAGTACAACAGTCTCTGTGTTCTTTTGTGTGCTTGAGCCTGTGTGATGGTGTATAGCTACAGTCTCTTCCTGTCTGCCTCTTCAAACAAAGACTTTTTTATATCAGGTAAAACATAAAAGACCGGGCTTTACCCTCAGAGTACCTGACTCAAACTGAATAGTGATTAGATGAAAGAACAGATCAAGGCGAGCGCACGCAGACAGCTTTGTGCAGTTAAAGTCATTATTGCACAAATAATTGTACGAGCCCACCCAGCCCAACTGGAAACTGCTATTTATGAGCGTGTTAGGCAGGCTGTCACGCTGCTCCTTGTAATGTCGTTACCAGTGGATTATCATGCTCCCAAAGATTCAAATTACGACACTTCAGGGTTCAGTTCACCAGCTTACTATTTTTTTACAAGGTTGACTTGAAGGTAAACAAGCAGCTTAACATTTTGCTGGGAAACATTGGCACATGCAAGCTGGTGGGGGCCCAGCGAGGGTGGACCACCCCTGAAGGGAGCTGTAGCAGCAAGCTGGGCCACAGCCCAGGCTCAGCCTCGTCCTAAACTGCAGGCCAAATGGACCTGTGTTGACAGGTCACCAATCGTCTGTCCTCGTATCAAAGGGCAAATGTAGAACGAGGCCTGCACAGTCAAACATTATTGAGTGTGTTGAAGCAGATGGTCATTAGATATAGCTTTAGGCTAAGTGTCATGCTAATCTATGAGGATGCCCAGGCTGTTTGTCAGACAACCAGCAGCATCCGCAGCAGCTCATTCGGTTTTGTGAGGCTGATTGCCTCCGTCCATGTTTTTAAGGCTTGTTTGGCTCTTGCATGGTTTGTTTGGTTGATTAGGTTTTTGTCAAGGTGCTGGTGGTTTTTTTGGTGGTTTGTTTGGTTGTGTGTTAGTTTATGTGGCTTTGGGTTTGGTTTGTTTGCATCCCAGTGTGGTTTTTATGTGTGTGTGAGTGTAGTTAAGTCCGTATGTGTGTTGGGGATATTCTGCTGGTTGACGTGGGGTCGTGTTTACAGAGCGGGTCCCAGCAGAGCCCAGATCTCTGACCCTCACATTCCAGAACCACCACTAATCGCCTCCGTCTGCTGTTTTCTGTAGAGAAACCCTCACCGCATCTCTCTTGGCTCTGTCTCTCCAGTTTTCTCTCACCCCAGTATTACTGCCCTCACCCCCATTTGTCAATTTTCTAGCCTCCTGGCCATGTTTTTTAGCCTAGTTTTTAGTTTGATGCTGTATCGATCAGCAGATGTTTAGCAGTACGACTGTAAAGCACGTCGATAAATAACCATCATCTGCCCTATTTTGTCTTTTTTCCCCCGCTCTGTCTTTAATCACTTTCTCCATAGGTTTCTTGCTTTTGGTTGTTGTTGTTCTCCTCTCACAGTGAGCTCATTCTGGGCTGTGGTCATAGATGTGTAAATTAGAACCAGAAGAGTTTCTCAGAGTGAGGCACATATCCCCTCTGCTCTCATTCCTCCTCTTCTCCTCCCTCCCTCCCTCCCTCCCTCCCTCCTTCTCCTCTTTCCCCCCCTTTCTTTCTTTCTTTCTGTCCCTTTTGACTATTTGAAAGCATTCCTGCTTTGAGTGTCAGGCCCAGCGAGCAGCACATTTTGGCCTGGCTGTGTGAGCCAACCCGCTCCTCCGCCTCCTTTTGGGTCCCCTCGCAGGCCTTCCTGGCCTGGCTCTCTTTTTGAGCATGTTTTGGCCAGGTGCAGAGATTTGCTCACAGCTGCCTGACAGATGATGTGAGGGTCTCTGGAGTGTTTTCGTGTCTTGTTGTGAAAACAGTTTTAATGTAGTTGTGAAGCATAGAGGTTGACTGTGACACAGGAGCTTGTAATTTGTATAGGACTGTGCAAATACTGAATAGCTTAGCATGTGGTTTCTAGCACTCTGTTTTTATGTATTGTACAGAACTGAGAATTTGTGACCCAACTCAGGTTGAAGTAAATTTGGAGGATTTATTTTATTGAGAAGCTTTGCGAACAACTTTGCCACATTGGAGTGATCTTTGATGCATGGCCATTAGTGCAGACTGTGTCCATGGACTTCATGCAAAAATTGGGAAGAACAACAGCCATCAGGTGGCAGGTCAAAAAATATGCTGCTATCTGGCTCAGCACTTCAGGTTCCCATTAGGCCTCCATATGTATTGAAAATGATCCCTTCAAAAGTCCTTGTTCCTTCTGAAACCGCAGAGTGGCCTTAATGGAGGATCTGTCCATTACCTCTCCGCCAGTGCAGCAAAAATATTGATTATTGAGAGAGGACTGTCCATATTGTGGAATGTGATGAGGACACAGAGAAAGCCTGTTAATGGATGGTATGGAAAGCAATATTTGCCACAAAGTTGACCTCATTACATCTGAAGTAGCTCATTTATGGCAGAGTAAATGTAAAATGCTGTACTTTATGTAGAAACATTTGAGCACACAAAGAACACCCCATGTGTAAAACCTGCGTTGTCCACATTTGGGCATAAAAAAGCCGCTTTACTTATTATATCCTTCTAAGTACTTGTGATTGCATGGTCAGTAAATCCATTTCGTCAACCCCCAATCAAAGGTTGACGTGTCATTAATAAAGGTTGTTTTTATATTAGGTACGATTGATTTATACTGCTCAACCTTTACATTAGAAATATTGATACATACCAGAGTTTACTTGCGTCATTATCTACGTGTCACAATGTAGTAAGCGCCAATTGCAGGATTTTAATGGAATCGACCTTCGTATTATGCGTTCTGTGGTTTATTTTTAGCAGACAATTTTAAGAATGACCTTCTCACCTGCCCTCCTTCTTTATCGCCCATGGCCATGCAGTTCAGAAGACGAGATAGGCATGTGATGTGCACATATGTGGGTTCTGAAACAGAGCGGAGCCATTGAGAAATGCGTTTGCAATTCCCCAGCAGCAAAATGTAATAAATAGCAGTCCACTTACATGTTTTGGCATAGTTGGTTTTCACACCTGTTGCAAACAGTACCCTACTTTTTTGAATACCTTATTAAGTGGACCCAGGCACAGACCGCCATACAGCATGTTCACACTAATCAAACGAACTGGATTTTGTGGTCAAGTGTACTTAAATCCAGGCCTGGGTCCCTGATTTGACAGTCACCTAAAATTACAATAGTCATTACAACGCATTCTGATTATTTTGGCGTCATCATGCTCACCTGCAGCACAATTATTCTTTTCTTCTGTTCTCATATACTCACATATTAAGCAACACATATACACACATTAACACACTGAAAAGTGTATTGCATTATGGCCAAATAAAAAAAAAAAATCTACACCCACTCAGTCTGAACCAGAGATGAACCAGACCACACCTCTGCAGGTCTCCACCAAGGTATGATACACACTGATAAGAGGATTATGATTAGGAGATTACAGGATGAGTGTGCATTTTTATGCAGGTGGCAGAAAAATACCAGGAAACCTTCATACAGGAAATTCATTGTTAAAGAGACAAGAAAAAATTTCCCTAAGTATTTATCTAATACTCCAACAATCTAAACTAATATTGACTTATCAGTTTACCTCAAGGAGGAAGTTTTCTGTAACATGACTGTTCCTAAAAACATGCAGTCTGACATTAAAGGGAAACTTTGGTATTTATTAACCTGGGTCCTATTTTCTCATGTTTGTGTCTAAGTGACTGATGGAGACTGTTATTTGAAATTGAATGAAAGCACTGTAGCCGACAGCAGGGAAACAGGCTGCAGTTTAACCACTTGGGGCATTTGGCACCATCAATTTACATCCACTAAAAATGCATGTTTTTGCCACTGTCAGGCTCATATTGTTACTATAAGGGTCTGACAGTGTTACGGAAAGGACCTTACAGAGAAATTAAATGTTCTTATCTTACCTTTTGTTGACCCGATCTGTTTGTTAGTGTTTGTAACCAAGTTTCGCTGAAGGAGAAGTAACAAAGAATAAAAGCGTTTTCTGTATGGTCCTTAACGTAATGTTATCAGACACTTCTGATAACAATTCGAGCCAGACAGTGGCAAAAACACTGGGCCAGTTTGAAAATTAGTTGTCTCCATTAGTCACTTAGATACAAAATCATGGCAAAAACGGGTTCAGGTTGAAAAATGGTTTTCCCTTTAAGAAGGCCTTTAGATAAAATGTAATTTATACAACACCATTATTAAAACTATTGTGACAACAGTGTCCACAAAACTCCACATTATTAGACTCTTAAAATATATTTGACTACAGAACTAATAGCAGGATAATTTCAATGGTTTGCATTAGGTAATTTTCCTTTGTACTTTGTTGTATTTTAGGTTGCCTTGTGTAACATCTTGGCCAAGGGAAAAAAGCATTTCGGCTAATTATGGCATTTTTATACCATGTGTATTTATTAATCTGCACACTTCTTAAATAAAACTAAACTCAAAGTGATAACCACATGGTTTCACAAAATTCAACTGACTATTTTTAGAAAAGCAGGAATTCTGATCCGACAACACCAGAACTTAAAAATAAACGATAAAAAGATCCATTATGATTAATTATTTTGTCTATAAATACAACTCATGTATGTGACCTGCATGCCCATGTGTGTGTTGCGTAAGGTACCTTTATGCAGTATGGTGGTGAGTGTGAGGAGAAGCGTGTCGACGTGGCGAGATCAGGGTCAGATGAGAGATGTTTCCTATCTGTCTCTCTTTGTTGGCATCATGGCCACTGTTATCTGCTTGCAACGTGTTTCCCTCCCTCACTTTCTGACAAAAGCTGCTCTTAAATTAAGTGTAAGTGGGCTGGCTTTTATCTGTGTTTTGTCTTTCTCTCAGGGCAGCATGACTTTGACTACAGAGGTCACTAACACACAGTTTTGGCTACAGCATAACGTTTTAAATCGGCTATAGTCACACAGCAGTTAAGAGTTGCCTCCTCATGTCGTGTTTTCTGAGCTGATAGCCTCGGACCTATAGATTATTTCCTTGTTATCCTTTATCAGTTCATTGAAGGCAGGCTGAATGAGCAGTGTGACTGTATGGTTGTGATAGCAAACACACAGAATAATAAAACTAAAGCAAAACCGATCTGGACGAATCTAGGAAATTGGCACAGCAGGTCAGGTATTCATTCCCTGCCCTTTGTCAGTTAATAATTGTCGATTTATCATGCTTCAGGACATGTTTGCATGCCATTGTTTGTGCGTTTGAGTGTGTGTTGTTCCTTTTGGCCTGATTCTGAATGTGTATCCTGTGCACTACACAGTCACGTAGTCTGAGAGATTCCCTGGCAGGAGCTGTGTTTTGGCCTGGGTGCGTTCCAGCCAACCAGCAGGCCTGGGATGACAGGAAGAGGCACAGAGGTTAATGATTAGTCCCATGTTCTCGCTGCATTCCATGGGGTGACAAGGGGACATGGGATACGGGACAGAGAACTGGAGCAGTCTTTCACAGGGCTATTGGTTATTAGTTTGAAGTACAGCACAGAACGAAAGCTGTGCGGCTCAGCTCCTGTTTCTGGGGATATGAACAAACTGGCTTTTTATCATCAATAAAACGTTGCACAACTTTTTCTCAATGGACTTCCCCCATCCGGCTGTGTGGTTTGTTTGCTTAAGAGTGCCAGACCTTGACCCACTTTCACCTGACACGTCTTATAATTAGTGACCAGCCAGGAAACGCAGTGAACACACATTGTATTTAGGACAATTGGATGGATTGGTAAAAGTCATCATGTTCCACCAGAACAAAGCACCATTGTGGAAAATACTTTGCTCTTCCTACAGAGGGTTTATTGTCCTCTTTGGCACACTGAAGTTTTTTTTTTGTAACACACCCTCTAATATCTTCTTCCTCCTTCCTCATCTTAATTCCCCACTGTCATGCCCATCTCCTCATCTGTCTGTCTTTCTGTATCTGTCATCCTTTCTTCTCCCTGCTCCTCTGATGGAAGCAGCTATGTGTGGAATGCTTCATCCCCCCCGAAACCATGTCACCAGATGACTGATGTTCTTTAAAGCTGCTCCCTTCATGCTCCTGTCAGACATGAGAAGGCCCCCTTTATGTTAGCCGACTGTATCTCTGCATCTCGCGCTCTCTGCGACCGTTACTGCGCAGACCACATGCTCACAGATATTCATCAAGCCATCTTTTGTTTTTGTCCGCCTCCCCTTCCCTTTATCTCCCCCACATCTCATCAGCCTCCATCCCCTTCTTCGCATGTGAATTGAAGGCAGTGACTCCGTACAGGCGAGGCTTCTTCTGCGGAGACTCCAGCATCACCTACCCCTTCAAGCAGAAAGAGGCCATCCCTGACAGCCTGCTTATCGGTGGTGGTATTGTCATCACTGGCCTAACGGTAAGACAGGAATAGCTGTTCTGGCACTGTTAAAGTCTCTTTGATGTCATGGAGCGTGTGTTTGTTTTAAAACTAAAACAAATATACTTTCACTGTTCAGGTATTTGAGCAGCTATACTGTATGACTGTTAACCTGTTTCTCTTGTCTTGTTTCCTTCTCAGATCGCGCTAGGTGAGTGCTACCGGGTGCGTTTCCGAGGTGTACACTCGCGGGCGTTTATCCAAAACTGCTATGTGTCCTGCCTGTACAAGGAGCTAGGAAGCTTCCTGTTTGGTTGCTGTGTGGGTCAGTCTCTCACCAACATGGCCAAGCTAAGTGTGGGACGCCTGCGACCCAACTTCCTGTCTGTCTGCAACATCACCTACGCGTCCATCAGCTGCACTCCGGGCAGCTACGTGCCCCAGGTGGACTGCAAGCGGTCTGATCAGAAGATGGTGGAGGAAGCGAGGTGTGTTTCAGCTCTGAAATTATATGTTTTGTTTACCAAGGGTGGCGTCCCACAGCTAATGTGTAACCTGCGGTATGTTGTATTGATCTTTTCTTTCAGGAAGTCTTTTTTTTCCGGCCATGCTTCCTTCGCAATGTACACCATGCTCTACTTGGCAGTAAGTCACATTTCCTTTTGAATACACACACACACAAACACATCTGGAATGTGACCTTCATATTCACCTGAGCTTGTGTTGTGTAATTACAGTATTCAGTGCAGTGTTTACAGCGCTGGGGGAATATAACAACTCTCAATTTCATTTCAGTTATTTGAGAAAACACCATTCACCAGAGGCCAAGAACACTGTGTGCAACTATTAGCTAGATAAGCTAATTAAACATGTGCAAACCAACACCGGCACATGTGCCGTTAAATATATTCACACTTCCTGATCGTGAGGGAGGAGATCTTTGAGAGCAGCAATTCTCTAAAGGCATCCTGCTCCAAGCTGAAAGAGCTGGTGAGACAGAGAGACAGGGAGGAGGGAAGGGAGAGGGGGGGGGGGAGTGAGTAAGAGAATGAGGGAGAATGTTTTTCCACAGGGAACATGAATAGATGAAGAGGCTATGCAGACAGAGGAGGCCTTGTTGTGGGTCTCATTTAGAGGAGGGGGTGGAGGGCTGAATATGCCTGCTGAGAGATCGACAGGCTTCTTTCAGCAGGAGACACCCTCTCAACCCCCCCATCTCTTCATCTTTCTCTCACACTGCACTGCCCAGCAGTCATGGGTGCACTGAGGGAGAGAGATGACAGTTAGAGGGAGACAAAAGCACATTATTAACCATAACATGTCCACATTCCTCCTGTATTACCCTCATTAACCCTTAAATTACACTTATAGTTAACTTATAAATATAGTGTATAGCTGTGATGAACAAAATGAAATGAGGATGTTGCTGTGCTAAATTCAAAGAGCACTTGCACACTATAGAAGTCCAAATAAAAAGCAGCTCCTTTCTTACCAGACAGAGACAAACAAGGATGAGTAGGGGGGGACTGAATAAGAGGAATAAAAGGCCAAAGTGCTGAAGGGAAGAAGTGGTTTGAGAAAAACAAGGGCCTCAGTGTTTGTTCCCGTTGTTTTTTCTCCTCTTCATATCTTCCACACACACACACTGCAGGCACAGACTCACAGCCTTGCATGCAAGTTTGCTGCTAGCTAGTGTTTCAGCAGACTGCAGACAACCTGGAGAGAGTGTGTCAAACCTGTAGCTACACGCCACCCGGACTGAGGCCAGCTGCTAGTGTTTAAAGCAGGAACTGTGACACCTGCTCTCAGCTGGGATAGGAGAGGGAAAGAGAAGCACCCGGTGAGGGTCGGCCTCACCGTGGGAATGTAGGCCACGTGCTCCCAAGTGGTCGATGGGTCCAGACAGACCTCCAGCCTCCTCATAATGAAGCTAGCGCCGCATCTGCATCACTTGCTTCTGTGACCCCATTTTCACCGACACAAACATCCATTCTGCACCGCAGCGCCGAGGCAGGAGATGAGGATGAACAAAAGGAGGAAATAGGGTTTAGATAGTGTTAATGGACTCGTGCCAGGCTTCTCTTTCCCCTGTGGGAAGCAGACTGAGTGGAGGTCCATGTTTCACTTAAAGGTCTCTGCCTGTGTTTAGAGAACTTGAATTATATGAGGTAGTTATCAGTTTATGATAGTGGGGCATACATCAAAGGGACAGTTAAGGTCCAAATCAAAACATATTTCCCCTCTCACCTGTCGTGCTATTTATAATTTAGATTGTTTTGGTGTGAGTTGCCGTAGAGATGTCAGCCGTCTATTAAATATAATGGAACAAGTTGGCATTCGGCTAGTGGTGCTCAAAGGGCCAATCCACAGACGCTGTTGTGAGCAGTTTCGTGTAGGAACTATTTTCTTTCTACTGAACTACACCCGCCAAACCCTATCACTGCACAGAAGGAAGTGTGCACCTACTCATGGATGATAGGCTCATGCTCAGGGCTGCACAAAATGTAATGGCGTCCTCTTCAGAAGAGCTGTAATGTTTGCTAGCTCAGTGTGCTAGCAGTAAATGCACGCTTCTTTCTGCACAGTGATACAGTTCCCACACATGAAACTACTCACAACAAAGTCTATGGATTATCCTGAGTAACTGGATCATGATTTCTGGAAAGAGACATTGCTGTTGAGTTTTTTAAAGGAATTTTTTGGTGCTTTGAGCACCACAAGCCGAGTGCCATCTAGCTCCATTTCATTCTAGAGAAGGCAGACATCTCTACAGCCGATATCTCCAACTCTCGGCAACTCACACCAAAGCAATCAAGACTGATAAATAGCACCACAGGTTAGAGGAAAAATATGCATTTTTGATTTCTGGGTGAACTGTCCCTTTAACACACAAGCACCCACATGCATTCACTTTAATGTGGTAATTATATAGTCAGTAGTGATATAATAACAATGTCTGTGTTTCTTGCAGTTCTACCTGCAGGCGCGGTTGTCGTGGCGAGGAGCTCGGCTGTTGCGCCCACTAATACAGTTCCTCTTAGTGATGATCGCCATCTACACCGGCCTGAGCCGCATCTCTGACTACCGCCACCACCCCACTGACGTCCTCACAGGGTTTATACAAGGAGGGCTCACTGCGTACTGGGTGGTATGTTGAAAATCCCTGTTGTCTAAATAGTCTTGAATAACAGTTATCTCTGTCTTCACAGGATTTGTTTCCCCCTGCTCTCTGTTGAGCGAGTTAGCTTAAACAATAGGCTCTTTCCCTCAATTTCCTCACTCTGATCTCTCGTGGTGTTTATAAACAGCGGGTGATTGACAGCATGTGTGGTCTGTGTATATTTCCTGATGTGTTTTTTTGCGTCTGTGCCTGCAGGCCTTCTACATCTCCTCCATGTTTAAGCCCTGCGCCCGTCCAGACCTGTCTCCCACAACCATGTCCCTGGAGAGCCCACTGTCCAGTCAGCAAACTGTCTGTTAGCAGGCACATGCAGTCATCCCAGGAATCAGAAGATGGACTGCAGAAAGACGGGGAGAATGTGAGACAGCACAGTGGAGGAGCGGAGAGAAGAGGTCGTTAATAAAGGGAATCACTCTAAGAGAAGGATACGATTAAAGAGTACAATCTAACACACGCTTGCTCGTCCGGGCATACTGATACATTCACACAATCTAATGTTCACACTCACACATGTGAAATACAAGAAGCACATTTGACTGTAAGTCAAACCCGTCCAGTGAAAAGAACTGCATAGCAATATTACAGATATTTTTTTATATATGAAAAAAAATCTTTATTTTTCAAGAGGATTTTTAGAAGCTGCTAATGTTGATAGTTTTCTTCTGTGATGGAGGCATTATGGTCAGTGTGTTTAGTTAGCTTTCAGAGCAGAACTGGTCACTCTTTGGTCTTTGGTGAGAGTGGAGAGAACGCCAGCCTCCTCTTTGTTTTTGATCTTCTGCTCAGCTTGGAAAACATCGCCCTGCAGCTGTGAACTGAGACCATTAGACCTCAGATGTAAAGACAGCTCTGTGCCGAGTAATAAGGAACAAGCAGTGGCATCAACATCTAACCATCTGTACCTTCTGATGTGCCGCTGCTCTAATCAGACTGCCCTGCATCACTATGACTAAACAATAACCTGTATGTAAGCAAAGAAAAAAAAACAGTATTTGAGCTGTAACACAATGCTATCCCTCTTTTTGTGTAACCGAGGTGGTGACGGGGAGGAATCTGACCTTCCCCAAAACTACTACTTTCCTGTACTAACCACTTTGACTGTGTCTCAGAGGTGGAGGTTTGACTGAATTTTGTAACCGTAGACCTTTTGCCCCCCTGGACTCCAATCTCTGAGCTGCACCTTGATTTATGCCACTCTGACAGGAGAGCCGGCGTGGCTGCGACCCCGGCGGCCCTCCTGCGCATCTTTATTAATAGCACTTGAACGTACATAATGGAACCTTCTAATTATAATCAATATTATATATTTTATCACAAGTTTGAATAATCAGTGTTTATTTTTGTTAATGTCAGACTTATACACTTTTTTTTTTTGTTCTTGAAATGATAATTATTCAAATTGAATGTAAATAGCTGTCATTTTATAAACCACAGAATTTCAAAAGTATTAGTTCCAGTTTTTGGACAGTTTTTACATGTTTATTAAGTGTTTGTATTTGTGTCAATCAGGTACGGAGAGTTACTATTGTATCTGTTGTAACTACTAGACTGAGCCACAGATATTATCAGAAAGCTATATTTTTTGTGTTCCCAGTTATTGTTATTTGTCCGTTTTGTCTGTGAATGCCAGAAAAAGGCAGAAATAACCACTGTACTCAAAAAACCAAACCAATAAAATGAATGTTGAATGTTTTTAACTCCTCTATTATTTTTTTGTGTCAGCAAGATGAAACCAGACACACTTAACGTCAGCGTCACAATATTTATGCTGTCTCGGTTGTCTCTGGCTCCTCACAAGCAGCGGAGTTGGTAAAGTAAGCTATTTAGCCATTTGTAAGTCAGTCAGCTCACAGACATTATTTCTTTTAGAAACAGGATACTAGACTGTGTGAAGAAGTGAGGAAATCTGCGCTGAAACAAAACGTAAACACTGAAATGATAAGTGATTTAACCTCTTGTTTGGTTTGGAGGCTTCTACTCCAGTGCTCTGCTAGTTTCTTTCTCCTCCCGTCTCTCCTTCACACCCATCCTCGCTTTGCCCCTTCCCTGCTCTCAGTCCTTTTTGAGTGCAGTGAAGCATGATGGGGTGTTTCAGAGGGTCATGCTACCATGGAGATGCTTAGCCAGATACAGATTTGGGCGTCTGAGGCAGTTTTCTTTCATTTCTTTTCTTCTCTCTCCGATCCACTTCCAGGCTGAGGGAGGAGAATAAAAAGCGGCTCAGATCAGACGGAGAGGGCAAATGAGGGAGAGACAAAAAGGGGAGAGTTTCAGTAATGGGTTTGTGTGTAACGCCGAGGTAAGGTCGGACAGACGAGCAGGAAAACTGGTCCAGTAATGAAGGGAAGGAGTAATGGAGCAGTTGGCAGAACAGATGGGGCTGCAGATATGGGAAAGTGAGGGTGATGGGCGTGGGGTGTCAGGGTGGGAAGGAATGTGATCGCGGTTTTCAGGCCTGTTTTGTTTCATAATACTGTAACTAAGGAGACAGCGTTTCATTCCTGAGCAACATATATGCCCGTGCTTGTGTGACAGGTTCTTGTCTATCTGTGCCTGCCGCACTCCTTGTTATTGTCTCATGTTTAGGTGTGTGTGACTGAGCCGAGCGAGAGGCAGGCTGCTCCACTGAGCTGAGCTTACACACCCTGTCAAACATGACATCTCGTTTACACTGTGACTGGCGTCCTCCTCGCTCACCCCTTGGCCCTAATGGAAATGAATGGGGGTCGACAAGCAGAGGCACATTCTGTTATGTTCAGATTACTGAGGTCCAGGCAGAAGGGCCTCGGTATTTACACTGCAGTGACTCTGCACACACAGTAGGAGCGGTAGCCTGGCACTGTGGTCATTTAGAATGGGGGGGTGTTTGAACTCTTATCTCAACAGGTGAAAGCTATTACTGTCCACATGCCTCACTGTGACAGAAAACTAAATCCACTCTCTCCGTCCTCCTCACAGGGGCGCCCCCAGAAATATTTGATAGGGATAGTCAGATGGGGTCATTGAGAATCTTTGGGTGGCAAACCAAAACCAAAAGTCAGAACTAAATTTCAGGAATTTAGTTGTCTGTTGAAGTGTATGGGCTAGATGACAGCTATGTTAATATCGGTACAGTTTGAGCTCCATAACAATCCTGTTGATACAGGTGAGGTGATTCACTGTTTTTCAAGTTGGTTCGTAGCCCCTTTTCCTTAAAAAGAAAAATATAAAGCTTTCATTTGAAGGAGCACATTGATTGTAAGGAAGAAAACAGTTACTAGGAACAAGCCTACACAAGTTTTGGGAAGATTCGTATGTACCCATAGAACCCATTTTCATTCGAGAGGCAGGGTATACCCTGGACAGGTCACCAGACTATCGCAGGGCTGACACATAGAGACAGACAACCATTCATGCCTTCGGCCAATTTAGAGTCACCAATTAACCTACATGTCTTTGGACTGTGGGAGGTGGAGTACCTGGAGAAAACCCACACTGACATGGGAAGAACATGCAAACTCCACACTTTGATTATGGCCATGCCAGTTGTTCCTTTGCCAACATTTAGCCTAACTAGCATTATTTAGCCCCCTTCTTGACAAGCTATGCCAGCATGGTGGTACCAATAGATGCCTTAGATTGTCTAGATTTACAAGGTACTACCACCTCATCGCCCAACACCTCGCTTAAAAGATGAGCGTGCCACAGCCTCTAAAGCAGTGGTTCCCAACTGGTGGGTCGTGGTCCAAAAATGGTTCACAAGTGGACCACAAGTGACCTGAAAATGCGTCATGTTTATAAAAAAAAAAACTCACTTTATTTTGAAGTACAGTGAATTTCCTGCACAGAGCTTTTATTTTGAAGGGCTGTTTCCTCCTGTAGATTGAATGACTAATTGACAGCTATTTCACAGAAACAGCAAAGAAGCTCAATGATATGGCTAAACACAAGTATGATGCTTGATGTATTAGGCTGTGTGGACCTTGAACTAGTGACTAAGGAGAAATCTGAACCTCAGGGCTGGACCAGTTGGGAACCACTGCTCTAAAGGACCAGACAAACCAAACCGACATCAAAGCACTAGTGGTGACAGAGGTTGACTGTTGCCTCTCTTCGTCTGTGTCTTGGCCAAAAAGTTGAACATAAATACACTGTAAAGACTACAGCAAACAGCCAACTACCACATGTGCTCTGTGCCTGATTGTAAAAGATGAGGGCATGGCCAACTCCTCGTTTGTACTTAACTTTGGGGAATTCCTTGATAAGATTCTGATTTTGTTTCTAAATTGGACAGGTGCAAAAATAGCAGGGCGGATGCTGAACCCAATCAACACACAGATAAGTGTAAGGTGGAAGGCACGTAGCTCACCTGTGTATCTCTTCCTGGCTGTGGAAAGGACACCTGTATCACGTTTTTTAGTCTGGCTCTGATAGCATCATCAAGGAGCTTGCAGCTCAGCCAAATTCCATTTGTGAAACTCTGCCCCAGTTTGAAGTGATGAAATAGTCTTTTAATGGAGATGTAAGACTCACCTCTTCACAGTCATCACAAAATGCAACTTATCTTTGTTTACTGCCAAGTAAATGCTGCTCACGGCAGTGAATTGAGGAGGAAAAGAAATTTCCTCGCAAATGAATTTTTGTTAAGTAAGAGCTTTTCGCTGTGAGTCTCCAAGGCATTACACACGTAGTCTCTGGAACTCTGCTGGCCTCTTATCCAGCTGTAGTCCAATTCTTAATAGAATTAAAAAGGATTAATGGGCTCTTTAGTATGCTCAAGTTCAGGCTTGCTCCCCCAGCCTGAACTGCTATGCATATTTCTGGATCTCCCATAGTAATTACTCAGTGAATACACTAGCTGCAGCCATTAGGACTGCAAGTGGGCACATTGTGTCCCGATATGAGTCTGTGAAAGGCATTAGTTTGCATGTTCCTGCTTAGATAAATCTTGCTCCCCCTGTCTCCTCTCCCTCTCTCTCTGCTCTCCAGGGATTAGGATGTTTCAATAAGCCACGCAGGCTCATTGAATGAAGCAAAGAGATCAACCCACAAAAACTGAAGTACAAAGAGCTGATGGGAACTACAGGTGGATAGCAGCACGGCAATCACTGCCAAATGTGGAAATCTTGTGTGATGTTGGAGCATTCATGTGATGTGCATTTCCTCACATACGCAACAGCAAACGCATGCCTAATTTATCAGTCCGGCACATATGGTATGTACAGATAAGATAGTTAACATGCTGTCTGATGAGGACAGCGTCATTGAGCTATCTGATGAGGATAGCATCTCTTAGCAAATCGAGACAGCAAGGTAGGCCCTACTCCACCGCCCTGCTCAGCTGGAGCTGCATAGTGTGCATACACTGACATGCACATATACTTTTGAAGCTTATATGACTTGATAATAAATTGTAGACAGAGTGAGAGACTCACATTTGAGTCAGTCACTGTGTGAACATGTTTGACAGTGTGATGAAGTACATCCCTGGAAGAGAAATTCTCAGAATTGTCTCTGTTACACAAATCAAAGTAGCATCCCTTTACAGAGTATACACTTTTCAGGTTTTTAAATTAACAACCAAATATTTTATGACTGCTCAGGGCTGAACATTTCATTGAGAAAAAAATATTCAAAGGTCCAGTGTGTAGGGTTTAGAGGGATATATTGGCAGAAATTGAATATAATATATTAAGTATGTTTTCTTTAGCGTGTGACCACCGGAAAAAAGAATCATTGTGGTTTTGTGACTGTGGAATGAGCCGTTTATGTCTACGTAGGAAAAGGGTCCTCAACCATGCAGATTGCCATGTTTCTACAGTAGCCCACAATGGACAAACCACACACTGGCTCTAGACAGGGCCATTTGTGTTGTCATGTTGGCTACCATAGTTAACAGCCCCTCCAGGATGAGCCAAACAGTGTCAGAAAAACAATGATTTGTAATGTGAATCTGCCTTATTCAGTGATTTTTTCCGGTTTAAATCACCAAGTCCGTTTGTTTTGGAGAGGAAGAGACCTGTGTGGATAATTTGGCTCCTGGTACAAACCTCCCCCACATCTGGATTTTAAGTTATCAGAGAGTAAAGGTGGGCTTGTGGCCCATCTGTGACATGCCAAACAGTGTCGGAGGAACACTGATTTGTAACATGAAACTAATTTATTTGGTGTTTTATCTGTTTTATCGGCGGGTCAGTTTGTTTTGGAAAGGAAGAGACCTCTGCGGATGATTTGGCTCCTGGTAAAAACAGCCGGAACAGGGAATTCTAACCAGGAATCCAACACACTTCTCATTAGCTGAAGATTGCTGAAGATCTTTTCGCACATGGGAGAAGTTTTCCTTGTAGGCTATTTTCCCAGAATGCCCTTTCTGCCAGAAATCTATTCATTTTAACCCAAACCACGACTTTTTTCCTTAACCAAGATATCCCTTTCTGGTAGAAAGCCCCCAAGGAAAATTTCTCCCAACTGCAGTATTTTCTCAGTAGCCTCGTATAGCCGGTTATGACAAACAGCAAATTGAGCAGAAAACATGCCACTGTTTATCATCTTAGAAGTCATATCGCTGTCTTTTCAGGGGTGAGGTGTTACGAAAGCACAACTCAATGGAAAAGGTTACCTGATAAGACTTGGCGCCACAATGTGTGCTGTGTTTATTTTAGTGTCAAGCTGACTGTTTTGGGGAAGGGTGACCTTAGCTACCTGCAGCTTCTCTCTGTTGGGCACAAGGTGTTTTCCATCAGTGATGCAGCTCTTACTCTCCCCCTCTGTCACCTGTAAAACAAACCAGAAGTAAACACATTCAAATAGTCTGACAGGCACAGATTTGTCCCAGAATCTCAACAAGCGAGTTAGACTTTGACATAACACTCTTCAATAAAACAAGCTTATCTAGCAGAACCTAGACAAGGCACGTTGTCGATAGAGATACCAAACCACTTTGTTTATATTGTGTGGGCTGAAGGATGAGAGATGTCTAGTGTGTGTGTGTGTGTGTGTGTGTGTTCATGTTTGTTCCATAAGCTGCAGGCTGCTGAGGGCAGACTGGAATGCAAAAACAAGATCATGGGAATAAAAACAATAGTTGGGACTAGTGAGGTGTCAGTGACGACTGCAGCGGAGAGGTGGGAGGACGATCCTGGGTTCCAAGGTCAACATGCTGAGCCTCCTGCAACACACACATTCACATGTAGCGGCAATGTAACAGTGACATGACACTCACCCCACGTTAATACAATCCGGGGAATCATGAAAACAACTCATTCATCACTTGAGCAAACCACAGCACATTACTCAAGCGAACCTCATAAAGTTAGATGTACACAAGTGACCTCAGCACTCACGCTATAGCTCTGAGGAGATGATCTCGCAAGCAAAAACACATCCTCTGTTTGTACAAAACAGTTTGGGTGAGTGTATGCTTGTGTCTTCAGTCGTGTATTGTGTGTATGTTTTATCTGTGTTTTTGACCACAAGACTGCATGTTTATGCATTAGAATATGTGTAAGCATACACATACCTGCATGTGGGGGCCACAAATTTCCCTTTCACATACCATTATATTCTCACCACTACAGTCTCCCCCACACTCTATCATACTCTCCTGCATACACCATTTTACCCTCCATTGTAATAAATATGAGAACACATCTGCAGGAGAAATATTGATGTTGTATATAAAAGAGGATTATTGTGTGTGTGTGGGTGGGATTACAGTCTGTCAAAGAGAAAGGGAAAGAATGACAGTGTTTGTGTGAGAGAGAATAGTGGTGTGTGTGCATAATATAATGGTGTAAGTGGACAGTGTGGTATTATATGTGAAAAAGAATGAGTTTGTGTGAGAAAGAGTATCTGTAGGCATGTGAAATACAATATAACTGTGTGCGATACTGAAAAACAACTTAATACGCTGAGTGTGAGAATGAGTTTCATGGCCAGAATATCACTTGGTCTGTTATGACCATTAGCTTTCTGCAGCTACTATAGGGAACTTTACATAGATATTGCTGAATAACTCAGTTTGTTTACAGACTCAATGACTTTTCTCTTCTTGTTGTTCTGTTACAATTCTTTTAAGCGGGATTTATACTTCTGTGTTGAATCAATGGTGTTACATACGGTGTACCCTATGCTGTAGCCTGACGTGCACCTCCCCAGAAATGTAACTACACGTCATGTGTGTGATTTAACCTGGCTTCATATGAGTAAAGGAAATCTCCACTATTCACTAGGCTAATTTATACAGTGTAAAATGCCAAAGGCTTGTGCTAATAACGTTAGCATGTTATAATAGTTTGGAAAACATGTTTAGTATAAGACAGTTGTTTTGTCAGTGAACCTTGTGACTTGTAATGGAAACACATTTTGTAACGTTACCTTTGTTAAATGTTGCTGTTGTCCCTGGTTTCATATGAGTAGAGGAAAAGTCTGCTAGACATTAGGCTAATTTATGCAATGTAAAATGCCATAGGCTTGTGCTGAAAACATTAGCATGTTGTGTTTGTGTGGAAAATGTGTCTAGAAAAAGACAAGTGCTTTGTCTGACACAGACACACCACTAAACAAGTATAAATGCTCACAATGGCTTCGCCATGTGTGTAGGCTACAGTATGGGCTCTGTATAGAGCTGACACTCAAGTATAAATCCCAATTTAGTCAACCCCCTTGCTGGCATCGGATATTACAATGATGTCAGGAAGACCTTGGACTCATATGTTGCACAGACGTTGAATTTTGGTTGGAATGAAAATTCGGGTTGACGATGTTTTAAATGTCTAATTCCAGCTCAAGGTGACATTGGCATGAGGTACACTGGATTGTGGTTACTAAATAATACAACTTAAAACCAACAAAATACCAAAGTCATTCTATATTAATTGATTTTGGCAATAAACATTTTCCTTTCACTAAATTTTGGTCACCCAACGTCACAACCTAAATTCAACTAAATATCAATATTTAAAGACGTTGGTTGCCAACTGGGTTTCAAAGTTTTGATGACTAAGTGCCATTTTAAGGAACCAGCTTGTGATTTAGGGTTGCACAAGAAAGTGACACACAATGACTTTTTAGGACATATTACACAGTGACATTCTTCAATTTAAAAATTTTTTATGAAGCCCCATATCACAAATCATAATTTTACAGACAGCATATGAAATCTCTCTGTCCTTGGACCTTCACAACAGAAAAGGAAAAACTTTAAAAAATAAGAATAAAAACTTTAACAGGGAAAAGAATGGTAGAAACCTCAGGAAGAGCAATTAAGCAGTGATCCCTCTTTCAGGACAGACAGACATCACAAGTAAGTCAGACCACAGCTACATACTTGAAGAGGTTTGATGCTTTTGTGTGTTTGGGATGAAACACCACAAGGAATCTGATGTCTCATCCTGGCATTCCATTTCTACGCATTGTATTTGTTCTAACAAACAACCACAATTCATCGCCTGTCTGTCCTGGAAGAGGGATGTTTTTCATGACATACTATGACTTTTTATGACATTTTTTTTATGATGTACTGACACTTAACAAAAACTTAAACAACTGACAGTGATATTGCCTATGTAGCACTCATATTACATGTTAGTTTGAAAGAAGAGAAACAGTACAGTGTTTGACAGTGATTGTATCTATCAAGGAACAGCTTTTGGGGGTACAACAACACTACCTGCACAACAAAACCACATGCAGACCTGCAATTACAATTTATTATGTTTATTTCTGATTATGATTACAGATTATTATGATATTATGATTAGTCATAGCGTAGCAAGGGAGGCATATACAAGCATGAAATTAAAATGATCAAGTTAAGTGCACGTACCTTAAAATTGTACTTAAGTACAGTACTTGAGTAAATGTACTCAGTTACATTCCATCACTGCTTGTCACAGGACAGCATTTCAGTGGTTTCATAACAAGCAGATTGAAATTCAACGCTATTTTCCTGTAGTACCACTTGTGGCCACAGGGGCCACTGTTCAGCCGAAGCCTCACAGTCTCAGCTTAGCATTGACCTTGTTTTGCTAAAGTAATAGCAAATTTGCCATCAGTTATCTAATTAGCTACCCTGTCTTCTTCTTGGTGTTTAAGGTCGTTGGCCAAGGTGAGTAGGCTCCTAAGATAGTGCAAGTGTGTGTGTGTGTAAGAGTGAGGATGTGTGTTGGGAAGTAAGTGGTGTATGTGCCAGAGCATGATGCAGGGCATGTCTGTGATAGTGAGGTTGTTGCAGTGGTGCTCCCCATTACATTCCTCTTTGAGAACCAGCTTGAATAACACAGAGGATTAAAGAGGTGTTGAGGTCACACTAAGAACACTACAGTACATCACAGAGCCAGTGAAATGTCCATGTTGCAGCCCAGGAAACTTAAATACAGTGCAGGCCTCTCTGTTTCTGCTGCTGTGTGCATATGTGTGTATAGATCTTTTCATCCACGCTCCTCTGAATGTAGGTGTGATGATAGCTTAGAACCCACAGTTTAATGAGTATTCCCACAGCAAACACCTGCCAATATTCCTGTAATTCCTAGTTATGAATGAGGTGAGCTAGTGAGTAATTTGTGTGTGTAATGCTGATCCACTAACATCACTTGCCAAGGAGAGAGTGTGTAATTGGTAGATAGAGGGCAGTAAGTACAGCACAGTAAGTAGCAGATATTATCTTCAACAACAGTAATAAATCATTATTATATCTGCTGCCCACGTTTGTCTTTTCTACCTTTATATCTTGTCTCTTTGTATCTCTTAAAATAACTGTTCCTGGCACTATTGGTGAACAGGTGGACTACAGCAGCTTTTACTGTTTACAGTCATTTGCTGTAATTGTTGAACAATGTCAGTCTGACAGTCACCGCTGCTGGCAACCATTGTTATTAGTGCTAACCTTGGGGGCTGAGTTGTGGTTACCTCTGTCCTGTAATTATGTTTCTCCTTCCCCTTGGTTGTGGTGACAGACGATGCCCGCAGTGGAAAAGCTGGTGAAGGAAACCTCCTGTTGGGAGATGAGGAATGATGGCAGGGACAGGGAGACAATCCCAGACCTGGAACCACAGAGGTATCTACCTGTCTAGACACTGAACAGCTGTCTTCAGGTAGAGCTCGCATACTGCAATAAAAAAAGCTCCACAAGTCAGTGCCATGTCTCAAGAATTAAGAAAAGGAATGCAGCTTAACAACAGTGCAAATCAGCTGTTTTAAATGAACCGTATTGATATGTTTAGATAAAGAATAAAAACACAAGCTTAATAACACAAGAGCAAAAACAAAAATAGCAGTGAAATGCTAGTTTAGACTAGACTTGTAGTTGTCCTGGTGACACCAAGAGGACTGCAGTGAGCTTCCACTATAATAGATATTGCAAATGTAAGGTGATTAAATTAACATGTAAAAACAGGATGATTAATATTATGGATGGTATAAAACACAAAGTGAAGTGAAATATATGAACAAATACAAATGCAGATTGTGCATGAGGTTAACCTAGCCAGCAACATGCAGTCTGACAAAGGTGATAAAAAGTAAAAACATGCCAGGCAGCCACCCGAGCTGATCGCAGCCACTGTAGACAATTCCTGTAATTCCAGCAGGCGCGCTGCAACGTGTTTCAGAATCGTCCTAGACCCTAATAAAGTCTTCCTACTTACTTATTTTAGAAGCACATGTAAAATGACCAAATCGCCAAAAACCATCAATTCAAGACAAAATCCGTCAAGCAAAACATTTAGCCTCTGAAATGCTAGTGGTATGGCACTGTGTGGTGGAAACTGGGTCGGCTGACTGTGGAAAGCTGTGACCGGTGGAATTGTCCCTCCCGGCTCTTTCCCTGTCAAGATGGCGGCAAAGATAACAAAAATGGAGATTAATTCATCTCATAACGTGGATGACTTTAGTGGATCATAACATATTGGGTATAGAATTAATCTGCAGATACTCCGGTTCAAATTGAGACCAAACTTTTCTATGGATGTAACTTTTTGAGCCACGATAAGGGCCAAAATGTGGCCTACAACAGTCGGCAAGGCTTGTTGTTCTCAGACAATTTCTGGAAAATATGCGCCCCCCCCCACCAGTTGGTTAAGAGGAGTAAGGAGTCAGTGGATAATAATGGTAGAAAAAAACAGTCAATAAAAATATCCTTGCGCGTACAGTCATGAATGTGCACACAAAACATGAGGCTGACTGGTCCAGTAGTTTGCAAGATTAGCTGTGAACAAACAAATACACATACACATGCACACATAACTAAAGGCATAATCCCCTCCAGATATTGGAGGACTGGAAAACAAAAAATGCAAATAGAAGATAGTTATGTAGACAAATACAAATGCAAATTGTGCATATGGTTAAAATAACCCGTACCTGAGTAGAATATTAGTATAAATATTTTGGTACTCAGGTATCAGCTGAGTGGTCAGCAGCCTCACATCATAGACTGGAGAGTGAAATGTCACACACAAGAAGATAAACATTTATCCCAAGGGACATTGCTGCACAAAGTGGGGAGTGCAAATAAGGTGCAAATCCATCGCATATACTGTAGATATGTACACACAGACCCAAAGTATAAGCAGTAAGAGTACATGGTAAGAACGTTCTGATTATGTCCAAATCAAATCAAATAGACAGGTGTCCCAGGAAAGGTACCAGGGTCCTGGGACTGAAAGACCTAAATGGCTCACAACCGTTGGCATGTCAAAAATGTCTGCGGTGAAAATGGCCCATTTTTGCATCTAATTCAATGAAGTTTTAAGTTGTTTTTGTCCATTTCTTACAGAGTGCTGCTCCCCTGCTCTGCTCTCCTTTCTCCTCTCTCCAATTTTTCAGGTGAGTGGCTGATCGCCTCACTGATCCGCAGCACAACCAAACACAGGGCTTTGTTTATTTAACAATAGGGCTCAGCCAAGTGTGAACAGCTACAGAAGGGCTGTCTTAACAAAACATGACAGTGATAGACATACTGACTTAACTGACATTTTACAGCGCTGCAGCAACTCCCCATTTACAAATCCCTGTCCCCTAAATCTCCAGTCATGCTATCATAGCTGTAGGTGAGACAGTCTTTTCGCTGTGAGTGACAGAAGGCAGTGCGCTCAGAGAGGAGCTCAGATTAACCAATAATTTGATGTGAACTTCTTGCATACTTTCTCATGAGTCCACTTAGTGTGCAGTGCATGCCACTGCTTGTACATGTACTTGTTTGTGTGTCACAACAAATGTGCGCGCGCGCTGCTTGCATTTTTACGTGTGAGGCTACAGAAATAACAGAGGGCACGGTATAAAAATCCTGATTGTTTCTGAGGGATTATCCTTCACAATGCAGGGCTTTATCAGAGGGCCTGGACTGCTGTAACAAGAGACGCTCGCCCTGGGTTCGCCTGGCCAAATACTGAGATATATGCCAGCAGCGAAGCACAGGGGGAGAAAGAAATGAAGAGAGTAAAGAAAAGAAACACAAGGGGGGGGGGGGGGCGATGGTGAAGGAGAGCAGAGCGAGGGAGGAAGAGATGGCAGGGGAAGAAAAGTAGAGTGAGAAGGAAAGTGGGAGAGAAAACAGAGCGAGGAGAGCAAAACGTACAGAGAAAGGCAGAAGTTGAACAAGTTTAACTGGAGGCCACGCTTCAAACAGAGAGGTTTGTTTTCTGACAGAGATCCCTCTCAGGAGATTGAGCTGGAAAACAGATTAATAGGGGCTGTCCAAGCTGCTCTCTGATATTGCACAACATGTGCCTCAGCACCATGTGAATAAGAGCTGCTGTGCATTAGACTGTGCAGTGCTCTGACGTGGAAGTTTGGGCCTAATGTATAAGACGCAGCCTCTCCAAACCTTTATATTGAACCACTGATCGACCCTAAGGCAGGGGTTGGTCTCTGTGCAGAAATCTTTCATGTTTGGCTCTGTGGAGGAGAGGTGTTTTTGATTGGGTTGTTTTATTTGCGTCCTTTTTTATAAGACTTTCTCAGCAGGATCAGGTTGCTGTGCCCAGGCTAACCAAGCTCTGTAAAGGGGAGCTGTGGTTTTTTGGAAATGAGGGGGAGAGTTGGCTGCGATGGAAGGGGCTTTAATATGCGTGCAGGAGGTGTGGGTGGGGTGTGGGTGTGCATGTTATTGTGTGAGGCCCTGTGACTTCATATATTCATATATATTCCCATGACGCTTCCACTCCTAGCACTCATGAGGAATATTCTTTCAGACTTGCTAATTCGCTTATATTAGCCGCTCATTTCTTTGGTATGTATGTTCCATAATGTAACCACATAGCATGATTATACATGCTCTTGTATTACACAACACTATCCAATGGGTGAGCTGGGTGAGACCCACATGAATGTGATTAGTGTGTTCATATTTCTCTACATGTGAGAAGTGATGGGTGAAAATGAACAAGCAAATCTTTTTGAACAACTCTTTGTGGTGTCAGGTATGTACCAGGTCAGTCTGTCGAACGTGCGAGCGCTCATGAATCCATAAAGTGGCGTAATGTAACCTATTAAGTTGGACTCCACTCAAGACCTCCACCAGCCAAGGCCAGTGGTGCATTCACATGCTCCTTGGATGGTCGTTCTCTTGGCTTTAATGTGTTCATGAGCATTGCATGAGTAATTTGAGGCTGACTCCAGAAGACAGCCTGGTACGAAAATGATTTTGGTCTTTATAGCTTATGTCTTCATTCATGACAACTGCTGTCTGTTGGGCTGTCTATTTTTTTAAGGCTTAAAGTTACGCATAATTAAAGGTGTGACAGGCTGTTTGAGAGGCATCACCACAGTCTATGAGTCCGATCCACCCCTCGCTCCTCCCCAGCTCCAGCCTCCTGTCCAAATATGGTCACTTTTGGCTCAAAAAAACCCAATGGTAATGGCCAAATTGCAGAACTCAAGGATTCCAAATGGGAGACCACAAACCAATGAGTGACATTAAGGTAGCTACGTCTGGAAACAACATGGGCGCTACAGAGATGTGTTGTATTTGATTGCTCAGAGTGTTTAAACAACATGATGATCATAAAGACCAAAGGGAACTAATTAATTGAGCCATGAAATAATAATATTTCATTATAGTCTGACACCACATGGATGAAGCACAAGGCTGTGGAGATGAGTGGTACTTCTGCTACTTGCCCCTAAAAGAACACAGATCATTGGTCCGTGACAATGCAGGTAACAAGTGCATTAAAATAAATATTTTATCTTTATTAATGCAGACTGGTAGGCAGTGAAGAGAAGATTTGTGGGGCAGGCGGGGGTCTCACAGAGAAACTGCATATATACAAGAAGTATCAAAACTAGAAAGGTTTGGTCATGGGCAGATTATTAGACAGTGGACCCCTGAGCACAGATATGCAAAGGCCCCACCACTCCTCATACATAGGAGCAAGACCCATAGACTTTGTGGTGATATGGCATCTTTTTGTGGTTTCGTTTCATGTTGTCATCATTTGTTGTCTTTTTTGGTCGGTTTATGTCTCTCTGTGTTCTTTTTGTTTCTCTGTGAGGTCTTTTTTTTTTTTTATCTTTCTGGGGTATTTTGTGTCTCTTTGTGTTCATGTTGGGTCTCTCCCTAGTCGGTACATGTTAATTTGAGTGAAATTCTGCAGGTAAAAGCAAGGGGTCCCCCTCACACTTTGGGCCCCAGGGCCTGTGCCTGGTATGCCCGTTCAGTAATCCAGCCATAGGTTTGATATATTTACGTTTGTCTATTCAGAGCAACCAATACTGTGAAAAGAATTGGTCTGCCCATCATTAAATGTGAGTAAGAATGTCAGAGTGTGTTGGCGTTGGTGTGCTTCCTGTGCTGGCAGTGTGTAGATGTCCCTGTGTGATATCCAACCTGCGCCAGTGGGGGTTTCAGGCTTCATACTGAGCCGACTGGACAGACCAAAGTGTCTGTTACAGTCCCAGCACGATTTGCCGTTCTCTAAACTCACTGCTCCTTTGGTCTTGCACTCAGAGTGAGGGATTATGCTTATTACCATTTTACTTGAAAGCACCCCTAGTGACTTGATGCCTTTCCTAGCCACGGTTCAATCACTTCTAAGGTTGGGGTTCAGGGAAAATGCCATGTAATTGCCTGTGGTGTTGCTCTCTGCATGAATAATACAACTGGAACATTTGTTATCTAAAAAGAAAGTCTAAAATACTCACCGTCAGGGTGTGAACATGATACTGTTTTCTTAAAAGGAGTCACTCCTGGCTTCTATATGCTGTTTTGGTTGCGGTCGACTCTGCACTGGGTTGTGGAGCTACTCGAACTCAAGCCAAGCAGGGTTCTGGGCAGCCAGAACTATTGTTTCAGAGCTACTCAGGATTCTCGGGGTGTTGCTTTGCCTCAGCTTTGACTCCACAACTCACACGCTCTGAATGGTGCACCCAGTTTTTGTTTTAAACTGGGGTTCATAATGGTGAACTGTACAGACTTTATGGGGGATCATTTCCCCCTGTTGTCCTTCTTTTGTTTGTAAAATTCCAAATACCGGAGCCAAAAGTGTCTACCTTTCAAGCTCTTAGAGCATTGCCCGCATCCACATGGACAGAGAATGAGGGATTGAGGGGGTGGCAGTGAGACGGGAAGAGAGCTGATTATCTCTCATCGCTGCTCTTATGAGTGGAACAAGAAGGGAAGAGTTGAGACAGATGGGGAGAGGACTCAAAAGCAGCTGAATTGTAATTATTTACCCTAAAAGTCCTGTTTAGACTGGCTGGAATTTACTCCTCCTTTCAGAACTGGACGCACAGTGTTTGTGGGAGTGTGGGCCGTGGGACATGCATGTTCAGAGCTTTGTGTGTGTTTTCAGCCTGTCCTGCGTCATCGCTCCTCTCCTCTGTTTATGCAGGGGCTCTGTGGATATGGAGATGGATGGTAGGATATATCCAAGCCTCCCACTGTCACTTGATATCTATGGAAAATGGATCAGATGATTGGACAAGTCCACTTCCACAAAGCGTCCCAACAGGGCGAGCTGAGCCAAGTCCATTTACTCCCTTATTCATGCCTGTTGTGATGTTGTCAATTTTATTCAGTACTCCAAGACGTGATGAAGCTATCGAGAATGATCCAAAGTTAAACTGGTTAGTTACACCACATTGGCTAATAAGTAAATCAGCTTGGCCTCAATATCTACTCCCACATCAAGCCAATGTGTTAATTATGTTTAGGGTGGAAACTTGAGCGTGTGTTTTGGAGGCACTTTTTCTGCTCACTATGCTGGTGGACTATCGCACTGTAAGAGAGACAGGGAAGGGCAAAGGAGCGGCAAAGAGGGACAGGGAGGAAGTAGACTAAAGTTGAAGAGATAGAGAGGGACCCATATTGAGTGACACAGACGATGGTCTGTGTTTTCTCGGTGGACCAGAGAGGATGCGGTGTAAATGAGGCATGCTGCAGCATGGCGGCCTCTGCTTTATCCTTGCACTGTGTGTTTGTGCGTGTCTATGTGTGTGTGAGAGGGAAATGACAGAGGCCTCTTTGAGTAGCCAGTGGCCTCTGTTCTCTGCCATCCTCTGTCCACGACCCATCTCCAAAGACATCGGGGTAGTATACACAAGACAAATGTTAACATGCATAATAATGCAACCACCTGAGTGGTAAAAACATCCTGCCACAGTGCAGAATCCATACTGGGCCACAGGATGTGCTAATCTAATGACACTTCTCTTTCATTATGCTTTATTTAGACTCACATCAAAACCCTGTGGTGATTCGGAGTCTCTTCACAACAGTCTGAAAAGGGCAGTCAGTTCAAAGTGTGTCTCTGTCCCGTAGGACAAGTGCCTCCCCTTGTGTTCGTTGTGAAAAGCTACAAATTACTGATTTGACATTGTAGCTCAGCTGACAAGTTACAAGGTCATATACTTAAAGAATAATCCATAACTTGGAATAATTTGACATTAAACCCTGGCACTGTCCCACATATCCTGCTTTTAATACTTCAGTGTTGATTCATTGTTGGTGAGATGTGGGACTAAACTATGAGCACAACAAAGACAATACATAAAATACATAAAAGATATATATATATATATATATATATATATATATATATATGTATATAAAACTTCTCTTGAAACTAACTACTATAAGAAAAGGGCAGGACCAGTATTCTTGCATGACCTTATTCTTCTTTTGCTACTTCCTGGTCTTAACCATTTCAACTTCCTGTCTTAGCTAAGTCAGCTCAGATCAAACGCAACATGTCCTCTCCTGGTTTATTCGACGAATTTGCCATTCAAATGTGTCAAATTAGTATCTTGATTGTGTTTTTCTTTATCACTAACACACAAGGTAAGACATGGAGCATTGTAAATGTGCTTATCTTCAGTTATTTCTGTTTTTTAGGGTTGTTCTTTACTTTCGGGAGGAGAGTGTTTCGAGTCTTGTTCGGGTTATGCTGTCCTTTACATTTGCAACTTTTAGGATGTTTATATAGAGCTAAAAGATAATGACACACTGTAAATAAATTCTGTCTCACAGGTTGCCAGCAGAGAAACATTTCCTGTGACCACATTAAGACTGTTGATGGATTCGAGTTCTCGTATCAGTGTCCTGAGAATAGTGAGATTTTTGTGGCTCATGATGAGGTAATTTTATTTGCTTTATGGTCCTTTGCTCAGTGTCTTTGAAGAAAGAAAGAGACAGAGAGAACGGCATGGGGAAAAAGAGAAAGTGAAAGTTTAAGACTGAGACTAACAAATAGCTCTGTTTATTGTTGTAACTGCAGTCAGTCAGTGTAAGCTGTTTATTATTTTCCCAACAGACCCTATTTGCTTATCGTGAGCTTGGCAATCACAGTTTTGAGTGTTCACGTGAAGTGATTAGCACTGACAACTGTACAGTCGTGACAAGAGGCTGCCAGGACCTGCAGGTTAAATGTGTAATTCCTAATGTAAGTCTGCCCCCTTTTTAATATGTACATAAATCATTTGAATCAATTGAATAATTTTGACTTATTTTGTTGTAAATGTGAAATACATACTCAACACTCCCACAACACTGACTTTGATTTTGCTTTTAGGGAGAGAAGCATGTAAAGGAGACATGTATGGATTATAAAATTACTGGTAAGGCAATGAGATGTTGTAAATGATAATTTACTAAAATGTTGGTGATTATAAAGGGGGTTAAATCTGATTAGATTCTTCTTGGTAGACTACAACATTAATTCTGTTCCTTTGCATCTTTTTTTGCCACGCAGGAAATCCCTCTTTTGGCAATATAGTGGACGCGGCTCAGCAAAGCAGTTGGGACAAATTTGCGTGCAACACCATCAAGAGTAGGTTGGCTTACAGGGAGCTGTGTCTGTGTCCAAACAGGCTCCATTCATTTGGCAGCGTGCGCTCAAAGTTTGAATGTTGTTTTGGTTCGCTTCTCTCTGTCTGTCTTTTCTTTGTACTGCCTCATATCTAACAATCAGATCAATGCGCATCGGTCTAAGCAACAATAATTTAACTATATTTTCCTCCTGAAATCAGAAGAGGGCTCAAACTGTACTGTACAGTGTAAAGCTTGTTTACCAGCATTGAAAATACTTAAGAGACATGATTTATGTTTTTAGAGACTTAAAATGTGTTAGGAGGTCATCAAAAAGTAATTAAATGTACTTTGATGACATGATTGAAATAGTTACATTACTTATTACATTTTAAACAGGGTAACTTTAGTTTAGTTTATTTCAGTCATTTTCTAACTTATGAAACACAAATGTACTGGTAGATAGACAATACATGACCATTGAGTTAATACCTTTTCAGCATTATAAAACATATTATACCTGCACATTCATTGTTTTCATCAGCTTCTTTTAAGTTATACAGAGCAACAAGAAACTGACAGAACTAAGTATATATCCAGTATATAGGCCTATTGTCTGCCCAAATATCCCAAACACATTTCATGTACACTTTTGTGTTAATACTTCAGTTTTATATTTGTTAATCATCTTGTGTTTTAATATTTTTTTTCAAATCTAATGTGTGCGTTACACACTTTCATTTCTGTTTCGAAACCATATCACAAATTTACTCCACGTTCTGAAACACATCTTTGTTTTACATTTGTTCTGGTCTTCTCTTATTTGAAACAACCTCTCCATACAGTCTGGAAACAAATTTGTATCATCGACAAACAAAACTTAAACAACTTGGATACATTTCAAATATCATTTATGTACAATATAAACGATTTTGGACCCAGCACTTACCCTTGTGGAACTCCACATGTAACCCTCAAAAAGTCATACTCATTATTGTTTATTTGTACATATTGATGTCTGTTTTCAAGATAGTTACTGAGCCATTTGTGAGCTACTCCTCTAATCTAGTAATCTACAAGCTATTACATTTCAAAAGTGACTCTTTTTCTTTAACAGGGATAAGACTTGAGCCCGATGATTCACCAACATGGTATTGGTACCTCATCAGTGAGTGAATGTTTATTCTGAGTTACACCAAAGTGCCTCACAACATTTATGCTGGCAATACTGTGAATTAATTTGCTGTAAATTAACTCTAATGGATATTTGATGATAACATCTTGGCAATTTGTCTGTTGTCCAGTCGGTGTATCACTTGTTCTCATGATCTTTGGGATGCTTTGTTGCTGTTACAGTCGATGGAAAAAGTGAGTTCTGTTCTATTTGCAGTAACAACCCATTGTTAATGTCATTTGCACATTTAGTTATGTGTCTTGGGTGGGTTCAGAAAAGTTTGTTGTTTCTTTCTTGTGTCAGGAAGCAGCACGGTGCAGCTACAGTTCCTGAGTTTGTAAGATACCTACTGACTGGCGGTTGTCTCAGAAAGAATTCCCCGGCAGAGAGAGGAGAGGAACTAGAAACTGGGTCAGTCTTATTTTTTCTCGTATGTTTCAGCTGCCACTGTTGCACACATGAATGCACTTAGTCACTGAGATTCATTTTGTTTAATCGTCTTTAATGTGTATCTGTATTAAAAAAAATAATTGGTCAATAGTAAAACAATTTTGCCTGCCTAAATTAAAAAAATTAACTCATTTTGACTTGACATTTTCAGTGGTGCTGGAAGTGACTCTGTCCAGGTGGTCACATCTGGTGATTTAGGGACTCAGCAGAATGGTGTAATGAGGTGAGTTAAAATTCAAAATCTGCTTTCAGTATAGATTTGTGAAGCTCAAAACAATTTTTTTCTTTGTCGTTATAGAACAAGTGAAATGTCTGCCTCTGATCCGCGTGGATGTGGTGAAAATGATATCGAGCATGATGACACACATGGAAATGTGCTTGTTCACAGGTTAGGCCGGGTTAACAATGAAACATCTTGATCCACTCTGACCTCTTTTTAGCCTTTTTAAAGAGCAATTGGAAGTCTAGACTGTAATCTGCTAAAAGCTACCTTTGTCTCCATAGTATTGATCTCAATGCTGATGGCACAACTCCTCAATCCTTTAGTCTGGACTGCAACTTGAGCAACGGGGGAATCCAGCTGACTGAAAAGTGAGAATGGGAATTGTTTACTTTTGCTTGTGTCTATTTTCATTTGAGGATTTATGTGAAATGCCCCTTTAACTGGGCAGGCAGTGGATGAGAACTCTCAGAAGAGATTCAGTGTCACTCTTATCTTGCCTTTGTATTGCAGTGGAGACATAAGTGTCCCTGACGTTAACGGAGCCGCTTATCGTCGAGCCATGTACAGGTGAGCTTTTGGCGTTTGATGTATTGTCTGTGTGTTTATTATGATTTTTTTTTTTAATTCAATCAACACTATTATTTACCATGACTGTACCTGTCTGCCTCAGGAGCTTGAGGGACGATCCAGGAGGAGTGCGTTACAATAAAGACAAGGACGTTGTTCAGTAAGTCTGTAGAGATAATTGGAAATATCATACTGTGATAGAGTTGCATTGCATTTATGGCTCTTTTAAGTAATGTTAGAGTGTGTGATTATAAATGTATATTATGTATAGCCTACATAGGTTAATCAGTTCTTAGTAGAACTAGTAGTTCAGTACAAAATTATTGTTGAATTAAATGTAATTACTTCACAGCAATATATAAGCCTTCATTTAGGATGCAAATTATGAAAAAATAAAATACAAAAAAAATTCAAAGTGATAAAATATAATATAAGCAAGGAAGAAGAGAGATTAAATTTTGCAGCATCAATTTGTAAAAATTATCATTTAACAGCAAACCAGCATGCCCAAACCCAAACTCCACCAGGCGGCAAAACTAAGGACAATATTTCCATATAATATGGCTGACAGATAAAATTATTATTTCCTAAATCAGTTGTTTCTAACCTGCAGGTCCTGACCTCTGTTAGGGGTCACCAAAGCTTCACAGTGGGTTACAAGGCCTTTTTGATTTTAAGGGGTGTAAGAAACCTTAAAAAATACAATAGGCCTATATCTCAGCACTATTTTTGTTTCAAATCTTTTTTTCTTTTTTTTTTTTAAGTTTAGATTATCAAAAAAAATCTCACAGATAAGGGCAGACCTGAACATGAGTTATATTGACAGACAACCGTACAAAAAGTTACTTAAAACATCAGGAAATCTCGTCTCTGATGCAACATTCACAGGAAATAGTTGGCTCAATATGCATTTAAATTGCTCGTTTTACAACAACCATCCTACAGTCATTACATTCACTGTTCAGGTTAATTGTACAGTTTATCACCTGTTTTTTACTGCCATCATTCTGCATTGAATATAATGTGAAATATCCAAAAAACATGTCCCTGAGTGCGAGGTCATCAGTTTACTTAATGATAGATAAGGGTTCCCTTAAGGAAAAAGATGGGGAACCAACAAGTTCATCCTGGAAAGTCAAGTCAAACTATAGATTGATGCCGTCTATGCCCATCTGTTAACTGATCGGCTGTGAATTCTTCCCCAGGATCACGGAGGAGCCCAGTGGATGGACTCATGGTGGTCATGGTCGTGAAGCTCACGGGGGGGAAGTACAGCCGCTGCTGTCAGATCATGGGTGAGACTGCCTCTTGCTCTCTGTCACTCTGCACTCATAACTGAGCCCACAGAGAAATCTCTGTCGCTTGTCAGTCTCCAACTTCCCTTAATACTTTGTTTCACTTTGCCTGTTGCTGCTGCTTGGACAGCTGTCAGGAGTAACTTTATGAACTGCCCCCCTCCATCGCAACTTCCATCCCAAATGTGAAGGGCCAATCTGAACTTCAGAGCTTGCCTGACGTCTGCTCAGAGAGTGAGCATTAACTGATCTTTGCTGTTACTGTGCAGAGGCTCATGTCTCTATTCCTTGTTGTTTCTGTCTCCAGAGCTGCCTCCCAAGGTTTTGACATGACAGGTGGAGCCGCAGCCTTGAACCAGGTCAGCAGGTGCTCTAGTGCACAGGTAAGTAAGGAAGCTTTCTGTGTATGAGTTATTATTTCTGTTAAAATGCTCTTTTTATGTTGTTTGGCTCTGATGTGGCGATTGTTTTGTTTTCTGCAGGACACTGACGTGGAGTCAACACCCAAGATCATAAACTGTGGTCAACATATAAACTGAATATAATATATAATAAATAATAATAATAGTAATAATAATAATAATAATAATAATAATAATGATAATAATTTTCTATTATATATATATTATAAATACAAGATAGAGTATGTGGTACATTTACTGGCAGCTCCTTTGTGGTCAAGTCCGAAACGTTTTGTTTAAATAATCATTTTCATCCCATGATGCTTTGCTCTCTTTATGAGCATGTTGTCTTTTCTCACAGTATTAGAAGACACATTATTTCCAACCCCTATGTACCTTATTTTATATAATTGCAACATCTTTAAATCGTTTAGCGACATATTTTTCATCAAAGAAAAAATTAGACAATCCTGATGGAAATTGGTGTTGTCTATGCAGCGTTTTCAGTCTATTCATTTATTTGATCCACAAATGAGACGGCTCAGATCACATATTACTTTACATGGGAGATTGAATTTTAAGTGCATGGCTTGACCAGAGAATCGGGCGGTCCGAAAACCTGTCAGAAAATGTACCACATACACAGCTGTGAGACAGCTTGATGATGTACTAGTATAAATGAAGGGGCAGCAGGTAGAATATATATTATATATTTTTATGGACTAAATAGATAACCTTATTAGTATGTACGGTTTGGAGATCATAATACATATGTGCAGTATGTATATTTTTTTCTTTTTCTATTTGAGTTGACTGTATGTACTTTATCATTTATCCAAACAATTATAAGTACAGTAAGTCTGCATTTATTTAGTCATTTCTGTGTAATCTAGCAACATGTGTATAACCTATATCAGTTATTCTGCGTTAGTCACAGTGCATGTATTCACTCGGCTTTGGCAAATTATTATGTAACTCATGTGTTTAGCTGCATTGCTTTTGCGTTTTAGTTGTTCAATTTAAATAGAGATAATAATAATAAAACACCAAGGAAGTAAGGTTCGTTTCAGTATTGTGGGGGCGCATGTGGGATTTAGGGTCCTCTGCAAGGAAATTTTGAGCATCAGACAATTCATTTCCTGGTGATTATTTTATGCACCAATTTGTGCCTTTTCTGCATCAATTTATGGTGTAAATGCCTTAAATTTTAAATGAAAGTCCATGTCTATGTTTATGTTTTTGACATGACCCCTGTGCCCCCTGAAATCTATGATTTATGATAACCTGTGATGTAAAAAATGATCAATTCCTGTCAAGAGATTTGAAATAAACTCTTGTCTTCACCCTGGATTTCACCTCTTGCTCATTTTTACATTGGTTTCCAAACTATTGAAGGCAAACGTGAACCTGGAGTATCAACTTTATGCCACAAGGGGGCAGTAAATAGTCATGAGTCCAGCATCACATAAGCAACATAATTACACCTCTTATTGGTTTTGTTAAGTGATGCAAATGCAATTAATGCTTATTTATTACAGATAGAATAGCTTCAAAATGAATTATACATACACCTACAAAATATATATTTCCATACTGTTTTCTCTGATCAACCACTGCAGGGTAAAAATGCTTTTGTTTTAATGAATCAAGCCCTCCTTATTGTACATCTGATTGACTACTGTGTGATTCTTTTATGCTAATGCTAATCAATGTCTATGTTTTGGGCTGTATCTTCTAATATAGCTCTCTGATTTATGAATAAACCAACAGAGGAACGGTACGCTCGCATCACTTGGTAATTTAAATGTTATGTACGTGTGTTACAGTACTTAAAAGATTTGTTGCCCCTGTGGCTTGATGCATGGTAGTAATTACAGTTACACACAAACACATAGGGGTTCAGGCTGAATTTAATCCATCTCCTTTCTCTATCTCTTGGGATCTGCTGAGAGTCGCTGTTAGTCAATGTCTGATTCTATTTTGAGCTCCCCTAAATGTGCAATGACCTTGAAAAAGCTCCTTTTTTTTTTACCTTGCAGATGGGCTGAGTACCAAGAGGAGAGTGTGTCGGAGGTTAGAGGCTGTGTTGCTCATGTTTGGTATGACAGTGTGTGAAAGCGTTACTGTATACCACCAGTGAAAAGAGGGTGATTGAATGGTCAAAGCCTCAGAGCGTCCCCTCTCTGGGAGTTCCACTGAGGGGACAAGGCAGGAGCTGGGCAGATGGGTGGATGGGTAGGGGGTGGGTCATCACATGCCATGATGCATGTGCAGCGTACAGTGTAACTTGGGGGGGAAGAAAGTACATGGGAGAAACTGTAATTATGGAAGAACCCTCTATGCTTGGATGCACATAATAATTAGATATCGGCTAATTAGTTACCAATCACACTCCACTGTGAACAGTATTATGAGCAGTCAAGGAAACAAAACTCAGCGGGAGGCGAATACTGATAGCACCACATCAGGTGGCTTACGGGAAGCTACCTGGGCCACAACGACGCAGACACTTATTCATGTTATCCCTAACTGATCTCTGGTTGATCACAATGTTTATGCTCACTCTGGAGTCTACTAAAGGTCGCCTACAGTTGTGTGCCACTGTGGCTTCACAGACTGCTGTTAGCAAACAGTGCCGCATTCAGAAGTCAGTAAGCGGTACTCACACGGCAGTTATTAAAAGATTACATTGGGGATCACACCACACTGTATGATTAATTAACCTTGACTGATGCTTTGTAAAGATGAATCCAGCTGAGCAAGTATGCCCACAGGTCTGCATGTACATACAGATACATATGAGATGGTTGATGGTAACACTGACTCAGGGTTACTGTGGTGAAACAAAGCCTTGCTTCCTCCAGATTAGTATGGGACCAGTCCTCTCATCCAGCGTAAAGCTCTTACTAGTCCCTGTCCAAACACAAAGAGTGTTGGGTCTCTGGGTTTTGCATCCTAAACTGACAGCTTGCTTTTTTCCCCCCCTGCATCTCTTTGATCACTTTGTGTAGCATGCTCTGGACACAGACCGCTATTTGACATAATCATCATCCAAACCAGCGGGTCAAATCTGCATATGCATACAGTGTGTGGTTCAAAGGGGAGCTGACTCAGGAAGGGGCTCGGCTGCCTGGCTTCAGTCCCCTGCTTCCCATGGTACACAGATGAGCAGCACAATGCTGTCGTAACCTGCAGGACAGCACATGAATAAAACATAAGCGCTGTATTAGTGCTTTAAAGACGTCTTTTCATTTCCAGTTTGAATCACGAGGAAGGTATATTGGAGTTTTTATGCATATGGCACGGGGAAAGATTAATTTGTTCATAATTTCTGCATGCTGTTATGCTTTTATCACACTGGCACATGCGTAAGCACACAAGTAATTATGCTGCACATAACCACACACACACACCCACACAGAACAATTGAGCCCCTTTAAAGAGTAACTTTGGTATTTTTCAACCTGGACCGTTTCTTCACGTTTTTATGTCTAAGTGACTGGTGAGAGCAACAATTTTCAAATTTTAGAGCCACAAAAAGTTCTTGTTTTTGCCACTGACGGACTCAGACTGTTATTTTAAGTGTCTGACAACATTATGGAAAGTTTCCCAACTGATACAGACTTGTTTTGTGAAAGGGTAAGATCCTTTTTGTTTAACCAGAAACAGCCTCAAAATTGCCAAACCCACCAGACTCCATTTAAATAAACAGTAATTTTAACGTGAATAGAGACAGCATATTGTCACATCTGACTAGATGAATTACGGGTTTATTTCAACCAAACCAGAGTTAGCAATTATTGGAACAGTGGAAAGACGAACCGAGGCGGCTTTTGTGAGTTTTATTTTGTTTCTGTTGACATTGAATGAAGTGGGTTTTATGATGATAAAATTACTGTTTATTTAGATGAAGTCTGGTGAGTTTGGCGGTAGCGAGGCTGTCTCTAAAAAAGATGTTACTCTATTTTCTACCGTTGTAGGGAAAATATTGTCAGACACTCATAGTAATAATCTGATCCTGTTAGTGGCAAAAACAAGAGCTTTTACTGGAAGTAAATTGACGGTGCATGAACGCCCTCAGTAGTTACACTGCAGACTGTTTCACCGCTGTCGGCTGCAGCGGTCTCGCTCAATACTTGTCACTTCTACACAAAAACATAAGAAAATAGGGTCCAAGTTGAAAAACACCAAACTTATCCTTTAAGACTTTTACCCAGAGAAACCCCAAAGCATGGAAAGCGTATATTTTCAATAGTTTTTTATTAATATGTGCTGATACAAGGTCGCTCTGACCTGCGATGACGCAAACACTCACAGAAAATCATCCCCTTTGGCCCAGACAGCTGTCAAAGCAATGACTGTGAGAAAATAAAACCAAAAATAACAATCTTCAAAGAAAAAAAAAAGAAACAGAATCAGAGGGGTTATATTTACCCCGCTTTACAAATGTCTCAGTGGTACATGATAAATTATTTATTTCATAGAAAATCACAGAAAGCTCTGGAAATGATGCGATATGCAGAACCCCACATGGCACAATGTCAGTACTCGTTTCTACCAATGCCTACAGCCTGTTATGTAAAACCACTAGCACCCAATAATGTAGTCCCCTAAATGAAGCATTTCAGGGGCGTCCAATACTGACCAGGTTCTACTGTACTGAGCTGATTCACACAGCCCTTAGCTGATATCCCATTCACACCTGCTATAGCCAGCTATTCTACCTCTGATGATGGACACAGGTCGTCTTGGGCAGCATTTCCTGGCCCGTCCTGCTACAGCCATAGACAGGCACATGCAGGCACAGTTCAGCTCCTCCCCTTTCTCAGAGACAATGCACCCAGTGGAGGAAAAGGAAGAAATAGAAAAAGAAAAATCATGCCAACAGATTCAGCCTGCTCCTGCTGTATGTGTGTAGATGTTTCTCCACTTCAGTGTATAAAACTAACCTGACTGAAGATGTGTGTTTCATATACGTGTCAAAAGATATGTTTGTTTTGGACCTCGGGGGTCTCTATGTAGAATGTGCCTCACAGGCTTAACATTTGGAGAGGCCCATCCTACACAAAAGCCCCTCTGATGTTGGTCCCACCCTGTGCATCAAAGATGGCCTGAATTGCTGGCACAGCTCCACGGACACAGATTCAGCACGAAAGAGAAACAGCACAATCCTCATCACTGGGTTTATGCCATACTCCTATATATTCTTAAAACTACTCTATAGGTACTGTATCATGTGGACACGTAACAAGAGACCAATAACAAAATAGTACTACTTTGTTTACATTTGACTTTTAAAAACCAGTATAGGAAAATCCTGTCGCATTTGTTCGCACTCTAAAAATCTCGCTTTAATCGGCTGATGCGGCAGTGGATTCACATTTGTTTTTAAGGAAGCATCCATTAGACCAAAGGACGATATTTCGTTCAGATTTTTTTTTTAATTCAATGAATACACTTGAGATCTGACATGCCGGCTTGATCAATTCTAACCATAACGTGATAACCTCTGGACTGCAAACCACCAACAGAAAGCTCTCTGAAACAAAGCAGCACATCCATCTCCTTATCTCCAGATCTAGTCCTGCACAGCCTCACTGCAACCCCCCCCTCACCAGCCAGCCACCCTTGCTCTCTGTAGAACTGCTTATGGCTATGAATTTGTGACATCTGTGACATCTCTGCTGATGTTGTCCCCGCTCTGTCCCCTCTTGGGCCAGTCTTTGCAGACATAACGACCCCCTGCTCCTTTGCTGCTGTTGAACTCACACACCAGAACCCCCATCCTCCCAAGCGACCACCCTCCTGGTGTGATATGGGGCCACACAAATCCACTAGTTAAAAAAAAAAAAGGTCTCTGTGTGTGAAAGGGTCAACTGCAAGTAAACGGACTGTAGGCCTGCTGGGACCTCTGCTGTCTAATGATAGACTGAACAATGCCACACCTCACTCTCCACTGACACTAGGCTGCCGGGGGTGAGACAGCGCTGTGTCAAAGGTTGGGCCTCCCACCTTTTTAAACAACTTCCCACCTAACCACTGGAGCACATGCATGTCAGGTTCTTCACCAGAGTATGGCAGGAGTTTCGTTAAGCATTCGCCAACAGAGACTGGGGAAAAAAAAAGTAGAAAAGAGAGTGAGGGCGAGTTCACTGCAGTAAATTAGTACCCACTGTGTTATTATTGTAATCACAGGTTTGGTGGGATTTGAATGGCGGAGAAACTCCCGTTGCGCGAGCCTCCGTCCAACAGCATGGGCCGCGGACCTTCTACTGTATAATCACTATCATTTACCACAGTACAGCACTCCTCTGTTTATTGAGATATTAATCTGGGATAAACAAAGCTTTTGACAAAACAAATTAACACTCTCGAAGAAGCGCTGCACTAATGGAGTCCATTGAGATTGATATTAAAAATGTGGATGAGATGGTGGGGGAAGGAAAAGAAAAGGAGGTGGGAGGTGCTGGAAAAAAAAAAGAGAAGCAGGCCCAAGGTGACGCACATTCCTCCTCTCATGGGGAGTGCCTGTCTAAACAGCGTCTCTCCCTGGGGCGGGTCCCAGCTGAGCAGTAGAGATCAGCATCAGCACATTATGTCAAATACAATGAGGGAGGGATGGAGTTAATGATGATGGTGATGAGAATGATGGGGATAAAGATGATGATGGCCGTCTTGTGTTTCCCATTAACACTTCCGCCCTGGAGTGAATTGTTTTATCTTCTTGTTAAAATACATTCAGTTGTCCTCAGCTGACCAGCGAACACTGCCCGCGTACACGGCGCCCCACCATCGAGCCGTGACATCCGCGCTCCACATTGTCCAGCGCCGCAGCAGAGCAGAATACATGTGCATATTGTCTTTTCATTTGTAAACACAGACAGCTCCCAGGTTCAGCTGCAAATCAGAGTCATGTACCATCACAGCAGTATTGCACATGTTCCCTCTATGGCTCAAGTGATGATACTAGGGCCTTCTTTCCGAGCCTCATCGCGCTCCATGGCCCGTACAATGTTACTTTTCACAAGTGATTTGAATAACAAGAATAAATGGTGGCAAATCCTTGTAATCCCTCTCCCTTATCTGTCTTTAACCCCTCTCTCTCTTTCAGCCCCGGGAGCCACAGCTAAAAGCTGTCCTTTGGGTTCTCTTAGAAGTGGGACAGTCAGGCCCTCGCCAAATGTCACACTGCAGTAGATGCATCTATTTTCTGCTCACGTTCCGTCCACACATCACACTCTTTTGCTTGGCGCAGGTTTACGAGGGAGACAGTGAAAGAGAAAAAAAAAACAATGCCATGAATAAATCAATGGGAATAAATATTCCCCCCCCAAAAAATACATAAAAACTGATAAATAAACCATAACAAATACCTATAAATACAGCGTAGGAGAAGGCAAACTCCCAGTTTTTTAAAGGTCAGACAGATTTCAGCTGGATGAAAGGAGCCTCATGAGCGGCTCTCTCTTGACAGCTAATTTCTCAAATGTATCGCTTGCATAAGGTGGCATATTGGAAACATGTTCCTCCCAATCAGTCAACCCTGCTTGTCATTTTCATGGTATATGGTTATCTCACGTCTCCCGAGGCGGTCTGATTTCTCCTGTCCTCCTTGTACCTGAACGCCACGGCAAGAGCAACTTCCATTTGAGGTGGAGAAGTAATGGCAGCTCTCTGAGATGAGTATCCCCCCTTGTCTGATGTGCATTCAAGTCATGTCACAAAAAAACATAGCCTTTCAGATGTGTGTGCACATACAAAAGTCCGGTGCACGCTCTCACACACACTCACACACACACACACTGGACACTGACCACACACAACCAGCCGCTCATACTTACATGCACACAAACACATGCACACAGGAAATGAATGAATTGTCACATTAGGCTCTGGAGTAATGCTGAGACTGTCTTTAAGAAACAGCAAAATGCAATATTCTCTGATAGCAAAAACAAAAGTCATTATCATACATGCTAAAACCCATGTCGTTAAAAGTATGTAATCTGGTTATACCTTCCAAATAATACAAGAACAAACCAAATCACTGTATGGATGCTGTCACTCACCCACCAATGCGTTATCGTGCCTGTGAGGCACAGTATGACATTTGACGACATCTATCTCGCTCGCCTCGCACCTCCCGCCCCCCCGCTGCCTTTGGCGATTCCACCTCCGGGGAATGTCAAAGGTCACACATTAACAACATGTAACGGATTATATTACATAAAAATTGTGCCAGGATTTTTTTTTTTTTTTGTTCCGTTTTTCATTTGTATAAATAAAATCTACTACACATTATAATCTGTCTCTCCCTCTCTCTGCCTTCATCTCTCCATTGGATCACGTCGGATTTCTCACCGAATGGCACAGAAGAGCAGGAGAGCGAGAGTTCGAGCAACGGGGGGGAGAGATAAGAGTTTTTCATTCAGTTCACAAACTCCAAAACATTTTATTTTTTTCTTTCGTTGGTTTGTTGCAGTACAAGAAGTCATTTTTCATAGTATTTGTTTACTTTTTGTTGCTTTTGATCATCTGGTGTCTCTATTTACATAGTAGGAATAAAGTAGATTCATGTGTGGTTCCTATGTACACGGTTATACCAATTGGTCGACCAGTGCGCTTGCGACGTTTACAGTCTTTGCTTGTCACAACCGCACACAGGAAACAAGTCCACTTCAACTGGCTAGGCTCTAACAGCAAAGTACAGGGGGAGGGGGGTGACACCAGTCCACTCTTGCAGCCCCCAGAGGATGCAGACCCAAAGTCAACAAATTGAATACTCTCTTCAAAACAATAGCAAGGCAGTCATTTAACTTTTCAAATGCCTAAAGCAAACAACCAGAGAGAACAGTGGAGAGGATTGGCCAGTCTCATGGATGCAGGTTTTCTCCTGCTCTGGAGGGGTGGTGCAGCGCCTCCTCAGTTTCCGTCTCTGCCTCTACTCCACTTCTGTACATAGTCGTCGATTCACAGCAAGAGAAAATGAAGGCAACTACTCTGAATCAGCTCCCACTGCCTGCTTGGAACAAAAGCTCTTGTTCCCTTTTACTTAGATGGAGTACTGTTTTCACTTTTGATGTTCAGTAATGAGCACTTCTGGATGAGTGAGCATATGTGTGTGTGTGTGTGTGTGTGTGTGTGTGTGTGTGTGTGTGTGTGTGTGTGTGTGTGTGTGTGTGTGTGTGTGTGTGTGTGTGTGTGTTTGCCTTGTGAATGTTCTAGTTTCTGTCCTGGCTCAATAAAAGATATTTTTGGCAACAGTGAAGAGCTTTCTGTGAGACATTTTTTAGGTTATAATAGTGTACTATATTCCCTGTCTCCACAGCTAACTACTCCTATCAAAAGATGACTCAAAAAAACGACCTATGGATGGTACGAAAGGGAAATGAGATAAAATATAAAATGATATTCCCATCTCCGGAGGCAGGTCTGAAGAGAAATTACATAAAAAACTTTAACAAAGTTTTTAAGTTTTTAAATATCTGAAGGTAAAGGGGGTGGATCGGTACATTCAGAGTGCTGGACTTGGCCTTAGGGTACCAAAGGAACTGGGGGAGGACTGGGGTTGGAGAGAGCCAACGCACGTTCTGCGGAGAAACACCCATCCCTCATCTCCATAAGATTGGGGAGGGTTAAAGATAGAGGCTGATTCTGCAGAGTCAGCCACAACTCCCCCTGAAGGTCACTCTGTTTGCTCATCTGTTAGTTAAATAAAAGTCAAGAGAAAGAAAGGCAACCAAACAAGCAGAAAGTGGAGAGACGTGAGAACGAGGCGGGCTAGGAGGCGGCTTTGGCCATCATGTTAGTCCCCAACTTCCTCCTTCAGACTCCAGTCACAGGCTGGTGACCAGCTGCATTTGTCCGTCTCCCTCATTGTGGGCAGGCTCCTGGGCCTGGTGTCCCTCCCCACTCGGTCTCCGGGGTGGGGCCTGGTAGAAGGTCTGCATGGGGGCCCCACGAGAGCCCAGGGCGGGCCTCCCAGAGCTGTAGTACAGCTCCTCAGGGGGCTGAGCTGAACGGGGGACCACCTCCAGAGGTTCAGGACTGCTGTCGGGGTAGGGTGAGTCTCGCAGGTTGGTGATGCTGGTGTACAGGGAGTCACGGGCAGGGGAGTCTGGCGCTCTGTTGCCTGCCTGCCCACCAGCACTCTGGCCGCTGTGGCCGCTGTGGCCCAGGCTCTCGGTGAGGTCGGCCGTGTAGCTCTCTGACTCCTCCGGGTCGCTTTGGTAGAGGACCGACTGGGCTCGCTGCAACAGCAGGGGCTCCTCCAGAGCTTTATAAAGCAGCTCCACATCCTGCGGGGTGCGCTGCCGCCCCTCTCTCAGAAAGTCCTCGTCTTCATCCATGCTCATAGACGGCTCCGGCCCGGCCCCCGTTGTCCCCCGACCAACCCCACCGTGAGGACGTCCCCTGGCCAGGCTGCCACACACCCTGTCCCCTGCATCACCGCCTCCGCTTCCTCCTCCAACACCACCTCTCAGGTTGTTGTGCACAAGCTCAGAGATGATCATTTTCTCGAAGGCCGCAGCATCAGAGAGGTTTCGTCGGATGCCTCCGCCTCCCAGTGCATCTGAGCCACGGGGATTGATGAGGGGCGGGGGACTGTCTCCGCTACCACCACCAAGGAAGTCACAGCTGCCCCCGCCCACACCCCCTGGGCCACTGCGCAGGGAGTAGCTGTTGTTGAAGTTACCATTCAAGGGCAGGGTTTCCATCCCACAGGGGTCGCGGGCCTTGGATAACGTACTCTCTGGACCCAAACACAAATAGAAGAGAGACAGGAGACAGAGGGGTTTGGCATTATTATCATATAGTCAGACTCAAGTGTCAGTAAGAGAAGAAGAAGAAGTATCAGATGGTAAAATGATGAGCATTGAGGTGAATTACACTTACTTGGGTCACGGAAGGTTCCTGTGCGTCCCAGAGAAAGTCATGTGGAGTGAATAAAATGAAAGGCACAAGTCAGAGAGAGTTCTTTAATAGTGTAACATTAACTTGATGTATTAGTTTTTAAGGCATTTCAAAAGGGAACCATTAACAGAATAAAAAACATCCCTGCCCATCCGCGCCGTTTCTTTTCTCTCTGTCTCTCACTTTCACATCAAAACCTCCAACTCTTACCACACACACAAACACACACACACGGTCACATTATCTCTGATTTATGCAGACTTTTTTCTGTTTGTTTGACACCATATCCTTCCAACATTTACATCTAAGCCACAGAAAATACTCTGTATATTTATTTACTACTGTCAGTGATACCTGGATACATACATAATTCATACAAAACCTTGTACAGTAGCAGTAATGTTTATTCCTTCAGCACACCAAAGGTGTTGTGCTTTTTCTCCCAAATTACCATCACACAGCAAAGCAAACGCCGCCCAAAAGTGAGAAGCGCGTTCATTTTTTAAATTTAATGCGTACTATGACTTTAATCAACGTTCTTCGGTGGTGGTGTGGGTAATTAGACATTCTAATGAAGTGCTCTCCCTACTTCCTCTCCCACTCTCTTCTAAAAATGTCTCAGCTGCCAGGCCTGTGGCCATCAAGCTTGACGTATTGTGCGGAGAGGCTTTAAAATATTTAACAGAAACGCCGCCTTAAATTTCAGTCCTCAGACACTAGGCTTGATACTCTGCGGGTGCACACTCAGGCAGCAACCAGCCGCACACAGTCGTAGTTCTCCCTTACCGAGTGAATGTCGGTGCTGTAGAGGAGCAAATACCAGAACATGTCTAATTCAGCAGTTATATGAATGTGAGGAGGGGTGTGGGAACGCAGCAATGTGATAAAACAGCCGTCGGGCTGTTTAAAGAGACTCTGAGATAGAAGCGCGCACACACACACACACACACACACACACACACAGAGCGACACTCACACCTGACCGACCTACACCCAGATGGACTGTCCCTGGCCACTGAGCTGTCTGATCCTTTCCTGCGACCGTGATGATTTGAGCCGACTACTTTTTCTGCCTGGGAACAGGAAAACTGTCCTCAAGATTTCTGGCAGTCACAGCTGTAGCTAAACTTCGAATCAATTTGTGGCTGTTCTCATGAAGATTCAAGATCTGACCAGATGGCTGGTTAGGCTGTAGGCACTGTTTGGCTCTGTTCTGCTCAGCCTAGTGAATCCGTCTGACAGCTACAAAGTCTGAAAAAACAACACACAAACAGTCTCGCACACGCATGCACACACATGTGCAAGCACCCAAATACAGTAGTGAGTTTGTGTATATCTTGGCATATTTCTGATAGGGTAAGGGACTAAGGACATTAAAGAAGCATTTCACAGCTGGAAATATGGTGTTCTCATAAAAGTGGGCTGTCTGTGCAGTGGAGAGACGCAAATCCTTTTGAAATTGGTGCTATATGATGAGAGAGAACAGAAAAAAGGGCTGTGGCATTTGCTTTTACTCAAGAGGCAGAAAGCCTACAACTACCAGAATGCACTGTGCTGCACAAACTGTTTAAATAATGGATGTTGTTACTGAAACATCACTCACTGGTTTGTGGACTGTTTCAAAGGCTTGAGTTTGGCATTTTGGATTGGATTTTTGGAGCTATACCTCATCGATGACCTGTCACTCAAAGCTGCCACGTCTATAATGCATAACTTTAAGCTTTAATAAATGTTTAGCTATAGAGATCACAACCATTTTTCGTACCAGGCTGTAAACGTGTTTATGTCTGCTGTAAAGTTGGCCACTTTAATATGGGGGTCTATGGGGATTGGCTCGCTTCTGGAGCCAGCCTCAAGTGGCCATTTGAGGAACTGCAGTTTTTGGCACGTCGGCCTCATTTTTCAGACCCGGAGGTTTTAGCTTGGCCGCTTTGGACCATTACGCTCCTGCTGGCAGGCGATGTAATGCAAGTCCGTTTTAGCTGGCTCATCTGGAAACAATATGGCGGCCAGCTAGTGCAATCATGATCTCATATTAAGGTTAAATAGTAACCTTAAATATGTTTTTGAAAACATTTTAGGCAAGGAATAGTCAACACAGTGATGGAATCTTGGTTTATATTTTTTCAGCACTGCCTACTTTTAAGTTTTTTCAGCCTCTGTTTCTGCAATACAGGAAACAGTATGGCCCCATTTCCTGTCCACAAACTCTTGTATTACAGCGAAACAGTGCACTTAAATATGTTTCTGAAAACACTTTAGGCGAGAAATAGGCAATACAGTTAGTCTTTTTTTAGATTTGATCAGCACTGCCTAGTTTTATCATTCAATCTGAATTCTCTGCTTCTTTATTCTTTGTGTCCGTGGTAGCAGGCATATGAAAAAAAGAAGAACAATCTGTAGTTTGCACAAGAGCCAGCGAAATTTGCCAGATGATACGCATGAGCAGGGACATTGAATCACTGGCAAGCTAGATGAAAGTTTAGTACGTCTGCACATACTACCCACATTGTGATGATACAAAACTGGTTGAAAAATGGCAAAGTATCCCTTTAAGCTGAGGGCCATTCTGCATACACACACAAACATGCTAACAAGACTGCACACACAGACTCGGGTGTTAATGAGGAGCTCACCGGTAGAGTTGAAGACGCCAGGTGAGGGTGGGGTGAAGCTCTCAGCTAGCAGAGTGTTGTAGGGAGAGGTACCAGTGCGAGTCTGTAACACTGGGTTCGTCAGAAGGTGGTTGCCCATGGTCGCTGTGAGACACAAACATTTTAAAAAGCAAAGAGAATCATGAATGGGTTCTTATCTTTGCCTCAAATGTATGCAAAGCAATCACAAGCAGAAACACTGCACACAATAGGTGTAACGCTCTGAAATTCACGTTTCCAGACTCAGTAATAACATCTGGAATCGTAAAAATATTTACTGTTTATTCAGATGGGGTTATTTTTGTTATGCCGGTCCTTTATGGAGTAATGCATTTCACAGTGTTCTCCTCAGTGTTTATGACTGCTGATTGTAACCTTTGAGTAAAAATACAATTGCAGGGGAAAGGTACTGTTTGGAGCATTGCCATTATTTTTTTTCTCTGTTTTGGCTCCTGACAATGTAGTCAGATGGGGTAGAACAGTAATGCATGCCATTATGTAGTCTAGGGGTGCAGCCATTGAAACACAGTTAATTTCCCAGTGCAATGTGAATGCCACTACGAGACAAATATAATTCAAAGAAATGGCACACAGAATGTTGTATAATGCCCATGTATGGCTCCAGCCTGAGGCAACTCAAACAGAAATGCCATGAAATTAAAAATAGGACAGCATGACGGAGAGTAGTCCAAGGCAAAGTGCAACCTTCAGGTCTCACGCCTACCGTTCATCACACAGCAAGGGAGTGGGGAATTCTAAAAAAAAAAAATATATATATATATATAAAATATGCACTCACACACAGCTATTTATTTGTCATTTTTCCCTCCTCTTACACTTCCCCCTGTCCATCTTTCTGGCATGCCGCACAAACCCCTCAATTCTCTGGCTCGTTCTGCCGTGTCTTGACTCAACCACATTTTCTCAGTTCCTCGTGCCAGAATTTTACAAACAACACCAAATTAGCTAGGATTAGCTGTCTGTGTGTACCTCATAGGAATATCCTGTAGGAAATTAGAGGAACTAGCTTTAAGTGGGGAGAGAAAGTAGGGCAAAGGGAATCATGGGAGTGTGTCTGCGTGTGCGTCTTCTGGACACATTACTATTGTCAGGAAGAGATTGTGGTTCATAAAGAAGTGAAGTGGAGAAATCAAAGAGATCCGAGATGCGAGTGATAACAACGCGGCGTCTCTTCTTTGAATTTGGCCTCTTTAATTACTCCTCCATGATAGTGCCTCTCCTCTCCCTCTCCTCTTCCCTCCCTCCCTCCTGCGCTCCCCTTCGTCTTTCACTTTCTGCCAACTGACAAACTTTTCTCAGAAGCACAGAAAATAAAGGCTTCACAGCACAGTTGTTTGTGTTTGACAGCACAACATGGAATGATCCACATTGTGTGTCTCCAACAGGCCTGGTGATTGCTCTGTCGTGACGAAAAGCCCCGGAAACCGACCCGCCCGACCACACACACACACACACACACACACACACACACACACACACACACACACATACATACATATACACCTCTCATCCATCCAGCTTACTCGTAGCACCCTCTTCCTAGCCCCCCGCCTTGCTCCTGTCACTCTCCTCAATTAGAATAATTACCCCCTGTTCGCTCACACGCTAATCAGTTCATTAAAAACAAAATGGATGAAATTAGCATAAAGAGTGACGGCTGATTTAGCAACTGCCTCTGTTGTCATCATCAACACCCCCACCCACTCCCCCAGCCCCCCAAATCCGGAACCTGCGGCAACCTTCATCGTCTCCGTTTTACTGATGGCTGCAGCAGTGACGCCACCAGTTGCAGAGGCCGAGACAATCGGTGACTTCTTACACTTTTTCTCCCCACTCCTTAAATAATTGCTTGAGCGCTATTCATGTGCTGGGTGGAGTTCAGAGGTGACTGCATGCGTCACTGCATTCAGGCAAAGAAGACATGGATGCAATCGATCCCAAGCGACTATAAAAAGGCTGAGAGGGCAGAGTTCAAGCTGGGGCTGGCAATCTCAGGATTTCTCACAGCTATTACAATATCTTTTTTCCTATAATGATGGTTTCACAGCACACAATTCTAATGATACATTCACACAACAAGACTTCTGTGTAACTTATGTAAAGACAATTAAAAAAACACATTTTAACGAAGAAGGACTCAACCCTATATGAGCAGGAGAAACAGAAAATATGCCTGGTTGGGTAACGACACAATATATTGTGATATTGATTATTTGTCTCGATCCTGGTTGGAATTACTTTTTTTAATTTAATTGAAAAACTTGGAAGTCACAGAATGAACAAATAAAGCAAAGACAGATGACTTGTCCTCGATGATGAACTATTTCACTGCAAATGGCTGAAAACCATTTCTGGTGGTTGTTGAGAGTGGAAAAAGAATTATACTCTGTGATAGATGTGATCCATGATGCGGTGAAGCAGCTAAATCACCTCTTTTTCTTTAAGTTAAATTAGTATTATTGACTACTCAAAAATTAGAAATATACTTAAACTGCCCTACAAAGGCTAACAGCACTAATTACACTAACACTGAAGGTGAGGAAAATGGCTTCAGAGTTTTTTGACTGTCTTGCGAAATGTGTTAGAGTTAAAAGAAAAATGGTAATGTATTTATTAAATATGGATTTATAAAGTAATTTTCATGCCTAAAAACCATGATCAATAGTTTGACCAATGAGCCCAAAAATGCATTATAACTGTAGTTAGTGCACTCTGCCTTTGTATTAACAGCTATATACGAAGGTAATGCAAAATTCAAGTGCACCATTTTAGTTTATTTTCTTTCTCAGTATGAGGAAAACTGTTTTTATTGTTTACTAGATTCAGTTTATGTTTGTTTAACATATGGATCAGTTCTCAAACTTTTTGTGCCCAAAGCACACCTGTATTTATCATTATAATGTATTTATGTCTTATTATGACATAAATGTTTGTTTTTATTTACTAATATCAAACAACTATTGACAACCAACTATTACTCATGAAATATTTATGAACAAAATGATTCAAGGATTCATTTTAAATGTTTTAAAATTACATCGAAGCACCAATGACACATCCATTTAAATGGAAAACAATTAAGATAATGTAAGGTAATGTGATGAGTCACATATTTATAATTCCCTCACACAAACAGCGACAAGAAGATTCCCTCAAAGTTTTTTTTTTTTTTCTCAATTAAATTAAATTACATTTTTTGGGGGTGGAGTTTGCCTTGCTATTAGAACATACTGATACAGTCAATTAAAAAAATATTCATAACTCTTTGTATAGGCCCAGCTGAATATTGCAATAATAATGTGCGGTTATCACAAACTCCCACAGCACACCTGGGTGTGCACCATGGCACACCATTTGAGAACCAGCGATATAGATCTTTGCTTTAAAAGTAATAACAGAGAACATTTTAAGCACCCCTTAAGTTTTATTTTTTTGTAATCAGCTAAATTAATATAATTTGACATCATCATCATCTTCACCAGTGATCTTGCTACGGTCACTGTTATGCTATTGAGTATTTTGTTGCGGCATCATCCTCATTCTCAGGTTCACCATTCGCCGCATTATGCTTACTGCGGTTTTCCTTGGCTTGATAGAATCCCAAATCTCCAGGAACCCAAAGCAGACTGCAGTAACTACCTTCTCTGCCTTGGATTCTGGTTGGATTTTGTAGCTACGGCAATTTCTACACCCTTGTGTCCATCAAACAGAACAAGTCTGAACCAGGAAATTTTGTTACAAAATAGAACCGGTATTCAAAAGTTTAATATCAGATATGACTCAGTTTTCACGATTCAAAATTCAAGAGTCAAGATTGCGTCATTCGTCCTGAGGGAAATTGGTCTTGGACATAAAGGCTGCCGCATAAACATACACACACAGTGCAGAAACAGACATAAAGTGCATTCAAATGCATGCACCCCTGTCCCTCATTTTACATCCTACTTTTGTCCTGCAGTTAAATCTGCTTAATTAATTAATTTAACAGGATTTCATTGCGTAGGTTCACCAAGACACACATATTCACATAAAAGAAAGTCTGAGCTCCATATAAGTGCTTTCACTGACCACCAGCTGCTACTGCACTACAAACCACCAACCGCCTTTCAACCATGTGTTATCCAATTTAAGCTATTACTGCTGCTAACTGCTATTTGCTGTCCAGCCCACCAACCTGAATCATACTTAACACACCAGGCGTGAGCACATACATGTTGTATACTGTCACATGTGCACATTTAACACTGGATAACAGCACTCTACTCCCACGCTCTATTTCTTCTTGGTCAGATGTGTAAGTCCATAAGAGTGTGCAAGAGTCTGTGTGTTTGTGTGCATTTGAGCGTGCATAACTCAACGAAGGGGAAGCAGAGCAGTGATAGAGTGAGGCCTCACCGCGGTTGAGTGTCGGGGTGCTATTGATATCTCCCGCCATGAAAGAAGATTCCGTCTGCTTTCGAACCGTGTCGTTCCACATCCTGCGGATCCGACTCTGGAAGAAGGAGCAGAGCTCAGTGAGTGGCAGCAAACAGACAACAAGTTAAATATAGAAACGCGACGGGTAGACTTTGTAACTCAGCGGGGCTGCTGTAATCAAAACTGTTGGGCTCGCTCTAATCCGCAAAGAACAATAGGCAAACATGGCAGACAAAGAGACCGAGGCGTTGGGTAAAGAGGCACACTGCTATGTCATGTTATCACGAGGGGGGCTAATAAACTCGAGATGTGTAAGACATGATTGCAGTTGCTGATACAATTGTTATTTAGAAGCGTCTTATTGCATTGTGGGAAAGGCTTGTTTGTTGATTGTGAGGACAAACTGTCAACGTGTGTGTACAGTATGTGTCTGTGCCGTAGCGCATAAGCCAGCATGCACAGTATTTTCCGGATGTCTCTTATGGTGCCTGAGTCTATATATAGTGCACGGACTTCAAAGGATATCTTTATTAATGAGTCATCTACTCTTGCATGCACAGGGCTGCCAGTAATGGAGGGAAACATAAAAGTAAAATTTACACAACAGAGGTGAGCACGCCGGCTGATTAGAGTAGATTTTTAGAACAGAAACATCTAATGAACACGTCATACATTGTGATGTAACATACTTTAACACAGCTTTGTCACTGAGAACAAATTAAGCTGTAACAGTGGTGTTTCACTTGCTGCACATCGTTTTGTCACTGGTAAATGAGAGCAAGCTGACTGTGGGCTGGGAAGTAAGTAAGTAAATTCAAGTGCTTTGCAAAGTAATCGGTGAGTCATTGGTATTGATCAGCGATCAAACCCCCACAGGTGCACTCATTTTGTGCTCTAGAATCTTACATAACAGACCTTTAAAACAAGGGAGAAATATACCAGCAGGGTGAGGAAATGTCCCTTTCTTATTTTGTTTTGACACTCTTTCTGACAGCGTTTATAAAAAAAAGTCGGATCGTATCAAGACAGTCATTTGATTCAAGAAAATAGATTTTTCGTCTCATTCCACTGAAATCATCTCACTGCACAGGGTGATTTACTTTTCATTTGTTTGGAAAAACCCCCCACAATTTTAAAACTCAACACTACTCTGGTTGATGCCTAAAAATGAACGAAAACTGCGCCTGCATGTGTGTAGTGCTGTGTGTGCCATCATTTATGTGCGTGGGTATGTCCTGCCCGCACCTGTCTGTGGGCCGCTGCGTGGCGAGCTTGGCTGCCACTGTAGTAGCGGTTGTTGGCACGCAGGCCGGAGTTTTTCAGGGAGCCGTGGGAGCTGGTGGTGGAGGTGCGGCTGCAGCAGTAGGAGTGACGCAGACACTTACTGTACTCCTTATGGACCTGTAAAGAAATAATACCACGGGCACAGCGGGCGGATTTTAAAGCCACTCATAAACACAAACACTTAGTTTCAATAGCCTGGACCCAATGCAGAGCAGCGGAGGCTTTTAACACGCGTCAAACGGCAAAATGCAATCACTCTGAACTTGTATGCTAAATATTAATCAGTCTTCAAAGACTTGTGTCGTTACCTTCTTCTGCAGGGCACAGTGGAAGATGAAGATGAACATGCCCTGGAAGGCATTGAAGGTGGTGAAGAGGTAGGCCATGATGACCGTGTTCTCATTGATGAAGAGGAGGCCAAAGGCCCACGTCATCCCCAGCAGGAACAGCAGAGCGATGGCCCCCAGAGCCCATGACCTGATGGATGTGGACAAGGAAACGTTAACAAATAACAACTTGCTACAATGAGAAAACAATCTTAATAGTCTGGTTTATTTATCAGAAGTTAATGTTTTTTTGACAGGCTTCCTGCAGCTTAAGGCAAATCAGATTTCAAGCTGTTTTTGCCATTCCGGATGCAATTCAAGACCAATTTTACAATAACTAAAATTGGAGACAAAAAAATATGAATCAACATCACTTGTGTAGGGTTAGGGAAGATAATTATTTTGGGAAATACGTGGCGTTTGTTGGCGGGTTTTCTTGGCAATTTTTGTGCTTCTCACTCTGCATGTGGGCTTCCACAGCTTTGATTCCCATTATGCTGGTTTTGAAAAACTTTTTACATAATATATACCAAGCCTCATGTAATTCGTCTTGAACTGGTTCCAGCTATGCTGCAAAATCTTGGTTAAACACCCCGTTTTTGTTGAATTTTCACTTCCCCATGTCGTCCAGGGTACAGTGACAGTGACCTATCCTGACCTGTATGATGTTACTGCAGGAGGCATTTGGTCAATTATTTAAAAACAAAAAAACAAAAAAAAAAAAAAAAAAAGTTTTTTGAGATTTTACAAGGCAGTGTAAGAAAAAAAGAATCATAAAATCTTACTTCCCATTTTTGATTTGACTTTTAACAAATTGATTTAGGATACTTTAACACCAATTAAGGCCTTATTTCTAGATGTATTAATTCAGTGCCTTTTAAGACTATTTAAGGATCTGCAGGAAACCTGTTTGAAAATAAGAACACCAAAAAAAAACATTTTTCAAGGAGTATGACCCCCACTGAATAATCTGAACTCACTTAATGTTATCCAGGCGGCTGGAGTCAGGTTTGAGTGCCGAAGAGTTGCGGATCATTTTGTGTAAAGTGATCATGAGGAAAATGAGGTTGAGCTGGGGACAGAAAATAGAAAGAATCAAATAAACGTGCGGTGAACTTCACAGCCTGCACTAAAAATACTGACTTTGCACTGTAATTAACCTCCCAAAGCAAGCATGGTGAAATATTTTTGGTTTGACTGGGTGATATCGAAACAGAGAGGAGAATAATACTGTCTGACAGTAAAGCTAATACCATAATAACAAATGAAACGGGGCCAATGAAGCTCCAGATGAAGTAGTTATCCACTCGCAGCCAGCATCTGGAGTGGCACAAAGGAGAAGAGAGAGTTACACACAACTAAGCTCACGAACAAACACGCACATACTCAGACATGTGCGCACACACGCGCTCGCACACACAGGCAGGCATGCACACACTTCTTCCCTGTCTCAGCGGATTATCTTATGAAGGCTAATCATCAGGCTTTGGCTAAGTGTGTTCAGAAAAGCCAGTCCGCGGGGAGGTGCAAGAGCCGTTCACACAGCACTGCATATTACATTTCCAGCTGGGGGAATAGCATAATCCTACTTCTCAATCTGCAGGTGCAAAAGACCTGTCTTCACACGTACGCTTTCTTGGTCCCATAGCTCCTGTAGTCTATGGCCGCCGAGATGCCCACCACCAGTGCGGGGAAGCAGTAGCCGCACAGATAGTAGTACTTTTTGCGGGAGTACTCGCTCTCAAAGACCTCCACCAGCATGAGATAGAGTTGCACACCCTCCAGACACATCCAGGAGAAGGCAGCCAAGAAGAAGAAATGGAGAAGGCCAGCAAAGATGGGACAGGCAATCTGAGGACAGCAGCAAGGGAGAGAGAGGAGGAGAAGAGGAGGGGTGAAAATGTGAAGATGAAGGTGAAGATCAAGGCATATAACTGACTGAAAAACCAAAGAGGACAGAGGAGAGTCACTATCAAGAAGTAGTTTTGGCACTCATGAAGGAAAAATGAAAAGCTGCCCTCTGGGTGATTTGCTCAGTGCATATTATTGAGTGGTAATTCATTACTCGGTGCAGTAAATGTTTTATAGTGTAACGTAATGAGATACTGCCTCAATTTTAGTTTCACAGTCACTATTAATATAATAAAAAAGTTGTCAGTTGTGTTATGCTGCAACTCTCATGTCATTTTCAAGTTGAAGAATACAAAAACTGACCTGATCTCATGATTTACTTTCATAAAAGAGCAGTAACATATTTCCTTTCCAATAAAACAAGCAAAGTAGTTGTTGATGTGAGACCCCAACATCTTCAGCATATATCAGGCTCACACGTGGCTACAAACTCACATGGTATTCTGTCTTGTCGATGCCGATGAGGAAGAGCAGCTCGGCGATGAAGAGGTTGATGCAGAGGTTCTTGTGGATGGTGTTGCGGTCAGTCTGCAGGCCCCGCAGGAGGCAGAAAGTGGAGATGCAGATGGCTAGACACACTAGGGAGATGACAATCCCCACCCAGGTGATCACAAACAGGATCAGTTCATGCATTCGCCCCTGGTACTGAGATCCGGGTAAACAAAGATTGGGGGAGGGAGTTGAGAGTGTGGAGGGGAACGGGGTACAAACAGAGGGCAGAGGGACAAAGATACACAGCACAATCAGACAAATAGAGAGGGGAAAATATGGGAATAGACGGCAGAATTGGAGATGAGGAGCACAGAGATAGATGGGAGAATAGTGGAGGGGAGAAACAATGGGGGGATAGATAGACAGAACAGGGGGGAGGGGAGAGAAAGAGCAAAATTGCTTTATTTAATATTTGTAAATATATGCAAGGAGCTAAAGTGTAGAGACAAGAGACAAGACGTCCTGAAAAAAAAATACATGACATTCAAATTCATGTGAATGTCAGCTAGAAGTAGCAGGACATGAATTTGTAAGCATGTGCCTCCCCGAATGTCGGAGTGAAAGGAGGAAAAGAGAAAATTCAAAACAAAGAGCTTGTCAGCCTTGAGAGGGTACATTAATGTGCATGTGTGTGAGGGCGTGTGACTGAGAGTGAGCGAACACTAATGCGCGCACGAATGAACGTCTGCATAAATTACCCGGCCTTCCATTTTAACCGTGCACCTGCCACGCCCTTGTTTACTTACATCGGGCTCGTGGTGAGCCATGAGCACGGCGAAGTTGGTGAGGTGGCTGCAGGAGCACGTGGTGTGCGTGCTGTTGGTGTCCAGCAGCCTGCAGCCCTGCGACGACCACTGGCCCGTCATGGAGCGCTCAGAGTAGTTCCAGAAGGAGCAATTTGGAGTGTAATAATTCTCCAACTGGAGGAAAAAGAAAACCAAAGTGAGGGGTGATGGAAAACGTCGATGGAAGTCGTATGTGTCAGAAAGAAAATTGAGCATGACGGGGATTGAATTAGGCCACCTGTAGGTGTTTGAGTGTGAACACCACCGGCTCAGTGAGAAACACTCTGCTGGACTCTTTGTTGATGGAGGCAGCAATTACATGGGAGTTGACCGCCAGGCGCTTCTTATCATGGCTCGGCCCATCCACCTCCATCTTCACCGTGGCGTTCTCGGTGGACAGGAAGGATCCCAAGTTTTTATAAAGGATGAACACCACTTTGACTTGTCCTGCACGTGGAGGGAGGGAAACACAGAGCGATGAAGAGAAAGAGAATGACAGAGACACAGTGTGAGAGCAAGAGCGAAGGGAAGGGGAAAAAAAAGGCAGACGTTACTTGAAAGGGGAGATGCAGACGATAATGTTAAAGAGGTGGGATGGGGGGCAAATAAAGGAATGGGGGCATAATATGGTAATGGCGGTGGGAGTGACAGAGATAGAGAGTAGGGAGTGACAGGGCGAGCGGGAGGGAGACAGAGAGAGAGAGTTAGTGAAGGTTAGAATGATGGTAAGGACCGTTTCATTTTGACTGGTGGAAGAGAGCGAGATTTAATGTGGAGGGCAATGGAACATTCATCCCTCAAGCATTCACAGATCTCTTATTATTCCATATGAATATTTCATGTGCGTTTGTTTCAATCATTCTAATCTCGTTCCCACTGCAGAGCCGAGTGGAGACAGAAAACAGAAAAGGGTATGGGATGAGGGGCCACGGAGGGAGGAGGGGAGCGACGGAGAGGGGGATGACAGAGGAGGGTTGGGGTGGGGGTAGAAACAAGAGAGATGAGAGAGGGGGATAAGATGGCGAAGAGACGGAGCGAGGGAATGGAATGGGGGAGAGAGAAGAGAGGGAGTGCTGAGATTGCTCTGTCAGACTGGGGCCGATTGTAATCTACACGCCTCCCCAGCTATTCTATTAAGACTGCTGTTAAGAAACCATCAAGAAAAGAAATTGTCTCAGCACTTTTGTTAATCTGATTAGCCTATTATTATGAACCAATAACTTAGTCAACTGCATGCAGATTGTTTTAAGCTTGCATGAAAATGCAAATGGAAACATAAGAGCGGGCTGAGAAGGACAGTATGATTTCTCAGGCCTCGGGGTGAGGATGGGACAGAGGTGGGGGGGGGGGGGGGTCGGGCTGCTGACCGTTGCGACTGTACTGTTTGATAGTGGAAGCTGAGAGTTGGATGGTGCTGTCGCTGGCGTAGGTCTGCGGGAAGGACAAGTCCTGCAGGTCCATCTCTGTGTTTAGAACATGCACCTCGAGATCTGATGGTGGAAACACAGCACACAAAAATTATAAGAAGACATCTGTCAAAGATGCAAAAAAACACCCAAGAGAAATTTAGGTGGTGCAGCTCTACACACAGTTGTGTATCCTGAGACCAACACCTGTTTCAGAAATGCCTCCGATTCTACAGGTCCGTAAGTCTATACAACCGATCCAATACCGAGTCATTTATTAATTCACCTTAAAGTAGTTTCACACCCTGATAAAACACGAATCAATTATTCATCTTTGCTTTCAAGCAGTAGCTACAGAAATTAACTCTCGATCGAGCACATACTAGGATATAAGGTTCCTAACAGATGTTTGGTTTTTCTGAAGAAGATTTTATTGCTAGTGATAGATAATTGATCAACATATTGCTAGTAACAAGCAAGAAAGCTACCAATAGGAACTGGGGTAAAAAAACACCACCAATGAATGGTCACTGGCGAGCAACTGGGGAAGAAATCTTTTTAATGGAGAAACTGACACACACACTGAGACTACAAGAAGCACAACTAGAAAAAAAATGGAGAAAACTGACTCTATACAGGACTCAAAACGATGACACTGGACTGGAATAATAATTATTAGTTTTTGTTTTTTTTAATGCAATGGAATCGGATCAGTGCTCGATACCCACCAATTTTCAAGTTCAGGTACTAGAATTGGTCTCTAATTAACACCATCAGCACTGTTTTCTTACCAATGCTGGGAGCTCGGTCAGTAAAGCGGTTCCCGTACATGTTGTTGGCCAACAGGAAAGCTCCTTTTTCCAGGACATCCAGTAGCATGGTAGCAGTGTGCGCCTGCTCTGTGCTGTTCATGTCCTGCCACGACTCCAGGGCCTCGGGACGGAGCAAATTGTCCACTGTCTGCACCACCGCCTGGCACATGCAGAGGGTGAAGCATTTGTTACAATCACTGAGAACATTTTACAACACAAGAAAGCTGCCAAGGAAGCTGAGCGACGAACAAATCAGGAAGTAGCTGATAATTAATGAATAGCTCGTACTTATTAACAGATATGATGTTGATATTTGAGAAAATGTTAATGCTCAAAATAATTGTATGTTTAGAATTCTTTCGCATCCTCGTGTCATTCCTTAAATAACAGCTCATTCCCACTTAAACTGAGTAACTATTTCTAAGCTCACGAGGCTTTTGCTTTACTTCACTCAAACTAGAATAAATGCCTTGTGGTTGTTCGCCTCTGCCAACCAGTCAAGTTGCATTTTACATCCATGTCTGTCCAGACTTCTATAATATATGCAGTGAAGACTTTAAAGGAATTTAATTAAAGGCATTAAGTGTATTTTTTTTTTTTGGCGAAATGTGGATGCGGCCACACAGAAGATCTATACGACACCCAAGATTAGTGTCACCTATTCAGTATCTTACCAAATGTCTCCCCTTCTGTTCCTGAGTTATGGTGTTTACTAATGGCCAGAAAAGTGTTTTTGTGGAGTATTATGGTGTCACACTGACGATGACCTTTGACCTTTTGGATATAAAATGTCATCACGTCATCATTTTGTCATCTGTGTGGAATTTTTTTTTGGAATTAGCATCTGAATTGTTGAGTTACGGCCAAAAATACATTTGTGAGTTCAAAGTGACCTTGACCTATGACCACCAAATTCTAATAAATTCATCTTTGAGTCCAAGTGGACGTTTGTGCCAAATATGAGGAAACTCCCTGAGGGCATTCATGAGACAACATGTTAATGAGAATGGGATGGACGGGAGGTCACGGTGACCTTGGTGATTGACCTTTAACCACCAAAATCTAATCAGTTGTGGATGTTCGTGCCAAATTTAAAGAAGTTCCCTCAAGGTGTTCCTGAGATTTCACGCTCACAAGAATGAAAAGGGCAAATGGACGGCCCAAAATATAATGCCTCAGGCCACAGCTGTCATTGCCGTGAAGGTATAATGATGTTAGTAATGCTAGTAATAATGTTAATTAGCTACTCAGTAATTATTGATTAGTTTTTGAAGTTTATCACCCGTTCCTTGGTAATTACTCTCTCTTGTACCATATTGTTAGGTGTATTACATGACCTCTTTGAAGTTAAGTCACCACTATCCCCCTCTAATTTCCTACAAACTCACCACTCCCCTGCACTACATTTATTACTGTGCTATGTCAGACATATTACCTTTCTATTTCACACTTACAATTCATTTAATGGCAATTTTGATGGTTGTATCAGCTATCCAATTTATTGGAGTAGCCTGCTTGATGAATCATGTAATTCTCTTGCTCAGGCCTCTCAAAGTGAAGGATTGACTGCTGTGTGGAATAAAGAGCATTTGCTGTTAACAAAATGAATCTCGTATCAGAACGCACTCCATCCGCTACAAGGGGAAAACGCACGGGGGGATGTTTGGTTCATCCTCTGAGCGGTACTGAGCTAACTTGCGGCAAATGATAAAAAAAACCCAACGTAATGGTCAGTTACATACTACACAGCAGCCTTTAAATTCATCTTGCACCAGCAGAGATCAGAAAGATGTGGTGTCATATTACAGCATGCTGCAGACAGGTCAAGATACACAAAAGACTGTGTGCTGCAGAGCGCCGCATTTCATCATTACAGAGGAGCATACACAAGGCCTTTTCATGATATTAGATTACAGCTTTCTCAGAACCAGAGATATTGCACACATATTGGAAAAGCACAGAAGGGTGTAGTAACACAAACTGTTGCCCCATACAGTGCTATCGTCAAATTACATTTGCTCAGAGCCACAGATATTGTACCTTATTGTGCGACGAAATGAGGCCAAGGCCGATATTATACAGTTAGGCTCAATCACAGCCCAACAAAGCTAAGATTATGTCAAAGACAGATGACTTACACATTAGCTGAACCCATATTTCAACCATATGTACACCGTGAGCAATTGAAAAACTACACATCAGCTTTCACTGCTCTGGGAAATTCTGCACCAATGCCTGCCAGGAGTTAAACCAAAAACTTACTCACACTGCTCTCCGGAAAAAAACAAAAAAACAGAAATTCTGTAAGTGATGATTCCAAAGGCAATATAAATCATAATACAGAGCACTGAGCCAGAGGAATCTCATCCACAAACCTAGTCTACTCAAGGATTTATCTCCCCTCAGTTATTTTAAGTCGCAGAGCAGTCCTACTCCACAGGCATGTAAAGCAGGCAGATAAAAGAGAAAAGCTACCTGGATGTAGGCCCGGCAGGTCCGCTCTCGCTTCTGGAGCTGGAAGGGAGAAAACAAAGCATGGAATTAAACAGCCAAACAAAAAAAAACCCTGTAAATTAAAAACTTACTTGTCCTTGCATGTGCACTAGGGGGGTAAATTCACATTAACCTCAGCATCCTTTTCTAATGCTTGAATTAAATATAGACGCAGGCGTGTGTGTGCTTATGCGTGTGTTTACACTCTACCTTGTTGTAGTTTCGTGCAGCTGACTCCTTGGTTCCGGGCCTTAGGGCCTGAAGCTGGGCGTCCAGGATGTCCAGCAGTTGCTCAATGAGTCGCACGGAGGAGCTGACATCTCCAGCCTGGATTCGGCCCCGGGTGTGGTTCACAAGCTCTCCGGCTATGTTGGCAGCATTCTCACCGCTCTTTATCTGCACGTCAACACATGCATGCGTGTTTACATACAGTGAGAGTATGAGAATGATTAAAAAAACTGTTAATGTTTTGATGCACACTACCATTACATGAAATCACGCTTTGAATTAGTCTCATCTCCAACAAAATACTGTTCGTTCAGTAGTCAGATTTCCCCAGAACCCTTCCAAAAAGGATCTGTATTATCAGCCCCTCTTGCATCATTGTAAACAAAGATGGACCTTGTAGAACACATTGTGAACTTTTTATTCTCCCTAGCGCTGTTTCACTTGCAAATCACACCCTTAGCAACCACTTTGCAATTGCAATTGATTTTTGCCAAAAGGAGAAGGTATAATGGATTCTTACAACGATGTTACTTTTCACCGTGATGCTGCTTTTCCTTCCAGACACATAAACACACTTAAATCAACCCTTAAGAAAGCCAGTCAAGGGCAGGCATGGTTAAATAATCACAGTTTTCTCCTGCAGAAATGGAACCAACTTAGAATTCATTCACATTTACATGCACTAAAATGTGATAACTGCCAAAATCGGGATTGATCAAATTACTAGAGCAGATATTATAACACAGTTTGGCAATTTAGATTCCAGGGAGCAAAGTTAAAATCATTTTTGCATCATCTGGAGACCATGGATGGATTACTGAACGAGTCAGCTGGGCTCAGGCCCCAGGGCCCCAAGTGTCGGGGGGCCCCCCTGGCCGTTACTTACAAAATGTCAAATTAACACGAAGCGACCAGGAGGAGACTCAAAATTACCACAGACAGACACAAAGAGATCACAAAGAGAAACACAAAGAGATGTAAAGGAACAGCAAAGAGACACATAACTGCAAAAATTGGCAAAACAACCACAAAGAGACACAAAAAAAACAACATAAAAATTACCTCAAATAGCCCCAAACAAAAACAAAAAGATACAAATAACTACAAGGAGACACAAAAAACCCTAAAAGACGACACAAAATTACCAAAAAAGACACAAATTATCTCAATACGACATAAAAATTGCTTCAAAGAGCCCAAAAATGACTACAAAAAGACACAAATATCCACGAGACAAAAAACCCAAGACACAAAATTACCTCAATTAGACATTTAAATTACCTAAAAGAGCCCAAAACCACTACAACAAGACACAAATAACGACAAGGAGACACAAAATTACCTCATTAGACATAGAAAATGCCTAAAATAACCCCAAAAGACTAAAAAATGATACAAATAACCACAAGGAGACACAAAAATCTCTAAGAGAAGACACAAAATGACAAAAGGAGGTACAAAATTACCTCAATAGACATAAAAATTGCCTCAAAGACCCCCAAACGACTACAAAAAGATTCAAGTAACTACAAAGAGACACAAAAACCCTAAAAGAAGGCACAAAATTATCAACAAGACACAAAATTGCCTCAATAAGACATAAAAACTGCCTCAAAGAGCCCAAAAGGACTACAAAAAGATACAAGTAACCACAAGGAGACACAGAAAACCCTAACAGAAGGCATAAAATGTCAAAAAAGACACAAAACTACCCCAAGAAGACATAAAAAATTACCTCAAAGCAGCCAAAACAACTACAAAAAGACACAAAACAAGCACAAGGAAACACAAAATGATAAAAAAAAAACTACATAAAAATACAAAAAAAAAAAAGCACAACAACTACAAAGACACACAAAACCACCACAAAGTCTATGCGTCTTGCTTTTATGCAGGAGAGGTGGTGGGGCCCTTTGCATATCTGTGCCCAGGGGCCCACTATTTCATAATCCACCCATGCTGGAGATAATGATGTTTTTCCTCTGCAGGTATAATGCATTATATGAAACTATGATGGAGAAATACCTTGCAAGCCGTGAGGCCCTAAGCCTGATTTTTAAAAATAATTTTACCTGTCTGTGATTAAAGTAAATTACTGAAAAAAGGAGAGTTAATTAAGTATCAAGAGCAGATGCCTTGTAATGAAGGGCCAGTTGAAATGAGTCTGTATTTTAATCAGGCCAGCCTTGGAGATATGCTAATGCGTGTGTGCAGGTGGACAGGGAGGATGGTCGGGGCGGTGGGGCTGACGAAGGGGACAGACCCACGGCCGGGGGGTACGGCTCCAGGTCTCACCTTCTGGGCCACCTGGTTGACCCACGGGGAGGTGCAGTTACTCAGGTCAGGACCCCGCGGGTTCCACATGACCTGGTCCACCAAGCACTGGAACGAAGCGATGCCTGGAGACGAGCAGAGGGAGAAGAAACAGAGGAGGGGGGAAGTAATGGAGAGATAATAAGCGTTAGGTGTCTGCAATTAAAGGGGAAAGTGTGGAGAGGAGGGATGAGCACAAAAAAAAATGTGATACTTTTTTTTTTCCCTCCCTACCCAAGAAAAACGGAGTGAAATGAATTTTAAAAATGTAATACTCAAAGTGTTTGAAGATGAGAGGGAAGACGGAGGGAGGAGGTAGAGTAAAATGGGTCAGAAGTGGAAAAGGTTCAATAATGGAGTGTAGGGCAGTGAGAGAGCGAGGGAAGAGAAAGGGAGGAAGAAGACGGCAGGGGTGGAACGGGCTTTCATGCTCTAAAAGGAATGGTTTAAACGGAGTACATGCAGACATACCACATAACATTTACTATGTGCGCACACACACACACACCAAAGACATCAGGTATGATACCTCACTGTCAAATAAAAACACCTGAAGGGAAGCACCTTCTACCAACCCTCATTTCCAGCTAGGTTTTTCTAGTTACATGGGTTCAGAGAAAGGACACCACGCGGGGATAAAACCAGAGAAGGGTCTATGCGCTGCTGCTAACACAAATAACCAACGTCAAGTCACAAAGAGAAGGCAGGGAAAAGAGGAGAGGAGAGACCACAGCAAGAGAGACAGAGAGTAAGAGAGAGAGAGAGAGAGGCAGAACAGAGAAGCAGAGATGACAGAGACAATGCAGCAACGCTTCACAGTTGTAGAGGGATCAGAGCAGATGCGGCGTTGCATTTCATACCCTCTTCTTCTCTCTCTCTCTCTCCCACCGATTCCCCCCTTCTCTCCCGCTTTTCTCTATACTCTCCTCCATCGACCACAGATTGGGTTTGAGAGCTCTGCCAAGATGCGGCAATTAAGCCAGCTGCTAATTTAATGTTAGTGCTGTTCACAGAGAAGAACATACAGAAACAGCGAAAAAGCATTGGGGAGCTTGATGGAGGGAGATGTCTTTTTTTTTTTTTCGGCGACTAACGAGAGCTTTTTGATTGCTGCATGTTTAAAGGTATAGAAACTAGCATGAAGGGAGGTGAAGCCTGTGTTGTCTAGTCTTTCATTTCATTATTCGCCACTTTCAATCAGCTCTGTTTCTGTGGGAGATGAGCCTTTCATTTGTGGAGGACGGGCTTTCATCTGCGAGTCCTCTGGGACCGTGCCTGCTGGTGGGACCAACGCGGGGACAGGAGAAGACAACAGCGGAAAAAAACAAGTGTGAGAGCACAAACACGCTGATCACTTGGGCACACGCTGAGAGAGATATAATGTGCGCACAAACAAACACAAGCATGAAGGACATACTGTGGAAGTACGACATGAAACGCACGTGTTTGTTTCATGGAGTGGAAAAATGCACACACGTTTAAAAATACACACATGTAAATGTTCTCACCTAGAGATCCTTTGGGACATGGGCGGTCTACTGTTTCTCCTCTCTGCGTGGTGGGCCACTGGATGCCACGGACTAGCTTGGCCTCGCAGACGTGAGGCTCCAGGCCTTGTGGAGGAGGGCGGGGTGGCCGGCGGGTGACAGGCACAGTAGCTGTGATCGGTCGAAGATCCGGGTGCTTGTTGATGGAGCCGATTGGGCGTGAGGTGGGGGCCAGAGGGCGGGCGGTAGAAGGGCTGGCGCTGGAAGTGAAGGGCCTGGCTGCAAGGGTGGTGGTCACTTGGGTGGTGGTGAGAGGGCCTGAGGTAACCCCAGAGTAACACAGAGAGAACACAAGAGTTGGAGGCTACAAATGAGGCCCAGAGTGAGTGAGAGACATTTAGAGTTTTAAAAGGGATTTGTTAGAGAGCAGCAAAAGCCGACAGCAAAAGCCCCAAAAAAAAAGAGATCAAGAGAGTGAAGGACACATGCATGTGAATTTAAGATGTCTCTTAGAAGTTGAGTTCAAAAGTTAGCCTGACAATAATTGGGGTGACAAATACTTTTCGGAGCCTCTCAAAGCAGGCTCTCCAGAGAGATGAGAGAAGCAAGGGAGGAGATGGAGAGAACGCATCATCACAAGTCAGGGAGAAGTAAATAATTGATCAAATGTATCAGAGAAGTCACCATCACTAACAACCAAACCTAATGCGAAGATAAAAGCAGCACATCACAACTACAAAATCCTAACTGATCAAACGCAGAGGCAGCGCGCACACTGTGAGTGCCGCCGCCCGTGTGTCTCTGCCTCTACTCTCTCTGGGCATAATCCGAGCTTTATACAGGCCTTTATGCAGCTCAGATATACAATACATCCAAACCTCCCTCTCATATTGATGGACTGCCAAAATGCAGTGTGGTGTTCTCATTTCATCCTCCCCCTTATCATTTCAGAATGACTTTTTCATTATCCATGACACAGAGAAGTTGATATGAAGTGCTACAGCAGTCATACCTGAGAGGCTGCTCTTTACTGTAACTATGGCTGGGGATGGGAATACAATGATTTGATATCTGAGGCGCCCAAATGTCAGATAAGAAACAGTCACAAACACATTCTGCACGAGCTGTTTGAAGTGTTCCCTGATCAAGAAAAAAAAAAACATCATTCACAATAAGATGCATAAAGTGCTTCTCCATAATTTAATGTTGTACAGTATGAATATAAAATAATCATGAGAGGAATGCAGTTAGTGCGAGTAAATAAAATATTTTATCAGGAGGAAATCTGTCATTTGTCACCAAAGTCTTCTGTAAGAAAAAATGTGAGGTCTAAAAAGTGTATTTTTAATTTTTCTATCATAATATAAATTGGGGGCACAGATCTACCAGTATTTAAATAAACCAATATATATATACATACATACATACATACACATTTTTGCTACTCTACAACAGACAGCCACGCACCGCTGTCCAAATAATCATCAAAAATGTAATCATAATCACAAATAAACTCAAAGAATTGCCATAATTATTGCTACCCTTTCTAATTTAAGGTGGGCTGCAGCTCTATGTGTCATTTGTCCAAATGGTGTTGCCGTACCCCAGGGAAACATGGCTCCTGGGCGTATTCAACTGATATTAATATCTTTATTACATTATATTTGTCAGGCAGCCCAAGTCAAGTCGCAGTGAAGTGTCATTTATATAGACAGTAGTAGCTTTCATTCAGGGCATATTTTTTTAGTTCACTGTATGGCTGTATTTGCTTTTGATAAATTATGTAATATAATAGAAAATTAGTTTTCAAATTTTGATTTTTTTTTTGGAGAGTGGTGGGACCCCAGACCTCCTGACAGGCTTGGTCCCCTCCAGTGCTGACTCCATGGCTACAGCCTTGTGACTTTCTGTTATAACAAATGTTACTTTTCTACTTAATTCTCATTTAAATCTTTATAAATAAATCATAATACCTGACTACTAAATTGTCTGATGTTAACTATTATAGTTCATTCTAACTTGGGCCCAGATACTAACAGGTATAAAATAGGGAAACATCTGTATACTTTTTATGTGATTAGCTTTTAATTGTCCATCACTTCAAACATTTTAAAAATGTGTCTGTGGGATCGCTCCTTACCCGTGGTGGGGTCTGGTGGTCCAAACTCCAGCGGGTAGCGCAGCACATTATAGTTGTTCCAGACATAAAGCTGGTTGTCTCGAGGGTTGTAGTCCACAGAGGAAATATACTGATAGGGGTTGGGGAAAGCGATGTTGACAGGCTCCTCCCGGGCTCGATTGGTGTTGTAGGCGTACATCACCAGGTCGCCACCTGCTTCGCTGTCATCGTCCTGGTAGACCGACCTCACGGCGTAAAGCACGCCGCATGCCATGAAGGCGTTGGACGCCATCCTCTTGTCGAAACTGGTCTCCCAGGTGCCTTCGAAGCGCAAGGTGTACGGGTTCACCTATGGAGAGAGGATATGTGAATTAGGCCGAGGCTTAAGTAGTATGTAGCTTAAGGATCATTCTGGGACGCTTGGAGAGACGGATCAGTTTTTAGGGGATTTTATTCAAAATCTTAGTTATAGAGATCATAAATGTATATTTACATAAATATCCTTTTTCATTTGTGTATTTTAAAGGCACTAAGGGTGTGTGTGATTAGTTGACTAGTTGATTATACGTTGCTACCCTCACTAGTTGGCACAAGAAATACTAGTCAATTATACTTATTACTAAAATTATTGTTATTTTATGCAACTGCTAAACCCAGTGAAAATGCCACTCTAGATTTATTTACCTAAACAATATTGTTTTAAATAAATGTTGTTGTTTTTTTGTCATGTTTTATAGCATAATATGCAATTTTCATAATGCCCAATGCAGAGTGTCACATGTTTCAGTGCTATTTAAAATACACTTTGGTTACTGACAAATGTGACTAATAATTTAAAATGACTTATAAAAATCGGGGGAAATATTTAAACTTAAAGAATCAGTTGTGCTACTAGTATTAATTTGAACTTCTGTGTAAATGTCAGGGAAATCATCCCTCATCATCCCTATTTCTTACAGTAGCTTGATAAGTTGTGGTCTATTTTACAGATGCAGCTCAAATGTTGGGACTTCCAAAAACAAAAACCTAAAGATGAATGTCTAGTTAACAGAACTACATGCTCTATTAGATTATCTATAAAGTTCCTTTAAAATGAAATGATTTGATGTAATATCGCCCATATTACTCACACTAACATAAGCCCAGCAGCGCAAATGGTGCTTCTGTAAAATAATGTTAAGATTTATAAGCACTTGTAAACGCATTTAAAAACTAATTAAACCCTCAGCTCCGGCTTTGAAGGAGAGATATGTCTATGCCTTTATGCAAAGCTGCTTCTGCTAAATATACCTTCAAACTGCATGCCAAGGCTTAATAGAGACCTCCATGTGTTTGTTGCACTCGAGGTTTGCGGAAAAATAATAAAAGTCCCCCACAACCCAGACAACTCCTTGATGATGAAAGTGATCACTTCCTTATTTATGACTTTGTTGCTCCATTACTCGACACTCTCATAGCTCATGCAGGCTTTGATATTATGTTAGATGGATAGTTTAACTTATACAGTTAGAAAAACAATTTCCTGGTTAGGTCAAAGATAGTGATAATAAATGGGAGCCGTCTATCTGAACAGCACATTAATTCAAACTGCGTTTGTGTGGAAACTTGCTGCCTGATTGCAGTTTTGTTTGTTAAGAAACAAAGACCCGACTGGCATTAAATTATGAATGTTCCAAAGTTCACAGTGATGGATTATGTTTTGAGTTTGTCAAGTGAGCAGTGCAAAGTAATGTGACTTTGTTTAAAACAGTATGCCTCTAAACTATTGATATACAAATGAGCAGACAACATAATGCTACATTTTCTTTATAAGTTTTAAGTTATTAAATCATAAAACGTTTGAAGCCAAAAAGAAACTGGTTGTGGACCAACAAAACATATCAATTTTTTACCCTACTAGTGAAGATTAATTTTTTGGATATGATGGGATTTAAAATTTAACCTTTTGCATATAATATTTATGTGACTCTTCTTCTTGGCAAACAACATCTCATTTGCCAGTGCACCTGTGTAATCTCCATAGTAAGTCATTCATGTGTGACATATGACCTTTCGCCTGACTAGTCAGATGAGATTTTGATATAATCCACTCCTGCGTTTATAATCCACATCTCATCCCCTTCTGTGCAGGGCTGCTCTCCCACCTGGCTGACCACCAGCCGTCCGTTGTTGGCCTCGGTGGCGTAGATCACCCACAGCCCATTCTCATCCACAGCCAGGTCGATGTCCGATTTCCCTCCCCAGCGGTAGGGCGAGGTGTCATGGTAGTTGGCGTTTGTGATGATGGCCTCGCCGCTCTTGATTCGTGTCCTTAGGTCATACTTGACAATGTTCCGTGTGCGTTCTTTGTTGTAAAACACTGCGCCGTCGTACACCACGAACCCCGTGCCATCAACCCTGTTGGGCAACCTGTTGAGAAAGCATCACATGAGTGGTGCAGAAAATTCAAGAGAACAAGTCAATTCATCTACTCTGCACGACACAATCCTACAAGATGTCCTCACTGTGAGCAAGCTGACACCACAGTGGGACCGTTCTGCTATCACCATCCATATCCACATCAAAAGCCAATAAATCAATACAGCAGCAGATGCTATTTGATCATCCAGGACAGTGGGAGGCGCCCTCACTTGTAGGTGGTGGTGGCTCGGTTCTGTTTGAAGTCTTCCCAGGAGGCGTACTCATACAGCATGTCGGTGCGATAGGGGGTCCAGGGCATGACGTAGAGACGGTCCCCGGATTGCAGCGGGTCCTTACACCACGCCCCTGCCTGGTGCTCCGCCTCCTGCAGAGAACTGGCCGCCTGAACCCGCAGCAGTGTCCCCGGACACACAAAGACTGGAGCAGAGGAGGTGTGTTGGAGCAGAGAGGAGCAGAAGAAGGAGAAAAAGGAAGGCATAGAAAATAAGAACAAAGTTTTGTAAAAATGAAAGGTATCATGGAGATGGCAGGGGAGGCAGAGAGGGGAATGGGAAAAGGCCAAAGACCATGGAATATAGAACAGGAGAGAGACGTGGAGGGGACGGAAGAAAGATGTGAGTAGATAAAAGTAAGTTGAGAATTGAAAAGGAGACAAAGAGTAGTAGGAGAATGGGAAAGAGGGGGGAGAGAAGGGGGGAGGGAGGTGAGGTACAATATCAGATTTAAAATGAAGGAACATATAAAAGCTCATTTGTAGAACATCAGCATTGTGGTCGGAAAGCGTCTAGATATGATAAATGGGAGATTTCTGGCTGCCGCGGCGGCTTGGATGTAGTCTCTAATCTAATTTATCTTGGCCTACTTTTTATTTGATTGTGCATTTTCTATTTCAAAGGCCTCTGCTTCTCTGCTCTGCTACTGGGTGGTAAAACAGTAATTGTGCAGCTTGTTTTATTAGGACTCAAATTTGGCTCTCAGTCAAGAGTAATGCCTCAAAGAAAAAAGCATCCTGGGGTAAAGATGTGAGGTTGGCCAGGCCTCCCATGCGTCAGAAACGGCTTCACACACCCACACGCATGCACAAATACAGACACAAACAACAGTCCCTATTGCAAACAGACATAGATCCACAAAACAACAAATACTTGGGAACCCTTACACACAATCTATACACCAAACAAGCACACAGACACACAGGATGTCTACTTTAGGCAGGTGGAGGTCATCCACTGGGGACTGGTGTAAATTGGCTGGCTGATGCAGTGTGTCCCTGCCTGACAGAGAGAGTACCCTGGGACCACCAGGCACGTCAGGTGATCTATGAGGAAAGCTGCTGGCATCCTCGCCACTCTGACATCACAGGGGTACCGGTGACAGAGACAGAGACAGAGAGAGAGAGAGAGAGAGAGAGAGAGAGAGAGAGAGAGAGAGAGAGAGAGAGAGTTGGAGGCACTACAGAATAAAACAGCTGAGGAGTCCCCACGTCTCCTCTGCCAGCTTATTTATGTGGCTCTCTGGCTCGGGGTTGCGACAGAACCAGACACCTGCTGGTCACCTCATGATTGAACGCATCTCTGAACTAATTGGACACTGCAGGGGCATTTGGACACAGATGACATAGAGCACACACGAATAGACAGACACACATACCACCCCAATACACGCGAGGATGGTGCATGCACACATACATACACTGTCACACAGTCACTATTAGAGTGATGGATCAGTGTAGGCTCAAACTGTCTTGAATATTGCATGGAAGTCTGGAACAGGAGGAGAATCATAATAGAGAGATGGAGGAGCTTCGGGCTTTTGGAAATCCAGCTTTCTCTTTCTGTTGCCTGTCGTGCTGTTGTTGGTAGTGGCTGGTGATCTGTGGTGCTGGGCCACTCAGACATGAGCCCGCTCTGTCTGAGGGGGTCCAACAGGGATTGGGACCGGCAGCCAAACAGGAATCTAATCAAACTCAGGCATAAACAAACACTCTGAATACAAACTCTTCACGGGGAGGAGGCTTGTCATGCTCCATTGTCGAACCAAAATGCTCCCTTGAAAGCAGGGACGCCTGAGGTGTTTGCTTTGCAAATATGAACGTGGGTGACTGAAATATGCAAAATAATGTTCAGAGCAATGGTTAAATCTAGCGTTTTCAGACAGCCGAACAATGGATTTCTTGACTAACATCTGTGCCAACTCTCCCTCACACCACAATAAAATGACATTTTTATCAATCTGGACACAGCATGAGTTCGCTGCGAATAAACGGAACTTGTGCTCCAAAGCATTTCAAATAAAGGCCGTAAAGGGTGAGGTATTATCGGAGCAGAAAGCTATAGAGTGGGGGGGAGAAAAAAAACAACCACTAAAAGTAGGACACTGCCTCAAAAGTACAATGCTACTGTAAATAGAGAAATAAACAGCATGCAGAAAGCAATACAGCAGCTCTGCATGTAGGTGACCCATAAACAAAGCCGGCAACACTCTGCCTCAAGGTAGAATAAAGGACAAAGAAACACAAACACGCAAGGCTGTTCTCTACAGCCACAAAAAGGATGACCGGCCAAAGAAAACTAAGTATTAATATGAATGCTAGCATCCAATTTATCTGTGGCCACGATACAGTGAAATTGATATTTATTACAGTACAGTAAAGGGCAGTAGCTTCCATATGTGTTGGGCCTGATCCCATTTCTCCAATTCTTTGCATTCTTTGCGTTTTCGAGTGCCCTTTGACCCTCAGGACAGAGTTACGAAAACGAAATGGGAAAACCCTTCGAAGCCCTGAGACATCATCAGTAGGTTTCAATGGCGTTTACATAAACAGGCAATAACAGTATTATCACAGACACTCGCAATTTATCTTGTGGACTGACAGAAAACCATGGGCGGTTGTGATTTGTTCACAATTTCAGTTTCACGCTATCAACTTATCAAATAAGTCATCAGATAAAAAAGAACACTGCTTCATTGCCACTAGTGGTGCTCTGAATGCTAACATTAGCAACCCATGCTCTTACACTGCCAGTCTGACTGACATCAGAGGAGCAGTTACAAGTGCAGCGACTTCACTGCTGGACTTGAGTTAAACTTCAGGCATCATATGCCACCAAAGGGGGAGAATGCCACATGGAAAACTGCAGGACTGTCATGTATAAATCAACAATAACAATGTCATGTTAACCAGCTAGATAGCTAGTTAGCTGCCGCGGCATTTGCATAGGCTACTACTACCAATTTTTTTGTTATGCTTGCTATAACCTCCTACTACCTTGTGTCCATCACATTTTGGGTTTCCTTGACCATATACATCATTCTACTTAACTTAGACCTGTTGTGCTTGTTTGTGGGCGCTTTTTGTGCCATCTAGTGGTAGTAAAAGCACAATTGACTGTTCCGTGTAAAAACAAGACGGCAGCCATATCTGCTAAGTCAGTCTGCAGCCAAACACAAACGTGGACCAGGTCCAAAACCTGATCACACTTTATGGTTGAAACTTGTTCAGTTATGATTAATAATGTTTGTAGTTTGGTATGGCAACAAATTTGACCAATTTTAGCAACAGTAACAAGCTACGACATTGTCAATTAGGAAGTACTTGTTTGAGGACATTAGGAATTTATTATCATTGACAGTGTTTAGTTTTTATACTTATTTGGTCCTACTGATCCCAGATAGCAAGGAGAAATTAAAATGCATACTGAAAAAAAGTTTGGGCTTCAGGAGGATATAAGAAGGGACCACAATACAATGGAATTAAATAAGACAATACAATGGTTATTATTATTTTTAATCTTTACTAACAAAGAAAATAAATATGCGGGTTTCTTTTGCTGCTTGTGCAACCATCTTGCCAATGATTTCTCATACCATTCGGTTTGGAGTGCACCTCCAAACCGAGAATTGGAACACCCCTCCCCTCGACACCCCCTGCTAAAAGAAGGGGTAAGGGCTAATGGTAGCGAAATTTAACATTGGAGTGCCACCTGAATGAAGGCTGAAACTATGGCTTAAAGAGGGTCACAGAAGGAATACCTTAAAGGCATGTCTACAAAGTGTGATATCACAGGAATTATGCTGTTGGTTTCAGAGTGTGGCACATAAATCACATTTGCTGGTGTTGTCTCTACCAACTTGAGCCTTCAAGCTAATTAATATAGAAGAGAGCATAATATAACCATTGTATCTGTAACGGTTTTTGTGTTTACTGATATAGTTTCGTTAATATTAACATTATATTAGTTACATTTTTGAATACCAAATATAGGCAATAAATAAAGTTTAGGATTGAATCCAAAGCTTTAGAGGAAAACATACTGTACTGAGGCCTGACTGGCTGTAATAGCCTAAACAGGTAAGAGACAAGAATGCACTACAATCTATCACGACACCAAAATAGTTGTTGTTGTCTGCAATACAATTTACTCTCACTATATTGTGCCTGCCACAGTGTCCCCCCAAAATACTATATGATTCTGTTCATTATTGCACCTAACCTTCCAGCCCTGTCCTAAATTGGTAGCAGACTGTTCTCTATTGGGCTCATCATCACAATAACACTGCGGCAAAGCAAAGACTAACAGTCTGTCGTCTGCCTTCCTCCTCCATGTTCCTCTCCCTTCCCTCCTCTCCTGTCCGAACCCTGCCCGGCTACCGACCAGCGAGCCTCAGTTTATTCTAATGAACCTGGTCGTCGGGTGGGCCCGGTGTCAAAGGGGCTCATCAGCGGCCTCCGGGCTGTACACGCAGGCCACGAGGACACAGACATATACACGCATACACATTCACACACTCACAGGCCAAACAGAAACAGTGGCCACGCTTCACACCCTGCAAACCCTGCCTAGGGGGCTTCATTAACTCTGACCTGTGCTCCCCAGCCCTCCTGGCTGCCTTTCTGTTTACCAGCTCTTTCTGCCTCTCCTTCACTCTACCTCCCTCTCCCTCCCGCTAACTGCGAAGGGTGATTGTAGCAGTGGGAAGCCGGAACAGCCAAACCCTAACAGTAGAGCCTACAGTACAAGAGGCTATTATGACCACAGAATGAATGAGGTATTAGGCAATAGGCATTAGGCATTAGGCGTAAATCTCGAGATTAGGCATTATCCTAGTCTGGCTAGAGCAGGTTAGCACGAGTAAGAGCCATCTGGGATTATGTGAGATAGTTAGATTAATAGATTAATACCCGTTTTGGTGCGGATGGAAATCTTGCAGTCATGATCATCCCATTGAAGTCGCAAGGCAGCGCAGACACAACACTTCTTTACCCTACAAACTAGCCAGATGGCTAATGAAACTTACCTTATCAGGGATTAAAACCCAGGCTGTAGCTATCATGCTCTAGCATGCCAATTACTGCCACACATACAGGGAAATACTGCTGTAATAATTGACTATTTATCTCCATAATCCCTTTCCCAGGCACAGGTCAGCTGTTACTTGTCAATATGAGGCTGCAGTATAAAATGATTAAAGCGCCAGTACTTTCCTAGAAATGACAGTAAATATCTCCCATTAGTGTCTCGCAGCAATTTGTGATCGACTGGTAACGCAATTAAAAGTGAGCGCTGACAGCTTTAGGCTAAATTTAGACTTTTCATTTTGGTTGTCTTCAGCAATCCATGGTGTTTTTATGTGTGATTTGACAGCGTCATGGTGATGGTTAATGTACGACTTTGATGATCTAAACACCCCCTGCCAATGGTTGGCAGCTGTTTCTAAAGTGGCGTCCTCCTAGTGTTTGTGTTGTAGGGTTTTTTTTTTTTCTTTGCTACAGGGATCTGAGGGCTCTGCTGGCCCAAGCCTTTGCCCAGTCCGCAGTCATGGCCTGCTCACAGGACTGACTGCTGAGAGCATGCTGCTCTAATTGAATCCCACACCTGTTACTGGCAGGTGCAGAACACGGGCAGCAGGGGGCAGAATGGAGCATGGCATGGTACCCCTTGTCCATGCTGGACGGTTAATGGGCTTTAAGGGTTAGTGTGTGTGCATGAGTGTGCAGTGGGTCTCCTGATGGTATGTTAATGTGCATTCATCAGCCCATTAGTGTGTGTAGCTGTGTCTTACCGTGTATTAGTGTGTGTGTGTGTATGTGTGTGTAGGCATGCATGTGTGCAGTTCAGAGAAGACAGAGAGGCAAAGAGAGAGGAGAAAGCGTGAAGAAGGATGTGAGCGTGTTCTGTGTGTGCAAACAAGAGGAGAGAGAGGAGTGGAGTAAGAGAGAGTAAATAGGTTATTTCCTGTGAAATGAGAATTAGGAGTGAGTTAATCTGCTGAGGAGTGACATATAGTGACAGCGAGAAGAGAGAAATAAGGAAGGAGACGGGAGGGGCTCCCATTGTGTTTCCGCTTCCTTTTAAACTACAAGGGGGGTCAAGTTATGGGAGTAAAAACACAATACAGTACAAACAGCCATGCACAGACATATACACACTCACACAGAGACATACACCCTTAGGACACACACAAACTCCCAGACAATGCACGCACATACACACTCTCCAGACAGTGGAAGAGGCAGGTGTCAAACTGGCACCTTTATCAACCCAAACATTCACCCCAGAGAATACCCTTCACTGAGACCAAAAGCTGGCAACAGCTAGAGATAGCGTCCATTGAAAGCAAAGTCTTATCTGCCTCGGAGTGAAGCTGACACTGAGTGACAGGAAAGTTGGTCGGGACATGGCTGCAGAGGCTACAGGCTGCAGATACAGTAGACGACAGGGGGCATACGATAAACTGACTGACTGACTGAAGCGTGAGCTGTAGGGTAGCAGTTAGCCTAGCCTAGCCCGCCACCGCCCTTCATGTTCCTGCTCTGAATCAGGCCTCCCAGAGGTGCTGTCTCTCCATAAAGGTCCTGAAAGCAGTTGTGATTTATATTCATGACCACCTGCCTCACACACTCACCTCTCTGTTCTTTGGCTCTAACAATGCAATGGCTTCTGCATGTAGAGTCAATCCCCACACTCTTCCCTATCTCCCTGTGCCACTGAATAGGGTGTCTGCACTGCCTCGGTCACATGACTGTGCTTGTGTGTGGTGGGTCATTCCTAATGAGGCGATGCTGCCTGACTCATCGTCTCTATAGCGACCGCTCTCCCTCTCCTTCATTCGCAGAGATTCTTTGTGTTTTCCTATCACACGATGCAGTGGTTTCTCACTCATTCCCTCTCACTTTTCCAAATCACAGGTAGAGAGCTGCTTTTGTGAGCGATGGTTCTGTCCTTGTGTGCACCCCCACCCCATCCTCTATAGAAATACCAGGATTGTTCACAGTGGTCTTACACTGCTTCCTTCTCTTGCCTGTTTTCCTTTAGAAGCAAACAGACTGGAGGTGAGAAAAAATATGGCGGACACTAGTTTGGTCCTGTCAGCAGTGATAAAGGAAATACTGTAATGATGTGGGTAGTGTACTCTGCTAGACTGTCAGCGGAAAGGGTGAGAAAATGGACAGAGGGACTGATGAGAAGAAGGAGAAGCGGCTGACGCCAACATCGTCTTAAAATAGCCTAACAGCAGGTAGGTAGTGTTGGACATTCATTGAACAGGATCTCCTGCACGTGACATCATCACCACGCGGTGCACGTCATCCCAATCCAAATCTGTCAACCAGCTGATCAATCAGTGAGGATTAATTGGACAGACATGGACAAGACACAAGTCTGGAATGTTAATTCAGCCATAAACAGAGAAAGGAAGTGTGTTTAGCAGCAGTGGAGGGATGGATTAAGGTGGGTAAGGGCAGGAGTGCAGACAGAGGAAAGGGGTTTTCATCGTAGTGTTAGTGGGAGGAAGAGTAGTAAATAAATATAACCAGTTGGATGAGGCAGAAGCACGAGGAGGAGGAGGAGGAGGAGGAGGAGGAGGAGGAGGAGGAGGAGGAGGAGGATGGTTTTGTAGCTTGCTATTCCACCGCAAGCAGGGAGAGTGAGCTAAAATGGCTGCTTGTGGTGGGAGAAAAATGTGAGACAATGATCCATGTTAATGAAAAGCCATGGACACGACGACAGACAGAGGGGTCCATAAACCGGTTAATGGCAGCCTCTACAGGAGTTAATTCCTCCAACATATGGATCCAGCCATGGGGCCAGACAGGGAGATGGCTGAGGCCGAGACAGATGTGAGTAGGGGGGTTCAGAGAGAGTTGAGGAGGGCGAGGAACCAAGAGAGGGAGTTAAGGCTCATTGGGACTGATGGCCACTATTCTCAACATGACCTTGGGTATGGGTCAGGTCCATCTCTCCCCTTTAAGAGGCTAGTGATTGAGGTGCCTGACCATGCTGATTGGGGCTTTTTAGGAGGAGTGCTTGTGGTGAGGCCCTGCTGTATCGGAGAGGCCATTACATGAAGCTGGAGCACTCCCGACAGGGTATACACCTCCCTCCCCCATCCACTCCCCTCTCCTCCTCATCCGGAGCCTCATTGAACACATAAGGAACCAGGAGGGATTGACTGATGTGTATGGGTATGGAGGGGTTGTGGGAGGGAGAGGGGCACAAGTTCACAGTGCATGTGCAATAAAGAGACCAGAGATGTGGCAGTGACAAACTGTAGAAAGAGAGGCATAGAGAGAAGAGAGGAGGAGGAGGAGGAGGAGAAGGAGGAAGAGGAGTGTAAGAGATGCTCAAAAGAGCCTGCAGCTGCTTGTGATGGCCAGATGTGATCTGAGAGATAAACCAATCAGCGACAGAAAGAGAACAAGAGAAAGGGGAGGATGAGGAACGCAACAGAGAAAAATAAGAAGTAAGGGGACAGTGAGAGAAAAAGGGAGTTAAATGGAAGTGTGATTAATTGAAAAAGGAAGAGAGACAGAATGACAGAAGGACACTGAAGCACCTGGAAATGGGATACTGTAAAAATGATACCGAGAGCAACTTTGGCTAGTTACCGTGTTATCTTAACACAATGTTCTGCTTCAAGATTACAGCGACAACAAACTTTGAATCGGTCCTGAGAAACAAAAACCAAAAAATAGAGGGAAAGAGATACAGTATGGAGAGAAGGAGCAGCTGAGTAATGTAAAGACAGAGAGGATTTTTTTTTTCTTAGATCTGGAGGGACAAATAAATTGCAACAGCGAAATGAGCTGAAAGATACTTGAGAGATGTAATGAGAAATGTGGATTGTCAGGTGTGTGTGAGGCAACAGTGTGAGATAGCTTTGGAAAGGGATGGAAAAAAGAGGAGAGGTTTGCCATCCATGAGATGATATGAACATATGTCGTCTGTAAGATTAGGCTGAGATGTGCTACTTTGTACAGGAAAGGAATGAAGTTATTCTCTCGTTTATCTCTCATAGACACTGGACTGACCTCCCATGATGCCTTTTTGTGTGTCTGTGCGAGTGAGTGTGTGTGCGTGCGTGCAGGTCAGGCTGGTGTCACCAGAACCAAGGAGGAAATCTAGAAGGATTTTAGAGTTTTGGTTATAGTTCAAAGAGAGATAGAAAGAGAAGGGCAGAGGAGGCGATTAGAGATCGAGAAAGAAAAGGGAGGGATATCAACATCAAACATGACCACTACACAAGGTGCTGGGTTAGGAGGGGATATGGGGGGAGGAAGGGAGACAAGGGAGGAGGAGAAGGGAGGAAGGGGCGAGCTGTGGTTGTTATGTTCATTGTGGTCTTTACCTTTTTGATCCACTTCTATTCAAGCATCGGAAAAGGAGAAAGAAGGAGATAGGAAGATAAAAGAGAAAGACAGTAAGGAAGAGAGAGAGAGAAAGAGAGAGGGAAAGTGAAGAGAACGAAAGAAAAAAACAGGTGCAGGAAAAAAGAGAAAATTGAGATTAAATAAAACGCTGTCCTTTCTCTCTCTCTCTTTTTTTTTTTTTTTTTTTAAAAAAAAGCAAGTTATCTGTCTGTGTTATGGTTGGCTACTCAGAGAAAGGATGGCTCAAATGGAAAATGAGGAGGGGAAAATGGCCTGACCTGGGTTTAAATCCATTTCCATTTCATTTCAGCTTTATCAATAATCCCCCCCCCCAAACAACACAATCCTCCCCCAACCACACACTCTCGACCCCACCTCCACCACTCTTATTGCCACATCCCTCCCTCCCTCGCTCCCACGTTCCCTTACACCCCAAAGTACAGCTCCGGGAACCTGTTGGAAAGAGAAACCGGCAGATAGCATCTTGGCGCTGTAGTCCTCTTCAGCTGTGGAAGTAAACAAAGAGTGGGAAAGGTTGAGAAAGAGATGAAGGGAGGGGGAAGGGAGGTGGTAGATGGAAAGGTGGCGATGAGGATGTCTCTATCTGTGGCTGGTTGCCTTCAGAGGGATCGTTGAATCCCCTCTCTCCACTCCTTTCTCTCAAAGTCTGTGTTGACATTAGAGCGGTCCCTTGATCTAAAGAAAGCGGTGCTTTTGGCTTTGCTCAATTTACAGAGTCAGGATGCTCGCTATAGAAGCCAGCGAAAACACTCAACCCATCGACCGTCCAATCAATGGGGAGCTGCCGGCTTGCCTGGCCGAGGCTGGCTCATCAAAGAAAAAGAGAACAAACAACAGGGGAAAGGGAGGGCTTGACAGAGTGGAACGTCTCAGAAACACAGAGAGAAACCAAGAGACACTGTCGGGGGGAGGGGAGAAAAAAAAAGAGGGTAGAGACAAAAGAGAGATGAGAGGAACGTCTACAGCGTGCTCATCACACACCAATCAATAGGTTGGTGTGTTGAGTCACAGCGAGGCCTCAGCTGACTTGAGCAGGTAAGGCGTGGCCCCCCTCTACATCCATGACGCTGTTTGGCACCTGCTTGTGTCGCCTCGTCTGGGGAGGAGCTGGAGACTCGAAGGAGACGCTAGCAAGGATCTCAGCTCCACCTTCCACATTACAGCACTGGCGCGCGCCTTTCCTCTGTGTTTGCTGAGGTGCAAGTGGTGTGCAAGTGGATCGTCATGTCTCTCGGGAAGACACGTGTCAAAAAGGCGCGTGGCTGGTGTATCCCCACTGCGGGCGTGATTGTCGTGTATGTGTCGCGGGAAGTCTGATGTCCCCGGGGAGCCCTGTGAAATTGTCACGACACCTTGCAGGGTTGCCCGTACAGACAGAAAAAAAAAGGTGAGAGGGAGAGAGCAAGAGAGGGAGAGATGTAAAGAGATAAATAGAGAGCAAAAAGAAAAAAAAAGAAAAAGGGAGAGTTAGCAGCAGTAGCCTGATCTGTGCGGGGGGTGGCCTCGCATCTTGGCAGCGATACAGCAGAGGCGGCATCAGTATCAGCAGCAACACTGATCATTTATCACCCTATGCCGAGATCAAACTGGACAAACAACCTCCATGAAGACCTGGGGAATGGTAGCCATATTCAGCCTGGAGGGGTAAACATAGCAAAGCTACGAATGCGAGTCCTATGAAGCTGGGGCAGGGGGTAAGAAAGCATTACATCCCTGCCACCAACTGTGAGTGCAATCATTAGCTTCAAGGTTAGGGAGGGAGAGACCAACCAGGGAGCATCTAGAGCTTTCATCCCCTGTGAAAAAACTGCAGGGGAGTGCATGGGAACACCAGAATTCAGCAGAACTCCAGAGGTTGTGGTTTTTTTTCCATACACGTATCTACTGACAGCAGACCTTGTCCACTTCATGCAAGCGTGTCCTCAAAAAACATTACCCTAAATGTCATAAATGAGTATGATTTGTTAAAGAGTAGGAAAATGATGTGTGTGATGCACCGCAGTGACATGTAGAGAGAGAGATCGGAAAAAATAAAGAAAATTTCTTCAATGCTGCAGAAAGAGAGAAGAAGATAGGGTCGGTGGAAGACTGTTGACTTCATTTCTTCTACTCTGGGTTTTCCTGAAAAATAGACACTAAGCACAGACACACAAGATCATCACACGTACCTCAGGACACACACACACACACACACACACACACACACTGACAAACAGAGAAAAAAGAGACAGAAACTCATCAAACTGTCCTCACAGTGAACAGGAGGTTAGTTTAAGGCCACCTTGGTTGTTTGTCTGATTCATTCAGCATTTCTCTTTCAGGGCCCTTTTGAGAAATAAGCCACTGCCCTCTCTCCCCTTAATCACTCTGCTCGGCGCTCTCTACAACCCTATCAATTACTCCCACACTAATGAGTACAGCTAGAAACTCACACTCTCAAATACACACATACACACAGTGTTGGAGCACTGCAGGACAACTTAGCCTCCTCTGTCTCTTTCACACAGTGCTGAGAGATAGCGTGTCCTCTCCAGCTTCTTCAGTCCTCTCCCTTCTCTTTTCTCCTTCTCGCATTTTTCACGGTAAAGAGTCATCCCTTTCCACGGCCCGAGCAAAGCCTCCTGCTTCTCATTCACCAAACATTTATGAGCCCCACGTCTAATTGTGCCCCTATACATATTAATAGAATTTCATTTCCAGCTACATCAAAGTGTTCCCTCTCTTCCCCCTGAAAACTCTTCCCAACAAGTCCGCTATCATTTTTGGCGGCTTTGTGTCCAAAAAGCGATGTCTCGTAATGAATAGGCAGCGCTGAATACATTTGCGAGGAAGAATCAATTTCATAAAGTGAAACAGTGGCAGAGCCACAAAACGTGGAGAATATGGTGTTACCTAAGAAGCTCTGCACAATCTCTACTGTACAGCCTGAGTAGGCGCTTTTAAAGGCAGTTCTTCAGCACCCCGCACTGTGCATATCAACAAGATAAATCACAGCTGATGAAGTAGCAGAGGCACAACACCAGGTCTAATGGCTCTGGCATGGCTAGCATGGATGGCCCGAATGGAAAGCATTAGGAGTCAATAATGATGTAGCACTGTGTCCTGGAGGAGGAGGGGGGACAGGTAGAGTTCTCTCGCAGGGTAGATTTACTTTGACTCACTGTACATCTGTGCTAAGACTGCAGTGTAGGGTTTCCACTGCAGAAAATACGCGGCGCAGCTGTGTGCATGGATCTGTGATGTCTTAATGGAATCCAGCAGTCTACAGCCGGCTGTGACAGTGCAAAATGAGAGTTCTGTTGAGCCGCTTTGTCTTGCTCTGTTCTTGCTGGCAAAAACAATGCTATGTGGCGGGGAGGCCTCGCAGGGCTTTTTGGCTCGATGAGATATGATTTGACTTGTTGGCGGAGGTTGTATTTTGCCAAGGCGATCCCACGCACAGCGACAAACACACATGTTCCGGACACTTGTTTGAGCTCAGCCGACAGAGGTGTGTGTGTGTCATCTCGGCTGTGGCTGTCACCTCGCCGTTTCAGGTGACTGGTAACATGGCGCCTGTGTGACACGCACATAGAGGACCCTGTCAGACGTTAACATCACACACGGCCATCAACGTGGCTGCACACCATCTCACCCATTTTGACACACAACCTCAACACATCATCTCTCTATTGTTCACCTTTTTTGTTGAGACAACCGATGAAAAACATGCGTCAGCCTTGGGTGATGCCAGAGTGCCCAGCGTTCCCAGCCAGACATGAACGATGGGGCATTACCAGAGCGATTAGCAGCAGCAAATTCAATTAATCTTGACAAATCTCTGCTGAGGCAGAACTGAAGAGAGCAACGCGCCCCCTCTCCTGGTAATTAAAAGTGGCCGAGTTGAGTGGCGTGTGGTGCGACGGTGACTAGGTTTTGGGATGAACAGTTCCAGCTCTGAGTCTGAATGTGTCAGGTCGTATTTACTTTGTCAGATGAGAACAAACACGTAGAGCAGCCCGCAGTATAAGCTGTGTACATACCCGTGCGTTCACATTTCTATTTCGGTGTGGGTGTGTGAGTGACTGTGACGTGGTCGTGCATCTCCGGCGAAGGAGAGTGGCAGAGGACAGGGGTAATTGGCTCTTCTTTGTCACCTCAGACAGGCAGGACTTTTCATCACAGAGGGATCAGCTTCCAATTTTCTAAGCCGTGCCATACTTCAGACGCAATCACCAAAGTTTTTTTTCTCAAACACGGGGAGAAAAAATGCAAGTCAGCAGCTATTTAATCATCCCTTTGATTGCCTCGCGGAGAGAGAGCAAGCTCCCTTGTGCAGTCAGAGGGAGAAAAAACAAGGTTAGAATGCACGAGGAGAAGAAGATAGGTACAACTAAGCAATGCTACCTTTACCCTCTACGGACATTACAATACAGGACAGCAAGCTCCAACACAGAACTTCCAGAGGACTAACAAACAAAGTCACGCGCCTGGAGAGGGTCAATGCCGCGGCTAACATCGACTGAAAGACAGGTGAACAGAGGGCAGAGGAGACTCGAGAGGAACACTTGTTGCCACTTGGAAGGTGGTGAAGAAAAGATTCACACTAGAGAATAATCCCCAATGGCAAGAAACTCAGCGAACTTCTTCTTATCTGTGACTGTGGCTGCAACCTGACTCAACAAAGTCTCTCAAAAGGTAAACCGAGGGCACAAAAGCACAGAGCAGAGGAAAGGCAAAGACTGAAAGAGGTGCTTGGAAGTCCCTGAGTTTCTCCGAGCCTCTCCATCAGAGCTGGATGGTTGGGTATTTGAATATTTGTCCCACCTGTAAAAGAAAAGAAACGAAAGAGACAGCAGAGGAGACTGAATAGAATGATAAGATTCTGTGGCAGATTGATGGACAGGGAGCAAAAATAGATGAAAACTGAGAGAAAAGGGGCGATGGATGGAGATTAAAGGACCTTGGCGTGTAGATGGGAGGTGAGAGACAGAAAAGCAGAATACAGAAAGAGGAGTTAAGAGACATGAAAAGAGGTGATGTTGACTGTGTGATCATAAGCAAAAGGAGGATGAGTGAGAGACCTCAGAGAGAAGAGATGAGAAGGAAGAAGAGAGCAAAGGAGGTTAGTGGCTCGGCGTCGGCTCCAACCCGTGGCTCGCCACAACATCTGTGCCTGAGGAAAAAGCACAGAGAATAACCCCATATCTCCACCCTGATCAATCAAACAGCCCCCGCACCCCGAGAAGACCCATGTCTCCCGCCACCCCAACACCTTCATTTGTCCTTCCACCCCTTCCTGCACCCCAATTCTGCTTCTGCCTGGCGGAGGGGAGCGCCACTGCCCCTCCCCTCCAGCCAGGTGTTCCTGCACAGTGAGGGGATCAACGCTGAGAGTAATAATACATGAGAGGGAGGAGGGGAGACTGAGCGGAGATTTTCACATGAACGAGGATCAACACAACACCATATAATCCTTTCTGTGTCTGCTCCTTTGGCTGCGTGAGTGAGTGTGCTCTTGTTTGTGTGTGCATGCTCGCTCAGGGGAGGACGAGTCAGAGGGAGAGAGAGAAAGAGCAACCGTGTGTCCCCCTTTTATAAGTGTGAGGTAGTCTTGTGTGTGTGTGTGTGTGTGTGTGTGTGTGTGTGTGTGTGTGTGTGTGTGTGTGTGTGTGTGTGTGTGTGTGTGTGTGTGTGTGTGTGTCACACCTGCCACGGAGCTCTGAGCAGTGCCGTGAGGAAGTCAGCCGTTACCATGGGGACGTTAAAATGTGTGGCGCTCCAGGTCATGTGGTCTAAAATAAGCCCTTTGCTGTTTGTGTTAACATTCCTATTGTGAGGTGCGGCACACACACAACGCCCCCCTGCCTCCCAGTCTCACTGCGCCCAATTTTAATTTTTATTGGAAATCAGAGGGACAGCAAAGGTGTTTGGCAGCCGATAAAGGCAGTGGCATGCCCCTGGGTCAGTCAGTGTGTGAGTGCGGGGCAGTGTGTGTTACACTGCTGTGATCGCCAATAAGGGCTGACCCCACGTTTGCAGTGGGTGTGTGTGAAGTGCTTATCGGACCCTGTGTTTCCTTCCCCCATGTGAAAATCCCTCTCAGCTACTGTTGCGTTGCTCTGTCGGTGAAGAAAAAAGGGTTTAGCGCTCTGTGCGAGCGTGTGCGTGTGTGCGTCTGTGCATTGTAAGTGTACGAGAGAGAAAGAAAACAGAGACAGAGAGAGAGAAAGCTGGTGAGGATGACTGTCTGTCTTGTTTTGCTTGTGTTGAGAAAAAAAAAAAAGCCACAGAGAGCAAGTGTGCACGTGTAAGTGTGAGAATGTCATTTGTCGAGGGTTTTTCGAGGGGGTTGAAAAGGGGGTGGGAGGTTCAGGTGGGGGAGTAAAGGGAGGGATGGGAGGGGCGGTGAATGGGGTGAGGGGTTTGGGGAGGTGGGAGGGGGGGTTGACAGGGTCTCGGTACTCACTGTAGGGGACACACTCGTACTGGATCTCCAGGTACTTGTAGGTCCCTGGGCAGGGGTCTGGAAACACGTCCGACCCCGCTACCACCACACACTGGGTGCGGTTATTACACCTGCGAGAGGAGACAGACGGGGAGAAGAAGGGAGACAAGAGAGAGAAAGGAGGAAGTAAGTGATAAAAAAAAATGATGAGTGCCATTGTAAGAAAGACAAAGAGGAGTGGGTACAAAAAAAAACATCTTCAGGCTCTGAAAGATTGAGAGAACGGTAGGGAAGGGAGTAATTTCACACTAGACTAGATCATGTGACAGCTGCACCCGAGGGGAGGTGGGAAACAGAGAAGGAGGGAGGGGGAGAAGGAGTGGGATGAAGGAAGGAAGGAGGGAGGGAAGAGGCAGAGAGAGGGCGAGTGACGTAAGAGGCTCCTCTCCTGGGGGATTGTGAGTGGGAGCAATTAGAGGTGAGAGAACAGGGAAGGACGAGAGGGGCTAAGGCAAATACTCTACACCACACGCACAAGCAAAACATTCATATGCACATAATACCTATATCTAAACCGCATCGCCGCATGCCTCCTCACGTTCGCACACTCCCCGAAACACACATAAACACATTGAAGAATAGATACACGTCCGCACACATGTACTCACTCATTCTCGTCACATAATCCTTCTCTATCCAGCTTTTAGCATTACTCCCCTGTGCTGTCTCTCACTCCCTTCATATCTCAAATCTCTGCTGAACTCACTCTATCATCCCATCATCTCTAGCAGTCTCTCTCCTTCCTTTACCCCCTCAATTCTCTCCTCCACCCCCTGCCACTTCCCTCCCTCCTTTGCTCTCTCCCAAAGCTAGCACCCTGTGCCTCCATTACATGCGTGATGGATAGCTGGGAGAGGGTTTCCATTGATCTGAGCTCAGAGGAAGCAGATGCTGAGCGCAAACACAGAGAGCAGCTGTAGGAAGCCCTACAAACACTCAAACAACAATCCGAAATGTACGCATTGGCACACACACTCGCGCGTAACTAAACACGCACACATACACACCGCCATGCATGTGCACGTCTCGCCGAGATGCAGCGGTGTTCTGCTCAGAACAAGGACGCTGAGTTCAGTATTTCACACAAGATATCAACACCTCAGGAGGAAAAGCAGGAAATTCTGGACGAATTATGTTGTGAAATAGTATCTCGTTACCTTGGCCAATAACAGGCTCCGTCTCTGTACAAACACACGCACAAGATCCAAACAGATCAATAGTTACCTCTGTGACATTATCTTGAAGGCGTCGGGCAGGTAGCACTGCACATTCTCCATCTGGAAGGGGTCTGCGTCACAGATCTTGTCATCGGTGCGGCCGTAGTTGGCCGTTTCAATCATGATGACATCACTTCCAGGGCAGCGCAGCTCAATGGGGTAGCCTTCACACGCCAGCTCCCGACGCATCAAGCCGAAGGGCATCATTGACCGGCTCAGAGCTGGAGTGGAAAGAGGGAGAGAGGCAAAGTTATTGATAATTCAATGAACCTTAATACTTTTAGGAGGCACTTTATTATTCGACCACATTGTAAATATGATGTGTAGTATTTGACAAGAGCAGGGGGAATGAAAGTGGTTCCTATTGTCCTCATGTAAAACACAAATTAGCTATTATCGACTCGCCTTCACTGAGCAGTAATGTCTCAGCACTGTTGATGCACAGCCTGGCAATCCGGTTCTCACATTGGAACATCACAGATCACACATTGGCATGATGGATTTGCAGCCATACCAGCTTCTCCAATAAGATATCGCACCACTTGTGAAACAAACTGTGAGAGTTTCAAATGCTAACAAACTCCTACACACAGCCAGTCAGCAGCGTATCATACTCATCCCCACACCAGCGAAGAACTGTTTGTCCTTCCCGGCATCCTTCAGTGTATTCCACCTCAACGAGGTGTCAGAGCGGCACCTTAGGAGAGAGGAAGTAATGGTGAAACAAGCAAAGAAAAAGAATTAGCGTCTGTGTACACCTTCACCTCCGGTGTGTACACCATTTGCACTCACTGCTGTTAATCAGCCGTCTGAGAGGCATGTCAATGCACTGCTGTGGCCAGCAGCGGGACTCTGTGTGGAGCAGGGTCGGCAGGGACAGCGGGATACTCTGGGTTAATTGCTGAGCCAGGCTGAGAGGCATGAAAGAGGGCTGCAAAGAGGCGCTGAGAGAGACACTTGTTGTCTCTCCAGCTCTCTCCATAACCGCATACCTATCCAAGTTCTCCTCTACATTCAGCCTCACACACAAAAGAATAACAAAATGGCTGCCGGCTTCCTTTACAGCACAGGTGGAAGCAGGGGCACAGAAACAGAATGGCGACAGAGTGAGTGATCTGGCAGTGAAGGTCTCTGTGGCACTGAGAGACAGCCAGTGGGAGCCAGTGTCTCTCTGTGCTGAGACTCATGCCAGCGACTGTGAGAGCTGCTGTCCATGGTCCTGAACTTCTTTTGGGAAAATAACCACCGAAGTGTTGGAGCTGCATCAGAGACTAGTAGGTGCGGAGCTGTCCGCTGTCCTGAAGGAGGAGCGGATTTTGACTGAGCTCTCCTCTCCATTGTCAGTAGGAACGACATGACACATTTTAGAATGATGGCGGGCATACTGTCAAATCTAAACAGAGAAATGCTTGCGCCACTTAAGCAGGGTGGACTTTAGAAGCTCTTTTATAAACTGAGGCTCTCACGGCACAGCATTCCCCCCTGCCAGACGGGCTCAGCAGCAGATGAGGGCACTGAGTCAGCCCCGCTTCTGTTAGTGCTGCAACCCACAGAGCGGGGCTGTTTTCCCCTTCCTGACACTGAGCTAACACTGCTTAGGTTTCAGCCGCTGTCCATTCAGGAGGAGTGCCCATCTGGGTCAATGTCAATGTCAGTCATCCCGACATGCTCTGCAGCGGTGCGCTACATGATTCACTGCCACCGGACTTGCTCATATTTCTAAATGCCACCCATTTATGCAGCAGGGACTTGAGTTCAGTTGTGTAACTAACGCCATTAAGGCTGAATGACTAGCACAGACAGACTTCAAATCCTTTATGCCTCGCCAGCATGCAGTGCCAGTGCCAAATCACAAAGGCCTAGATGCAAAAGCGCATACTAATTAAAGCACACGGAGATGCAAACAGCAGGCGAGGCCAGACAAACAAATCCACACACAAATGCAAAAACCCACACAAGCAAATTAGCACATACGCAGACGCACTGGGCAGACGAGCGTGCACGCTCACAGTCAAGCATACTTGCATGCTTTACATAGACACACAGAGTCCTGGTGTCACATTGGGATTACAATGCATAGTGTCAGTGTGTGGCCTTGTTCGCTTAACTACCCTGTGGTGTAAGTACACAGCAGCGTACAGCTGGCCGGCGATTAGAACCACACAGTGAGCCAAGAGGAATGTAAAACTGAAGGGGGCCACCAGGAGTGATCACACTCAGTCCACTTAGCCCCTATCAGAGGGGGCAGACCGCACGTTAAACATACTTTACAAACCAAACACACTTTATATGGTAACTATTCCTGGCTATTCAGGGCCAACTACTGCCACGCCACTAAGCGCTAATACAAATAGCCACGGTAGAAGGGCTCAGCTCTCGGGCACAACAGCCCAAGGAGGCAGTTTCATTTCATTTCCTGGCTGCTGGTTGAGTTAGCACAAGGCTGTGTCGGCAGAACAGAATAAATACAGATAATTTCTGGACCGTTTTTGATCAATAATGGGCCGTTTCATTGCTGGTGCTTATGCTGATCAGCTTGTTTTTGTGCAGATAATTTCAGCTTGTTACCATCACTGTGTATGTGTGGTATATCGCCCGTAGCTCGCTGACTGGATAGTGACATGCCTGGTGTTTATTTAGTCAAACTGAGCTTACACTTATCAAGACAGATGTGTTAGAAGTCAAGGCTCAAACTACATATAATTAGTCTATTAAATCACTTGGACGTAAACACGGAAAACATAGGATGAAATTCACCAGTCCAGTTTTAAGCAGGTGATGTATGAACTCAAATCCCTTCTCGTTTTCAGGCTTAGCTGTTACAGTATATATTTAGCCATAATTGAGCACAGCCATTATTGAGCCAGTACACTTCAATGGTGGCAGCAACCATGATAACTAGCCTATTTCTGGCACCGCTGCAACTCTCTACTTCTGCCATATTGTACCGTATTTCACACCTACATATTTCACACCTACGCACCCACTGTTTGACAAGATCCAGGTTTAAGGTGGAACTCACTGTGTAAATACAGCACGATGCACCTCACATAGAGATTTACAGCGAGTTTTTTTGAATGGTGCATTCACAAACAAGTGTGCAACTTAACTTCAGGGATTCAGTGTCTGTCTCTGTGCGCGTGAGTGTGTGTGTCTGTGTGTGAGGCTGTGTGTGTACGCGGTTGTGTGTCAGCCAGATGGCCTGAGGCCTAGCTGGAGCTGTGGCTGGCTCTGAGCTGAGCTGAGATGAGATGAGCAGAGGATAAGCTTGGACTGGCCATGGGCTACGATTGTCCTTCACTCCGCAGGAATCCATTAAGGTTTCAGGGTCTCTTCAGCCAACGCACGGACACACACACACAAACGCACGCAAATACACACATGGCCATTTAGTCGTGCCTGTCAGACTCATAATAGCTGGATGACAAAGTGTCTTTTTCAGCAGCAGCCATATGTATAGGTGGATCTAATCCCTCACTGTGGGACTATGACTCATCTCCCGTGGTATATAAAACTGTGTTAATATCTGTCATCCACAAGAAATGGTTACCAATTGTCACACATACTGATAATGATATGAGCCAATACGATAATTACGCGAGCTGATATGCATGAATGTGGCAGTGTGCAAGACACAGAGATCTCTCTCACACACACACACAACAGACAGGGGCCTGGTGTCACTCCAGGGCAGCTGGTGTGAGTGGCTGAAGCGGTTGGCTTCATAATAGACGCTCCATACAAATTAAGAGCAAGAGAGAGAACTGATTGGATTTGACTCATTATCCTCACACAGTAATTAAGGCCTGAGGGTGGATAGATGCTTGGACCCTCAGACAAGAACATAATTTTGCAGAAGCTAAGCCAGTCTTTGCAAACACTCCCTCTTTCTCCACCATTATGAATCTCTGCATCCATGCTCACTATTGCACACACACACACACACACACACGCACACAAATATTTGCAAAGGTCCAACATCATTTGGAGATGAAGGGACATGACCTGCAACCAAGAGCTGTGACCAGCACTTGAGGAAAGTGAAAAGAAAACCTGGTTTGCTGTATGGAGACCGTCTTCATTGAAACATGACCAAAAAACTTTTTTTTTCTGTTTTCAAACATAAAAGCACTTTGATTTCAACATCGCTGACAATTTGACCTTGGACTGGTTTATCACAGACACTGTATAATGTGTTATCTCAGATATAATTGAGTGAGAAGGTTTGGCCTTGCAGGTAGCCAGAGACTGTGATAGCGACTTTGCAATTGAGTCACAATAAGAGATTATACTTGTGGAGCTCAGTGGCCCTAAGGCTGACTTGTTAGCTGGATGGCTGACTGTCTTTCGGGGGCCGAAATGTGATCAGCCCCTCTTAGCCCCTCTGTCTGTTCCAGCAGTCATCTCCTAATGCTACTCATTAGCATAGCGCTGAAGCATAGTGCCAGAGAACATTCTCGCCAAGCGGTAGTTGAGACACTGGGCATCCTTCTGATGAGGTGGGGATTCTTGTTATATTGCCGTCCTTAAAATGAACTTTAAGTGGCATTAAGGCTAATAGGTGAGTATCCTCTTTTTGCCCAGAGATACCAGCAGAATATTAAAAGTATACTGCATACATCTACATACAATATGCCCTCCAATTCAGCTCTGGCCAAAAAGAGACACCTCCCTCCTGAGTTTCAGGTTAGTTCCTTAGTAAACCTGGCGAAGAAGAACAAGTAATTTTACAGTCATTGGACAGAACTGAGAGGTCTCAGTGATGGGAATGCCTCTCTAGCAGAGAATAATCCTGACCAATTTCTCCAGTACTTTATCAGCTTAGCGCTGTATCTTAGCGACTCATTTAGCACTGCGAGTTAGCGTAATGACTCGCTGGAGCATGGCCTGTCACCGCAGACAAGCTGAGGCGATGCGGCCAGAGCTGTCACATCCAGGCAGCCTTCAAGCTGAGGAGTTGTGACAAAGTGACATCCTGAGACAAACCTAAAGGCCTAACATGAGGGTGCAAGGGGTGGGGGGACTGTGCGAGCTTGTGGGACAGTGTATGTGTGTGTGTGTGTGTATGTGTGTGCGTGGATGGGAGGGGGTAATGCTGGCCTCAAAGCTAAGATGCTATCTCATCTCCTCTGACTCCTTCGCCCGTCTCCTCACAGGAGATGAGATGAGGAGCGACTGTATAGGGAGTCACCAGCCGTGCTATAAGGTCAGAACACAAAGCAGCGCCAAAATGACACACATCCACTGTGATGGAGCCGAGTCAAGCTAACAGACAGGGAGGGAGAAATGGAACGGCAGAGCAAATTAGACAGGGCAACAATGGTAAAAAGATAGAAACCTTCAAACTAGATGCTGGCAGAAGATGAACATGACGACCGTTCTTTGTGGAGGCACAAGGTCGCAGACATAAAAGGAGCGAGGCAGACAGAATCGTGGGAGAGAGGACCTCCTATTGTTCTGATCCACTCAGCACAGGCAGCCACTCTCCTCAGCAGCCCGGTCCTCTAACTGAACTGAATTACAGCACAGCCCATAACATTACATCATTCATAAGAGAATTAAACGTGCCCCCGTTGGAAAGGGGATACACATATCCTCATGCAACTCATACTCATGCATTTGCAATGATGACTGCACACACACACACATACACCAGCATTCTTGCGGGCAGATACACACAAGCCTTAACCCTCATCCACCCTCAACCTCAAGAACTCTCAGTGTGTGTTGACAAACTTTGCTGTAGGGGGAACTAGCAGGCATAGCAGAGAGATTAAGACAGGCGGTTAAAAAGCCACTGAGACACAGAGTAACACACACACACACACACGCACAAACTTGAGGAAGGAGGCGAGACGGGACGTGCTCATACTGTCAAACCACTTCATTGCTGGCCCTGGCGCCTAATTATGCAATAAAAGCGCCTCAGCGGGGGGAAACAGCATAGCCCAAAATAAAAATCAGCCTGCCTAAAAAGTAGAAGATTCACCCGGTGTAAAATATCCTCCATCTCCCCAGGGACGGGAGCTGTGCTACAGGCCCAACACAACTCTATTCTGTTCTTTTGTTTCCAGCACATATCACAAGAGGCAGGCCAGCAGACAGTGAGTCAGACCTAGATTCATACAAACATTGTGGTGGAGTAAAACTGCAGGTGATGCAGGGAAACAGCCACAGGGATGAGGGGAGAGTAGAGCAGAGAGGGAGAAGCAGAGAGAGAAAAGTTAAGAAGGTGGTGAGAGACTGAGGAGAAGAAAGTGATAAGAAAAGGGAGGGAGAGTGAGAAATAAAGTGTGAAGGAGAGAGAGGAGGGGGTTGGGGGATACTGAGTGAGTACCATGCATGGCGTGCTGTCAGAGAGATGTGTATGTGTGTGTGCTTTTTAGAGAAGTTGCAAGTCGCATCGAGAGACCAGTTAGGAAAGATGAGTGTCAAAGCCCAACCCTGCCGCTGCATTAGACACTTAATTAACCTCCTTATACGCTAAGCCAAAGCCTTGGACATGTGGACAGAGTGTGTCTGTGTGTATTTTTACTGTGCATGTTTATAAGCGGATTGATCTGTATGCAAGTAGGCAGCCACAGCCCGCAACATTTCAGGTGCCTCTATACCTTTAGATTTTATATCTATGAATTAAAAATGAATCTGGCTGTAAAACCCTGCTCAATACCTCTTATCCTTTTACGCCATCGTGTTCACCTGCAATGCAATCAACATACACTGTATGCTTCCCCCTCTCTTTGTGTTTTTTTTCTTCTTCACCTCAGCACCATCCCTCGATCCCTCATCCAATTTCACCCACCCGGAAACTCTCTCATTTACCCTCCCCACCCGTCCTCTTCACCCTTCCCTCGTTCTCTCCATGTCTCCACTACTCCCTCATGTCCTGACCCTTCACCTCACGCTTTCCCCTCTTACTTTCCCAACCTCTTCTCCTTCTTCACCCCCTCTCGCAGCTTTACCAGCTTCTCCACTCATCCATTTCCCTCCCTGTGTTTCTCTCTCTCTCTCTCTCCCTCCTCTACACTCTCTGCCCTTGGCTGCCAGCCGTAAGCTGCTGCTGGTAATTATCAATCTGCAGTCCACAAAACACACGAGAAGCAAATGCACACATTCTCAAGCGCATGACATGCTTGACACATACACACCAGCACCAACAGCCCCGGATACACACACACACACACACACGCACACACACACAGTCCTTCACGGCTACAAAGCCTCAAAGTTACGCAGCTAGGCCCTGAGAGAAAAGAGGCAGCTATCACACGACTGCACAAACAGGAACACAGTCCCCAATCCTTTATGTAGGAGCTTGTTTGCCGTACACAAATCAATGTACACAAACTAACATACCCGACGCACACAACTACAAGCAAGCGCAAACACACAAACAAAATGGGCACACACACAGTCACGCACAAACACACGTACACTAACACCGTGAACGAATGAATAAACAAAAAGCCACAGCCCCTGTATACAGGCGCAGACACATGAGAGCAGTGTGCGTCATCTTCAAAGGGAGGTTTGAAAGAACACACCGCCACTCCGCCCCGGCCTCTCCCTCCTTCTCCCGCCCGCCCCCGACTACCAATATATGTTCAAAGGCCATCCATTAACCTTTCACTCACACAGGCCTCTCTGTGATCTACTGCTCTCAGCCAAGGGCTTTGAAGAGCACAGCAACCCCCAGCACCGGGGAGGGAGCAGGGGAGGTAGCAAACGAGAGACGAGAGAAAGAGGCAAAAGAGAGTGAAAGGAAAAGGGAAAGGAGGGAATGATAACAACAAGAGATGTGCCCTGTTAACAGATAGTAGGCAGAGGGTAAGGAAAGGTAAACAGAGCCAGGGGGGTGATACTGGAGGAGGGAGGCTGGATAGAAAGTGGGGTAAGGCGATGGGGAGAAGAGAAAGAAGGTGAAAGAGGGGGCGGGAAAGGGAGGAGAGGAGGAAAATGGAAGAGGGAATAGGAAGAGGGAGAGGGAAGGACATCACGATGCAGAGAGAGAGAGGGAGTAATAGCTGAGGTGTTAGGGGAGAGAAAGCCGAGAGATTGGATGAAAATGAGAGGTGAGCATTAGGAGTGAGAGAAGTGAGAAGCAGCGACTGTTGCTAGTATGATGGGAGGAGGCGGCGAAAGCTTGAAAACGCACACGATGAGCAAAAAGAGAGAAACGGGAAAAAAGGCTTTATAGCAGTTCTTTATTGCAAAATCCAGATGATACGCAGCAATATTCACAAGCCGCTAGATTAGCAATTAGTGTCAGTGAAGCCTGTGGATTTCAGCTTTATGGCAGAGGGGGAACATGGTAAAACATATTCAAAGGCCATTTTCAGAAACAATGAGAGCATTTACTTGACTCTATAAACACATACATAACTAGCCGGTTCTGATGGGCTCGCTCTATAAAACAAAAAATTATTAGAAACTTGAAAATGCGAGTTGTCTGTATAGTTGTGACTTTAAACCATTAAAGTGGGTGTAAGTCATCTGGCTGTCTATGACTGTGCCGCTAATAGTCTACTTAAATTGTGGCAACACATATTTGTACTGTTGTATTTGGGGAAAACAATACTTCAAAGGTTACTTCTCATTTAATTTCAATGTATGATAATGATGCTGTAACAAACTAAAGAATTTAAAATTAACAGCAGCAGGTGCAGCAAGTAGGAGCAATGACAAGAGCATGAGCCTGAGAGGTTACAAAGTTCACCTCGCTGATGTTTACGTGCACAAAATATTCCGTTTTTTGCCCGTATTTTCAAAAGCAGAATATTCCTGTGAAGCATTTTTCATGGACAATAAAAATTCATATTCTTTGCATCACAAAAAAAAGAGTTATTTCAAAGTTTCCTATGGGCGGAGGACTTGTTTGACCATGCGAGCACAGCCTCCCGCTCTCATTTCCTCAACCACCTTCTTGAAAAGGTCAGTGTTGAGATATTTGCACATATCCAAAAACCTGTTAACGTCAAAGTCTTTCATAATCTTTATAAGTAGGCGTTTTTGTCCTTCCGACCAGCAATGTGGGCGTTTCTTTTGGGCATGCATCCCCACGCCAGCCTTGCAAACTGTTACTTGGTTTGTGTGCAATGTATCCATGACAACACAGAGTTGACTGCAAACAGACAAGAGGCCGTGTGTCACAAACAGAACCCCAATTGAGAGGCATATGAATGCGCTGTATACATGTCCAGAGGATGCTATTAAATCTCAATTATATGTCTTAATTGGAAAATGCAAAGAAAATCAGAATATCTAATTAGAATATGCTGTTTACATGACCATATCAAATTGTATCACATTCGGAATAATAGTGGAATATTAGCGTGCTTGTAAACGTAGCCATTGGCTCGTTAAGAATATAGTTAGTTATTCTAGTGTCACCTGATTCCAGTGCTCTGCCTCAAGTAAGCTCAGTTTTTCAGACCTGTCTGATAGCAACAAAAGTGTAGAGCAGAGAGTTTACAAAACACACATTAAAGCAATATGCTGTTCAGCAAATTATACAACAAGGAGCCAAGAGCACATAGCAAGGTTGGCGGCACTACCGCTTTATTGCCTCCTCTCGAGATATTATTGCTACAACCCTGTCAGAGAATCAATTCTTATGAATTAGTGAGTAGGTTGCAGTTTTGAAATTATCATTTTAATAATATAGTAATGCGGGACTGAAAGTCTACTCTCTCTCTCTCCCTGTGCAAAAATTAAATATTGGATGTGGTTCCAGGTCAAGTATTTTTCAAGATCTTTATTCAGAATTTTAAATCTCGGGTTGAGCAACTTAAACCCAAAAGAACTGTCAGCTCAGTCATAAAAAAGCATCTGGCTTGCAAAGGCACAGTGAATGCTTCATGTGGCCCTCCATGAAAAATAACTACCCCCCCTGCATTATAGAAAGCAAAATACTGCATTGAGATCAGTCCCCGTTCAGACATTGTCACCATCCAAGGACAGTCGGGAGACTAAAGCACTTTGTTGAGAAGATGTGTAAAAACAGCTAGGCCCCCATCCTTAAATAATAACTATCGTTCAGGGGAAAAGGCACAGAAGAAAAAAGCCAGGGAGAGCAGGGGAAGACAGATAAAAATGTCTGCGTGTGCACTAAAGGACCAGGGGCCTTTCCACGCGACTGATCTGAGAGCAAAGGCTTAAATACAGGAGAGATGAGAACAGATTCCACCAGTCAGCTGGCGCTGGTGTCCTGATATGAGTGGAACACACATACTGACATAAATGCTCTCACACACACAGCCGTCTGACATGAACACACTTACACAAACACAAAATCCCACACAGACTCTTGCACTTACATATCATTACACACTCGCAGACATATTGCACACACACATATTATACTACAGCTGTATCTGTCTAGTATTTGTGCCGAACCAACGACCAGCACAGCCGCACACAGAATACACAGCATGTAGACTGATGCACATAATGTGCAACCAAAGTTCACAAGAGTTCTTCACGTAAACTTAAGCAGGAACAGGTTTAGCACAACGAGCTGACTGGCAGGCAAGTATAAATAACCCTAGTGCAAATGAGTGCAAATGAAACACCAAAGCTGGAGGACACATTGCAACATAGAGAGAGGTGTGTATAAGAGGAGGACGTTATGTCGACATTGCTCCACCATTGGAGGGTCTGTGGATGGAAACGCACCCAACATACTAACGCACTAATCAAAATGTTGGTAATTACAAAGGGATTACATCCCACCATACTCTTTCGGGAAAACGTTAATATGTAAAACATATTGAATAACATTCATTCTGTTGCTTTGCATCTTTTCACCATGCAGGAATAACTTCTTTTGGCATAGCCTATTTGTGGACATTTTTCAGCCTTATTCCCCAGCTCAAAACAGAAAAATAATCAAAAACTAATCAAACGTAACGAGTTACATTACTTTGATAAGGTAATTAAAATAGTGGCAGTACTTACTACATCACCGACAGGGTTAACTAGTAATCTGCAACCTATTGCATTTCTAAAGTAACCCTCTCAACACGCATCACTCAGATGTGCCAATCACTGGGATGGGGAAGAAACAAATCAAAGCTGTGTGTCACAAACTGCAGTGTAAACCCCAACTGACACACACATTACGAAGGCGCTGTATACACGCCCAGTGGATGCTATAACAACCCATGACTCAATCAGAAAATGCTAAATTCTGATAAAGACCTAAATCACATAATCTAAACAGAATATGTTATTCACATTATCAAATTCAGAATATTTTCATATTTGGATGTACTTAGTACACTTTTAACAGGGTAACTAGTTCGATAACCTATTACATTTCAAAAGTAACCTCCCCAACACTGAAAAGACAGATGTGCTGGAGCCCAGCTTATCCATTTAATGTACCGTTACACCCTTAACATGATTGTTACACCTATCAACACTGCTTTCTTCTGTTGTTTGTCGATCAACACAATGTCCGGTTGGTCACCAGTTTGTCAGTCTGGATCTGGAAGTCCCAAAGGATCTCAGCTCAGTCTTTATCAACCACCTCGGGAGGTGTCTTCCATTCTGACCTTGGGACTTTCAGCACATACTCAGTGCAGATGTTCCTGTACACTATGCCAGCCACTTGGTTATGGCATTCAATGTACCCTGTTCCTGCTGCCTGCATCTTACATCCTGCTATTATGTGCTGAACTGTCTCAAGAGCATCTTTGCACAGCCTGCACCTGCAGTCCTGTCTGGCGTGGTAGACCCCTGCTTCTATTGATCTTGTACTAAGCATTGCTACAAGTGTTATATAAACTAACTATACATAAATAAATGACTAGTAAACATAATTATTACGCATCAACATTAATTATTATTAGTTATTCGCAGACAGGGACATTTTAACTTAGTGATCGTTTTCTGACTCCAGATCGACCAGCAGTCACCAGCAGTCCAGCACTGCTGAAACTGAGGCAGTTTGGATTCACGTGACAGGCTTACAGACCCACCAGCAAGATGTCAAAAAAGTATCTGCAATGTTCTCAAAATTGACCAAGATGACTCCCAAAATGTTGAGTGCCAGATATGCCAAAGGAAACAACATTTTGTGACATATCACAAAAGTACAACGAGTCTGGCGAATCACCTGAAATCTGTCAGTAACAGCTAGGCCGTCTCGCAAAGTGTTCTGTTTTCTAGCCTTTATGAAAAACGTGACTGCGACCTGCATGCTAACAAAGTGGCACTCTGTCATGTTATTTAACGTGTAACAACTGAAAACCAATGTTTCCAAAAAGCCTGACATGAGTCCTTGAGTCTCTTATTAACCCCCCACCTCAGTCAAATCTTCAATTAATTGTGGACATTTCTCGCTGAAGCTTCAACGCCCACAACCTGGTATTTGGGACAGCACTAGCACAGAAATACAAATACACACTCACACCAACAGATGCACACAGCGATGCTTGCGCTGTGCTAAATGAAAGCTCTGTGTCAGGGCTTCATCACATACGGCGCAGCTGCCTGCAATGCCTGCCACATTAAGCAAGCCTAATGGGCTTTCAGAGCAACAACGCTGCGTATGAAGGGTTGTACATTCTCGAGCATTCTGTGGAATCAGCGGGACATTCAGTTTGTCAGGGTGTGCGTGTCAGTCTGTCGGGGAGCCTGCCGGGCCGGGCGGGTGGAAGGGCTTTGTATATACCACCAGGAACATGACTTTATTTCCCTAGGTTTGTGTGAGTTTGCATTCACGGATGAAAATATTGTTTCTGTATCACACAGCCAGTGCATTTCAAAGAGAAATGGAGAACTGCACAGCGATTTTACAAGATAATAGGGCAGGTGAGTGAGGACTGTGGGACGGCGCAAGAAGGAAATATGTGTACAAAGCTCACGCTGGTTAGGAACATTTGCATTAAAGAGCTGGTTTCAGAAGAGAATAAATGTGTGGGTGTTAGGGGTAAATATTAGAGTGTGCAGCCAGGAGTAGAGAGAGGTTAAAGCATGGCAGATTAGTCGGGACACCGAGGAGGAGCAGGGGTACACATTAGACTGTGAAGCCATGTGTGATGATCCTGCAGGTTTCCAAATGAGCTCTGATTAGCCTGAGAGTGATTTCAGCAGCTCTCGTCACATCAAAGCCCGGCCCTCTTCCTTTAAATTCTCTCTCCCCTGCTCTCGTTTCTTATTCTCCCCTGCTCCCCTGGTTGAACTACAGTAGAATAAAGAGAATACATTTCAGCCGAAAATCAGCTGCCAAAATTCTGTGCGCCACAACCACTTGTCTACGTGCGTGCCTGTGTGCCTGATCCCATTAGGAGAAGATTTTCTTAATTTCATCAAACCGAATGTTGCACCTCTGCTTTGGAGCTGAATACAGATAACAGTCAATTGATTATTAATGCATTATTAATACCCCCCAAGTGCCAGGTCACACAGATAGTGGGATTATTTTCACGCAAATGCACACACCCACACACAAACACAAAGCAACACAGCGCCAGAGGCCAAATGTGTCCGATGGAACAGAGCGTACGCTACTCAAATCCAATGCTACAAAAGCAGCCAAATTAAGATGGGAAAAAAACAGCACCTACTCAAATTAGAACTGCACCTGGCCAATCAGAGCTTACACGGAGGGAAAGTGGAAACCAATGCTGACGCAGGCATACACAAACACATTTTAATTTTAACCTCCCTCCCTTGGTTTCCTCGACTCCTCCTGCCTCATCACTAGCCCCTCCCTGTGGCGGCTGTGTCTCTGCCCGATGCTCCTCCCCCTGCTCGTCCTAGCTGTCCATCACCCAGCGGCTCGTTGGCACAGAGCTGACTGAGAGCATACAGCAGATGGTGTGCTGCTGTCTGTGTGGCAGGCCACTAGCAGGACACCCAACAGCCCCTCCTTTCCCTCCTCGGCCCTCTGCCTCCCCCTGCAATCCCTGCTCCTTCCCTCCTACACACACACACACACACACACACACACCCTCCAGCATCACTTCAGCCCAACCAGGTCACCTGCTGCCAGGCTTACAACAGCTAGCGCACACACAAACACACACAAACACAAAATGAACTGTCATGGTACATGGCACATTCAAAGAGGTCACACATATGGCACTGTTACATGCACGGATTCCCCTCTTATATTCTCGCCACGCTCCGAGTAACATCGAGATGACAAGAAATTTTATTGACATTCACACATACACTCTCTACCTCGCTCACAATCTCTCCCCGTCTCCTGTCGAGACAGTTTGGTTAATCAAGTGCAGCGTTTCTAGCCTGGTCAGCAAGTCAATACGCTTACAACCTTCATCACGTAGCTAACGTATAAATATTACATCCTCATTTGCAATAACCTGGTCGGGCCAGTTACAGAGCACGGTGAACCTAACAGGAGCTTAGTGCAACATTACAAGCTGGCTCAGTGAGGCAATACAAAATTATACATTTTGTATATGCTGCATGTATAAATAAAGGCTTACAGAATACTGAATAGACATGAGTGTAGTTATTTGTAATGTAATGTGACAATACTGAAAAATCCCATAATATTTTAATATGTATTACGCACCTGCCGAGGACGGAGCAACACTGCTGATAGCCACAGCACAGGTGAAGATGACCCAGACTGCCAGAGCCATGTTGAAGGCCGACCAGGGGGCAGGGCAAGGGGTGGGGCTAAAGCGTAGAGGCAGTCAGCAGGCACAGGTGAGTGGGGCGGCACTTCCTCAGCTCACACCCTCCCTGAGGGTGATCCTGCAGAAAACAAGGGAAGGAAACATCAGAGAGGTAAGAGCCTCGTAAACATTTGTATGTAACTGTGTGTCCATAAAGAGGAAATCGTTCTACTGTTCTGTTGTTCATGCGTACACCTCTCAGTGCCGCGTTTGAATTAGACAGTGTTGACTAATTTATTCTGCATTTATCACTGGAATATGTGATAACAACTCAGCACAAAACTGAGAGCCTCATGAGTGGTGAAGCATACTAAGAGAGGAGAGGAGAGGAGAGGAGAGGAGAGGAGAGGAGAGGAGAGGAGAGGAGAGGAGAGGAGAGGAGAGGAGAGGAGGAGAGAGGCTCCCCCTGTGGTGGTCAGGTATAATGATCAGACAGGGAGATCTGAGGCCATTTTGTGCAGGATGGCATGGCAACAGCTGTTGCCACTATCAGCTCATCACTCTACAGTGTTTGAACGCTTGATTGAATCAGACATGCTACATATGTTTTGGGGATGTTAACGGGGCTATGTTCACCATGTAAAAAAAAAATTATGTCCTCTATGTGTGTGTGTGTGTGTGTGTGTTTGTGTACAGGCATGCACACATGGCGAGACAGTGAAAAGTGGTGACTCAGTCAGCAGTGCCGTAGGGCTCAAACATCTCATTTGCCTAATGAAATAAATCATAATCTGGAACTTTAGCGCTGATTTTTTGACAGTAGAAACTGCTCTGCCCCCTCCAGGGGTTGGAAGACAGAAAACAGTAGAGACGGTATTGTTAGAGCTAATACTCCTCCTGCTGAGCTTGCTGATGAAACAGACAGATTGGACTGTATCTGTCTGTATCTGTGTGTGTTTTTGTGTGTATTTTTTTCCTATTTTTTGGAGGGAGATGGGGGGGTTAGAGGATTTCCTTTGATATCTCCATCCCTCTATCCCTTTTATTTGATTGATCCTATACTGTCAGAGGGTATAATATAATGCGCTAAGTTCTAATTGGTAATTCCTATTAAAAAAAAGTCACATTTGCTCAAACTGTCACTACGACCACACAAAAATAGATGAGACAGACGATCTGTGAGAAAAATCATGCTCATCTGCCTCCTTGTTGCAATGGCATTTGCAAGACTCCGCCACGGCTAAACAAAAACGACCAATCGGAGTCGAGGATCCTGTAACGCAGCTGTCAATCATGTCAATCACTGCTTGTCATGCCTGTCAAACTGATCAAATATGCACTAAGATGTTGTTACTGCATTGCCTATTTCTCGCCTCAAATATTTTTCAGCATCATATTTTAGTGTACTGTTGAGCTGAAAATGAGGTTTGTGACCCAGCCGCCATGTTGAAAACAGCTGAGCCAAAAGCAAGCAGCCGGAGCTGCGGATACTTGCATATGCCATTGGAACAATTCAAGGGGGCAGAGGAATACGACTTTTTCCATATATAATTTGTCTCATGTTGTGTGGATATAGTGACGGTTTGAGCCGTTATGACATTACCGCCCGAAGCTTTAGCATGCACGCACTCTCTCAAACACAAAGCTTCGGCTACTTTCAGTGCTGCTAACTTGACTCTATTCCTAAACCTGAGCCCTTACATTTTCAGCTAACCTGCAAAATAACCACCGCACACAGCCCCAAATTCTCATAATGTTTCAGTGATATAAAGTGATAAAGCTTACAGAAGCTTAGAGCAGAATATGTGAAATCAAAATCTAACTCTAAAAATACTGAAGCCTTCTGCTACGAAGTTACACCCCAATGGATTCTCCCTTTCAGCAGTAAAAAATCCTGACACCAAGAAACTTGCCACCAGGTTTTTCGGGGCCCTGTCAATCCCAAATCATGAATACGTGGGTTGAATCAGATTCTTTGGGAAGCTTATTTTGGAGAGGCTATTGAGAATGATAAGTGGGGCAGTATCTGGTCATGCTCTTCAGGTTGTTTATTCACCAACAAAGCTAAGAAGTTGCAATTAAACATTATATATAGGCTCTAGATTACCCCACTGAAACGCAACAAGTTTAATCCTTCGCTTTCAAAATACTGCAATAAGCGTAAAAACTCTGAAGATATGTATTTCCATTGTATCTATGGCTGTAAATTTCTTCTTCACCTGTCTTCTGGGTCAAGGTGTGTAAAGAAACTGATACTATTTTTAAGAAAATTGGGATACAGTCAGCAGCCCTGAACCTTAGCCCCTCTTCACTGAGGCTGATGAAGGTGCTTCTTTTTAGTGCAAGGACGTGAGTTCTTCTTCAGAGGATTTCAGATACTGTCCTTACAGTTTCATATTGTTACCGGATAATTATAGAACTTATACCTTTAGAAACTATAAGCCTCTGGCTCAAGACCAGCTGCTCAATTTTTTTCACATTCGGGACCCTTTTCTGGACTGTATTAGAAATGATGGGGTCTTTTATATGCCACTATCTCTTCAACATACCTGAGAACTGTGATGCTGTGAACCCTCACTCACTTACTTGTTTGTTTTATCTTTCTGTTTTGCTTTGTCGTGGTTTTTTTTGTTTGTTTGTTTGTTTTTGTTTGGTCATATTGTTTGATTGATTCTTTATATTTATATTTATTTATTTATTCTTTATATTTTTATATATCTATATTTTTTTTCTGTAAGTGTGGAGGATGTGTTCTGTGTTAGTTGGGGAATAAGCTGGAAGATAGGATATATATTAAAAGATATACAGTATATCTTCCCTGCCCTTTATTTTGTAATGTTATGATCCTCAACTTGATAAATATAATCTTAAATAAAGAAAGCAAAAATTCAAAGTAAACGTCTGGGACAATTAGTGCTCAAAAGAAAAAATGAATGAATGAAATCAAAATGTTCTTGTTCCCAAAGAATTTTCTATTATTGCAAGTGTAGCAGACGGTGTGCGGGAGTTCATTGTTCTAGGACAATAAGTGCTGGAATTTTAAAACAAACACTAATCTTGATTTTAAACTTTAATTTAAAATGGAGAAAGACATTTGGAATAAAAAAAAAAAAAAAAGTCTCTACATTTCTTTTGATCCTTGTCTGTTTGCTCAACGACACACACGTCAACATGCAGTCACGGCCAAGCTCTCTTCTCCTGGCAGCCAAGATGGCAGCTCCTGAGTGACTGGGTGGCTTCACCCCCTCTCTTCATCATCACTGATTTGGCTTCCCCTCCACCTCTTCAGCCCCTCCTCTTTCTGACCTTCTCTGATATTTACCCTCCTCCCCAGTGGCAACGCCCGGCCTGCAGCCACCGACCTGCCTGGGTGTCGCTGTGTGGATTAGTATGTTGGATGTCGTGGAGTACGAGCAAGAGCGGGAGAGAAAGGGAGGGCAAACAGCAAAGAGTGAGAGAGAGTACACAAGCAGAACATAGAGTACAAAGCGCATCCGCAGCAGCTGTTCTTTACACCAGCGTTTATTTCTATCACTACACACAAACACACACAACCTCTGCACTAGTGCAGCCTGTGCCTTAATTTGAGTTTGTTTGCGACCACCCTCTATGACCAGAAGCTGAGAGAAAAGGACACGCTCAGAGGGAGGGCAGGAGAGACAAAGAAAGAGTAGAAAAGCAGTAAACAAATAGCAATAGACATGTGATGTGGTACTGTAGAAGCCTTGGCGGCACCGCTCTCTCTCACGGCCTTTCCTCTCTCTCTGTATTATTAATGGTCAAAAAGTGATCCCCTCCTGTGCAGTGACAGGCTGTCGTTTTTTCCCTCCAACTTTTGTGGTTTTAATAAGAAAAATCTGTCTTTCCTCTTGTTTCTTTTGACTGTGCTTCTGTCTGTACTTTTCAACAATAGCTCTCCTGTGGTCTCAGAAGATGAGGAGGGCCGGAGAAAGAGTGCAGGCAGGCAGGGAAGAAGGAAGGGGAGGGGAGGGCAGGTTGGGGATTGAGGGGGAGAGGGAGAGGAAAGTGCATGGTGGATAAATTGATTTTTATTTTGTGACAAAAAGAAAGCTAGCATTACACAACACTCCATTTCAATGTGGAGGGAAGGGAGAACAGACGGGAATGAAGAATGCAGTTATGGCCAAAATGAAGAAAAAGAAGAAACAAAGGAGGGGCAGAACAAAGGAGTGACAGAACGACAGAGCAAAAAAAAAGACAGGAAGCATCAAGCAGCCTGACTAACTAATAAACAAGGAACAGAAGGAGCAAAAAGGAAGTAAGGAACAAACGAAGTGAGGGAGGGATGACTTTCTGTATAACGAGAATAAATAAGAGAGAGTGGGAGGAGAGATGGCTGAAAATAGCCAAGTGAGGACAGTAAAGGAATAGTAACAAAGCAGGAAGTAATGTCAAAGGAGAGAGCATTTCTTCTGCCTGTGTCTCTGAGTCAGTGCGCCTCTGGGTGGAGGAAGGTTAGAAGTCTTTGGAGGGTGTGAGATGGGTGTCTTCGCCCTCCACGCTCTCCCTACTTGGAGGATGTTACGCGCCCGAGGCCAGGGGCTGACCTTTTGCACTGATCACATCCACCATTATTATCATCACTGTTTCTCTTCTAATAGAGCGGAACATCATATCCCTATGAGACCAGAGCCCACAAAATGGGAGAATGGACAGCAATTTCACCGGACTGGTGGAGAGGTGAGGAGGGCGAGGAGGGCAGACAGTGGGAGGCAGGGCGAATGACAGTCAGCTGTATCAGATCAAAGACAGACGTGCGCCTGCCTGAGTGAAGTGATGGCAGAGTTACACTTAAGTGCACAGCTCCGTCATCTTGTTTGGGATGCTACCCTCTGTTTCTTCAGCTATTAATTTACAGGCTGCCTTGATCCAAAGCAAATAACCTCATTATCCACTTCTATTGGATCATTACGATAATCACCATGATCATTAGGATCTGTTTGCTTTAGCAGACACGTTCATCGAGAACAGGGTGTCACAAGTCCTTTTTATACGGGGTGGGGGGTACTGTTATAGGCTGCGTGTGTCTGTCACGGGAACCATTCATGTTTAGCCCATCACGCAAATCACTTCTGTACAGAGGAAAGAGGCATTTAGGAACATTACCCGACCAGAATCAAAAGGAGCGAGAACAAAGAGTTTACGTCGACAGTTTTTGCTGCATAATTAGCAAAGCTGGTGCAACTCTCAGAGCTGCCACAGCTTCAGGCTTTCTCTCCTCTGTTTTTTCCCTCTCCGAGGGGAATCTGATATCAAGGTGGGAGAGACAAGTATGATAAGCGTGCCTGTGTGTGTGTGTGTGTGTGTGACCGGGCAGCCCGTGGTCAGGAGGCAAAAGATACACACAGCTGATTGGACTAACACTGCAGCTTTAAAAGTACGTTCTCCACTGAGAGCTTGCCAAAGATGCTCTCCCACATAATGCACTTAATTAGCATTTCAATATATTTGAAGATGAGGTATGTTGCATGAACAAGTGAAAATCATGCAGGCCAACGGGGAGCAAAGCGGGGAGCGGGAAAACACAAACACACAAATTTATTTGGTTAGAAAAACACTTGTGATTGATTTAAAGATTTGACAGTCATAACTTCTGACAGTCTGTTGCTCCATGCAAAGAGAAGTCTTTGCATCCGAAGATGAAGCACCAGCATTTCCCATGCTATTAGGATTGATGTTTATGCCTCAGATGCTTCAACAACAAATAGTTGGTTCAGTAGCAAAGCTCCCGCTATGAAGGAAATGATTGCCTCCTAGCAACCGACACAGTCGAGCGTGCAGAACTGAATGGCAATCACATCTCACTTACAAATCAGAAAGTGATGCAAACTGCTGCATTAAATATTTGTAATCAAGTAAAAATTCAGTTCAAATAAACTTCCAACATCCACTTAAATTGGAATGAATTGAAAACAAGTACTTTTCTTTTATTCAGGGCTGTTGGGATTTGGTTTCAGTCAGGTCTGAGACAGGCACTTTATTCCAGAGGAAAGTATCACTAGACTCAGTGAAGGCTAGCCATGTAGTATTAGAGTTTGATGAGACTGCAGAGAACGACAAAAACGTATGCTTCGCCTGGGGGCCTCTAAGTAATTCTCCCTCTGAGTCATCGGAGCCGAAGCTTTGTCACACTCGATACTCTTTTGTACTCTCTTGAGTTAGGCAAGTGGGAGCAATACAAGGAAGTGTAACAATAAATGAGGATGAGATAGAATTCATTAATTACTCCTTCACCTCCATAAAACTAATCACTCGCCAAAGTGAATATAATTATCCTACTTTTCCTTTGGAAACGTAACAGACATACCATGAAATATCATTACCATCACCATCTGTGATCGGGCTTTGCTGAGTGGGAGGCTGTGTTTTTACTGTCAAACCTGCCTTCCAGGATGCTGAGGTATGACAGTCGAATTTAATTCAATGATTATTCAAATTAGCCAAAGTGATGATTTGGACACACTTCCACTTCCACACTGTGTGTGTGAGTGTCAAAAGCACCCATTAACAGAGCGCGTGGAATCAGATAAACTCCGATTACGGGGAAGAGTTTGCTTCAATCACTGCGCTAAAAGTGACATCAAGGGCAGCGGCTGGCACAATCTGACACCATTATCTATGACATTCAAAACAACAGGAACTCTGCCCTGCTAGTATTTAATGTCCTAAAACTAAAGTTAAAAAATAACATAATTTTCTACAAATTGTACCAGAGCACCTCTGTACACTTAACAGATGCCACAACAAGATCGAATCAATGTCACAGCAAAAAAAAAATAAAAAAAAATAGCAGCTCGTAAAAACCCCCTTCATTGTTATCTTCCAGTTGGGCCTATCGCTAATCTCCCTAATCCTTTTTGGTGAGGCTATCGCTAGCAAAGACACCATAATAGCATTAGATATTATTCCTTCACAACAACCTGATTCTATTACATTTGCATTGACGCCGAGCAGCCCACACGGTCTCGGTCATAGTGAGAACTGTGATGTTAACACTGGAGCATTCATTCAGGATGGATAATGTTGTTAAGATAGCGGCGACTGCACAGGCACATTCAGGTCAGATCATCCCAACACTTCTCCATTTACTGGGGTAGGTCAGTTAAGGCCGGAGCTCTGGTGTGGTAGTATCTCGCTGGCTGCAGCAGCAGGGCTGTTTATATAATGACACCATTGTGCCGACTGTGTGCAGATGGAACATCAGAGCTCTTGTAATGGCCTGTGTATTAGGGCCAATGTGTTTGATTACTGACTCAGGGAGAGCGGGGATAGGCTGTGTAGTCAACAGGGAATAAGGCTCCTTCCAAAACAGCAACCCAGGGAAAAAAAAGACCTATTTGAAGAAACAGAAGGAAAGAGAGGAGAGACAAAAAAAAAAAACAGGGAGAGACTTTAATGGAAGTGTGCTTTAAGGGAATGCAAATGAGACAAGGGAATCTGCAGAGCTGCAGAACACAGCGGAGGGATATCAAACAGGGCTAGTGTGGCTGTCAAAGAGGTAAAGGCAAAGGGAAGGGGGAGAGAGAGGGAGAGAGAGAGAGCCCCTCTCACTTTATTCAATAGACACTCCTGTAGCACTTTTTCCCGCTTCAGCATCCGCCCTCGGCTGCAGCTCTCCACAAACCCCAACCCACACACCTCCTCATCTCTAGAGTCTACACTTTAACTATTATATGTTTCCGAAACAGTAGTAGTTCTAAAAAAAAAAAAAAAGGCCTGCCTATAAAGAAGCCAGTAGGAGTCCAATATTCCTGAGTGACAGTTGTACATACTAATCAGAGTGCACGAGTATCTGAAGGCGGTTGGCTGTGTGTGTGATAACAGGGCTTCATCTGTGAATGAGTGATAGAGATAGTCTGCCCCAAGCCAGCCAGCCAGTCAGTCTGTTCATCAGCGATGATGACACCGCGCGGCGGAGAGAGCGCGCGCTCCCCCGGCCTGGTCTTCAGTGTCTCCAGTGTGGCCTGTGATTTATTGTGGCGGTGGAGAGCTTGTCACTGTTCATTATTACTGATGCAACAGGAGGCAATGCCACCACCCATCAATGCTTGCCCTGTGACGCCCGCCACAGCTGCCAGAGGAAGTGACCTCAGCACCCACCTGTCTTCTAACGCAAACACTGGCTGCCGCCCTGCTCTAATGGGATCTAATGTCTTACAGGGATGAAACCTCTGACCCAATTTGGCAGCCTTCTCTCAGCCAATCACGAACCAGTGGAAACACTATACATTAAAGGTCCAGTCTGAAGGATTTTCGGGGATGCATTGGCAGAAATGGAATATAATGTTTTTTTTTGTGTATAATCACCTAAAAAATAGGTGCTATTGTGTTTTATTGCCTTAGAATGAGACATTTATATCTAGGGAGCGGGTTCTCATCCACAGAGCGTGCCATGTTACACCACCACATATCCACACTGGCCCAGAATGGACAAACCAAACAATGGCTCTAGGTGCGAGGTGCCATAGCCGAACATTATTGATTTAAAATAAAACTGCTTTATTCAGTGTTTTAACCAGCTTAAATCACCTCCTCTGTTTGTGTTAGAGAAGAAGAGACCTCTGCGGATAATTCCCAGTGAAAACCTCCTGAACATCTGATCTTAAGTTATCAAAGAAAACAGATAAGCACATATTAGCAGGTGCTATGCTAATAACTCATCAATGACAAACTAAACATTACCTGGGAAACACTGAGTTGCTGCTGCTTTATTCAGTGTTTTTACAGGTTGTAATCACCTGGTATGTTTGTTTTGGAGAGACAGAGACCGCTGTGGATGATTAGTGTACTTGTAAAACCTCCTGAACAATGAGCACTGAAGGAATCCTAACTGGGAGGTTACCGCACAGCTAGACACCATTAAAGCCTACACACTGCTCCTTTAATTCAGTCTGAAGACTGCAATTTGGCAATGACAAATGTCACTTTTGTCATCTAAATACGTAGATCTACTCTAATCTATTTTTTAAAAACACAGAGAAGTCACCCAAAGTTGAACAGCCCAATTTGTGCCGCGTCTGTCTGCACCGAGACACATAACTTCATCTTGTTTCTGGCTTTTGACTTTTTCCTCTCACGCTTCCTCCTCCGTTTCTATTCCCCCGCGTCCCAACCTCACAGTCAAATTAGATATACTCCATATCAGTCAACCTGCGCTGTCAAGTTTGTCAGCATGAGTTGCGTCGCAAATCAATGAGAGGAAATGAATAATTCACTGTGACCATTAAGTCTACACAACAAGAGTGATAACTGCCGGCCCTGACATTAATCTTATGAGCCACCAACAATGGATTATGATATAACATGATAATGTTATGAAATTGTACTCTCTGGTGAATCTTGCTCCCTCCCGCCCTTTGCATTGAGCTGTTCCCAGATGTCACTTGGCTGTGACTGGCAGGCTGCCACCCCGAGTGTCTGTGCACCGCCAGGCTCCGCTAGATCCATCTTCATTAAGGACAGAAGCGCTGTGAGTTGTGTGTGTTATTATCAGTGTCTATTAATCTGAGAGCTCCAGCAGGGCAACCCCCACCTCACTGTTGAGCTACAGCACGCTATAGCCAAGCATACGCTATGTTCAAACACACTACAGTCGCACATCACACAGACAGTCACATGCAAAGTTTGTCTGCACACACACACACACACACACACACACACAATCCTTTTACACTCCTGCCTATCCACAGCTCTCTCTAATAATGAGCACAGCAACACATTTAAACAATTTGCAGATAATGCATGCTCACTCCTAATTGGGGATGATAGACAATAATTATGTGTGGAAAAAAACTAATTCGTAATTGTTTAGCTACTATTGGGACTCACTCGAGGCAAACTGTAGACACCCCCTCCTAAGTGTTGATGTCGGCGTATGGTAACATGCACGTCTCGGAGCATTCGCATACATGTTCACCCACACGCACACACTCACACATGTACACACACAGAAGGGCCCACCGGGGCGCCACATGTGATGTTGACCCAGTTTAGATCTGTGGCACAAAGTGGAGCAGGGATTCAGAACAAAAAGAGACAGTGACATTTAAAAATAGGTTGACATTCTTTTCATCTCATTGCTGAGGCCCATACAATGGAAGTATCCATCTTTTGTGTCAGTGGCACCATCAACTAATTATTCCGTCACATCTTCAACTTGCCACTTTAGAGATCCACTTTTTATACAAGCGAAGGTTTGGTTTTAGGGAGGCGAGTTGGAGTCGGGAGGGTCTGACAATCCAAAAACCAAAAACAAACTGATCGTGCTTTGCTTCAATGTCGCTGACAATAAATATTTTTAATCTGATTTCATGTCTGAAGTGGTGACTGAATTGAGCTGAGTAGCTAGAACCTCTGAGTGTAAAGCACTGATATTGTATTTTGTATGAATTGTCTCCTCCTCTTTACTTTATATTGGGCTTTAACATGCTTCATCCCTTCAATGCATTTGGTTTAAAAAGTTTGCCGCAGGCTGCTCTTTGAACGTGAAGCCCACATTGTTGTTGTGCTGTGGTGCGTCCACTGTTTGTAAGAACATTCAGTTTCCACAGCTGATAAAGAGCAGCCTTAAAAAAAATCTATGATATCCTTTTAACGTTAATGTTTGATTGATATGCTGCGTTTATGTTTGTTTTCAGGGTTCGGATTTCTGACACGATAGCTCGAGAGTGCTGTTTAATAGCAACACTCTTAATGTCAGAGCTTCACACTAGCATGTAAATGACCCACACGGAGACACAGAGCTGTTTGCATTCTGAGCGCGTTGTGAGCGTATGCTTCTACCCTTTAATGTGAGCGCACATTAATTAAACCTCAGATGAGTATATCTGGATTTTTATCAACCCAGTGCATTCTCTCATCGTGACAGCTGGGCAGCCCAGAACTCAATTTAGGGTGACTTTAGCAATTCAACCAAAAGTGCAACTTTGAGTGAATTTTCCTTGACCCTCCCGATCTGTCTGGAGTTATCCCGATGATTTTGTCATGGATCACAAGAACACAGTGAGTAGGAGTTTGCTTGTTTGTGTGGATGCAAACATGTCTACCTTTTCCAAATGCACATGTCGGAGTGATTTGTGTTGTACCACGGTGTGTGTGTGTTTGTGTGTGTGTGTGTGTGTGAGTGATGTATCTAATTTGATCGTAGTGACCCCAATCTGCCTGCCAAGGTTATCCAGCTTTAGGATGGGCAGAGTGGGCATCAGGAGATTCTGACACAGCAGGCTTGGCTGGCATGCCCCAATTCTGAAACATGGCTGTCACTCACTTCCTCCCTTGCTTCCTCTCTCCGTCTACCTTCGTCACACACACATATGCACGACCCCCACCCGTCTCTACCCCTGCACACACATACATGAAGGCACACTGACACTGTCCCACATTCAGCACAGGAGCAGCCTTCAGAGCTTCTCAGGAATAACAGGAGCTACATGATCAGAGAAAACAGAGGAAAAAGGCTGTGACGTTTGCTTTTGCTCAAGAGGTAAAAACCTACAACTACCAGTATACACAGCACCACATCAGACCAATAAACTCTCTCATTGGTGGGTGACATAATCCAAGCTTGTCCTTTTTGACCCAGGAAAAAATATGGCGGCAAAGTACAGGTAAATGGTAAGCTAAAATATGTTCCTGAAAACACTGTAGGTGTGAAATAGGCAACACAGTAACAGAATCTTGGTTCATATTTGATCAGTACTGCCTAGTTTTACATGTACAGCTTGACTGGAGTATGAGAGGGGCGGGGTCTCTATCATAATCTATACTCTTTGCGTCTGTGATGGCAGGCACGCAAAAATGCACAAGTACAATCTGCAGCTTGAGTAACAGTCCTAGACCCAGCAAAAATCTGCCAGATGCAGATTTGAGCTGAGAGATGAGCAGGGAGATCTGGATGGATATATAGTCCCATGGAAGTTTACCACAGTTCATTTACACACACACTTCCCACACTGTTGTGATACAACGCTGCTTGAAAATCAGCATAGTATCCCTTTAATGCTGAAAACCACTGATTTATGACATGTATCTGTATTCTCACACAATTGAATCAGCGACAGAGAAATTTCTGGGGTTTATTTAAATGAACAGAAGTGGCAAAAATAGGCCGCTGACACGATCACGCGAGGTGGATAAATCAAGTCTCTGGAAAACAACAAGAGTCTAATCGTCACACAGCAGCCTTGTGCATTTTGCTGTTGCTCAACTGTCTGGGAATGAGGCAGGTTAATGTTTGACACTAGCATTCATATTTGCTGGAAATAACACTCAGAATCACACAGAGTGTCTCAAGCTATGTGTGGAGGCGCCATTATTATGTCCGCCAGGGGTGTTTGTGTGTATCCATCTGTCCGCAGCTAATCTCGAATACAACTGTACCAATCAGCCTAATATTTTGGGTGCACACTTATGCCTGTATTTTCAAGGACCTCTCGTGGTCACAGTGGTTCATGATTACCGAAAAACCTGTTTTATTGCCTGTTTATACCATCACTGACTGCTGACTCCTCCTAACCAGTTTTCATGGAATCACCGCGGCTAAAAGCAACAAGCCTTACCCGGTCCATTGCAGGCCACACTTTGGCCTTTACTGTGGCTTAAAAACTGACATCCATAGCAAAGTTTGGACTGCATCCGCAGATAAATCCCATACCCAATATGCTATAATCCATTAAAACTAAGGCATGTTACATGATGAATGCAGAGTGTTTTGCCTGCCCCATTTTGTTGATTTTTTGACATCTAGAAAGAGTAAGTAAGCTCTGTAGTTGAATGTTTTCTCTTTGGGTCTGCCTTAATTGTGATTGTTGTTCCTACTTTGTTGTGCTGTAGCCCACAGATGAAGTCAGTATCATTCAATGTCCAGTTATGCCACAGCTGCATAACAAATAGACAAGGTGTATATTTTCTTAGCTTCTGGAAGCTTCTTAAACATGTCTGCTGGAATTAGAAGAATTGTGGCTGTGGTCACCACTGAGATCTACACTCTACTGAATGCACTTTTCCAGTCACTACTTAAATGACTGTAGACATCTTTTATCTTACACATGTAATCACACAAACACACAAGTGCATACTTTCATGCTGTGAGGTCCCGGAGGAAGGACGGGCTGTGGTGGTCTGATTATTAGAGAGGAGCTGTGGGAGACACAGCCCAGAGCCCAGAGCTCAGGGCCTCAGTCAGTCAGGCTGTAACAGGTGCTGCTTTCCACTGCCTGCTTCTGTTAATTACCAACAGCGCAGTGCTGGAAACGCTTTGCCGGGATCCACACCAGGTGAACACCCATTAGTGCATGGAGAGGATCCAGAGGGTCTGTGCCGAACACCTCCCCCCACTACTGCTCACAGTCTGAAGCTAAGCAAGTTTACACACACACACACACAGAAAACACACATGAACACTCCTGTGCATTCACTCTGAACACACTTGCATATTTTTGTGTTGATATGCACGCTGGTGTAATGATTATGCCTTGAGACACACACATTCACGCGTGCACGCGCACACACACACACACACACACACACACACACAAACACACACACACACACAGAGCTCTGCCTCTACCCACAGTTTCTTTTTCTTTCTTTTTGAATACTCATTTTTCCCTCCATCTTCTCCTGTCCCCGGAGGCCTGGGTACATCAGTTCATCGACACATTTCGTTCTGGTCGGTGGTCTCCATGGAGCCTCCCGTTTCATGTGACCTTTTCCCCCTCTGTTTCGGGAGTCTCGGGCGTCTGGTCACTCTGAATCATTCCCTCCGTATGCCTTTGTTCGGGTAAAAAGGTTCGGTAGAGAAAGGGAACCAAGCGCATAAAGGGAGATGAATCAACAGACATCTCATGGCGCCTGCTGCTGCTATCCAAGTGAAGGATAGTACTGTTTGTACTCATCCACCTTATCTCCCCTCCCCCCCTCTACATATCTCTCTTCGGCCTCATGTCTTTGCTCCTCCGTACCCCCCACTGCCCCTGTTTTGTACTCACATGCTCCCTCCATCCCCCTGCAGTTCTCATCCTATTTTCACATCTCATCATCAGATCCCAGTTTGCTTCATTCCCATCAATAATGGAAGAGTTTTTGACTGGATGAAAATAAATAACTCTCAGCCAATCAAGGGGGTGCTTGCAGGCATCCCACCAGCTGCTCTTAGCCAATGGAAAGGAGCTTTGGTGGCTCAAATGAGATCAGATGTGAGCCGGTGCGCTGATCCCATTGAGAGGAAAAGTAAATTATTTAGGTGACACTCTTTTGCTGCAATTTCCCCCTAAACTAGCACTACCGCTTCTGCTCTGTGGGGAAGGCTGCCACAGTGAAGAGAATGCTGTTTTGTTTTTTATCCACACAGTGAAAGATTTAAAATGCAAATAGGCATTCACTGACAGCAGCACTCAGTCATAAATTGAAACACCCTTATAGATAACTAAACACATGCAAATGAGTTGATTAGCCGAATATGCAAATGGTCCATTATTTGCATTTATATGTTAATTGACACGGTGGTACACTGTAGATTAATTACGTATATATTATACATTAAGTAAAGAATAATCTATAGCGATGGATACAGATAGAAAGATAACAATTAGTCGCGTTTCTCTCCCATTGATCTAACATATGGCACTGACCCAAGTTACAAATTGAAGAAATCTTACTCTAATGTTCATGACGCTGCGGAGAGCTTCTCTGAATTTCCACGTCAAAGCCGAACACTGCCTCTGCATTCAGAGAGGATGGGTGTGGGGGGAAGCACTGCTCGCTGTAAGCTCTGTAGGGTTCTCTCTCTCTTTTACTGTCTCTCATCCCCTCTGTCTGTTGGCCCTCTGACCTGTGCAGGTCTCACGTTCCTGACTCGTCTCTCAGCAAGCAGCCGATCGATAGATGAATCTGACTTTACCCTGACTCGATAACCCCGCATGCACATCCTCTTCCTCTGAGGAGCGCGTGTGCATGTGCGTGTTTGAGTGTGTGTGCCAGTGGAGGAAGGGTTTGGGTCTGCATGTGCAACTTTGTGCTTGCAAGGCATGGTTTTGGGGATTTTTGGCAGAGCTGCGCATGTGTGTGTGTGTGTCTGTGTCTGCCAGCTCCAGTCTCTCACCCCGGGGCCTAGAAGTCACGGCAGTGAGAAAACAGATTGATTTCTCCCCTCCCACGCACAAACAATTAACTACACAGCGCTCAATTAGACACACGCTGGAGACGCCTTCAGACAAGCCTTAGCCTTGACCTGGGATCTGTTTCCTGCAAACCAACCTATAGTACTTCTTATCCCCCCCTCCAACCAAGCATAGGAAGTGTGAGAGTGGATGGAGCCAGTGAGATGATAGCAGGAAGGTGTTTATGTGCCCTGCTCAGGCAAAATGAGCTCTTCCTGTTGTTCACGGCATCTTCCTAGGATTATGTGTCCCAGCACAAAATGAGCCAAGATTATCCTTAATGATGTCGACGGTGCGCAGTTTCATTATCGCCAGTGTTCGCACACTGCTCCACAGCTTGTGCTGCTAGCTGAGTAAGCGGAGTTAGGATGCTAATTTAAAGGCAGGGGAATTCCAGTGGAGCGTGGAAGCCTCTGTATCAGCCGCCCCATGTCCACCTTGGGGACCCATATCCGCGTAACACATGTTGATCATCCAGTAAAGGACAAACAAGGTTGTCATCCCTCCGTCAGCTTTCTGTCACTTTTCATTTTTCCACGTGAAACACTCCAGTGAGCATGTCTTTCTCTGTATCTCTCCCCCTTTCCTTGAGCCAAGACATTTGTCAGAATTCAACAGTGTCCTCCTACTGCTTCAGTAAACCGGCCTGTTTGTTGACTGCCTCAAAAATAGATGTCTATGTCCATTCAAGGAAATAAAATGCAACTATTTACCATCCTTAATTCTCACCCTACAGTCAGTCTGATTAATCCAACTATGAATTTTTTTTATTTCACAACATTCAATTTTCACCCTTTTCCAACATTCCATTTTGAAAATATTGTAATTAAAGGGGGCATATTATGCTAATTTTCAGGTTCACAGCTGTATTTTGGGTTTCTACTAAAGCATGTTGACATAATTTCATTTCCAGAAAACACTTAATTTTCCTCATACTGTCTGTGCTTGAAATCTTTTATTCACCCTCTGTCTGAAACGCTCCATTTTAGTGCCTGTGTCTTTAAGCGCCCCATCCTGAAAGAGCCCAGTCTGCTCTGATTGGTCAGCATTTCCAAGTCTTCCACAGCTGCCCTCAGTGTCTGTAACCATCATACTAACCATGAAAAATCACTAATAAGAGTTTCTAAACCAAAATATTCACAACTGGACATGTCCCAGCAGGAGCAGGACCCAAAAATGTGGGAAAATTTATATCAGCAACCAAAAGTACAGGTTTCCCTGACATTAGCATGAAGCTACATGTAGCAATGTAGGCTACATGATATCAACACTTGCAGTAATGTGCCTGGAGTGGATGACCATATAAAGAAATCTGTCACTAGTTGACGTCAGCTTATCTTTTAAGAGACTTTTAATAAGAGTGTCATGCCATTGTTCCAACGGCCCAAAGGTCCATTAGTCCCATTGGACCAAAAGCCCATTTCTTCGACAGCCTGCTATCCAAACACAAGTCTCATTGCACTGAAGATACACACTCCCTGCAGCTATTTTTAGTTTCCCGGGGCGTTTGAGCCACCAATCCCAGGTGTCTCTGCCAAACCTTTGCGGCGTTCCCCAGCAGCGTTTGAGCCATAGAACACGGGTGTTTTACACTGACACTTCCTTGCTTTTCGAGTGACATTTGTGCCCCCGAATTTGTTTAAAGCCAAAACCTGTTCTTTTTCTAACCATACCAAGTGTTTTTAGTGCCTACATGTAACCACACATTCACCAGAGTTTTGTTGACAAATGTTGGCTAACAAATCTGTCTGTGGTTTAGAAACATACAATGTTAACATTTTTTCCTGGCGACTGGGTCGTCCAATTGCAGAGAGTGTGTAACTTTGGCCCACTTCGGAGCAATGGGCATTTGTTTCAGGGATAACAGGCTGGCAGAGACATAGGCTTTTGGTCCAATGGGACAATTTACGGATTAACTGGGCTTCAGAATATTGGGCCGTCGGAACAATGGGCAGCCCCAATTCAGAACCATCTGATGAGGTTTTCATTCACAGGGATTACTTTTACATACTTTGGCCACGTTTAATATGAACATCTGACACTGTAACATTGTATACATGACAAAAAATAAGGAACAGCATAACAGGCTTCCTTTAACAACTGACGCTTGCGATTCTGATGAAATAGCAAATTTGCAACAAATGCACTGAATGAATGAATAATCTTGCGTACAAATAAATGTGAATTAAAATACATATTTCAAATTAAAAGTAGGAAAAACAGGTCATCAGCACATTAAAATTGAGCTGTGACAATTATTTCCACAGATGCTGGCGCTGACGTTAATTGTGATCCACTGCTGCATGGCCAAGTCATTCCAGGCTTTAAGTGTGTCATTCATAACACGGGCTAAGGGAGATAATAGAATTTGAGAGTGTGTATGTGTGCATGCGTGTGTGTGTGTGTTTATGAAAGACAGACAGGAGAGAGAGCAAATGAGCGAGAGAGAAAGAGAGAGAGAAAGAAACTGAGAATTCATAGAAGTACAAGCTCCAGTGAGTGTTAACATTTCTAATTATCTCACTGTCACGTCTGGAGGCTAAGAAGATAACACCTGAAGTCACCAGGGCGGCAGAGCGGGCATACGCACATACAGAGTACACACACACACACACAAGCTCACACACAAACAGTACCACAAGCTCACACACCTCCCACCTCCTGCACCTCTATGCTCGGCTCTCAGATTTGTCTCTCTCTGCATGATTGCCTCCACCTCTCCCTCTTCTTTTTCTCTTTCCCTAATTTTATTCTCTTTGTTGCACTCACACTCTCTGTGTGAAATATACGCGAGGTCCAGCTTGTGGGCTCTCCCCTGTTTACTTACGTATGTGCTGATGTCAAGACGCTGCGCTCGTGTCTCACCCCTGCTGCCCTTATATGCAGGCGAGGCCAGCGATACGCTGCGTGTTCCCACTGATGTTTATCCTTGTCATGCCTATTGAACACGGCTTATGGCCTGTGTTTGATATTAAATCCCATGCTGAGGGGCTAACTGGTTGCTCCACTGATCAGATAAGCAGCAGAGGGAAAGAGGGTGGATTTAACTGGTTTTAGTAATCACAACAGTCCATCCCCCCTTCACTATCCACGCTACTGTACATCCCAACTGAGGGATGAGTAGTCCACCGCCCCACTTCTACCCACGCTACTGTACAGTACATCAAAGGGATTTGCATTAATACTGTGGGCTACTTTGGACTCGGCTACCCTGTGAATGTAAACCCCCTTTTCTACACAGTCTGAGGCATAATGTAAGGCTCCGGTACAAGAGTCCAGATCAGCCCTTACATTAAAGTGGACATGATTAGCCTGCCTGTTCAACGACAGAGCAAGTTTCTAATCAGGATAGACGTGCGAAGGTGATTCATCCAGCTATAACTGTCTTCTTCCTAAAGCCTTCTCCACTGCTTTACCACTAGCATTCTTCTACAGTTTTCTCACCAAAATTAGCACATATATGTAGGATTTATTACGTAGAAAAACCCACTATGGATTTGCGACAGACTGCTGAGCCATTTCCAGTAGACGAAAATGCCTTTCTGATTTTTGTTGTTTTGTGTTTTTTGGCTGGTGTGTCACATTTGACGTCACGGACAGGTTGGAAAACAGGTTGGTAAACAGTAGAAGGCGGCATGAAGGCCAGTGAAAATGTTACCATGATTTACTTATTTATTCAGTCTCTTTTTTTCAATCAAGTGCCGACTAAATTTTGAACGATGCACTGCACCAGCAAAGAGACTGTCCACCCAAGCCGATTGGAGACTATCGGAGCTGGAGCCAATTAATGCTTGTGACTACTGCAGAGTTATTTGTCCCAGCAGTGAATGCTGATTGTAACCTTTCTCATTAAAAACAAATGATGTTCATGAGTGTTAGTGGGGCTTTTGTCCAGTGGGAAGGAGCTTCACGGAACAAGTTTGTAATCCGAATAGACTAGGGTAATGGTGATACATCCAGCTTTTAACTGCCTTCTTTCTAGAGCCTCTCCTACTGCCTTTTCACTAGCACCCTTACAGAGCTTTTCCATTGGCACTTCTGGCCGCACCAAGTCAAACCATGCTGCACCAATTTGCTTTTTCATTGTCAGTTTCCACATGCCGTGCCACACTTTGGATGGACCATCTCCGGAGTCAAGCCAAAAGCGAGCCTGACTGCCTCCAAGCGGGTAATGGTGACGTCTCGCCACAGCCAACTCCCTTCTCCCCCTCAATCAAGCATGTCGCGAGACTCAAATCATGTCAGTGCAGGAAACCAGAGCAAAAGAGGTTTTGTAAAGTCTCTGTATGTTCAGCTCTCAATACTTTCGTAGCTTCTAACAGAATCTCTGTGGTTCGGAGTTAGTTTCTCTCCTGCAACCCTGTTTGTACTTTCACATATCTGCTGTAATTTACTGTTTCCATTCTACCCTCAGCTGTCAGCCTGAATGTCCTGCTGAACCCCGTTCAAACTCTCAAACTCTTTATGGGTAAAAAAAGAAGCACCAGCTGTCGAGTATTTGTAATTAAAACCCAAATCCAATTCATCTGACATAATTCTGAGTCAGGTACAGTCGTATAAACAGTAATATCAATCACACGTGATAAATGCAGTCAGAACAGAAGTTTAGGTCACTCTCACACAACCTTGGTCATGAACCAATATTTTTGCTGATCTGTTAAACAAACCATATTCTTTAATCCAGGTTCCTCCAATTTATAACAGACATCTGCGCCTGCTCAGCTGTATACTTTCCACCAGTTCTCTGTTTTTTCCATTTTCTCATTGTGCACACATACCTCATAAAGTCACCGTACATTTGCTCTTAGTAAACTTTACAATCATTTGAGTTCTTATTATTAAACATTTCTTAATTAAAATCATCAATAGTTCAACATTATCAAACTGAACTTGATTCAATACATTCATTTTATTATCATGATACAATCACAGGATACATCTAACCTGATCTCACTTCTGACTTGTGAAATACCGATGCTCTGTCAATGGCCCTCGGCGCCAGACACCAAGGTAACCTTTAGCAGTGACATGAGAAGCACTGGTTGGGGATATTTTTTGACACACCAGGCAACTACCGCTGTATAGAGAGCAAGAAAGTCTGCATAGGGCAGGTGGGTAGGAGGTGTGGTGGATGGGTCACACAAACACCCAGAATGACGCTGCTTCTGTCCCCATATTATGTTAGTATCAAACTAACTTACTTTAAGCCAAACCATGATGGGGTTTTTTTTAAACCTAACTGCATACTTTTGTTGCCTAGACCTAAGGAACCAAACCTAAAAATGGTTTTACCTGTGTTTAAAGTTTATTTTGAAAAGAGACTGTATGCATTTAACGAGCAGAAATTGTCCATTTCCTGTGAAAATGGAAGTTTATCTTGAAAAGGCACAATGCATGTTACAAGCGTAAACTGACACACCATGACAGAGCATCCCAAACTGATGCAGGAGGTCTACCTAGCGCATCATATTTTGACACGTTGGACCACCGACCAAGTGTTGATGAGTTGGGAGTGAAAATGTGTTGGATAGATCACACACATGTTCATAGATACTGATTCAATAACTGTTACAGAATGAACTATAATATAAGTGCGACATCATTAATCATATATCCTGAGTTTCTGTTTATCATAACATGTATCTCTTCGACACTAAAAAATTTTTTTCCAGTCTAACCTCCATCTGCTCTTACTGCTGTTTTACTGGGATGGTTCCTCTTTTTCACTGGCTCTTCCATTGGTGGTGACAAGTCAGCAATTAGGGACGTGCAAATCAAGTAATCAAAATTCTGGTTCTTCTTCTGGACTTCCAGTAGTAGAATAGATTTGTTGTGGCTCTTCTTTTTCTTTAGGGTTTTCTGTTCCTGGCTTTCGCTCGTTCTATGTTTGCCTTTACAGGGCTTTTGTCTGGCCTTCTCCTCTTATGGGGGCTGTGAGGCCTCCTGGATTTAGCATCGATTTTTCAAGCTTCTTTGACACACTGCATTACTACTATAGCTGCACTACCATTGCCAACCGACTATATTCTACAACTCGCTTAAGGGCTAATGAAATATTCACAGACCTGAGTGTTACAGCAATATCTAGCGCTGTGAAGCTTTTTAAGGTCAACTTCCACTGAGACTCTCTCTTGTCACCCTGTCCTGTTTCCCCTCTGATGCCCTGCAGAGGGCCTTTGGGTAGTGACAGCCATTCTCCCGAGACTTCCTTCTCTCTGTCACCCAGCTATCCGCCACCCCTCTGGCCTGCTAACCGCAAGTGGAGAGAAAGCTGGGAACATTTCCACTGTAGCTAGGTCTGGGTCAGGGCGACTCGCTGGGTGCTAGAGATCTGGTTCGTGCTGTCTCAGACTGTTTAAAATTATAGAGGCATTTGCAGGGAGGAGAGCCTTGAAATATTAATCACATTAGAATTAACGGAGCTGTCGATCACGCTAGATACAGTACATTGTCCTTGTGCCCTAACTGCGTGGGCTCCAGTGTCACTGCCATCGTCTGCAAAGTGAAACAAAGACAGAAATGCCAATTTTCTCCACAAGACATCCACAGTAAACACACTGAAAGCAAAGATTTGTGTACTAAAATGCTCAGCCATGAATAAAGAAGGAGTCTGTGTACCGGCCAACAATTCCTTCTTGTCAGTAAGCACAAACACAACGCTTCCCACATTTGCAGGCACAGAAATCACAACAGCCTGGTTTCAGTGACCCAGCATCCTGGTCAGCAGCTCAGTTCGCCCCCTCACGCATCATCATCCAGCCCACTGACGCTCGCATAGCTATGGCCTGGTAGTCTGCTCTGCAGCCCAGCTAGCCAGCTCTACAATTACAGAGGTCCAATGTGATTCATGGCATTTACCCCTCCCAGCTCCTATGGAACCCAGCGCTCTGTTGCTGTGACATCACAGCCAGGGCCCTGATTGGTCACCAGATGGCTGCCCTGATTGGATTCTGGCCCAAACTGTGCAGGGCTGAATCACTGGCTCAGTGCTGCTCTGGATACTGATCCAGCCCACCTGCGCTGCCCAGCAAACACACACATGCATACACACATGCGGCCCACACGCAGACACATGAGCAAAGACGCACAGAACGGGTGTCAATGACATTCAATTAAACATGCTCATTCATAAAAATAAGTCACTTAGCTGCCAACAACTACACCTTCCTCCTCTCAATCTGTCTTTACCTTTTATATGTCTTGTCAATTGATTTTAAAGCGCCCCTTTTTGAAGATTATGGCCCTTTAAAATCTAAGTGCCCTTGTTTAACTTAGCTTAAACGACTCTCCCTCTTTGCTTCGTGGGTTAGGCCCCATTTCAACATTTCTGAGCACTGTCCTGGGAGACATAAAGCGAATGAGAAAGCAAGGGCATTCAAAGAGAGAGAGAGAGGTTTGCTGTGCTATGTGTCAGTCTCGGAGTATACCAGGGCTTTTACGCATGTATCTACTTTCATTCACTGTCTCTCTGTTCGGCTACGTGAAACAATAAGTAGCCCTTAAGTGCAGGCATTCTCTTTTAAATACACTACAAATGGACGTTAGCTTCTACTTGAGCCTTGAGAGGCACTCCTGAAGCTTTCCTGATTGAGGCATGAAACAGGAGCACTCCTCTACTCCCTCCCCTTCCTGCATTCCCAAAGGGATGCCTGCAGCGTGCCTCTCTAAAGATACCCCTGGCACACGCATCCGCACCAAACACAGTTCCCCGAGGACAGCTGCAGGCACACTGCAGTGTCCGTCCATACTATCAGACCTCACTCCACTACATTTATGGCGACTTCCGAGAAACACATCACTGTCGTCACTTATTTCAGTCCTGCAAAAATCCTCCTCAGGATTTTTCCTCTCTGTTGTTTCAATATCTTGTGTTTTCTTTATGCACTTTAGTCTCACTCTCTCCCCTCTTTCCTGTTGTATCGGCAGGCTGATCAAACACTTGCATCTGCAGCTTTTGCAATCCCCCCAGAAGCAAAAGAGAGAGCCGCACAACCCTCTCATAAGCCCAAAGGAAACAGAAGCACAACATTTGGCAGCGGTACAAACCCCCTGCTGCACCTGTGCCCGTTCAGGCAGATCAGTATTTAGCTGGGGCCGCCTGCTGCCCCGGGGACAATGAGAGGGGATGGACGGATGGACCGAGGATTTGAGAGGAGGACTTGGACACCGTTACTCGCCCTGTGTGCCAGCGTTACGGGTCGAGTGGACCAAATGTCTACTCACTGGCACTAACACACAGCTGTTTGGTGATCTGCCTTTGGGCCAACACCCCCCCCCTTTCCACACACACACACACACACACACACACACACACACGGGAAGAAGAACACATTCAACATCATGTCCAACATTGCCATCTCCTCTTTTTCTCTAGACTACAAAGAAGAAAGGAGAAAAAGAAGGGTGGATAGGGAGGGATGGGATTAAAATTATATCGACAGTTAACAAGCACTTGCACTTCACAGACAGTGTTTGTTTTGAAATAACTATAAGCAGGAAGTAACAGATTAGAAACTGTAACCTCCACAATGTGCTTTGCAACTGTACCTCTATCTACGCCGCCTTGCTTTGCATTTCAGTACACGCTGGCAGGGCTTCAGACCCGTCTCACGCTCTTTCCCCAAGGTCGTCATTACAACAGAACAAGCTTCCCTCTAAAGTCAGAGAGAAAACATCCCTCCCGGTGCCAAACACTCCCTCACCCCTCCCTGCTAATATTTAAGAAAGCTGTTGATCACACCTGTTCCCGCTCCATCCTTGGATGTGGGAATTACGATGAAGGGAATGGCACCGAATGTGTTATCTGCTTAGGAGCTGTGACGCTGCGTTTCTATGGCAACACTCCACCCGGTGTTACAGTCACTTTGCTGTCTTTTCTTTCACTGCCAGCTATTCTCCGAGACAGTCTGGGTCCTGTAAAAAAAAAAGGAAAAGGGCCAACAGGAGTGGACTGTGGAGACGGAGCGAGGAAAAGAGGGCAGGCTCAAGTCTCCCGTGCATGCACCTGATATTGTTTTGTGTATTTTCCCCTAATGCTTTCGTTCTCGCTCTCAACTTAGCTATTAAGGCTAACATGAAAAATTTGGGGATGCTCCTGTGCTGCTCAATAACCATGTTTAGAGCTTATTATTCACAAAGGAAGATTTAATTCATGAATCCATTCTCCTATTGACTAAGAGCTATGTTTACCTAATTATGCACAAAATAGTAATTCATCAGAGCAGCACTGGTTTGTGCCTATGTTTCCTCTTGAATAAATGAACACAGAAGCCTGTGGTGAGGCAGTAACACCCTCCCCTGGGAGCCTGGTGTCCTGCAGGGACGTCGATCTGCATGGTGACAAACTGTTGTCACGATCAATATGTGCCATTATTGATCATCCGTTGATGATCAATGTCTCCTCCTTGTCTGTATCATTAATGCAAAGAGTGACATTAATGAGCCCTGGTGCTCTCATTATCCCAGCCTATATATACACTCTCACACCTTTTATTTTGTACTCGCACTTATTGTAAGCTCTCAGGCACACAGAGGGAGCCGCAATACCTAATGTGTCATTGACTTAATTAGATCATGACATGTGCAACATATCACACACGTGTGTATGTGTGTATGTGTATATGTGTATATGTGTATGTGTGTGTGTGTGTGTGTGTGTGTGTGTGTGTGTGTGTGTGTGTGTGTGCACATGCACAAAAGGGAGAAATCTTGCCATGGACTCTGTGGCAGAATGATAACCCAGACCTCAGTCCACACAGGGGAGAGATGGAGAGTGAGAGCAGCAGAAGGAAAGGCAAGATGAGAGGAGAGGCTGGAGAATTAAAGACCAGTGGAGATGTACACTAGCCATATCACTCTCTCCTTCTTTCCCTCTGGCTCTGGAGCTTTGCTGGAGAGAGGGGAAGGAGAAAGTGTTGGAGTGAGTGAGTGCGAGTCAGGGACGGGAGACTGACCGCTCTCTGAGGCTGCAAAGGGCTGAGGGGGGAGTGGGCGTGCAGTAAAAAAGGCAAAGCCGGGCAAAGAAAACCACCTTGCCAACTCTTTTCCACTCATAACTCCACCACTGCATACAAACGCACACACACAGACATACTGAGGGTGTAAAACAGATGGAGACATGAGGAGAAAAGACGAGAGAGACAGCAGCGCAGAGGGGTGCCTGATGGGAAAAGACAAAGAGGAGGGGAGGGATGAGGGGGGAGATCGAGCACATAAAAGAGTTGTAATTTGCCTAACGAAAGAAGAGAGTGACAGATAGTAGAAAATGCGTATGTTGAAGGGAGGAGAAAATGATGGGCTATGGGGACTGTGTTGGCGGGTTAGAAAGGGTTGAAGGAGAAACAGAGCACGGATGAAAATGGGAGAAGGTCAGGGATGCAAATGTGGGAGGAGACAGAGGAAAGTAAGTGAGAATAGTGTGAGAGTGTGAGAGCTGCTGGGCCTGGGAGGAAACTCAAAAGGACATAACCAGGGGGATAAAAGATGGCAGTATGGAGTGAAAGGGGGGGCTGATGGAGACGGAGGAGGGCCGGGGTGGGGAGGGTAGTCTTTAATCAAAATGTTTTTCAATTAATTTTACAATTAGGGCGCTGCTCGTTAGCTTTGGCACACACAAGAGATGACATTGCTAGCAGTGCTATGCGTGTCATTAATATAATGATGACAGATTGGCACTCCTGTGGGACTGCCTCTGCTCCGTGACAGCTGGGCCCTCCAAACAACGTCACCTGACCAGCATGACATCACCTAACCCCATTCAACATGGCTGCCAGCGGTGCAAGAGACACGGCCGGTGCACAACAGCTACTGCACACCCACTTGGCTCTGCCAGGAAGGGCAATGACACAGACAGAGAAGCTGCTCCTTTGCTTCGCCCTCCCACCATCCCTTTCCTCCGTCATTCATACAAGGACGTACGACCAAACAAACAGTGGAAGGAAATATACTCCCGCCCACCTTTTTACAAAAAATGCCCAAGGTGCACTTGTGTTACGGTATCATACTGTATATTGTCTCACAGACAATCAATCACTTGAGGAGCAGAGCACGCGCGCACACACACTTCCACATACCACACACTCTGCTGGAGACTGAATCTCTTATACACTGTTGTCATGGCAACCCCATTAAGGGAGGACACTCAGGCTGCAACTCTGGTGAAATCAGCCTGTCTCTCTTCTACCTCTGTCTCTCTCTCTTTCCTTCACATACACACACACACACACACACCTTCCTTTTCTTTCACTGCCAGCCATTTCTATTTGTCTCCCTCCATTACTTTCTCTTCCTAGCCCATTGTCCTTCTCCTCCTATCCTTGCATCACCCTTGGCGTACCTCTCTGCCCGTCTCTCTCCATTACTGTGCTACCTTTTCATCTTCTCACCTCCCGCCTCCCACTTCCCAGGCGAACGTAAATATGTCATCTCACTCCTCAAAACCTCATCGTGTTTATATCCTTGACTTTTGTTTGGTCTCCACCCACACATTCTGAGGACTTCTCTGTCAGTCTTTCTCTCCACCTGTCTCTGTCTCTTTCTCTCTTCTCCGTCCATCCTTAGAGACACAGAATACATTTGTGATTGCACCTCTCTTCTTGTGCCCTCTCCAATTAAAGGGGAGATTTACAGGGGGAATCAGTCAGAGGGCAGCCTTGGAGGACAGCTTTAATAAGGGCTCCGTGCTGCACCACTCTCTTTTTCATGCTCTCTCTGCCTCTCTCGTCGGAAGATGGCTTGCCATTTAGCAGGTGCGAGGACAGGAGACAGGAGAAACAGGTTACATGATAACCCTCTCTGACAGGAACATTAAACAGTGGCCCAGCCGTTAAAAGCCAGCCAACCAACAATGATCAATGCCAATTTGCAGGTGCCCCAACGCAGTTAAAATAATCACATAAAAGCAAGCTCTAGAACTTAAATGCTAAGCCAGATATTATTCAAGCTCATGCCCCGAGCTGCCACATTAGTTCCAGCAGCCATCCCATCCATCTTGTGGCACACTAGCAGTTGGTGGGCCCACCGTGTAGCTTCACAACTTCATGATATTGATGGCTAGCCTTAACAAATAATGGCTTGTTGTTTAGAAACCATGCCAGTTCAAAGAAGATTGCTATAGAAACCATCCTCCCATGCCTTCGTACTTATCGCTGTTAGTGTTCGTCCCTATGGGCCACCTGTTTGCAACAAGCCAGAGCATCAAGCCTCAACCCCCACCCATCCTCAACCACTCCAGCCCACTTGATGAGCTAGATAACACAGCATGGTGGAGAGCACACACAGGATGCCCCCCCAGAGAAATAATCTGAAGATACAACGAGCGAATACGGAGGATAAGCAGCAGGGCCCAGGGCTAGCAGGCGGCCTGCATGATGAGAAGAGAAGGAGAATGAAAGAGAGGGGGACAGAGATGGAGAGAGAAAGAAAATTTGGGACGACATAGGGAGTGAGTAAAGGAAGGGGAGGTGGCTGAATGAAAGGGAGATTGAGAGGGAAGAGTCAAACAAGTGGGGGGTAGTCTTCATTAAAGGCGGCAGAAAGGAGAGAGCAAGACAGAAGGATGTGAGACATAGGGAGTGAGTAGGTGGTAGGATGTGAGGGGATGAGAGTGGAGAGGAAGGAAGGAGCGGGCATTAGAGGGAGACGGAGGCATCTGCTGCTGCTCCACATGGATGTTTATCCAGCCTGTAGCTTCCTGGGAGACACATAGTAGAAGTTCTCTCCCCGGAAGCCGCCTTTCACATCACTCTGTGGGCCTGCGTGTTTGTGTGTGCAGAGACGTCCAGATACATTTCTGTGCTTAATAGTCTTTGCATGTATTACGCGCTGGCCCAGTATGCGTGCCTGTGGTGTGCCTGTGCCTGTCTAAGTATAGCATTGGTGTCTCTTTTGCATGTGTGCTAGTTTGCTCTTCCCTGGCTCCGGTTGGGTTTCAGTGTAGTGTAAAGCAGCACAACCCCTTTAGCAGGCTGGCGGTTGTGCTCAGCACTGGGTGGAAGGGTGGAGTGGGGGGCAGTGGATGGAGGGATGGCGGCAAAGAGAAATGATGAGTGTTTATATTTAGCTCCATGCACAATCAGTTGGGAGCGAAGAGTGAAGATTCAAAGCCCTGCTTAATACTTATAGCACTGTTAATACACACTGACCGCAGAGTAGTTGACTCGGAGCACCGACTCCGTGTTCAGGCTAACAGCAGCACAGCCTGAGAATTGCCTCTCAAAATGGAGAGGCTGCAACACGGAGCAGAGAGCTCCGTGTTGCAGTGTGGCTGTTATGAATATTTGAAGCAGCCATATCGCTAGGCTCCTGGTTGTTGCTCGAGGGGGGAAACATGGGCGCGGGCAGAGAGTGGTTGGCAGTGCAGAGCGGCCTGGATGGAGGGGGGGTGGCGGGCAGTGGCGGAGGCAGCGGCCCATCCTGAGGCTGGCAGCAGGCGGCTCAGTGAATGAAAGCAGGGCAGGTCATGTGTGGGTGGGGAGGCGGGACTCTCCTGCTGCTGAGACAGATGCCACGGTTGTTAGGCTTAATTTCTTCTGCCAAGCACCACCCAGCACTGGCCAAAAACAAACTCAAATGCTTGTGGCCACTAGTGTGTGTGTGTCTGTTTGTGTCTGTGTGTGTGTCAATAGAAAGAAAGAGCACTGTTTGATTCGGTATCAGGCTCTACCAGGAGCACACACAAGCAGAGCAGTAATCGTTTACTGTTCAATCCCGTCCACCTCCCATCTCCTCCTCTGTTCTCTGAGTGTCTTTCTCAGTCCTATCTCCATTTCTCACCATCCATCTTCCTGACTCTTTCTAGTCTGTCTATCTCTCTCTCCTTCTCCATCTTTACTCCATCTTTCCCTCTGCAGCAGAGCTGGCTCCCACTGCAGTGAAAAGGGAAAAGGCAGAGAGAGGGTGTGGGGGCACAGAGAGACTGAGAGAGAGAAAGAGAAGTGAGAGATGAAGAAAGAGCAGTGTGGTATTTGGCTCAGTGTTGCATTATTGGCTCTGGTTGATCTGATCTGAGCAGATTACAGGAATACAATACTCACAAATCACCGTTCTCTTGAGCCTCACACCCTATCACTCGCACGCAAACACTACCTCTCACCCACACACAGACACACACACACACACCCTCCCCTGAGCCGACACCCACACCTGTGGCCTGTCTAGCCATCGTGTAGTCACTGCTCTTCATATCCAGCATTACATACTACGGCAACACTTGAGCGCACACGTCATTCACCACACCGCTGCCTTCCCTGACAAGAGGCATCACCCATGCAGCAAGACATAATTACCTCTCAACTAATAATTAGTAAAATTAATACAGCAGCAAAAAAAGACAGATTCTAGAAGCTGAATGCATTCCAATTTACCCTCATAATGTGTTCATTATAGACGAACACTCATTTCTTCTCCTCCACACGCTCTATTGCTTTTTCTTTCTCTTCACTCCTCTCTTGACTTCTCTCAGCCCAGCTGGGTTGGAGGCTGTCGGGGTGGGGGCGGGGCGGCAGCCCGTGCCAAGGCCATTGCGACATGTTTTGACTCTTTACTTAGACATTAATTCAAGTATTGATCATGTTTGTGTTAAGAGCGAGGAAAAGGAGAGCAGGGAAGTCAGAAAAACCCCAAACAGAATTCATCAGAAACAACAGCAACCATTTCCATTCAGGAAACAAAAATGCTGCCTGCACACAAGCACACAAGCACACACACTGGCACACACTCGTCGGCTCCCAAGGACGAGCACATCACACGTATACTTACACCTATACAGTTGAAGACAGATTCAAAGCATCACAGCAGCCTCAAAACCAAGCTCCCACTGCATCTTACTGACAAACACACACACTCTGACACACACACACGCAACCAGCACTACATTCATTTCATCTGCAGCACAGCAGGTCTTTGGATGCCAATCCATAAGCATTGATTCGCACTTCGACAGCACTTATTCATTTATCTATTTACTCATTCATCCGCTTATACGTGTCACATCAAAGAGGAGCCATCTGCCGAGGCTGAAGTCTTGTGATTGACTCGTTGGACACAAAAATGAGAGCAAAGTTTCTATCGATTGTTATGGAAGACTGTGGTGCAGCTGTGTATTTTTTCATCAATCAAAAGAAAAATCTCCCGCTGTATTACGGACTGAGGCATTGACGTCTTAAAATCTGAGTTGTCAGTGTTAGACTTGAATAAAACTGCAACACAATTACATTACAATGCTTCAAAAAAAAAAAAAACTGTTGCACATGTGGATCACGTTACAAATGCAACACTTGCCATTGTGCAGCAAGCAGCAGTAATCTCACACACAGACATACACACACTCACACACACATCACACAATGGTGAAAGCACTACCAAAGCGCGTCATGGTGTCTGGGTGGTAGACAGGCTTCGGAGACAACAACGGTGAAAATTAAATTCCATTTAAAGCTAATCCCATTTCCAACCTCTGCCGAGTCTCACTGCTATTGTGACAGTCAAGGAAATCTGTCTCAATTGTTCCATTGCGGGAATTGATGGTGAAACACGATACAGCATAAATAATGGAGCTTGATCACCAAGAGACAGGCCCTGAAGGAGACTAGGACAGGGTCAGACAAGCATGCTGTAGCCAAGGGTGGTGTCGAGGGCATATGACGGGGCCATGCGGGACAAGAAGGTGAGTGAGACAGGCGAGCAGAAAAAAATGAAAGGCTGGGAGAGAAGAGGGGACGGTAAACAATGTGTGCGCGTTTATGCCACGCTAATTCTCTTGACATTTCACGGGCAGTATTGTTTTGCTGCTGCCGTTACTGACAGGGACGAGGTGAGAGGGAGGGGGGGGGGGACAGGCTGCAGGACAGACAATAGCCTCGTCCCAAACGCCTCTACATCAACTCGGCGTCAGCGTCACACACATAAACAAACGTATACACACACCCTTCTTGGCGCTGAAAGTGAATCGGCCATTGGCATCCCAAGGGAAAGAGAGCAAGAATAAATTATCCTGCAGCTCTCTAGTAACAGCTCCTCTCTAATCGAGCACTGGCATCGCTTAGTGTTCCTCTCCCTACGAGAGTAAATATACTCATCTATTACACGAAACAAAATGGTTCCCAGTCACAGTGTGCCAAGAAGGTTGGGATTATTATTTAATAGAGTTAAATGTGAACTAAATATGCAAACTTTAATTTTGGTACCCTGATGATGTCAAGAGGCACAGAAAGAGGAGCTTCCCTGAAAAATAAGACACCGAGCAAGCACTCCCACTTGCTATAATTACACAGAACATGAAATGAGGTGTTCAAATGTAGCTACATTTATGTGCCAAAGAGACTGGAGAGATGCTCATCTCCTGGGCTCGTCTAAAATGATGTAGAAACGACAGGAGACTGACACATAGAGATAGATGTGCAAACACCATCCACCTACTTTCCAAATTTGCATTCATTTCACATCCAACTCGAAATTCACATCCAATTTTACAGTCAGTTCACGTCCAAGCTGGCACTCAAATTCAGCCACTTGTGCATGCAGCCTGTACGCGCGGGTCAGTGTGGTTAAAGCTGACACTTTCTGTCAACACACCCATCACTAACCCCCATTACTCGCTCACTTAGTCTCTTCCATCGCGCCTCACTCATTCATTCGGCGCACGTGTATGCGCGCGGCGTGCCCCCCGCGATCTGCACACACGAACACAAACACACAGTCATCACCCACTTGTTTGTTCAGCAATTTGTTCGTTTGCTCAGGCCGTCACTTGATCACAATAATCTCACCCACTCATTTGACATTCGTTCATTGTCTCGGCCACTTGTGCCCTCATCTGGTCCCCCGATCTCTGCCACCACTCCTCAGTCACATGCTCGCTCTCGCTGTCACCCACTCACTCCTTCTCCTTCTCACCCATTGTTCCCAATCACACATTTCCTCTCTCCTCTTCCTCTCGCAGTGTATCTGTTACACTCTGAACATCCAGTCTGTCCCTCCCCTTCATTAACCCCCTAGATGGCACAGTCCCACACCTCACCTCACTGTTCATCCTCCATAACTCTCTTCGGCTAGGACTGCTGTCTCCCTCTCTGTATAGATTGCCTCCACCCATTCCAATAAAAGATTTAAGAGCTCCTTTAAGTGCTAATCAGGTTGTCATCCGTGCAGCCAAAATCAGAGGCTTGATAAATAAAGGCTTGTCTCTGTTGGCTAGCGGCTCACTGTGTTTAAATAGGTGACACCGGAGTGCATTCTGAGCACACCGGATCGATGCCAGAACCCCTGGGGTCCCCTGAAACGGTGAACAGAGACAAAGCTTAGCGCTCGATAATAATGCAGGGATAGGCAGCTTGCTCCCTATTTTCCGAGGAACTCTCCCTGGGCTTGTCCTCCACTCCCCTCACTCTTTTTTCCCTCTCTTTCTCTCATCATGACAGGCCTTTTCAACTCGCCAGTTGGCAGAATTGCATAAACACAGAGACTCGAAACCTTTATTTTCGTGCATTGCACAGAAGGTTAAGCTGTTGCGCTGGGGGAAGTGCATTAAAAAATACCAACAGACACAACAAGCACTCCTATCTTCAATCCCCAACCAGCACACTCTCTGCTGTCCAATCATCCCATCACATCCCACTACGGCCAATTTACCGCTATGCCCAATCTCTCCTCCGCAGTCAAACTGTTTGCCATCACTCGAAATAGCATATAACCAGCCATTGCAGTCACCCGCCGCACCATGTCACCAAAACTCCCGCCCTCGTCCAATATATCCAGCACCGAGCCTCGCTCAAGAAACATGTGCTATCACTGACCCAACAGTACTACAACACGATGCTCCTCATTAACTCTCCTTAGGCCTCTGCCTCATCTCACCTTGCGTCCACTTATATTCCCTCCCATGAAAGCTCTACACCCTGCGATGGCAATATAAAAGGTCCACCTCTCCCTCGGTGGTTCTTTTCCCTCACTTTGATTTTCTGTCCATCAAGGGGGCGTGGATTAGCGGTCTCTTGTTTATCTGCTCGTCAGTTTTATCTATCTATCACTAAGCCATCCGCTGTGCTGCAGCGGCCTCAGCACTGCATTAATCCCCTATCAGCCAGCCAGCCATCCATCACCCCGCTGTCTATCACGTCAGATCCATCATCCGCCCATCTGTCTCACACTGCCCATGCTCGGAGATGATCTCCTCGGAAAGCCCCACCGGCGAGTCGCAGAGGGTGGAGGGGGACAGCAGGGCAGGAGGAAATTAGAGGGAAATACAAAAACAGAAGACAGGGGTGAGGGAGAGAAGATTATACCCTGCCCTTCCTCCCCTCTCTCTCTCTCAGCCTGCATCCTGCTGAAAGCGTTCTCTTCATGTCACTACATGCTTATTAGCTGTTGTGTTTGTTTCCTTGTAATTTGTTTGTTTTCCTCGCCTGCTAATTCTAGCCAGTGGGAGAAGTGCCAGTAGAGGCAGAGATAGCTGTTGGGGACGGGGGTCATAAATCCCATAAAACCCCGATGTAGTGAGAAACCCAGGCCCCTCCTTCTCCGGCACGTTCGAGCAAGGAAAGGATATTGTCTAAAGCCTCCAGCTTTAAAACAGCTCAATATCTGGGTTCATCGGGGGTCATTTGTATTTCCATCCATATCTGCTACCATCAGAAGGTGAGTGAGGGGGGGCACACAAGCAGGATAGAAGGTGAGTGTAGGGCAAATGTTAGCACACTCACAGAGGAAGGGGAGTCCACACAGATGCATGTAAGTGCAGGGTGCAGGGGCAGGAGAGTGTAAACAGGCACATATTAGGAGGACCAGTGAGCACACAGATATTTAGGTCCCTACACTGCAAATGGTAGGTGAGCAAACAGGTACGTATGTGGGCTGAAGCACCGTAATTATTTAGACTAGTTGACAAATAGAGTCTGCAAGGGCAGAATAAATTGTTTAGAGGGTAACAGAAAGAGCACAGAAAGAGAGGTTAATGTAGATACTTTCAGACGGTTAGTACAAAGAGAAAACAACTGGGTTTATGCAGTCAAGCTGCTCTGCAGAGACCAAAAGTAGTGGCTGTGTGTGAAACAGTTCGTTTAAATAATACACACTGTAACCTGTTTACTGTGAATAACCACCTCAAGGCGATTGTGCGATTATGATTTTGCAGTGACTCGATTAGCTCGGTAGCCGGTGCTTACATGATTTGTTTGATGCGAAGTGGCCGTGCAGAGCATCTTTTTAGCACCACAAAATAAAACGCAGGGAATATGTGTCTGTTTTATTAAGATGATGAATATACAGAGACCCCATAACACAGGCTGCGTCGCTTGCAGAGCTAGTTGTAACATGAAAGCCACTTTGCTGTCGCCCCAAATTCTCCTTTGTTTCCCTTTGTTTAACACCGCTAGCCATGCTACTGTTCATACAAAAACACTGCCTTGCACCGAGCCAAAACACCGAAAGGAAATTAGAACAGAGGTGTCTACCAGAGTACAGCAAAAAGATTGATTTCGGGGTCAGGCAATTGAGTTATCCTTTCTTCAGTTCTGGCTTTAATTCAACTAAGGTAATCCAGTTAACATGTTTACATGACAGCTGCAATCATTTGAGTACTGCCCGAATCTGGTTATAATGAAGTTACTGGCATCCATGTGGCCTCTGTGAGTGTAAAGTAGTTCTGGACTTAAAAGGAAATCATGTGAAAATGCTGCATAGCGCTGAAGGTTAATGTTTCCTTTTGTGTTTTTAAAAGCAGGTAGGGAGTTTTTGGCATGCACCGTCTACACAGTATAATTTCTGGCAATGCTGCACAGCCAATATAAAACATAATGAATTACAGTCAGTGATATTCCTTACAAAACTGAAGTCCATCCCCATCCTATATGCCTATTTGTAAAGCCAAGGATCATTCCTCCAGTATCTTGAGTCATTTTTCATATTCACTCTAACATAATGCACAGCAGAAATGCCAGTAGAATAAAGAGTGCTGCCCTTTGCATTTATTTGAACTTGTATGGTAATTACGACCTGAGCTGCGGTCCACATCACATGATTAAATAAACGCATGGAGTAGGAGTTGAAAATTTCTGCTGTATTTCATTACATGGCTGAGTTTACCCTCCAGTAACAAGCTACCACTGCCCTCAATGGATCCACAATAGCTTTCGGGATGTACAGTATAATAGCATACAGTACAGTACGGGGATATTACTGTAGACTCACATGCAGAGCCTCAGACAGTCGCCATTTCCTTTGCTGGTGGTCTCCAGGGGCTAGTTAGCTATGACTGAGACAAAATAATCTAATTTACTACCACTAGCAACTTTTAAGGTGGAATGTTTTTTTGCATATTATTTAATGCATAAATTGATGTCATGATTCCATCTACACACCTTTAAGGATCAGCGTGTAAGATTTAAGAGGCTATTTTGGCAGAAGTTGAATTTAATATAATTATCTATGTTTTCTTTAGTGTGTAATGGCCTGAAAATAATCCGGGGGTTTTCGGACCTAATTGTATTGCGGAGTTTTGCACAGCGGCGAACAGATCTTTGCTCTCAAACCACAAAAAAATGTGATGGCACAACAGTCTCCTTCAGTACATTATTCTATGCTTTCTTTGGATTTTCACATTGGCTAGTCATCCTGTCTAATTTGTCTTCTGATTAAATCGGAACCGTTGAAACAAGTTGTAGGAAGCCTCTGCAAGTAATTGGTTGCTGGCAGACACTCTGTGCTGTAATAAAATGCTTAATCAGCAGTGCCGTGCACTGTAGAGCCGATGCGCTGCTGGCTCTGCCGGCCTGAATAGAATATAATGTCTATAGACTTACTGTTGTGTACAGCCTTTATAGACTGAGCTGAGTAGTGATGCGCAGGTCGACCCGTAACCCGCAGGACCCGCAAATGGACCTGCGGGTCGGGCAGCAGTGATCGTCTGTTAAATCGGTCTGTAAATGATATTTTGACATTATTATAATCTATTAATCTATAACCTATTACTGTCATGGCATCCAAAGGTACTGATGCGTTGAGCAGGTGACAGTCCGCGGTCGTTTTCAAAACACACTTGTGTCAGGCACTCCAAAAAAAACTTGTTGAAACTTTAAACAATAATTTATTGTACAAAACGGGGGAAACAAACGTTGACAAAAACGGTTCCATAATTCATATTAAATTCAAAAGATAAGGAAAAAACAGCTACAAGTTAGAGGGAATAGTGATAAAGTGGTAAAACTTAAAGCATCGATCCACAGCCTCAGACGGAAGCGCTCAAGCGTGTCGTGCACACAAGCTCAGTTGGTAGGCTATGCTATATTTTCACATTTTTAACAATGCAATTTAAAAGTTCTGATTTTTATTGATAACCTACGTTTACCAACAACAAAAAGACTACATTTAGCAACTTAAGAATATGTAAAAAAAAATCATAATAAAAAACAAATATCGAATACCAAATTTTCATAACGAATACCTACCCATAGAAATGAATATTCCAATATCCGAATATTTGGGTACAGCCTTAAAAACCACCTGAACGTCGGGATCTTAAGTTATCAGAGAAAAAGGTTAGCACACACTAGAGGGTGCTGGGCTAGCGGACCGTTTGGAAAACACTGATTTTCAACTTTTCAACTGCTTTATTCAGTGTTTTTACTGGTTTTAATCACCTGGTCCGATTGTTTGGGAGAAGAGGAGACCTTTGCGGATTATTCAGCTCACATTTAAAACCTGAACAATGAACACCGAAGGAATCCACACTTGGAGAGTCCCATAAACTGCTCCTTTAAATGTCAATATAATAACTTTGACTGTACCATTTCTTTATATTGTCTGTCTTACATGACATATGCTCAGTTATGACAGGATCTTCAAAGTGCTTAAAAAAAAAGGATATAAATTTCAACTGGATTACGCAAAATGCAAATTCCAGTATTCTATTTCCTCATTTGGAGATAAAGAATGGCGGAGCATGCGCTCCAGCAGCACTACACCCTTGATGATCTCTCAAATCCAGTCAACTGTTTTTACCCATGTACTTAAATATCCTTGTAGGATTACAGCTAGGACAGCACAGTGTCCTGTGAATAGAACAAGCTCTATGAATGCGTGCAGCCAAACGACAGCTGAGATTTTCTCCTGTGTAATATCAACACCGGTGGTCCTCCATTACACACGGAATAGGAGGAATGAGATGTGTGAAGTCTCTGCTTTTACCCATAATGAGCCTAAACAAACATCTTCAAACAAACGTTCTTCTTCCACATGCAGCCGAATCAGATGAGACAGCTGTCAGAAAGCATCCACATCCATCCTGAGTTAGCTCTAATTGGAGAACTACTCTCCCTCCTCTGGCCCTATTCGACAGATACTGCTCAATCACCACACCGGTGCTGAGCACTGCTCCAGCTCTGCAATATATGGTCTGCAATTACTGCTGTTACACAATGATACCTCACACATCTAAGCACCAGTACTCACACATGCATATACTGTGCTTCTGTGTGTGGTATGTGTTCACATGTGCAGAATGCTGAACAAGCACACGCTGAGCCTGCATATGATGTGTCATTTTTGTAACATACAGCAGCGGTGTGCTTTTGCATGAACAAAAAAAATAAAGCTATAAATAGTAAATGCTGCTATTCCAATACAAGGGTGAAACCTGCAGTCTATAACAGATGCAATTACCAGCTCCGCAAATATACAGCCAGAGAGAGGGAGAGACACACAAACATAAACACTCGTGCAGCCTCATAAACACATACCTACATTATTTCGTACACACTGAATTAATCAGCTCTTAGACAAATAGCTGAATAAATACTGTGGATAACCAGATCAATATTGTACACTCAATTCATCTGAGTTCACAGAGATGTCAAATTCTGCATAGTTCCATAGCACACTGATTAAACTGGCACAGCATTAATTCAGTAAATCAATAAAACCAATCTTTCAAATAAATCAAGTCGCATGGACGGCTTGAGCCAATTGGAGGGCAAGAACACATTAAAATTCCCTCGCTACAACTGCATATCTGTGTCATGCAGGCAGCACACTGATTTGCTATGTGGATTCCACAATTTGTGGAATGAAAATGATTAATCCATGAAACAATAACCAGGGTGCCAAGAAGGCACATGGTAATTCTATAATGATCAAAGACTCAATTAAATCCTTTTCCATTCTGTTCCCTAAATGCCTCATGTCTGTGGCTGCAGAGCGAATGTGTGTGTGTGTGTGTGTGTGTGTGTGTGTGTGTGTGTGTGTGTGTGTGTGTGTGTGTGTGTGTGTGTGTGTGCCTTTGTTGGTCAGTTTATGTTGTGTGCAAGTGTCTTTTTTGTGTCGTCTCAGGGCAATGAGATGGCCAGAGGTTAAGCTGCGGTCTGGCAAGTGTCTTTTGTGGTCAGATGACGTATGACATGTGGTTCATGTTCATACTTTAATAGCGCTACAAGATGGGAGCACAAGTGGTGTGATAGTAATCGCTATTGGATTATAAGCACATTCATATCCTGACAGACAAGCCTGACAGATTTTTTTTTTTCAAAAAACATTACGCATTTTTTGCCCCAAATGAAAGTCACAAAGCATTCAGTTGCTAAAAATTGCTGCACCTCCCGCACTGTAGTTTGTAGAATCAGATGAAACTTCACATAACCAGGGAAGATTTGCTGAGCACGCATGGTCATTTTTAGCAGCATCTTACCTCACAGTAATGCTGTTAAATCCACACCTGGATGCTTGTTGTTCTCCAATGTGCAGCTTCATTGGAAAACACAGGGCTCTTTCCCCTTAATGACATGGAGCATTACAGCTTCAATCCTATCTTTGTAGAGCGAAAATGTGACACTTAAATTCACCTCTGCTGCCTGTGTCTCCAGAGCTCATCAGCACTGCCTGGCTCTGCAGCAGGGTCGGAGTAAGGCTGTGGTCTGGCTTGAACCACAGGCTTTATTTACCTCATACTTAGTAGGTCAAATTCAAAGGGAGGTCCAAGATGTCCCCACAGTTTGACAACAGAGAAATCATTCTGCTATCGTGTTTTCTCACCAATATTAGAAAACAATATAGGTTATAGACAATGTGCCTAATCTTGAGCATACTGACAAAAGCACCAATTTGATACAGCCTACAGTAAAACATTTAAGTGTACGCAACAACGATGGGTGCTCTGCCAGTAGCCCTTTGTAACCTGAGATTCTGCAATAATGCCAGCTTTGCTGTTTAACACCAGACTGAACGACGCTCCATAATGCTGCCCAAATGTGTGATTTCAGATAGCATGTTAACAATCCGGAAGCAGACATATGTCAGCATCTAGTGTGATACTACACAGACCTTAATTTGGCTCTGTTACTACATATCCTGCAGGCTTAATGGCAGAACAACAATGCCCTGCATTCCATGTCAACACGTTTTGTACAGAACAGCAAAGTGAAATGACATTGCAACATTCCCACCTTGAACAGACTGTATAAAAGAGGCCATTGATTCTGTATGGGCACCACATTTGAATTTGTACAATAAAGGATGCGCTTCGAAAAAAATGCTTCTTTAACGCTACTATGGTGAATGTTTTAATAAACGAAGGATCGCATGAGTAAGTGTAATGTGAAAGGTCTCACTAGTTGTTATGAAGAACAGAGAATGGAGAAATATTACCCATTCTCAGCGCTAACGCTAAAAAGACATCAAGCAGCAGCAAAGTGCGGCACGCCGTGAGCTGCCAAACAATGGCTACGGAAAGCAGCAGGAAACGCTTTGAGTGCGACCGTTTGATTCTGCAGCAAAGTGTAACCAAACTAAAAGCTGGTGATGGTTTAACTTTTAGCAGCCAAATGCAGCTTAGCAACAGCCGCAGCTAAATCGGCCTACGTTAGAACTATTTTCTTCAAACTTGCCTCTCAGCCACAGAAAACTTAAAATATTGCGATGTATTGGTGTATTTTTGGTTTAAGCAGCATTTTAGCGTCTATCAGCTCTTTCTTGTTTTGTTTTGGCCTGCAGCTTTACTGTTTTGGTTGTATCTCACCACTCCAATCAACCTCATGTACAGTAAGAGCAGCTTATTATTCCTTAACCTTAACCTTGGGGCAATTTGCAGAGGCATGTAAAGGAGGTAACACAATATTTGAAAATGAAAAAAAATAAAATAAAAGTAAAGTAAAAATTGTTTGGTATACCCGATGCACACTTCCTGCTCAGCACTAAATGACAGGCTGAAAAAGTTAGTGGCTGATAGATGATAAAGATAGTGCAGCGTTTTAATATATTTCCCTCAGTAGTTGGTGGAGACCAAAAGCAGAGCTAAAAGAGGGTGAATACTGGACTTAAATTCATCACGTGGCCAGAAATAAATGTCTCCAGATTAATGCTATTGCATTTTTTTATGAGGTGATATCATGTCAATGCCCCCTAGTGGCTGAAAAAAATTAAGGTTTAAATTGATTAACTGTAAATTTTATATATATATATATATATATATTATATTTTAATTGCTCTACGACACCAGTTAGCGGTGTTCATAAACTACTAACTCGATCTCCCCAAAAAGATATTTGGGATTTGAACCAGTGTTTAGCTCATCACAAACCTAAGTCTTACTACACTCGAACAATTTGCAGCCCACTGATTAACTCAGCACAATTACAGCGTGAACACAGAGACTAACATTATAAGACCAGTGTTGTAGTGGACTGATTAAAAAAGCAGCAGAAAGGTTAATACGCTGTTGCGCTCATTCACTTTTCCTGCACAGTGTCAGGGAGGTGAACCTATGATACCGCGAGTGTGGGTAGTATTTTCCTGTGGTTTGTGTCCATATGTGCAGAGGAGCAGAGGGCATGAGGATTGGAGAGGAGCGGCACAGGGCAGTCTCAGGTGAGACATGCATAGTCCCAACATAATTATAATCCTTAATTAATCCACTCCGGATGCGCTCTCTCTTTCTCTCCCTCTCTCCCTCTCTTGAAGTTCATTGCTCTAGGTGTTTATGGACTTTTTCCATCATGGTGCACCTCCCCCCTTTCTGTCTCATCTGGCATCTGCCAACTGTATGTATAATGCTCTGGGTGTTTTTTCAGCTGTTTATGAATATACGTGCCCTTTCGCACCTCTGTGTTGGAGCCTCAACTCCCTGCCCCTCCCCCTTCCCCTCCCCCTCCCCCTCCCCTCTCCACCTCCTGTCTCGCTTCTCTACCTGCTCCCCTCCAACTCCCATATTGGCAGACAAGCAAACAAACAGCTTCTTTTGGTCCCGTGTTGTTTCTTGGTGTTGCCTCTTCTCACAGCTCACAGCACGGGCACACACACACAAGGACACAGACGCGCAAACACAAACATGCTCATACCAGTCCAACACCAGATACTCCGAGGGGAGCGCTGCTGACACAAATAAGAACCCACCAGAGCCGTTCTCAGTGGAATGACTCAGGTGAGCCATTCGGTGAACATCACCGCTTGTAAAGGCCAGACAGCCAGACACACACAAGCACAGACAGATGAAGTTCCTGTTTATATACACGTCTCTTCTGATTCTGTTGCCTGACTGAACGTGTTGATAGCTTAGACGATGTTGAGTAGCCCCTGTATTAGTCAGTGAGTGTGAGGGGTCAGTGGCAGAAAGCGAGAAGTGGATCGTGTAAACGGAGGTGTAATGAAAGAACACTGGAGCCCTGTAGCAGCCGATGAAGGGCCTGTACATGGCACTAAGCTGAGGGTAATGAGGACAAAGGTGTCAGTATTGACGCTAGTAGAGTGAGAGCACCAGGTGTGAGGAGGAGCGGCGACTACTCCTGCCATTACCACTCAGCCTCCCGCTCTGCCCGCTCTGGCCGAGCCAATTAGAGGGGCTCATCCGCCACTCTGGTCTGCACCCTCCGTCAAGCTATCAGAAAAACATAAGGATTGATTGGACAAGCTATTAGGTCAATTGATCCCTGTTTCCTTTCATCTGTGTGCTCCTCCTTTTTCAGATGGACAGATTGGACATGGAAAGCTAGTCCAATTACCTGAGGACAAGGGTTTAACGAAGATGGCCTGATGGACCTCCTCTCCATCTTTCTCTTTGTGTGCAAGGTTTTCCTTCCAAGTCTCTCCCTTTCACTATTCAGTGATTTTAGTTTTTGTGCCAATTTAGCACTCAATTTGTGTCAAAATATATCCTAATCCTGCAGAAATAAAGTTGTTCTTCTTTGCTAGTGTTGGCTTCCTGTCTCTCTAATGGCGTATATCAGCATTCATACATTACTCTGACTCTCTGATTGTTTGTGTGGTTTGCTTACAGGTGCAGAAGGATCAGAATCCATTTCAGTGTTAAAAGCACCTTTGCCATTATACACCTTTGGCAGGAGCTGCCAGGACTGATTTCCTAAAATGCCAGACAACAAGCAGGGCAAATTATATTGATTTGTCATGATTATTTTCAAGTGCCTTCAAAATTGTATCTTGGCGCAGGGCCTTGAAAACCCATTAAATACATGTTAAGAAATGAAAACTGACAAACATGGGGCAAGCTGATAACTGGTATTGAAAGTTGCTTTTAACAACATGAATAGGAAAATCAGGCGGGTTCAAAAGGGCAATCAAAGCCAACCATTACAAACAGTAGTTAGAATGTGGTCGTCAAAAACTGCAGTGACGCACTTTTCAAACACCAATTGAGAGTCCCCCTTCCCCCTGATAAATCTGTGTAAAACCAAATGAATTGCTGGTGAGGCTGATTGGTCACATTGATTGAGCATCGCTGAGTCTTTTCACTGCTGTACACCAAGTCGTCTCTCAGTCGATAGACACAACCCAAATACACCAAGCAGGCACTCAATCCAATGTGTTGCTACATGGGCCCATCCAGCTAATTTAACACCCACTCCATTTATGAAAAAGAGTCCTCATCGATTTTTTCTGTTCATGCGCTCTTGTTGCTCCTGCTCATTTTCGCCATGCTGGCGCCTACACGTGCTAAAGCCCTGCAGCAATTGAATTGAATTAATGTGTGGTAGGGTTCCTATAAGATTGGCTTCTCCAAGCCCACATCTTCAGTCTTTCTCCAGATGTAGCAGGGACCACAGAGCCCAGAGCCAGGAGAGTGCTGCGTGCATGTCTACATTCACAGAGAACTCCACTGCACAAAGGCCACGAGCATCAAAATGGACGCACACTGCCCATCGCTTTTGCACCTCGGCACCACAGCAAAGACAGTTTCTGCTGGGTGCTCATTATGTACCTCTCCCCTCCTGCTCCTGCACTCTTCGCCCTATTCTATTTTCTTTCCTTCGCCTTATCCCTCTCTTTCCCATCCATTATTGCATGTTCATGTTCCCAAAATATAATCTAGCGTTTAAGCAGAAAACAGCCAACACATTACGAAAAGCCTTAGAAAACATAATAGGGTATTTTTGATTGCAATAATTAGTCCAACAGCAGCTGTTTAAAACCATTTCCAGTGTGATTTGTCGGCAGTGGTAAAACACTGGACCACAATAACTGCCATTATAATCATAATGGCTTTCCTGTCAGGACAAGCCTTATCAGGCTGGTGACAACCACAGAGCTGCCACTGCCAGGTAAACAGTGGTGTCTACGAAGGGAAGCAGTGAGGAAAAGCTACCTGGCACTCCACAACAAACAGTTTCTAGGTCAGTCCAGAGAAAAACTGCCCTACAGAGACACAGCATTCTGACATAACTGTAAAGGGCATAAAAGAAAATGCATGCCACATCCATCACTGGATACCTCCACCCTAATGAGATGCAATCATTTGAAGAGAGCTCACTGATCATCCACTGAAACTCAAACCAACATGAAACTACAACAGACAATTTGCATCTCCAGCCTATTCTGATAATAGCGTCAACCAATGCGTATCCATTTTGTTTGCAAATGTCAGCAAATATGTAATGACGGTGTGGCAGTCGCTGCTCCAAAATTGTTGTAGTAAAGGTCGCAGCTAGTAGCCCAGTTATCAACATGATTTTGAGGGCGATGTCAAACTGACATTTTGAAAAAATAATAAAATGACATCCAGATACAATTCAATCTTGCAAATGGTTCTCTTTGAATGGATTATAATTGCAAATAATCTTCAGAGTTATGAAAAATCAATATGGGTTATGAGCGTGATTATTCAAAATAAATTCCCCTCGACAATGGAGCACGAAAAGCCGGAGACCGGCAGAGTGGCTTGGAAAGCATGTAGTTCTAATCGGATATCATATCTGGGAGGCTTTCATCAACAAAAGGCCACGATGAGATTAAGTTTATCATCAGAAAATACTGCCGTGCCAGCACACAAGTCATCTGTTCTGCACTGGCACTAAAGGTTGTCCAATCATTCCCTCCTGGAGGTTGGACAAGCTTACAGTGGCAGCATGAGTGTACAGTAAGTAACAGTGGAAGTGTCTGTTAGATGTGTGTGTGTGTGTGTGTGTGTGTGTGTGTGTGTGTGTGTGTGTGTGTGTGTGTGTGTGTGTGTGTGCCAAACATCTAAATGCGCCTGAACATGCTAAATATATGTATGCACATCAGTTTAAACTTGACAATGACACAGGATCAATGCTTTCGCTACATCGGTTGACAACTGCACCTACACGTCCAAGTTTCCTTACAAGACAAGCAAAACGAAAACGCGATGGGGAAAAAAAAATCCAATGGCTACGTATTTTTCTGCTGTGTAGTCGTATCGCTCATTGCCTTATATTGTGCGCTAAAATTCAACTGCTGAATGCTTCTCCCTGAATAGACATCTTGCAGTGCTGTGCATAAGAATTTTAGCAAAACCTAAACACTTGGGTTGACTGAAAGGCTGCTTTAATTAGTATATTATTGTACTCATTTTGTTATCTATAATTGTTTTGTGTATCCTTTTATTTTGGGATAAACCAAAACTGATAAGGTAACAATAGTAGCTATAGTTTAATCGTCTGTGCAGATGAGGAACAAAACAGAAATCTTAAAATTGAAAATACTATTAAATCGTGGATTCGGTGAATTCCTACCGCAGTGGTATATAAATCTGTTTCTCTCTGCCTTCTGAATGATGTTATTTGTTACCCCAAAGCCCACTGCAACCCCAGAATAATGTGCTGCTTCTACAAACCACGCTCGTTTTCATTTCACACCATCCTATGCGTGAAAAAAAAAAAAAAGATTTCAGTGTCCTTCGCAGGTTAAGGACAAATCTCCATGCAGTGTCAAAATCAACACTACTTTATTGACATGTAGCATTCAATATGTGTCCCTCGCTGTAATTAATTACCATGCTGGGGAAAACGTGTTATGATGACACATAAAGCTTTCAACATCTTATGAAATGCAGTGAATGCTATTCTCGCGTTATTCTTTTAAGCAGCATAGTTGCAATACATGTATCTGTCCCGAGGGTGTGAAACATCATAGGTCATTTTTTGAAATTCATAGCAGTGCTGTATCTTTCTGCTTATTTTCTATTAACATATTCATTTAGTCAGCCTTGTCAAAGAGCTATAGGGGGTACATACATATTGCATAAGGGAGAGTGTATCAAAAATGCAACATAAGAGTACTCACTTTGGGGAGAGGAGGAGAGCACTGTTGTTCTTATTCAAAAAATCATGTGCGCGCACACATACACTCGTACTGTATATGAAAGCATGAGTATCTGTCATGTGAACACGTGCACTAAACACACGTTTTAGCGAAATGCATTCGACGAATCAGGGTAATTCAGTTATTCTGTGCGAAGAGTGTCTGTATACAGTGTTTCCGTCCCAACTCGAAGCTTCTACAGAATCATCTGGTCGCTGAATCCTGACCACGGTGTTGTAGAGCCTCCCAAAAAGCTGCACTCACACTGAAATAAATCTAATTATGATTAGTGACTTATTAAAAGTCTGACGATCATTAATGCCATGCTAATGTATGACTATTATTCACCCATTGAAAGCCGAGAATAATTTTTCTGATGGTGATGTGACACACAGACAAGGGGGAAATAAATCCTTCTGTCTTCCCGGGGAGAGTGTTTGGCAGTAAACCAATTCCAAGTCTGGCTTCTTGAATGCCCAGATAACGCAATCAGACAGTTGCAATATTGCTGTTTTACCACCTGAAGAATTTGAATTTCATTCAGCCCCTTCAGAATAGTAGACATGCCAATTTTTCCCCAAGAATTGGCAGGACAAACATAATGCACCCCGGTGAAATGAGGAAAAGGCTTACCAGCAGAAAATAACTGTTTTCAGGGTCTTTCTTCTCCTCAGGTTCAATTCTATCATAATAACACGCAGAAGAAAAAAGGTTTAATTTCTTCCATCATAACTACAATGCAGGCTGTTGATGCCTTTTTATTAGATGTTTTATTATTAAATTGGGAATTAGTTCTGAATAATAACAATATGAGGGCGCCTCCATTTTCATTATACAAACCCCTTAAACATAACGGGGTCCGGATTTGGATATTTGGGAGGAATTTTCCTGCTGTTGTTTCACGCTGTAGCGACGATGACACATTTATTATTTAACACATCAGGACGGCCATTTCTGTACATTCCCTAATTGGGTTTTCAGATGAATTTGAGGGAAATTAGACCACCTCTCATTTTGTTGGGGACACCCAGGAACATTCCTCAGTGACTCATGGGGCTCACCAGACCCCTCTGAGAGCAGCTGGCCTGTAAGGTAATGATTTGATGAGGTACAGGATTAATGGTGTAGTCTGGGACATGGGGGATTGGGCAGAGGAGTTCACTTTGGGGCTGCTCACTTCGCTCTGATGCATTTATTCCTCTAATAGTCAATGAGGTACTTAATTTCTTTCTCTCTTGGAAGGAACTTGTGCTCAAATAAAATGCACATTTAGCCAGCATCCCAGGACGCCTCTTTTCCTTATCTACTTTTTTTGGGGGGTCCAAGAAAGAATTTGTTCATCACTTATGTTGGCTATTAAACAGCCTGCATTTGCAAAGCTGGAAATTTCTTCCACTACTTTGCTTATATGGGGCAATAAAACAGAATTTGCCCTGATCAAAGACTATGGATTAGTCAAAATTGGCAAAATCTTTTAGTGTGCAGGCCACGGTGCAATGCATAGGCCCACAAACTGGACTACTGCTCTCAGACCCGACTAATTTAGAGCATCTAGCACGCATTTTAAATATGAAGCGACTGCTGTTGACGCACCGTAAACTCCGTATCTGTCAAAGCATAAAATATTAATAAATAAATCGGCTTACACGCCTGAACACCTCACGCAGCCTGATAATGGGAAGCCTGGGTGGTGCACACATTACATGCTATTATTGTCGCACTGGTATCACATGTGTTAAGAACATAAAACATATAGACAGTGCTTCGGGTCCTACCTTGATTCCTCCAATCTCCTTTTCCTTGATTGCTCAGTGTGTCTCATTCATTCTCGCTTCCCTCCTCACTTGCCTCCTTCTCCTTCTCTCCCCCTCTGGTTATCACTCGTTTTCTCCTCTCTGGTCCCGTCTTCGTGCGGATGCATAAGAATTAAAAATTAATAGCCTGCTATCTTAAAGACAAACCGACGAAAAACGGGGAGAGGGGGGGGGGGATAAAAAAAATCCACCCGACTTCAAAAAATAAAGATGCGATAAAGGTGATCGGGGACAATCCTCACGGACAGAGCGGATTCTCACGCAAATGCGCCCGTGTGGGCTTCAAAATAAACAGCAGCGACGACACCATTGTCCTGCTTAACAGTAATAACATGCGAGTTACTACAACGGTCAGGACAAGCTGAGGTGCAGCATTAACACAATTGAAGTTGTATTCGTGTTGTCCGTCCGTCTCTGGTTAGATGGTGAGCATGTGAGCAAATGTGCCACCGTCGCAAAACGTCTGCGTAAGACAAATCAGACTCTTGGATGTCTGGTGTGTATCTGTTCACAGGACGCTCCTGTTTTTTTCAAACTGCAGACTCTTCATGTGCTGTAGTCTCAGAAAAATAAATTTTTAAAAAAAGCTCTACGGTTTGAAATCACCCGTCATTATTCGGATAGTCTACACAGGCCATCTGCGGTTATCTTGTGCGTCCTGACGCACCGAGCGGACACTCGTCTATAGTTTCCCTCTTCGTCGGCAGGCAGCGCACACTCTCATCAGGACCATTCACACGGTATTTTCAGCCACTGCAGCTCTGCATCAGGCCTATTGCAACCCAGCGCATTCATCATTGCCTTTCACATACACTTTGGTAGTGTAAAGACAGTTTTTATAACCAACCCAGACTTAAAGCAGGATAAATGTGCCACTTCTGCCCGCCCACAAGTTAAATTGCTTCCTCTGTATAACATTTATTTCTTTTTTTTAAGTTTCCTAACTCACGTGATTTCCCAAGGTGGGGTTCAGGGACCATCAGGCGTCCCTGAGATGCTCAGCTGTGGTTGCCCTGCAAAATTAGGTAAAGTCACTACTGTAATTCTCCACAAGTATCTGCATGAATATAAACAGTGAATAAGAAACACTAGCCTGCAAAGCTCAACGTAACAGAAACACTGAATAGTTGATTCACAGGTTATCTGCCCCCCCCCCACTGTCACTGTGACACATGTATTACTACATTCATAAAGTGGCTTCTAACAACTCTTCTCAGATGTGATTCTTATATATAAATATAGACACACACATAAGGCATAGGGGGATCTGTGGGTCCTCCCCCAGAGAAAAAATAGCAACTTGAATCCAATTTCCTGAATTTATACATACATTCAGTCATGCTATATTCTGCCAGATTAGTACTTAATGTGCTAAAAATGATTTAAAAATAAAAAAATATATATACACTCCTCTGTGCCATTTTTTTTAGCAAACAGTTGCATAAAATAAAATAAAATAAAATAATAAATAAAATAAACAAATGATAAAATAATAATAAAATAATAATGAGTAATAAATAAATAAATAAAATATATAATTAAAAAATAATAAATAGATAAATAATCAAAAAATAAATTATATATATATATAGTGCTATTTACTTCACTGCATTAATCTTAAAGGGGGGTTTCACTGAAAAAAAAAAATCTTAAAGTTTTTGAAAAAGTAGACAATATCTCATAAAACAGAGCCGTAGACTTAGTGTTGTACCGCGTATTTCAGGAAATAGTTTAAGTGAGTGATACAGATTCAATTATAAAGATCCAACCATTTTCACACCGTACGCGTACGCTCAGTGAATTGATAAACAAAGCCGTAATAACATTGTGTGGGAATCATATACATGCCACCTTACAACTACAACAACTCATTTGTATTATGAGACTTGTGGATTCTTCACTTAAGTGCACCATCTTGAATTAAATTGCGTCTCAATGGGCTGTTTATATTTTTTCATTAGTTTTACAGCACTGCAGACAACGTGTCTGACTAATGTCAAAGCACTCGTTCTCTAAGGGGACAAAATCCTTCTAAGATAGTTTGCTGCCAGTGTGCACGGGCACAGATAGATCTTTCTAGAGACTGTTTTTTGGGTACTCTTACCGACAGACAAATTGGTAAAGAATCAGGGTGACTGGGCTGAAGGAGTGTCATAAATTGGCAGTTTTAGAGGCTCCTCAGGATGTTCACAGGTGAGAGCAAAAACAGGAAATAATCAGTGGAATACAACGTCAAGAACACGTTAAAAAGCCCTCACTGGAACATGATTTAGCTACTGTACAGCAAATACAAGATGCTCTGCGGGGAGAGAGTGAGTCAGGGGATGACACACGGCAACAGTTTCAAGTGGAGTTGGAACGGTACACGTTACTCCACAGCCTGCTGAACTACCAGCATGCACCACACTAAGTAGTCAGGTTTCTCACTTGCAGTTTTCTCCTGAAGATATAAATAGAATACTGGCCAGAAGCCACAATAGTCTTATTCTACTGTGTGCTAAAACACAGTGGCTGTGCATGTTGTTTCTTGGTATGTGGTACAAAGTAATCATCATATCAATTATTCATTTACAGTATTTGTTTGTAATTAGCTATCTTGTCTTATTTCTCTGGCCACTTATCAGAGACATAAAGGGTTTGGGAATAATATGTCTACATACTCTACACCCTATTATATGATATACTGTAGTGTGGTGTACATACAGGCTGCACACTGCCTCCTCCTTATATCCACTGCATCATTTATGTTATATATTGTACCACATTACATCATATGTGTCGCTTACAGTATTGCGCTTATCATACACAGCACCATACTACATCAACATCATCGCACAGTAGCAGGACGCAGCAATATACAGTTATGATAATATTTTATATCAGTAGCTTCAGCACATTGAGTGCATTCATATGTACTGCATACACATACATCCAGAAAAATCCAAACACACATTGTTCCCCTGGCACTCCATGAATGCAGCCAGCCCTCACATTAAAGAGGTTAAGATTAGCCTGCCTATTTTCATACCCAACATGTTTCTAATCAGAATAGACTGGTGCGGGGGAGAGTCATCCAGCTTTTAACTGTCTTCCTCCAAAAGCCTTCCTCACTGCCTTCTCACTAGCACTCTTAGTGGCCTGACTTAAAGAAGCCATGTAAAAACACTTCAGTTAATGAAAGCTCTCTCCTTAATTGTAACAGTTGTTATACTTGCTGCAAATGGTTTAAGATGTTAAGTTAAGGGTGGGCCATATGGCCCCAAAATGTCAAAATGGAGGGTAATTCTGTGATAATGATATACTTAATGATGGGACAAAATACCGAGTTAGATTTTATTATTAATTCCTAGAACATACAAAATATAGTTTTATGTGTACATATAGTTTTTAGGGTTTATATTTAATTTTATTTTATTTTATTTAAAAAAAAAAATGTGGCTCAGAGGTAGAGCGGATCATCCACCAATTGGAAGATCAGTGGTTTGATCCCCGGCTCCTCCAGTTCCAAATTGCTCCTGATGATGCTTCCATCAGTATGTGAGTGTGTTAAAAACTGAGTAGCAGGTGGCACCTTGTATGGTAGCCTCGGCCACCAGTGTGTGAATGTGGGTGTGAATGGGTGAATGTGACTCGTAGTGTAAAAAGTGCTTTGAGTGGTCCGAATACTAGAAAGGCGCTATGCAAGTGCAGGATCATTTATCATTTATTTCATTTTATTTTATTTTATTTTATTTCAATTAATTACATTTTATGTTATTCTATTTTATTATTTTTAATTTTAGTTTACCATTTTATTTAATCAACCCCGAGGAATAAGGACTCAGTCTGTATGAGCTGTGTTCTCTACCACTGGGGTACCTCATTAAGCTTTCTTGTCTCAAGTTGAATTTTATGAGCTTAAAAATATCCCCCGGGAAAAGGTATGAAGTGAAGACCAAAACACAAGCCATATTCACAAAGCCTTCACTCTCTGCTAAACAGCCTTGTTCTATATTAGAAAAGTACACGGTTAAAACAACCAAAGAGCTAATAGAACAATGGCCAAGTGTCAGGGCGAATAAAATACTTAATTTGTGAAAAAAAGAAGCCTATTAAGTGTGTATGATTGTTACATAAATATATATTTACATATTCACAGGATATAATCTGCTTGTTCAAACAAATAAATCGTTTTACACAAACTTCCTAAAGTTATTGCATTTACTGTTTGTATTAACTGTACAGTTTATCAGTTCTTTTATATTGCTATTGTCATGCACTAAATATAACATAAATAAAATATTTCACTTAGTGGTCGTCAGATCACTCATCGTTAGAAAAGGGGTACCTCAGGGAAGATCGTTGAGAAACACAGCTTTAGGTCATGTGCTCAGATCATGAGCCAATGTTCTCTGACTTATTAACCCATAAATTCATTCAGAATGAAAACACTATGTGACCTTTTTGCGTGGTTGGTCTGGTATGATCTGTACCTTATGATGGCCCATGTTTGCTAATTTAAACTACACACTACTGTGTAACTGATATCACTGCATCAGTCCACTGACTTCAAGACTCTGAGTCTCTGCTTGTGTTTCCGTTTCACTATGTTCATTATCACAAAACACAACAATAAGCAAACACAATACACCTCCCCAAAAGACATGTTTACCGTTCCCCATTTGTGATCCAATTCTACTCACTTTCATTCAGGGCACCTAATGATGATGTCTTTAAAGTACCTGAAACGTGAGGATATTGGACTTTGAAAGGAAATCTAATGTGCTATTATCCTTCAATTGCCACTTAAGGACATTGTCGCCACTGCTCAGCAAAAGTAACACACTCTCATTTTGAGGCAGATTTGCTGAAATATTTTTCTTTCAATGCATCTTGGTACATGTTTTCAGTGGAAACTATTTTGCTGTATCTGCTTTGAACCCACTAAATCGAATTCTGAGCACCATAACCAAAAAAATGTCTGTCCACAGAATATGTAATATTGTTTTGTTAATTTTTAAGATCATCCTTTGTAAGAGCGCTAATAATTCTGGATTAATTGCAGTCTTTGGTCTTCAGGTGAACACAGCGTAGGCTCCACTGTCAGATAAAATTATTTAACTGCCATATCACATGCAATAATTGCACCAGTCCGCAGTGCATGTTGCAATTTTTTCTCTCCCCTCTGCAAATGCCTTTGTCAGTTTCTATTATGATAACTAATATTGGGCTCTACTGAATGGGCTCTACACGCCTTTGCCACTTAGCCTTCTGTCACACAGCACCTACTCTGTTATACTGCTCTCAAATCTAGTCAATTGACCTTCATGGGCCGCCTGACTCATTGCGCCAATAAACAGCTAGCATAATGTAGTTTGTGCTTCATGGCAGTCACACACACTGTCAGGATTTTTTTTTTAATTCAAGATCAGATGTTACTCATGCAAAGTCACAGTGCTCTGTTCAGTCAGAGGAGACTGTATGCGAACCTCATCACCCTACTGTACTGAATGAACCGCAAAGAACTAAACATGAAGTAATGCTTTGCACAGTTTGACCGGTTGTTCATCGCACCACGGTCTCTTAGCAACAAGAGTAGTGACTACACATGATTAAGTGCTGATTGGCCTACTAAGCACAGGCAGTGGTCCCTTGTTAGAAACACTGCAGCCCTCGCTGCTTGATCACTTAACTTGCAAATAACGTAATCATAGAAAGTCAAATGGTCAAAGAGAAATACATGTAAAGGTTCCTGTGCAGCGATTTATAGATGCTTCATACTTGGTTAATCAAAGGTAGATATTATAACATTATATGGTTGTGAGGCTGAACTATATTTCCAATAATGCAGCAGGTATTAAACACTATAAACACACTGAATAGCTTATTGAAAAACCTCCACACATGTATAGAAACACAATTACCTCATAGCTAAAGCTATATGGACTGCTCGTGCGTAAAGCTAACTGTTTTCAGATATCACTATCCCCTGACCCCCAGTCTGTCCAAGATGATGACTGTGATTGTCATTTCGCAGGGAGGTCAAAATAGATAGTAGAGTATACCATACATTAAAGGTGAATGTTAAAGGTGTACTATGCAGGATTTTTGTTAAAAAAAACAATGTATACAATCCGTCTCAATCATAACTTATGACCCATTAGAAGTGTGTGGCGGTGTTTTTATCTGCAGAGACTCTGCCCTCTGTCTGTGGTTCATTATTTTGTTCTTATTCTGCTGCGTTTGGGACATGGCTTGGCACAGTGTGCTGGTGAGGTTGGGAATTTTTAAAAAGATAGCGACCAGGGGCCTTGTTACAGAAAAATATTGCCAAAGCTTGTCGTAGTTTAACTTAAGTTTCAAAGGTAGAAAAACGCAATCTTAAACTCATTGCTGTCTCCTACCCGATCTCACACCTCCTATCTTGTCCTCCTGAGAAATCCTGACTATAACTGTATATTTGATTCTTCAGTCGGGATTCGTCCTGTTAGGCCTGTATCTTTGTTGAGAATGTACACAATGCCTGTGTTTCATTAGAATGGTACCATTAGGTCACTCCAGATGGACAAGTCGTGAAATCATCAGCTCTCTCTTGCCACTCGCCTGCTAGCTTGCTATCATGGAAGGGCGTTCAGTTTTTGCTACGAGGAGTCTGAGACACTAAATGGGGGGATGAAGGACAGCCATTCAGGAAGTTTCAACTTCAGCTTCCTCTTAATTTATTTATTTGATGCATTTATTTGCAATTTTAAGTGTCACTTTATGGTCGGAGTAGCCTTTCTATCATTATATTTTGTGTTTCCTGTTGTTCTCCATCCTCATTGTCATTGCCATACAGACCTAACAAAAGTGCTGCTGCAAATTTGGCAAGCCCAGTCACATTCCGAAGGGACTTGTGGCATCAGAAACCAACGGCATTAGAAAACCAACCAATTGCGTCAGAAACCAAAGAAGGTGTCCGTTAACATCAGCGTGATACGCAACTGGTTGCTGTTATAGTTTAACCGCACCCGGTGGCATCAGGAGGAAACACAGTGGGACAAGGACGAAAGTGAAGGCAGTGAATGTCCAAGTAGGGTTGAGGGGAGGTGGGTGGATGGGTTAAACACTTTCACCTGAGAGAGTGTTGTTTGCGTCCCATAAGATTCTGAAGCCAAACCTTGTTTCTTTTTCCTAAATCCAACCATGTGTTTGTTTTTGAGGGGGGAAAAAACATCAATTCACAGTGTTAAACAGATGTAGTGTGTTTATTTTGAAAGAGACTGTATGTAAACGGTAAATTTCCTGTGAAAGTGTATCCTGAAAGAAGACAATGCATGGAACAGGCAGTATTTGACAAAGTGTCCCAGAAAGTCAACAACCGACGCATCCAGGGTACCTTGCACGTCATATGTGGAGCATGGAAAGGCCATGACCAAGGACGTCAATATGTGACGAGGTCAGAGTGAGAATGTGTTGGTTTGGCAGGAATTTGGCAGGAAGGAGGTCGTAAGAAGCATATATCCAAAAGGAAGCTCTGAAAATCGCAGACACAACGCAGAAAAAAACACAAATATAGCAGTACGAAACACCAAGAGGACAAACATTTTACAAACATACAAACAGTAGCTGAAAATACCTTTAAGGATGACAATAAATGTCTCTTATTTTAGCATTCAGTGGCTGTATTTTCTGAGGAGGCTCTGAAATAAATAGATGCATCTCAGGAACACACAGAAAAACTGATAGATTTTTTTGGATCGAGCACTGAACAAAAGTCCAGCTATATTCAAAGTAGATTCAATTTTTAGACACCACATCATAATTACTTTCCTGCGTTCGCCCCAAATAAAATGATCCAGATAAGTGTTGATAAATGCAGTGGTTAAAATACGCAGGGGATGGGGGAAAAAAATGAAAGGAAGTCCAAGATAAGAGCCTGCCACTGTGTAGCTTTGTAGTGGTTTTGTACTCGTGTGCGGGGACGTTCTAGCGCTGAATAAATTCACCCAGGCTCGACCATGACTGTGAAAATTTCAGTCATTGTTAATAATAATTCTTTTTGTTCACTTGCGTTCCATGTTGCATTTATATTCTCAATAGAGCGATGTCTTGCACGATAACACAGACATTATCAACAGAGCGTCAGTGGTCCTGTTTGCCTGAATATTCCATGGTTTTTTTTTTAAAAAAGAAAAGGAGGAGAAAATGGAGTCATACAGCTGGCATATTTTAATTTGTTCTAGCTCATGTTTGATTAATGCCAATTTTTCCTAGTCAGAGCTCATGTTTATGCAGCACCATTATTTACATAACACCTTGCCCTATTTGCAAATAGCTCCTATTTTCAGTCATACGGCTTCTTGTTTTGCAGTGATTGACAAATTATCTTCCTTACCACAAAACACAAAATCTTTTTTTTTTTTTGTTACAAGACTTGTTATGAAAGTACATCACATTTCCAATTCATGCAGTAGTTTTGTAAGGTTGTATTCTTATTGACATACACTTATTAGTTTTAATGAATTAATGACTGATATTGATTTTGATCAGTGATTTAGAAAAAGCTGTAACACATTACTTCAAATGCAGCTGTTTCATACAAATTACTATTATGTACTTTCTATTTAGGCTTATTGGTGGCACATTAAAGCTGGGGTAGTCAGCCTCCTCCTGCAGCTCTCCCCTCTCTGTCCCCAGCCCCTCCCACCAGCCATATGCACATGCTTCATTCAGCAACTCAGTGTTTCCCATCCCATAAATAAATCAATTTATTTAATCTTATATCATTGTGGAGTTGCACACAGCGCATTCACTCAGCCCCTCTTTGCCCCACTTTCTCTTTCTCTCTTTCTCAGACCACAAATGAGACAAGAATTATCAAGCTAACGTTAGCCACAAAACCATCCCTTCGCCTCACCCCCGCCACTGTGGACTGCTTCCCGGGGAGGTGAGCGGGCAGCAGCTTGAGAGATGGACCTTCATTCTGCAGCTGTAGCAGCTTGAATTCTGCCAGCGCAAAATTTAACATTTACGTAAGGTCTATTTCAAAATAAACACACTACGTCGGTACAAAACCGCGTATTGACATTGCTTTTCCTTCAACAACAAACACACATGGTTGGGTTAAGGCAACAAAAACATGTGATTAGGTTTAGGAAAAAGAACAAGGTTTGGCTTTAGAATCTTACAGGACGTGAACACCGACACGCTGACAAACTATAACGGTAACCGGCTGCTCATCATGCTGACATTAAAGTGTTGGAATTCGACGACTTTGGAGTGGGACCATGCTTGCAGAGGACACACTGTGGCTCAAGCCTCTTGCTCATGTTCAATGGTGTAAGGTAGTTATGACAGGCCCTAGTGCACGCCTATCATGCACTTATCGTCTCGTCACATGATTAGACTCTTGACATTGGATAACATCAACGTAGATATTACCCAGCAATCATCACTACATATCTGCATGTAACAAAAAACACCAAAGAAAATAGCAAATTAAGAATCTATTGATTTAATTTAACATTTTAACAGTTATAGAATAGCTGATTTGTAACTATAGAATGAGAATATAATTTTGTTATAGATGTTATGGACTACTTCGCAAAAAAAAGAAAAAATAAACATGACAGAGTTGGATTTGTTAATTTCCAGCGGCATATATAGCAATTGGCGCTGTTTTTAATTCAATGAGAGTTCTTCTTTGAACAAAGGCATATTTTCAAGGTGGCAAGGGCCCACTCTGTCTATGGGCCCCCCATTTCACGGGCCCCAGTGCAACCGCACTGCCTGCACTGTCTATATTTACGCCCCTGCTCATGTTAGCTACATAAACATGAATGCAAAGCCACAGCCGTGAGCCTTTAGCTCCGGTTAGCAGAAGGCTAAACTATCAGCAACACTTTCTCTCAGTCTCTGAAACACTTGGATATTGACATGTTTTATTTCATTTATTGTCAGGCTCTCTTTTTCATAGGTGTGTCTTCCTCTTTTGGGTTGCTCTGCAGTGTAGGCAGTTGTTGTCAGTGCTGGAATAGCAACTTCCTCTGCAGGATTCTCTGCCACTGTCTCAGGCTTTCATCAAAGGGACGTGCACGAGCATCTCCATTTGTAGAACAACAAGTAGGCTAGAGACACCCTCTCTCTTGACAGACAGGTAAGCTATCCAACCATATCATTCTGCTGGTATAAAATAATTGGATGGGCTTATTATAGGCTTGTGACAGATGCGGATACTATATATTTTTTCAGAGTTTCATTATTGCTTTCTATTGGGATGTGAAAAGAACTTCAACAAACATAAAAAAAAATGCTTCTATAATAAGTTGCATGTTTTCATCATACTGCTGTGTTGTTTAATCACAAGGTTTAGAAAAATCAATATTCTATTTATGATGAAATAAGAACATAGTACTACAGAAGCAGCATCACCGCAGGAAGTCTTCACGGTCTTTCATGCATGCCCAGTACCGTACATGCAGCGTAGTGAGTACAAGGCCTGTAGGCGTAGATATGAGCACCGTGGCAGGAGAGGAAATCGTATGGCATTCCCAGTAGTGAAAGGGGAAGAAACCAATGAAAAGGGTTTAAAAGTCCAACAAAGCCAAACAGACGTCAGTATTTTGAGCCAGCAAAGCGTTGGTGTAACACCTCAGCTTTTATATAGCAACCCTGTGACCGCCGAAGCGCTCTTCCCATCACGCTCTTTCCATTGGATGGATGTTCACAGCAAATGCAGCATTTCAACATTTTCAGAGACCACATCCATAAAGACACCTCCACCACCCCTCTCCCTGTCTCCCTCTCCCTTTCTCACTCACCCTCTCAATCTTCCTCTCTTTTTCTCTTTTTCACTCGCTGTGTCTCTGTGTCCCTCTTTCCCTTTTGCAATATGACATAGTCCATTATCTGCTCTTAGTACTAATTGGTGTATTAACGCCATGCTGTGGGTGACACAGTGAGGGAGAGGGAGGGAGAGAAAGCTGGGGAGAGAGAGAGAGAGAGACAGGGAGAGAGAGAAATGCAGGATGAATATGGATGAGGCAGATGCAGGGCGGGAGCGAGGCTCTGGGGGAGGCAAGTACAGAGTGATTCTGCCGGAGTGAGAGAGAATGGGAGGCCAAGGTAAATCTTTTCAGCTACACAAGTGGTTAAGAGCAGCATGGCAAAATGACGAGTGAAGGGGAAAAAAAGAGAACCATCCTGTAATGGCTCTGGTTTTTTTTTTTTGGTTTTTTTTTCCAGTTGGCCTTCTCTGTATCCCTTTCTATCCTGCTCTCACCGTCACCACTTTCAACCCAATTATCCACTCTCCCTGGCGCCACTGGCAGCATATGGAAATGTAAATTGCAGGCGAGATGTTTTTTTTTTTTTTTTTTTTTCAAAGCCGTGGAAGGTAAGCAGCTCTTGAGGACGGGGAGAGTAGGAGGAAGAAAAGGAAGAGATGACAAACAACTGAAACTGAGGGACCGCCTTTAGTCCCAATAGCTTGTCAGTATTGCTACTCTATCAGATACACAAATCCACCCACAGAAGAAAATCAAGTAGACCGGGGCTGATTTCTGCTGCTGCGTACATACACACAGCGAAGCTGCAAATAAAGTTTGTACAGAAAGCGCATACATTAGCCAGATGTTACATTTACAATGTAACTTAAAGGTCCAGTGTGTAGAATTTAGGGGGATATATGGGCAGAAAAGGAATATAATATAATAAGTATGTTTTCTTTAATGTATAATCACATAAAAATAAGCACTGGTGTGTTTTTGTTACCTTGGAATGAGACGTTTGTATCTGGTTAGGGAGTTGGCCCGTCATATCGCACCGCCATGATTCTACAGAGGTGAGCACACATTAATTTATCAGAGGAAAAGGTGAACACACATTAGCAGGTGCTGGGCCAGCAGCCCATCTGGGAAGAGCATGAAACTGCTTCATTCAGTGTTTTTAAAGGTTTTAATCACCTCTTCCATTTCAACACATTCTCACTCCGACCTCGTCACATATTGGCGTTTTGGCGATGGACTTTCCACGTCCACATACGACATGCAAGATACCCTGAGTGCGTTGGTTGTTGATGTTCTGTGACACCGTTCTCTTGCAAGATACACTTCCGTTTTCACAGGAAATTTAACATTAACATAGAGTTTCTTTCGGAAATGAACGCACTACGTCGGTAGGTTTAGGCAACAAAAGGAAGTGGTTAGGTCTAGGAAAAAAGAACAGGGTTTGGCTGTAGTATCTAACGGGAACGCGAACGCCGATCTCTCTCGGTTGAAAGTTGGTGTTTGTTGGACCCATCCGCCACCGCTCCCACCCACCCCTCTCAGACTTTCGTCGCCCTAAGTTTTGTCCTTGTCCTGCTGCGTTTTCCCCTAAAGCCGCTGGGTTAGGGATTTCGACAACTTCGGAGTGGCATCGTTCCCTCCATTTTCTCTGGAGAGGAGGACAACTCTGCGGATTGGCTCCCAGTAAAAATTTCCCAAACAAAGAACAGTGAAAGAATTCTAACCAGGAGTTCACACTTGGCACAAGGGAGGAGTTTCAGCAATCTGCAATCCTCACTGGTTGACACCACTGAATCCTAAACCACTGCCCCTTTAATACCGGACACTTTCAGAGCCATCAAAACGGACATGTAGAAATGTTCCATATGGACACACACACTCTTTCAGTCTCACACATGCCCAGTGCCGAATTCACACATTTAATTATATGCAGACACTCCAACACAGTTGCACCACAGAGGTACACTTCCTCTGTGCTTGAGAGGCTTTTCAGACTGGGGCCAGGATGTAAGCCCTCAGGCTGGCTGAATAGCTGCTGAAGCTCAGGATGCAGAGATCAAAGGTGCTCATCTTCTCCCATGCATGTGACATTGAGACATGTACAGGCTGATTATTCAGATAAGCAGATCTATCCTCGGGGGTGGAGGCAAAATGGAGGCGAGTGTTTTGTTCATTATCATTAAGATCTGGCTTTTCCTCTGTTCACCTCTCTTCTCTCCACATGCTCATATTCCGCCCCCGCAGTGCTGATGAAGCCAACTTCTCAAATCCGCAATTTGCTCAATTATTTTCAATTATCCCGCCATCGCTGCTTCTATCATTCCCCTTAGTTCAATTCTGAACAGAAATCACTTGTTGATTGACAGCAAAGGCCAATTAGAGGCGGGAGGAAAACTCAAACCCCTGCGGTAATTAGCGCTGATTGGTGTCACACAGACATTTTACAGGCCCTACCCACAGAACTGAAACCCTTGTACTGATAAATGTCCTTTTCACCATGAAGCCGCTCTTGCCTTATCACCAGCATACTGTACATTTTAAATGGGTTCCTGCTCGGGTAGTTTAAAGTTTGCAGGATTACATAATGATATTCTTTAAGGGTCTTTTACATGGCCAAGTAAAACTGTGCACTGTGAGAGCTTTCAAAGAGACTGTTGAGATAGTGTATATTTCTGTCTACACAGAGCACCATGTCTGTGTGCCTTTAGCACATTAACTTCAAGGTAGTGCCGTCTCAAGGCTTTAGAAAAAACTCTTCAGCTGTGGGCGCAGGAATCAATGATGAACTGCTTTTGAGCACGACAGAGACCCACAAATATAATATACCTTCAGCAGTTTTACTGTCTGGGTTGTTTTTTGTTTTTTTGTTGATTTTTTTTTAGAAACTTTTATATATCATAGTGCGGGCAAAATAGAAAGTCAGTTACCTCATTTATTTTCATTTTGTCGTGCATTTGTAAATATTTAATGTTTTATTAGGTTCTGTATGTGGTAATTTGTTTATTTCTTTACTTTCCAGTCGGTTATGAAAATTTAAAATTTGACCTTGTTAGTGCTTTTTCTTTACAGTCGTGTTAAGGAAGTGACATGTTCTGCCAACTGATTTGTTGTTCTCTGAGCAAACATAGGGACAAATTTCTAAACAACTGATGGTCTATGTGTTAAATTTCATTTTGCCAACTACCTAGTCATGACATTTCCAGAAAATCTCATAATCATATGAGATCACAATCAAGACATTCCTTTAAGATGGCTTTATATAGTTTCACTCCAGGATAATTAAGCTCTGAATCCCTGCTTAGCTGATCTACGACATTTCACTTGCGTCAGGACTCTATTATCATAATTTAAAGCAGTATATTTATATAACTTCAAGACTAAAATGATGCCAAATGGAACATTTAAAATGACTAATACCATGAGAAATTTACTGAACACTGAATCATCACTGTTGAAATACCATGATCATCGCTGTCATTTTGTTTTAGGTCAAAATATACAAGATTTCGAATGACACCAGTTTATCAAAGTATCCTGATGATTCTATGCATGTTTGTGAGATTTTCCGAAAGCTCCATTTTGCTCGTACTTTATCTGCTCTGCTTCCTTTAATACGATGTTCACAAATGTATACCAAATTCTACTTAAACTAAAACAAACGTACACAGAGGGAATATGTAAAAGGGTCACTCAGTTTAACTCATATTTCATGAATGATGTGTACTGAACTGGTGGAGGCAGCCATGGTTACTATGTTGCTACAAAAGTGTCTTCATGTGGACAACAGAATGACTCATTACTCAACATTTTGGCAAATCTCTATAATCAGATATCTGCATATGAATGCAGTTAAATAATGACAAAAGCCAGTAACTTCAGACAATAGCTGAAGGGTTTTCAGATTACATTTCGGCCAGTGTGTTCCAGCTCTGTTGCTTTTACCTGCATGCACCCTCAGTCAAACATGATAGCTCAAATCTACTCAGACTTCAAACACAAACCTGAATGCTTCCGATTCAAAAATGTCCCGTTGCCAACAGATCTTACAAATGCAGATTTTCAACGTTTCCCTATAAAACAATTCATATGATATCTAATGAATTAGCACCCCTCGAATGATGTTACATGCTTTGACGTAACGTTACGTAGTTAACATAAAGTCATGTAGGTTAGATTCATAAAAACGATGTACCATAATAACTCAAAATTTGTTGTTGTTTCACACAGGACATGAACACCGGTCACCCAACCTGCCTCCTAAATCCAGTCTCACAACGAAGTCATTGAAATCTGGCGCTTGGGCAGTGACTTGTGGCGTCAGACACAGATGAAAAAAGCTGTCCTTTAACATTGGCATGATACGCAACCGGACCCCGTAATAGTTTAACAGCGCCCAGGAGTGTCAGGGGGAAACAAGAACAAAAAGGAGGGGTGGATGGATCAAACACAGACCGACTTTCACCCAAGAGAGCAGTGTTCATGTCCCATAAGATTGCTATTGTTTGAAGAAGAAAAAAGTAAATCTGCGGTGTTGTACAGATGTAGTGCATTTATTTTGAAAGAGACTTTCAAACTTTCCTGTGAAAATGGAAGGGTATATTGAAAGAAGTCCATGACCAAATGTCGATAGGTGACATGGTTGGGAATGATAATGTGTTGGCCTCCTTTTGTCGCCTTTGATCTTTATACCAGTTCCTTCTTTATTCACATTATTATTAAATTGCCATACTTATATACCATTTTTCAGAGCCCTTAAAGAGGCCTAACAGAGTGATTGCAGCCTTCCCGGTTATGTGGGTTACACGAGTTGTGGAGCATCACTTTTTGTAGGTAAACGTGTGAACAGTGAGTGAGAATCTGAGATATCTGTTTATAGAGATTAGTGCAGTCATGATTAGAAAGCTGTTCTGGCTGGTGCTAAAGCTAACATTTCCATCTTAAGTAGTTCTCTCAGACGAGAGGCTGAACTTTTGGTTTTCTCTAGTCTGAAATTTCTCCACTAAAACTGACTGAGCCTTCTCTCCTCTGTGCTACCCTTTAAGAAACAGTTCACGTGGGCCACAGCTACTGACTTGCACTGTTGTTTGTGATGAGTGGGCCGCCTATGCAAGCAGTGGTTACTCAAGACTCCCCTAATGACATTATGGGCCTAATGAGTTTTAATTGGGAGGAGATCTTAACTTGCAGGCCTAATTGCATCTGATTAAAGACAATATTAGTTTTACTGCTGGCAAATTGGATGGGGAGGGTGGTTGGGGGGGGGCGGGCGGCTGGAAGGATCGATGGCGTCCTTGTGGAAATATCTTAAATGTCCTCCAAATAGTGATGAAGAGATGGAACAAAAGCAGAAGAGGAGGCAGGGCCAGGTGAAGAAATACTCAACGTGCGGTGATTGTGTGTTAAGGGGGGAGGGATGAAATGAGTGGGACTTAAAGTTAAGAACTCATCCAGAAGAACTCTTTGTCTCACCTCTTCAGCTTTTGACAACACGCTCTGTGACTGTGTGAAAAGTACATCTTTTGATTGAAGACACCGAAAAAAGATGACTCCATAACACATATATCGCCTCTTGATTGCTCCATCTGCTTGGCAACAGTTCTAGCTTTCACTTCCCCATAGCTGGTCTGTTACAGCTTCATACTTCTGTGTGTATTTTTGGATATTACTTAGCTCACAGTTTTCTCAAGAGTGCTACACTCAGGAGCAGCAGCGAAAATCTACCCTTAAACAGAATTTGAGGTGTAATTTGTGCTATCTTCGACAAATAAATCAATATTTGAGAAAATGAACAGTGAGCTCTCAAAGCTGGGAAACCAGTTCAACCAGTGTTCTCATCTCTGCAACCATCACTCTACATAGATCAAGACCGTTTAGTTGAGATGTCTAAATTCGCTTTATTTGATGTAATACTTCCAGGCCTGAATCTTAAAATATGACCATATCTCCAGTGAATTACATTAGGAAGTGTATCTGTCTACAAAGTTGGCCTCTTCCGCTCCTAAATCCTGCTGGACTTATTGGTCTTTGACGACATCATCTACCTCCCGAGGCTTCTTCACAAAATCAGGCCTAAACTGCTCAAAATCATAGCATTAATGTGTAAAAACACTGTTCAGGGAAGGTTTGTAATGGTTGCACTGGGAGAGCAGGCTTACATTTTATGGACCTTGCGGTGACATCATTAAAGAATTCAGTCATTTGCATTTAAGTAATAGATTCAGACTTGCGTTGCAACCACACCAACGTGAGTTATTATCATAATTATGCGTGTTTACATCTATACACCACAGGAAAACATACTTATGCACGTGTTTGTCTGCACACAAACATATGCACATTGATGCAAATAAGTGCAAACAAAAACACATGCAGCGCTCGTTCCCTCTCTATGCCACCATAAATATGTGCCCTGGATCGGCGGTGATTTAAAGCCAGACACAAGAGAGTATAGTAAATTATGCGTGTATGAGGCTTCATTTCCTCCTCTTCTTAAGCACTTGCTTAATTGCCATTCTCACCTGAGCAATTGTATAATTTCCTTTATTTTTCTCCTCCTCTGCCCAGAATATGAGTCTATAATGAGCTGTGGGTGTCCCCCAAAGCTAAGCCTGGCGCCTTGAAATAGGTTTCACTAATTTACCAATTAGTCATAAGATACAATTAGTGTGCAAGTTCCCTAAGTCCATGAGTGCCCCCACCACCGGCCTCCCCACTTTGATTGTTCAATCTCTGCAGTGATCATCACTCCATTACTTGGCTCATGCTCTCGCCCTGCTTTGTTCAGCCTCGCTACAAAAGCGAGGTCCCACCTGCACTTTGGATATTACTCTAACCCTATGTGCCTCAGAGGGAATCGGTGAGGGAGTGGGAGTGTGTGAATGTGTCTACGTCCGCAGCTCTGGGTTTCTGTTTAAGTGCAGCTGGGACCGGTTTCACTGACCAGGAGGATGAGAGTTGGGGAGGGAAGAGGGGGGGTGTCTGGAGACTAGAAAACTTATGAGAACTGAGACAAGTTACCAAGTAGCAAAGTGAAAGTTTGCTGGAGGTGCAAATCTAATTTATGGTGGGAGAATACCGTGTTGTGTTTCTCGCCTTGGTTTGCTCAGCCATTAAAACTAAACCTGAGGACAAATAGGAAATATAAAAAAAAGCACAACAAATATCAACGCTACTGTGCTCGCTGTTGGGTGTTATTATGCTGCGCGTGAGGGTCTGGGTGAACAGCAATCAATATGTGAGAGGTCATTTGTCAGTGCCTTTTTCTGTGCAAGGATGGTTCATTTTTTTCTTTATAGTAACACAGCTCTCCTATATGGGATTTCTTGCACTGTAATTGCAGTACATTCCCCTCTGCTTCCATCATATTAGCACGCATGTAGGTGGTCTCTAGATAAAATAAAATCACTAGCTGATTGCTGAGGGGGAATTAGGTCATTTGACATCAAAATTAATATAATAAATAAATACTACGATTATCATCTCTCTGTTGTAGGCTATGCGTCTGCCAACCAGTCACGCTGCACTTTACATCCATCGCCATGACAGTAGACAATGCTTCAAATTAGGAATGTCACATTCAGTTAATTTTGCTTTTGAATCCTGGACAGCCATTAGTAAGGTTCATTTTTAAGACAAAAAAAGAAGTGCAAAATGGCGTGAAATACACAAAGCCATTTGTTTAAGTGTGGCACTCCATTGACTCAAATGACCTTTAGTGCCACATTTCGAAGCACTGTCAATTTAGAGGTGGGGACATTTGAATGCTTTGTGATGTAAACTGTAAATGTCTTGCTGTTTATTTTATTTTCTGTTGGCTTTGCTGAAAAACAGCCAACTAGCCTTGGCAGTGCTGCACTGCACACCATCCAGTTCGAGTGGAAGCAAGCTAGCGATGCTGCTCGTTCAACGATTACCACTAGTAACGCCATTCAGTCCTCCGGCCTCTCTCTCTCAGTAACCCCGGTGAGTGAGCGGCTTTATTTTGAGCCTGAAATCCTCTTTGGCATTGTTAACTATGTTAGCACCACCAGCCGTGCTTACATTGCTAGAGCTAAGAATGCTGCCAGTAGTTCATGATTTTAAAGAGGACTTGCAGCTCAAAATTGTGGGGGGACACCGGAGGGTGAGCACCATGTTTACACACAGCAACGCTGTTGGGTCAGAATGACATTACTAACTGTAACGCCGAAGGAGCAGCGCTTAAAGCTCGCTCCCAACAGCCCAAGTTGGTGCACAGTGCATTAAACTGAAGAGAAGCAAAATTTTACCTACAGACCACTATGTGTAACCGGTGAAAAATATTCTCAGCAGTTAACTGTTGACATCCCTGCTTCAAATATGGATGTTGCTGCAAAGATGGTAAAAATTCAAATTCTGTGGATGCTTCACACACACCTTCAACCTGGCAGCGCATAAGATCTATACAATCATCACAGTTTCAAGGTGAACACAGTGTCAGCAATCTGTTCTGTTCCTGACTTATGGTTTTATATAATGGCCAGAAAAGTGTTTTTGCAGACCATTTTGATGTCACAGTGAAGATGAACTTTGACCTTTTGGATATAAAAAGTCATCACTTTATCATGGCCAAAAACATGTTTTGTGAGGCCACAGTGACCTTGACCTTTGACCAACAAATCTAAATGAGTTCATCCTTAAGTCCAAGTGGACGTTTGTGCCAAATTTGAAGAAATTCGCTCAAGATGTTCTTGAGATAATACATACACGAGAATGGATAAAACAGACAACCTGAAAACATAATGCATCTGCTGGCACTGAGGCATAAAAATACTGATAATAATTATAGATATCACTAATATCACCTTAATACCAAAGTTCTAAAGGCTAAAAATTATTCTTATTGTGTTGACCTTTGGTAGATTGAAAAAGGTTTGCACCTATGCAGAGAGATAAAGCACATTTGTCAGTCTGTCATTTCTGAAAAGGATCTTTATGCACAATTGGCCATCTATCTATCAAATGAATGAATGAATTCAGGTTTATAACAGTAAGAAACATACTATATGGAAAGGAGTCACAGGTCTACGAAGGGGAGGATGTGTGACTAGAAATGTCCATTGCTCAACAACATGTATCATTTGTATGAAATAGTGAGACCAGGTTTTAGCTTCAGCACTTTATCAGTTAGCAAAGTCTGAGGCAGGAGTTTTTGTGTCGATTGCAGCCGGCATGAGGGGACACTTAGAGTGTGATCACACCAAACATGTTTGGAGCAGTTTATTGGAACTGTGGAACAGTTTATGTTTCATTTAGACGAGCTAGAACAATGCCGTTCAGTCTCCAAATAACAGCAAATAACTGTGCTGAGACTGAGGGAGGGCTAACTATGAGATAGAAGGAGACACTCTCTTTATGATCTTGCACAATTGCAGGCTTTCACAGTTAACTGCAGACAAGTGGCTAGTCACTTCCAACAGACATGTGTAAACTGGAGTACGGATTACACACTCTTTAGTCTTATTGGTAACGATTCATTTGGCACCACACAGTAGAGCTCTCCTTTATACCCTCTCACAATTGGTGATGGATCCTGCATTTAAAGTTGTAATTCTTTAGATTTCAGTTCTGATGGATTTAGAGACACCCATGGTGATATCAGCAAATGTGGCTTAACACTCTTTGAGCAGCTAATTTATCAGGAATCCAACAGAAGAGCAACTGTTTGGTCTGTTTCTAATGCAGCCAAACAAACCCACATTGTTTGAATGAAGACGCAAAAATAATTTCAACCACAAATCACTCGCACATGTAGCTAATGCCTGCCATACACTAGATGACTTTGAAAGGGCTTTGAAAGTTCTGACACAGTCTCACATCGAAAGACAATGTGAGTTCTTAGATTTTGCAAAGACAGGGGATCTTGCAGTGTCACTATTTGCAAGACTATGACTAGATTCCTTTTGAGATTATTTCCCATCCTGCTCCTGGTGGTTAATATTAGGCCAAACTCCCTTTAAGAGTATAATTCTTTACGTGTCAGCAAAAACACATAACTCCAGAAACACAAGATAAAAAGGCATCATATGTTGACAGTGTTCTTGTCAGTTCGCCTCAACTTGCTACCAGCCTCTGTTGGTTAGCTGCACTATTTTAGTAGGAAGAGAGTTTAGTAGTTTACATCCTACGTTTGAAACCCAGCTTCTTCCTCTTTGCTGCTGAAGAAAGCACACCTATTGGTTGCTGACACTATTCACATCATAGATCTTCACTATTTGCATGAGCCAAAACTAAAAACTTCAACTTATGCCAAACAATCCCAGGAGCTTTCCATAACTCTAGCAAAAGTTTCATGACTTTATTCCGACATTGGAAATTTGTCCCGACCTTGTCTTCAACTGTTTGGTTGGACTCGCCTTCTTCTTAATTAAGCATCTTAGAATCAGACAGCTAATACTCAGAAAATCACTGGAGACACTGAAGAGTCAGGTGCAACCGAGTTTAATGTGTTCACAAGCAACAACACATACAACTCATGAGTCAAGCTCCAGAACAAGACTGAGGTTTCACTTTCTGAGCGCCCTCTTTTATGCTGAGGAAGATTCTGTTGAATCTCCACCTCTTTTCCTTAATCCTGCTCACTTGAACCCGAACACACCGGTAGCATGTTTTACGTTTTTTGGGTGGGTTCACTCCTATTGGTGTATTCTTTTTCATGCCGCCTGGATGTGAGACACGTTGGCGTCCAAAGTCCTACAGATAGTTGAGAGGCCCTATCATTTTCCACCAATGTGTTTGAGCCAAGTCCCACATCATTTTTTAAAAAACATTGAGTATACATTAACACTGAGCACACTTTCGAACTTAAAAACATCGATAGTTCTAGGTGCCCTTTACCCTAGTTCCACGTGTCTTCATTCAGTAAAAGTGTGTGTGTGAGTACAATGCATAGTTACATATAATAATGCATAAACATTAACTTCAACATACATCTCAAACTTATGCCATTGTATATCTGTTAGTTAATCACAATATGTCATTCAAACTTATTCTTACACTACACAAGTTTTCTGAAATGTGATGTTTAAATATACACGTGAGACATTATCTAATAAAATATGCACTCATTTCAAGAAAAAAAATCTGAATATTGAATAAAGCCACGTTTTTCTAAATTAATAATAAATAATATATTATATAAATCAGGCTTTCAATGATGTATGAAAGAACCCTCTTTAAAAACCTTCAGACTATAGATAGGAATAAAACTGGAGAGTTTGGTGTATGTAAGTGCTGTTGAAGTGGAGCTTTCTGGCTCAGAGTTTGAGAAAGAGTATGGCCTTTAAAGGTATGTATTTTAAAATTCCATCTTAAGACATTACTGCTGAATAGGGTAAACAGTTTAACTTATAAATGTATATCACAGTAAAACTTAGCCAGTTGATTACTTACATTAATATGTCTAGTCCATACCCATTGAGTGCACAGTTGCCCACCTACCCATTAAGAAGAGCAATGTATTCAGACAAAGTTTTTGTGAATTTGATAGTACGATTGTTCGGCTACAGCTGATGTCCGTTTGAGGGGGCTACATATATCAATGCATGTGCACAGTAACTCATGGGGTTCAATTAGAGTTAAATTTCTCCAGTCACCTTGAGGCGTCCTGTTCTACATATCTACCGAGTTTAGCAAAAATCCATATGGCGGGTAGACCTCGATAAGAAATTAGTTCTCTTCTATATAACTGGAAGTTATGAGTTCTTGAGGCAAATTTGTTCCTCATGAGGAGAGGCATCTCTGTGCAAAGTTTCATGTGTCTACGACATACGGGGCATGAGATATGCCCATTCAAAGTTTGCAATTTCAAGCGGTTGCTTTTGCACCCTCCTTTGGCCAATTGATGTAATATTGCTTCATTCACATCCTCCCATGACCCTCTACCACTGTGCCAAATTTCACATGGATTGACCAAGTAAGTGAGGAGAAAAACGTGGAACAGACACACAGACGGACACACAGACAGAGTTTTCATCATTATATAGTAAGATAAAATTACTTTCTGTGCTCTGTAAAAGTTTATGTTTAAATATTCAAATTAAATATGCGCTTTTGGCATACACACCCAGAGCAGAAATCTGAACTAAAATAAACCTAAATTTGTATTTTGGATGTTTTCTTTCCACCTGTCTGAAAGAAGTGTTATGGAAGAAAAATAGCCCAAAATGTTTTCTGTCTCGCCTCTGCTTTTTTCTTTGTGTGATTTTTATTATTTTAATGCATTTTCTTATTCAACAACAAATTGTAGTCTCACTATCGGATTTAACTGTTAAGACAACCCCATGATTCCCTTCCTGTTATGTGATGACTCGTATCCAATACTGGGGAGAGGATAGCATGGTTAGCTGGACTTACAGACTCACTACCTGTCAATTCCACTCTGGATCAACACGTTTAATGTAATTCTATACATGAAGCTTTCAGGCACCAGGACTCATGGAGCCTTCTTTGTGAACTTGAATTTAAATATCCGCCTCTTCTTCTTCACTGTTGAGATGTAGGAAAATAGGTGGGTGTTGCTCTTGGCTGGGATAAAGTTACATAATGTATACATATATTTGTATTTGATTGTATCATATCAATTAAAGAGTTGATAACAAGGGCACTACTGTCTATCTGTATTGACCTGAGCACATCTGTGAGCAGGACGGGCCCAGAGGACATAAAAGAATCAGACTGTCCGCAAGTTATCAGGAGTATCCTGGAGTAAAATCTGGTCTGTGCATCTGGCCTGAGTCTCTCTCCAGGTTTGGAAATGTTCGGTAAAAACATTACGCCCATGGTAACAGGGACAAGGACTTTTAAACTCAAAGAATCTCTGGAGAAGGCACAATCCACAGAGATGTAGGAAACTAGGTGGGCGTTGCCAGTGGCTGGGATAAAGTTACATAATGTATACATATATTTGTACTTGGCATGGCAGCTTAGTAGTACAGTGGTTAGCATTGTCGCCTCCAGCAAGAGGGTTCCTGGTTCGAATCCAAGGTGGAGGAGTTTGCATGTTCTATCCATGTCAGCGTGGGTTTTTCTCCAGGTACTCCGGCTTCCTCCCACAGTCCAAAGACATGCAGGTCAATTGGTGACTCTGAATTGCCCGTAGGTGTGAATGTAAGGCGTGAATGGTTGTTTGTCTCCATGAGTCATCCCTGTGATAGTCAAGTGACCTGTCCAGAATGTACCCTGCCCCTTATCCAGCACATCTGTGAGCAGGAGGGGCCCAGAAGAAATAACAGAATCTGAGTGTTCACAAGTTATCAGGACTATCCTGGAGTAAAATCTGGTCTGTGCATCTGGCCTGAGCCTCTCTCCAGGTTTGAAAATGTTTGGTAAAAACCTTACACCCATGGGTAACATGGTATAATTAAAGCAGATAATTTAGTCAATTAAGCTGCAAAGCAGTTTGAATAAAAGGAAAATGTTCTATCCCATCGGTGCATATCAAATATGCATATGCATTTATTTACTTGTCATTCGCTTCACAGTGTCTTTGATAATTCTTTATCTCAGCTTCTCTCTTTCACTGTACCTTCCTCTCTCACTCACTTCCTCTCAGAGGTTCATTCCCCTCATGCTAATGGACACCCCCCCGTCCTCATGTCTATCTAATCAAAAATCAATTAAAAACACCTCGCCGCCGAGTCTCCAGAGCCGAGCCTAGGTTGAGGGTGGAACAGAAACGCTTCCCGCACTCTCTCCCTCTTACTCTCCCTCTGCCTCTCCCTCCCTCTTCCTCCTATGGTCTCGCTCTCTCTCCCTCCCTAAGCTCCGCCCTCCTGTCTACTGGAAGTTGGCAACATGATTTACGAGAACGGAGAACTTAATTTATATATTTTTTTCCTCTTGCATCCTCTCATTTATTTATTAGATTTTTCTCCCAGCCGCCTCTTCCTGTCTCTGGCGTGGAGGGGAGGCGGAGGATAGAGGGAGAGAGAGGATAGGATTAGATGGAGAGTGGTCTCGGGGCAGACCAGTAGACTGGCAGGCCTGCAGACATGGAACAGATCTGTCCCACACTTAATGGCATTAGTGCCGTCCCTGAAAGGGGGAGGGGAGGCCAGCAGGGAGACAGGCTAACATATTAAAACTGCTTCTATACCAGACGCTTGTCTACTCCACTCAAACTCCAACTTCAACTCCAACTCTATTTCTTTCTGGGTGTATGCGTGTGTTGTTCCGCTCAGTGCATGTCAATTGTGTTGTCGAAGCTAAGCTCTTAGCTGAGACACACTATTCTCTCTTTATACACATTTAAACAGTGGACTCCATCAGAATAAATTTCTCTAAATATGCTCACTCTCTCTCTCACACACACACACACACACACACACACACACACAGAACATGCCCTTTGTCCTGCACACATGTGGACTCAGGCAGAAACCTTGCTCTCCCATCGTGTCAGGTGCAAATGGACTTCAGCTCAAAAGCTAACATGGCCCTCGGTGGTAAGTGACATCTCTGTCTACTCTGTCTACTCTGTCTACGTGGATAAAACTACAATCACTTCTTTGTCTGCACTCTCTCCTTAACTCATTTACACTTACCCTCTTCCCACCAGGATTTTACACATCTTACCGATCTGTGTGACTTTGTTGTGATCAGTGCCGGATTGCTGACTGTCAGCACACTTTCCAAAACTAGATCCAAGCCCCACGGCACCCTCAGAGCCTCAAATTACCCTCTCTAACCTGCTTGGACAGCACACTCAAACTACACACTACTACTGTTCCAGGAGCATTGGGAAATTGCATACAGGAGATAGACAAGAAAGGGAAGGGAGGAAAAAGACAGTAAAAAGGTGGCAGATTGGAGTCAGCAACAAAAGACCGGGGACTGAAAGGAGTCGGGGAAGACAAAGAGGAGCGCGCCCTCCTTAAACATGCACATATCAAGTGAAGGAGACCATGGAGTGGCCGGGGGAGAGAAAGTGGCCCGGGAATGTGAGAGGACACTGACAGACAGGTGGAGCCAACATGCTGTGTCTTTTGATTAATGGAGCAGAGAGTTAGTAAATATACATGGACCCCGCCCTCCAGCTCTTTCAGCTGTCTCAGCACACGGCGGCATGGATGGATGGGGGAGATTTTTTTCCTCGCCTTTAAGAAAAGGTTAAGTCACGACAATATTGTTGTGGATCGTGAAAATATTAGCAATACTTCCCCCTCTTGTCACACGGGCTTGATTTATCCATCTTCCTCCGTGCAGGTTTAGGAGGAGGGGGAGGGGGAGGAGAGAACGCGGGGACAGGAGGAGATCGGCAGACACTAACAGCCTGGGGAGTGTTTTCTCTTTATCTCTGTGTCACAAAGGCCACCCCGGGTACTGCAGGTGTGTCTGGGAACAGCTTTAGAGAGAGCTATTGATCCTACTGAGTACTCCTACTGTATATAGCCGAGCTCTGCCCACAACCCCGCACCCTGAGGAAAACTATACAGGAACAGGCCATGCTAAAGGTCACCCTCTGATGGAGATAGGGAGCTGCAGCTGGCTCTGCATACCTATTTAGTGTCTTAACTGCCTTGAAACCTTATTACTAAGTCAATACACATTCTCACACGCTTTCAATTCAAAGCAGCAGTTGTGTGTAGTGATTGTTAACACCGCCGTGGAAAATGAAGGAGAAAGAATAACAAAAAAAAAAGCATGACGGGATGAACATCCAGCCAGATATTAGTATATTAACAGTTGTTTACAGAATACTTAAGAGTCCAATTAGGGGCATGTTGATTAAGTAGTTACCTGCAGAGCCCAGTAATTATCAGAATCAATCATTGCTTGTGTCAGTTAATAATTTAATTAAATGCATAATCAAGGTTTTTCTGTTACATAACTAGCATTCCAGCTTCTCAATCTTTGCCATTTTTCGAGATGCTTTTGTCACACTTCCTTTCGTAAAACCACTGTCTGCAACGAAAAAGAAAACAAAAAGTTTAATTACATAAATTGGGATTTTCTGTCCCCGATGTCTCAGCATTAAAATGTCCCTTTTAAAGAGCAACTTAAAGGGGACCTATAGTTCTTATTTTTTAGGTTCATACTTGGGTTTCAACTAGAACATGTTTACATGCTTTAAAGGTCCAGTGTGTAGGATTTACTGGAATCTAGTGGTGATGTTGCAGAACTTGTGTACCAGTGTTTGATTTGTCCATTCTGGGCTACTGTAGAAACAACATGGTAGACTCTGAGGAAGAGGACCCGCCCAGTATTTAGATATAAACGTCTCATTCTATGATAATAATGTCATCGCTCTGAATATCATATACCATTTCTGCCAATAGATGCCCCTAAATCCTACACAACTGACCTTTATTGTTCAAAAAATCTCCTCATACTGTCTGTGCTGGAACACTTTTATTCATGCTCCATCTAGCATCTGTCTCTTTAAGCCCCCCCTCTCAAAAAACCCCAGTCGGCTCTGATTGGTCAGGTTCCAGGATCCCTTTCCTGGTCTTCCATACTTGAGCTCTTGGGGCCTCTACACCAGACCCCCAGGAAATGAGCAAGGCTTTGAAGCCAAATTTCTTAGTGGCCAAACAATGGTACTCAGATTTCCAGGGTCCATCACATGATGCCATTGGGCCCAAAACAACTTTTCCCCTATATACTTACATTGGGAAAGAGGCATCTGTAAATCAGTGAATAAATGTCTTGTTTTAAAACTAAGATATTATCCAGTCAGTTTGATAATATTTGGAAAGTCTGGAAGAGCGACAAGATTAAATAATTTTATCCCTATTCAAGTTAGCTGAACGCTAAATGGGAAGTTGGCCACTCAGGTGGTGGAAGTTGGCTGCTTGGCTGTGCTCAGCGGCCGTAAGTCTTCATTGTGCTTGCTCTATGGGCCCCACAGTGTGGAAGTGGCGTGCCTGGAACAGATGACCATAAAAACGAAATCTGTCACAAGCTGACGTTAGATTGTCTCTAAAGTACAGTATAAAAAAATATTGGGGAAACAGAGTATTCAGATCAGTTTGAAGCCTGACATTTTTGCTATTACTTTTACATCTGTAACTAGGGTTGGATATCATTCACATTCGAACTGATACCAGTTAATACCCACAGTACCTTTTTTTCAATATTTTACTTTCTCTGTAAATACAAAAATACATTTTTCAACAAGCTGCAGGGTGCTCTTGTGTGTCTGTGTGTGTATGTGTATCTCCTTGTCTAGCAGTAGCTATCACTAAAATAATATAGAAAACAAACTGACCTAAAGCTGAAACTATGGCGGCAGAGCAGAGCTGCAGCGTTAGTTTTGGCTTGCTGGGCTATGGAGCTCAGTGGCCAGTTTCCTGGCTTTGGGATGCTTCCGCCTCCTGTCTGAAATTAAATCCGGCGGCTCCGTGGATTGCTGGCCTCTGAGCTCCGTGGTTTGCTTCCAGGCTTTGGGGCATTTTGTGGCAATTCTAGCTCTTGTCTAAACCCAGTGTTCTCACCCAGTTGCCACAGATGGATTCATACTCTGTTGTACCTATGTGATATGGTAGGTACCGATTTCAGATGTTGACCCCATTATCTCAAACTTTGGCCATGTATAATATAAACATCTGACATTGTAACATTTTATATGATAGAAAACCAGGAGATTTATAACAGGTCCATTTAGATTTTAAAGCACATTGTTCCGCCGTATTTCAAAACAAGGTAACAACATGGCAAAAGCACCATTATTTGTATTGGAGAAATGATTCTTCCTGAAAATACAATTTGTATCCAATTTGCAGAGGTTAAAAAATAGTATAAAACTGTTATTTCAAAATGGCCAATTGAAGAATAAAAACATTTTATTCAATTCAATTCATCACTCCATAAAACAAATATCCACTAAAGGCTTTATTGTGAAAATTGTAGGTAATTTTATTTGGCCGTGAGTCTCTCTGATATTTTCTTTAACTGGACTCAGAATTGGTTTGTTGGACGGCATGTTATGCGCAGCTGTATGTGTTTAGCCTGCAGTTAATTCTGGATGCGAGTGAATGTCCATTAAATGTAATCTTGTTTTTCAGTCCAGCGCTCAAACCACAACTTCAGAGAATTGGCCACCGATGAAGACATCATCCATCATCCCACTGACGCTCTGCCAGAACACTTAGAGATAAATATGGAGGCTTTTCAAGTTGTACCTGTCTTTGAAAAACCACACAATCATAAACACACAGAGTAAGAATACATAGACTCATAATTCCTATCTATTCCTGCAAATCAAATGTGTAAAAAATCTATCTTTCTACTGCCTATTCATCATGTACCGCTCGCTCTGTCAGCAACAGCTTCACCGCCTTTTATACAGCATCATTATTTCACATCCTGATGGCTGCTGCTTTATGTCTGTGTGTGTGCACGTATGCAAGCTCCTCTACCTCCCTTACTCACCTCCTCAAAATGTATGAAGAAACCCAAAATGGTCCACTCAGAAATTTGAGTTCTTGGTTTAATGAAATAGTGCTTTTAGAGTTGAACTGAGGAGCCCACTAGAACACTTATCTCAGCATCAACAGTGCTGCAGGAAAAAAAAAGAGCTGCCTTAATCGGATTGCTGGAGCTCTAAAAGGTTTTCTGCACATGGGTTCCTCTGCAGGCCGCCGGGCTCCGGGGCCAGGCTGGGCACTGAGGCCTGACTGCCAGCCCGACTCCGTGGCTGGACTGGCTGATAAAGTCCAGAGACTCATTGGTGTCTTTGTTAGCCGCTACGAGCCTGCGAGTAAGATGATACTAATTAGAGGCTTTGAATATGTGATTCAATCAGCGAACACTGCACACAGACGGATGCAGAAGCTCGTAGATACACAACACCCACACCTTTTCGGCACTAAGAAGATACAGTATGCAGATATCATGGCATGTGTGTACACGCACACATGCAGACACACACTTTTTAGACTCTGTGATTTGCTTTTGTTCTCCTTTTCTCACTGTACACCTACACATCAGTCCTTGGACTCACACAGAGGAATTCATTTATCAGTGGTTCACTGTGCCCTGAAGCAAGTGAGAGCTGCAGCAGACATTGATCAAACTGACTTCTAACATGAAGAAGTTCAAAATTGCACTTTTCAAATCCCTTTACTGCCAGCAACCTTCCACTACCGAAATAAAAGAAATCACACACACATGCACACCAACACACACACACACATTAGTACACCTTGCTGTATGTATTCTAGCAAACATGAGCACATAGACGCACAGATCTGCGTTCACACACTCTTACAAAATGCAACATAACCCTGACATTTTTAGCTCAGACTCGTACAAAAATGGCAACGCTGCTTCACACATCCCTCAACTGAATGACTGAGAAAATATTTCAGTTATAACAAAAGGTATTTCAAAAGCGACAGTGAAAACAATGACTGCGTGCTCACTTTTCTGAGAACTGAGGTAGGTTTGGGGGCGAATTTTGTTTCATGAATTGTTGCCTAAAATTAGCACATTGTGCCATTAAAGTACAAATCCTCCCCTGAAATTACTCATTTGTGCACTCTCCTTTTTCATCCCTCAGTTTAGTAATTTGTACCCTCGAATTACTTAATTTGCTCCCTCAAATCAATAATTCATGCCCTCAAATTTCTAAATCACACACTCAAATTCCTTATTAACGTTACCACCTTCATTCCATTTGTCCTTTTTACCCTGACATTCTCGCTGTAGACGCTTGGATTTAATACTGTTTTATCAGGCTTTTGGCTGTTAAATGCAATGTTGTATTATCTTTGGCATTACTTACACGTATTATACAGGATAACAGATGAACTCCGCTGAATGAGAAGGAATACAAATGTGAAGGCTAACTAGTTCTGATTCACCATTGTCAGTTCGCCATTGAGACTCAAAATCTGTCCCTATGGTTCGGATTAGCTCTCTAAACTACTCAAAGAATAACAGAGGCCTATGTTCCTCCTCCAAACGATACAAAATCCTGTTTGGCTTCCACAAAAGTCAAGGAAATGTACCATCTTTTTTGCACAGTAGCTCCAGAGTTATTAGCCTTTGTTCCAACTGTTTTGCATATTCAGCCTCCCTTCCAGCCCACATAGATGTTAATGCACTCCCACACAAACAGATCGGTGTGAACAGGGCAAACATATTTTCCATCTCTCTCTCTCTCTTTCTCTCTCTCTCTCTCTCTCTCTCACACACACACACACACACACACACACACACACACACACACACACCATTTCAACTGTCTTTCACTGCTGTCTTTTTCTAAAACCCACTCACATCACATGCAGCTAGGCACACACGTGTCCGCTCACACACACACACACACACACACACACACACACACACACAGAGGTGCACAAAGTAAGTTTTTTTGTCAGTCTCTGGCAACCACCTCTCAGTGTGCTGGATCAGCTGAAATAGGATCCATCCCTCAGATCCCGCTGTACCTCTCACACATACTGATGTAGCCTGATCTCCTGTCAGTGAGACGGCCTGCAGGGAGCGAGTCTGGGGCTTATAGCACGGCCTCTGGAGACCATCTCAGCCAGATGCTCAAAAAGCTGAAAAGCCAGGAAACAACAGTCACTACAGACAGCCAGGGATAATACGGGGGCCAGGGATGTTGCACTGTGGGCCCATGCTGCTTTAGGCTGCTTTATATGACATCACCACACAGTTCACATCTGGCAAGGCACCAGTGTTTTGACGTGAGACGAGTGCAGTACAGTGATACACCTTGGGACACGCGCAAGTGCGTGCTAACATGCTCATGCACATTTGTACAAAGGCACACACACGTACTTAGCTCCCCGTGGCAACGGTGTCACAACAGTGGGCATGAAAACAGACTGTGTCAAAGCGAATCTACAGTACAAAGGCTGCGTGTCGCCGCATGATAGCATTCAAATGAAACCATAGCCACCATGGCTCTGACTCTGCAGTGGCAGACTCGCGGGTATTTATCTTTGTTTATATTGGCTAATAATTATACTGGCTACAACAATTTATGCAACAACTTGTTTGTAGAGATCTGGAGCTGGAGATCTCAGCAGTTCAGCTGGTCTTTATCTGTTTGTAGTTTCAATTTGGTTGTGGATGTACATGTTTTATGTGTTCCAGTGGTGTAGACTCGAGTCACATGACTTGGACTTGAGTCAGACTTGAGTCACAGATTTAAGGACTTAAGATTCAACTTGACAAAATCAAAAATGACTTGCAACTTGACTTAGACTTTAACACCAATGACAGCCTTTGACTTGTAAATACTTGATACCTTCCCCCAAGCCCAAAGATGAAAGCGTATGTTATTTAGCAGTGTGCCATGAAATGATTCATTTCCTTTTATTTCCTGCATCATCAACTCACATTAACACTATTCATTCCCAGCATGTCCACTCTTAATTCTTCATATCTACTTGGCGAGAATGAATCTGACAGCATCCAATGAAGTTGCAGGAGGGAACCATAATGAACTAATGTTACAGTACTGAGTGCCAGTTGAAAATAATGATTGGACTTGATCCCAGGAGACCGCTGTTTTGTCCCGTGTAAAATTTGAGTTTTGAACTACGTTACATCATACTCATTAATTTACTTTCTAGTAAAGTCATGTAACAAACTAACTTATTTTAACCTAATGATCTTTTTTCTAAACCTTAAGTAGTTTTGGTGACAAAACCTGCATTTTATGTGAACATGGAAGTTCATTTTGAAAAAAAACAAACAGTATGCATGTGACGAGCAGAAATTGACATGTCGTCCCTCAGCGTCCAAAACTTACACTAGACGGGTACTTAGAGCATCACATTTTGAAGTGTAGGGACACTGACCAGTAAGTGAGATTTTGTTTTCCATTAACGTGCCTGTAAATGCAAAACGCTGTAAGTTTATTAAAGTATATAAAGCTAAAACGATTGACCATTTGCAGTTATTACTGGGTTAAAGTGAATCATCAATAAATATCAATTCATCATTTCTCAACAGGATCGATTTCTTTACTCAGAGGTGCATGTCATTAAAATAAAACAGCACTGACTCGCCTTGTTGTGGCTGTGTTGCATCCATTTCTTCCTACAGTAGTGTTTTTTTGCTCCCAGGAGAGGGAAATGTTCCACTGTCTGCAATACAATGTAGAGTATCTACTCCTTTTTCTCTCTTCTTTATTACACTCTTTACATCAGAACGTGTAAATATGGAATTATTCAGAAATTGATTGTTGCTCTCTTCTGTCCAGTGTGGCCTTCCTTCCATTAATCTCTCATGCCTGCAGAAGAAGCTAAAAATCCATCTGGGGCCCTCGCTGCAGACAATTGTCTGAAAGAGCCGTTCCATCCAAATTGAATTAGAATCAATGTGGAACATACACAAGCAAGAGCATCATTAGATCAAGAGACGTAAGTAAAGAGAGGGACAGTGAAGGAGAAGAAAAGCAGCTGATCGCTCTCCTCCTTTTCAGGCCGTGTTATCAAGCCCTCAGATGAGATCAGCATGAATGAAATTTGGTTTTCTTCTTTTCAGTTCTTCGAGTGTTCATCTCCGTGTCTGCCTGTCGGTCGCTTTCTTGCACTTTTACACACAAGCAGTGTGCACTCACACAAAGAAAGACCTTTTCTAAGTGAGCCCAGCCTTGAGCCTTCAAGTCTTGATGTAAGCACTACTTTCTATCCGCAGACAAGAAGAACAAGGGGATGCAGAGTTAGAAGAGGAGGAGGAGGAGGAGGAGCAGGAGTGGGAGGTGGAGAAGTGGAGAGCTCAGAAAAAGAAGAGAGGAAGCGACGGTGAGTCATGTGCTAAGACACAGCTGGTGTGACTGGGCTGCCTGAGTGAGAGCAAGATGGGTGACAGAGACTGAGAGAAAGATGAAAGGCTGTGGGAGGGTACTGTGGAAGAAGAAGAGGCGTATTATAGTGAAGCTGAAAGCAGGTCAGCGACAAATGGAAATATAAGGTGATTGATAAGCCTGTCACAGTGGCAAAAGCTAGAGATATGAGTTAGGGAAAAATGGTACAAAACCTAGAGAGGAGTCAGCAGGAGATTAGCGAGTGTTAGATAGCGAGATTTAGTCGACAGGAGATGAAGAGATACTTTGGAGAGAGGAAAGCTAAAAAGCAACGGAGGATAGGGTAGGCGGACGATTTAAGTAATTTTGAAACTGATACAGTTTGTAGGCAGCAGAGAGTTGTGTGAGGGGGTTGAGACAGGGAGAGAGGAGATATGGTGTGAAAAAGAGAGATACAGAGAAAATAAGATATGAGAGGGGGTGAGATAGAGATAGATAGGCCGGCCTGGAGTGAGACAGAGTTATCGGCCATGATCGATCTGGCCGGCTGATGCCAAATGGGGGGTGTAATGATGGGTAATGATATGAGCCTGGAGTGGGAGCACAGTGTGTGTGTATATGTGTGTGCGCCCTGGATCCATGACCACACAGTGGCTCACACTTTCATTAATAGAGCCAATTCATCGCACCTCGCAGAGAGGGTTTAATACACGCCCCCATAACAATCTATATATACTGTGCACATACATGTCACAACTCTAATCTCTCTAAATCTCAAGCTTTCTCTCTGTCTTTGGCCCAGACCCATTTCTTACTGTTAATCGCACCCCTCATTTTCAAGTGCCACCCTGCCCCTCAGAACAGAGTTACAAGGGGTGATGGTTAGAGTCTTCCCCTATGAAATGGGACAACCCTCCAAGACCCTCATTCATCGTCGGTGGTTGCTGATGGTGTTTACATAAACAGACGTTTCTTTTGCTACGCCTGTTATGAAGAAAATAACTAACTATAATACACTGAAACAACATCAATCTAAGACAATATGATGGTTACTGTAATTTTTTCAATCTTTATTAATGAAGAAAATACATTCATGGGTTTATTTTGTTGCTAGTACAGCATCTTGCAGATGATCTCTCATAAGGGTGCATTTATGCTCAATATTAGATACGTATAAAGACAGGTGAAGCATTCAGTCTGTATTCTGGATTAATTTCATTTGTATGGGTGCATGTTTTCTTAAAGTTTAGGGATACGGAAGAAATGAAGATACTTCCGGAGATCTTGTAGGCAGTGTAGCATAGTTCAAACGAGATACGACCGTGGAAGATAACGAAGACATTTTAAAAAAAGGTGGGACAGAATGAATCGGAAAAGTTTGTCCACATGTCGCAATGGCGTCACATGCCACCATCATCTACGACCCTGCTTCTGTTAAAAGGTGAGATATTACAAGTCTTTCACCATCCCCTCATTTACTGCTTGAAGCGTATGACTCTGCCCTCTAGTGCCATCTATTGGCTGTATCTATGCCAACGTAAAGGATGCGAAGAAGTATGAGGGTAGAGGTTTACATATCTTGAAATGGATGAATCTACTGTCATACATAAAGGGAGTATAAATGAGCCCAGTTTGAGGTGTGCCTCTGAAAAGCATCCATTCGGAGGGCAAAGTCGTCCTAACACTTTGCCTTACCCCTCTATCCCAACAAAAATCTGGACAACCAACCCATAGACATGAACGTGCAAAACAGAGGGGTAAGTGCTAAGTGGTAGGGGTAAGGGGTGTATTGGGGCTGGGGCTGAGTCTCACTCTTCCTCCTGATCCAGTCTCACTCCTTTCACCTTCTGTCCCTCGCCACTCGTCTCACAGTGCATCCTCCTCCCCCATCATCTGTCCATTTCTTTTCCCTTTGATATTACTTCTTCATTTCTTTCTCACCCACCATGAATCTCCTTGAATCTGTTCATCTGTTTTTTTTTTTTCAAACAAACCCGTCAAACATGCACTGCCGCCGGGTAGTGCTACGTTTCAATTGATAAAACACATGGCATGCCAAGCCTCACAAACATGCACACACACACACACACACACACACACACACATTGACATGTTTATCTGCACACCCTTGGCAGACCTACTGACTCTTAAACAGTTTCCACAGCAACATGAAGTGGCTAAGAATAATGTATTCTGTTATGGCTGGGGATGATTAGCATTATCCTGTTCTGTTTCAACATCAGTGTTAGACTCCTTGTCTCACACTACGGATTTAAAGGCACATCAGGAGTGATTGTAACCTGCCTCTGGGTTAGCTATATGATTAAAATGAGCAACAGTTTTGCTTGAATTGTGATGTTAGGTGGATAGGATGAAAAAACTATACAAGCTGGCTGTACAGTCATAAAAATGCATGTCCACTGGCACCGTTCAATGGATGTACTAGTCTGTGGCCATTACTATGGAAACCAAATCCAATCCAATTCAGAAATTTAGGCCAAGATCACATCTTTCAGAACTGACTATTTTCCAGCAACAACATTTGACCATACTGATAGTAACTCACAAGCAGGCTGAATCAGTGACGAACAGAATAATAAATAGTTTCTCAATCACTGGCAGCTTTAAACCACTGAATATCTGCATATATTATTGGTTCTGATTCAACACAGTTTTACAGAAACTGGATGTAACTGATTGACTGATTTTTTCTTAATTGTAAAATGAATTCATTAAAGTTTCATTCCTGTTCAGTGTTTATTATAAGATTCTAACCATGCTTGATTGTGTAACAATTTCCCATAATGACACATAAATAGCACCAGCTCTCCCGGGTTGAATTATGAAAACATGTTTCAGATGAGGAGCTCAAACAAAAACCAATTAAACTGAAACGATGCGACTTCAGCCGAGTGGAGGGCAGAAGGTGCCTGCAACACACCCTGCTAAACTCTGGCCACACAAAACCAAACATCAGTGCAGAGGAAATTTGATTCTTCCTAACAACCTGTTGTCAAATCATGAATTTGAGTAGACAGGCAAGGGTGCATTTTTTGCAAATTTTTAACTGGTGACCTCGGTGAGTCTCTTACTGAAGTGACAAATAATAATGATTCATCTCTTCATCCTGGTGCTGCCGACACAAGACAAATGGAGAATAAACAGAAGAGGTGACATTAAGCTGCCATAATGAACTGAATAATAAGACTGTAATAGCTTGTGGAGGTGAGATACTTTTCATCAGCAGCTAAATCAGTCAGTCAAATGCAGCTCTCTAACTCACCTCACTGTTTGTTTGACAAAGATTTTTTTTATTAGCATTACAGCCATGGCAACACTGTTGTGTGTAGCAGAGGTGAAATCTTGTTTGCCCCTTGTTTGGTGGGCAGAATGGATCACGTATATTCAGTAATCCTTGCTCATACTGCTATTGAAATGAGGTAATGAGAGACAGCTCATCTATCGGCATGCATGGAAAAATGTTAAAGCAGAACTTTCCCTCTTGACATTAGTGAATAATTAAAAAACAACCTGAATGATAATAATAATGATAATTCCTTTGGCCATTTACACCCGATGATGCCATGAGTATACGGCTCACAGAGACACAAACATTACGATGCCATCACAGGACTGTGAAAACAGGTATATATTTGTAAGCCTTATTCAGAAGGCATAGAAGCTAGAATTAAGCTAAAATACATTATCTAAAATCCAAAGGCTGCAGAGACTGCAGTTCCATTGAAACAGACACATTGATTTACCATCGCATGTGGGATTTGCTCAACCCGATCGCCAGAATAAATGTTGACACTGTACATTTCTGCAAACCTCAGATATGTTACATTTGTATGTTATTATGTGGCAGATACACTGAAAATTTAAATTGCGGTTAACGTGGTTGTGTTTAGGCACAAATCAATTTGGTTATGGTTAGGACCATGATGTGGCTTAAAATATCTGGTTTTAGTGAACATAAAGCCGCTGGAATAGCAGCAATGTCCTGGCAAAACACAAAAGCTTCTTGTGGCACTATCTCCAGTGAAAATAAAGCGACAGGTTGGCTAAAATGCTGCTGAAAAGCCACAATGAAACGGACATTTTTCAGTGAGCCATTGCTAAAAAATACCTGTTTTACTGTTTGTAGGTCTGCAACATTGGTCTGTGGCCAGGCTGTTCGCACGCACCGTTTTTGAATCTTCTTACAAAAAGTAATGCACGTCGTAGTTGTCCCACGCAATCAGGGGCCAGTAATTCCTGTATAGCCCACGTATTTGGGAAGGCCACGATCACTTGACCAGTGAGTAAAAACAGGAAGCGGCCCCCATAAGGAAGCAAACTGGGGTGGTGGATGGCTTACATGATACATGACTTTCCCCCAGGAGACTGATGTTCGTAACCATATGAACTGTCATTCTAAAGTATGTTGTCACCATGTTTCTTTTCCTAAGCCTTACCAATGTATCTTTACATTAAGTGTGTTACTTTAAGTTACATATGCAATGTCAATTGAGGGGCACTGATTTGTAGGATATCATATAAACTGTTTGCATTAGGGCACCTTGCTGTAGCCTATAAGCGCCATGCCATTCATTATCCCTTCAACCTTCCAGAGGTAAAAAGTCATACTAAGTCACTTTAGAAACGTTGAAACAATACATAAGAAACATACAGAGACGACATTTTCTCCTGGGGACTGAGCTGGATTCGCTATGTCCATCATGTTTATTCATCAAAACACAAAAATCCAAGTATTCCAACAAAAAGTCAGTCAAGACATGGAGACAAGTGTCCGACAGACACCTTACTAAATCTTTTGCAGTTAGAGTGACTGCTTGTAATGTGTCAGAGAGATGTAGCCAGAGCCTGAAAAAAAGTAAAAATAGTTTTCTAGTTTCTTCACCCACTGACTCACATTTTTGTTTTAAATAAAGCTCATTATGCTTCTGTTCATTTCAATGCACAAACAAAACTAATTACACTTATTTAAAAAAAAAAAAAAAAAGTTAAAACTCTCTGTCAGAGTTTAAAAACCCACTGACGTCAATCATTTAAATGAACCTGGTAAAAAGTTTTTGCTTGTGTCATGAAAATCAGACCTTGTTTATCAAAACCACTTGCCGTAAACTCTTAGTCGTGTTTGTCTCAAACATTATTCATACCCAGCCAGGACCTGTCAGTTTGAACAACCAAACTGGCTGTTTCATTCACATTATGTAACTCGATTTGTCACAAGCTTTTTAGAGTTGATAATTCAAAAGACGATGAGTTCCTGATGAAAGCCTGCTGAGGGCTGAATATAGGAAGCAGGAAGGAACGGACACCAAGCGTCGGCCCATTATCTTTTCCTCCAGCAACTCCTCCTCACAACTTCACAAGCTGTGCCTAAAAAAACACTCATGTGGACAAACTGGCAAGTGAGGATGAGGAAAATAAATGAGAGGGAAAGGCTGGTTAATGAGAAATGCTATTTTTACTGCTTTGATGTCCCCCATCCACATAAGCACACAGCTTAGACAAAAACAAATTAGAGATGTCGACTGCATCCCAAAGACATTAAAAACATATTAGCACAACAACCATTTGAGACTCTGTCCACACACATTCACATGTGGTGCTGTGTGTGTGTGTGTGTGTGTGTGTGTGTGTGTCTCCATTTCAAATTCAGAAAAAGTATGCTCAGTGTAATTCTTACCGCTTGTCCACACTAGCCGGCATTATGCATATCACTGTGAGCAGTTGTTCCTTATGGCTAATAGTAGACAAAATATCAACATAATGACACCATAGTTTCTGCACGGCTAGATGACTCAGAGGCATAGTACCATGATTCATTTCCCAACAGAGAACTGTATAGAATACAGATCAACATCATCAACATAGTGATAAAAACATCCAGAAAGATCTGAAGGCACTTTGTCTAACTTTTCAAACTGATCCTCACTTTTCTGTCTGCTCCTCAGGTATCGCGCACACTCACATGAAGCCAGGATTGACAACAGAGAGGAGGTCAGCTAGTGGAAAAAATGAGAGGACAGACTGAAAGGCTGACCAAACAACAACAAATAAAGAAAGCAACGGGATTTAAGAGTTGTCCAATTACAATATTCTTACATGATTTGCATTACCCAATTGAGCTTCATCACCTTTGCCATCTCTTGCTTGTCGCTGCAGGCTTGTCAACACTCATAAGCTTTAGCAAACTTTGCTTGTTAGCACGCACTGAGTAAATAAACAACCCACCACTGTCTCCAAGAATTTGCATGACTTTGTGCCAAACAGCACTTCTTTTTATTTATCTATTTTTTGTTTCCATGGCAAGGGTCATGCAAAAAAAAAAGAAAAAAAGGGATCCCAGAAACTTAATGGTCTTCGCCTGACATTCTTCCACATCTGGTAGAGATAAAACTTATTGGCCTGCGTCCCTGTCTGTTATCTGGCAAATCACAACAGCACCTCCAGGCACAGTTAGCACTTTGTTGGATAAAGTTAAATTTTATATTTTAAATAACCTTTTAACTCAAAACTACATCAACTTTTAACCCTCAAATTTTGGTCTCACACTGAAGGCCAATCCTGCACTGCCTGCTATTCAACCATACCTTAAAAGATTATTCATTTCAAAGCAAAGCAGATTGCAGCAGACATCTTGTAGCACCCTGAAGGGGGATTTATACTTCTGCGTCTACGTAGAGCCTACGCTGCACCCTATGCTGTAGCCTGACGTGTTCCTCCCTAGAAATGTAACTACAGGTTGCAGCGACACAGACCTCCTGCCTATTTTTGTAAGTTGAAGCCATTTCCCTTAGTGGAAACAAAGCTTTAACTTTAATTTCACAGATGAGAAACAATAAATTGTGAAGACAGTAAAGCTTCCACAAAATAGCATTATAAGTCTTGTGTGTATTTATCTTTTGGGAATTTATCCTCTCTGCTCGTCGCTAGGCTAATTTAAACAATGTAAAATGCCATAGGCTTGTGCTAATAATGTTAGCATCTTATATTTGTTTGGAAAACGTGTTTAGTATAAGACAGTTGTTTTGTCGGTGAATCTTGTGAGTTGTAATGTAGGTGAATTTTGTAACGTTACCCTTGTAAAATGTTGCTGTCTTCCCTGGTTTCATATGAGTGAAGGAAAAAGTCTGCTAGCTGCTAGGCTAATTTGTACAATGTAAAATGCCATAGGCTTGTGCTAATAACATTACCATGCTGTATTTGTGGAGAAAATGTGTCAAACAAAAGGCAAATGCTTTGTCTGTGAATGCTGCGAGTTAATGTGAAGCTGATGTGTGTACCTGTGTTTGAAATTGTCTCTACTAAGCCATATAAATGCACAGGTAAGGAATGCACTGCCTCCATTTTTTGTCCTTTAACACTGATTCAAATAACAAAACGTACGGTATTACTTAATTGTGCAATAAACCAGTATATATCAATATCATGATAGGAGGCTAATAATCGTCTTAGATTTTGGATATCTTAATAGCATAAGTGTTGTCTTTTCTTTGTTTTAAAGGCTGCATTACAATAAAGTGATGTAACTTTCTGAACTTTCCTGGTCTATGATTTACCTTAATCACTATACCCACATTACTGATGGTTAGTTATCAAAAATCTGATTGTGTGAATATTTTGTTAAAGAACCAAGTTTATCCAACATAACTGTCACAATATTGAAATTGAGGTATTTGGTCAAAAATATTGTGATATCTAGTTTTCTCCATATCGCCGAGCTGATATTGCCTTTAAACCCCCTGCCGCCAATCCTCTGGGTTCCTCCCTCACAACACGATGTCGGATTGTAACTACTGTTGAATATTGGCACAAAAAAAACAAAAACAAGGAGCAATCCTTTTGGGGGCGCTTTTGAATAAATAATGTGGTACAGACACATCCGGCCGACACTCAATCTGTTCAACAGATCCCCCAAACTAAAGAAGAGAACGTGTTGTTCTTCATCGCCTTCCAAAATGATCCATATGAGCACTTTTTGAACCAGTGCCTGTGTTGGCAGGACAACATTGTTGGTTAGGTTTAGGCACAAAAACTAATTTGTTAGGGAAGTTAGGGAAATATCAACGTGGGCCTGTCCTCTAGTCTTACCTTTATGGAGAGAGATAATCAAAACAGTACAAGAGTGGCTAGTTGTGCCTGTTCCTGAACCAGTTCAGCTTGGGGGACAGGTCATGTTGACCCAAGATCTCCAGACCAGCAGCAAACCAGCTCTGGCCCTGACAGGCTTTATCTCAGCCGCTAGGGTCATCCTTCACAACTGGAAAAGTCAAGTAAGACCTGAATATAGAGAGTAGGTTAAGTTAATGACAGAGAACGCATCATTTGAGTTAATGATAGCCAATCTGCATAACCGAAGAGAATCATATTTGTTTGTCTGGAATCAATTTTTGTCTTTTAAAGAAGGACTACACATGTCATAGGAGCTAGACACTGTACTGAAATTATCTACAATTGTAACATGCAGATGGAGGGAGTGGGTGTTTGTTTCTTTTGACTTGGCTGTCATAGCGACCTTTTTGTTTTTTTATTTGTTTGTGTGTTTTCAGGCTTGATGTGTTGAACAGGTCACCTGATGATATAAGGATTAGCGCTGTGCTGATGGACACTGAAATAATTAATGTCATGAACACTGCAGAGAAGTGTTTTTGTTTAGTCTGTACTGTTTATGTTAATATTAGAAAATAAAAAAATAAATTCTTAAAACAGAAAAACCTCACTATAAAACTTAAATGACAAAGAGAGGGAAATAACATAGTCATGGTGAACAGAAAACGACATTAGCTGTTGGTAGGAAGCAGAATAAAGACAGCGGTCACCCGAGTATAAGGCGGAATTTATACTTCTGCGTCGAATGACGCCGTGCCTACGCCATAGCCTACATGCACCTCCCCAGAAATGTACTGTGACTACGCACCGTGGAGACACAGCCCTCCTGCTGAAAACCATTTCCCTCAGTGGAAACAAAGTTTTTATTTACTTAATTTCACAGATAAAAAGCAATACATTGTGAAGACAATAGGCCCAGATAGCACAGGCCAACGTCGGCCCGATGTATCAAGTTTAGATCATTAAGACGTAGCAGAGAGAGCGTATGCTCATTGCCAATAAGTCGCCGAGACGTCAGCCTTTAATCGAAAATGACCACCAGACGACGTTCAAACGATCAATAAAGGAAGCTGCGCTCAGTGGGCACTCCCTCTATATTAATATTCATATGCCTCATTAACTTCAACCTTTAGGTTGGACCTTTCAAACTACAAATATTTCACCATCCAATGTGAGAAATCAATGCTAACATTCAAAAATAGCTAACTGTTACCCTATTTTCTGTTTATTTATCAGATATTATAATTATGTTGGCAATATTCAGCAATGTTATCTCATATTCTCCTCACATTGAGCTCTTATATTGATCCAGTGTACCTATTTGATGTATCACTAACTAGCAAAGAAATCCGAAAGACACAACACACTGCACAAAACACAGAGACGCAACCATACGAGTTAAAAGGAGAGGCATGGGAAGACAACAAAGGAAGACAGGTTGAGGGTATTCATGACATTAAAGGAACGGTAACGACTCACACTGGAGAACGCACACTGTAAGGAATGCAGAGGGGACAGGAAAGATGAGGGGGGATTGGTTAAAGTGAGGAAAATAGAAATGGCTGCAATAACTGACCACTGACTCGAGACCACAGTCAATATATCTAAGTGGATTTTAGCTGTGCCGCGATAAAAGAAACGCTCCAGCATGCCCACAATGTACACACAAACACATCCAAACACACACACACCAAAACAAACAAGCTCAGAATTGGTTTAATTCCACCAGCTGGGTTTGAATGTGAGAATAGAAAGTGACATTATACACACACAGTGCTACGGTTTCGCGCCTGCCTGCAGCTTCATTGGGTAGGTGGGGGCAGCAAGGTTGCAGGCTGCAATATTAAACCATCAATCACCCCCCAAATTAGGCATTTTACATCACACAAGCACTTACAGCTCTCTCTCCCTCTCCCACAGGTGGGGTCCAAACCAGGAGAAAAGAGATTACATCACAAAGGCAATGATGCTGCAGCAAGACCCATGAATACATTACACCATCACATAAACGCAGAGCATGGGCGGAAGGTGGCAACGCAATAATAAATCATAATGAATAATATCAAATCAACTAGTTATTTCTTTACTCTGAGGTACATAAGGTATGCATATATGCGGGAAGTTTCAGTAGCGTGATTAGTTTACACTAATTATAGAAAATTGGAACAAGTGATTTGTATTAACAGTTGCTCGCAGTATCTCATATCTGATTCATCACACAATCCATTTTTTTTTGCCCGTGTTAAACACAGCTAACAGCTCATTCCAATCACCCACGGTAGAAGAGACGGTGCCGTGTCCACTCTGCCGTTTCTCGTGTTTTGATTATAAAAAATAAAAAATAAAACATCTGGGGTATCAATGAGCCGGGAAGCCATTAACAAGCACAAGCAAAGAGAGCAACAGACGATAGAGAGGAGGGGAAAGACGGGGTAAAGGCAGGAGTGAAAGAGGAGGAAGGAAACGTAAGAAAGAAAGGAATAGAGAGGGTGAGGGTAAATGAAGCATGGAGTTGCATTTATCCCAATTAGCTACTGCAGGGGTCTTGGGTGAGAAGGGAGAGAGTGTCCACCCCCATTAACAGTGTTTACTGACATGCCTGCTGATTACAAGCCGGAGAGAGAAACTGATTGCACAGCTCTCCTCTCTTTGCAAACATGAAAAAGAAAAAAGCGCAAACACTCAGGCCATGCAAAGACACACACACACACACACACACACACACACACACACACACAACCAAAGCAAATTTTTCCTTTACTTCCCATCTTCTTTTTCATCCTCTTTTCCTCTCACCACCCTACCTCTCTCTATGACTCCCTCATTCTCTCTCAATCTGCCAGTGTGCACGAGCTGAAGGTAGATTTCATATGTTCCCTTTGTGAGTCCCCTCAATTCTTCCTCCGTCTCTGTCGCTCTGTGTTGTGTGGCGGTGATAATGGAAGTAATTACACTGGCTCCATGTCTGTTCCGCAGCACAGCGGCAGCAGCACAGGCAGGCTGTGGCACCAGGATGCCCGCTGCTCGGCCACATCCACACACACTCTGGAGAATCGCTGTTGAAGGGCCTGCACACTGTCGAACGGAAACACAGACACCGGGGAATAAAATGGTGTTTGCCTATGAGGTGATGGAAAGCCTGTGGATATTTTTTTGTGCTGTAGTTTTCACTCCCTATTCATTCTGCAAGTATTTCACAGAGCTCGAATATGTTATGTGGTTTCAGTGGGATTTGCTGGAATCTAGTCTTATGGCATTGCTGAGATAAGCTGCCCGTGGGCGAACATACTGCTGCACTTCTGACCCTCCAATACAAAACGATATAACCTCTGTAGCGCAGGATTGCAGTTGATACAAGGGAATAGAAGAACAGCCAATATAGAGCATGGAGGAAATGTGTGAGTTCCTCTTGAAGAAAAGGAAGGACAAAGGAAAGGAAATGCAGAGCAGCATATCTCAACAAAACCAGAGAGGAAGAGAAAGAGAATGTGCATTTGGCAGAACTAAAGGCCCGGGGAGGTGAAAAGGGAAGATAAATAATGAATACAAAGTACTTGTTGGGTAAATGAAAACATGAAAAAGAGACATTTCATTCACTGGCTTCGGGATTTCTGGAACATTTTATCTCGGCAGAACTTATAGGCAACAGCTCTACATGCTGTATTTTACATCACAAATGAGTCGAGGCAAAAAGGTGAGCGGAATGCACCTGAAGGATTATTCGGGAAAAACAACAAGCGCAGTTCGACAGTTAGGCACCAGGCTTTCATGGCTCTCCAGGCAGCAGAGAAAACAGTCACGTCTGTGTACAAACAAGGGCACAAAGAGAAGCAGAGGACCAAGTAGAGTTGCCCTCGTCTCTTTCTTCTCCTCGCCTCCCTCCTCCCTCTCCACCCTCTTCTCTGGGTCTGACCTCTCTCAGCCCCTCAGCCCCACTGTCAGCTTCAAGCTCTGGTCTCCAGCCTATCTGAAGAGAGACACCTAGTGGTGTAGAACAAACCCTCTACCCCTGGACATGGCTCTCTATCCCAGTTGACTCAACTGCACATCACCGTTACACGTTCACCTCTCTTAAAAGGACCTTTAACAAAGCCACATTAATCAAACCGAGCCACTAACTACAGCAATTATTGGTGTGATTTGCACATCGCTCGCTATCAGCCTCAAACGCCTTTCCCCAAAGAATGAGGTGGGGGGTTTGTTCACTGGGACGGGGGTGGGCTTTCTGTGAGGTAGGACAAAATGGAGATCAGTTGGTTATGGATGAGGTGCCACCTTTTGTGGCTGCTTGGTGTGTGGACCACAGGAGGAATGAGACTCATATTACTAACCAAGGATGATTAAAAGCCGCCCTTCAGGTAGGCGGTGTAATTAGAAATCAATTAAATTCAGAATGCACAAAAAAAGATTGCTTTTGGAGCAGCCTGATAATGGCAGTGCTCAAAAGTTAACATTTGCTCTAAGATTTTCTTGTGCCTTTATTTTACTCTGTGAGTGATATGCAGTGTTTTAGGTAACGGCTTCAAAAAATAAATAAATCCCTGCTTCTATGTGGGAAAGGTCTGCACAAATACCATGGATATCAAAGTGGAATCAAAGCGCTTCACATCACATGAACTGCAGGAAACTGTGAGAATTAATCAATCACACCTCTCAAGCTAGTAGAGGGTCTCTTGAGGGGTTAATAACACTGTTAAAATTAATATGACAGGTTGCATACAGCATGTCATTATTCTCCCCAAGAGAGGGCTAGACATGACAATTATGATTGGATGGTACCTTTAAAATACCCGTCTCACCTTATAGGTCCGACACTAAATCAGCTGACGCGAACATCACTGCCCTCCCTTCCAGTCAAAAATCAGTTGAATCATGGAGCTCTTGAAAAGCTGATCTGCCATGACTGCTCAATGGGCTTTTCTGATAAAGCCAGACAAGGTGGTATTACACTGGCGAGGCCCAATCAGAGAGGCTGCATCGATCTATCATGGCGTTATCTGCGGAAGAGGTATATTACCTGGGGCCCAGACAGCCCTGGGCATGCGTGGATGTATGGGGCCGATAGCAGAGCTGGCTGTCATCCCTCTGGGCTGATTAATGAGGAGCTCGGCCCAGTGTTTAATGTGTTTAATATGGGCCGCTGACGAGGCCGTCACACTGACGGAACCCACCCGTCTCTCTGACTGATGAAGTCACCTGCGGCTCTCCCGCTCTTTTTCACAGATACAGTAAAATAAAGCACACACACACACACACACACACACACACACACACACACACACACACACACACAAAACCTGCCTTGCACTGCATCATCTCTGCCCTGTTTCCCCATATGCAAGCAGCATTTTAGGTAGGGACGCACCAATTGTAAAATTCTGGACCGAAACCAGTACAGACGTTTTGGTTTTATTTTGTTATTGTAGTTATCTATTTCCCCTTTTGTGCCAGGGAAAAAGAAACCTTAACTGTAAATAAATAACTCAACATTTCTGAAATCATCATGCTCTTCATTACATAACATTTGAATGAGCACAAATTCAATCATACTCATTTACAAAACAAACTTTAATATAACCTTTCACATGGAAAACATATTTTTTTTTTAAAAAAAAGGTAACTGCTTCAAAAGTATTTTTATTATGAATATAAAATGTCATAATATACTCTCTGATAGTCTATTTTATTTTGCTGTGAAAACATCAACATTTTTCTCCTTGAGACAACTTATTAATTATTCAAGTTTCTCGCCAAATTATACAATATTACATTTGAACACAGCATGATAACACTGTAATTTACCTTTGCTCAGTACTCATTTTTACTGAACAGAACTTGTACGCATTATAATGTTGTCCAACGCTGTTGGAGCTTTTCCATTGGATTTTGGATTACTGCAGAAAATAAGCTCTAACTTAACTTTTTATGATAATTACACATGTTGTTCAGAAAGATGAGCTTCACAAATGAACACCACCAGTGATTTTTGAAGCATAAATGCATCCACCAGAATTTAAAAGCTAACGTTCAGCTATAAACAAACTGCACGACGGTCACATGACTTCAACATCGCCACAACAATGACGCTGTAAAGACGTATTTGGCATGATGATGTCCTGTAGTTTCATTTAACCATCTGTTAGCAACCGCCTTTTTTAAGACATGTAAATGCCTTATATGGACCCTTTTACTGGTAGTAAACAGTATGACGTTTTTTTGGTGGGCATGGCTTAGCTGGAGGCAAAACAATTCTCCTCAGACAATAGCTAGCGCTGGCTAGCAAGTTCTGTTGGGTTGTTTTTGATAATGGGGGAAGATGATGCGAAGTGGCAAATTCAGAAATACTCATTACGAAACTGGACCATTCGTAAACTTGGAGCGCTGTCGGAATGTACTGGAGGAAGAAGGATGATACTTTACTCTAGTTTGTTTTGCTATCGAAGCTAATGTTAGCTAATGCGCCAAAAAAAGTTAGCATTACGGAGAAATCCAATATTACTCTTAATACCTCCCCAATTTCTGATTACACGGACATGTTGACCCTTAATACACAAAGCGTTAATCATCCCTTCAACAGGAAATACTTCTTACCTGACCTGATATGAAATGTGCAGGTCCGTCCACTTCTTTTGTCTCATCACATTTAGCCACAGTTGTCTTTGTTTTTCTTGACAGGCAGGCATGACACCTTCTATTCTGGCTCGCAATAACAAAACAAGACGACATTTTAAGACTCCTGTGTAGCTAGAGCCCTGTGGTGGCAAGTCGCGTTTTACCTCCAGCTAACAAACTGACATCATCGTGATGTCGGCCCTTAAAGGGTCTATTGACAGGTTAGGTAATTATTGACATATTTTATGCCACAGAACCAAACATGAATGTTTCTTAAACTTGTGTGAACCAGACCTTATTTTAGGCACCTGACCAAAACCCAGTCAAGCTGATTGACTTTGAGACGAGGGAACCAGGAGTCCAGGAAACATTACTAGCTCTTCTGCTGATTTCAACAGATATTTGTTGTTTACAATGTTGTATTATGAGGGTAAAAAATAGGGTGTGTCCCCTGACGCGTCGATAGTGGGTTTACTGCGTCCTTTTGTCCCAAAGGCATCCCAGGGAAGAACTTTGTTAATCCCAAACATGTTTTCTATTGTCCCCGGGAGGACCAGATGCCGTTGGTCTCGAGCCCTGCTTTTTAGCCTACACAAAATTGATGTGAAACAACAGAAAAGCATCGGCCACTGATGTCGCCTAGTTTCATCTTATTTGCAGTCTCGCTGATGGCAGTCAACAAGGTGAATACCGGCCTATACCAACGTTGAGCTGAAATAAATGGGTGCACACCTTCTTTGTGGAGCAGTTGTCTATCAGAGATGTGTGTATTCTTTTTAGAATCCCAGTCACAGTACCTAGAACATTGCCTGCACATAATAACATGTTTTTCAAAACAGAGCGATGCAAACATGTTTTAAATTCATAGACAGCTGAGTGCACACACACACAGACAGGCAGGACTGCTCACCACTCTGCTGTGACCCTGCTTTCATGGTGAATGGGAGGGAAAATTAGGGCCAAACTGTTAGAGCTCTGTTCTGAGGGGTATTTTGGGAGCCGGAGCTCTCTAATGGAAGATACTTACACCTTTCTGTGTGGAAAGATTCGGGCTCTCTTGCTCTGTGTAATGAAACAGCTAATGTTCTTGTACCTTCCCTGCCCAGCAATCAGACTCTTCTCCTTTCCTCCCTCGCTCCCGCTCCATGATATGTCTATTACTTTTAGCCTGCCTCACTCTCGTTTTCTTTATTTCAGCTCTTCGACTCCCACCTGTTAATTTTCACTTCTTTCTGCCTTTCTCTCTTCCTCACTCTCCGCTGCCTTCCCACTCCTTTCCAGCACATTTCTATCTCTCTCTTTTCATCTATCACCTCCTCTGCAATGTTCTCATTTAATCATCCCCTCAAGAAATATATTCACCTCCGAACAACTGGGCTCCTATTAGATCACACTCTGTTGTTACAGCTGTTATCATGGCCGATTCCTGTGCACTCGGGGTGGCCAGGGGCTGCCATGTAAACAGTCAACTTCAGGAAATGCACGCACGAAGAGGAGCAAAGACGCATACTGTAGGAAGTAACCTATTTAACGCATAATAGCAGGCAATTGTCCACACCGTGTGAGAGTGACAGTTGCTTCGCTCACAGCAGCACATGTGCAAGACAGGCACAGATGTGTTGACACCACAATGTTAACAACATGCTGCACATCCCCTGTTGCTTTACTTACACACTATGTCAGTTTTCACACCGTTTTCACAGCTCATATTTCTCCCGTGCAAATTCAGGAGTGAAAGTAATAAAATCTAGCTAGTAGCAATTTGGTGTTCTGATATTCATAGCAGCTGGCCTGGACAAGATTATTCTTAATTTTTTTTTATTTTTCTGGCAAGCAGTAACATTTAATATCACATGTTCGGAGAGGTAGCATCTACAGGACTCAAGTGCTAAGTGCTTGTTGAGTCAGTCTTACATGTGTGGGCTGGATTGAAAATGTCATTTTCCAGTCCAGAGTCCAATGTGGAGCTGCACAGTATGAGCTATGCTCCCACAGGGAGTTTCCAGCTCTCCATGAGGCAGGTACAGATCAAGCCAGGGAGCCAGGGAGGTGGGGCGCGCTCAGTCCCTCCAGACTGGAGTAATGAAATATCAGCTCTCTGAGAGGCTTGTTCTGCCTTCAGGGTGATTAGCTAAGGCCCAGTTTAAGTTTATATTATGGACAGAATCCTAATGACTCCCAGCCCAGTCCTGCTACCGTGGGCTTTGCTGTTTTTAATATATATGTATCTGCTTTTTTAATTATCTTCATGTCATGTTACACTTCCTTTGCACCGCCTGTGAGAGGAAAGACGGGCAAAGCATGGCTGCTACTCCTACTGCAGCCTTCCCTGCTCAAGCCACCCGAATCCCATCTGCGCATTTATTCACACGTGCACAGTTTGCACGAAAGTACACACACACACAAGCTGTGGAAATGGAAACAAATGCACACTTTCATGTGAGCATGCAACCACGCACAATTGCATATGCAAGAGCAGAGGAACATATGTAAATCAAATAAATATCTATTGTAGTTTATGCATGGTAGAAAACCTGATGAACATGAGACAGGCACATCAGGCGTGTGCAGTGAACATGAACAAGGACATAATCTAGACAGAGGAAAGAAGGAAAAATCACAGGATGCAAACGTAACTGTACCTGCTGCTTGATAACAGTGGTAAATGCAGGTTTTAAAAAAAGAGTTTTGCAATACATTATGTGTGGCCAATCCACGTCTACAAGCACACAGCATGTAGATGCGGTGTGGTGCAATGTAAAGAATGTTTTCAGCTCTCAGTTCCCAGGTGATGTATCATAACAATAATCACTGTCAGGCCCAGAATGAAGGTGTTTCTTTCAGAGAGAGGGATGAAGGCAGAACTGTGGTAATTATGCAGCCGTAATGGAGTCGGTGCCTAGTGAGAGCCTAATGAGCTTACTGAAGTCTACCATTGAGAATTGATTCCTGGGGAAAAAAAAGCACTTGTGCTTGCAGGAGAGGGCCAGTGGAGGTGAGCTTGTCTCCATTGTTGTGCACTTAATTGACAGGGAACCAACATGCACTGAAATTCCCCATGAGCAATTAATAATAATGAAAGGCGCACAAAATCTTTATACACGTGATCTGAAGCCTTGCCTTCCACTGTCATCTGTCGGAGTCTCATCACATTCTTAATAATGTGTGTGTGTGTGTCAGTGCATTTCACTCTCTTTCCCTTTCTTCTATCCTCCGCCTTAATGTACAAAATAAGATAAAACTGTCCATATCAGCAGGGGAAATTGAGATGTCTTTCCTGTACTAGCAGAGCTGTCACCGACCTACTGCAGGAGAGGATGAAAAGAGAAGCACTTAACCCTGAAAGCAGTAAAAATTAATCTGACCTCTTCATGCTGCCCAACAACTGGCACACACATGTTCTTTTGCTGTGTGTGTGTGTATTTGTATTTGCGTGTGTGTGTGTGTACTGCAATTACAAACCTATAAATGCATGTAGGGTCATGCCAGAGAGACTATACTGGCAACACTTTGTGTGTGTGTGCTTGTGCTGCTGCCGTGGTCCTGCCTGATGCCTCCTGCTGCTGCTGTTCTCATTAGTCATGCTTCTACTATTATTATACACGTATGATTATTGTCACATACATACTATCATATATTAACATATTATATATTAACAGGTAACAGCTGTAACAACAGAGTGTGATCTAATTGTACAATATATTGTACCACAATAGCCGTAATTATTATAACATTATTACATAAATTAATGTTTTTTGTAAGCTACTGCACTACTGTCTGTCCTGCATCTGTCTGTCTCTGTCTCTCTTTCTGTCTCATTGTGTCATACGGATTACTGTTAATGTATTATCTATTGCACGTCTGTCCATTTTATAATTATATTTAAAGCATTTTATAATGACTTCTAAGATCAATATTTCGAAATTGTAATGTTTCCCCAAGACTCAATTGGTTCTAATCATAAATGATACCTAAAACAGTTTCTATTCAACCTGCAGCTCAATATAATGTGTAATAACAGGTTGTCAACAGAGTTGTGATAAGGTATGCCAATTTGACACCACTTTTTGATGATGAACAACTGAATGATGGATATTAACATGTAAATATCCATCATTCAGTTGTTCATCAAATATTATTAAATATTATTATATTATTATATATATTTTTTCACTTAAGGTATACTATGCAGGATTGTCACTTACTGTTTGTGAAAACATTCGCCATCGAAAGTGAAAGTAAAAGCTCGTTTGGCGTATCGCCTTACTATGTCTGCGATTTTTCTGCACCTTGTCTCTTGAATGCCTGCTGCTTATTGTCTGGCACCTGCTCGCTACATTTTTATAAAAGCTCCAATTAGGCTTGGGCCTATATCTATTTTTTCATACTCTCAAAACCCTCCTAAAATTTCACCAGGGTATACTGTATGTGACGTTATGTTCTGTAAGTTTGCTATGTTCTGTAAGCTCTTAGGTTTTTTTTTCAGTCTAAATAAATAAACAATATAAACCTATAGCTATATAGCGAAACAAAAGAAAAACAACAATTCCTCATCGTATATACCTTACTAAAACAGAGAAATACAACCGTAAACCTTCTGATTTTGAGTTTCTCTCTTTCACCAAACAAGGATGGATTTCACCTTAATTGCTTTGTTAACACATCGTAAAACACATTTTATTCCAACTCGACAGACACGAAATGAAACTCCCCAAACTGTCTTGATGGACGTCTGGTTAATTAGTCTACAGTTCCAACAATCATTAGCTCTGGTCTGGTTGAATAAACCCTTAATTCAGTGAACAGATGTGAAAATATATTGTTGTCCCCATGGTCTCTCTCTGCTGCTGGTGGACAGCAGTTTACCCTCCTGTAACATTATCCCCACCACTGTGAGTCAATGTCTTTTTCAGTTTATCTGCCTGTTATATCAGTAGAGACTGACCTCTAGTGGCACATGATGTGCACTACATACAATAAAGCATCGTCATTGTCAATACAGCATCTCTGTATGAGTTAAATCCCTTTTAGATCTGATGGAAATCATTGATCAAAATGTATATGCATTTAATATCAAATTAGTAGTGGGGACAATTTTATATGATCATTAAAGTGATCCCCACATATCCCCACTGCCCCTACTGTCAATTATGGCCATGACTGGAGGATTGAATCAAAATGGAACAAAAAACCTCAACCTAAGTCATGATGTGTGACGGAGGATTTCTTTGTATACAGTGACAGTGATAGATTAAAAATGTTTTTTAAGTTTCTCAAAACAGTTGAGTTTTGTTTGAAATCTCAGTGCCAAAATACACTTAATCATATACTGCAACCACAAAAGGTAGAAATTAAATGAGAAATGTATGACCATTTACCAATCCTAGCTCTACGTTTCAGCCAAATGTAGTTTTCCCTGCTTTTGAAAAAAGTCATTAGACTACAGTTTCCAAGCTGGCCTCTATACTTGATTAATTTTAGTATGTGTGAATGTCTTTTCCATTTAAATAACCCGCAAGTTAACAAAAAAAAATCTGTCCCCTCTGAGGTGTTGACAGACCATCTTCATATTTAAACTTTGCAAAGTCCCTAATATGTGTGATTTAGCACAGCCCAATTTGTGCAGTGCTAAATAAAAATGTTAGACCATACTTATTTTTTTGTTTATTATGATATAATATGATATAATATTGTAATATAATATAATATCTATCTGATATCTATCTATAATATAATATTGTAATATAATATAATATCTATCTATAATATAATATCTGTGGGAGAAACCAGAGCACCTGGAGAAAACCCACACGAGAAGAGGATGAACTCCACACAGAAAGGTCTGGCCTGAACCAGAACCTCACTGTGAGGCATCATTGGAACTGGAACGCTTAATTCCTTAATGTGCCTAGTTTCTGCAGTGCCATATCTTGGCAATGATTCGCCCGTTACCTGAAAAAAGATTTGGGACCCAGGCAAACCCTCACGGGATGTGCGTCGTCCTGCATGTGCTTCATGTGTGGGAAGGGGGTCGACTGGAGACTGATTGGCCTTGCTGCTCATGAGTTGGCTGCAGCTTGGTATGTTCCTGCAGCTGTTTACTGCGCCTGGATTGCACAGCAGCATATCTGGGCAATGATTCGCCTGACTCCTTAAAATGGTATCGAGGCGCTTCTATACACTCAGGGGGAGAGCGTCGTCCTGCAGGTGCCTCCTTTGTGGAAATTGGTGGGAGGCAGGTCGGCTGCAGATCTGCCTCACTGCTCTCTTTACAAGTTGACTGCAGCTTGATGTGTTCCTTGAGCTGTTCAATGCGTCTGGTTTGCGCAGTGTCTATAACACGAGGGGGACAGCGCCATTCTGCAGGTACCTCCTTTGTGGAATTGGGGGGAAGGTGGGTCGCCCTTCCTGTTCTTCTTGTACGTTGGCTGCAGCCTGATGTGTTCCTGGCTCCTTTTAATGTGCCTGGGTTGCACAGTGTCATATCTGGGCAATGGTTCACCCATCTCCCTACAACAGTATTGGGGCTCCACATCACAGCTAAATAATGGCATGATGTCACTGATGGCATGAACATTCTAAAGGTATTAAATAAATATATAAATCATAAATAAATAAATAATACAGTTTAGAAAATGTTTCTATTCAACTCAATGAATACATTTCATTTACATTTGCAAGACTGTAAGATTCAAAAAGGAAAGAAAAGTGGACAGAAATTGTTGAACTCTTTAAAATCCCAGAGAGTATGCTATAGCTAGCTAGCCAGCTAACCACCATCCCCGTCTCATAAGTGGTTACATGATATGATTTTTGAAGCCATTAATCTTTAGTTGAAAAATAAGGTAAGGTCGTAGGCTACCAGCATACATTCTAGTATCTAGTAACTTATCTTATGACAATGCATTATCCTCATTTTCTACATGTTCATGCTGTGACATACTCTTGTTGTCTTTTTCACCCTCCCAAAAAACAGACTAGTCTGTTAGTATGGCGAACAAGCTCCCTTTCAACACATCTGCCAGCCACAGACAAAGCTTTCAGACTCAATTTTCACACGTACTTCACTCAATAAGTGCTCTCTCAGCTTTTTACACTTTTCCTTCATTACCAGCCTTTTCTTTTTGCCTCTCGCTTGTCCTGTCTCATCATCTCTCTCACCACTAATGTTTATCCAATTTACTTACAATTACAGTAGGAGAAATGAAAATATTTATTTTAATTAAGAAAACTAAGTTATGAAGGGACTGACTCCGGGTGGCAGTGACCATATGGACACTGGTGATACAATCCTGGCAAGTAGGCTGGTAACAGATGCCGCAGACCAGTTTATTTTCCCTGGAAGCAAGGACTCAAAGTAAACTTAGCCTATTCTTGTGAGGGATTTGCTTAATTTTGAGAGACAATGTTTTAGCGCAAGAATTATTTCACTTTGGAAAGAAGAACAGGTGTTGAGTGCCCAAATGGGACATAGTCCTTATGAGTCCCTTCACAGTTGTTTACTGAATCAACTAACTTTGTTTGTCTTCTTGAACCAATATGGGCATTTAAAAGTGGGAGTTATATTGAGCCTTGTAATAGTTTTTCAGCTACCAAGGCTTATAAGTCAATCCCAGATGACATGTTTCGGGGTGAACGTGCAGCTTAGGAAGTATTTTAGTGGCTTTATCAGAAGCTTTGCTGCACATCCTCTCAACCGGCTCTCCCCCCACATGCTTCTTGCCTGAAGCTCAGAAATTTCAAATATGCACACCAGCAAAAATAACTCAATGAACGTGTGTGTGTGTGTGTAGGAGAGAGACAGAATTTGTGTGTACAATCTGCCCATCTGCCATGAACAGACAATGCGTTTCTTAAAATGTTGTCATATTCCACATTCAAGGCATAGTACTGAGCATGTGGCGGTGGGACCCAACATGCAGCAGCTAAACATGCAAGCTGTCTAATGGGTGAATCTCAGGAAACTCATTTGACAGCTCCACTGAAAAAACATCCTCTGCTCTGGGAGGGTTTTTTTTTCTAATGTGCACAGTGAGCTGATGTTTGGCTATTCACAGAGCAACACGGCTGAATGTGCTGTAGCAAGCGTTTCTTAAAGGGATAGTTCCCTTTTTTTTTTAAGTGGGGTTGCATGAGGTACCTATCCATAGTCAGTGTATTAAATACGTATATTGTATCTTATACGTATATAAGTAGATGGCAGTCGGCACTGCCCCAGTTTGGAGAAGCAGGCAGAAGTACTACCACAAAAGCTCAGCAATGTACTGCTGCAACATATATTTCAGCTACTTAAAAAAGGCCTCCTTAATAAAAAAATCAGTATCAGTCTAAATGTACACACTGAGAATAATTTTAGGCTTTACCGTGCCATCAGACAGCCCTTTCCTTTGGCACTACATTTTCTAAATCTTAAAACTACTACTACATACTGTATTACACCTCTGGTCTGCTGTTTGGGTCAGACTTTCAGCGGTATATGGCGGGAAAAAACAAATACAAGTAAATAAAAAAATACCTGAATCATTATGACAGCAATGACGAAATGGCGTTCACCGTGGAGACAAAAAGATATCTATATTGTAAACCAAAGTATATAAAGGAAAAACGTTTGTGGTGCGAGATTAAACAGGCCAAAAAAGAGAGAAACTTGTAAACTGGAGGCCCAGAACAAGCAGAAGCTGTGAAACGTAAATGTATGTTCACGGACCCAGAGAGCTACTGCTGCCATGAGTGGGACTTGGCCACAACATAACTTCGGGTCTTTCTCAATCAGAAGATGCCAGCGCCTCACACTTTACAGGTTGTCTGCTAGGTTGTTTTTTTAGTTGTAGGTATTTAGCATTATTTTACCTGATGGTTGCATACAACAGTGCACTTACTCATTTATTTGGCGGTGATTTATCGTAATCCTCTTGACAGAAATGTTTACTGCAAACACTGAGTTGTCTCAGTCTTGCAGGTTGAGTGTTGATGTCTATATTCAGTGTAACTAGTTACTGTTGTTTCCATTTTTTTGTTTGAAGAGCCCAGAAAAAAAACACACACACCTAAAATGAAAACTGAAGTTTCATTTTAGGCAGATTGCACAACAGCACTGTCTGACCCTAACAGCAGATTTGTGGTTTAATACAGTGTGCTGCACAGTTGGGCATTTGAGTAAGACAACATATCCTCATTCAACGGTTCATATGACATTCTACTGAAATGCACCCCATGGATGACGTTACATCCTTAATGTAAAGTTACGTACTCAACATAAAGTCACAGAGGTTAGGTTTAAGCAAGTAAGGTTACTGTGCCTAGGGTTAGGAAAAGAAATATGATGACGATGTACCTCAAAGTTCACAAGGTTATAAACACCGGCCTCCTGGGGCAAGTCCTGGTGTAAAGTCCTGTGTTTTGTGACCCATTCACCAGCGCCCCAACCTGCCCTGCTTCCTAACTAGACCATTCAGGACCACACCCTTCTTTACCCCCTTAGCGCACTGGTCACGTGATTGCAGCCTTCCAGAATCACTCGTCATTACATGGAATACGTACGAATATTAGCTTATTACTTTCCGTATGCCTAAGAATATGGAAGTTAAATGGTTGAGAAAATGTAGTACCAAAGGAAAGGGCTGTCTGACATCAAGGTAAAGCACAGACACTATTTTTTAACATAGTGCCTACCTCGACTGATGTTGGTTATCTGGGGTAGGCTTCTATTTTTTTAAGTTGCTAACATACGTTTTGCTGCTAACCTTGATCCACAGCAATGCTGAGCTACCATAGCGGTACACCTGCCTGCTTCTCCAAACTGGAAGCATACGGACTGCCATCGACTGTATGTAATACACTGACTACGGATAAGTGCCTCATACAACCCCACTTCAAAAAATCTGAACTATCCCTTTAACCCCTTACACATATTCAAAGGGCAAAAAGTGCACTCTTATTCTCACAATATATATTACATTACCATAATATAGTTATAGTTATAGTTGCTGATTAATACGAATGACTCACTGATCATTTCCCTTATAATCTCTGGCTTTCAAACCTTTCTTTCTATCACACACCTGGCTCACACCCTCTCTTGAAAGCACTACTCTACATACATCTGTACCCATTTTAAACTGCTTAATGATGGAGGATGAGGCTACAAGCAAGTGAGCAGTGTTTTTAACAAAACAAATTGTTAAAATGAACGTTTTAACATTTTCGCTACAGAGGCTGGAAAGCCTCGTGCTCGAGCCCAAAAAAGCAATTGACACAGCAGTATTATTATTGCAGTGTTTTGTATTTTGCATGGTGATGTATTACCTTTTTACAGGCCGTTTCTGTTGGATCTCTGGTCTAATTAGCCGCCTTATTCATCTCACTTGTGAATATATGACTTCATTGTTTGTTTCAGTTAGAGACCACCTCGGATCAAGGGAGCGGGAGGATGCGGTGGGTGGGGGCGTTGGCTGTGTAGGAGGAGATGAGTTCTATTAATGTTGTTGCAATTCCTGCCAGTTGCCAATAGAGGTCGATAGAGGTCACAGATTACTTAACAGACCTTTAAATCAGCCTACTGCAGCCTGAAGGGAAAACATTTATCATAATACTGCAGTTTTTCTGTGTTTTGGAAGAGGGTGTTTTTTTGCATCTGTGTAAGCACAGGTGTGAGTGAGAGAGAGCAAAAAAAAACAAAAAAACAAACATAGCTCACACATTAGCTCCTGCATAAGCATTTTCAGTGTCAGAGCGAAATGACAACAATGCGGCAGCGGTAGCTCAAGCACAATGGAGTAGAGTGTTATTATTTCTGTGAAGTGAAGGAGTGTGGGAACACTTGAGGATGGCGGCCACCGAAAAGCATGCAGCGCCGAGTTTACACGTTGGTGCATCGAGCCACAGAGGCGTGTTGCTATAGAAGCAAGGGCAGGTTTTACAAAGGGACATTACACACCTACACACTAAAGAACTGTTCACTTAATGTGCTCCTGAGGGACTGGCTCACTGCAGCACACTCTATTCATCCCTTCCCCCTCTGCCTTTCAATCATCATCTCTCTCTCTCTCTCTCTTTGTCGCTCTCTTCTTTTTCACTCTCTTTTCGGGGTGCAGGTGTCTAATTCTGTGTATTAAAAACTGCCTGCGGCTCTTAACTGTTGAATATTTCATGCCTTTTAATTTTTCCCGGGCACTTAAAGCAACTTTTACAATGTCTTTCCCTCCCTCTCTCCTTATCTCTCCCTCTTTATTTCTCACCACTCAATAGATATCTGCTGTTACTGTGGTAACATTTTCAGTATAGATGTACTCCACGTTATCATTATGAACTGACCCCAACATTTTACATTGAATAATGTAGTCTAACAACAACACATTTCCTCCCACATGCTCTCCTTGTCCTTCCAAATGAATCACATCAGTAGCCAAACTGGGGACTCCGGCGCTGACAGCGATGACAGTGACATACTTTATCATGGTGTTTCAAATCTACATTGAGGTTATTAAATAGTCGAATGGAAATCCCACAATGGCTTGACTGGACCGCTGAGGTTTGATACGTGTGGGTGTGCCAAGGCCAAACATTCATAGCCACCAGAATGATTAAAAGCAGAGGAGAACCAGCGATGAATATTAATCATACATAAGAAATGACACAGGACAGAATAGCATTTACAGTCTAGCCCCATGCTGCTTCCAGAAGACGAAAATATACCAATCAAATGAAAAGGCTTTTGAAAATGCAATTAAGCGGCGGCCCTGACTTAATTAGGTTGCCTGTAGATACCAATGGTTTTCATTAAGGATTTCATTGAATCCCTCCACCATTCTCATTTTGACCCTAGCCAATTGAAAGTGGACATTTTAACCTGCAGACTTTGTCCGCGGGTTAAAATGCTATTCATGAGCCGTTTCACTTCTCCTTTATAAAACCGCTTTGCCCCCTCAGGTATACTACAGTCCAGCTCTTGGCTTCAACTCCATCCTTTCACTTCCATCAGGCGGCGGAGGGGGAGGAGGAGGCAGGAGACAGCCAGGAGGGGAAAGAAGGATGAGGTCTGGGAAGTTGCATAGCCCTGTTGAGTCAAGCCCAAACATTTCCAGGCATGCATCATGGGATCCTGCGGGACCGCTGTGATTAAGACCTGAATGAGACGAAGGGGTCGCGGGTTGCAGTCAATCTCTTACGGGTCTCTGGGTCTCTCATTGCTCATTGATTGGTCACCTGGAGCAGCAGCAGCATTCTGCAAACTATATAATTACACGACCAAAGAAAAAAAATACTTTCAACAAACACAAATTCATACACATACTCATACACCCACAGGCGACACCTGGACTCTTGAGATTTCCTGAGACAGCACAGAGAAGAAAAAGACTGCAGTAAAGTGTTTGAATAAATTCTGTCTGAATAGAAACAATGTACTCATCTGTCACAGTGGGTACCATTACAATGCTTCTCCTTGGAGCCTTCGTTTTTATTTATTTATCTATTTTTTTTTTTTTTTGCAACTGTGTGTATTGTTGTGCACAGTGTGTGGTGTTTCTTTTTGGGTTTGATGGTGTGGATACACTGTCATGAGTTTTCTGAGGTTGTCACAAGCGCCTAGGAGATTATAACTGAGGGACCCTGTGCTCTTGTGTTGTGTTTTTAAAAAAAACACTAATTATTTTCTCATTAGAAGATCATCAAGGATAAACCAGGTATTTAGTTTAAATCGAGCCCTGATGGGGATGCATCTAACACTCTAAACATATTATTACCATAATTAATACCGTTAACATTAGCCCTTTGAGTCAGGGAGGCCTTTTATTTAAAAATGGAGCAAAGTCACACCAGATTTGAATCGTTACATAAGGGGGATTACAACAAGAAAGAATGATACTGACGTCTATTTCTGTGAGATGAGTTGGTTAATTTACATGTAATTTTATTTTAATGTGTCTAAACCTCCGGTGGATTTTCTCACGTTGCAGTTCATGAGAATTTTTAGAGGAGGTGACGCATATCCATTATTTATGATTGGCCCGTACAGCTACAATACATCACCTGTGCCCTTAACATGGCTAATTATGCATTCACAGGCCATAAGAAAGCAGGACAAATGAACTGTCTGCGCCTGCATCGCTTCATACTAATTACCTCAGAAAGCCAGATGCTAATTAGTTTTATTACCATCCATATGGTTAGTTTTAATTCATCACAAAACTTGCAAATCTGTGTTTTGCCATCATGATTACCGATTTGATTACAATATATATGATTACAAGATATATTTCAAGGAGAAGGAATTGTTTGTGGCAACCTCGGTGGACATGCACATATTACAGGCCAGAAACAAGAATTCGGATTCATTACAATTCAATTAGGCCGAGGTCGTGGCAGAGGCTCTCCTGGGCAGCTCCTGGTGGCGTTATAAACGTCAGCCAGAGACAGACCCCCTGACAGAAATCTCTAAGAGCACACGACCTGCAGAGATAGAGGTCAGCCATGTTAAGTGGATCCTTGGAGAGCAGAGCAGATCTATACCCCGCAGGCAAGCGGAGAGACCACCAGCTGCGCTAGGACCCCAGTATTATAGCAGGCACCACAGGAACATGCAACAGACAATACAGTGTGTCACTACTGTACAACGGGACTTTGTGAACTGTGACTTAGGTGAAGTATGAATGTAAGAGGTGGCGATGGAGAAGATGGAGGTCCAAGGATGCACAGTGACAGCCCAGCACAAAGCTAGTAAAGTACTTTGACCACGCTGATCGCTTAGATATTTCCTAAATTTTTATTGATGCAATCTGTTTTGCTTTTTGGCACATTCCATATTGCAATATTGCACTGAAATACTTTTCTGGAGACATTTTAGTTGAGAAAGATGCACAATAGTAACAGAATTTTGGTTTATATTTGATCAGCACTGCCTAGTTATACCATTTGATCAGAGTTTGCAAAGAGATAGAGGGGGATAGGGGCTCTCTCTATCCACTTCCATACTATTTGGGTGCATTCGTAAATCAAATTTGATGCTCTAAACTAAAATGAGAGCGCTGATGTTCAAAGAAACAGAGCGTTCTATTTCTGCATGAACCATATAAATAAATCAAACATTCACTCTGCTTGGTGCTCTACTGCTCCATCTCCCAAGAAAGGTTGCCCGGAGTAGACTCTGCTGCTCCGAGAGTGTGGTGTTCTGAATAACCAAACAGTATATTCCAAGAGCACTCCAAATGCACCATTTGCGTTTGTGGTGGTTGGGCACGCGAAATGTGGAGGAAGCCATAGTTTGAGACATGCACAAGGAGATCTGGAAACTGTTAAGATGGAGGTAATTTTACCATACTAGTAGAAATCTTGACTGTATATACCATACAGGTAGAAACAGCAGTTACAAACATGATGTGATGCCGTCAAAAATCCTTTGTTCTCTGTCTTATTGTGCAAGAAAAACTCAAATTGTGAGATATCACTGTCTAATAGTATAACATAACATTGCAGGCTATTTACCATATAGGATTTACTATGACTTGTTGCACCAAAATGATTCATTCTGATGAAAAAAATGTTTCATGTTTATGTTTGTATTTACAGTAGCTCCTCACTGAGCAAGACCAGCTACTGTTTGTTAGCCTATACAAACATTTGAGGTCATTCAGGTTAGCAAGCTGGCACTCGTTATGAAAACAAAATGCAAACATTTAACACAGCGAGAGGGACTCATCTTGCACAACATCCATGTCAATAAATAAAACATTTGTCAGGTTCAGAGTGTGCAGATTATTTATTCTATACATCAGCATGTGTAGCGATGAGGTGTGGGATAAAGAGCGACTGTGGAACACAGGAGCAAAACACCTGACAGGAACAATTTATATTAATATCAAAGCAATTACTACTAACACTTCAGAGGTGCTGTATCAGTTGGTTCTTTGTTGATGACACTATGCACTGTAATTAGGGTTGGGTACCAAAACCCAATCACAACACAGATTTTTATGTCAGATAGTGTGCATAGCATAGTGTGTGGCATGGTATGCAGTCAAAAGAGACAGAGAGGGAGTGACAGTGAGGCTTTGGTGACCGAATCAGGGAGCATGAAGTTAAATGTAGCAGTTTATGTGTGTAAAGTTTAGGCTATTTGTCAGTGAATAAATGTTACAACTCCCCAAGACCTAAGCCAAGCTCCCCTGTCTTGCTTGCCAGCTGCTGATTAAAGTGAAGTGGGTAAGCCCCAAAGTTAGTGAGCAAAGTTAGCATCCCTTATGGTGGACTGTTAAGGTGGACCAGCTACTCTCACTGTGGTGACAATCTCAGTTGCTACCACACAGGCAATGAGGAAATGTCTGGCTGCTGAGTCTCTGCTGAGTTATTTTTTTTTGCTGTCATTATTAAACTGTAACAGTTGTTTATTGATTATTTATTGTAGTTGGGTGAGGTTTTATTTATTATGTGAATTTGTTGAGTGAATTTGTTAGTAGTGTTTTGTATTCATTCATATTTATATGTTTAAGTATTCTTCATACTGTTAAAAGTTAATATATTGTTCAGTTTAATGTTCAAATTTGCCTTTAGCACTAAAAAAAAGCCAGTCTTTAATGTTGTTGACCATTGTTTTGTGATTTTATTTTATTTATTTTTTCAGTTCAGGCACCTTTTTGGTACTGTATCATAAAAAACATACAATACCCAACCCTAATTATTAGAGATGAGTGAAAAAAATTAATACAGCATAGTACTGCGATATCTTTGTGTGGCAATATTGTACTGTATCATCACACAGTGCCAACTATCTTTTTTTTTTGGTGATATAAATAATTAATATTACATATACTAGCCTACTTGAATAACATAATCTAAGCACAATCTTTTTTTAGTCAATACATTTGCTGCTGCAAGAAAATGGCTGAGGTGAGATGAATAGAACGAAAACTTTATCTTATTAGATAAAACAGATGTTAAGAAAGTTTTCCTTTGGTAACTGTAATTAATAATTTACAGTTAAAAGAGGTAATATATTGCAATATATTTTAACCTATTATTCAGCATTTTGCAAACAGTGTTGGGCTTGTTAAAAATGTAATATATTACTCATTACTCGTTACTTATTACTCCCTGCCAACAGTAAATCGTTACACTGCTTATTATAGTATATTTTCCTTACAACCCACAAAATTTGTAATTGCGCATCTCCCCAAAATTGAGATGTGTGCCTCTATGTGTGAATGTCATCGTAATCGCTGTTAAGTGTAACTAAGACCAGATGGCTTCTTTTTTACCTGGGGGCTTTCTGTTGCGTGTGGCTGGTATTTTCCTCAGGCTCTGCCCGAAAGACGGAGACTCACATGTGGAGCAACATTTCATCCACCACATATCCAACCACAAGCTTCATCACTTCTTTGTAGCCTGCATTTGTGCATGAGTAAAAGCCTTTGGTGGGGTGTATTTCCTGGAGCTTCACGTTGTTGTGTCAGCCAGTAGTAGTTGAGGTGTTTCAGACTGGAGGTTTGGGAATGTGTTATTTGCAGTGGGAAGAGTTTTAGTCCGACTAGCTGCAGCAACAGTGTTCTTGTCATCTTTCCTCCTGACAAAATCAAAATGATGGGATTATTTCCAGCCGCTAAGGTAAGTGTTTCCAACTAGCTTGCTGCGTTATGACGTGCATGTGCAGAACAACAATTACTAAAATGAGTCCGCCGATGTGACTGTTGTATTTCAAGTCAGTAGCGATGTGATGTGTGGATCCTCTGGTGATTCCTACCCCCACTTATTGTAACAGACACCAACATTATCCTTTATCTGGTAAAAGTAGAGATGCTTTTGTACAGTAAGTGGCAGGTTTCAAACTAAATGTGACATTACCTAACTTACTCTGAGCAACCAAAATGAAAGATATAAACCCAGATGGTGTTGTTCATGAGATACTATTCTTCTAAACACTTGTAGCATGCAAGCTTAGCCATGTAAACCAACCTTACTGACAGGGAAGCTTGGAGCAGGATAAGGGCTAAAGCATAGCTCTGGGTGAATCAGACCAAATTAGGGAGTAGATGGTGGAATCAGGATGGCTCCAAGGGCCCCTGGTCCTCTGCTCTGGTCCATGTCCCTGACTGAGCTTCTCCTCCAAACACCAGCACTCTAATTAAAGGTCATGCAGATCCTTCCTCATCTCATCCAGTGAGCAGGGCAGAGCAACAGGGATACATAAGTAAAGAGGCACAGTAATTACTGGTTTTCAGTGTGTGGTCATGAGGACACGATAATACAGAAAGCATCAAGTATGTGTTGAAAAAATAAATAAATAAAAGTGTAGGGATGTTTTTATCTTTGTTCCATTCATTTGTGTTTTTTTAATCTTTTTTATCCATTCCCTCCAACTTCAGCATGTGACAGTCACGCGTACCAAAACTAGCCTTGAAATCAGTTAACCTGTGGTTTCCAGTTAACATGACTGTCACCTAACGTATACCATTCAAAGTCCTGCTGTGTCACTGTGGCTGTGTATTAATTTTTTTTTTCTCCTGAGGCCATAGAAGTGTAAAAGTAGCTGCTTTTCCAGGGTTTAGGGTGCCTGTTAATCCCCTGCCTGTGTGGTTATGGAGGTAAAACACATTTCCGTGCTCATGCTCTGTAGCACGCTGCACTGGTGTGTGGCTTAAGCTCCGAGCAACAGGGAAGGGAAGATTCAGCCTTTTTTTTTTTCCTTGGGAGAGAATTTTTTTTCTTTCCCAGTGTCGTGCTGTTGGACGCGTGTATTTTGGGGATTAGTGGCTTAATCGACCTTGTAATGGGGAGATCAGAGTGGCATGCAGGCATGGAGAGAAATGCACACACACATGCCGATACACACATATACTGTATTCTCTCTCATCATATTTAGACAAACACACTTAAGCACACAAATCTGCGCATCCTTACTTTATTAAAAACTCCTTTATTTCATAGGCCACCGCGCCGACTGAAACCGACTACAACCTTTTCCTTTTATAGAGAAATGTGTACACACCACACACACACACACACACACACACACTAATAACCTCATACTTCTCCCCAACAGCCAGAAAATGTACACTCACACCACATAGTGTACCAGAGTACATTGGACACCTTATCGCTGTTTCCACCCACTGCTCCCTCTGTAATATGCTGCGGCTCTGTGGGTACATTGCACTGCAGACCGAGGGCTCTCCGGGGGGTCAGTGTATTGTCTCAGTGAACAATGAGCACTCTGGCTAATGCTTCCGTGGACTCGAGAGGTCAGCCCCGCGAGTCACCCTCTCCGTCTATGAATTTCCTACAGTACATGTCCATCTCTTTCCCTCTTCCCCCGAGGGTTTGTTTGCCCGCGCTGCCCGGGTCACTCCTCTTTCTGACTGACGTGTTGGGCCGGTTGGAGCTGTGGGGACTGGAGGGTGGTGTGTGCGGGAGTAATGCGCGTGTTATCTCATATCAGCGGCAGTCGTGGAATCCAGTGCAGCGCGGCTGATAAGATGAACAAACAGTTGGGATCATTAGAGCGAAGACATTGTGTAATCACTGCTCTAATCTCCCCCTAATCCCAACATCTCCAACCAGCCAGGGGCTCCAAACCGCGCGGGCCCATACACCAGTCCAATAGCCAGGCCTCTGCTACACACACACACAATGCACAAGCCCACACACCTCACACACACACGTGATGCCACTCAGGCAACATAAACTCTCACGCAGAACAAAAACACATGCAAACAGTGCAGCCAGGCAGCACACACACATACACACACCCGCCAACTCTCTCCACATTCCACTTTTTTTGTTTCTAAACTAATAACAGGCTGTGCGCACATGGCCAACCCAGAGGAAAAAATCAATACTCTCTCAGACAAAATCAAGATTTCTTTTATCCTTCTATTTATTCTCTTTGGCTTTCCCCCATCGCTCCGTTTCCTCTCTCTCCCTGCCTCTCCCTTTCCTCAATCGACATCGGCAGCTTCTTGATCTCAGTGGAAGTCCTTGGAGCACCAGGCACTAGTCACTCCACTGGCAGATCTTTCGGTGGTACTCACCCTCTGAGGTTGATCGATTAAAATAATAAGATATTTTCCCAGGATGCTCATCTTGTCTCTGTGACCCACACCTCTGCCCTGGCCCAGTCCATTCCCAGTTCATCTTTGTGTAACAAAGCCGACCCTTGCAACAGCAGGTCAAGTCTCCCTGTTCCAGCATCTACGTGTGTTTGAAAGGAACTCCTGGATCAGCTTCAGCTCTCTCATCGCCCCAGGACAAAGAATCCAGCCACAAATGATGAGCTGGGACTGGAGCCCGCAGAAGATGCTGAAATACCCAGACCTACTACTGTGCGCACACACACACACACACAATGGACATACAGAGAGAGAAAAGGAGGGAGGCCAATGAGAGAAACACAGGATAAGAGGGTGGAAAGGAGAAGCAAGCAAAGATGTAGACACCATTGCTTCCAATCCACCCATACTACCGTCTTTTCATCTCTAATGGGAAAGACAAATAGAAAATCTCTGTTTGAGGGCTCTTACAGATGGACAATAGAGGAAAAATACCCAAACAAAGGAGGGGCCGAGGAAGATGGGCAAGGAGGAAGGAGATAGTTTGCGCTTTCTGCTGGCTGCAGTGATTGCACGCTGGCAGGGAGAGAGTTGGGAAGCGCTAAGGCTGCGAAGCGAGGAAGACACGGAGAGGCAGATATAATGCAGCATGTTTTTCTCTCTCTTTTTTTTTTTTTTTTTTGCAAAGCTTTGGCACCATCAAAATGCCTCAGTCATGCCAATAAAGCCTGTTTGAAATTAATTGAATTGACAGAGGCAGCCAGTGAGACAAAGACGGGGAAGAGAGGGGAGAAAGGTGTCAGAACAGGGAAAAGGAAAACTCATTACAACCCAGTTTTTTTGTAATATATAGATCCCTCATTTTGTCTCTGCAGTTTGTTTTATTTATTTGAAGTTAGTGGCTTAATGAGATCCCAGTGGTACTACAATAGCTAAGAATGAGGAAAAGAGAGTGAGAGAGAGAGACAAGAGAGATGGGAGACAAATAATCGCGGGAAAAGAGGGAGGGAGGGATGCAGGCAAGCAAAGAAACAGGAGAAGAGAAAAAGGGCTATGGATCAGAACAACAGAGGAAGTGTAATGTTGGCAAAAGAGGACAGGGGAAGTGGTACCATACTGCACCAGCTCACTGTAAAGTGCATTACAGCTCCCCTGTAAAGCTCAATAGTTGCTTTTTCCTCTTTGTTCTGCACCCGTTCTGATAGATACGCATCCAAACTCCTGGGAAAAGACAAAGGCATGTTCAGCCAGGCTGGTGTGAGCTCAAATGAGATGAAGCCCAATGCAGATTGCATACCTCAACCCTGGCTGAGGGAGATTGGCCACAGTGCCGCGGCACCCGGCCAGCTCTTTGTGCCGAGCAAAGGAATGGAAAACAGATGCCACATAAAATGCCCTGGCATGGGGGCTGTATATTGATTCATTTGCTGTATTTTCTCTCTTTAAACAATGCTGCTTTATTACTTAGCTAAATATGCTGTATGGTTGCATGAGCATGCACACACTGGAGTGTGGACTGTGTGGGTGCATGTGTGTGTGTGTGTTTATGCTCCGATGTGTATCTAAGCTTTTTGTGTACGTACAAGAGAGCCGTTCCAAAATGTTCTCTCTAGTAAAGCAATTGAGAAAAGTTGAAATACCGGCACGGTAGCAAGTTTTACGAGTCTTTGATTAAAGTGCACGCAGCTCCTTTCTAAGATCCGCAGGTAGATATATCCTGTGTAATCTTTAAAAGTGATAATGTTTCTCTGCTACTTTGCAAGCTCTTCTTATCTGAAGTACAGGAAGCAGGTGAGGTGCCCTCAAGAGAAATAAGATCAACATTCTCCTAAGCTCCATAGCAGACCTAGAGTGACTCATAAACACAATCTGCCTGTATTTTCCCTTTTTACTTTTCCCACATAATACAGAACCATTTTCTCCTCACATTACACTTGATCATGTACACCAGAGCTGTGTGACTTTTTTCCCTTTGTCAGGAGAATCTTTATCCTTTCTTAAGGTGCTTTTTTTTCTCATCCTGAGTAATTGCCTTACACTTGGCTCTTAGATGATGTCCCCCTCGCTCTTATCGCCTGCTTCCACTCTCACTCCCTACTCCATCCACACCGCGTACACTCATTCCTCTCGCCATCACCAAGGTTCATAGCTGTCTCATAAATGTCAAACTCTCACTTTTCCAGGGTATTGCTTGATGCCCGCTACTTCATGTTGTTTGCAACTCTCTGTGAAGGGAGGTGGTGGTAGCGGTGGAGGGCTTTTTTCTTGTTTTTTTGGCAGGGTTGGAAGGGGCTGAAGGGGTAATGAAAAGGTATGTGTGACGAATTGAGGCAAAGGGCGAGGAGGCAAGCTGTGTGGCGATGAAGAGAGGAGAGGAGATGAGGGCACAGCAGAGGGGGGAAAGTCTGTGAAAAAATGCAGAGTTGAAGGGTTTGGAAGAGCAGAATCAGCACTTATGCAAACACTCGGAGGAGCTAGCCACACATACACACACGCATACACACACAGACACACCTGTACACAGCCATCCAGTGAGTTTTTGCTGTAGCACCGTTACGAATATCTTCCATATCAGGATGTCATACTGGGCAGAGTCGGCTCCTGGAACAGCGACTCCCTGTTGCGCTGTGAGGCTATTACATGGTCTAACAGAGCTCGACTAATAACATGGACCGGATCAGCCACTTCCCACTTCCTCCTCAGATCATCATGTATCACAGGAGTTGGGGCATTTTTACCACCCACTCATGCCAGAGACCTCTCTCAACCCTAATCCTACACAGAAACACACACGAAGTACCAGTCTTTTATTTTTCTCTTGCAAACCTTTCTAACCTGCATACATCCTATAAAATATAAATCAATTGTTGCCACCGGTCAGTTGGCGACCATCCACTGTCAGTGTTTTATTGTGCTTTGTTTGGCTGTTTGTTGACGGTAATCTGTTTGAATAGCTGTGGGGGGCTTTCCAAAAGCACTTCCCGCTGAATTTACTGTCTTGGTGGCTGAGCACACATCTGTCTTTTCCTCAAACAGAATTCACACCCAAATTCACAGTCCAAATCCTACGCACATAAATACCTCCAAACCCCCAATCCCCAAATCCCTGTTTAGTAATTGTGTGAGCATGCATGGGTATTGGTGCATTGTGGGGTTGAGATGTTTGCTACTGTCACTGTGAATTGTGTTTGCCACTGAATGGGCGATTTCTTTTTTCTTTTCCAGTTTGTGTTTTGTGCTGTGCTGCTGATTGAATCAATTTTATTGACTGACCTGAGCGATAAAGAGAGATGACACGTGAAAATCATTGTATTAAACAGTAAGGTCTTATCGACTCTCATAATGTTGCAATTGCGCCAAGCCCAAATGTCTCCCTGATTAGGTTTTAGATCACATGCGCTGCTGCCATAGCTTTTAAAAGGGATCTTTAAGGCTCGCTTCAGTGCTTTCTATGGCGCAAAATGAACCTACAACAACAGAGCGGAGAATAAAGGCGTCATTGGTCTCTTTCTCTGTACAAAGAACGCTGAGCTCTTCTTCCACGGCCAGATAGAGGCGCCGATTTGGCAGTCGCCTTCAAGGTAAACATGTGATGCAGTATTACAAGCAGTTTAATCAGTATTCTGCTTTTCTTTCTGTGTGTATACGTTAGTGCCAGACAATGCACTTAGCTTCAGGTGGCACAAGATTGCATAAGACGTTGGAAACTGACAGTCTGTGTGTATGTACAGAAAGTGGTCCCTTGGGAGACTGTAATGGAACACCATTAGTGGAGTCACAAGCACCGGGCTGCATGGCTTTATTGCAAGAGGTATCGCACTAACTGCCAAGTGTGTTTTCACCAGGACGGGCATTTTACACGAGACACACCCGCAGGCATTATGTCTGTCGCTCTGCCTCTCCGTCTGTCTGTCTCTCTCTCTCCCAACACATCCACGCACACACAAACACGCTCCTGTCAAGCCCCTCCCTCGCCTCAGTCCTCCATTTTTTCCCTCCATCAACTCAGTGACACCCAGCAGTGGGCCGTGTCATTACAGAAAAACAGAGCAAGGGAAGGCGGGAGAAAGGGGGGAGGAACATTGCAAAAAAAGAGGTATAGAAATTGTGAAGGCAAAAGGGAGAGATTTAAAGAAGGGGTTAGGAGGGTGGAAGCTTGACAAAAAAAAGATTGAGAGGGAGCAAGAGGTGGAGTGAGTGAGAAGTAAGTGAGGGACATGTGAGTGATTTCCTCAATGTCATGAGGCAACATGGGGGCGGCTGCAGCCACGGGTGAAGGAGTGGTGAAGCAAGCTTGATGGTCTACACATGTGATGAGAGGAACTGGTCCCCAGAAAGAGCTCAATAATTCAAGGAAGGTGGTGGAAAAAACAAAAAAGTGGAGAAGGAGGTGTCAGAATGGGCGCTGCTGGCTGACAGGTGTTTAGAAAGTACTGTATTTAGAGGGTTGGAGGGCGGGTGTTGATCGCCCACAGGTCAGAAATTATCAATCAACACCAGTGCCACTTCCGCCGCGTGTGGACGTCCGACGTGCCAGAAAACACCTTGCAGGTGTGCCAGCGTTTGCGGTCCGGAGGCAGAATTCCTGGCGCAGTTGCGGTGCAACGAAATCTGTCGCGCTTTGTTCCCAGGTAAGCTCTTTGTGCAGGACATCACTCTGGAACAATTCATTCACACTGGCAGCCGCACAGTATGGCCACAATCAGAGCTGCCACCAGCCTGCAGTGCAGACACAAGCAGAGGAATTATACTCTTATGAAAACCACGGGGAGTCCATTCAGGGCCCCAATGCTCAATGCACAACTCCATTCTGTAAAGCAAACGCTATGTCATTTGTCTCAGCCGGCAGAGAGTTCAGAATGAAAGTGAGGAAAATGTGCTGCAGATATAGCGTAGTGAACTTCCATTTGTCTTGTGAAAGGTAAGACACCCAGTACTTACACAGCATGTAATGAGGGTGACACGGTTAGAAAAAGGAATGAAGGGACATTAATTCAGAGATTTTGCTCTTAGCTAAATTAATGTTGAGCAGGATGAGAATTAAAAAGAGGTCACAGTGGGTGAAGCTGTGACAAGAGGACACAGATTAGGATTCTTCATAATGCAGTAGCTTTAAATTTATTTCTAGGGGCCAAATTCTATTCTCACCATGTTGAAAAGTTTTTAGAAATCAGGAATTGTTGCTAAGTTGGATGATAATAGCCAAGCTAATTAGAAGCTGACTTCAATTAAGCATTAAGCAACAAGATAATCTCCGCCATTCCTCCAACCTCTAATTTGAACGCAGATATTCATTTATGTGAAAAATGGTATTCATTTTCCCACACACATAAATATTCATCTCAGACTCGCTGAAATGGTGCTTTTCAGCCTGATAGTTTTCCTGACATTAAAGCTGGTGCGTGATGGGGCTGCAGTGCATCCTGCTGGCTGAGCACAAGCACAACAAGCCTCCCTTAATGTACGTGGCCACTTGACCAGCTCCTGCTTTATCTACAGTTTGTCATGTACAGCAGGAACTCTCTGCAAACTCAGCCCTGACTGTTAAAGTGGAATGCACAGCCTGACTTTGAGCAGGACTGATATAACTCTGAAGCTCTATTACTTTTCCCCGACTCAGACGCTCAATTGGAACTTTGACTTGTCGAACTGACAGCCTTTGAATTATTTTAGAGTTGGCAAACATGTCAGCTGTTATCACATGACTAACCCACCGCTGCTCAGATAAAAACTCACTGGCGAGACTTAGAACTGTGCCGCTGTTGTTCTCGAGGCAACTCCTGAAGCAATTCCTCTGACAAGCGTTGATGTCCAAATGAATTATTCTCTATTAAACCTACACAGACAAATGCTTATACATGCAGTGCTTGAATAGCAGCTGGAAGCAACAGAGACACTTGTACAAAGCATAAGAACATCAACAAATCTTCACGTCTTAGATGTGAGCTCAAAGGGATTTTAGAAATGCTTACGTAAAGAGCTGCACATACGGCTTCCAAACTGAGGTCTGGGATTTGGGAGTGCAACTTATTTACCTATAAGAGTGCCTGCTCACGCTAATTGTCACTCATTTACTGGACATTTTGATTATAAGTCGAGTTTTGTGTCAGAGCAGGACAAAAACGAAGAATAGCAAAACCTTAAAATATATTGAAATGACCCTAAAATGGGTTGTACGTTTTTGCCATTGAGCTCTGAATGATTCCACCTTTTAGCACTATTCTGACTTTGACTTTCCTACTCAACAGTATTTCCAAAGTACTTCAATTTTCATAGAGTAAGCAGAAAATGTTAGCCTAAGCACTCCAGGGAATCTAAACACTTTTGCACTCATGACTCCTAAAAGACCTATGGGTGCAACTCTCTGATATTCCCTTTACACGTGCATGCATGGACACTACTAATGGCATGAACGCTACACTTTTGAGGATACGGCAGTGCAATTATCCTAATGTTATCATGTGTAAGGGTTTGATCATTTATCCCTTGAGCGGCCCTGCAGCTTTTGGTTTATTCATGCTATTCAAAACGCGAAAACGCATTTACATTTGCGCTGTAAACGCTCGCAATCAAATGATGGGATAATCAAGTTCAAAATGTGTTTGGTGCAATATGAAGTACATCAGTCTATGATTATTAACTTCGAGATGTTGAATGGGTCTGGAGGGGCTCACTTTAAGACAAATGGGCTATCTCGGGCTTGTTGCTGACAGCAGTGAATGCTTAAATCCACATTAGCCACAGACATCAGCGCTCTGTAGTGTGCAACTGCTGAGCTGTTAGTGGTTTGGTCTGGCTTCAAATACAGTACTTACTTGCAAAGATCCCCAGCAATATGACCATAATAATATAATAACCACATTAATGTAATTAATTCGGGGTAATTTACTTCATGCTTTGGACAGAAACTTGCAACTCCTACAATAATATCTTTAAAGGCACTGCCCTCGATACTAAGAACCACTACTTTACTAACACACAGTGGTTACAGTGCTCAGTTGGCTCAGTACGAACATAAATATTGTCATTATTAACCATTAAAAAGCCTTAAACTATCATCCATCAACCGCTGGGCATCCAATGAACCCTCGAAAGCATCAATTTCTCCAAGTTAATCTGGCTAATAGCCTCAAAGACATTAGTAAACAGTGTTTTATGAAATATTTTCACAACAATATAATGCAACACAACAGGCATTACACATAACTTTGGGTGAAGCAGTAGGATGTGACAGCTTTAATGGGGTTGTTATAATGTCTGAGAATGTGGCCATTAACATGATTACTGATATATCCAAACATAATGCGCTAGTCCAAAGTGGTGTACTCTTGGCTAAAATCTGCAAAGCACATTGAGACTTAGTGATATTCATAGACTTTAGTATAAATGGCGTACATTAACGAGTCCATGAGGAAAGGGAGGGAATTTATTTCAAAGATTTCTGGTCAAGAATGCTAATCTAAAACTGTTGTGTTTCGTGCTGTGATAAACTCAACTTGAATTTATTTATAAAGCACATTTAAAAACGACTCGTTGACCAAAGTGCTGTACAAAAGGTATAAGATGCTAAAAACAAATGCACGAGAGGAAACTTAACTGTCAGATACACAGCTCACACATGCACACGCATCTGAGAAAGGATCCACAGGATATTTAAAAAATAGCAGGTTTGTGCATTTAGTCCTTCTCAGGCAAGCTCAGGGGTTTAGTGTTGCTGTAGTTCACAGGTAGTTCAGAGTAAGGATTGAGATATATGCAGTTCACATGACCCAGTCTAAATTAATATAGACGCTTGAAGATCCACTCATTAGTCATATAAAAACTAAGGGAATGGTCATAGTTGTCACAGTGAAATTTAAGGTGTGTTGACTGATTCACATCCTCAAATCATGGATTGAGTAACATTACAAGTTAGCGTTCCACCTTAAAAGTTGCTGGCAGTCGGCCCAGTGAATTAAGTTATATTTTTCTGTGACTACAGCTGCAGCAAGAGGCAGCAAAACATCCTTTCATTACTAATAAAACTCTCCATGGTATGAAGAGTGGTTACATGAGCCTCAAAACCAGCCAGAGTGACCGTCTGCTACTGACCAATCAACAGACTGTAGTGTTCACAGCTCCACCTTTCAGCACCAGATTTGTGTGCTAGGTACCCCAACAGAGGGGGGACCAAAAACAGGGACAGTACGGAATGTTTCCATTGGTGCCATCCACAACTTTTCACAGTGGAAACGGAAAAAAAAGTGTACCAAACTGAACTGAACCGTAATGTACTGCTCATTGTAAACGGGGCTATATTGTCATTGGGCCCTATAAGACTTTTTTCCATAGACTTACATCGTGAAAGAGACATTTTCTGAGGGCACCACAACCCCAGCAAAATTAGTTGTTCACTGTCAGATCCAATGGGATCTGATAACATTTAGAAAGTCTAGAAGAGCTGCACAATTAAATCATTTAATCCCTATTTAAGTTGGCGGAGCACTAAACCAGGAGATAGCCACTCAGCCGCTGAAAGTCTCTAGTGCGTTTGCTCTATGGGTTCAATGATGCGGAACATCTGGGTAATTTCATACCACCTCAAATGGTAAATTTCTCCTCTGGATTATCATTGGTACAGATCTGTTCAAGTCTGCTTCCTGCAACTGCGTTGTCTGATGTATTCCTATAGCTTGCATTCTTTAGGAGAGGCTGGCCATAGTTCCTACATGTCCTCATCCCCATCCAAGCATATAGGAGGTGTTTGGCCAGAGCCTGAGGCAAGGGGAAGTAGACCATGTGGATAAAAGCTTCACAGAGAATGAATTTTCCACAGTTTTCTCTTGGAGGCCTGAGTACCTCAGGGACAGAGTGTAACCTCAGAGGCTCGAACAGCCTGTCTGTGATATACAAAAGTCCTTGTGGAGGAGGTTCACAAAGGCCAGGTAAATTTTGCAACATGTATTTCCATTTACAGAATGACGTAGATGTGTGTGCAGAGGTGAATATGGATCCAAGAGTTTTACAGAACAGTATCTATTAAGCTGTATACTCTCCATCCACAAATAATTCAGCAGACCTGACTGTTTTTGCGAGTGACAAAAGTCACCGTCTCCTTGGCTGTCCTCATAATGACAACACGGGGCAGGATAATATCTGCATCGTGTCCCTAATTCAGGGTCCAACAGAACTGATTATTCAGACCAGATTGCATTGAAAGATGATTCAAAATTCATCCACATCCATTTCCGAGAGGGTGGCCGAGAGCCTTCGAGCAAATTAGACAAGTCTAGTTCAATCTCTCTGTGGGGAATTAAAAGGGCATCTGCCACTCTGCACAGCTCTCTATTAGCAGTAAAATGACAGTCTTACGTGTTGAATCTTGACATGCAGGAGTTCACGTCAAAAAGACTCTTGAAAAGGCCAAAGATCTATTTTTCAGATACTAGGTTGTTGAGGACTCTCATTTAAGTAATCAAATAAAAATAATATAAACATGTTAGATGATGATGAAGATGATGTATATGATAGAAGAACAACTTTAGTCCACAAAATAAAGTGCAATAACTCGTCAGTGTATACACTAGTTGAATAACATCTCAAAGTTCCAGGTATTTTGCAGCCTGTTCATAAAACTGATTAATCAATAATAAATATACAGCCGCCTTCCTTAGTGGCGCCTGTGTGGCAAACGTGTAGGAGAGCAAAAGCTGCCGACAAAAAAAATGGAAATGTGAACAGCCCTAAAGCAAGTGTTTGGTTTTTTTCTGTTCTAGGCTACTGTAGAAACAACATGACAGACTCTGTGGCACCAAACTCAGATCACCATGGGAGGTGATCTGAGTTTTGTTTGCTTCAAGTCCATGGTGCAGTTCGCTTAACCTGTGCCTTGTGGACACAAAGCACTCCAGGTTCGCTTTGCTCTTTGCCCCATTGTATTAGCCCTCTAGATCACTTACTGTTGCACTGGGACACTTGACCAACAGACAAAACCAAGTTGGCCTGTAACGCTTGCAAGGACACAGGTCGAGGAGTAGTTTGGTGCACTGAAGATACTGCAGACACTACGTACTCCAGATGTGGAATGTAGAATACATCAAACGGCTACAGCACACAGAAACGCTACGGTTTTACTCTAATTTTAAGTTCATCAGAAAGCAAGGGGCTTCACAACCACACTGCAGTGCCGTGTCAAAGTAAAAGCAAGACTATGTCAATATATATCATAACAGAAAGAGGACTGAGGCCCCATCAGAGCTGAAGCTGACCAGAAAAAGAACTGAGAAGCCCCTAAATCCCACACACTGACAAAACTGATGAACAGTAATTAAGGTTTGGACACTGCTGCAGGTGCTTTAATAAGCTACAGAAATTAAGTAACATTCATATAGAATTAAGGCAAATTAAAGCAGAACCAATGCACTAATGCAAACAGTAGATGGATAGAGCTAGTCAATAAAAAGTCCAAAGCAGCTCAAGCACAGAGACAAGACATTAGAGCAGCGGTCCTAAAACATTTTCTGTCATTTGCCGAAAAAGTTCATGACCCTCCAGCCATATTTTTTATTAATTATTAACAATAATTATGGGTGCAACTACTAAAAAGGATGCATGTTGAATTTTTGTGAAATTAAGGTGATAACATCAGAAAACTCTCGTTTTTTCCTACATAAATTACATTCATTCAACTTGTTTCACTCCACATTTGACCACTGGTCTCCCACGCCACACCTGCAGTGACTCTTTGCCCCAGAGTTTGGGAACTGGTGCATTTGAGCAAAAATGGCCTGCACAATTTTTTACACATCATTATGTAGTACTCACACATCATGATTCATGTTGCTATGCAACGCAGTGATTGCTGAGTAATCAATGTGGTTGTTTGTACTCACCTGTTTGGGCGGCACTCTCTCATGTATGTCCACGCGAACTTCTCCATAGTCCTCTCTGGTTCAACTTCATTGCTCGTCAATTCAAAATAAAACGCGTCAACAATCTTGAGCTGACTGAACTGTGACGCAAATTACTGTCAAGCACAGCAGACATAGCTAACACTCATACACACTTGAGAGTTCCTACGTGAACACCTCTGGATGATCCACGCGGATTTTTTTTTTTTTTTTTTTTTAACTAGATCAACCGGCATGCACCTGTTGGTCACGCGACCTTTTGGTTTTTGGTTGCGTTTGATTTGGGTTACGTAGCGTACCCACCGCGTGGCACGTTAAATCAGCAGATGCACTTTGCAGCACTAACTGCAGGGATGCAATAATGCTGACCTTAACCCACAGTGACGTCATTCTTCATTTTATTGCATTGCCTTGTGTTTTTTTGTTGTATTCACAAACAGCAAAGCTCACACCAGTGAATGTAAACATAACCATATAGCCTGCGTCCTCCACAGTGTCAGCTGAGTGCAGTGTCACCTCTCCTGGCTGCAGCTTCATCTCTGCTGCAGCTGCTGATGTGACATGTTTTTGTCCCATTCTCACACGTTGTGTCATGACTTTTGTTTTTACCCTGCAACCTATGTGACTTGTGCAGCATAGTGCTTCGAATAAAAGAATAGACCATTAACTAAATTGCAGATGATGGTGCTTTCAACCCTTTTTGCTTTTGTGCTGAGTAACAAAGAGACAGGAAGGTCATTACTAAATTTCAACGCTTAAATATGCACAGAAAGAGTGCAAAATAGGGCACTGTAAGGACACAGACATTTGTATATGATTATTAGAGTGAACAGTGTTGCTACGTTATAGGCCTACCTCTTATCTGCCATAAACTACCTGTAAACCCGATCTCACCGTGTAATCAAGGAAAATTTCAGTGCCTGCATGTTGCCTGCATGTTTTCAGTTTGTCCTTCAGCACACACACTCACACAGGAAAATGCCCACTTGAGTGTGCTACTTGGATTATAGTGCTAAAAAATGTATCATAAGATGTCTGAGAATTTCCACCGTCTAATAATCCAGTTCAATATGATTAAAACTAATAGAGTCTAAGAGATTCCATTTTCGACCTGGGAGGTTAGAGAGGGTATTGCAGTGCAGGTATTTCCCTGTTAACATAAAACATGGTTTGATCATTCGCCCTGGAGCGGCCCTCAGGCTTTCGTACTGTACATGTAAACCAGCGTCGTGCTGGAAAATGCTCAAGTCAGCATCTTTTAGAGTTTTCCCTAAACTTGCTGAATGTGCTGAGTTTGTGGCTCCGCCTTAATTTCCAACCCAATAACGGGAGGTAAATTGTTGTTGCTGATAAGAATAATTCTCAACTCTGGAAATTATCTCACACCTATTACAGGGGTCTACTGAGAGTTTCCCGGCCCTAATCTGCACCACCAAGAAGAATTTTTACAACTTAACTTTTTCAAGGTAAACAAACATGAAACTTGCCCTTGATGCAGCAGATGTATATTGCAGCTACAGCTATAGATTGTGAGAATTAAAAAGCAAGGTGGTGCACAAGAGACGTGCACACTAGAGATTAAAATTCAATAATTGAGATGTATGCGTTCACTGGACAGCCAATGTTTCCAGTATTTGCAGTTTAATTTAAAGGAGGATCTCATTGGGTGATGGTGTATTACCCTCTTTTCTCCACTAGACTATGCCATTTCACTATGTCAAAACCTTCACAAGCAGCAGCAGCACACCATTTTACTCTGACACTGACTTGAGCTAAATCTGTGCAGTTCTGAAAACATACCTATGTGAAGATGAAAGTTTTAGAGCTCAATATTCGCCCAAAATGGACTGAAAATCTTTTAAACTTGATTGTCAAACATTTTCTGACGCTTTAAAGTTTGTTTTCAGTAAATCCTTTGTTTTGGGTGTGTATTTTTATCATCTAGTGTTCCATCTTCAAGTCAGAGTCTCCTCTGGGTGTGTTTTTGCTATGTCATCAACTGAAAAGAGGAATGAAGGTTTACTGAAATTACTTTAGTACATTACAAAGCTGTGTCCTCCACCCTTGATGTTATATCCTCTTTTTGCAGGATCTTCAGTATCTTAATAAAGATTTGGGGCTGACAAAGGATTTTCTCACAACTGTTATGACAACGGCAATATGTTATGCAACCAAATGCGACAAAAATCTACAACAGAACTTGCATTATAGAAATTGGCACCAAACAGCGTGTGAAGATGAATCAAACGATTGCTCAAAGTTGTCAGCGAGCAGCACTTTTGTCACCACTTCCTCCACCGTGAAGTCAGCTCATAATGGTGCAGCTACAGAAGGTGTGAAAGAGTGAAACATAGTTCCCCTATATACTATTATTTCACAGCTATATAAGAGAGATGACATTCTGAGCACACTGTGACATTTGGTACACAGGGTCAGGGTGTTGCACATTGCATTCAAACAATCATTCACATTCACATTCACATGGACGCCTTATTATCAGATGTGAACACGAGCGTTCAGCTACAGTAATGTGAGATAAAGTCCGTTAACAGACTGGCAGATTAAAAACTGAAAAGACACTAGATAGATCTTCATGTTTTATGTATCCATATAGAAATATTGCTTTATAATATGCAGTGTTATGAGTTCCTAGAACTTTATCACGGTGGTGGGTGAGATCATGCTCTGGGCTAATTAATAAGCTTTATTTCACTTACACTGTAAAACACAGACAAATATGTTTTACAAAGAAACATAAAACGGAGACACAGAGGAAAAAATACCCTTAAAATGAAATTAATACTAGTAGGATAAGCACTTATGTAATTTAATTTAAGAATCGTGTTTTAAAAAGACACTTGAAATAATAAAAACTGGGTGGTCTGCTCTGGTTTTGAGCTTTGACCCACCAGAGGATGTCAGTCTGCACTCAGGAGTAAAAACGTTGGATAGGGTCAGGAGCTAACTCCATATGAGTCATTAGAGTGATCATCTTAAAATCAGCCTCTCAAAGTACTAGTATGTGTGAGATGCTAAAACCAGGGTTACAAGTTTAGCAGTGGCTTGTGTTGTTTAGGCAGCTATAAATCACCCTCTTTCTTCCCTGGGCCCCTATATAAGGAAGGAAGCAGAAGGGGAAATGAAATTTTGACACTTAAATCTTAATATGAGCTTACTTTCAAATGTCACAGTGACAGGAAGGAAAAAGAAGGGTTTGACATTCTGTATTCAGTCTGCTATTTAGGCCGTGTTTCTCTCTGTTTTCATCCAAACAAGAGCTCAGCAGTGGGCTGGCAGGATCTAATAGCTGTGCCAGCAACTCCCTTCTGTGGTTCATCAATTAAAAGGCCAGCATTTTGCTTAACCACCAGCCACCTTCTGTGTAGTGAATGTTTCACACATGGTGCGGTGGGGAAAAACCACGCCATGTGGCTGTGTGTGCCATTTCCAAAACATTACCCCAAACTTTTAAAAGTATATTTTTCAAGAGAAATTTGTTATATATATAATTATTAAAGTCTCTTTCACTGGCTGAGTACATTTTCACGTGGCAGGACTTCAACATTATTCCACACTGTCACAGATGACATCATCAGCGTCGCAGCTCTGGAAATACTTATTGATGTAAATCAGACTTCAGCTTTCGTTGAGAATAGAACATTTTGAAATGACTCAGTCTCAGTCATCACTGTAAGACAGACGGGTTTGACGAGACTGCTCTGTCTCCACTCTGACTTCTCAGTTCAGGGTTTGTCAGGAAGTTGTTGAGACAGCTGGGCCACACTGAGGTCCCTCCTCATTGTTTGAGAATTCAGAAAGAAACAAAAAGAAAACAAACGCAGCCAACACAAAACATCCACAACTCTATATGTACACTATCTTGGTACCGACAGGAAGAAGGTCGTGAGATAGCAGGATAAGCCCTGGATGTTTGCCACCATCATATTGGCTGGAAATCCCTTTTTGAAAAAGAAGCCAGACTTAAACGTTAACAAGACATGAGTTCAGTCCGACAACTCAAGTGGAACAGATTCATTTGAATACAGAGTATGTACAGAGGTGGTATACAGAGTCCGACCTCATCACTCTTCGCAAGTATTCAAGCTCAGCACAGCTTAGACTGCAAACAGAGTCTGACAGTAAGTACAATGCTGATTCAATCAGGGGTGTGCCATATCATTTTGTTCACGATAATACCGGTATAATTTTAACATCATATGAAAAATTAATATCCTGTAACTTGCGATATTTCAACTTTTTTTACACACTGACGTCATACTGTTACCCACGGCAACAACAAGCATGGCTGAAAGCAAAATTATTACAGACTCCACAATGGTTCCAGATATAAACTGTGGCGTCCTGAATGTTTTATGAACAGCCCCGGCCTTCTCAGACTCTTTTAATGACTTACCCCTCAGAGGGAACTCATTCAGCGGCTCCTCAGGCAGCAGCACAGCGTCTCTCCCTCTCCTCTCTCGCCGTGCACACACGGGAGTCGGTGTCATCTATTGATTTTGTCATACCTTTCCTAATGTAAGCCTACATGCCACTCACAGCTCGACAAAAAACTACATATATGTGAATGTGTGATAGGTCTGGTATCATAACAGCCTGTCACAGGTTACAGCGTGATGATTAGAGGAGAAATGGCAGAGCATAAAGGTGGAAAAAAAACAACTCCGACATTTAGGATTTTGCTAAAAGTGAAGGAAATCGCCTGTTGTTTTATATACATATACAGATTACAGGGTACATTTCTTTGTATTTGGGAGCTGCTAAAATGTGTAATTTGTGGTAGATTTTATTTTGTTGCACTATTAGTATTGTATACAGAATATGAATGTCACTCTGAGTTACTGTTGTTGTTTACAAACTAAAGAAATATGAGCTCATCATTTAGTTTTTACTGAATATCTGAAGCGTTAGGTTGACACATAAAACTATATCTTTTTTTTTTAAACTAATTTGTCATACTGTCAAGAATATTGTTATCGCAAAAATACCCTGAAATATTATGATATTATTTTAGGGCCATATCGCCCACCCCTAGATTCAATGCATCAGTTTTTTATGATGTTATCAAGGCTGTTCATCAATTTTATTTTATTCTATATTTTAGATACTTGATATATTTGTTTGTACTGTGTTGTTGTTTGTCACTGTGTTTCTCTGTGTACAAGCCAAGGGACTGATAAAGTTGTTTTGAATTTGGATTATGAATTTAAATCAATGTGGTGTCTAGTGGTATCAGCTGCTGGATGCCTAATCAGAAAAGGTGCTGCTCACAATTGTCTTTGGCTCACAGTTGTCTCATTAGGAATAAATCCGCCTCTCATTTGGAGATTACTAAATTCTGATCTGTTCCCAATCTTAGCAGAAATATGAAGCAGGAGTTCTTCGCTGTGCTCATTGGCTTCTCGGAGGTTTCTCAGCTCTGAGTACAGATAAATACAGAGTGGAGACTAAATTCAATCACTGAGACAAATCTGTGAAATTGTGCAGGCTTGTTTATAAGCCAATCAAATTTTCTTTGGGATCTTATTGTTATCTCATGAGCAGATTATTTCAGACAAATAAAGAATACTGCAGTGAGAAAGGAAAATAGTGACTTAAGATCACACATTAGGATCAGGCTGAGACAAGAGGGAGGATATTTCTCAGGAGCTGAATTTAAGAAGTATGAGAAAACTGATGTTACACTGAGCTCAGTTATGTCTAGGCATAATAGGCTAGACAAAGAAGAGATCTTATTTTGAATTTTGCTTTCCTCTGGGTGTGTTCATACGTTGCACTGACTTCAATCCATTTCTTGTGACCCCTTTTAAATCTCTTCTACTTGTTCTGTAAATAAACTGCATTTTTGCAAACTGTGCACTTCATTATGATAAACTGTGTGGGAAAAGAGTGCAGAAACATGTATTATATCTGGCACTCCACCGCTGGATTATTTATTACCATTCCCATCAGCAGTGCACAGCGAAGGCTCAAGCTGTCACCAAAAAAAGTTTGTCCCCAAATTATATGGCACATGATGTACTCTGAGTTAGTGTGCTACGGTGAAAAAGTCCCCATTTGGTCAACTCGATTTCCTTTATGCGGTAAATCAATATTATCTTTAAAGAAATGGCACACGTGTCAGCTAGAGTTCCAACATGTGTCACGTTGTTATTCAGAACCATCTTTCAAATCAGCTCGGGCTTCCTGTCTTTCGCAGTGTGCTATTTTAAATTCAGCCTGTGTGTCACTTTGTTTTTAGTCCAAACAACGATTCATCTCATCCTCATGCGCTAATATCTGTCCATCCCAAAAGTTACAGCCAGTAGGCGATTTGAGGGGGGATGCCATCCCTCTTTGTCTGCAAAATAACCAAAGTGAGACCTTTTTAAACTGCCATCCCTCGGCATCTGGGTCCAGCAGACACAGAGGAGATTCTTATCTTATGATGTCAGTACTGTTTGTGCACCCACAATATACCACATTACATACTGACCCTAGTAGGCCGCAGCGATACATGACAGAGCCTATTGGCCTTCTAAACTAGAAGTGCATGCTGTGCTCCATGGGCTATCCTGGAGTGAAAAACACAAAAAACGTGGGAGAGACTTTTGTTTTGTAGCTAGAAGAGTACATACATACATACATACATACATACATACATACATACATACATACACATACGTACATACACAGTTGGCCCAGTTGGACTTCACCCTGCAATATTCACAATCTGGATTAGTTGAAGGTTTGATCCAGATAAAAACCAAGACTGGGTTACATGATCCCACCTGATTTCAGAATCCAATCTGATAAACAATCTCTGATCAGGCTACTTCTGAACAACTTGGCTTATGTGACTTGATGTAAATGTAATATACAAGTGCTACTCTGACTTCTGTGCCTGTGCTTTGACAATGGGCTTGTTTTTATAGTTTGTCAGGAGACTTACAACGCTATACAGCTGATTAATGTTTCCAAAAAGCCAGAGTGGAGTCTCAGTATCAAAGAACTTGTGGTGCTACATTGGAATATGAGGCACTCCATATGCACCCTGAGGTGTGTAATGGCCTGGGGGTTGCCGACCTCACCGGTAGATATCGGGGATCTGCCAGAGAGAAATGCCAGCCTGTAGATCTTACATAAAGATCCAAGTTCAAAAAGAAAAACCCTTATGGTTATTTTGATTGTGAGACGGACTTAAGGAATATAAATAATTGAGGATTGGACACATTCCTCAATGTCAGCACTTTTTTTCTGTCTCTCTTGTTTACCATGCTAATAAATCTGAATAAATTGTACTTTGGTACTCATGGTTTCCAAAAATTGAATTTAAGGATTGAAGTGTGAAGAATCTAACAGAGCTAACGATGTGCAGCATGTCCATATTGACAAAGATTAAACGTTTAAAGTTATATCTCTATGTGAAAGATGAAAACCCACTGTCCCGAACCCCGCCTTGTTACTATGAGGTTAAGTCTGTCATTCAGGATCTCAGGGATTGAGGGAGAGTGGCGCTGAGTAGAACTAGAGTGCGGCTGACAAGTGTTCGCTACTAGCTCGCCATCATGCCTTTACAAGCTTCAGAACTGTGTCTGTCATCTTAATTCTGTGATTAGAGTTTTATATTCTGTACGCCAAGCCATCATATGATCCAAAACTGAGATTTTCACAGAAATCCACATTTATCAGCTTCTCTTCATCAAAGTTGCAGCACACTGTAAGTTACATGACCACATGCTCACCATGTGAAGTTCTTTTTGTGTAATGGAAACTTTTTTTGAAAGAACTATATTTCGCCATGATTATTTTTATCACACATGAGCACCATGGAACAAAATCTTTTTAAAAATAGAATCCTTTTGACAACATACAGTATAGGCCTATTGACTGGAGTTTTTTCTTTTGAATAGGTCATACAAATGTCAGTACATTTTCAAGGTCCCTCTGTGAGCATGCTCTGTAACACAGCTGTACACCACCACTCCCTAAAGGCCTGCTGTCTGTCACCTCCATTTTCCCAGACCCACAAAGCCCAAAGCCTACTTTATTGTTTAGAAGTGTGAAATAATGCAATAATCTCGCTGCCTGTCGCTGAGCACTGGGACAGTGTGTTCAGACCTGTAAATGACCTTGCCGCTGTGAGGTGGAAACAAGAAAAGTTGCTGAAAATTTAACAATTTCTTTTGTTCCTTTAGGTTGCTCTTTATAAACGCACACAGCATGTCAGAATTTCCTCTGTTTTTTTTTTCTGCTGAGGCCAGGAAAACCCATACAAGCCTGTGTAAGTAAAATAGCAGAGGTGACAGCTTGTGAAAGAGGCCTCGTGAACATCATACATGTGTGATGGAAAAAAGAACATTATGTCCTGTCATGGAACTGGGTTTTTTCAGAGTTGTATTTCCTCTTACCAACAACACATTTACTTACCAGACGCTTTCTGAAACCTAGCAGTTTGCACTTATTTAGTAAACATTAGTGTTTGACTCAAGTAATAGTTGAAAATAAGTACACAAGGCTGGCCTTTGGGGAATGGGAAATTACATATATATATATAGGTGTACCCCACTGTTCTTTCTTCACGTCTTTCCAAATGAAGCTCAGCACTGTTACCATTGTTACATTGTCTCAGACAGATGCTCTCAGATGCAAAAGCTATATATATGTCATCGCCATAGTTTGCAGGCTGTGTGCTAAAACCCTGCCTGTGGGGAGGGTAAACCCACCAGCAGGACAATGCCCACTCTCGTAACCTCCACTCGACCCCTGTCTGAGAGAGAGAGAGAGAGAGAGAGAGAGAGAGAGAGAGAGAGAGAGAGAGAGAGAGAGATGAGCAGACACAGAGAGACAGAAATTACCTGTGCAAAAACACTGTTTAAAAACGCTTTGCTGTCATGGAGGCAGAGTTGAAAAAGTTAACAAAGCCATTTCCTCTTTACAATTGCCCCTCCCCAACAAAAGCAGTTCCTGAAAAGTAGCTCCTGCTGTACTCCCCTACAAACCTCTGTGTCAGAGGTGTGATTCAGAAAGAGAGAGAGAGAGCAGGGGAGAGAAACGCCTTCCCCAGAAAAACTAGTCATCTCAGCATGTCACCTCATTAGTGGGAGTAGTTGACGATTCAAAGGGCAGGAGACTGAGAGAGAGCGGAGAGGTCACTGTAGGAGATGAGAGACTAGTGATTCTCCTCCACTCGCATTATATATATATATTTGATTTGCTGGTATCAGCATATACTGCAGCTACTTTTTCCACATCCATTAATTGCCTGGTGGATGCTTTTTTTCCTTGGGCAACTTGGGCAACTTTGGAAAAAGACGAAAAGAGAAGACAAGAAGAAGAGAGCACAACCCCATCTAAATGTAGAGAACTCCCAGGTTTATGTATTGGTTGTTTTAACTTTCCTCACGCAGATCTGGACAGTGTTTCCCTCTTCACCATGGCGGGCAGGTGGAACCTCCTGATACTGGGTGAGTCACATCTGTCATCCATTTGCACAGTAGTTGGGATGGAAAATCTCTTGTTGAGAAAGTTTGAGAATGTACTGTGCTCCAAGGAGGGAAACTAACTGGCTGCAGCAGCCTGAAAACTTTTAACAAGAGGTATTTTTATCTGCGAGTTTCTGCTGAAATCTAGCATGGAAAAAAACAGATGTGTCTCTCTTAGTATTAAACATAATATGTACTGTATTTATTGTGTTTATTTTGAAAAGTGGAGTGAAATCATTTCATATATTTTCATAATTCAAGTCAAGTCAAATATGTTTATAGGGCACATTAAAAAAAAAGTTTTACAAAAAAAAAATACATCAGTCAATAACTGCAACAAACAAGATTAAAACGTTTAATATAAACAACGTTTATTTCTAAAGTACATGTTTTAATACTTAAAATAAAATCTGCCAACAAGTCTTACAGGTAAAAAATTAAAATTAGTGTCACTCTCACATTCATAAAAAACTACATATTTTCATCCTACCTGCTGAGCTATTTATCAGTCTAGATTGTTTTGGTGTGAGATGAGTTGTGAGTGTCGGAGATATCAGCTGTAGAGATGTCTTCTACCATTAATATGACTTCTGTGCCGTGACATAGTTGGCGGATGTAGTTTGGTTGAAAGAAAATAAGGTCTGTGGATTTTCGTGAGTAACTGGGTCGTGATTTCTGGAAAGAGACTTTGCTGGAGAGTTTGGGGTTTTTTGCACTTTGAGCACCACAAGCTATTTGGTTCTATTTTATCCTTGAGAAGGTAGATATTAATTGACAAACAGCACTACAGGTAGGGGGAAAAAATATACTTTTGATTTGGGGCTGAACTGTCTCTTTAATGCGAGCCTCTCTGCAGCAGTGAGAGCCTTAAGCCGGTGTGGGAAAGAGCCCAAATGAATCAGTCGAAGAGGAAGGAGAGTGATGCTGAACACAGTTCTTCAAACAACTCACTATCTGGGCCCCACTGCACAGAGGACCTCTGTTCTTCTGCTTTTTAAAGTGATATTTATACACCATGAGCTCACTCACCTGCACTACTTGTTGCTTGATAGTACCCTTAGTCACACAGGAAGAAACTCTATGTGTTGCCATGAGACGACATAACATTGAAACTAATGCAAACCCTGACACATCTCACTTTGCTTCCTTAGCAAACCACTTTTTTTTTTATATCATCCTGTCCTCACATATGGACCCAATCTTCATGATGATATCAGTTTATCTCTAACTTTAGGAAGTTAGCTTTGCATAATGGAAATTACTTTTGCATACGGTACTTTCCTAATTACCTTTCACAGCTTTTGACTGGGCACTGTTTTCGTCCAAATAGAAAACATATACTGAAAATGTTGACAGAGGGGTTTTTCAGGTACATTAACCTCTGATTTATCAGAATCAGATCAGCTTTATTGGCCAAGTACGTGTGTACATACAAGGAATTTGACTTTGGTAAACTTTGCTCTCAATGTACCAGTCTTGACATTAAGTACTCAAAAATTAGACAAAGAATGAGTGAAAAATTTAAAATCAAATTAAGTAATATTTACAAGCCCTAAACATACGTCAAATATACAAAATTTATATATATTTATATATATTTGTATATTTTATACAACATTTCAGCCGGAAAAATATGAACTAAAATGTCAACTAATAATACAAAAACTATCTGCAAGAAATGTGTTTAAACTGTGTGCTGACGCCATGAAAACAATGTCAATGCAAAGTCTCTTACAGACAATTGTCTCTGTTGTCGCAGTCACACCCATAGACACACATGTTAAATTGCCCAATTTCACAACACATACAGAAAGTGGTTTTGCTCTCTATAGCTGATGTTTCTTCATTCATGAGCTGGAAATGGTAAAGGGAAATGGACTGCACTTGTGTAGCACTTTTCTAGTCTTCTGATCACTCAAAGCACTTTTACACTACATGTCACATTCACCCATTCACACACAAGCGGCCGAGGATACTATACGAGGATACCACCTGCTACTCCGTAACCATTTAGACACACGCATACACCAATGGAACAGCCATCGGAGCAACCTAGGGTTCAGTATCTTGCCCTAGGATGGTTCGACATGTGGACTGGAGGAACTGGATCTGGATCAAACTGCCGATCTTCTGATAGGTGGATGACCCGCTCTACCCCCTGAGCCACAGCCACCCCCTTTACAGGCGATGAATTTCTATATAACTCATCCGTTTATGTTTAATTAAGGCTTAAAGTTACGCACAATTAAGGCAGGCTGCTTTGAGTGACAGGCTGTCTGACGAGTGTTCTTGGCTTCTCAGTCATATCCACCCCTCACTCCTCCAGAGTGTCAGCCTCTCGTCCAAATATGGTCACTTCCATCGCTTCTGGCTCCAAAAAACCAAGATGGTGACGGCCATAATGCCAAAGTTAAGGCTTCAAAATGGGAGTCCACAAACCATTGGGCTATTGTCCATTATCTTTCTAAAGACACAAACAGTGATCTCCTGGTTTAAAGTCCATGTTTGTTTAACCCACCTGCCACAAAAGATCCTCAGCAACTTTGCATTGGCATTGTTTTTTGTGTTGCCAGCACATTATTTTAACACACCACCACGCAATGTGTTGTTCAGATTTTGTGTCCATTTTACATACTATTATGGGATGATATGATAGCTGGGAATATGCCTCTTTGTGGTTTGAATTAACAAATTAAATTAACAAATATTTGGCTGCTTCTTTTGATGATTACATTGAATTCATTGTGTAAACTGATAATGAGGGGGAAAATAACTTTCTTCCTGTTTCCATATGCTGTACATTACACCCATCTGGTGTCATTTAGGCGACCACAGAGGACTGACTCTGCACTTTTACAGTCTGAGGATGTAATGTTTTTTTTGTGCTTGCACTATGCCAGCTGATATTTCCTCACTCTTAGGAAGCAGACTTCTCCAGACATCCATGTGTTGTTCATTTTGAATTGCAGCACAGATGCTCTTGGAACAATCTGAGGAAATGAGGGTATAAAATGAGGGAATTAACCTTTTCTGTTGGGCCTTTTTTTATATACTGTATATACATATATATATATATATTTTATTGATGTTGTCATACTGATCCTTTAACATCACTGTGGCTACACTGAAGTATCTTAGAATGATTTTTTTAAAAAAGTAGTTATCGTACAGGGATAAAATTATAGCAGATTTTGCATTAATGCTCAGATGATGGTGAACTGTGGACTGATAGTCGCCTGCTTGCTTTTCAGCTCTGTACCTCTCTGACTTGGTGGCCCTGACGGAATCAGAGTGCGCTCAAGGATGGATTAGAACAGAGCAAGGATGCATTGGTATGGAAAACAAACATATTTCACCACATGACCCACAGTGGACATTTAGGCATGTTGTGGCATATGCACACTTTTATGGTAGTGGTCATCCATTGCTCATCTTTCATCATTCTGTTTGTTAAATTACTCAACGGTTTTACGATTCTTTCTTTGATTCTTAGTCACACTTATATTTATGTGATTTGTTTCACATTCATGTCTCCTTCATTAAGATAATGATGAATGTGCTATTACTGAGGACTATCCCGATGAACCTGCAGCATGTGTCGAGTATGCGTCCTGTGTCAACACAATTGGCAGCTACCACTGCCAATGTCTTGATGGTTTTGTGTCATCAACTGGGGCTGTGAATTTTACAGCTGTAACATCTACAAAATGTTTAGGTAAGTCATCTCATATATTGAATCAACCAAGGCAGAGGCTCTGACTCAAATTTTATTGAAATTTTACTGCTGCAGTCGTCATCTAAATATGAAATTCCCATCCTTGTCTTTTGCTTTAAGATATCAATGAGTGTCTGCAAAACGAGGACATGTGTGGACCTAATGCTGAATGTCACAACACAGTTCCGCATTATTCCTGCATTTGTGAATATGGATTCATTTCCACTACTGGACTGGAGACTTTTCGCCATGGTGACAACGTTACATGTATTGGTAAGATGCTTATCAGTACCCTCAGTACTGTGGTAGGTCCTATGGTCTCTGTGCTTAAGTGGTTTACTAACACGCCCTACCGTCCGAAAGCTCTTCTCCTTGCAGTTTGATTGATGAGGACCATTTCAAGATACAACCATCACAGCAGGTTCAATAAATGCTTCTGTCAGTGAGAAATCACCTATGAAGGACTGAACATATTCGGGCGGAACGTACACGGAACGGACTCCGCAGAGGTCCGCGCAGACTCAAAGCGGACATCTGCAAGCCCTGTGCATGCAAAGCTCAGATTTTATGACCACGCAGACTCCGCTCCATGCACCAGTGACTGCTCGGCATGTATTTTTCACATCGCAGGGATTTTTCACAGACATTTTTACAGGAAACTACAACGCGGAAGTGCGCTCGACTATGAAAGCCCGAATGACTGCGGACATTCCTCGCGGAGTCCGTTCCGCTAACAGTACGCCCGAGTATGTTCAGGCCTTGAAGTGTGATTATAATCCACAGATCTATATTATGCCAACAAAAACGCTGCTCATACAGACTTCATACACTCCCGCAGGTCTAACCGATATAAATCCAGTTAAATATTTAGTCCAAACCCATTATTACACTCACAGATACCCGCAAACTGCCATTATACCTTATCAAACTTTAATATTTCTCCATGTATTATCCATAATATCTTCAGTTTGTATGTAAATATCCCACTCCTCACTGTCAAAATGGTGGCTGAACACGGACCTTTTCATTGACACCTCACTTGAGCCAATAGGAGCTTCCATACTGACAGTCTTCAGTTGGTAACAAGGGCCTGTGTTGAAGCAAGTGCCTCCCTTACTTCCTTTGGCCCCAGAGCCAATACATAGCCAGCAATTGGCCCAATGGCTTGTGGGTCTTGTAGTCAATGACACTCCTTACCTCCAGGAGAGTTTTTAATTCTCTCTTGGCATTATAGACTGTTACAGATGCACATAAATGATAAACAAATGGCTTCTCTGTTGTCTTAAGGGAGAAAAACTCTTTCTTATCAATTTAGGTTTTCTGAAAAGTGCCTGGATAAAACCTACATACAAAATGTATATTTTCTGTGATACTGTTATGTACTTTGAATATGGACTATGTGAGCCTTAGTAATACGGTCTCACTATGTTTTCCATGTAAGAAGTTCCAGTTCAAGTCATCTGTGGTATGTCAAGAAAATATTCATAAGAAGATAAAAGAATAAAGAAAGAAATACATAAACTTTTAATTCAGCATCTTGAAACTTATATAAGTCAATGACAGAAGCAGTTTCAGTGATTCTCACTGTTGGGGGAAAACGTTTTGAGTGTAATGTTTCAAATGAGACTGTTCATGTACATGCACAGTTAAATGGAACAAGAACAGCTTACAATTGATTTAGGTGTTTTAGGTTCATGTAAGTAAATTTACAGGACTGGTAAGAGATTAATGTGGGGAAAAAAAACTTTGTTCACTGATGGTTTCCTGTTCTAAATATCCTCTTGCTGAAAATAATAGAGATCGACGAATGTGAAGAGGGAAATATTTGTGGTCAAAACGCAGCATGTGTCAACACACCAGGCAAATATCACTGCATCTGTCAGACTGGCTTTGAACTGAAGTCTGGTAAATCTAACTTCACTGGCAATCAGGAGCAATGTGAAGGTGAGGGCTATGACATGTAGCACATATTATACATAATATCTTTGGTCTGTATGTAAATATCCCACTCCTGGCTGTCAAAATGGTGGCTGAAATCTGACCTTTTCATTGACACCTCACTTGAGCCAATAGGAGCTTCCATACTGACAGTTTTCAGTAGGCGATGAGGGCCTGTGCTGAAAGAAGTGCCTCCCGTACTTCCTTTGGCCTCAGAGACAATCCATAGCCAGTGACTGGCCCAGTGGCTGGTGGGTCTTGTTGTCAGTGACTGTCCTTACCTCCAGAGGAGTTTTTAATTCTTTCTTGGCATTATAGACTGTATAAATGCACATAAATGATAAACAAATGGCCCCTCTGTTGTCTTAAAATGTAACCAGAACAGCTTTCAATTCATTTAGATGTTTTAGGTTCATGTAAGTGAATTTTACAGGGCTGGTAAGAGATTAATTTGAAAAAACTTTGGTGGTTCGCTGATGGTTTCCTGTTGTGTATGTTCTCTTGCTGCTCATACAGATATTGACGAATGTGGAGAGAAAGATATTTGTGGTCAAAACGCAGCATGTGTCAACACACCAGGCAAATATCACTGCATCTGTCAGACTGGCTTTGGACTGAAGTCTGGTAAATCTAACTTCACTGGCAATCAGGAGCAATGTGAAGGTGAGGGCTATGACATGTAGCACATATTATACATAATATCTTTGGTCTGTATGTAAATATCCCACTCCTGGCTGTCAAAATGGTGGCTGAAATCTGACCTTTTCATTGACACCTCACTTGAGCCAATAGGAGCTTCCATACTGACAGTTTTCAGTAGGCGATGAGGGCCTGTGCTGAAAGAAGTGCCTCCCGTACTTCCTTTGGCCTCAGAGACAATCCATAGCCAGTGACTGGCCCAGTGGCTGGTGGGTCTTGTTGTCAGTGACTGTCCTTACCTCCAGAGGAGTTTTTAATTCTTTCTTGGCATTATAGACTGTATAAATGCACATAAATGATAAACAAATGGCCCCTCTGTTGTCTTAAAATGTAACCAGAACAGCTTTCAATTCATTTAGATGTTTTAGGTTCATGTAAGTGAATTTTACAGGGCTGGTAAGAGATTAATTTGAAAAAACTTTGGTGGTTCGCTGATGGTTTCCTGTTGTGTATGTTCTCTTGCTGCTCATACAGATATTGACGAATGTGGAGAGAAAGATATTTGTGGTCAAAACGCAGCATGTGTCAACACACCAGGCAAATATCACTGCATCTGTCAGACTGGCTTTGGACTGAAGTCTGGTAAATCTAACTTCACTGGCAATCAGGAGCAATGTGAAGGTGAGGGCTATGACATGTAGCACATATTATACATAATATCTTTGGTCTGTATGTAAATATCCCACTCCTGGCTGTCAAAATGGTGGCTGAAATTGACACCTCACTTGAGCCATACTGACAGTTTTCAGTAGGCAATGAGGGCCTGTGCTGAAGGAAGTGCCTCCCGTACTTCCTTTGGCCTCAGAGACAATCCATAGCCAGTGACTGGCCCAGTGGCTTGTGGGTCTTGTTGTCAGTGACTGTCCTTACCTCCAGAGGAGTTTTTAATTCTTTCTTGGCATTATAGACTGTATAAATGCACATAAATGATAAACAAATGGCCCCTCTGTTGTCTTAAAATGTAACAAGAACAGCTTTCAATTCATTTAGATGTTTTAGGTTCATGTAAGTGAATTTTACAGGGCTGGTAAGAGATTAATTTGAAAAAAACGTTGGTGGTTCGCTGATGGTTTCCTGTTGTGTATGTTCTCTTGCTGCTCATACAGATATTGACGAATGTGGAGAGAAAAATGTTTGTGGTCCAAATGCAGCATGTGTCAACACACCAGGCAAATATCACTGCATCTGTCAGACTGGTTTTAGACTGAAGACCGGTCAATCTAACTTCACTGGCAATCAGGAGCAATGTGAAGGTGAGGGCTATGACATGTCGCTGCAAAACAGTATCATATTTAGAAGAAGATTGAAAAACAATTATTTCAGTTTGTTGAAACATATAACTCAGTGAGAGTGTTATCTTTTAAATGAGACCATTGATGTAACACTGTAAAAATGTAACAAGAACAGCTTTCATTTTTCATTTAGGTGATTTCAGTTCAAGTAAGTGAATTTTACAGGGCTGGTGGTTCACTGATGGTTTCCTGTTCTAATGACCTTCTTGCTGCTCATATAGATATCAACGAATGCGAAAAGGATAATATCTGCGGTCAAAACGCAGCATGTGTCAACACACCAGGCAAATATCATTGCATCTGTAACGCTGGCTTCGAACTGAGATCTGGTAGATCTAACTTCACAGGCAATCAGGAGCAATGTGAAGGTGAGGGCTAAGACATGTAGCTGCAAAATATGTATCATTTAACTGTTTTAATAAGTTATTTAAACTGATAATGGGTTTCACATTGTTTTATAAAATAACTAAAATGTTACTGAATCACTGTTTTTGGATCTGTATGCTCAGATGGACCAGGTTAGTTATTGTTCCATTAGCACTGACTGAAACACACAGTGTAACCATTTTCCTCTTCCCAATTTGTTTCCATTTTAGACAAATGCATGATTGATAAGACAATCTGCGGAAATGGAATCTGCCACCGTGGAGCCAGCGGCCATTACTGTGTGTGCCACCCTGGGTCCACTAACTATGGCAACAAAGAGTCTCGCTGCACAGGTAAGAACAGAGCAGCACTTTTTCCATCATCCATCACTGATGCTGTGTTTGTACAGACGAATGAGCTCTGTATCTTCACAATATTAATGCCATCAGCAAGCGCATCTAATGAAACAAACTTCCTGTTTCTTCAGAGTTAAGGTGTGATGTATTCGAAGACATGAGCAATCCAAAAGAGGTAACACCACACCAGAAACTTTACTTTTACCACAGTTCAACATTCATTTTATATGTCTATCGCTTCATATTGCTGTTGTGTTTGCTCTCTTAGGAACTTCCCATTTCACAGGATCTTGTGATGCATTTAAAAAAAAGCTGTCTGAACCTCATGAAGAATGCAACAAAGCTGGATGGAGAGGACATCTTAAAGGTATTACTGTACAAAAATTAATTGAAATGCAATTGTTGTTTTTATTTATTTTAATTGTGATTTTAATGCTCTGTAAAGTGTCCTTGAGTTTTGAGAAAGGCACTTTAAAATAAAATGTATTATTTATTATTATCATGCAAAACAAAAGCCATCAGTTCCTCAGAATCAGCACAGAAATAGAAAGTTCTACTCCCTTCAAGTCCTGTCACGTGGTGTTCAGATGTCTGTGCACAACTATGTTGACTGTTTATGTTGACCTGAGGTGGTATGCAGCCTGAAAGTCTGACTGCGTCTCCTGTTTCTCCCCGCACATGCTCATGTTGCTCCCTCTGCCCCTCCCCTCCTGCGGCTGTAGAGACTGTTGTCTGCCATCGACGAGCTCTTGTCCAGCAAAGCCTTCAAAGATAACAGGAAGGTCTCCACCTTTCTGGACGTGGTGGAGACTGTCTTGAGGCTCGTAGGGCCTTTCATTAAGCCCCCCGGGACAAAAACATCCTCCACACACACAGGTAAATACATGTTGAGGCTCTTATTTAAGCTGTTATGTATTTTTCAACATCTGGTAGATTCTCTTTTTCTGGAGTCATCTACGGTATTAACTGAAAAGCAATGCAAAACATTTTATCTTTTTGTGTGGGTCCAGAGCTGGAGCTGCTGGTACATAAGGGGGCTAACTTACCCCAGGGACCTCATAACTTAACATCTAAGCATGCTCACATGAACATTCAGTTGGAGACAGCTGCCGGGGATCCCTCCTATTACCCTGGTAATGATCATGCCTATAATTAACACATTTGTGACCACTTTCATTAAGATGACTTACAAATCAGGGCTAATGAATGTCCACTTAATCCAGTGTTATCCTCCTATGATTGTGAAAGGCTTTACAACAGCATCCTTGCTGACCTACGCAAACCTTGAACACTCCGCGGACGGCTTCTTTAGTGGGATGGAACCACAAGTGAACCACAGCTATAAGATTAACTCTAAAGTCGTGACTGCCAGCATCAGTAACAGAAAGACAAGCCACCTCAAAGACCCGGTCACCTTGACTTTCTACCACCTCAAGGTAGTATATATTTTTCCCAAAGAATAAAAATCTATCTCTGCAGGAAAACACCACACCTGTAATGGTCATTATCTCTATTTTGTTTCACAGTCGAATGAATCCGACCACACCTGCGTGTTCTGGGATTCCTCGGTGGATGGAGGGTCATGGTCTACTCGTGGCTGCGAGATGGTGGAGTCCAACTCTGAATACACTGTGTGTTCCTGCAACCATCTGAGCAGCTTTGCTGTGCTCATGGCGCTCTATGACGTGGAGGTTAAAACTCTTACATACATGATGATATATGGCAAATTATGATGCTTATACTGTATAGCTGAAACTTAAAGGTCCAGTTTGTAAGATTTAGGGGGATTTAGTGACTTATAGCGGTGAGGATTGCAGACTGCAACCAGCTTAAACTTCTCATAATACGCACTTCCTGATTTTGCCAAGTGGTTGTTGTCCTGAGAACAATTTGTATGATATTCCTGGGACAACAACTGCCTCAGCCAATCAACATTTGTGATGTCATCAAGGAGAGCCCGCTGCCAGTGCCCTGCGAAATATGTACAAAACGGCTATGCAAACAGGTGCAAATAACAAGATGATTTTACCTTAGTTTACACTGGTCTGCTACTACAGACATTAAAATATACATTTGCTTTTTAGATTAATTGTTAGTATTTTGCCACTGTGGAAATAAGCTCACATAAGCTTGCAAAGGTGAGCTAACAGTTAGCCAGCTAGGGCGCTAGCTTAGTGTTAACTCCTTGATCATAACAGACTACAGTAATGTTAACTTTCATTTCTGCTCATTTTAGAAAGGCCACAAGAAACTGTGTTCTTTGTTTGGATTGTCAAAGGGACAGTGAGACATAGATGTTTGTCTGTGGCTGCTAGAGCTAGTGGGCTAGCTGTCACGTGCTAGCATTAGCATGCTAAAATGTGCATGCAAGCCCACCAAATTTTGCAAAGGTATGTGACATCACATCTCAGGATAAAAACCACATGGCTAAATCAGGACATGCGTATAATACCTTCAGTGATTATTGTTCAGGAGGTTTTTACCAGGAGTCGAATTATCCCTAGAAGAGTCGTCCTCTTGTCGCAGACGGGCTGTGTAAGCCCAATGCCTTCTCATCTTTTTTCTGATACAGATGTTCAGGAGGTTTTAACCATGAACTGAATTATCTAGAGATGGTCTCTTCCTCTCTAAAACAAACGGATCAATGACATAAACTGGTAAAAAAAAAAAAACAGTTTCAGGTCTAAAAATCTGTGTTTTCCAACACAGCTAGAGTCAGTGTTTGGTTTGTCTGTTCTGGGCAACCGTAGAAACATGGCAGCAGCATGAAGACACATGCTTTTTGTAGATAAAACAGCTCAGTTTAAGGTATCAAAAAAACAACAATTCCTATTTGTAGGTGATTATACACTAAAACATACTTATTATAGTATATTCAATTTCTGCCAATATATCCAACGCTTAGTCCTACACACTGGACCTTTAAGTCTGTTTCTGTGTACTGTAACGTAACCCGTCACTCTCTCTCAATAGAACAAGTTTGAGTTGCAGCTGATCAGCTGGGTGGGCCTGTCCCTCTCGCTAATTTGCCTGTTCATCTGCATCCTGACGTTCTCGTTGATCCGCTCCATCAAAAGCCCAAGAACCACAATCCACCTGCACCTCTGCATCAGCCTCTTCATTGCCTACATTATCTTCCTCGCAGGCATCTCTCATACGGAGAGCCGGGTAAATATTTCTGTAATTTGCGCAGTCAGACTGCCTGCACTGTCCAGATGAGTGCAGTAAAAAATTCTGACACCTTCAAATACAGCAGAGGAGAACAGATACTGCATAACAGCACAGCTACTGAATGATTTATGTGGGCGCTGAAGGTTTATAAACAACAATTCAGCAAGTAGTTTCTCCCCATTTCTTTCTCCCCCGTTTCTCAGCATCCTTTGTCCTTTTTTCCACCACTGTCGTCCTGATCTTCATCTCGCTCCCTGCTGCATTAGGTTGGCTGTGCGGTGGTAGCTGGGCTGCTGCATTTCTTCTTCCTGGCAGCATTTTGCTGGATGTGTCTGGAGGGCATACAACTCTTCAGGATGGTCGTCCTGGTCTTTAACACCAACTTCAAAACCCTCTACATGATGGCAGGTGGCTATGGAGTCCCAGCTGTTATTGTCGCTATCTCTGCCATGGTGAATGCTGAGGGATATGGCACCAAGAGATAGTAGGTTCCTCCCACTGATGCTGATCTTGTTTTATGTTTTTTATTCATACCTGGATAAGTTATGTTGACATATTGTCTGCTCAGTAACTCTCCGTATGCATTGCAGTTGTTGGTTGAAGCTGGACTTTATTTGGAGTTTCTTTGGCCCTGCCTGCATCATCATCATTGTGAGTAAGACAAGAATTACGGAGTTGGAAAATATCCCTCAAACTGACTTCATTGGGGTTTTTTTAATCATCTCTGCTGTCTTTCAGATAAACATATTCTTCTTTCTCATCACTGTGTGGAAGTTGGCACAGAAGTTCTCAAGTTTAAACCCTGACCTGGACAAGCTGCAGAAAATAAAGTGAGTCATATGCTGCATATGTAACGATATATTTGACATGCAGAGCTACACTTTTTCTAAATACTGCTTCTCCCACTGGGGAGAAATAAATAAAGACGTAAGCTATTTCCTGTTAGAGTGCCTGAGATTTGACCCGTGCGTATCTTTGTTGCCTCCTGCAGGGCGTTCACCATTACTGCAGTGGCTCAGCTGTGTTTGCTGGGCACCATGTGGATCTTCGGTTGTTTCCAGTTTAACAAGGGCACAATTGTCATGTCTTACCTGTTCACCATCTTCGGCAGCATTCAGGGGATCATGCTCTTTGTCATGCACTGTCTGTTTTCTAAACAGGTCAGTCACACTCCTCTAAAAAAAGGAAAAGAACAAGCTCTGCTGCTTTTTTGTGTGTGTCAAAACTCATATGTGTTGTGATTTTAGGTGAGGGAGGAATATGGAAACATCCTGTCCAGATACTGTGCACCTGGGAAGAAGAGCTACTCAGATTTCAGTTACTCGCACACCAGCAAAGCTCAAGTAAGCAGTTATTTACTTCATCACAGTGTCTATGATTTAGGCAGGTGAGACGAGAGGCTAAACTGTATTATCCAATAAAGTTGCAGCACACCCACTCATTTTACGAGAATGCAACGCAGAATGTGCTGAATTACATGCTATACATTTATAGTGTATTCTGGCTCCCACATTTAGTTTTGTAATATCTAAAGATGATGTCCATTGTTAACCCTTACATTCAGGTTGACAGCAGTCAAAACACCCTAAATGCCATTTTTTCACCTGAAATTTGAGACTTTTCATAAAGTGACAAAAATGCACAAAAATGAAAACATTTAATTATTGTATACTTTCTCTCAGGTGCTATATTGAGGTTGTTTGAGTCAAATTTGACCTGTGTGTGTTGAAATGGATTTTAGATCCACAAGTGTGTGTCAAATCAAAGAAACTGGTGGCAATATCGGCACAACCTGTGTTAAATTCCTACACATCAATGAGTTGAATTTGGGACAACGCATGTCATGTTAATAGTGGATATTAACACAGTGGCTGTGTCAGAAGGGTTAACACAAAGGTGTCGAATGATGTGTGAATACTGAAACATTTACGTGTTAAAGTATATCAGTGTGCACATATTGACTCATTTATGTGTTACTCTACATAAATGGTTGAATATGATGAATAAAAATGAAAATGCCACCTGAAAATATTTTGCAAAAATATTTTTTAAATGTTTTAAGACATTTTGTCAACATTTCATGTGTAACTTATCAATTAAAAACTTTTCAAACCTTATATCTAGGGTTGGCATAGAGCCAATTTCCCATAAAACATGGGTTAAAGTCAAGTGGTCCAAAATCAGACAAATAAGTAAGAACTGCCGGCATTCCCCCCACGTTTGCCCATGTTCCCACTGAGACCTGTTGGTCATCCAACATGTCATGGGGGGATCTGGACACAGTGAGTAAAACAGCATATGCATGATCATATATGGTGCACATAAGGAACAGAGGTCATGGGGTGTCCAAACACTGCTGCAAGATCTGCACCTGCACAAGCACAAGCACCTGCAGTGTGACACAACAAACTCAAATGGAAGCACATCAATCCCCCAACTAACTAAAAGAGATTAAAAGATGGGTTGTGAGAATCATGATACTATAAAGAGTCAGACCATAATGTGAAAATCTGAACAGTTTGTATTGTTGAAATAAGAGATGCCTTGATTGCTCACCAAGCAACATTAAAATGAATTAAACACAGAGTGCATGTGGACAGCATAGTTCAACATTTGTTCTGTAATTAGATTGCATAAGAGACTTAATGTGGTTAGGTCATTGGAAGTTTAATTTGGAAACCTTCATTTCCAGGGTTAAACGATGACGAGGTATAAAAGGAGATGTAAAGTGAAGTGTGTCAGAGCACAGCCTAACCTAATATGAACGAGTACTGAAGGCATCTGTTGTGGCTGATCATGTCTTTCTCCTCTGTGGTCCTCAGGGATCCAGGAGCACCCAGGACACGGGAGAATCTCGTATCTGAAGAGCGAAACAGCGACATAGGAGCAACGTCTGATTTATTTCTTGGAGACTGCCATCTCAGACATACGGGCCACTCTTGCCCTGCTATTTGTAGTCAGTGCACCAGTTTGCTTCACTGCAAAATGTTGGAAATAATATCCTTTTTAAGATGTTTTTTGTTTTTTACCTATTTGTTTTTGAGTTGGTGTAAAGCTATTTAAAATGGAACTGCTGACTGTTATAATTTAATATAAATTAAGGATTTCCTTCCGAATGAGAAGGGATGACTTTCAACAGTGAGTGTTTGTGCTTCACTGTTACTATTTGTCAAATGGTTAATAATGTCACTCATTTCAGAGAAAATACTGTATCTCAACATGTGTAATTTTTTACATGTGGAAAAAATGTATTGATTTTGGACCAGAATGGCTTGTTATGTCATCCAGGTAATTTATTGAACCAGCGAAGACAATCTGAAAGACATTTATGAGCCAAGCACTTTTTTTCTGCGTAACTTGTCCACCATATTTAAACTAATATTATCTAAAAATGACCAACAAAAATGAGGATTATCATGAGACCAAAATGGATTATAAATGTGTATGTGTGTATAATGATAAGATAATGTTTGTGTATATATATATTGCTGGGCAATTTGTATGTATTAGAGCAAGTGACTGCATTCCTGCTCCATTTAGCATGCTGTAACACGTTAAATGTACTGTATCTATATATTTGAGAAGAGGTTTTTATTTTCCTACTTTAAAAAATTTAATGTTTGAAGATAACTTTTGTTATTATTGTTTATTAGAGTGGTGGTTCTCAACCTTTTCCATGTTAAGGAACCCTAAATTGGTAATAAAAAAAAAAAAAAATAGGTCACAGACCCCTGTTTCATGAGATTTCACCTCAGGGACCTCCATCTGAAAAGCTTGTTTGATACGATTAAAACCAGAATTCTGTGGTTGCCAATTACATCTGAGTAGATAACGAAGGAGGACGTGAAACCTATGATCAGAGTAATTACTTAAATTGGGCTTACTTCTACAGTGAATTACATATAAATTAAATAAAATAAACTATTCCTCATTTTTTAGGACACCCTGGAGCTCCCTGAAGAATGCCTGGGGATCCCCGGACCCCTGGTTGAGAACCACTGCACAGAGTATTAGTACTGTTATAAGCACTGGTTTTAGCACAAGTTTTAAATTGCTGATAAATGTTTTATTATGTTTTGTTCTGTCTTTCCAAGTTACAATTTCTGTCTTTCACATTGTGAATTATTTAAAATGGTGTTTTCATACTTGTAATGCCGCTCCTGGAAGCTTTAAATTAAATAAATATTCTGATGTACCCAAGGGCTCTGTGTGAAGGTCTTCCCACCACTGGCCTTGAATTAATACTGAATTTAAAAAAAATAGAATAAATCACTCTTTAAAAGGCATCTTTCTCTTTAAAGTTTCTCATGTTACTGCTGGAGCATCAACTTTATCTAACTGCTTGGCTTACAGATAGAAATAGCCATGCATAGAGGAAATAGAAGATTATCTCCTCTTCCTTCCTGTTTGTGTCTCTCAAACAACTTTGAAGTCTCAAAAGTGGTACTTGAATTTTAACGAGCAAACAAACCTTAAGTAGCCTTGAGAACACGTTTCACTGTATAATGCTTCAGTGCAGATCAAACTCGGTAAACATTACAAACCTTGGTGGAGTCACCGCTGATGTATTTGTACACATATACCAGAAACCCTTGAAGCACCTAATCATCGTCATGCTCTGTCAAACTCCTCTGATGTCCATCTCTGTGCTCGCTCTATGTTTACGTGACTGACTGTGACTGTGATAATCATCATGGTGCCGGTTGAACAGCAGACTCAAACCTCTCTTTGCTCCTACGGAAATATAACAGAATTTCAGAAAGTAAGAGAACATTAGCAATAGCTGACTTTTATTTATTTTTTGCTGTTGAATAATTCAGCTTGCACCGGATCGATACTACAAAATGAAAGTGATGACTGAGATCCCCTCTGGTTCGGAGGATCAGTAGAGAAGATGAATAAATGGAAGGACCACATCAAGGGGGGGAGGTGGAGGATGGAAAATGCAGATCCGGCATGTTGAGATAAAATAGCTATCAAGCCTCTGGAGGGGGAGACAACCGGACCAGGGAGAAAGAGAATCAGTGAGGCAGGGGAAAAGTCAGGAAGGTGAACCAGAGTAAATGTTTGTGAACAATAGTGATTACTGAATGCGGCAAATCAGCCAGCTCTGCGGACAGGAAAGACACATTCGTCCTCTCTCTTTTACTCCAAGTCATCCTTAATAATCCAGTGTTCTTCCAGAGTCATCTAAAGGTAAGTTTCATTTATTATTCATAACCATTTTCCCTTCACAGGAAGGTGAATCTGTAAGAAAGCTAGGATTCCTCCTTCATTACATCTATTTAATCCACTTTCATTATAAATGAAACTGTGAGGAGTTAAGGAGAGATTCAGGCATCTATAAAGGCGTTTAAGACATGGATAAGGTAGAGAGAGCACTGCCCTGAGGACAGGCGTTCCTTTATTATACCTGAGTCGTTGAGGAATGTTTTGTTCTGTTGGAAGAAGTAAAAAATTGAAGAAGCGAGTCGGAGTAAGAAAAGATACAGCATCCTTCTGAAGACTTTACATGGCAACTTTCTATGATTATAACATCCTCCCAGTCCTCAGTGTATGCAGTTATTTTTTTTACACTTTCCAGGGAAAACGCTTCTCTCTGTGAAGGTCCACAGATTATTGATGAAGTAAGAGAGAGGTAACAGAAAGAAAATGCAAAAAAAAAAAAGCATGAATAAATAAAGACAAGACCAAACAAATCAGCTTCGAAGCTGTGGAGTTTATTCAGTTTCTCTAAAGCTCCGAGTGGTCTTTCTTAGAGGTCTGTAAACACCACAGTTTATGCAGAGGTTTGCTTACAAAGTAGACAGGTTTCAAGATTCAAAGGACTCTGCTGGTTATCACCAAATGGGGAAAAACAGCTCAGTTTTAGCTGTTTTGATTTTCTTCTTGTTTTCTTTTATAAAGGCACGTCAGCTCCTGGAAGCTTTTGCCACCGGAGGGCCTTTGTAAGATTTCTATCCACGTACCTGCTAAGAAAGTCAGTGCACATTATTGCTGTGCCCCCTGTGAAAAGGCTGAGTCTGGAGAGTGAAATCAATTAACCTGGTACAAATATCAAGCCCAGAGCCTGATGCATGATGATGTATAACAATAGGATGAACATTGCTAATACACTCCGGTGCGTGTGCTGCTGGTTAAAGTTTAATGACATCACATATCAGGTAGCAAAACAGATACAAGACTATTGTTGTCCAAATTTGCTGGAGCCAGATGTTTTGAACCAAACTTGGGGGGGGTCTAGGGGCATGCTGCCCTGACACAGGTATGCACTTCTTTTCGAGGCATTAATAGAATACCTAAATAATCTGTACATCATTTGTCATTCTGAAACCAAACAACAACCAATGTTGAGGATGACTTATTTTCATAAAGGTAGGGTAGGAAGATAGTGCAACCACCATTACTAATCTTGAAACCCATTCTTGTTATTATGCTGGAGTTGTGTTCACAGGATGAATGTTACATCCTATACTAATCTCAGCTGCTCTAATTTGAAAGGATCCCCAATAATGCCAAATAAATGCGGTCTTCAATACTCTGAATTTCATATCAGACCAGCTGAAGAACGCTCAATTATATTAGATTTCTTTGGGGATTAGCACAGTATGACAAACGTACATATATCATTATCAGAATAGTACAAAGCTGAAGGTATTTCAAAAGCCCCCCCCCCCCCCCCCCCCCCCAACACACACACACACACACACACATTCACACCCCACATTCCTGCTCTGCCTCTGGTTTAAATATCATCCGTGAGTTTAGTTTCTCTTTAGTTTTGCTTCAAAGCATCTCAAATGGCAATTACCTAAAAAAATAGGGACGTGATTCTAAGTTATTATGTATCCCAAGCTCTCTCCTTCCAACACAGACAAACCGAGGCGCACTGATGCCATTATGACAGTTCAGCCAAAACCTAATTTATAATGGAGTAATGAGTTAGGGAACCAGCCAAGCAAGGAGTTGTGGAGTAGGAGCAAAAAAATAAATAAGCAAAGTAGGTTGAGAGATCTGAAGAGTGTTGAAAGGAGGAGCATTTTGTGAAACAGGTATATGCAATGTCTGAGCTGAGAGCCTGTTGTGCAAACCTGTTGAATGAGTTCAGCAGAAATGACACAAGTTCCCTACATTTCCACACCACAAGCAGCAGTGTTGTTAAATCTCTGACAATCCTCTCTTCAGGGCATCCACGTGGCTGAGGTGCATTCACAATATTTGCTGTTTTCAAATGTGGCCCGCGGCCTTTCACGTGTGTTTTTCTACAAATCTTTCCAGCATTACACAAACATACACCTGTTAAAACTGCTGCGCCAGCTACCTGCTAATTTCAGTTATTTTAGTATTCTTTTATTGGTCCACAATTTACCAAATGGTCTCGCTCAGAACATGTCTGACATGGTTTTAAGAAATGTACCCACTGGATCCCTCAGCTCATCTGGTGGATGTTTTCAGGGTCTGGTCTATGACCCACAGGGAAGCTGCTTTTAGCCCCTATGGAACGACATTTTTGAGGACCTGAGGGTGACAGTGTGTTGACGTCTTTTAAAAAAAAAAAAGCCTGGCTTTTAGCAAGTGTGTGTCTATTCTGTCTTTCATTTTTTTTGTTATTCATATGTTGCTATTATTTTTTTTACTATATTATGTTTTATTCATTTTTATTTTATTTTTTTTATTCAAACGTCCAGTAGGATTTAGGGGGGCATATTGGCAAATAAATGGAATATAATAGGTATGTTATCTTTAAAAATTAAGAAACACAATGTTTTCGTTACCTTAGAATGAGCAGTTTATATCTACATAGGGAGCGGGTCCTTGTCCATAGAGATAGCCATGTTGCACCTCTTTGTTTCTACAGCAGCCCAAAACGGACAAACAAAAAACTGGCTTTAGATAGGGCCATTCGCATTTTCACATCAGCCACTGTAGTTAGCAGCCCCTCTGTGACAAGAGCATCGAAAAAACACAATTAACGGGTCTGTTTGTTTTGGAGAGGGGGAGACCTCTGCGGACAATTCAGCTTACTTCACAAACCTGAATTTGTGAATCAGAGATAAGTTGAGCACACATTAAGTTGCCAGAGAAAAAAGGTGAGCACATTCCAATGTACTAGGCAAACAGGCCATCTATGACAACCCAAACATACACTGTTAGGTGAAACTGTCTCATGAAGTGGGTTTTTTTTACCAGTTTTAATCATCGGATTTTGAGGAGGAGGAGACCTCTGTGGATAATTTGGCTCCCGGGTTAAAACCTTATGAACAATGGGTCTCATTCATGAAACGTGAGCAGAGGGAATTTGTGTGTAAACTGTTCGCAGACGGAAATTTACGTACATGTCCGCATTCATCAATATTTTAGTAGCTCCGATCTTTTCGTAGCTATTAACAAAATCTACTGCTCCTGACCACTTGTAGTGCTTGTGTAAATTTAGTAAAGCACATAAATATTGCTTTTCACTATTGGAAATGACAATTTTAATTTGTATTGCGCTCTGTTATGTACACAATACACAGATGCCTTTGAAACACGTAATCTAAACATGACAAAAATATTAAAAATATAACACATTTAGTTAAATTAGTTGGCAATAGCAGGTTTAATGGTTCATGATTGTGAATTATCTATGTAAATCGACTCAATAGAACACGTTCTCTCTACATGTTGAATGATGATAATAAAAATATCTGTAAGGACAGCTGGATCACAGCCTCTTCGGCCTCGGTGCCTGGGTTCAGCAGGGGCAGCAGGAGCAGCAGGTGGTGGAGCCACAAAGGAGCACGCGCCAGCTGAAAGAATTATTTGAGACAACACGTTGTTGTTGTTTTTGTTGTTGTTTTGTGGCTTTTTGATCATTTGAATGAATAAACCTGATTTGAAAAATGTTTAATTTATGTTGTATAAAACAGAGCTTTAGGCTTTTAAGATTCAAATAATTTGAAGAAGATGCATACCAAACTGCTGTAGGCTATATGTTATCCCTATCATTTGTTAAAATAAATGTTAAATAGCGCTACATTCTGACAGCCATCACTGATTTAGAGTTTTTCCATTATGCACAAAACATCTCTGGTTTCCCGTTCCCACTTCATTCAAAACCCCACAAATGAATCTTCTGTTTGTTTGGTGACTGCTGTATTTTTTTTTGTGTGTGCTTTTGCGTTTCTTTGCTCCAGTTTCATATCAAACCATTTACGCTTCACCTCTGACATGGTTCTTTGTAGCTACGGAGACAACATTAACAGCATCTGTTACCTCCCTCCAGGCCTTCGCTTTGCCTGTCCCTGTCACACCACCACTAACTGAAGAAAATAAAATGTTTTTTCTTAAGTCCACTTCACCCAAAATTATTTCGATCTCCGCTTCGGAAAAATTCTTCCTTCTTTCTCTCTCTTTCTTAGTTTGCGCCATGACTGACAGGTTGACTGGATGCACCTACACCTCCTTATATGGTGGTCACTGGCTATTCGTGGGCGGGGATTTATGCTAATTGCTGATTACCGGGAGCGCGCTGTCACTTTACGATGGATTGGCCTTCATGATCATACACACGTGTTTATGATCAAATCTGAGTTTCCCGCGGCATTCCTGAATCCGGAGTAGGTTTTTAGTAGCGTAGGCTTTTATGTGCAAATCTACACACAGATATACTCACTTTTCATGAATGAGACCCAGTGAACGCTGAAGGAATTCTAATCAAGAGAAGTTTCAGCTGGTTGCAATTTGCAATCCTCACAGCTAGACGCCACTAAGTCTCCCTAAATCGTACAAACTGAACCTTTGAACTCATGTTCTTTTTAACTGACGTTCAGCATTTGGTGTTTACGTTCTGACATATGACATGTGCTATGTAAATAAATGTGATTTGGTTTCCACCCTCTGAGACTGTCAGCTGTAATAAAGACAAAAACACCTTTCACAGTTCTTAAAATATCCTACTTTGTAAGTTTTGACTTGTGAGAAAGCATCTATCTATGTACTCAGTCCAAGTGGTTCTATGTACATGTGTTTACATGACATTGGAAAGAGGCTCTCCAGGGTTTCATCCACTCCTCTTCATTATTGCATGCGCAGCAGTAGCTCTTCTAATTAAGGTGTAAATCCCAAGTGTCATCGGCAAACTATTTGTTGTAAATAGTCTTTGAGTGGCCCAGAGAAGCATGTAGCATAGCATTCAATAGTACACAATTTTGCATTTAAGACTTCTCTGTTGTCCTGTTGTCTGCGAATTACTTGAGACACCTTTCAGATTGCAGAACAGGATGACATAAAGCATTAGCTTAAAATCATCACTCAGTGGTTTTGCAAGAACTAATAGAAGTATTTTCACGTTGCCTGTAATCCTCTACAGATGACACTGAAGATGAGGACATCATCTGTACTCATGGCTTCAGTTTTTGCATCTCCTACGCCATCCATCCTCCAGCAGAACCTGAAGATCAACGTCTCTGAACAAACAAGTCCCTGGCTGAACAACAGCACGTGGCCCCCCATCAAATCTTCAGGTTTAGGGATATCTTGCTTCACTATGACATTTGGCGCCATCTCTAACCTCACAGCTCTGGGCATCCTAGCTAAATCCCGTGTCCGATTCCGCCGCAAATCCAGAGCATCATTTCTGTTACTAACAATGGCTTTGCTTTTGGCTGACCTTGCAGGTCACGTGATTCCAGGCGCCTTTGCTTTGCATCTGCACGTCAATCAGAGGGATAAAATGCAGGGCGGAAAGCCTACTAATACATTCTGTCAGATCTTTGGGGCAAGTATGGTGTTTTTTGGCTTATGCCCTTTGCTGTTGGGTTGTGCGATGGCAGTGGAGCGCTGTGTGGCCATCACACAGCCCTTTTTCCATGCTGCTATGATCACATTGGGTCACGTGTGGCGAGTTGTGTTACTTCTGCCCTCTCTTGCACTTGTGCTGGCAGTTCTACCTTTATTTGCTGTTGGGACTTACACGACCCAGTATCCTGGGACATGGTGTTTCTTGCCTATCCATGATCCACAGTCTGCAGCTGACACCAGTCTGGTTCTGGCCTTCTCATGTGTGGGTCTCGCTGCACTTGCTCTTTCCTTACTCTGCAACATCCTGAGTTGTCTGGCATTGCTGCAGGCCAGAATTAAGTCCAAAAATGTGAAAACTAAATCAGCAGCCTGCTGCAGCACTCGTCGAGCATCGGCTTCTTCCTCTTTGTTTTGCTCATTGGATGTGGAGATGATGGTGCAACTGGCAGTGATCACTGTGGTTTCCTGTGTATGCTGGGGTCCCTTTCTTGTGAGTACTACTCCTTTAGATTGCAGAATTTGTTTCTCGAACTATTTTCACCTGGTATTTTCAATAATATTGCACATAGTAAACATGGATGGATTACTGAGCGGGCATACTGGGCACAAACCCAGGAGCCCAGAGTATCAGGGGGCCCCCTGGCCTTCAGCTGACTACGAAGAGACTCAAAATGACCACAAAGAGACACAGAACAACTACAAAGAGAATTAAAATGACAACAAAGAGACACAAAGTGACTACAGAAAATTAAAATGACCACAAAGAGACGAAAAACTACAAGAAAAAGACACAAAACAACTACAAATAGACTCTAAATGACCACAAATAGGCAAAAATGACCACAAGGAGACAGAGAACTACAAAGAGAATTAAAATGACCACAAAGAGACACAAAATGACCACTAAGAGATGCAAAACAACTACAAAGAGAATTAAAATGACCACAAAGAGACACAGAACAACTACAAAGAGAATTAAAATGACCACAAAGGGACACAAAATGACTATAAAGAGACACAAACTGACTACAAAGAGATGTGAAATACAGGCTAATCAACAATAAAGTCTGTGTGTCTTGCTGTAGGAGAGTTGGTGGGGCCCTCTGCATGTCTGTGCCTGGGGGCCCATTGTTTCATAATCCACCCATGATGGTAAAGTCATAGCTACACCTCATGAGTAGCCTAATTCTGTGTGTCTTCTATATTACAGATCCACATTTTTGTGATGCAGTTCAAACAACAAACCTCCACCCATGAGAAAGATAGGTTCATTCTCCTGAGCTTGCGTATGGCCTCCTGGAATCAGATCTTGGATCCCTGGGTTTACATCTTACTGAGGAAGGCTGTGCTTTTCCGAGTCTGCTGTGCTTCCTACACACAGAGACCCTCGGAGGCAGAGAATAGGTCCAGTGCAGACAGGCAGGACTCCAGTGTGGAGTGACAATGTTGCTCTTGGACTCTTTTCCTGTTATGGACTGAAATAAATTATTTCTGTAGTGTGTGTTGTGAAAAAAATAAACTTTGCTCTGCTTTCATCAGGACTTAGCGAGGTCCATACTCAGAAAGCCAAGCGTGTACAATGCAGCAGTGTGAATAAGGGGATGGAAACAGACTTTCGCAACATTTCCCAACATTTAGTTAGTAGTCTGTGCCGGCGCTGCTATGGATAGCATCCACCTGCAAAACTGTTTGCTGGGCAATTAGGCGGGGTTAATATTACCCAATCACAATTGAGAAAACCCTGACAGGCGTTGAACTCAACCAATCGCTGCGCTGCTTGAGAACGCTCACACCCGGGATGGGAGGGGCTTCTTTAGCAATGACTCTATTCAATATGGAGTACAGAAAATAGCCTGATTCACTTTCTCGCTGCATTTCACTGCCCTCGTTCACTTTTGGGCCACTTTTGCATTCCGGGCACAAATGATGAACTCTCCCCCGTTGATGTCAGCCGACAGGACTCGCTCACGTACGTTTTACATATTTCCAAATACCGTCTGGATGTAAACTGTTTACTAGCTTAACGTTACTTAACGGTCACAACAACCGCGCTGACGAGCAATTAACGGCAAAACTGTTGTAACTCTGTAAAACTGCTGGTTTCCTTAAAAACACTGTGTCATTTCGACGCTTTCAACATCCAGAGGAAGACATAAATACTTGATAGTTTCCTCGACAGCACTTAGCAAGTTGTGCCGACCGACCGGCGGGGTTATCGGGTGAAAGGTGACATCGCGTCAGTCCATTGACTCGTAGGTAAGTTATGTGCAAATAATGGACGCAGAGTTTCCGTCAAAGCTGACGACGAATTAATGATGTATGTCTATGTGTACTGCTTAAATGTGAGCTGTGATGTGCCATAACTTTACCCAAGCTCAGGGCGTTTATATTATAGTTTCAGCTATTAAACAAAGTCTATATGTGTGTACCAGTATTCAACCTCCTGAGTGAAACCCATGTAATCTTCAACTCATGCCCGTTCAATCCTAAAAGCCCATCTCTCTCCATGTCCTCCATGACAAGAATGCACAATGCAGCGAGTGTCTCAGCCTCTCTGGGGTCCGTGGGACTGTTGCGTCTCTTCGGGGTGTCCTGGTCCTGGACTCTGGCTGCAGGCCTAGGGGTTTATCTGGGCACAAGGAGCTGGAAATACTTCTACATAGCAGCACGAACAGCCAAGAGAGACCTCAAGTAAGTTAAATGTGTCCAAATGTACAGATGGGGGATAAATGTAAATGAAAAATCAACATGAAGTGTCCTAGAGAGGAGTCAGGCCACCACAAGCCTCCAGAACAGCTTTTGTGCTCCTTGCCAAGTCTGTGGAACTGGCTTGGAGAGAGGGACATCATTCCTCCACAAGATATTTCCTCATAGCCTCTGTTTTATCATCTCATGAGATCAAGATCTCTTTTTGCAAATCATTTGGTCCTACAGAGACTAGAAGACTTCGGAAATACTTAAACCCTCAGACCCAGCGCCGACCCTTTTTGTCTCTTTGATGTTTAGTGGGCCCTACCCAAATTTTGACCATTTCAGGTCATCTGTCTGAAGTAATGTCAGGTCGTCTACACTATAATAGCAAGTGAACAGGATGTGCCACATATAGGTGGTGTACATCATCTGAAAGCTGAGAACCTAAAGTTTAATTTGAGATGCAGCTCAGCACTGTGTGTCAAGTTTTTCTAGTCATCAGTATGTAATAAATGTGTGTTTAGAGTGTACAGGGGCTCAGAACATTATGCTGAAAGTATTATTATCATTCCCACGCTCAATTATTCCTCATAAATCTCATTTTGGGTTGATACCATTTGTTGCTAAGATGTAGTGTTAAATTGAAGCATTTTTGACAACTCTAAAGTTGATTAAAATGGCCAAACATCACCCTAGAATAACACATTAAGACACTAAGACATTGAGAAACATCATAGAAAATCCATGCTGTGACTCAGTATCAAATATGACATTTGAAGATTGGCGACTGGATGGCGAGCACTTCATTCTTGAAACTGCTGAGAAACCCCTGTAATGTCAGTTTACCTATGAAAACCATACATCATACACCATATAGCCCGGACAATGATGTCGACCGAGATTGCCGGTAGTGCCGTGGATTTATTAGGGTTAAAAGAGTAAAGACTGACACCCTCTCACATCTAAAGACAATGTAGTTTTTTAGTCACATTGTAATATTTGGCAAAGACTGGCGGTCACTGTTTGCAAGACTACAACTAGACTCCTTTGAGACTATTTGCCATCCTGCTCCTGGTGGAAAATATTAAGCCACACTCCCTTTAAGAAATATGATATTATCAATTCAGCATATATATAATCTATAAAGATAAACTGGTAAAGTGAAAAATATTGTTAAGTGAGAGCGACCAGAGTGATGACCTCAGACCTCAGGGTGCTGGATAGAGCACACCTATTAACAATGTTCATATCATAGAACTTCAATATCAACATGAGCCATTTAGTGTAAGGCTGGCATTACATTAAATCTTCTGTAAGTGTGAAACTGGGTTGAGATCAGGTGATTCTAAAAGCCTTAGCGTGTTATTATGTCATTTTTATACTCACCAAGCCATTTAGTGAGCTCTGGTGGACAGAAGCATCTTTTACTAAGCTTTTTCTTTAAATTTGTCCCCCTGTAGTCCTGCTCATGCACTTGGGTTTACATCCTTACTTACCTGTTTTTTCTTTGTCTCTCTCCTCTGACCCTCGACAGTGGCCTGTACGTGCTGTTGAGAGTGAAGCTGGATTTATGGCGCTACGTGCGCAATGGCAGTAACATTCCTTCCATTTTCGCCCAGACGGTAAAACGGCACCCAAATAAACCAGCACTGATTTATGAGGCCACAGGGGAAACATGGACCTTCACCCAGCTTGACGAGCTGTCGAATGCGGTGGCCCACTGGGCAAGAGGTCAGGGGTGGGTCTCAGGGGATGTGGTGGCCCTCTTCATGGAGAGTAGGCCGTTGCAGGTGGCGCTTTGGCTGGGCTTTGCCAAGGTTGGGGTGGAAGCTGCACTCATCAACTTCAACCTTCGCCATGATTCCCTGCTGCACTGTATCGGGGTGTCAGGGTCACGAGCTGTTGTGTTTGGAGCTGAGCTTGCTGATGGTAAGAATGTTGAATAAGCACTGATGCCTTAAAATGTTACCTCTCATTCAGTAAGTTATTTGAAATCGTGTTAATTTTGGCAGCCATTTTAGTTTTAGTCTATAGATGATAATGCTTTGTTGTTTTATTCACATTAGTCATTTAATCCTTTATAGTTTTAGCCTAGTTTTAGTCAACGAAAAGTCATTAGGATTTTGTCAATTTTTAGTCATTACTTTTAGTTTTTAAATAAAATCAATACAGTTAGGCTATAACAGGTGTTCAATTTGGAATCAAGATGACCAGTTGCATCCAGTGTTGAAATTTCTTTTACAGAATTTTTGACACATTTAAAGGATGATTTACGAGCACACACTTACTGTCCATCATTTGAAAAGCTTAAAATCTCTATATTGAATTTGAGACAACTAAACAACCAGGATTTGTACCCATGTTCACTGTAAACTCTGACTTCTCAACATCAATGACTTTATTTCAGCCTGAATTATTTTTAAATCTGCCAAATGTTAGTCTGCAGGAGGTGTAAACTCATGTCTTCCCACAGAGTGAATCAAACCATACTTTTAAGCTTAGAGTTCAGACTTTTAACTCACAGCACAGCTACACTCACAGAGTCAAACAGATTTCAAACCACAAACCCTCTCAAGACTTCATAATGGCCTCAGAAGTGAAATTATACAAAAAGGATCCTTCAGTGAAGTCTCATCATTGCTGCATAAATTTAATTTCGCTCACAATATTTAAAAAATAATCTATAGTACAGTCTTCTTCAAACTAGAGGGTTAAACTAATCTGATTTGTTCCTCTCTTCTCTTCCTGTCTCCCTCTTGTTGCTCTCATGAATTTCAGCCATGTTGGAGGTCAGCTCATCCATCAACCAGTCCATGATACGGTTCTGCACAGGAGACCTCAGTGCAGAATATCTGGCCCGACTGAATGCCCAGTTCCTGGACCCAATTTTAGCCTCTTCACCTCGACATTCCCCTTTACCTTGTGTTCCCCCCAAAGGCATGAACGGTGAGTATCTAATTTACCACTGAACTCAACTGTGGCTCTGACTAAGACTTGACCTGTAATGTTTCCTTTTTTTAAAAACTATCTTAAAACTATTTCTTGTGCTGTGTTTGGCTGATAACCATTGTTATTTTTGTTTATTTGCTCTATTCTGAATACCCAAAGTGTGTGTCCCACAGTAAGTTTTCTCACTCTGCTGTCAAGTATCTGAGCTGAAACTGTTTCCCAGTAGTACTCCCTGTCTGGAGTAGGTATGAATGACTTGTGAGATGTGTACTGTCTAAACAAACTAGATCCCCTAACACTGGTACATCTGTCTTAGATTAATGAATATAGAAGTCAGCATTAAAGGTGTGAGCCCCAGATAAACCCTGCATAAGGGACGTCGTGAGAACCAATAGTTCAGTACCAAGTCGATGCAAAAATTCTGAAAACGTGATTGAACTTGTCTTTCTCCAGTACAGTAGGTATTGGGGATGCAAATTTGCCGGACCTGACGGGGCAGCTTCTTACGCCTATGACTGTTCTAGTCTGTCATTAACTGTCAAAGGGAGGAGAACACCTACCAGACCGGAATAGTAACACACATGAAAGACGGCGGCAAGTGCAGCTGCAGTGACAGCTCCGCCTTGACTCATTGAAAAGAGAAGCTTTTTTTCCTGAGGGCAAAGTATTTGGATTATTCCCTGCAATGGGAGCACTGAGTATTTACAGTGTGTTACAGACACCAGCAGCGCGCGAAGGTGCAGAACGTCTGTTCTGTCCACCTTTCAACTTTGGGTAAAATGCTGCCATCATCACCGTCACTTTTTACCCAGCTGTCCAATCATAGTGCAGGAGGGGCGGGACAAAAAGCCTATCACAGACACCAACTGTCACAGCTTACATGTGCACATGTAGAACAATGGAGGAGGAGTATGCTAGAATACTGTAGCTTATACATGTTTCCTCGCAAGAACACACTTATACTAGTACTTTGCATTCAAGGTGGATCATCAGGTATTATTAATACAATTTTTATAAAATGTAATTTAAATATTTTTAATAAAGTGTTTAAGTACATGGGATTTATTGCTGTGTTTTTTACCATGGCATTAAATTGGGTATGGAGAATCATGGAATTTTACTGGTATTGGTATCTACTGGCATGTCTACCCTACATTACAAACTAGTGGTACGTATTGCCCAAGAAAACATGAGGCGCATTCAAAAAATGACTATATTTTATGCTCTGTCATTGTCTGGAGTCAGTGAAAGCAAACCAGCAGTGGCTAAAATGCTGGGAAGACCCCTGTATTGATCTAAAACTTGCTGTGTGCAATTGTAACACTTTATTGTATTCTCTTCTGCAGACCGTCTATTTTATATTTACACCTCCGGCACAACAGGACTGCCCAAGGCTGCCATTGTGGTACACAGTCGGTATGTTGCTTACAAAAAAAAGCATCACTCTTCAGACTGTTGCTGCACAGCTAATGATAGATGTTTGAGGATCTCTCCTGTGTTCCCACTACAGTTACTACAGAATTGCTGCTTTTGGGTATTTTGCCTTTCGCATGTGCCCTGCTGACATCATCTATGACTGTCTGCCTCTCTATCATTCAGCAGGTATGTGAAGGCAGGCTCCAGCTCTTCATGAATACAGTTATCCCCTTTAGGTTTGCATAACCAAAGTGTTAGCTTTTTCTCCTTGCCAGGTAATATCATGGGAGTCGGTCAGTGTCTGATCCACGGCCTCACTGTGGTAGTGAAGAAGAAATTCTCTGCCAGCCGCTTCTGGGAAGACTGCATTAAGTACAATTGCACTGTAAGAGCTTACGCTTGGAAAATATTGAGAAGTGCTCTATTTTAATTAAATCAATAACCATGAAACATTAATTTTGAATAAGCCTCAACCGCGCTCTCCCGCTGTAGGTGGTGCAGTATATCGGGGAAATCTGCCGCTACCTCCTGTCTCAGCCAGTACGGCCATCAGAAAAAGGCCACAAAGTTCGTCTGGCGGTGGGAAACGGGTTGCGCCCCAGCGTGTGGGAGGCCTTCACAGAGCGTTTTGGCGTGGCACAGATTGGCGAGTTCTACGGTGCAACTGAGTGCAACTGCAGCATTGCCAACATGGATGGCAAGGTTAGAAATCACTGTGTTTCTTGTGTGTCTTAACTGATAAAATGTGAATTGGATCAGAGCTAAAATAACGCTGTCCTGCCAGGTTGGAGCCTGCGGATTCAACAGTCGCATTCTTCCCAACGTATACCCCATCCGTCTGGTGAGGGTGGACGAGGACAGCTTGGAGCTGGTTCGTGACAGCCGGGGTCTCTGTGTGCCATGCCGCCCTGGTAACTTATACTAATACTGCAATAATGATTTTTTTTTTTAGATGCAGTATGTGATTGTTAGCTGTGTTGATCTTCTGAAAGCACCCCCATTTAGGCTCTTCCATGTCTTGTAGGGGAGCCAGGGCTTCTGGTGGGTCGCATCAACCAGCAGGACCCATTGCGGCGTTTTGATGGCTATGCTAACCAGGATGCTACCAGGAAGAAGATAGCTCACAATGTCTTCAAGAAAAATGATTCTGCCTATTTATCAGGTTGCGAATCCTTTTTATTTAATAAAATACTTATTTATATTCCTGATATAGTGCATCACAACACTTAACACAGCTATGATTGTTTCCCCATACTTTGACTCAAGGTTTGCAATTATTTTTCACCCATATGTCCAACCTAGGTGACGTGCTGGTGATGGATGAGATGGGCTACATGTACTTCCGTGACCGCGGCGGAGACACGTTCCGCTGGCGAGGGGAAAATGTCTCCACCACTGAGGTGGAGGGCGTACTCAGCAGTCTTCTGGGTCAGACTGATGTGGCTGTGTATGGCGTGGCAGTGCCAGGTGATGGCTAACTTGGTGTGCTTACTGCTTTCAGCATCACATCATGCTCATAATTATTCCTTCTCTTTAATGCACATTGCTTTTGACTGTTGGTGAAGATTCTCAGTCATCCAGGTCATGGTAATATTGAGTGCTGTATTGTAGGCAGCTGGACTTGCTTAAGTTTCTTGAAGATGTTTCACCTGTCATCCAAAAGGCTTCAGTTCTAACAGACTGGTGCAGAGTCACAGGCTTTAAACTCTGTGTGGGTGTGAACGCTTACAGAGTTGTTGAGGTCAGAAACTCAGAGCTCACAAACATACATCTGAAACTCAGAACTCACATATGACCTCAATGACACCCACACAGAGATTAAAGCGTGTGACTCTGCACCAGTCCGTTAGAACTGAAGAAGCCTCCTGGATGAGAGGTGAAACATTGTCAAGAAACTCAAGCAAGTCCAGTTGTCTACGATAAAGCACATAAAACCGCTTTTGATTGTGCTCACTACTTGACAAGTCTTTGTGCCTCTCTGTGTGTCATACCAGGTGTGGAAGGTAAGGCGGGCATGGCTGCCATTGCAGACGCTACAGGGAGTTTTGACTGCAACAGCTTCGTGCAGAAAGTTCAGCAAGCTCTTCCTTCGTATGCGCGCCCCGTGTTCCTGCGAATCTCCCCAAATGTGGATACCACAGGTACGCTGCTCTAACATCCCTGTGTTCATAAAAATGTAAGCCATCACTGATGATTTCATATCAACAAATCATAATCAATGTTATATCTCCACATTCCTGCATAGGTACATTTAAAATCCAGAAAACCAGGCTGCAGAGGGAGGGATATGACCCACGTCTCACCACCGACCAGATCTACTTTTTGAACGCTAGAGCCTCGTGTTATGTGCCTGTAGATGAGGAGCTGTACAATGCTATAGCTGAGGGAAGAATGTCTCTATGAGATGGAGGAGGCCGTAGCAGGGCAGGCATGGTGCCTCAGTTTAAGAGATGCTGTAGAGAGACAGTGGCGTATGCATATGCTGTGTCAGGTCAGTAAGTCTTGGTGCACCACCTGTCTGGATTTTAACCTTTCAGGTTGAGGGGACTACTTACATAGTAAGTATTGTTACAGATGACGTTTTAACACTGTATGAGTAACACACCAAGACATAATGTGAGGGCATGAATTCCCTTTAATAACTTGTTTTTAATTATTAAACGAACACCTCAAAAAGCCTTCGAGCATCACCGCACATAGAGTGGGTATCTCCCACAACCCATTTGAAGCAGGATACATGTTACAACAATGTTAGGACAGCAAAGGGTAGTAACAGGCCAAGCTCTTACAGGGTATATACCCATTTATGAAATGTGCTGCGAGAATAATTCTGTGTAGGTTTAAGCAATACTTGAGTGAAGCAGTGAAGTTACTGATGTGTGTTTGAATGAAGCTGAAAGACGAGACTTGAACATGCAATACATGTGGCTACTAGATCAAACACTAACCATAGAGTCTTTGTTTTAATGCAATGGAAAACTAATCTCACTTGTCATATTCCAACCTCTGAACAACACTGGCACAGGTTTGCAAATACACAAAAGCTGTTACTCTATGTGCCTTAAATGAAACATCAGATCTGTGTTTCATTTTTTAAATGCTTTTCTTGGAAAGGAGCTCAACAAAATGTGGAAATCACAGAAGTGATTATGTGTCGTGCAAAGCTAAGTCACTCATAGTGACTGTCATTTTATGTACAAATTTTATCAGTGTTGTAATATATGGGTGTTCAAGCTATTTACAACTTCAGATCCACTCCAAGACTACATTTTTGTTGAAGCTAACTCAAATTAAATATTTTAAAACATCTCTGTTTCATGTCATTCATTAAAAAAATGGCAGTGCCGTTCTGTAATATCCCAGTTACAGCCCTTCATTTCTTTACACAAATAATGGCGATATGTCTCCAATGCAAATCAGTCCATTCACTAGTCCATTGCCACGAGTATCCTCGTGGGTAGGATTTTCAGTGGATGCTCTTTGCAGGCAGTACAAAAGTAGGGAAAGGCTCTGGGTGTGATGACCTCTGTGAAGGCGTACAGAGGTGATCTCTCCCTAGGGTCGTAAAAGGTCACCTTGCCTCTGTCCATGTCTAAAACTATTCTTATCACTTCAGGCTTCCTAGTCATGTTCAGCGGCTCCCATGGTGCAGTGCAGGCCTTGTGCTCTCCATTACGAAACCTTATAGTCCAGAATCCTTCAGCTGGTGTCAGCACGTGCTTGCCCTTCCTGTTGATGGACTCGCTGGCTACTCCCACCACCCAGTAAGTGTTCTCCCCGACCTCCACATCCCAGCTGTGGCGTCCAGTGGTATAACCCTCAGCAGCCAGCATCTCGGCACTGATGTCAAAGCGTTCTGGGTTGTCCGGCAGCTTGAAAATCTGGGTAGAGTTCTGCACATGTGTGAGATCCTCTGAGATGACGAAGCAGCTGGCTGCAGTGTTTGGATCGATGATCACAGGATCTTGAGTGAAAAAACAAGATAGACGTTACTAAAGTGGCAAGGAAGGAAGTTGTCAATAAAGCCATGTTTCCACCAGACACTTTTGGTATAGTACTTTTTGAACCTGTACGTAAGCTGTATGGCTATGTACCCAAACTGATCTGTTTCACAATTCCACTGTAGACTGCCCTTAAATGTAGTCAGGGTTTTTGTCACTGCACCACCAATGTCTCGCTGTATTTGCTTTTTGCGGGTTATGCAAAGGAACCTCTGCACCTTATTGATAGTCCGCAGAACGTGGTTGCTCACTGATGTTTTCAGAAACAAAAAGAGCATCCTTATGTGTTTGCAGTCTTTGTCACAATTGATGAGATATTTAAAAATTGCAGGTTTGTGCATTACGTCCTTGTCAAGCAAAAGTGACAGTTCTCTGTGTTTCTAGCTCCACCTTTTAGTATCAGATCAACGTGCCAGGTACCTCAACAAAGGGGTGACGAGTTAAAGGGATGAAAAGGAGGCATAAAACATGACTAGTTAGTGTTTGAGGAACTCACTATATTTGATGACTCTCTTCATCTTCTCCCACACTTTATATTTCAGGGAGCCCAGGTGCTTGGCCACATCAATCAAAGCATCAGAGATCATCTCTGGATCGAGGGTAGGTCGCCAGGTTCTGAAAAGACACTTAAGCAGTTAGTTGTTGAGACTTGTGTCTGTAGAGCTGTAATATCCTAAAAATACAATTAGCTCGATTACAGATGTGGCAATAACACTTACCTCTTTATTGTTTCCTTGTAATTCTAAAAACAAAATCAAGGACAACATCTTAAGATGATTTCTGGCTATGATTTGTTATTTGAATTGTCTGAAGCAACAGTCTCATCTACCTTTAGAAATGGGATGTCTTGAGATTTCATCTCCTGCTCCACTAAGTTGATGGTGTTGGAGAGAGATGCTATTTCATCGTTCATCTCTTCAAACCTCTGGGTAACCATCAGATTCTTCTGGTCCTCGTCGGCCTTTAAAGCAGAAAGCCTGGCAGCCTCCTGCTCCTTCAGGAAACGGTGAAGGGCTTCAAATTCCTCCTTGATCTGTGTTTCGGTATGTTCGGCCTGGTGCTGGAAAGACACGTGATTGATGGGTAGTCATTGCCTCCACACCGTGGCTCTGTAGTGTGTTCAAAGAAACATGATGTACTGATGGAACTGACTGTACCTTGACATGTTCTGCTATTTCCTCACAGGCCGTTTTCGCCTTCTTGTACAGCTGCAACTTCTCTTTCAAAGGCAGCAGCGCGTTCTTCAGTTCCTCCTGAAAAGTCATTGACAGGGCATCAACACTTAAAAACAAGGTCAGCCTGGCAGACAGCCCAGCTGTCAGCACAATGCAGGGCTTTCAGCTGCCACATACTCGTTCCATGGCAGCATTCCGTGTAAGCTGCACAATACAGCAGCGTCACATTAAAGGGACAAATCTATGGAGAGGGATCTAATGCCCTGGTGACATGAGCAAAGCTGAGCTCGTGCAACTTGGAATCAAGACACAATATGGCAACCAATAAATTCACATCAGTGCTCATGGTTTTCCCTTCTCGAGAGAAGGCCGATGAGGGCAGGAGTAGAATGAATGCGTCACAGAAACCTTGTGGGAATCGAGTTTCAGTCCTCTCGGGACCCGGATGGCGTCGGCAAACCAAAAATATAATTCTATTATTAGATTGTGAATGAACTCTGACAAACACCTTCACACACATCAGCTTATCAGGCTTAAAGGAGCACAAAGGTATTAAGAACAAAACGGTGGCAAAGAAAACAAAGAATGGATTTTCGAAATGTTGACAAGCTGTAAATTAAAAAAAAAAAAACATCCAGGTACAAAGCACCACTTCTTTTTACTGAATGATGAATTACATTTGAGATTAAATTTGGGAATTTGCAAAAAAAAAAGCCAGTCAAGCTAATTAACTATGATTGTAAAATTAAGTGACTCGCCTTCCCTTTTAAATTGTGAGGGCTCACTCATACAGTTGGGGGTATTGTTATATTGTTGACCTCAGACACTAATCTATAAAGACATCACATTCATCATCCAAACAATGTGACAGATATTTTAGTAGATGTTTCATCATCATTACTTCCAGCTGCCATCATCACAAGTGAAAGAAAGGAGTTCTTGATAATTTAAGATTTCCCAAACAGCTGCTGCTGAAGCTCAAATGAAATCTGTCACCCCTGTGAAGTACTGGGGTGACTAACCCTGTAAGTTTAACTCACCTTACAGTCATGAGCACCTTCTCTGATGGGATAGAGCCTGTGCCCAGTGTGTGCAGCTGCTTTCCCACATAAACCACAGATCGGCTCCAAGTCCTCCAAACAGAACAATGTGAGCTTTTCTCCGTGCTCCCTACAAGCCTCTGGGTCATTCCAGCTTCTGTTCATCTTGAAGGATTCACAGGACCTCTCCAGCAGAGTGCTCACCACAATTTGATCCATAGAGGAACGGCGCCAGCACAGAGGACAGTGGTGCGAACCCTCACTGCCTTGTGTCTCCCAGCTGTCTTTCAGACAGGCTTTACAGAATCTGTGTCTACAAATGAGCACCACTGGCTGACTGAGAATATGTCCACAGATCGGACAGGAAAGGTCATCCTCAAGATGAGCATGCCGGGTGGTCATTCTTTTTCACTGGGCTTTGATGAGAAGGCAGTATTTGAGGCCCCTCCCACGTCACTGGAGGGATACCTTAACTTGACCTTAGGAATAAGTGTTGATACCTCAACCCCCTAAAGGCAGATCCTGTGTTATGCTGTGTTGTGTTGAGTATGCACATTGCGCTTTCTCAAATAAACACCACAGGAAAAAAAAACAAACTGGCTTAACATGCAAGAGACTGTAGCTGTGCAGATCAGAGCAAATGGTAGCCGGGCCAACACATGGATGACAAAAGGGACAATGGTATGCCATGTTCACATCTAGGTTATTTGAGAAGTGTGTTGAAACAACCTGTCACACTGAAATGAAAGCGTTTGTGGAGAAAGAATGTCCAAAAAAAGACTGGGTGAAGTTATAAATAGAAGTAACTGATTTGGAAGTTATGTGGGTAAAGAAATATTCTCCTGCTGACCGGTGGAATAATCTCATAGTCAAGTTTAGCTTAGGGCAACAGCTTTTTAAGAACTGACACATGCTTGTTTTTAAAATATCATAGAATCAAATCAGCTCTTTTAGTGTAAAACACAAGCAGTCAATGTGTTGCAGTTGTTAAGGACAAATAGAGGTTACTTCAGAACACAGCGAGCACACAATCGGTCGTCTGGAGTATTAATTTGTTAATTTCCAAAGAATTTAACAGTAAGCTGACCTTGTTTGTGCTGTAATCCAGTACTTTGTTGTGGGTCTTAGTTTACTAGAAACAGCGCGGTGCCAAAGAGCAAGAGCATGGAGACAGAAAGCAAATACAGTCCTGCCATTAGAAAGCACTATGTGCCAGAGCTGCTGCAACTCTGCATGATAGTCCTTAAACCTCACACATGCTATGTTAGGATTCACAGTCAGCTTTAAACCATGCGGCTGGGAGAGTTATTAAAGAGCTCACTGTTTCTGTAGCAAACATTATGTACATGACTCGAGGCTTCATCCCAAATATTGACATTACCTTAGAAAACAGTGTGCTCAGTTTTAGAATAATGAAGTCAGGTTTAAATATATTTGTATGTTTACAACCCCCTATAGGCCTCCTGACATATCAGACAGGCATAATGCATGTCATCATCACAGAAATTAGTGAGAGGGAAAACTTTTTTTTCACCCACCCACCCTGAGCAACGTCTGACCAAATAAGTAAGCCAGTCTTGTTGGGATGTCAAACGAACACACACACACACACACACACACACTAAGGCCTTGCCAGATTAGTAGTGGCTCTGCATGTAGTCACCAGACAGATTTCTTTTAATAGGTATTTCTTTTACATGAGGTCAATTCTGTGTGTTTTAATATTTCATAACAACTAACATAATGTAAAGTGAGGGTTTAAATATGTTCTGGTGGGCGTAAGTGGGTGAATTAATAGCGGTTTTAATCTTCACATTGGTCATTTGCTGAACCTGATTTTATTTTTAACCTTTATTTCACCAGGAGGTCCCTTGAGATTAAAATCTTTCCGAGGTTGGCCTGGTCCAAGACTCTGGGGGGCCCTAACTATAGCCCCTTTTCCACAGCTTGAAAACCCACAAACATCCGCTAGCATCTGGCTTTTTATTTAATTGAGTAGGTTACAATAGGCATTAACTCCTGGGTCAAATTACTCGGCGGTAGTCACTAGTATTTATCGGCTCCAACTCCAAACGGCTCTGTCTGGCAGCATGGAAATACAACGCCTGGGCAGACATGCTAATTTTAGCCTCTTTGGCGGCGTGATACAATGAGGGGCCACTACAAAATACAGTCTCTATCCAAGCAGCACTTGAATGTCAGTCCATGCCGCTTTCCACTGTTTACTTATCTGTTTTCTGTCCCGCCTTTGATGTTGTGACACGCCAAAAATAAATAAATAAATAAATAAAACACAAACCACAAACAAATCTGCTGCAGAGGCATGTACACAGCTCCAGGCCATGGGAAATGAGTCTAACATCTATTTTTAGCAGCCTTAAAAATAACTTAAACATGCTGATTTTGGTGGAGAAAAAAAGGTATATTGGTATCCAGCTGTCATAAGGTAGCTGGAAGGGGCCCCTTTTGAGGGTTTTTTGGGGGAAGTAGCAGTGCACTCTGTTCCCTTAATGGAAGATTTAAGGTGTTTTAGTTCTCGTTGCAAAATATGCCAGTATGAGTGGCCATCAGGGACCTCTTTTCACATTTTTTGGGGGGGGGGGTTGCAAACATTTGCCTGGTTTGCCTCTCCTGATGGTGCACCCCTGGCCTGGACCATTACAAAGTTACAAACATTATAAAATAGACGATGATAAAAATGGTGAAGGACAACAGATATATAATCACACTCTCTGGTCACACAGTTTTTGTGAACATTCCCAGGGAGACAAAATCATTAAGCTGTAGTGTTTTTGAAGGAAATCCTGGGTACCTGTTTCTAAATGGGAAAGATGAAATCAGCTGGGAAACGACAGATTGCCTTGCTGCATGAGTTTCCATGTTCACACACATCTGTGTGTGCATGCAGCCATCTCATACAGAGGCAAACATAGAAATAATAATGAGGAGGCTGATTGACATTTTACTACAGTGCATAGCCAGTATTAAAAGATAATACATGTTTTCTGTGTCTGATATTTAATTTCCAACATTTTGCATTTTCATAACGGCAGAAAATAATCAGTCGACTCTAAAGATCAGTCTTCATGTTGAAGTAGATCACGTCTAGAAGTGAGCATCTACATATTATCAATTTCATGCTCAACACGGTTTAACAGAAAAGATGATGATGCCTTTTTATTCAGCTTACCTTATGATCACTGAAGGCCTCCCTTATGGGATACACTATGTGATTCATATGCAGGCCCGTTCTGTGGCACATAGAGCAGACGGGCTCCAGATCCACCACACACAGGAGAAACAGTTGCTCCCCATGTGCTTCGCATGATTTATCTGGAAGCGGGGGTCTCTCTTTAACGCAAAAAGGACACTCTTTAACACGATGCTGTGTCCAGAAGTGCTCCAAGCAACTGTTGCAAAAGCTACGACCACAGCTGATGCAGCAGAGCACCACTGAAGCCAGGAAGACCTCCTCGCACAAGGCGCAGCAGGAATCGTCAATCTCCATCTGTGAAATTCAACGCAGCACTGATGGGTCTCTCTCTTCCAGGCAGCAGAGCCTATGTTCCGTCTGAATGTACAGTATGTACCATGAGTGTTCAACTACATATAGTCTTGCAGCAGGAGAGAGAGCAGACCCAGCTCATCTTGTTTCACCATAAATAAACATGCACATTAAAGGCAGGTTTTCAGCTCAGTTTCAAACCAACTAACCTGAAAGGGACATGAAAAATCACCACGGTAGAAAGAGATGTGAGCTATTTAATAAGCTTTACTTGTTTGATATCAACAGTCTTGTAATATTGTGTTATTTCTATGTTAAAATTTGAGTTTACATTGTTTAAATGACTTTAAGTCTTTCAATGGCCACTTTCTGTTACTGTTAATACATTTTTTGGGCAAGTAAAGGCACTAAGTCTAAAATGAAATACCTTCTTATTAACACATTTATGTAATTGTCAGTACAGTTAAATTTGGTATGGTCTATTTTAAATTTAAAGATGGATTTAAACAGGTAAAAGGCTCTTTTTTTATTAGTCATATTATAAAGAAAATCCTCGTAAATGCAATTTATTACTATTCATTTGCTTCATCAGAATCCTGTCTGTATTACAAGCTCATAATGACAATAGAAACCTATAGAGAAAGTGAACTGAATGTATAAAGACAGCTTAAAGAAGTAAAATTGATTTAATGGTGGACATTTGGAGCTTGATGTATAATGAGCCTAATTATAATAATAAATCTAGAGCAGAGTATCGACTAGACCATTTACAAAAGGCTGCAGGTTATAAAGGATTTAACAGACAGGAATAAAGTCATTAGAAGTATCACTAATGTGCCTGCTGCCTTCTCCCCTCACACACACTTTTAACCAATATTTTTTTATAGGATTTGTTTCATATGTGGATATGAAAAAGGTACATTTTAATCACATGGTCCACTTTATTGATCTTCACAAAGCAATGACAAAGGTGTGAGTTGTTTTCAGAGCACACCACAAACAGACACTGTACATAGAGAAACACATTAGCTGAAGAATATAAAAAAGAAAGAAATGGAATTAAAAGGTGTGTAACATTATCGATCAGCTGCACTAATAAGTAATGGCAAGAGGTGCAACAACGTGGGCCTACCCGGAATTTATGCCAGAGTTCAGTCATCCATGGCTTCCAAAGTTTAAAACCTCAGCTGAGCTGGGTCAATACTCGACACGTGAGTTTGGCTGTCAAGAGATTAAGGCAACCCTGAACGCATGCTCTATTGTTACTGGTCAACAGCACACACCATGAAAATACCGTGTCTCACTCACGTGGATATTAAAAGACAGAAGTGCGCTATTTAACACTGAAATGCATGTCAGAATCACTTGAAACAATGTGGACATTTAATTTAGCTGGAAATAATCTCAGCTGCTGACAGTGCATGATCGGGATATTTCCGTAACATCACCACCAGTAGTTATGATGTGTGAGATTGTATGTACATTCTTCAAATCTTCACATAAAGTAGTAACTGTTAATTAGCATGTGTGTCGTCTGAACTGTATTAAATGTGTTTCTGTTGTTTTCTTATGTTACAGGACATTCTTAATTTACAAACAAATCATTGTGTCATGATAATATATTATATATATATATATATGTATATATATATCCAGTGCTCTGATGGGACAGTTTTTAATCATACTTAATTTTTGGCTTCAATATCTATATCGTTTGTTCTTGTCCTTAACATTTTTCCTTCACCTTCCTCTCGCTGTCCTCAAGGGTCAGAGGAGGCGCAATGACTTCACATCAGCTTCCTGTCAGGGTGATCGGAGGCTCGTCCAGAGCGCTGGTGCCGGACCTCCAGGTGTTTACTCTGAACACGGTCAAAGTGCTGGAGCAGCTCATTGTAATCCACCTGAGTGTGAGAGGCACGCTTGGAGACCACTTGCTTCTTTGAGTCCATATATTTGGACTCATCCACAGTCCTCATGAGCTCTGGGTTGGGAACGCACCGCAAGCGGTGGGAGAGCAGCTGGAAGGCCTGGCTCTGTGGCAGCAGCATCAGCAGACCGTAAAGCGCCTTAATCAGGTAAGGGTTGTTCTCCACATCCAGGAGCTGCAGGCGCAGGTAGGTGAAAATGGGGCTCTCAATGAGCTGCACCAGCTTGTCGACCTCAATCAGGAAGTCAACCGTCACCTCCAGATCTCCAAACTTCTGGATGAGGTCATAGGCGTGTTTGTAGTTCTGTGTGAGGAAACAGAGGGACACAGTGGCCACGGGGTTGTGGCACCAGGAGCGATACAGGCAGCAAAATAAAGCGCAGCTCTCCTGAGTGCGCAGGTCCTTCAGCTGGTTGCGCAACTGAAAGAGCTCAGCCGAGGTGAGCAGGATGGTGTTGAGCGTCTGAACCATGGTGGAGGCAAATTTCAGGTCCTCCTCCTTCAGCAAGATGTCGGCCATGGAGTGGAAAATGTTCTCCGCGTGAAGCAACAGACAGAGCTGCCTGATGATGAAAGCGCCTCTGTTTTCCAGCAGCTTCCTCTCCAGACTGAAACGCTTCAGCAGGTTGATCATGAACTTGTAAAAATAGGAGTTCATACTGGGAGTAGAGGGGGACGAGTCCACTGCTTTGGGCTGCTGTCCTGGCTTTGCACTCTCTGGGACTTTGAGCTCCAGTTTGTTGTCTGTGCTGTCGCAGGGGCCCATTTGGTCCGTCTGGCCAGCAGGAGATGACGCTATCTCAGCTAACACCTCCAGATCTTTCAGTATCACCTCGTCGGACTCATCAGACAGTGTTTTCAGCAGCATGGGAAACAGACTGTCCGTATGGCGGAACATCTTGCGTGGCGTCTTGATGTAGAGGTGGTAGAGCCATTTGAGCACAGCTATGCGGGTCATCATGCCAGTGGAGGAGTCGTGTAGGTGTCGGTCCAACACCTGAACAATGCCGTCCAGGTCCAGAGTTACCTGAGGCCTGTCAGCATTTGCTGGAGCGAAGAAGCTGATATTACTTAAACCAACAGATTCTTGTGATGCATTCAGGATATCATTGCTGTCCACCTCAGTTTTAGGCTGACCCTCCTCCTTGGACGGCGAGCCTGTGCTCCCGCTTTTCTCCTCCTCCTCATCCTCATCATCTTCAGGGGTCACCAGCTTCATCAGACTGTGATTGCACGCACTGGCTGCTTCTTTGGTGTTCTTCTTTCTGTCGTCGTAGGAGAGGCAAGGCAGCACTGCAGTCAGGATGCCAGAGGAGTAGGGCAGAACCACTCTGCCTGCAAGCTGGATAAATTCTCTCATCCAGGTCATAGCTGTCAGCTGGATCAGATCATTTGTGAGTTTTGCTTCATCTGCAACCTGGCAGTGGATGACCAGGATGTTGGCCATCTCTGCAAACTTCACGCTGGAGGGCGTCTTCTTAATCTCCTTCAGAAACTCTCCGAGCACCACCTCACATGTCCTGCGGATCTCCTTGCTGTTGTCTCCCAGGATCTGGAAGAGCCCATCCAGGATCTCGGGGAGGTAGTCTAACAGGTTGATGTCTGGCACGGACTCCAGAACGTGGATCCAGGAGATAATAAACTGCCGAGCATATTGATTATTGGAGTAGATTCTCTCTCTGAGCAGGGGGACAAACGCCACTAGGTCAAACTTGTTACTCTCTGTCACAATGTCTTTCAGCAGTCTGTCCAAGAGCTCAGATCCGCTTTTCACATTGGGGTCTGGGTCTGCTGCGAGCTTGCTGAGCCCATCAAAGAGCAGGTTGAAGTGAGGCAGCACAGCTCCCCTGGCCACTTTGACTATGTTATACAGGGCTTCGCAGGCATAGTAGCGCAGGCGGCTGTCTGAGTCATTAAAGCACGTGAGCACAGGCTCAATAAGCTCCTTCAGATACAGACCTGAGTCCTTGCCGAGAGCGATGGAGCAGGCTGCCAGTCCAATGAGACCCCCCTTCCGGCTGTGGGGGTGCTGGGAAAGCGCAAACTCCGAGGCCAGGATCTGGATGACATGTCTGATTTGAGTAGAGTTGTTCTGAGCCACAAACTCCCGCACCAGTTTCTCTATCTCCAGAGCTGCCACTTTCCTCTTCTCGTACAGTTTGTCATTCAGAGCCCTCACGATGTTGGGCGTCAGAGGCGAAAAGTCCTTCTCCGTGTTCATGGTCGTAGCTGCGGTTTAACCGGATGTCCTCTACTGAAATATACGTTTAAACGCGTGAAAGCCGTCTGCATTTACGGTAATGTATTAAAGAAAACACATCGGTTCTTCTCGAGGAATCAGGAAGCTTTGTAATAAAACGCAGCTGACCGGTTACATCCGCCGGAAACACGTCACGGCTGCTACATTTATTTAGTTCCCGCTTTGCGAGAACCGTTAGCTCAAATTAGCATCATTAGCGACGCGTACAGCTAATGTATTTCACACTGCTTCGCTACCACTGTGTTCACATTTGTTCCTTAGCTGCTGAAGAGGTTTTTTGTTGTCTCAGCCGGCTTTAACAATGGCGAACCGCTTCTCTTTCCACTCACAGCTCTCCACCATCATGGAGACGATGGCCAGGTCTGCCCTGAGTCAGATATGCAAGCTGGTGGATGAAGACACGGCGGAGCTCCGGCTGCGGCTGTCTCAGCTCCTGGTGGCTAACACCGCCCTGGCAGAGAAAGTAAACAGCCTGGAGTGCGAGCTGACCATTGTGAGAAGCGACTCCCCCAGACTGTGTAAAAGTTATCGCAGCGTAGGTGTGCAAACTGTGTGCCACGGGGACGGGGACGCTTATGGTACTTTTATTGTTTCACTGTAACAAAGGCAGAGATCGGCTGCATGGTTTCTCGTGTTCACTTTTCCGCTGATTTACTTTTGTTGTTTGACTCTTCCTCAGGGTCTGGGTCGCCCACCATAGAGGGGATCTTTGGGAAAGATTGGTGTATGAATCTGTGGAAAGACAGAGACCCGTGCAGTGTGGAGAGAGACTCACCGCAGTCCTCTGAGGTAGTAAAAGGAAGGTTTACACAGCTGTTAAATGTTTGATATCTATATGGCCTTGAGCAATAATACATGCTGCACAGCTGGTTATATGCAGGTCTGAAGGTGAAGTATACAAACTGCAGAATGATGTTAATATTGCAACAGAAAAATCTGCTTATGCACAATGAAATGCATGTGTAATATCGTTAGGGAGTTTAAATGGGCTCTCAAAAATGGCTAAACCATGCCATGTAGGTCATAAAACGTAGATATTCATATTATTATTACAGGACTAATGGGTACAAAAGTCAGATACCGCACTAAGGGATGCATTCAATCAGTATCAATAAAGGGGAACTTATGGTCAAAGACAACATGAACATTTCTCTCCCAAATCTAAAAACTAGAGTGCTAAAACTCAAATTTGTGACATCAGGGTATAAAGTCTGGAGCTGCTCCACTGACAATGACTGGTGACAGATGTTATAGATGACACTGGGAGCACTCAGGGGAATGTTCTGAGAGTATGGATACGTTTCTGTGTCAGAGCTGAGAACACGACAACAGAATAAAGCTCATTCAGGTATAGAAAAGCAAACAAACATTTTGTTGGCCAACAAAATGAGGCTCCAGACTTTATATGACATCACAAGTTTGAGACGTACTTCTCTGGTTTCTGGCTTTAAGAGGAAATAGCTTCTGTTCACAAATACTGACATCAATAAATCATAAAAGTTAAGGAGACATATTTGTCCCAAGAAGGAAAACATATTTCAGCTCAAAAGCTTTTACAGTAAGAGCCTCTCAGAGAGTGACTAGCAACTAGACCTGCTATTAAACCTCGTCACTGCATGCTCGCCTCGTCTGCACTGCTTCCTGTCTGTGTTGGTCAGACTGTCCGTCTGGTTTTACCTGTTTGTTGTCATGTAGCGTGATTTTAATGTGTAATCCATGTTGTAACTGTTTGTGCTGAATGTCTGCTTAACATCATCACTTTGCATTTGCATGCCCTACTTTGCATGGTGCTTGCTTTTCTAGCCTAAGCTTTTATTATTCTGTTAAGCTGTTCATGTGTAGCTTTCTCCGGTTGTGATTTTACATGTTGTGTGTTTTATTTGTTGGCCAATTTAACATCAGGCCAAAAGACAACAGTTGAAAATGAGCCTTTCTGTCTAACACTGGCACATTTGCAGTGATGTGGATTAATGTGCATTGTCTCTGAAAATGAATAAATAAAAGAAATACTACAACTTTGTTTGCTAAAATGTCTAATAGTTATATAATTCATTCATTCATTATTTTTTATTTTTGTCATGTGAAATCGTGCACGTACAAAGCATGTTGAAAAAGAAACACAAAATAAAAACAAAACCAAATCATCTGAAATTAAGCCCTACATGAGAAACCACCAAATATATTCAGATAATCTCAATAAAGAGCTTCTTTCTCTTCTCCCTGTTCAGATAACAGGCAAATTTATGTTTGATATGTGAACAGCCATCTCAGTCTCGTGCTTTTTCCATATTTACAAAGTCAATATCTATTTTTATCTTACTAAGTAAAGCATTTTGTAGTTCACACTGAAAATGAACAGTAGAAAATAAAATGGCACTCATTTTCTGTATCGTTCAGACGCCACAATGAACAAATCTGCTTTTCTTCTTCTAGATTAACACACTGTCCAGTTTCAAAAGTCAAAGGTGACATACCACATCTCAGCTGAGCACTTAGAGATCTTTGCTTTCAAGACAAATTATATATAACAGAAGTCTCTGCACCATATTCAGTCTTTGTTTAGTCTGTATGTCATCAGCCCACTGTCCTTTGTCTTTGGCAAACACGGATTCTCTAAACAAACCAATGTTGGACCTTTTTTTATTTAACGCTCAATCTAATAATAGTTATTTTACATTTTTCCTTTATTGCTGACAGGAAGAATTGATAATCAAAATTGCTGCTGATTATTTTTTTGCTGACTGACAACTCAACTGATTATTTCAGTTCTAGTCTGATTCAGCATCGCTGTCACAGAAGATGTTGCCGCATTTAATGACAGTTTGGCATTTGGACTTTTTCCATATTTCAGTTTACGGCGACGCTGTCCAACCACATTACTGTGACTGAGATCAAAGAGGAGGATGTGGAGGACGCTGCCAGCAGCTGCCAGCAGGAAGTGCTTAGTACAGAAGGTGAGAGAGTGAAGGGGCGTTGGTGTGAGGAAACACACAAAGCAGCCTGCAGCTTTAGATGCTTTTTTTTGTGTCTGAGTGTTTGACTTTGTATTTTTATGCAGCAGAACATAAAGAAAGCATGGCTGAGGAACCAGAGCAACTGTCAGTGGGTATCTCAGCCGACGGCAGCACTTGCAGCCTGCCGTTTGATCCGGATGGAGAGCCAGCTGTGTGTGCAGGCGGTATGGAAGAAGAGTCCATGCAGCTGATTTGCATCAGTGACTCAGAGGAGGCCTTCAGCTCTCATATCATTCCAATAGAGGAGGAGGATGATGATGACGATGACAACGTAGAGTTTGTTACAGAAAGTCAGCAAGAGCCGACGATGAACGCTGAATGTGGGCCCAGTAATGAAGAACAGCACACTTTACCTGCAAACAACTCAGACAACAGCACAGCTCCAGAAGAACACACGGGTGAAGACTTGAATATGCTTCAGGTAGAAAGCACAAGAGCCCCAGACAATGGGAAATTCAGTTGTGAAATATGTGGCAGGACGTTCTTCCACAAGGGCACCCTAACACATCACATGAAGTCCCACAAGTCCAACTTTTGCAACATTTGTAAGCAGCATTTCCCTCGCCGGCACAAGTTCAACACGCACACCTGCGTGCCCCCGGCTCCCTCTCAGCCGGTCAGCAGATCATGTGAGCTGTGCGGGAAGACCTTTGCGAACCCATCAGCTCTGAGGATTCACTACCTCGTCCACACCGGAGAGAAACCACACAGGTGCAGCTTCTGTGGGAAAGGGTTCACCCAGAAAGGCAATCTGAAATGTCACCTTCGTATCCATACTGGAGAGAGACCGTTCTGCTGTGTCAAATGCGGGAAGACATTCACGCAAAAGGTCAACCTCAACCATCACTTAATGTCACACAGAAAACAAGAGTTCCCCAAGGCTAGGAGACATCAACCTGCCAGGGACTGACAAGAACTATAGCTTTATTTATCTGAATGCGTCATGTGGTACTCCTCATGTTAGTGTAGGGGCATTTAATGCCATGTTTGTATCGAGTCGTAGTCTGTACTGTAGTGCTAGAAAAAAACAAGATGTCCTGTTTTTGCCAGTTTATTTAACCATTAAGCACTTAGATGTTGTCTCTGTCCTTATAATGAAACACATGAATGTTCTTTTTATTAAACTTTTATTAGATAGAACTCTCCTTTTAAAGTGTGAGTTATTTGTCGTGTAATCTATACCGAAGTTGTCTTCACCTTGAGGCATCAGTTTTACAGCTGAGTTTACATGTTCAACTTTGACAATCAGAACGGGGCTCCATAAGGGGCATGCAGGTGTGAGTGAAAACGGAGCAAAGAAAATCAACAGCACAAAATTTCTTTCTTGGGCAGCCATAATTCACTAGGCTAGGTCAGTGTGGTGTATTCAGGGGAATCATATTATTACAGACAAAATTTGCCACAACATTGAACCCACTTACAGGTTTAGTGAGTAACATTGATTGTTTTGTTGCAATACAATGTTCTGCTGGGCAACCTTGAGGTCCTCACATTCATTTGGATGACCCGCCACATACTTAAACACCATGGCAGACACAAGTACACTCCGTCATGGCAACAGCACTCCCCGATGACCGCAAAAAGTGCTCACGCATGCCACGAGGAATGTGACAAAGAGCTTAAGGTGTCAACCAGGCTTCCAGATTCCCCAGATCCAAATCTGATTGAGCATCTGTGGGACATGCCGGTACCCCAGAGGTCATGTGTCCACGATCCGTGGTGTGGCCTCCATAGGTATCTGGCACCACGGTGTCCTGGGGGTTGCAAGTTAGGGCCTCCATGGATCGACTTTTTCCGGCACGTCCCACAGATGCTAGTTTGTGTTGGGGTCTGGGGTATTTAGAGGTCACTTTGATGCCTTGAGCTGTTTGTCATGTTCCTGAGCAGTTTTTGAGGTGTGGCATAGCACGCTGTCCTGCTTGGGGGTGGGGGGCACTGCCATCTGGGAGGGCGTGTACTTGGCCCGCAATGGTATTTGGGTGGGTGGTGCGTGTCAAGTTGCATCCACATGAATGCCAGCGCCCAAGGTTTCCCAGCAGGACATTACCAATGTCACTCACTCACAGCAGTTTTGATGTTACGGCTGATCGGTGGAAGTGCTTAGTCGAAGTAACTGCTCTGTTCAAGTGTGATGAAAGTTCATAACATAATAAAATATATGCGACTTATTAAAACAGAAATTAAAACAAAAAAATAATGAACATTTGGCTTGACTGTACACTGACAACATTTCTTTCTACAATTATGATGTAGCCATACAAATACATTTAGTTATAACAGTAACACCATTTCTGGATCTCATTTGAGGATTATGTAACCAACACACATCAACATTTCATAACAGTTGTGTTTTACAGACAGACAGACCTGCCCTCTTTCTGTTTAATTAAACGCCAACAGATTAGGCATGACATGTGAAATACAAAGCAGAGGTGAGAGCTGAGTAATGAAGCAAACAGAGGAGGTTGTTTTACTTCCACACTGTTGTGAAGAGGTAGATTTGAAGGTTTATGCTACATGTGTGCAAACAGTGGAACAGTAGTCCGACATATTTTGGCATTATTCGACACAGGCCTTTGGTGGCATGAAATATGACACTGAGGTATGTATTATCTGTTCGGCAGCCGTATGACGACATGCGACGGACACCACAGGGTTCCCACGGTCATTGAAAACCTGGAAAAGTCATGGAATTTTACAATCTCGTTTTCCAGGCTTGGGAGCATCGTGTATCTTTAAACTTTTGAAAAACTCATGGAATATTGTGTGTAAAATAAATCAGTTGTTACAGTAATTTTTCATGGATAACCCTCCATGTAATGAAGCATGACGGCAACTTTATAACAATAAAGCAGCTGTCTCCCCTTCCTCGTGTGCTGCTTAGCTGGAATTATGTGCGACTAAAGTTTGAATCTGATATGTTGAGTGAGTAAGAGGCAAATAATGTGACAGTGTTGAAGAAGAAAGGGAAGTGTTGCACTGGGTTAAAAACTCTGCAGTTAGTTGTAAAAAAAAAAATAAATAAAAAAAAAAAAATCAGGTGCTCTTCAAGGATGGGGCAAAGAGTCGTTTAAAGACACACACATTTCTGTCAGTGATTTTTTTTCCAGTGGGGCTAAACCAATATATCCTGTGACCTGTGTCACATGACCCTCACATGCATTTTACACCCTGATGACGACTCTCTAGTCGAAACTCGTGGTTATCCAGGTACTAATAAAAGATTTTTAACTACAGTCAGAGAGCCTCAGATGCATTTTTGGACTGCCTGCCTGTACTATGGACTTCCACACTGAGTGTTTATCTTTAACGTGACGGCGTTATTTAACATGTGGGATCATGAATCCCAAAATTTCTGTACCTACTACTTATAATTTGTACTGCATTTTTCAAAAAGGTGCCTTGTTCATGTTCTACATTGTGAACAGTCGTGGAAATTTCATCATGGGTGCTAGAAAAGTCATAAAAAGTTTTGAAATTTTGTCCATGTGGGAACCCTGGACACAATGGAAGTATTTTTTGCCTTAGTTTTTAATGAGCACTTCACATTACATGGAAGCAGCAAATAAGTCTCATCAGATCTGTGACTCTTATCGATCATGACGTGTTGTGAAGTTGAGTTTAAAGGCTTGTTGAGGGCATCATAAATTCAACAATGACGTGCCCCACGCAACCAGTCAAATAAACTGAATCCCACCAAATCTAATTCTACATTAGAGAGGACAGATATTCTCTGTTCTCTTGTTTGGCTGCAGCAACATTTCTATCAGCAGTAAAGCTAAAAACACGTCAAACAAACTAATGTTTTTACAGCAGCACCGTTAACCATACAGGCTATGAAACAAGCCTTCCTTTGATGCAGACGGAGTATATCAAATCTACAGTTTCCATCCACATTTCCTATAGACGTGTTGGCACATTTTGAGCCAACAAGAATTCATTGAAGTTCAGATCAGACAAAATGGTTCGACCTCTCAGTTGAAACACTGGTGGTGATTTAAACCGTACTTGTATGCGTAACATTTCCCACAGTCCACGCAGCTGTAAGGCTTCTCCCCGGTGTGCGTTCGAAGATGTATGTTCAGAGAGCTTTTCTGGGAGAAACTTTTGCCACAGTCTGGACAGCTGTAAGGCTTCTCCCCCGAATGAACGCGCTGGTGCAGCTTCAGGTACGTCTTCTGAGCAAAGCGCTTCCCGCACACCGTGCAGCTGAACGGCTTCTCGCCGGAGTGTCGCCGGATGTGGACTTTTAAACTGCTCAGATAGTTGAATATCTTCCCGCAGAATAAGCACTCGAACCGTTTGGCCGGCTTCATGGGTCTCGGCTGAACGTTGGGTTCTTTGGTTGTGTTCATGTGGATATTGTTCGTGTAGTCTGAGTATTCTGTGGTGACCGAGGAAGAATTGGTGTTGTCCACCATTGTGCTCATTGTCGCGTCGTCGATCAGCTTGTCCATTATTGTTGTCTGCGTGCGCTGTTGTGTTTGAGTGTCGGCCGTCATGGAGTAGTTGTTTAATTCACCTGAGTGAAGCTGCAGCTCATCGACAGATCTGTGAAGCATGCTGTCCTCATCAAACATTCCAGCCACTGTCAAATGAGAATAAATGCAGTTAAATCACACAAAACTATCAAAAGTAGCGACTTGTTTTTTTTTTATATTTAATCCAAACGTACCTTTTCTGTTGTCTGTGAGCCTCATCTGCTGGCCAATGGGATCATCATACGTCTCCTCCTTAACAAAGATGAGATCAGGCTCTCGCTCCATTAGGTCTATTGCCTGCCAAAAAAGAAATAAAAACGGAATAAATACAATTAGATAAAAAATATTGCGACAATTAAGACCTCACAATTTTAAAGTTAAGACAATTTAACTAATTTTTAAGAGCTTAATGTATCTGTACACCAAAGCTAACTAGCCTTCTATGACTAATACCCAACAGTAATATTATGTTGTGGCAGCCTAGTAACCAGACTGTCTGCCCACATTTCGGCCCAGCTATAGCCTGCCAACAAGACATGTGACGAACAGCTTTGAACACAACGGTCATCTCAGCTCAATGAGGAAATGATTTCATTGGAAAACACAAACCCAATTGGTTTATGAGTCACTGACCTGTGGCACCATGCTTGTCATCGCAGCAGGCTCCACTGCCTCTTTCCTTTGAGGTGGGAGTTTGTCGTCTCTCCACAGATCCATGCACCAGTCCTTTCCGAAAACGCCATCGATGGCTGGAGCAGGCTGTTGCTGCTGTTCTGGAGGAAGAAGCAGATGTGAAATGGGGACGTCTGTGGAAGAAATATTCACCGAGATGAAATACAGGGTGTATACATATATCAGACACTGACATGTAATGCTTTTAAATATCGCTTTAAGATGATTTTTAAGCACATTTAAGACAGATTGTTTGACAAATTATCTTACTGAAAAAGACCTGAACATAAGCTATATCCACAAAGCCTTCACCCTCTGCTAAGCAGCCTTGTTCTGTTTTAGAAAACGGCACGGTTAAAACAACCAAAGCTCTAACAGAATAATGGCCAAGCATCAGGAGGAAGGAGCCACCGAATTCATCAAAAATAAAAAATAGAAAATTAAAAGAAAAGAAAAAAATAAATTAAAGAGTAAAAATTAAAATCAAATCAAAAATAACAGACAGAGAATAATATGCAATCTTCTCAGAACTTTTTTTTTTAAATAACTAATTTTACAGAAACTTACCGCAGTTGTTGCGTTTACTATTGGGGGTAATTGCGCAAATTATTAGTTGTTCTGTGCTATTATTCTTATGCATTGACTATTATTTGAAATATCCATAATATATGTGATTTACTCAGGGATAATTAGCCTACTAAATTATAGAAGAAGGGTCACTTGGAAATATTAATAAATACACTGGAAATTTGTAAATCACAGGGCTAAGTGAAAATGTAAAGTAATAGTTTTAAGATTTGTAACATCAGAAATGTGAACTTTGACACAGAGGAGCTTGACTCATTTGACAAAAAAATAAATTTAAAAAAAATATAAATTAGTTACATTTTCTGTGTCAATTAAGACCCCTCAATTTTAGGAGTATTTAATTACTTTTAAGGCTTAATATTTATTATAAGACACTTTAAGGACCTGCAGGCACACTGGTGTGCAACTTAACACACCATTAATTGGTTTCCCCCCCATAAAATCTGAATATAACCATGCAGATCTGCACTCCAGGGCATTAACTGAGTTGAGGTGTCAGTAAGCTACACCACAGCTAACTAGCCTGCTATGACTAACACCTCACAGTGACGTTTGCAGCCTGGTAGCTAGTCTAGTGACCAGCCTGTGTGTCCAAGTCTGGGCCCGTCCTGACCTGCAGGGTGTCGGCTGCTGCTGATACTGTTGACATGTGCAGGGTAGGTCTGCGCCTCCCTCGCTGCTCTCAGCTGGACCTCCAGTAAGTAGCACCTCTTCTTCAGCGCCTCGTTCTCGGTCTTGTGCAGCGATATCTCGGTGTGAAGGACGGAGGAGCACTCGTCAGCCAGATTGCCTATTTCCACCAGAGCCGCCTTCGTTAGCTTGTCCAGCACGGCGGCTAACTGCGCCCGGAAACTTCGGTTCGTCGTGTCGCACATCATCTCGACGGGGAGGCTGAATATTTCGAAATTTTGGCAAGATTCCCGGCGTAGCAGCGTTGCTCCTTAATCAAATATGTGGTACAGCTGTGCCGCAAGGGATTGTGGGAAACGACATAAGCACTTGAGGCAAAGTTTACGAGGAGCACCTGAAGGCAGCACAATGGAAAAGAGATTAAAAAATGTTTTGTTTTTGTTTTTTGTTTTTTACTTTTGTGAGAATTACATAGATATGTTTAATCATGCTAATACTATTGTGAATTTTATCTTTAATAATAAAATAATTAGACTCTTCGTTGGCTCAAACCAGACTCGTAGTTTATTCACAAACGCGAGTGTTCACTGCCCCCTAGTGGTCACAAGAGGAACTGCAACACTGCATTCAATTTGTAATACATGATTACCATCATTATAACTATTATAAATATCAATATATACACCTCATTATGAGTTTATAACAGCAGCACTAACAACAACTGAATCAATAAAGCCTTTATTAACTATCAGTTTTGTCTTATGGAGACCACTCTTCATGTTAGACCTGATTTAGCGTCATGAGTGTTCACTGTCCTCCAGTGGTCACAACTGAGGAGCTACAATGTCCATTTAAGTTCAGTAATTATTGATCAATACGCACAACTTTTTAATATCATGAGTGTTGAGGAGATGAGACCTACATTTAATCAATCTAAGAGTTTCACTACTTTTTGCAGTAGCTTGCTGGTAGTTCAGCTACATTCCTTTTTGCAGAGTGATTCAAGTAGTTTACCATTTTGTATAGTTAAAGACTGAAACTACAAACAATGTTGGGCAGCATGGAATGAGAGGATTATTTATTTTTATTTTACCATTGCTTCTCTACTGTAATTCAACCCCCTTTGACCCTTTGATGAGCCCCACACCCCTTGTCTTTTATCCTGATCTCTGTGAAGGCATGCAGGCAATGTTGAGTTTTTATAACTAAAGTTAAATATATTAGTCGTCACTTAGTCAGAAGAGGGCCAGCCATTAGGGAATATGGGCGGGGGGGCGGACAATATTAATTTTACTTTATTTTATTTCATTTTATTTTATTTGTTTTATGTATGACCTATGAACAACTGTGTACTTTTTGCAATAAACTCAAATGGCATCAAGTGGCTTTTTTTGCTGGCATGTGACCTTTTGTGTATCATATTTTGCTATAATTCTGTATGACATGTACATTGTAAATTTGATCACTTTTTAGTAGTTGTGGTAGTTTGAACTACTTTTTTTCTGAGTAGCTTTACTAACCCAAACTAGATTTCTCCCTTGGGCAGCTTTGCTGTCGTTCAGCTTCTTCCAGTGTGAAGCAATTGGTAGCTTGCTCTCAAAGCAGCTTCACTGATTATCATCATGATTATTATTATTAGCATTATTACAGAGACCAGTCTAACCTGCTAGTTGTGTTTACACAAGTGGGGATGCAGGTAAGATAGAATACCAGGACTTGTGATGAATATAAAAAAGATTTAAAGTAGTCATCAACCATATCAGGTCCCAACAACATGGTCTCAGTAATCGGAGCTGTCTGAGGCCAAACCATTTTATTTTGGCAGGTCAAAAGTTTCAAGTGATGTGCCTGTAACCCAAGATCCAAGTCAAGTAAGGCCAGGCTACAGACACACCCAAGTTCTACGTATTGATTCAAAGCTTTGCAACATCTACTTTACAAAATATGTTTGGCTGGGATTTACTGAAGTTGGCAGAAACATAAATACGGTACATTTCTGTGCTCCAAGTGAGGATTCAGCCTCTGTTGACTCCTAGGCAGCTTCACTGTTTTGGCATTTTTGGTATTGTGGTGACTGATTCTCCACTTGTTTTCAAGCCTCTACATAACTGCGATTTGAGCTGCTTTTTTTCTTTAGTAATGACGGCTATCAGTAAAACAAGAGCTTTTTATTAACTGGATCAGTCATCAAAGGCAGTTCACATGAAGTGTTGTGCCTATGTGTGTAGTGAGGTGTAAAGCAGGTGATACACACTGGCATCTGGGGCAAAGATAGGTTTATTATGCACAAAATATTTCAAACAGCAGTAGGTTACATTTGACTGGCTGTTTTAGGTGGTCCCATTTATGAACGTCCCACTAAATGTCGGCACACTGGATTCACTCCCGTACATGTTCAGACTGGGGTCTAGATGTACTGCCAGGTGTTTCTTCAGATTACAGTTCTTCGTAAAGCCCTTGCCACATTTGATACAAACAAAAGGTTTTTCTCCGGTGTGTGTACGCTGATGCATATCAAGAGTACATTTCTGAATGAAGCCCTTCCCACAAATAGGGCAGCGGTAGGGCTTCTCCCCAGTGTGTGTGCGCTGGTGTGTGTACAGATGCCCTTTTTGTGCGTATCTCTTTCCGCACAGCGTGCACCTGAACGGCTTCTCTCCCGTGTGACTCCTCTGGTGTATTTCGAGCTGGCTGAAGCATCTGAAGCTCTTGCCGCACTGCAAGCAGCCGAACCTCTTGGCACCTGAGTTCCTCAAGTTGTGAAGCTTCATGTTCCTGAGCACGCTTAAGCTTTGGGTGGCGACGTTCTGAGCCAAGCTTTTCCCGGCCACTAGTGTTGTGTGCACAGGTGTGAGCTGCGGATTCCACTGTGTTTCCCTCCTGCCTGGTCCAGCAAGAGACGGCTGGGCGCTCATGGTCACAAAGCGGTCGGTAAACAGTGGCTGCTGACGTTCTGCGATGGGTTTGGGACACTGCATCACTTCTGGACTCTGCCGTGTGTCTAGGAAAGATTCCCTTCCTGTTGACAGCACATGAACATGTTAGAATTTGAACATTATCCCAGTAAGTCTAATGATGGCTACAAGCTGAATGCACTGATCACGCAATAAAGCTGATATTTTTGAGCAAATACCTCAATACGACTACTGGGATGATGTTGCTTGTGACTGGCTACTTGTGCTTTCACACCATATTTTCACCATGAGATTTCTGATGGATAATCATCAGTAATGTGGATATAAAACTAACAGTCCTGTAAGTTCAGGAAATTACAACACTTTACTGTAATGCAGCCTTTAAAACCAAGACAACACCAATGATATTACGATACACAAAATCCAAGATCATATCTAGTCTCATATAGGGTTGCAGTGGTATGAGATTTTCATTGTACAATAACTGGCTAAAAAAATGTGTGGTATTACATAATTATTATTAGTATTTGTGAATTTATAAAGCTTTGATGCAGATGGTTCCACCCTTTATTTCATCCCTTTTAACTCTGACCTCACATAATCTTACAAGAAAGAATGTCATTCTTTTACGGCACTCCTCATACCAGAAATAATCTCAAAAAGATCTTAAACTATGACACTGCCACCCTCATGGCTGTTAAATTGCCTTATTTCTCATCTTGTTTTAATTGAGTATAAATGCTTTTAACTATACATCTACAGCTTAGCATGTTTATCGTCTTGTGTTTCTACTTTTAGTGATTATTTTTATTGTTGATGATGTTAAATTGATTTCATTTCTGTTTTCATTAATATGCATGATGGTTCTTTGTTTGCTTTTTGATTTTTTTTAATGTCTTTGTACATGCTCGACATCACTGAAAATTAGGGTCTTCCTCAATTGATTTCCCGAGTCTTAAATAAAGGTTTGAATGAATTATGATTATTATCATTATTATTATTATTATTATTATTATTGGGCTCCTACATCTTAAGTTCAGTCATACTTAAAACAATTTAATGCCACTTGAAATGACATTAAAGTTTACACAAAGCAAAACTGACCGGACATCTATTACTTAGGATAAGGGATATTTTTGCCCAAATGTTTATTGTAACATAAAACATGACCTTTTTTGTCTCATGGCGGAGATGAGGGTAGAATGGAACTGCCGTTTGTTGGTGTGTTTTCTTGGCAATTTTGTGTTTCTCACTCTGCATGTGGGATTCCTCTGCCTCCATTCCCATCATGCTGAGTTTGAAAAACTTTAGCCATTAAATACACCAAGCCTCCTATGCATTGACTTGTTTCAGTTTCAGATATGCCATAAAATCTTGCTTAAATAGTGAATTTTCATTGAATTTAAACTCCTCCATATCGTCCAAGGTACTGTGACAGCTAGCGAGCAGACAGTGGATCCTCGGAGCATCCCAACTGTAAACAAAATATGGGTGTTGTTGGTTTTGCTATGCTGATCTGTATGACGTTATTGCAAGAAGCATTTAAAAGAAGAGGATATACTTTATTAATCCCTGAGGGGAATTTTTTCACTCTGTTGCCATTTACAAACAGGTCTGAAACACAGAACTACAAGCCACCTGTACATGCATTGAAAGGAAAGATGTCAGAGCGAGGGGGCTGCCTCGGGCAGGCGCCCCGGGCAGTTGGGGGTTCAGTGCGTGGTGGCACCTAAGCAGTGCCCAGGGGGCAAGCTGGTGCCTCTCCAGCTACCAGTCCACAATCCATATTTGGTCCGGATGGGAACTTGAGCCAGTGACCCTCCAGTTCCCAACCCAAGTCCCTATGGACATAGCTACTGTCACCCCAAATTATTTAAAAGAAAATAGATATTACTAATCGTTTTGGGGCTTTAACAATGCAACATCATGAAAAGAAAGATTCATAAATCTAAATTTAGGACTTTTGGAACATTAAGATATTTACAACAATTAAGGCATTATTTTTAGATAATAAATTAAATGCTTTTAAGACTTTTTACCCTGTATTAACATTACCAGTTACACTGACCCTTAAAGCAATGAAAACAGAGGAAGTTTTTGCTTAAACAAACTCTTAATTATAACTAAAACTTTAAACAAAATTTATGGAAATACAAGTAAAAAAAAGTTTCACAGTTTACGGTTTCGTGGTATACCACGAACCTGACCTAGGTCAACCTAGTCTCATATCCTGATACTGATATAATACTGATAAACTTCTCAGCCCTGTTGAATACTCACTGTTTTCACTTGTCCTCTCTTGGTCACAGTCTCTGGTGTCCACCTCTGTCGGCTCTTCCTTCACCACGATCAGCTCAGGCTGATCTTTCACTGGGTTCGGCATCTAGTGAGAGAGCAGTATATGAGTGCACCTGATACAAGGGGAATTACGGCCATTTTCAAAACTCACATGTTATTCCTACGGTCTAAGACAGCCTGAAAATATGATTAGACATGAACAACTTTCTGTCAAACCCAAAAGCTGGAGTGCTAAAACTCAAATCTGCTCCCACTGACTGTCTATGAAGCAGCTCCAGACTTTATACCTGATGACATCACAAGTTTGAGACTTCTCTGGTTTCTGGCACCAGCTGAGGTGGTGTTCCCCTTTAAAGACGGTGCTCATAATGCAGTGACTTGATATGATCAGTGCAGGACTTACCTCAGCTATGACATGCTCTTCACCCTGAGGATGATGCCACTTGTTCATCTCAGTGGAGGAACTTATGCTCTCCCATGGACTTTCACTAGGATGCAATAAACTTGGATTAACCACACCAGGCAGGGTGTTGCTGACCATGACAGAGATGTATTTATGATGTCAGAACAACGCAAACACACTACCTACCTACAGGCAACACACAGGAATCAACAAGCCTACCTCTTTATGGCAGGTCTTGCCCTGTCAGGCTCCAGTATCCCGTCCTCTGACCCATCCCTCACCGCTGAGCATGCTGCTGCTGCTGCGTCCTGCCTGCCTCCCTGTGCGATGTACAGCAATTTCTCCATCAGCTGCAGCTTCTCTGTGAGCGAGGCGATCTCGTTCCGCCCTCGAGTTATCTCAATTTTCAGCATCTTCGACTCGATCTCGACCAGTTTGCTTATTTCCATCACAGCTGTTTTGGATAACGCGTCCATGATGGAGACGAGCTGTGTCTGGAAAGAGAAGACTGTCGACATGGTGTTTAGCTCTCTGTTTGGGCGCCAGTCGCACGAGTTACTGTTACAGTCGACAGGTCTCTTAATGTTCACTGTAAAAATGTAGTTACAACGATATACACGAGAAGAGGTGTGTGCATGCCTTCGAGATACGCGTGAGTGTCTCTTCAAAACTCAAGTGGTGAAAACGGATGCAGTAGTCCCATCTGCCGGCCGGGAGGAGGCATTGCAACCGAACACAAAACTACAATATCGAGCCGTAATATTAACACAGCTTCTTTACTGGCTTCAGTTTCAAAGCCGACAATGTGTGAAATTCTCCCAAATCCCCTGAGGTGTTTTGTTAATCGTCTGTTTTTAACTTGCTAGCATACAAGCTAAGTTTTTATGGCGTTGTAGCGTTTCCTAGGATGGCAAGGCATGATCCGCCCTCCTCTCCCTCTGATTGGCTACTACTCTTTGCCTTCTTTAGTTGGATTGGTTAGATGTAGATATGAGGCGTGGCAATGTCACTGTAAGCCAACCAGAGGCAGAGTAAGGCAGAGTAGGGCGGGACATGCCCGCGCTACCCAAAGAAAGGCAAATTAGCTAGCCGCGGACTCCACTGACCAGAATGCAAAGCTGTCTAAACACAGAATCTGATTGGCTGGTGAGGAAGGGTTTCAGGAAGTACTGCGTCGAATTATATTTGCCGACTGAAAATCCTCCACATGACAATCTGCTGTTGAGATTCACACAAAGTAAGGATGTTTTCATGTAACTGTAAACTATAGTCAAATAACTTAAATGTCAGGTTTGTTTGAGATACAAATGAATAAGCGTCGCTTCTCCTGCATATTTCCGGTTCTGGCTAAAGCAGTATCGTGCAAAATCAGTTTGTAGTTTTTATCTCCACTCCTCTGTTTTCACAGTCCCAGCCTAGTTACATTGTAGTATTAAGACAACCTTAGTGAAACTATTTCAAAAGCAGCGTTTTAGTACACACACTGTTTATGCAGATAACTGCTGCAGACACACGATGACTTGCAAAACTGTGTTGTAATTGACTTCCTTATCTATTACTCAAAACCTGTTTTCCTCCCTCTCTTCTACCCAGTAACTCCTGTATTCACACAGATCTCTCATGGCTGGCAGAAGAGTCGTGGTCTTCCCCTCCTCAGCTGAGCTCGGCCCGGCGCTGGCCCATCTGGTGGCGTCCAGGGCTGAGAAGGCCATCAGCTCTCATGGCAGGTTCACCCTGGGGCTCTCTGGAGGAAGCCTTGTGACCATACTCAGCAAAGAGCTGCCCGCCCTGCCAGATCTGGACTGCAGCAAGTGGGTTGTTGGTTTCTGTGACGAGCGGGTGGTTTCCTTCGATGACCCTGAGAGCACCTATGGGCTGTACAAGGTACCTGTGCAGGGGTGTATGTTTGTTTGCACGTGCATGGGTTGTTTGTGACATTGGGGTCAAATTAAATCCCTTGTTTCTTTTTCAGGGTCAGTTGTTCTCCAAGGTCAACATCCCCGATAATGGGATCTTAACCATCGACTCCTCTCTGCCGGTCACAGAGTGTGCTGAGGATTATACTCACAAACTGAAGAAGGTGCAGGCATTTATTATTCTGTGATCAGCTCTGGCTCAAAGTCACCCACGCATGTTCTTTTAAATTTAAATATTTTGCAGAATTTTAACAGTATTTTGCGACACAACACTCAGGTCTTCCCTGATGACGACTTCCCAGTGTTTGACCTGTTGCTGCTGGGTATGGGGCCCGATGGACACACCTGTTCCCTCTTCCCAGACCACCCTCTCCTGGAGGTGAGTACCGTACTTTATTGAATCTGATGGCACAATTTTAAATGTGCCTGTTTATCTCTCAAAGTCTTATCTCTATTGCAGAAAGGTTTTCTGATTCTCCACCAAACACATCTCAGACTTAAGATGATGCAGTTGATAAAACCAATTGAGGATTGTAGCTTTGTTTGGCTACATCTTAAATCACTTTTTTTAAATATTTTGTACTGTCATTATGATCCTTACAACATAATCCTACATCTGAAAGTTTAACCATGTCGGATAGTGTAACTCTATTTTAGAAATGTCTGTAAATTTGCCACTTGTCATTACATTGCAGGGCTCTGGGCATTCTGCAAGTATTTCTTTAAATCATACCCCTCGGTTATAGAAATATGGATGTTTTCCCTGCAGTAGGCATATGAAACACATTATTTAATTTATTTCTGGCAGCCCTGCTAAATCAGGCCGGGAGGCATTTCAGGCTTTACCCTTTGATGTGGTCCCTGATTTGCTAGTCTAAAAAAAACAATATGCGTTCTGCCTGCACTATTCAAGACGCTCCCTTGACTATGTATGGATCAGTGATAGGTTTTGTTTAAGCACAACTGTGACTTTGTGGCCTGCACTGTCATCCCTTTTTGTTACACTTTCCGCCTCGTTTTTTTACACGACAGTCACACTATAGTTTTGGGTTGTTGTTCCTCCATTGGCATTTTTTTGGCAACTGTATACATTACACATGATAGATGATTGGGTTTTGGTGTACCCCATATTCAGGAAACCAAGAAGATTGTGGCCCCCATCAGCGACTCTCCCAAACCACCGCCACAGCGTGTGACTATGACCTTTCCAGTGGTGAACTCTGCACGCTGTGTGGTTTTTGTGTCAACAGGAGGAAGCAAAGCACCTGTTTTGAAGGTAATATCGACCTCATATCATATTCATAATCCCTCCCATTTCCATGGCACAGTAAATCACTTCAGACTAGGGCTGGGTATCCTTCAAATATTACGACACCAGTACCAATGCCCCTAAAGTGATACCATTACCAACAGAGTACTTCGTTTTTTTCTACTTCATTTGATGTAAATGGAAGCATTCAGTTGCATAAAATGCCACCAGTTGCCACAGGCCTGTAGAAAAGCCGCACTTTCAAACATTTTGGTGGCATTTCGGCACACTGAACTGCTACCCTGTCAAATACACTGTGCTTAACTTCACCACACCACAGACTGTATGGGTTGTAGCTGCTGCGGTCGGGGGCCAATCACACGTTGCGTTAAATCCAAAAATATTTGTGGTGATGGCTGTGAGAAAAAACATATAAATAGCTATCATTTTCTCAATCTCGGCACAAAAAGGATCAAATGCAGGTATCAAATGACTGGAGAACTGGTGATACTACATGGTCCTGGGTTATTTGGTCACTTCCTGAAAGGTATCGAGTACCGACCCAGCCCTACTTCAGACACAAAAAATCACAGAGATTCACTTTTACTCTGCAGGTCCAATTACGGTTACAGCTGACAGATGATCTGGGACTAGTTGAAACCATGTCAGAACTAAAACTAAACCCAAAAAGTGAAAGGAATATGATGTTGAGCACAATTTCATGCCTCTGTTCTGTTACAGATGGATAAAAACAGTCCAATAATCTGTGCATCAGCAGTTCTCTGACCCACTGACCCAGCAGAGATATGGTTCACACTACTGATTTATGTAACAGTGCTCATGTATTTTGACACCGTGACCATTGTCTTGCAGGAAGTGCTGGAAGGTAGAGAAGGTCCGGCGTTTCCAGCGGCCCGCGTTGTCCCAACTAACGGCGAGCTGTTCTGGCTTGTTGATGACCCCGCAGCTGCCTCCCTAACTATCCAGGTAGAGAGGTTAAGCTCAGGGGCCAAACTGTAGAGCTTTTTATCTGCCGCATGAAGGCAGGAAGTCAACGCAGGTGTTAAAACTTGAATGAGCAAACAGGAACATAGTACAGAACATTCCTACTGTTACGTGAAAGTGAAGTTTGTTTACATAGGTGAGATAGGATATGGAGGAGAAGTGATAAAACTGAGGACTTTGTTGTTATTTCCAGCGGAAGATTTAGCACTTATTGAATACTGGTTTGTGCGTGTGTGTGTCAGAGGTTTAGCTTTATTCAGCAAGGTGTAGTGTCTCCCTCCACTCAAAAATGTGTTTTTCTTATTGTCACTTTGGTTGGATGTCTGACTTTCATTGTACAGAATAATGTATAGTAATGTGCAGAGTTTGACACTAGTCACTTGAACCATGCAACTCACACGAACCGAGAATGGACTTCAGAGGAGTGGGAGATGTCGCACTGTCCATCATATACTCTGGATTTTTCAACAACAGAAAATGACTAGATGTCCTTTTTTTGTGTGGGAAACCCATATCAGACAAAATCTTGACTCAAAGTATGTATTAAAGGACCAGTGTGTAGGATTTAGTAGCATCTAAAGAACTAAAACTTCTCCTGTGTGCCAAGCATGTAGGACAGAGGTTATTTTTGAACATTTTAATTTTCATTCATCGTTGTTGTAGGCCGAAAGTAACGTTGATTAGATAATTTAGACATAATAAGGCTGTGTAACCTTATTAAGGCTCAAATTAATTTTTCGGCTCCATTCATTCATTCATTTTCCGGGGCTGGAGCCTATCCCAGCTGACATTGGGCGAGAGGCAGGGTACACCTGGACAGGTCACCAGACTATCACAGTGCTGACACATAGAGACAAACAACCATTCACAGTCACATTCACACCTGCGGACAATTTAGAGTCACCAATTAACTTAACCTGCATGTCTTTGGACTGTGGGAAGAAGCCGGAGTACCTGGAGAAAATCTGTGCAGACACGGGGAGAACAGGCAAACTCTGAACAGAAGGGCTCCCCATCCTGGGTTCGAACTGGGAACCCTCTTGCTGTGAGGCAACACTACTGCACCACTGTGCCGTCTCCTAACAGTTTTATTTAACTTTTGTGATCCAAAAATGGCTCTTCTGCTTGTAAAGGTTGCTGACCCCTGGTGTAGGAGTGCAACGGTGTATGATTTCTGCCAATAGATGCACCTACATAACCTACACACTGGACCTTAAAATATGTCTGGAGGAGATCTTAAAATTGAGATTTTACTGGCTGTGAAGGTTAGGAGATTTGATATTCATGAAATAAAAACCACTTACAGTTAAAAGCTGTATTTGTTCCGATTCCCGGCTCTTGAGTTGCCTTCATACTCTGTGTAAAACATCCAATAAAGTCACACCTTTGATGCTGAAAATCACCACTCATTTGGCACATCTTGTCGCCATCTCTAATTTCTATTTTCATTAACAACTAAAACAAATAAAATGTTAGTTAAACATATGCATTTTGTGTTTACTGCCGAGCCTTGCTCACTAGTCCATCCCCTTTAAGACCTCAGCACACCCCACCCCTTTAAATCTCAACTTTGCAGTGTTGTCACATCGGGAGCTCCTGCTGCACAGATTTTGCTCCTGTGTGATGACAGCCTAAGCTACAGACACAACTTTTCCATAGCTGTCTCATCACGAGCCACAGCTATCACCTACCTAGATTTGCTTTTTTATATTTCTTAATTTATTGTGGCCATGCCCGGGCTCGCATGCCTCCCCGCCGCCCTGCTCCTCCTGCTGCTGTCCGGCTGCTCTCCTGCTCGGGGATACTTCGCGGAGGAGCGCTGGAGCCCCGAGTCTCCGCTCCTGGCTCCCCGGGTCCTCGTCGCCCTCATCTGCAGAAACTCCGAGCACTCCCTGCCCTATTTCCTCGGTGCCTTTGAGCGCCTCAACTACCCCAAGGAGCGTATGGCTTTGTGGTAAGTTGATACCAGGACATTTTCTCGCAAGGCAGTAAACAGCCAAGAAGTAAAGTTAACCTCAGTGTTGCTTGCCAGTGTCTGAAAGTTGTATTTTTTACAAATGTCTCTTCTTGAATATAACTATGTGCATAAAAATGGCGCATTGCTGATTGCCGATTTTTGCGGAGTAAAAATTGGCAGGAGCCACAGGAAATGACGGGGTACTAATAGTAACAATGCAGCTAATGTGATATTGCGATTTAAACATGACAAATCACAACAAGCAGGAAACAACAAACATCTAATGCTGACTTCACACCATGCATTAACATTTAACTCACCTATATAGCCACTGTAGTGCAGAGGTGTGCACATCTGGTCACTGTGCTGATCACTGTGGCCATGCATTGATCTGTATACGTGGAGGGGAGGGGACTGATGTGGCCACGAGGGGAGCTGCATGAGTATCTAACAAAGTGACTTATTGTTGGGTCTGCACTGTCCATTAATACATGCATACCAGCTAGTCCTCATCTCCTGCAGCCCACACCACCTCCTGGAAACCACTTAGGCCTCTGTGGGGTTTACTACAGGAGTGAGTGACTCTTACTGACCTGATAGATTTTACAGCCCAGTAAAGCTGCAGCTCCAGGAGCCTCATCTGTGCAGAGTTTTGTGGCATGACTGTAGTGGGGGGGGTGAAAGTGTGAAGCATGCAGTCATAGATAGATAACTGAAATATTCCCTTCCAGCACTAATTATAAGTAATCAGTAACTAATTTCATTCTGTTTTAGCCCTCTTAAAGGGACAGTTTATCCCTAACACCAAAATACACGTTCTTCCTCTTTCCTGTAGTGCTAGTTATAAGTCTAGATTGTTTTGGTGTGAGTTGCCAAGTGTTGGAGATATCACCCGTAGAGATGTCTGCCTTCTCTCTGATATGATGTAACTAGATGGCACTCAGCTTGTGGTGCTCAAAACGCCTAAAAAGTGCATCTGAAAACCTCAGCAGCAATTTCTCCTCACAGAAGTCATGACCTGGTTACTCAAGATAATCCACAGATGCTGTTTTTAGCAGTTTCATGTAGGAACTATTTCTTTCGACTGAAGCACACACACCAACCATATCACTGTGCAGAAGGCAGAGTGCATCTATTGCTAGCTCACCTAGCACCACTGAGCTAGCTCATATCACAGCCCAGCAGAGGAGGACGCCACAACCTGGTCATGTTTTTAAAATGTTGTACTGTAAACCACTATGTAACTATTTAAAGTCAGAGTATTTAATACTAATTTTCTTGTATAACAGCTGAGAGCACGGGGTGTGGGTGGGCGTGATGTCTGTATCTGTGTATTTGCAGTGTATGTTTGTTATATAATGCAGTTTAGTCTGTGTTTTTGTTCTGTATTTGTGTCCAAGGACCCCCCTGAAATTGAGATGCGACATCTCAAGGGGCTATCCTTTCAATAATACACCGAGCACAAGCCTCGCGTGAGTGGATGCACACTTCCTTCTGTGCCATGTTACAGTTGGCAGGTGTAGTTCAGTAGAAGGAGAATAGTTCCTACATGAAACTGGTCACAACACGATCTGTGGATTATCTTGAGTAACCGGGTCATGATCCCTGGAAAGAAACATTGCTGTTAGATGTATTTATTTGACGCTTTGAGCACCACGAGCTGAGTGCCATCTTGTTCCATTATATATGAGAAAAGGCAGACACCTCTACAGCCACTATCTTCAACAATCAGCAACTCACGCCAAAACTATCTAGATTTATAAATAACACTACAGGTAAGAGGAACAATATGTGTGTCTGTCCATTTAAGGACATTTTGTGTGCTTTATGTTCATCCTTTATGATAGTGTTCTGAGAAAAGCTTGGCATGGGACACTTAAACTATTTGTGCAGGGACAGAGCAACCTCGAATATTCCCTCTACATGCTAGATAAGAATGGAAACTAAAACCTAGTTGTATTATGCCCATTTATGGCTCACTGAATGTGTTTCTGTCTGCCTTTTCCCAGACCTGACACAGTTGCACCCTCTCTGTCAGTCGTAACAAACTTTCATTCTGGGGCAATTATCCTGTGGGATGTGCAAATGGATGTCATAGACTGTTTAAATATGTGTCTCCCATGCTCAGGCAAAGGTGAGGGAAGTGAAAGGGAGGGATTTCCCACATAGTAACTAAACAACATGCTCCAACAGCCCACCCGTGCTTATACCCTCAGAGCTCAGAGTAGTTTGTTTGAGTGCCTGGAGGGCTCAGATTGGTATGCTCGTCACTCACCAGCTTGAAACTCGAAGTTTATTTCCCCTCCTTTATTTCGAGGCTTTAAATGAGGGGTATTGTTTGATTGCTTCTGTAAATAAGGTTGAGCTAAGGACAGTGCTGTGTTAACTTGTTCTGCGAGCACATTAAGCTACATCTGTAAAATGCAAACAGCTGTGCGATGTTATAAACACTGCATGCTTTACGCTGTATGCTTTCTGCAGCTGCCTGTAAGCATGCCAAAGCCTCAGAATCAGGATCCGCCAAAGTGTCCTTTAAATCTTTGGTGTCTGCAATTAGCTTGGCATTTCTGCTCTAAAAGAGCAACTATAGTGGAGATGTAGTCGAAAAACCACTTTCAGATGTATATTTAGAGCACCAGTGGTGCATCGCTCAAAAACTATGCTTTTAACAAATATTTATCTGAGCCGAACATGAAGCGGAAGAGTCAGCATTATTCAGAGTTTGAGTATTTGTAAGGATGGACAGCAGGAGTGAGGGATGAAATAGTTTAGCAAGGAGCTGCTGTGTTCTCACAGATTCATGAGAAATCTCTCAAGAGGACCCAGCTTGGCTGTCGTCCCTCTGAGCAGGATACAAACTCAGCTGTAGGGCAGCTGTTCTTTTGCAAAGACCGACCTTACAATACACTACATTGCTAAAGAAAGAAAAGCAGTGGAGGTTGTTTGTGGCACAGTTTTGCACTTTCATGAGAAAGAGATTCAGGCAGATGTAATGACTCTACAACTAACATGTGGCCCAGTTTCCTTCTGCAGCAAAATTAGATCAAACATGCAGGCTGTCTAACATGTGGACATTTGTCTCGCACATGGCATCAGCCAAGTTTGAATCATTTCCGTCTGTTAAAGATATAGACAGACAGACTAAGAGACAGATATAAGTACTTTATTGATCCCAGCATATCTTGAAGTATGATTAAATTCAATCCAGGTTTATTTAGAAAGCCCAATATCACAAATCACAATTTGCCTCAGAGGGTAGCATACGACATCTCTCTGTCCTTTGACCCTCACAGCAGATAAGGAAAACTCCCCAAAAAACCCCTTTAACAGGGGAAAAAATGGTAGAAACCTCAGGAAGAGCAACTGAGGAGGGATCCCTCTTCCAGGATGGACAGACGTGCAATAGATGTCGGACAGGACAGATGGAAATTTAAAAAATACTTTCTAAAGATATATACTTTAGAATATTTACAGAATATTAGGGATGCACGATATTGGATTTTTTGCTGATATGCCAATATGAAACAACTTATCTGTCCGATAACCGATATTGATATAGATATATATTCATGTTTTTCCCTACCTAGTTTTAGTGATCATCAACTCTCTTCTGTAGTGGAATTATCATATTATGCATGCATACTTTTATTGTGATGGCCCACCAGCAGATAGAGACATAAAATAGAATTATTTTCAGTGTATGTAATATTCATTCAATGTGCAAAATAAGAAAAAGCATGTTGGCAGATCATTTTAAAGCCAATATTTGCCGATACTGATGTCGTGCCGATGTTATCGTTGAGTTAAGAGTTTACTATATTATCCTATGAATATATTAAAATACAAAAACTAAAATTTGACAATGTATGCATAGGATAAAATGCTTCAGGTATATACATTAAACGGATGTGCAAATGCATTCAGGTAGATGTACCAATTTGCCATGTGCAGAGTTACTGATGAGCAAAACGGGATGGAGTTTGGTCGGGACAGAAAACTATGAAGCTGACAGTTCTCTGTTAAATAGAGGTGTTGGACAGAATAATTGCAAATTAAAGTTTACAATACGATATGATGCAATGTGATACGATACGATGCGATATGATACAATATACTTTATTGTCCCCGTAATGAAATTTGTCTTGGACTCAGGAGCTGCACAAGTATTGCTGTCTTACAATAATAATCCAGTAGAAATGAGAGGCGTTTCACATCTGTAATGCTGTTTCTTCAATATGGGATTGTTTCCCTTTCTAGTTCCTTATTCCTTAAACTCTGATGTGCTACCCCAAGTTATGTCAACTACAGTGTTTTTGTTTTGTGATGTTGGTATCAGTAATACTTGTTTCAGTTCCCACAGCTGCAGACAAAGAGCTTACTCAAAGTGAACACTGGGCTATTGTTATCTGAGACCTGATATTGTCTTTTTTAACTCGTTTGTCTCAGGTTGGATGTGGAACCTGTGCTTTCTGTTGTTGCTTTTTTCTATGGACTGGCCTCACTTGTTAATGATGTTGAACCCTCTCATGTTAATTCTAATTATTTACATTTGTTGTGCATTGACAGGGTGGCGACTGATCATAACCAGGACAACACCACAGTCATTCTGCGTGACTGGCTTGTCAAGATGCAGAATCTTTACCATTATGTGGAGTGGAGGCCTAAAGAGGAACCCAAGTTGGTTACTTACTAAACTTTCTGGTGAAATTTTGTGTTGCGTAAAAAGGGTCACAGAGTCTGATTGGTATAAATATCTCTTGTAGACGTTATGCGGATGAAGACGGTCCGAAGCATTGGACAGACCTCCGTTACGAGCATGTTATGAAGCTTCGACAAGTGGCACTGGAGTCAGCTCGTGAGATGTGGGCGGACTACTTTATGGTAGGTCAACAGAGCTACTTCTTAAAGGCACAATAACACTGAAGGCTTTAAACACTGAGCCAATGTTTCCACCCAGATCTGCATTGTTCAATAACAGCAGCAGAAGGATAAGTACAGAGCGAAGTCCACAGTGGTTATTTAAGCAAAGAGAGGGATGTCAAAAATTGACCCAGTTATATTTTTCTGTCTCTTACGGTTAAACTTTATCTGGTCTGGTTCATCTGGATCCTTACTCCGACACTAAGCTTCACTCAACATGAACCATATTTTGAAATGCAGCACGTTTCTATTTGTATTCCCCAGCCCAGCCCACATTGTCTAGCTTCAGTGGGGTATAATTTTGAAGCACAGTGCATCCAGAATTGCAATAATTTTTGGATACTCTCTTCGCCTTCCTCCTTGAAGCGGAACTGAAATAAGTACTCTGGGGTTTTTTTTTATACCATCTCAGTTTAAGCGCTCCGTTCACCCCTCATGACCCTCATGTTCAACATTTGTACATCAGGTCAGTTTATAGTGTGTACACGTTACACAAATATGTTTATAGTCTATTTCCTTCTCCTTGTGTAGTTGGTGGACTGTGATAACCTCCTCACCAATCCTAATGTACTGTGGAAGCTCATGAAGGAGAATAAGACCATCATTGCTCCAATGCTTGAATCCCGTGCAGCCTATTCAAACTTCTGGTGTGGAATGACCTCGCAGGTACATGTTTATGTGTTGTCGAAGGGTTTGTTTGATTTAATGAATGATCTTAAATGCACTCGACTTAACTATTGATCATCTTGACTTCTATAGGGTTACTACAAGCGCACTCCTGCCTACCTACCCATGAGAAAGCAGTTGCGCAAGGGCTGTTTTGCAGTTCCCATGGTCCACTCCACTTTCCTGATCGACCTCAGGAAAGAGGCGTCCAGGCAGCTGGCCTTTCACCCACCACACCCAGAGTACAGCTGGGCTTTTGATGACATCATTGTGTTTGCATTCTCTGCTCGGATGGCAGGTACTTCACAGTTTAATGCTTAAATCTATACGTTTGGCCTTAAAGGAACACTATGTGGTACCTTGAATTTGGGTATGCCTCCACTGTGAACAGAATCCAAGAAAGGCCACGATCCATGTCTCATTTATGCAGTTGTATGCTCAGCACTCTCCAAACACATGCATTTTGCTAAAATGATTCTCCCAACTTTTCAAATAGACACTTCGTTGGTGGCCCTATACGCCAAAAGATGAAGCGCCATTTACTCCTCATGCATCAGTTTTAGACACCCAGGGACGAGTAGTCAATGTACAATCATTACATGCATTGTGTCTTTTCAAAATAAACTTCTGTTTACGCAGGAAATGTACAGTTCCTGCTCATTAAATGCATGCAGTCTCTTTTCAAAATAAACCTAGAAAGTGGGTAAACACTTCATTTTTAGGCTTACTTCCTTAAGTTTAGGTAAGTATGTTGTTACGTTTAAGATTTGTATGTTTGTTACTAACATAATGTAAACTCACATGAGCATACATTACATGACATCTGTCACTTGCATAGTATGCTACACGTAGTGGCAGACTAGGTTGCTATTTCAACAATTCGACTGACTTTTGGTTTTACACAGGAAAGGAACAGCGATCTCCCGGGTGAAAGTCCAGAGTTTGTTTGACCCAAACATACTGCTCACTCTTTATACTATGGCAGTTGGTCAGGGCGTCAAAAATTGCCACCACATCTCACAATGCATCTCATGCCGCCTCTAAAGGCTGCCTTTGTGCATCAGTGTCCACTGATCAAGCATCTGTATTTGACAAGTTGGGAGTGAGACTAGGTTACCCTGGGCATGCCTGGTTATGCGCATGCTTTCAGGCTCTGTTCGAGCAAAGTTCAAATGCGCATAAGTGCTGAGGCACGCTATTTGACTGTGCATGAGACCGTTTGTCCTGGTGTGTTTTTATTCTTAAGGTTTTGGTGAAAATGCATGTGTTTGTGCTGAGCATACGACTGGATAAATGAGACTTGGATTATACTGCAGGAGTTGTGTGAGAATTTGTAAACAGATGTTCTGATGTAGTTTTTCTGGCATTAAACGCAGTCTCTGTTTATTCAATTTGTGACGAAAACTCGCCTTTATTGGATGCTTTATTTACTGTGGAGGCATGCGAGAAAAACATTTTTCTTCACTCATTCAAAGTAATGTTTTGAGTAAATTAAATAGAAATTATTATTTTTAACCTTTTCAACCTAAAGGGTGTGACTTCACATTGAGAAAGCATTTGCATCCTCTGCTCTCCACAGATGTTCAAATGTTTGTATGCAATAAAGAGACCTACGGTTACTTCCCCGTGCCCCTGCGATCCCACAATACTTTGCAAGACGAAGCTGAGAGCTTCTTGCACTCCCTCCTGGAGGTTAATGGTGAGTAGTTTGTGTTCAGACTGAGGGCTTTACTTCTCATCTAACTCTCTTTTTTCCATGGGCTTGAAGTCCGTATTCTTCTTCCTGCTGCTCTATCTAATGATACCTATCAGCATGGGTTCCTATATATCATTTATACCATTTCTGCATCCATCTTCCCTCTCACTGTGTAGTGCGAAATCCCCCACTGATGCCTTCCAAACACATACGTGTTCCTAGAAAGCAACCTGACAAACTGGGCTTTGATGAGGTGAGTATTGAGTGATGTGAAGATGGAGTTTGCAAAAATGGCCCTCTATCCACTTCTGTGCCAAATGCCTCCCCCTGCTGGTAGAAATCTGTTATTACATCGACTAGCTCCACTGTTGCCCATGTGCAGGTGTTCATGATAAACCTGCAGAGGCGAACCGACCGCCGAGACCGCATGCTGAGGACGTTATACGAGCAGGAGATTACTTGTAAGGTCACTGCAGCTGTAGATGGAAAGTAAGTTCACGCTGTTTAATGATTACTTTACACTTGTTTAGTGCTTTGTAATCACACATGTCCACCCTTACTCTTTTGTCACATTTGTTTTTCTCTCTGTATTTCAGAGCGATGAATATCAGTGAAATTCATACTATGGGCATCCACATGCTCCCTGGATACAGTGACCCCTATCATGGTCGCCCGCTGACCAAGGGAGAGCTGGGATGCTTCCTTTCCCACTTTAACATCTGGAAAGAGGTGAACCCTCAGAAGCAAGGCATTTGAAGGTTTGTGAACTAGACAGATGGGTGAGTGACTGATAAATCTGTGTCTGGCCTTAGATTGTGGAGAGACGCCTGGAAACTTCCCTGGTGATTGAAGACGACCTGCGCTTCGAGGTGTTTTTCAAGCGACGCTTGATGAACTTGATGAGGGAGGTGCAGGAGGAGGGACTGGACTGGGATCTCATGTGAGTTTATGCTTTCTTCACAATCATTTATTTTACCTTGATTCTCCTAAAGCTGGAGATATATTGTATGTAATAAGCTGAGATCACAGCAGAAAAATCGACAGCAGTGCTATTGTAGATGGTAATTTACGCCTTCACACTGAACATACAAGTGCCGCAAAGCCCAAGCACGTCATCACAACATTACTGTACTGCCCCTACTGTTGGTGTGCATATTGCATCTTACCAATGTTTAGCGTTCATTTCTGAGGATGTGCACAACCAAAATGGAGGCAGGACACGCAAGGCAGCCACCATGCACATGCTAACATGTAGCTAAATGCAAGTAATCTGCAGCTTAAGTCTGTTATCGGTTCTCACTCCTCCTTTCTCTTATCTTTTTTCCAGATATATTGGTCGGAAGAGAATGCAAGTGGATCACCCGGAGAAAGCAGTGCCTAATATACACAACTTAGTGGAAGCAGACTATTCATATTGGACGCTGGGCTATATGATATCGCTTCAAGGTGCAGAGAAGCTTTTGAAAGCAGAACCACTTCAGAGGATTTTGCCGGTGGATGAGTTTCTTCCTATCATGTATAATAAACACCCTGTGTAAGTGTGGCCTACACAGTGTAAATACACACATGTAACATAAACAGCTGCTCAGGGGTTGTGGATTTTGTTGTTCTTAATGTTTCCCTCTCCTCTACAGGACTGATTATATGGACCAGTTTGAAACCAGGGATCTGAAGGCATTTTCAGCCGAGCCTCTTCTAGTGTATCCGACACACTACACGGGCGACGACGGCTACATCAGCGACACCGAGACTTCCACAGTGTGGGACAACGAAAAGGTCCGTACAGACTGGGACAGAGCGCGCTCAGGGAAAACTGGGGAGCAGGCTGAGATCAGCACCGAGGCCCAGAACTCAGATGTGCTCCAGTCGCCTTTGGACAGTACAGCACGGGACGAGCTATGAGAGGAGCCGAATGAGAGCCATGCGAAAATTTTACACACCACCTTAGTCTTTTTAAAATCGTGTTTCATCTTTGATACTTTTGATTCGGGCATCACAGCAGGGATGTGACATCAGAGTTTGTAAGAAAGATTTAATTTATCCAGATGTGACGAGTTAAAAAGGGATCAGGTGCGTCTTTTCTGTCACGTTGTCCGTTTGTAGTTTTTACTTTATAAAGGCACTAGACTTGTCATTTCTAATGGCATTTGCAGTACCCAACTTCTCTCTGTCATACAGAAATAAACCTATATATTAGCAGAGAATGCAATCAGACTGTTACATTTCAGCCATCGGGCAGTTAACTTTATCTTAATCTGACATTACACTGTGAAATGCTTTTTTTTTTTAAAAAATATAAATTTCTCATGATTACAGATGAATTGGGCCGTTACCAAACTTTATGTCACTGAGCAGTATCACGTCTTCTGCAGACAGTCATGTCTTTTATCAACCGTGAGTCATTTTAAATGAGGGGAAACATCTGCATGTCTTTCGCTTTCATCTTTATCATTTTGTCTTTTAAAACTTCACACTGCTGTGTTTTAAATAATCATTAGCCAACACTTGAGATGCTTGCAGACAGCAGAGTGTTACCAAAGCAACAAAACACACAAGCAACAGTATCCTCTACAGTACTACTGTAGAGGATACAACACTGCATTTCATTATTCATGTCACCACTTTGGGACTGTCTCCAGACTAATGCTGTTAACCAGCTGTTGACATGCTTATAGACGGGACAAACCACTGTACACGCCTCAAACTTGGTGGTTTGGGAGGGACATGGTTTTAAATGCCCTTTAAGTTCCCTCATAAAGAACCCACCCAACCACATCCAAACACATACACATCAGTCTCCACCTCTTAATCCTTCTCAGTTAAATCTGCATTTGAGCATTTGGGTGAGCAAGACAGAAAAAGAGAACATACAAAGCTTGGATCATTTTCCAGATTATTTATTCTGTCATGGTTTTGCCTCACATTTCGATACTAAATCTCCCAGGAAGTTAGTTTTTGTGGAGTATGAATGGGAGCTGTTCACCCGTGGGTCTTACACAAAGTGTTAGCGGTGCATTGTGTCAACAAGAAATAAATTGTTTTATTTTTAAAGGAAAGTTGAATTTGTGATTATTGTAACCAATTTTCTCCTTTTATGTTGGTTGTTTAAATTTGAACCTATAATAGTGGAGCGCTGTACACAGTTACAAGATACTGTGACCACTCATTTATACCTAATAATGATAATAATATCAAACAATTCTGTAGTATACAACAAAAGTTAATAAAATGACTAGATAAAAATCATGATTATAAAAATTAGGTATAAAATCATCATCATAAAAGTCATCATCAGTGCAGGTCACCATATATGTCTCCATTAAATCAGATTGGACATGCCAGCTCGTAAAGATGTGTTTTCAGACAGACATCACCCAAAATGGCGGCGAGCCATTTATTGCACTTATACCTGCATATTAGTATATTTCGGGGGGTCAGCAGCCTTTACTAACAAAAAAAGCCATCTTTAGCAAAAAAAAAAAAAAAAAGAAAGAAAAGAAATTAGCCTGAAGCCACAAGATATATTTGAGCCTTATAATGAAAGTAACAATGCCTGTTAAGTTATCATAACTAATAGGTCTAAAAGAGTATTCATTCATATGTTTTACCACAAGATGGCTACTCTGCAGTGAACTATTTATGGTTATTTAGTATTTTACAGTATTGGCCCCAGATTAAAACATCCAAAAAACACATAATTAAAACCACAAAATATCTCCATGCTGCTCGTCCGTAGAGATCCAAGTGTCCTGAAGCCCCGACATAAAAAGTCATTTAAACTCTGTTTTAACCTCATTGTAGCCCGTAGCTCTAACTGCTTCTCTGTACACAGAGCTCATGTGTGCGTGCTTGCGAAAGCACGTAAACACACCTGAAGGCGGTGCACATGTGTCACAGTCTCGCACAAGCGCACACACATGAGCACAGTGTAGAGAGAGGGAGATAATGGCTGAATTTTCATTTTTGGGTGCACTATCCCTTCAATGGAGATGAACAGCCAGGTAACTGAAAGTCCTTTTAAAAAAAAAAAAAAAAAAAAGGAGAAGAACCAAAACTAAACTGAAACAAACCAGGGGTGGCATGACAAACTCAGCAATGAACTCAGGGAAGAAATGCAAAAACACCGAAGGCCAGGCAGGAAACGACAGCACAAACACAGATGAACTGATAAGGAACAAAGGGAAACACACAGGTATATATACCCAGAAAACTAATCACAAGAACAAGACACAGCTTGAGTAGGTGGATGCAGGCAGAAGAAGAGAAAGGGTGGAGCAAACGACTAATACAGAACAGGTGTGAAGGGAAGACTCTTGGGACAGGGAAGGACTAACGAGACCGATGGAAGACAGGTGTGATAGAAAGCAGGCAGGAAAACACAACAGGCAGGAATTAAAACCAGACAAGACACATGAGGGGAGAATCTACAAAATGAAACAGGAAACAGGTTAAACATGAATGAATGACTCGAAACAAAGAAGAGCAAAAACAGAAAACGTCCACAAGACAGTGAATTACACTCAAAATACAAGTGAAGGGAAGTGGAAGGAGTCTGTCGTCATGACTGTACAAAACTACGCAGAAAGAGGAATTACATTCATTATTTACAGGAAATTATTAAGAAGGGCACTCGTCATTTACACAACGTCATCTTATGTGTGGTATTAAAATGATATTATTTCATTTCTATATATCACGGTTATCGTCAATACTTTAAATGAAATGAAAATGTATTTTTTTGTCAAAGCCACAGGGAGCGACTGGAGAAGGTCTACAGAGCAGCATGTGGCTCCAGGGCTGCAGGTTACCTATCCCTGGTATATGTGTCATATGGGCACGTAGCACCGAGTTTGCTCTCACTTGTTCTATCTTGGTAACCCTCAGAGCGTCATCGTTTTAGTAGTACTCTGCTTTGACTGTGAAGCTGTGAAGATTGTACTGTATGTGGGATTCAACCCAAGGCAGAACAACCACGTGCTCTGAGTATGAGCTCCTTTGTTCCCTAAGCAAAAAAGACGTTGGTTATACCAAAATGATGTATTCTGTTCTAGTACAGATGAAGTATCAGCTTTTCACTACCTGCCAATATCAAGGTCAGACATCTGTTGGGAATGTCACACATCTGTAATCTGCTCTCAAACTGTCTGAAGTCAGTTCTTTTTTTTTTTCTACTAAGACGAAACAACCTAAACACAGTTGCACCTTCGCACTGTGTGTGGTGTGATAGTGTAGGTGGGGCCTACAATGACAGCAAGATACACTTCCTCTTCCTATGGTGGTGAAAACAAGATTGGCCAACCTCCACTCCACCAGAGGAAGATCATTTTCAGAGCACAAACGGCAGCAGGCTCAGAGCTGCATGCTAATAATTCACCGTGTCAGTGTGTGTGTGTGTGTGTACACACTGCAGTGCAGATTTCCTTCCACCTCAACCAGACTGCTTTCTATTGTCTGACATAGTGTGACCTTAAGGGGCAGATGATGTGTGAGTGGTGTTGGTAGGGGTCTGGCTCCTGTGGTGATACTTTAGAAATGGAGGAAGATCAAGTGCCAAACAAGGATTCCTCTCAAGCCACAGGTGAGAACAAAGAATGTTTTTTTTTAAGTAATTTGAGGAAGTGTTACCTTTCACTTCATGTTGGCCATCATGCCTTCATGTACCTTTGTAGCTCATTTCTACATCTCGTCACTCGTTAGGATTGTTTTTAAATGGATGAATATTCTCTGACTGTGCTGATTGGAAATTTGCTGACAGGGCTTTAGCGGCATTATGATATAGGTATTGCATGTGGGTGTATGCACAATGGGCCTGGATATGCCTTTGTTAACTCTGTGTGGCATCCTCCAAGTCAAAGGAGGATTGGTGAACTTCCTGAACTGTCTCCGTTTCAGCACATTCTTGTTCTGTCTTTTTTTGTGTGTGTGACTTGTGTATTTTTTACAGAAATTTACAGATATGTCTGTCTTTGAGATACTAAAATTCACTTCTAAGTAGATTTTTTTTTTTTTTTGCAATATTCTCCTTGGTTCCTAGGAACTTACAAAGGTTTTCCCAATGTGACTTAGGTTTGCCAACCAAAACAGCTAAGGGTTTGACTCTGATTAAATGGATTTTGACTCGAAAACCTATTTGTTCTAGTTTTGCTATAACTTCTAACTTGCCTCTCAGTTCTCACTTACACACTGCTGGTGTGAAAAACAAGGACTCTATGTTCGATATAGGACGTGACACAAATTGCAAGCAGGATGTGGTTGACCAAAATGGAGACGTCTCTCTGAGAGAGCGACATTGCTTTTCCTATAGTCGCTGCATCTGTTGTAAATCATCAGTTCTTGACTTTTTGTTATGCCCCGAGGTGAAACACCACTTAAGTAGTAGGTTAGAGGCTTCATTACCAAAAGTGCCACATTGTTCCGCATTGTATTTTAGTCCACAGTCAGTCAAAGAACTCTTTTTCTCAGAAATGTGAAGGAAATGCTGTAAGATGTAATGTCAGGGGAGGAACTATGTTTGATTTCTTTATTAGTTATCTTTCGAGCCAGTCATTTGTCTTTTATGTGTTTCTCTTAAAATATATTGTTCTTCATGAGGTGTGTAGCTGCCCTTTGTTGGGCAGCTAAAAAGTAGTGCAGAGGTAAAACCTTGTGTGCTTCAAGAACCACACACCATCATGTCACCACCACTAAAAGGCAGCTCGGAGCTACACGGCTTATTCATCATTCAGACCTACATATTTCTGTTTGTTTTGTGTCGTCATAAAAGAAAGAAGCGATTCTGTTCAGAACTTAATGCTGCTTTTGTTTCTTCACGAAAGCTTTTAAAAGATCTGGTTACACACTTGTGCTTATAGGAAGAAAATATTTCTGTTGAGATAGAGACAGCGTGTCTGTGTGGTCTGTGTTTGATGGTGAGCAACACTTCAGGATCTCAAATCCACAATGGTGTTACTGTATGCATGAAGTTAGCAATGAGACCATCTTTTTGTTTTCCATCTCTCGTTTCAGATGTGAAGAGGGTGCACCCTAAATCTGAAACCAAGCGATACAGTGAGATCTTCAGAGATTTCGATAACTTTGAGTTGACTTTAATTTGTCCGTAAGTATTATACAACATGTACAAATGGAGCGGTGCTACCACGTGTGTCTCTTGTCTCCCGCATCACTGGGCTCGCTCAGTTTGATATGAAAAAAAAAAAGCAATGGTTAGTGAGGCGTCATTCAAAGATGCTGCAAGCTTGGTTGATTATAGGAAATGATACAGGAAAAAAAAAAATGTTCAGATATATTTGTCAGCTCAAAGTCACAATCCTTTAATATGAACTCAGCCAGCTATCTCTAAGTGTAGATTATTAAATGCAATGGGAGCAAATTCGTAATCCGGTCATGACTATTTTAATCCAATTTTTGTGACGTACTAAAAACAGGCAACTGGGAACTCTCCTTTGGTAGCACATCTGACATCTGATATCACACCATTGCTTTTAAGTCTCATTGAGTAGATTAGCGGAATGTAAATTGGCAAAAGTGCATAAATAATTGTACATTAAAATGTACTTAAAGAGACAGTTCACCCCCAAATCAAAAATACATATTTATAATCTTATCTGTTGTGCTGTTTATCAGTCTAGATTGCTTGAGTGTTGCCGAGTGTTTGAGATATCAGCCATAGAGATGTCTGTCTTTTCTCAAATCAACGTACCCTCATAGTACGGTTTGTATGATAATCTATGAAAATGCAGACACATTAGTTTGTACGATATCCTACAAATTAGCGTCCAAAAAATGACGTTATGTCCTTAACGTAGTTACGTAATTAACATTAAGTTATGGAGGTTGGGTTTAGGCAAGTGAAGTTACTGTGGTAAGTTTACGAAAAGAAACATGGCAAAGACGTACCTTAAAATAACTCAGCACATGTCTCTCGGGGAAAGTCCCAGGAGGCAGTCTGTTTTTTTTTTGTGATCCTTCCACCTCCCACTCTGCCTCCTTACAAGACCACTCGGGACTGCTTTATTATTAACTCCTGTCAGTATTTTGGTCACGTGATTGCAGCCTCTCAAAAAACATGGAATATGTTTGAATTTGGATGCTTTACTTTTCATAGGAAAAGGTACAAACAGTTTATAAGAACAGCCTGCTCAAATGTAGTGGAACTAGATGGCACTCAAAGCTCAAAACGCCAAAACATTTATAAATTTGAAAACTGTCTCTCCCTGGAAATCGTGACCTGGTTACTCAAAATAATCCACTGACCTTGTTAGTTTCATGTAGGAACCATTTTCTTTCTACCAAACTACACCCACCAACTGCATCACTGTGCAGAAGGAAGCATGCATCTACTGCTAGCTCTCATGCATTTGAAGGGTCTAGTTCAGTCAAAAAAAAAAAGTTCCTATATGAAACTGCTCACAACAAGGTCTTTGAATTATCTTGAGTGACTGAATCATGTGTGAGTGCCATCTAGTTCCATTATATTTGAGAGAAGGCAGACATCTCTACAGCTGATAATTTGACACTCGGCAACTCACACCAAAATAATGTAGATTGATAAATAGCACTACAGGTAAGAGGAAAAATATGGATTTTGGATTTTGGGGTTGAACTGTCCCTTTAAGACACTGTGTGTGTGTGTGTGTGACACTGATCGGCCCAACAACATGTGTAGTAAGTTTGGTTAATACAGCTGTTTGGCAGACATACGTAAGGAAACATAATGTTTGTACATATATGTTCCATGCATGTGTGTTCAACTGTGCATGTTTATCTCCAAATACATTTCTTTCTGTCTTCAGTTCAGGGGAGGAACTGCTGCTAGACAGTGACTCACAGTCCATCCCTGAATCCATCTCTGCAGAGAGTGCGGATCTCACAGAGCAACAATATGTATCTGTAAGGCATCAATGCCTTCTTATTAAAATGAAAATGAAATACTTTTAGGAAACCACTTACAGAATTTTGTCAGTGTATTTTGGATGGGTTAATGATGTCTTTTATAAAGGGAACATCTTTATGAAAATATATTTTGTCCACAGGTTCGTGCTGAGGTCACTGAAGCAGATGGAAACCAAGCAGGTATGATTTGTGTGTGAGAGAGAAGAGAGTGTGTGTGTCAGTATACTGTGGGCCCTGCTGATAGAAACTTTGAAGCTCTGCTCACTGGGAATCAGCACAAGGCTCCTCTATGCTGCATGTTACCGCCAGTCTGTGAATCAGAGACTTTGTGGTATAGTTGTTGAATTAACTGGTCCAGTTACAAGCTTATTAACACAGACCACCCTGTGATTGGCATCCCAACAGGTCGTTGGTGATGATGTGCAGGACCAGGGCTGGGTGTCATTTAAAAGATTAAGATACCAGTATTCTTAAAGTGATACCAATTCCAGTAGAGCACCTCATATGATTGATGCCACCAGACACGACTGACATGTAGGGTAGCCATACTTTTGAACGTTTTGGCATCATCTTGGCACTGCCAACTTCATCAAATACACTGCCCTTATCTTCACCACATCACAGACTGTATTAGATTGTAGCTGCTGCGGCAGTGGGACAATTAAATGTTGTGTTAAATGGAAACGCTTGTGGTTATTGGCCGCAAGAAAATAGCAAATAGCCTTTTTTTCTAGATGTGGGTACAAAATGGGTCGCGTGCAGGTATTGTTTGACTGGGGAAGTTTCGATACTACTTGGTTCTGGATTTGAGGTTTTTTTTTGTTTTTAATCTTTACTTGTTGGCTTGTTATTAGCCATTTGCACTGTTGTAACACGATTAGGATAAAGGGACAGGATTAAAGCAGGAGACAGCTGCTCTCAGTTTTTTACCTCAGATACGAGCGGAAAACAGGAGGGGATCTCCCCCAAAAAAGGTGTCAATGTTGCAGCAAATACAGTAAAGTAGTAGTAGTACTTGACTATAATTGCCAAGTACTTCAACCTCAGTCTGGCTCATACTACAGGTCACGACTACAGTAAGACATTAGGAATAGGAATAGAGGTGTAAAAAAATGCTCCTAGTCTCTCAATTAAAAGCCTTCACAAGGTCTTCTTTTGCTTTCAAGTACAGATCTGTCTGCACCTGATTAGCGGTGGTCATTGGCACTGTATCCCGTTTAATGTAATCCCTGCTATCACTCTGCAAAGTGACTAGCTAATTTGTGTATGAGTGCTTTTAATATCATCAAACCAAAATCAAGTCTCACCAAGCACATTACTAGAAAATGCTCTTTGGCAGTCTGGTTTCATGTGTTGCCATTGGTTGGGATTGGACCCCCCCTCCTCCTGCCCCCGCTCGGTCACACACCAGGAGGTAAACCTCACTGGATGCTCCTCTAAAGCCTCTCACTCCGCAATCTGGACCTGACTAGGATAATCCCCAATCCAAGCGCAGGAGGCCGTAGCCATGTGGCAGCACAGGATCTGCTGGGAGGCTGATTTCTGAAAGTGCTACTCAGAGTTCTTCCTGAAATGAAACACAGAGAGGAAGGGCTATAAGAGGTCAACTTTGGCACAAACTCTGGCCACGGGTCCATCACTCTTGTAGAATTGCCTGTTCTTTTGGGGGGATTTTGCCTGAGAGGAAAAGATCACCCTGCTTGGATTTTTATATCACTCTAACTGGATGTGGCTTCCTGTGTAAAAGAGCAGAGCAGAATAAAATCTGCATGACTGAGTGAGGAACTTAAGAGAGAAGTTGTTGCGCTCTTCCTGGCAATGCGTGCTTGCTCAGTTAAAAACACAGCTAAATACTTGGAACTGCACCGTGGACCATGAAGTGGAAACTCCTAAAGTGCATCTGCTCCTCTGACCTTTGGCCACAGGAGAAAATGAATATGTGTTCAAGTAGATTTTGACTTCTGAAAGTGGAGCAGAGAGGGGAAGAGGAGAAGAGAAAGTAGTGTGGGCCGTGCTCGAGAGACCACGTGATTGTCACGCATACATTGCCGGCCCTGTATTGGTGTGAGTCAAAGAGGAAGAACCACAGTGGTTGTCATATCAACGCCCTGCCTGCCTGACCACAATAGAGCTGTGACATGGTGGTGTGTGACACTACACACTGGCACTGTGTGGTGTTGGTGGCTCTGCTCTCACAGCTCGGCCTGTCTCTTTGTGGCCGAAGTGAACAGGTGTGAGAGGGAGGGGCCTAGCAGAGAGAGGAAGAGAGGAGAGGAGAGGAGAGGAGGGAAGTTATTTAACTAAAGCTGTTTGCCTTTGGTCCATGACACCTTTCTCTCTCAGGACACATTCCTATGTGCGTCTGTTGGAAGACTTAGGATTTTTAGAGATTTTTGCCTTCCAACAACAGCATATTTTTGCTGACACCAACTGGAAACCACAGGACATTTACTCAGAGGAGTGGATATGACTTGCCATATGCAGTCATTGTTTCCTTTTTTGGGTTTGTGTATTTTTTTTTGTTTTTTGATCATCTTTCCTGAGAAAGTCTAGAAGCTGGGGGAGGGTTGTCACACTAGAGTAGAAAGGTTTTTCTTTGAAGCTGCAGGCTGTTTGACAAGCTCTAGGGTCTAGTTGCCCAATGGACACTGTGTGATCCCTGGGCCCAGCTCCCAAGTGTGTGGAGCCCCACAGTGATGCTGATGTACTCCCTCTCAGCCCAGGAAGCAGACCTGGCCCTGTGTCGGTGTGACGATGGAGTGGAGACGGCGCTGCAGTACACCAAGATGTGGTGCCGCTATGCCAAAGACCTCCTGGCCTGGATGGAGAAGAGAATCAGCTTGGGTAAGAGCACATGTAGCTGAGAAAAAGGAACCGGTAGCATAACATGCAAATTATTTCCATATCTGTGGAGTCTCTGTGAGGACACCTGTGCCTAACATGTTAGTACACACTGCACACAAAAGCAGATATGATGTGGCGCTTACAAAATGCAAATATTGTCTCTGCAACTGTGAATCCAGTGAATGAAAATTTTAGCCACTACCCAGCCACTAGTCCTAAAAAAGTACCGCCATTTAATTGTTTAAAGTGTGGGTTATTTATAATTGTGTATAAGTAGGTGCAGCTTTTTTCTAATTATTTCCTGAAGAGCTAAAGCTGTTGTTGACTGATTTAATTTGGAGCTGTAATTAGTCTTAGAAACACGGCCTTAAGACACCTACATATTCCTAGAAGAGCTAGACATTGCTCTAGTTGTCAGCAGGCCTCGGGAGAGCTGAGCCTTCTGTTGTCCATCGATAAAGAACCAATACTTAAGGCATGTCAGAGGGTTGATTAGTACGGTATGACATTATGTTGTAACCTGCCATAACATGGTCCGCCTGTATTATTTCACCCTGTGAGGACGTCTGCGGTTGGTGCAGTCAGAGAAAGGATTAGAGAGCAGATTAGCAGGGCAGAGAGGGGTAATAAAGGAGACGGGGTAGAGTACATAGACCATGATTACCCTTCATATCACCCAGCGCAGGTACCCAGTGTCCACACTGAGATGCCAAAGATGTAAGTTCACTGGCAACAAACAAAATATAGAGAAACAGGAGAGCTGCTCAGCTGTGTGAGGACAGTGTTTAGGCAATAGATGAGTAATGCAGGGTGGAGCTCAGCCTCAAACTACTGTGGATTATACGTGCTGTAGCAGAGCAGCACTGTGAGATCGCAACAGTATACACTTAGAAATAAAGGTGCTGAGTAGGGTTCTTTGGCCTGTAACCCTTACATACCCCTTTTCCACCACATTAGCTCTGATTCCTTGAACTTTGGTGCTATCTAATGAACCAGCCCACATTTCCATCAGTTTTGCTCGGAGCCACTGTATTTAAGATTGTGTCTATATTGGCAGTTTCAACATACCAAAGTACCAAAGTTCCTAGGCCACTTAGTTTGCGAGGTGTCCTCAGTTTTGACTCGTGTTTCCGCTCCTTTTCTCGAGATTACTCACATGAGGCAGGGAAAAAGTTAAACGAAGTTTATTGAGAGTATGAAAAAGGAAACAAAACATTAGGCCAAGTCTCTCCAAAATTACATCTTGTACGGCCCACTTCCGACTTGATGTCCTATTTCTGTATATTCTCACGTATTACCCTTATTATACTTCAATACTGCATAACACAGTCAGAAACTTATTATGATCCAAATCACAAACCTCACGTCGTCTTTTACGCATGACGTTGTCCACCCTCTCCTTTTATCATGCGACTAAACTGCCTTATAGCAACATACCTAGCATCTATTCAAAATATACAGAAACTGTTGTGTAAACTTAAATATCGTCAGAACATATATGTCATATCAACACTGAAATTCTTACCAAATATTAATATGTGCTTACATGGCTCTTACAGTATCATTGACGGACGGCGTTGCACAATGCACAACAGAAGTAAACAGTAACAGCAAGATTGTGGGTTGCATCCATTACCTGAGAACTTTTGTTCTGTTACTACAGATACATGTTTTTACCCCAGAAAAAAAGCATGAACCAAATATTAATGAGATCATGCTGGGGTTTTTTCTGACGATTTCTCACTCGACTTCTCCATTCTTACTTTCTCAGGGCTGATGTGCTTCAGAGCAACCCACAGCACTCATGACTTCACCATTGCGTTTTTAGGGGGTGGAGATTTTGTGAAATCACCACTACTACAGCCTTTATTATTTCAGTTGTGCAGTAGGGTTGAGAACAGAAAGCTTGTTCCAAATTAGAGCCAAACACTAAATGCCAAGTACAAAAAGGTTTTTTTGCAGACCGTGTATGGCATAACATGATGATAAAGATATTAACTATGGCAGAACATAAACATTTGATCATTTGAGAGTGAGGATCTTTAAACAATCATGCTTTCAACAATCTGAGTAGAATTAATTCTTCCAAAAAGGGCTCTTTGGATAAAAAAAAAAAAATCTAAATTAAATGCTTAGTCTTACAAAGAGCCCTTGAAGAACCCTTTATTCATGAAAGGGTTCTTCAGACGCAAATGGTTCTGGGTAAAACCTCAGCCCTTCAGGAAGGACTCCTTTATCTAACCCTTATTTCTAAGGGTGTAGTGTCCGGTTTTAAAAAGAGCTGTCAGATCAAGAACCGCTATCAGAGAAGTGCTAGTATCAGGCCCAGGATGTTTAAGAGCAGTCAGATTATCTACAGACCATTTCACACTTTCAGACACAACCACTGAAAACAAATGGGTCTTAGTTCATTTCCTGTTGTAGCTCCTGCTCTCATCAGTAGCTGGTGAGGTTAAAATGGACACTGGCCAGCCCTGCCTGAGCTCCAGGAGGTTTTGTGAGCTTTACAGTAAAGGTCAGGGTTATCTCCAGGGACATAGAGGCTATACTGTGGTTCCAGTTCAATCCTCTGTCCAGTCCTGCTTGTCTTATCTCGATGTACACTGTTGTAATATCTCAATTTGTGTTGACAGAACAAGAATTTACAAAAAATGTGATGAAGACAGCTGAAGGAGCAAAAGCCAACGTGGGGCAGCAGGTGCAGCTTGTTTACTGGATGAGTGTTATTGACTAGAGTTGTGTTTGTAACATTTAATCCCGCTTAGTAATGTTTACCAGAGAAAAACTGTCTTAAGTTGTTATTTCATTTGTAGGAAATGATGCCTCTGCAGTACATCTACACAATGGCGCTAGAGCAAGACATCAAGAACAGTCTGACCTCTAGAAAGACTTCAGAACTGATACACAACCGCTGTTACCAAGTATGAGAGTCCACACAGACACACACATAACAAAAAGTTTGAGTTTTCTGTCTTTCAGAGGCGTGTGTGTGTGTAGCTGTGACTTTGTGTCTAATCCTGTATCTCTGTCCCAAAGGCCTTGGCTGCCAAGAAGAATGAGATCGACAAGTGGCGCAGAGAATTTAAGGAGCAGTGGGCACGGGAACAAAGGAGGATGGTAAGTGAATTAGGAATCTTGTTTATCGCTGAAGTCGAGCTCCGTTTATTGCACTGTCAAAACAAATTTACTCAAATTTTGACATTCCAACCGACTGGATGCCTGAACGAGCATCTGATACCAAATATTTCCCTCTGTGAAAGAATTATCTGTCTTTTATGACCTTGTTGATTTCTGCTTAAAACATGTTAGACTGCACATGGCTCGCACAGTAACTCATCTGTGTGCTTTTCCCAACTGTGTGTTTTTAGAACGATGCAGTGACAGCTCTTAAAAAGGCTCGTCAGCAATACTACCAGCGCTGTGACGAGCTGGAGAAGGCTAAAGCCATCTCTGCTAAAGCTGTGGACGATACAACTGGACTCAAAACAATAGATAAGAGGCGGAAGTCCAAGGATGAAGCCCAGACAAAGGTGAATGTCCCCTTAATGCAGTGCAGAATAAATACATTATTTTGCTTATAGTGCGTTTATGATGTTTAACAATCCAATGATGTAGACTTGTGATGGTTTAGCAGCTCTCAGGTGTTCTCTCTGACCCCTCCAGGTGATGGAGGCAGAGCTCCTGTACAAACAGTGCGTGAATGACGCCAAGATCCACCAGGATGTGTTAGTGAAGGTCAAAGAAAGAATTATTTCCCACATTCGCAAGCTCATCTGTCAGGGAGACACTGTGCTCAAGGAGGTTGGTATGAAATTGAGGAAACTAAACATTTGTCTTCCTGTCAGCGTGCATCCAGATACTGTTGGTTCTTCCGTGCAGCAGTCTCTTAGCATACATTATTAAAAATGGTTGTGGTATAAATAGAGGACATGTAGCAGCAATATCATAGTTATTTTAGTCACAGAGTAAATCACAGTGACTTGGGCAACTATATAAACACGTAGCAGCATCAGCTAAGGATGCAATTGCATGCAATCAATCACTCTCTGTTTCTGATGAGAACAACGCCTTAAGCACCTCCCCTTGTGTATTAAATGACATGTAGTTGCATATTTGTTATTACATAATAGTAAACTACGTCACTGCTTCCACTCATGCACAAATAAATACATGTATTTGCTTGAATCAATAATCTGCTGAAAGGTCCGATGTGTAGGATTTAATGGGATATATTGGCAGAAATGGTGTGTTTTCTTAAGTTTATATTCATCTGAAGATAAAAAATTGTCAGTGACGTTGATGTCCGCCTTGTCCGCTGCCACATTACTACGGTAGCCCAGAATGGACAAACTAAACACTGGCTCTACATGGGGCCATTTGTGTTTTTGTGTTGGCTACCATAGTTCAAAGCCCCTCCAAGAGGAGAGCGTCAGCAAAACACAGATTTTCTAACATGAAAATTACTTCACTCATTGTTTTTACCGATTTAAATCATAGGGTCCGTTTCTTTTGGGGAGGAAGAAACTTCTGTGGGTAATTCGGCTCCTGTTTAAAACTTTCTGAGCGTTTGGATCTGAAGTTATTGAAGAAAAAAAGGTGGGCACACATTAGCAGATGCCAACAGACCATCAGTGATGAGCCAAACAGCTTCGGAGACACACTTACTTGGAATGTGAAAATGCTTTAGTGTTTTTACTCGTTTTAAACACCTGGGGTCTCATTTATAAACATGGCATATGCACAAAGCGAGGCCTAAAATAGGTGTATGCCGCTTTCCACGCAAAAGTTGTGATCTATAAAAACAGACTTGATGGGAGAATCTTTGACCCATGCTTACGAACATTTTGGAGATGGGATATTGGCGACACAGATGCTGAGGTTGAAGCCTGATTGTAGAAATTGTTGTCTGTACATACATTCTCAGTGTGGATCCTCTTCACTGTTATAAATGGGACCCCTGGTCCGTTTGTTTTGGAGAGGAAGAGACCTTTGCGGATAAATCAGTTCCTGGGTAAAACCTCCTGGAATCCTAACAGGGAGTTCATGCTCGGTGCATGGGAGAAGTTTCAGCAGGTTGCAATCTGCAATTGTCACCACTAGATGCCACTAAATCCTACACACTGCTCTTTTAATTAGTGCTTTATGGTTTGGAGCTTTGCCTTGAAATAGAATAAAACAAAGAAATTACTCTTATAGAATGTCATCTTTAACTACATGAAAAACTACATTTTATTTCTTTTGTGTTGAGATTAATCAAGATTTGAAAAGGAAAGCAGTGCTCTGGCATTGTATATTACACTAACATAGCTAACTTTTAAAAAAATTAGCACAGTGAAATAACAGCTGTCTTCTTCCCCATCATGTCTCCTCTCTGCATCAGGCCACAGTTAACATGTTTTACTACCAGCGACAGCAAACAGAGTGTGTTCCCCTCGGCTATCACAACCTGGAGTTGACGTGCAGGTCCCTGGAGCCTGGCGAGCCCTACCTGCTCTACATCCTCAGCAAGCGTCGCCCCGAGCAACCTCTCCAAGTCTTTACCTTCCAGGATTATGTTCCTCAGTGCAAAGGGTACGCTGAACTGTCCAGTGACTGTCTCTGCTCTCATTCTGGCTGTGTTGTTTACTGCGCATATCAGAAGTGTATGTAGCTTTTATAAAATTGTAATTTATTTGTTCAAGGCTAGACATTAAAATTAATATGGAGTGAAAACAAGAAGGTAATTATTTATGAAAACATTTTAGAAAGAAAAACTCAGACAGCTTGGATGTGTCTGTGTGCTCAGCTCTTAATTAAATATTTGGTGCGAGCTCTAAACCTGGATTAACAATCTCTCTCCTGCTCTTGTTTGCTGAGATGTTTTAGTTCAATCAATTCAAGTGGGATGGAAGCAGAAAAATTGTTTGATATCCGCTGGGTGTACAACTTCCACTTACTTCTGCTTACTCTTTATTCATTAAAATGATTGTCACAATCCTTTTTGTTTGAAAGGAACAAACGAAAGACCAGCAACACGCTCGGCTCTGTGCAGGACTCTTTGCCTATGACAGACGATAGCCCTTTGAGACGGCCCACTGATGGCAGTAAGGACTCCGTGACTACACCATGATTATCTTAACAGATAAATGATCCACTTTAATTAAAGTTTTCTCATATGTTTCTGTGCACTTCAGGGAGAACAGGGTACAGTGACAGTGAGAGTTTTGGAGGCAGTTTAGAATCTCTGTCCAGCCCTGGTGAGCACAAGCCTGCATTTGTTCTGTCATTTTTCTCTCACATGCAAAAGAAGGCCGTGCAAAGATAAACATGTTTTGCTTTCCCCTCTGCTGTGTCTCTGCTCCACGGGAATTGAAGCTCACACTAATAGGAGGCTGCCTAAAACTGCATCCACTTTGACAGTGTCATCGGACGACATGGACGAACGGGATGTTGCGTCAGAATCAGGTTTGTTGCTCCCTTTTTATGCCTCCGCAAACAGAATATTTCTCAAGAGCTCTGAACCTAACTCTCCATGGGCTTTATTACATCGCACAATTCTATCCTCTCCCTCTCTCTGCAGAATATATCGATGGCCAGCCAGCCAAAGTGCGCACAATTACAAGGGCTGCACTGACACACCAGCTCAGGAAGATGAAGAGCAAGATGGTCAAATGCAAGCAGTGTGAAAACTACATCGTCGTCAATGGGGTCGAATGTGAGGAGGTATGAAATAGGAGAGATATGCATTAACAGTGCATTTGGAGATGAACAGCAAAACATAAATGGTGGTAGGTGTAGATTCCAGGGGGGCACTGGGGACCCCTCAATATTTCAATATGAAGGTAGGGCTTTTATTTTGATGAAAGTCGAGATATTACACCATAAACTGATGTAGAAAAGGCAGAAATTGCTGTATATAAATTCACCAGACTGCAGGAGACTAATGTGAAATGTTGAAATGAAACCTATGCCCTTGGGTGCTGATGTTCTCTGTCCTCTGTCCTGTCCCACCTTCAGTGCGGTCTGGCTTTGCACAGGAAGTGTATGGAGGTGTGTCAGCTAGAGTGTGAGCACAGGAAGGGGACTGTGTTCGGGGTGGACCTCTCTCTGCTGTCCCGTGAAAGGCCAGACGAGTTGCCCTTTGTGGTGGTGCGCTGCACGTCTGAGATTGAGAGTCGCGCTCTCTCTGTCCAGGTATTATTTACTATCTCAGTGACCTAATGTCAAAAAAACATATATGTTAGGTAGATTTGGTCTGATAATAGTTTTCATCGCTCTTCTCTAAGGGTGTGTATCGTGTGAGTGGGTCCAAGCCTCGCATCCAGAAACTGTGTCAGGCCTTTGAGATACAGAAGGAGCAGGTGGACCTCTCTGACCTTTCACCGCATGACATCACCTCCATCCTTAAGCACTTCTTCAAAGAGGTACAGGATTCATTGCAAAATCAACTTCACTGAGTGCATTAGGCTGATTATAAGAGAAGTTAGGTGTCAAATCCAGATTAAAAAATTCAAGTTGGAAAAAAAAAAAAAAAAAAATCAAATAGCAAACTCAGGGCTACTCAGAACAGGATAGACAATTTACCCTATTAGAAAATTGCAACTAAAATTTTTAGATCTGAATTCGACCAGTCGTATTTGAGCAGCCTGAATCTTTTTTTTTTAATTTTGAAATTTGGAATTTTTGGATATGAATTTGTGAGCATTGAAAAGTTATATTCAAAACCAGCCCTTCAAATTAGAAATCAAGAAATTTCATATTCTTATTTCAAAGAGGTGAATTTCGGGCCAATAATTTCAGACACATGGTTTTCAAAGTAAAATATTTCAATTATACTAATTCATTGATGTCTAGACTTCAATATTAAGTATTCAGTGGCTGTTCAATCACAATACACAATACTTGTGTCTCTTGGTTGCTTCCTCACAAAGCTTTTCTCTCTGATCGCAGTGAGTAACTCTCTCTATTTGTCACTCCCTCCTCCAGCTCCCCGAGCCCTTACTAACCTATGACCTGTACAATGATTTCATCGCGGTGGGAAAGACCATTCAGAACCTGAGTGAAAGGGAGCCGGCACCAGACACTAACGAGACAGTGGACATTGTTCACAACCTGAAAAAACTACTACAGAAACTCCCTTCATATTACTACAGCACCTTGCAGTACATGATGTCTCACCTACACAAGTAAGCATGCAGCGGGGTTATGTTTTACTCAACACCTCCTGGAGATTTGTCTTAAATCTTTCCTTTAATTTGTCTTCTCTCTGCTTTCACAGAGTGTCAGAGAACCACGAGAACAAGATGTCTCCTAGCAATTTGGGTATTGTGTTTGGGCCAACACTACTGCGCCCTCTTGTGTCGTCGGACATGTCAATGATTGCCCTGCTGGAGACCAGTTACCAGGCTGTGCTTGTTGAGTTCCTCATCACACACCACGACAAGATTTTTGGCCTTCAGCAGAGACCCAGTACGCCTCCTCCCCCAGCCCCCACTGTGCCTCTTCCAGACACCCCTCCCAGAGCTTCCTGTGCCCTGGACGGGGAAGTTTACACCAGCTCAGAACATGAAACCTCCAGAGAGCGACCACACTCACTAGAAGTAAGTCAGTGACATAATGTTCAGCTCCACAGAGACTAAGTGGCTGCTCCATTCAAGTGTGCAGGGTTTTTACAGGACTCATAAATGCAAAATCTCTCAGTATTTGATTGCTGCCTCAGCATTAAATGAATCACCAGCAGTTGCCTGGCACACTCAGGGCAGAGTGTCTACCTGAGCTACTTTATCTGATTAATTCACCTGTTGTTTTAAGAGCCTTAGCACATGGCACTCTCTCAGGATTAACACGCTGGACAGCTGCTACATTTCTCCTGCTCTCTCGTCTCTGACCTGCAAAGCCTTCTGTCAAGCTTTACTACACTGTCTACATTTCACTGCTATTGCTTATAAACAAGAGGAGTTTACCCCACTGTAGACTTTTACAGTGGCTGGACCAGATGGCTCAGTAGAAAAAAAGGCAGTTTACACTCGGGGGCCCACCTAATCTCACATTTTAAAGGGACAGTTCACTGCCAAATCAAAAATACTTATTTTTCCCCTTATCTGTAGCGCTATTTATCAGTGTAGTTGTTTTGGTGTGAGTGGCTGAGTGTTAAAGATATCGAGCATAAAGATGTCTGCCTTCTCTTGAGTATAATGGAACTAGATGGCACTCATCAAAAAATCAACAGCAATGCCTCTTTCTAGAAATCACGACCCAGGTGCTCAAGATAATCCACTGACCTTGTGAGCAGTTTCATGTGGGAACTATTTTCTTTATATCAAATTACACCCGGCAACTGTATCACCATGCAGAAGGAAGTGCGCATCTACTGCTAGCTCACCTAGCAATACTGAGCTAGTTAATGTTACAGCTCAGCCGAGGCAGCTGTCGCAAGCAGGGATAGGCATGAGTACTCGATTTGGACGTCAGTATTCGTTCAGCATGTAAAGTAATCATCACCCAACCTCCAACATATGAAAATAGCTTTTATATATTTTATTTACCATTCAAAATGTGTCAAAGCAGATTTCATTGTTGAGCTGCGTGCACTGTGTTGCTTTGCTCAGCAACTGCCCCGCTGTCGCTCACTCTCTGTTTATCATGAGACAGCTGTTGAAGGAGTGTGAGCTTCGCCTCAGGGAACAGCTGGTGAGAGTCTGTCTGCACACACACACACACACACACACACACACACACACACACACACACACACACACACACACACACACACACACACACATCAAGAGGGCCAGTGGTGTAGTGGAGGGTATACGCAGATATACGGGTTATACCTACCCCTTTTTCTGGCTGTTTACAGTATAAACCGCTCACATTAAGGTCTATGGATTGTCTTGAACACCTGGGTCATGATTTCTGGAGAGAGACATTGCTGTTGAGTTTTTCAAATGTATTTTCTTGGCGCTTTGAGCACCACGAGCAGAGTGCCATCTAGTTCCAATATATTTGGTAGTAGGCAGACATCTCTACAGCCAATATCTCTAACACTTGACAAATCACACCAGAACAACCTAGACTGTTAAATAGCACCACAAGTATTTTTAATGTTGGGGTGAACTGACTCTTTACAATGTCCTGGACAAGGTTTAGATTTGTAACTGATATGAAAGAGGTAAAATCAGTTAGCAGTAACTAGTGGCCCTCCACTGTAACAATCACCATCACATACTGTAGTGCTGCAGAACTTTAGGTTCAGTTGTGGTCTGTAAATATACTTGCAGAGATCCACCATTCAACTTGTGTCATTCCAGCAGAATCGAACAATCAAGAGAGAGTCAAGCGAGGGTTATATATCTGACAAGTCTTCATCCAATGAGGCAGTGGACCAACTCACCCCTGAAGCCAATGAGCAAGCAGGTAGGCGGGACGTAGTGAGAGAGCAGTTACTCCTGACTAGAATAGGTCAACAAGATAATGACAGACTTTAATTCACAGTAGATGTGTTGTGTAATTTGTAGATGCTGAGGTTTTTACGTGTTGGTGTAATGAGATTATCATGTCATCATGTACCTTTGCTGCTCGATGACGTGTTTTAATTAATCCTGTAGAGGATCTTGTAGGTGTTGTACGTACAGCTCTCGAGTTGTTTACTGTATTTCTCACAGACAGGTGGTTTGTTCTAGCTCACTGTTTCTCAGTAACGTCCTAAGCACCAGATGCAGTGGGTGGAGAGTGCCTCGAGTGTCTGTTGTTGTTCTCATTTCTTTTTCTCACTTTACATGTTTCCTCCAGTTATTTATAGAAATAAGACTTCCTTCCTTTTTTTTTTTTTTAGCTGACGCCATCTAGTTGAGTGAGTCAGATGGCTTAGCTGAGGCTGAGGTTTTATCTCTTCTGCTTGCTTTCTCTCGCTGTAGTTCTGAGGTGCTCTCTTCACTGCAGCTACAACAGCAAGCAGCTTCAGGGCTTCCATTCACAGCCAAAGACATGAATATATCAAGTGCAGAGTAGTAGGTTTGGTTTTTAACCTCTGTTGATCACTTTCAGATCAGTGCAGGATATAGTTCCAGTCTGCACTGAAGGCCTTCCAGAAGTTTAGGTTCTGTGTTTGAACCACCTGGAAACAATATGCAGGGAAAGCCAATTTTATTATAATCAATAACCTTTAAATACTGTCATGAATCACACGCTTGTTCTCCCTCCTCTGCCTCAGTCCTGGCTATGAAAGGGGCATCGAGCGATCCTCAGGGTGAGCCGGGGGAAGGACCAGACTCTGATTTGGGGACCCAGCCACACTATCGCTTCACCAGACAGCCTGTGAAGTATTACCGGCATCATAACCTAGGAACCCGACTCTCCAATCCAGGTCGTGCAGCCAGACAGCCTGCGACCCCAGCGAGGGGCCGCCCGGGGAGCGCAGACAGCAGCCGCAGCTCCTCTCCAGAACCAGGGACACAGAGACTATCCCAGAACTTAGAGGTCCACTCTGAGAAAACCCAACAGCCACTCCAGGCCACTGTTGCCGCAGAGAATAAAGTGGACGTTCCCCTGAGCCCCCGCGAGGTTGTGCAGTACATGCTGGGGTTGGACTCAGTATCCACATCAACTGCATCTGAGACATCTTCTGTTTCAACACAGGAGTCTTCTCTGGAGGTGGCGTCTGGGCGTGAGGTCAATCAGGACATAAATGTGTCCAGTAACAGACAGAGTGCTGGACAGAGACAGGCTCTGTGTCAGTCACCAAAGACACTTCCTCTTGAGCACAACCTGACATCACCAGCGCAGAAGATCCTGTCTGGCCTGAAACTGAGACGCAGCCACTCAGGGAAGGATGAGCAGCTCTTTGTCTGAGGAGAAACAGAAATATGGAATATTCACACACACTGGATGTAAAATAAGATGTTAAAGGAATACTTAACCGCCCCATATTATATTTTGTATATCAGTTACTCAGCCAGTGTTACGTTAAATTCTTGAAGAAAACTTTGTTTTTCTGGGATGCATCCACAGTGAATGAAGAATCCTATAACTGAGAGAATTCTTGATTAATTGAAGTCATAAGGGTCCACATTTTATAACAGCAAAACTACATCAAAACATCTCTCTAACAACTCCTGCAATATCATTTAGGTCACATTTATCCAGTCATGTGGCTCAGCACTTCCCAATCAGACTGCCCTTTTCTGATGACAAACTAAAAATGAAAGTAATCTGTGGCATCTTTAAAGCCAGACTCCAGTGACAAAAGCAGTAATTTTACCTCACTGAACACAGGAGCTGCTGGTCCACAGTTGCCTCAATCAGTTGGTTTGTTTGTATTATTGTGTGACTTTGGTGAATCTGAACTAACCCCTTCAAAACACCAAAGTCACACAATAATACAAACTAACTGGTTGAGGTAGTGGTAGACCAGCAGCTCCCAGCAGCAGTGTTAAATTACTGGTTTTGTCAATAGAGTCTGGCTTTGAAGGGAGCATAGTAAAGTTTCAGTGTCAGTTTCAGTGTCAGGCAAATGACTGGATAAATGAGACTTGGATTATACTACAGTAGTTGTGTGAGAGTTTGTGAACAGATGTTTTGACATAGTTTTACTGTTGTTAAAGGCGGCCCCCAATTAATCCAATGCATTAAGAATTAAGAATTAAGAATCAATGCTCTCTTCACAAATTCAGCCTTAACATGGGGCGAGGCATTGATACACAAATGGTCATTTGGGGGGTGAAGTCTGCCTTTAATATCTCTTTTATCATGTGTAACTTTAATCAAGATTTTTGCAGTTTTTCAACATATTTTACTCACACACAAACCTCACACTCACATTCACGTGACTCTGGAAGGACACACAGTTGAAAAGTTCAGGCCTGATGCTTACCTACGTACACAGCCTTACTATGACTAATCCTCTTTAAGATTTGATCTGTTGACCATCCAGGTGTCTAACACCCACACCAGACAACACCGGTTCAGTTATCAAAGGTTTTTAATTTTTCTACTGTATCTGAATGTAACAAACAGGTGGATTGAGATCAGCAAACTAGCACATCAAGTATCAAGTTTCTGGTTTTGTCCCGAACAAACTATAATGAATATCAGCAAAATACAATCACCATTAAGTGTTGTACTTTTTTAAATAATCCTGTTGTCTGTTTGTTGTGTTTTAAAATGTTTTATAGGCTCCAGATGGACTTTTTTTGTTATATAAAATAAGATATGCCTTCATTGGTGTTGTAATTGGTGTTAAAGTTATATTAACACCTTATATGTTATCATGCACCTTTCCTGTTTGGACACAAGGGGGCGGTCTTCTCCCAGTGTGTGGAGGAAACATGCCAGACACAATAGTAGAAGGGCAATAAACCACTTATTTCTAATTACATGTTTCCATATGTCACTTTTCCCACTCTCACAGCAGCATTTTCACCCATAGACCTGTTTCAGTTTAGAGTCTAATGGCATAGAAAGTGAAGCAAAATGTTGTGGTGGCTACATGACTGTAACTGCTCTCATTTGCCTTTGTCCCTTTGATGATATTTCACCAGAATGAGGCGGTTTTGAGCAAGTAGTCAAGTATAAGCGTCACAACAGATCGCCGTTCCCCATGTGGAGGGAGATAAACGCCTCACCGCGAGTCTCTCCACATATCAACTGCGCCCTTTAAAGTCTCCGTCTAACCTTGAACACAAACGCAAAGGATCATCCCCATCTGAGTTATCAATAGGCTGCATCATCTCTCATCTTCCCCTCATCATCTTCCGCACCTTCTCCCTCCCTCCCCTGTCCGTCCATCTCCTCCCTCTGCGCCTTTTTACGCACAAAACAAGTCGGAGCGCACACACGGCTGGCGGAGAAAACGGAGAGAGACAATAGACAATAGTTTCGGGTCATCATGGTATTTGGATTTTTACCGTAGGCAACATGCGCGCAGGGGTGTGAGATACAGGTGAACAATCTGTGAGCGCGTGTGTTCGTTTGCTAGCCGAAAGTTTCTCCAGGTTTTTAATGTTGCCAACCGAGATTTCAGGAGGAGTGTGTTTCACCTCAAGGTAGGACTCCGCAACTCAAGGAACAGGTTGTCACTTTCCAAATAATGTTGTCGCTTGAGCTGATATGTGTCTCTTGTTCGTGCAGCAGCGCGTGCGTATAAGTCTAACATATATAGATTTGGCGTTTTTGCTAAATGCTCAGGTGCAAAAAAGGCACAGTGACCTGCTGTGTGATAATTTATGATCTTTGGTTTGGGCTGTTAATCCAAGCAAATAGAGGAGAAGCGATTTCATAACAGGTTGGGTTTCAGTTGGAGGTTGCTCTGATGCTTATCGTGGATGATATTTCATTATCACATTAGTTTACAACTGTTTTATGAGTAATCACAGCTAATTGATGGACCATAACAACCCAACTTTTGACTTTTCATAGCACGAGGATAGTCCTGGATATTTCAGCAGCTTTTAAAACCAACCCATCATAACCAATATATTTTATTTGCTTGTTTTAACATTAATTCCCGAGCACAAAAAGCTTTCAACCGAGAAAAGCTTATCTTTTGGATGCCAAATTTCACAGTGCGCCAACTTTATACAGCAATTTATTGATCCTCATCTGACACCACAATTACATTTCCTTTAATTCTGGCTCTAGGTGACCTGCAGCAAATCTTTTTTTCCAAACATTTTTTATTCCGTTGATCATTATCAGAGTGTCAGGCTGTTTGTCTCAACATGTAATTATCCATGCATTACACACAAATATGTCAGTAATGTATTCAAGCCACAATTAGGCAAAACATCAAATCAGATTAGCCGTATTTACATAATTCATTTGTTTTATTTCATTACTTCATTTTCTGTGCCAATGCAGCAATTAACCGAAATTCAATAGCCTGTTCTATGTTTAGGATTTTACAGGATAAGCCGCCCAAAATTAATATTATTATTTAAAAATGGATTCTTTAAAATATTACAACAAAAAAATCCAAACATAATTCAATATCCAATTGAGACATAAACTTTAAATATTATGATAGACCTTTTAATAGCGAGTCTATGATAAAAAAACAACAACATCAGTCTGATATTAAAGGCCAGAGCAAACAATATTAAAGTGCCTGCTGATGTATTACAAAGATTTTTTTTGTCCATGTTTCCTCAGCCAACTTATTTTTCTCTGCATTAATTGACTTTTAAAGAGAATTTTGCAGGATAGAAAAACCCGTCAGCCTCTTTTAAGGCTCCTTCTGCAAGACTCCATTATGACACATTAATAAAAACAGTTGTATTAATTATAATAAAAAACCTGAAAATATATAATTACATTTGGATTTTTAGGGGACAATTTTAAAACATGCATATTTTCAAAATAATCTGAACAAAAATGTTCTGGGAATATTTAAAAGGAAATGTAAGATATATGTAAGAATGTACTTTTTTTTTGTATATTCATAACTGTACCCTATTTTTATATGTTTTGTTAGATTTTTGCTCATTGTGCAGAGTGATATCTAAAAGCTGACGTTCGTTTTCAAAATATCAGATGATTATATTTAGGGGCCTGAAGTGTAACCAAAATTTTAGCTTGCAAAAAAGCTACACTTTGATGCTTGCATGTAATTTCATTTATTTTAATTAAATTATTAAATATATCACTTTTTAGTTTTCTATTTTTTTTATCATTCTAATTTCTCAATTTAATTTGTGTGTGTGTGTGTGTGTGTGTGTGTGTGTGTGTGTGTGTGTGTGTGTGTGTGTGTGTGTTCAAGTCCATTTAAAATCTATATTATAGTAACTTAAAAATATCGCCTTAAAAATACCTTATTTTCTAAGATGCCGCATTGCTTAATCTGCGTGCATCGGCCTGCATTTTGTCTCATAATTTCCCTTATTTTGAAATAAATTCAGTGCAGTGGTTCTGCTGATATTTTAGACAGAAACTGTGCATTTTTTTTATCTTTCTGCAGCGATCACACTGAGGGAAGGAGAGAAGGGATGAAAACAGAGGAGAGCCCGCAGTCCTGTCTGCAGCAGCCTCCATCCTCAACGCCTTTTGGTGAGTGTTGACTGGCAATGTGTTGCATGAGGCCCAAACGAAATAAACTCGCTGGGTAAACAGTAAATATCATCACCAATATTATCAGGATATAATTTGTGAAATTACTATTTCTGTATATTATTTAACACAAGGAAGAAATGTCACTACATAGACTATCATTGTGATAAACTTCACTCGAGTATGGGCACAATATACATTCCCACAGGAGTATTGTGCATGTGTAGGCCGAAATTGGAAGAGAGAGTGTACATCCAGCATGATAAAATCAAAAGGAATACTTTTATGAATCCATGATTAGGGTGAAAATATGATGTGAATATTAAAGGGACACTACTGGGGTAAAAAAAAAAAAAGAGCCAAAAAACAAAAGTTGCTTTTCGTACGTTGACTATAATTTTATATATAGGCCTACACAACGTATTACAGCGGCTAATGTCACATAGATTATTTTTCAGGTCCAATAAGAATGAAAATCAACAACATGATTTTAAGGATGCAATAAACAGCTGCCAGAAAAAAAAGTTTATTTGGGAATAAATTAAATTAGTGCTCTAGGGATTTTTTTTAATAAGAGTTTTTTTGTGTGTGTGTAATCAAAAAGCGGGGTGTCTATAAAGTTTTGCCCATTGGATATGGCACAGGGTGGACGGCTCTGGTAATAGTGCTGGAGGGCGCAGCAGCTGTTCTGTGCCAAATTATGTAGCGTAAAATACATATGTGTGTTGGCGTGGTATTACTGAAAAAATATCCGTATACCAGGCTCATGCTTTTGTATTGTTTTATATCTTTTAGAGGGCGTCAACATCTCTCATGTGGTGTGGTTGACATTGGGGACACTTGGACTCATATCCCCAGCCATGTTAAATATTCGGCCCTGCCTCTGTCTCTCTGTCCACGCACTGATACATGCTCCCTCCAGGTCCGGAATACAGGGGAGGGGGAGAGGTGTGCGCCGGCTGCGAGTCTCCCATCGCCGACCGCTTCCTGCTGCGCGTGAACGAGCGCTCCTGGCACGAGACCTGCGTCAAGTGCGCCGTGTGTTTGAGCGCGCTCACCGGGACCTGTTACTGCAGGGACCGCCTGCTGTACTGCAAGCATGACTATGAGAAGTAAGAGCACACACGCACACACTGAGGTAGGGTTCATTGTTTGTTGGTGCTCCTTTGGTTGTGTTGGAGAGATGGGCAGCGGTGGAGGAGGAAGTCTGAAAACTCTGATGGCAAAACTTTCCTACTAATCGAAAATGCATGGTGTCATCATGGAGCTGAAGCAAGGTTGTTTTCCAGAGGTCTTTCATTTTGAAGATGCATCATTTTTTGCCAACTAAATCGATATTTTCAGGGTAGTAAGCTCTATCTGCAAAGAAGTAAGTTCTCTATTTAAATAGCTGGCAGAGTTTAGGCACTTTTTACCACATGCTAATGGGGTTAGCTCGTGCTAGTAACGCACAAAGAAACTGAACCCACTAATTATCTATAAGTCAAGTTAAACTTTGCAAAATAAAATAAATAAAAAATGGTGATGAAGACGGTGTTAGGGGTCTGACAAGGAGTGTGACTTTTATTTTCACCCTGCTGGAAGACTAACGAATGAATAACCTTGTCAAAAAACTTGTTTACTTATCCCAAAAAAGCATAAATGTGTTAAAAATTCATCAGTAGACTTTTACCAAACAAGTAAGCATCATTGGATAGTTACCGAGCAAATGAATTTAGGTATCAGTGAGGTATTTGCAGTGTTATAAATCACCATTAACACGAGCCAGTTGTAATGTCGCACAAGTCTGATTAAAAAAACATTATTTTCACTAAAAAATATTAACACATCTCCCATGTGAGACAGACTTTTCGCTGGAAATTATAAAGTAGCCCTGGCAATTCGAGTGTTCTAGTGATGTATGTTTAGTGGAACTTTGGGAGCACTTCAATAGATGACAATACACCCCTAGCTATATGACAAAAAGTACTTTTAATGTGTTTGAGTTTTTTATAAATTCATTTTCAACCCCACAAGAACACCTTAAAAAACAAGACGGCTGTGTGTGAGGCTGAAAATTGAGTCGATGCAGATTTTAGAAATGTGAAAATCTGCCTTAGTTTAAGTGTATAAGTATAACATTAATTCTGTAACACACTGATAGATAGAATATATGACCGACATTGTTTCAAAATGTGTCATCCACCTGTGAGGCCATTTAAGGGGATTTAAGGGACAATTAAAGGGAGACGTCACCCACAACGTGATCATTTGTCCATCAATTACTCACCCCATGTTAAATGGAATTCGTGTAGGAAACTTAATTTTACCGGCATGCCTCTGCAGTGAACGAAGAATCCAAAAATATATAGATAATTGTCAGTGAATTGAGGTAATAGGGGACCACGTTTAACAACAGCAACAACAGCTGCTTTTCCCCTTGCGAGGACTTATAGTAATTTCTTAATGTAATTTATTTGTAGCTGACTGTAGCACATCTGTTTGTGTGCTTGTAGAGTTATTATAGATATGGATTTGGATTTATAGGAGCATTTTATGTCATGAGTTGCCTTCATGCTCCACAGTGATGCAGTGTACTGTCTGGATATACTGCAATGTAAAATACAGTTAACACTTGTTTTGCAAATTGTAAAATGACCTGTTATTTGTTAGATGATTTAACTTTTAAGGCCATACTGTACCATGTGTGTGTGTGCTTTTTGTTGTGGTTGTTTAGTGTGTGCCGCGGTCAGTGGGTGTGCCTGCGATGGGAGCTCCAGGGGTAGACAGTTGAAGGACGAGCCTGCAGCTTGTTATCATTGTTTTGAAAAGTGTCAGACGGCGTCCAGCAGCACAGACTCTCCCACTGTACCTGACATCTGGAGGAGAGAGTGTGAGACGGTGAAGGAGAGAGACAGAGAGAGAGAGAGACAGAGAGAGACAGAGAGAGAGGAACTGGCTGATGAAAGTCCCATTGTGTGACGTTTATCTGGAAAAATGAGTGGGAGACGTGAAGGCAATAGCTTATCATAAACGAAGCACTGGGTTCATTTTCAGTGATGGAATGAAAAAGCGTATTTGCTCCCCGCGTGTAATGACTGTAATTGTGGATCCAAATTAATAGTCAGCAGCTCATTCACTATGGTGTTGATTTAGTCCCCTATACATTGCATATGGATGGCTGCCTTGTTGTGTGTGAGTCGGTGCCAGACTTGGCACACAGTTGCCTGTGACCTTCAGCGGATCAGCAACAATGTCTCCTTGTTTTCCCTGCAGTCTGTCCATCAGCGCCTTACACTAGTCCCCCCTGAACCCCCCCATCCAGAGCAGGTGTGTGCATTGTAACAGATATAATAGATGTCCAAGAATTTGGAACGTGCATAAAAATTTTAGGGGAATTCGTACAATTATTAAGCGCCTTTTCTTTTAACCCTTGCTTGTAGCTTGGCTCCATTTTAGTTCCAGCTGGTTGACAGAAGCAACCGCCTGACGTCCTCACACACTCATTGTCAGGTACTTTTGAGGAATATGTGAGTGAAATTTACACATGCAAGGGCGACTTTCTTGCTCGTACTTGGCTATTTTCCATCTTACCCTCATGCAGTATCTCTGCCTTGTCTAAATATTTTTTTAATTTATCCTCTGGTTTGATTACATCACCCTGCACACACACACACACACACTGACAGGCACTGACTGCATCAGCATAAGCTAAAAGTCACCCTGTGCAGCAGTGTTCCTCTTTTCCATAAAAGAAAATGGTCAAATGGGCGTCAACACAAGATGTGTTTTGGGGGCGATATCTGATTTTTCTCATAATTAATCTACTCTGGTAAGGGGGGAAAAAATAAATGCATGTAGATGCCTATCAATTCAAATGAGAAGACAAATCTAATTTTGAAACATGACCCATCCCCCGCCCTGATTCATCTGGGCTAAACTGCCTTCCAGGCAAAAGTTTATTCAACATTTGCATGTTTAATGTTTTTGAAGGATATTTTGCTTGAAATTTATTCTAAAGTGATCACTGCGATGCTCAGTGTCAGGCCTCAGCATAACACTAGACATAATCCTAATCCAAATATTCAGGTATAGCTATATAAAGCTATTAAGAATATGGGTTCAGTCATGAGTCACATTCAAGTTCAGTGCCTGAAACTTCTAGTAATGAACGAGCGCTCACCCCACTGCCGCTCATTATCGATGCAATAAAACAGGAGGTATGCCTTCAGTTTCGAGATTCCCTGGTCTCAATCTGTTATGGAAATGAGGGGATTTAGACACAATAAACTCAAGTGCATCTTGTGGATTTTTCTTGTGGATTTATTTTTGTTTTGAAAACCTCAAGAAATTCTCTGGAACTCCATCCTGTTATGGACCAGATGTTCAGCACACGGCTTTAGAATAATTTTGTGGCAAGGCTTCCCTCCCCACTTTAAATTCCCATCAGGATATTTTTTTAATATGAACTGGTGCAATGCATCTTTTTTATTTACCAGCAAGATGGGCAGAATAATATATAAGATTTGGATGGAAAACACTGATGACATCAGAAACAGGAACATATTTCTCAAGATCTAAATGAGCTGTGGTCTCTAATTGTATATTAATTCAGTTTAAGAGCATATTTATTTTAAATAAAAGTTACAGAATGATTAAATATCCTGACAATGATTGACATGTATGAAAGCCATCCTCAGCATCCTATACACACAGTCATTGTTTTCTACACACCAGCTCGACATTATGGTTCCTTGCCAAACGGAGCAGTATAAGGCCAGTGTTCCCTGGTCAATAGTGCTGAGCCCAGACAGAATGGAGGGTAGTCTGGCTGTGCGGAGCCCGCAAGCTCCCTTGTAAGCCCCATAAAGGCAGCTTCAGCCCTGTGAAAAACAGGTCACCAGGGTGGATATTCACTAAAACCTTGGGTTTAATACCTCACTCTGTGGGGTGGAGGCCACTGGGACTACATCTAGGTCTACAAACCCTGCCTTTGCAGGCAGAGAGAGGGAGACCCCGCCGCCACAGTTATGGAATCTCCCTCTGCTGACCAGGTAGCTATATGAGAGTCCAACACTGACAGCCTGACTGAGTATCCTCTCAAGTTACGGCGCATTCGTGTGAGTGAACTTCTGAATCTCGCTGCTCTAAATCCAAAGATAGAAAACTGCATCTTCTCCCCCTTCGTACCCCTCCACCTCCACCCCCAGCCACCGTTTCTCTCCCTGTCTCTCTATCCGTTGCCTCGTTCATCACTGTCTGCTTTGTAATAATATTTCTCTATTCCAAACCTCATTTCCTTCTCGTTGAGATTGATGGCAGCGATGACACCAAACAGTTTATCTCCCCGTTTATCCCTTGTTTTCTCTTAATCGCCTCCCCTCCCTCAGCGCCTCTTTGTGTCTCGGGACGGGGGACGGGAAGAGGCGGCGGGGAGGCTGATTGGGTACAGTGCTAATTACCCAGCATTCTGTGGCTGTCCTTCGATGACAGGCCTGACACTGGGCTGCAGGGAAATACTATTAGGGAGAATTATGCAATGATACGTCAGAGGGACAACAAGCATTTATGCCCATCAGCTATAGCACCTCAAGTCTGGTTGATACGTCAATGCTATATCTATGATTTACTTTAATATAGTACGTCGAAATATGGGAATCATCGTTGTTTTAAAAGGTCTGTTCAACAACTTATTGTAGTGGTATCAAACCACGCCGATAGGTTTGGTTTTTCTTGTTCAGAATTTGAGACATTTGCCTCCAAAATTAGACAGGAAGTGAATGAAAATTTGCTTGTGGTGCTTACAGCATTGAAGTAACATTTAAAAGTACATGCATTTATGTTTAAATATCATGGTTGTATTAGGGTGAGAGTAGAAATTCTCAAAACCAGGGGCAAGGGAAAACAAAATCTGCATTGCGCGAAATCATTAGAGGAAAGTGAGAAAATATTTGTTTGTTTTTTTCCTGCAAGTGAAAGTAAAGTTTGTGGTTCCACGTTGGTTTAGGTGAATCGTGGCTGCACTGACTGACAGGACTGTACTGTATATATAAATCCCAGTGAGAGGCTACACATAATACATGCATGTGGTTCTGAAACGTTCAAACACTTCTCCCTTATCCAGGAGCCTTACACAGGCTAAACCTGCAGCTCAACAGATGACGGTTGGAGATGTGCCAGAGGAACAGAAAGTGAGGATGGGGGAGTTTTTGTGTTTTGATGTTGCTGAGGAACCGTCAGATTTTATGGTATAAATTAAAGAACATCAGGGAGAAATCTCGATGATGGGGAAATGGTTCAGAATGGGATAAAGGAGGCAAAGACGAGGTGGCTGGGATTTTTGGGAAGGGACGCGGCTGCCGATTTTTGTCTGGGTGCATGTGTACGTGCGTGAGGAGGGGGGGTGATATTGCCACTGTTTTTGCATAATGTGAGATGAGACCCCATCATCTTTCCTCCCCCACAACAATTTTATAACAGACAGCTAATAAATGTTTCATGGCAGAACAAGCTGCTCGCCTTGGCTTTATTAAATCTGAGATAATAAAAGCAGAGAGGGAGAGGAAAAAAGAGAGAGAGAATAGGGGGTCGCACCAGAGAGGGAGAGATAGGGAGATCGGCGTAGACTTTTTCTCAAATCGACCGGCTGCATCTCCTGTTTCTGGGGCAACGGGTCCCGCTGTCCCCCGCCGCCCCCCTCCCCGCTGCTTCCCACTCCGCCAGAGACAGACAGGAAATGAGAAACGGGCAGACAGGATATTGCGTTCTGGTGGCCTGGGGATTAACTGTTTTATCTAAACTAACACACACACACACACGCCCACTCACTCGCGCGCACAAACACACATCCTCACACATAGCGTTCATTCTCGGTAGCATCAGGTGTAGATGGCACACACACACCCAGAGACACATATCATGCAGACCATGCACGTCATGCAGGTTTTTTGTTGTTACTTCACACAGGTACATTACATTAGGTGTTGAATATTACAGGCGTCAGTGGTGCTCTCATGTAGAGCTGGTCTTATTACCACTGTGAACGATTTACAGTGAGAGTCATGACATGTAACTGTATAACTGTGAGATTGGCGGAGAGTTTGTGCCCAAATGCCTCGAAAGATGTATTCCATACACTGCACTGCAGGCCCCTCATTTCCACAACTATTACAGAGCTTTTACACAGTGTGGAGAGCGTTTGTTGAGCAAGAGGACTGCTTATGATGTTACTTTATCCATGCATGGATGGATACGGTCCACAAATGACAGCATCTGTCAGTGTTTTATTGATGTTTGTACCCAGGCACCTTATCTGTGTTTACACAAACTGTGCATATTTGTGTTTACGTGTGCATGTGACCGTATGGATGTCCACATGTGTGTGTGTGTGTGTGTGTGTGCAAGTGTGTGACTGTACTGTAGTATATATATATTTATATATATGTGTGTATTTGTGTGTGTGAGTGAGTGTGAGTGAGCGGCAGCGGCAGGGGTAGCGAGTATCGTGGGGAATGCTGGGAGATTTTAATAACACAGAAGCAGTGCAGGGAGATTTAATAAAAGGAGATGATGTGATTACTGAACCCTGGCTCTGAGCCATTTTGCTTCACAGAGCAATATCCGCCGAAATGCGCACACACACATCCACACGCACACACACGCACGCACATCCGCACGCACACGTCTAAGAAATGGATACTAAACAGAATACAACTTAAAAGTAAGATTGTTGCATATCATTTGTTCTTTTTGCATCCGTCTCACGGATCCTTGAATGCACCTTCGTTTTCAGGGGAATGCGCAAACAGCCATTTGTGTGACACACATGGTCATTCTGAGCGCATCACGTTTGCGGGAATCACAAGCTAGTACATGAATACCTTGTTTAGAGACAGAAATGCATCTTAAACTACAGGTTAGGAATCAAAATGAGTGACAGCGACAGATCTTTGGTGAGCTTCCCAGTGAAGCCCTAATCTGTCAAAGTTAGGTTCTTCTGGGCTCGCACACACACTGCTGATCCAAACCTAGTGCAATATGAGGCACTCCAAACCTGGAGTTAGTATAAGCAAACCGGTACCTGTATAAATATTCATCAATTATGAAAGCAAGAACAACAACTGTAATCGCTCTAAGACACATACATATTTATGGAATGATTGTGCTGCGGTCCACACAATGTCGTGCTTGTCAGAGCTCAAAGGCAAAACAATGCCACATGACACAGCTTAGGGAGATGATGAAGATTCTGTTATTCTGTTTGTATGCCTAGGATCTACAATAAAGCGAGAAGGAGAGGGCTGATTATAACCAACCAATACTCACAGCACATCACCTTTTTCTGCCTCTCTGCGTTTGATCTCATAATCAGTGAGCTTGTAATTAGTTGTGCCCCCCTAACCCCTCAGAAATCCGTGGCACTGAACATAAAGGTGCCTGCAGCCAAAGTTCCTGAGGTTTTTGTACATCGCAAGCTCATAAGCAGACAGTGTTCTGTCTGCACTTACACTTCTCTTCTTTGTAATTCTGTGCATATCATGAATATTACACACATCTCTTCATTAAAGGAAAGCCCCTCTAAATCCAAAGCAAAGTCCTCCTCCAAATATCTTTTCTGATAGATTTGTTCACAGCTGGTCTTAACTCTACACCTCAGCTGTTTAAATTCTAACTTTCATTTCCACTTTTTTGATAGTGGAAATTGAAATGCAAGAAAATAAAATCCTCACTATATTATAGTCGGTGCAAATATTTATTTTTTTCCACTAATTCCTGATGCGAGCAAAGATAGTCCTGCAAAATTAGTAATATTCAAACTTTTAAAAAAAAGCTATTGTGGTCCCTTAACCAAAACTTGCAACCCTGTCTCCTGGAATTACGTTTATATACAACTAATTTTAAACAGCAAATAAATTTAGAGGGAAATGTAATGCTGAGCAAATTATGTTTTCTATTAGCATGATTAGGAATTGTTGGTAATTAATATACCTGGCAAGTCATCAAATGTTGATAATGAACATATCAGTAACCTCACTGACAACATATTTCAATTGTTTTCTGCCAAAACAGTCAGTCTTGCAATACAGTATGCACTTGTTGTAACGACAGCATTGTTTTTTTTATTACCTTTTTAATATGAACATTTAACCAAAATCACAATATCTCCCTAACCTTAATCAAAGTGCATTTGTTGCCTAAACCTAGCATCAGATTTTGAATGCAATCCTCAAGTTATGATGTCCTGCACTTTGTACACCCATCATCCTCCAGCCACCTCCTTCCAAAGCTAACGCAGTACATGAAAGTAGTGCGTCATCACCTGAACACTGTCTCTGAACATAATCCAGGCAGCAATTATGTTGCCACAACAAAATTAAGAAAACAGTTCAGTAACATACACGTGTAATTTACAGGGGACATTAGAAAACTGGATTGTCTGAAACTCTTTTTTGTTGGTGGTGTAATGACACATCAATCCAGATCAATATACTGATTCAAAGATCAGTAATCTAGTATCATTGATACAAAGTGAAAACACTGATTCACATCGTCATGTTTAAGATACGCCTTTATTTTTAAATTTCCATGCATGTCTGAGTCGCAATGTCTGGTTAAGTGCACCTCCTTTCTACATTAAACCAGTGCTAGCGGCCTAGCGCCAGGCAGACAATGGTACACTCTAAAAAACAATCCACTGGTTTAACTCAAACAAATTAACGTAACAATTTGCACGCATCTTTTTAAGTAGTTCCAACTCTGGCATTATTGAGTCAGTCCTTTAAGTCTTTTATAATATATCAAACTCAATTAGTTTAGTACAACCAACATGATTTGCCCAGGGTTAGGGTTAGGGGGGTTAGACCTTGAAAAACTTAGGCTGAACCAACTTAATATCTATCCAAAAGCTGTGTTGATATTTAGTGGTCAAACTATTTTATGTAAGATATTCCAACCTATTTAGTTTAATTTCATTCCACTTAAAAAATGTCAAAAATGTTTTGGATTTTGACCAGTTCTTAAAATAAGCTGTTAATTGACTAAAACAGGTCAATGGAGCAAACCTTAATTTTTCATTATTTTTCATGCTAAAGAGCTTCTTTATTTTAAGCATTATCCACTAACCCCATGAATCATTTTTAGAGTGATAATCAGCCAAGAAAAAGACAATCAGGATTTTACTGATTTGTCTCAGGCCCTATTGAATCGACTCAAAATCATATGGCAGAGTTTGTGATATCAGCAAATTTATGATTTGATTTGATTTCACTTTATTAACAGAAAAAATATCTGACATTTGTCTTGCATTTGAGGATGTTTGCTAAATACACATAAATACAAAAATACATAGCAACATTTAACCACACAACAAAACCATACTATAAATGCTACGAATAACATCCGACATTACGACATTGTATCTTTGTCCAAAAAAATAGATATAATATTGATGAACCTTGTGAACCTTGGACCTTGTGTGAAGAAAAAGATATAGCAAAAACTGTAAAAGCAAAAGAGATGATCTATTTTAATAAAATAAAAAGAAGTTTTTTTTATGGACAATGTGCAAATAAAAAACCTATTCAGACACACCTAGATATAATTCCACCCAAAACGTGAAAACTGATTGTGTATAAAATGTGGTGCGGAGCCTAAATATACCTAATTCATGTGTCTGCTCTTTAAATATCAGGTCCATAGTGATTCACTGGAAGCTACACCCTGGTCAGGGCCAGTGTGAATGATACTTCTATTAGAGGGATTAGACTGATCTACTTACAGACCCCCCTCTGTGGCAGTTGCCCCAAGTTGCCTTCATTTGCCATGTTGAGTAAATTCCTGCCGTGCTGTGTACACCCCGATTAGGGAGTGTGGGACTTAACCACCAACATCATCGGTCTTATGTCAAGCAATCCTGTGACAATTCTGCTCTGTTGTGTTTAGTTCACAGTGAAAGGAAGCATTTAAGGTGTTGGAGTGTGTGTTTGGACGGGGAGCGAGGGAGGTGGTTGCTCTCCTTTGTGGAATAATGTGTTAGACGCCAGATATTAGGATTAACCAGGTTGCTGCAGATATTTCACAGAAGCAGCATCTCTTTAAAATGTGACGCACTGTTTCTAGAAGGAAATAGCAACCTTTAGTTAAACACAAGGTCCTGTCACAGTCGAGCTGTGCAGGGCTGGGACACTCGTGTTTGCGTTATGATGTTAAGTTAGCGACACTGTCATTTGGGGAATTTGGGGAGCGTTTGGCAGATGGATTGAGAAAGATTAGCCGTGGCAGCTGCGTTTGGGACAGAATCACAGATTAGGAGCTCTAATGTGCAGACCTGGCTCCTTCTTTACACTCCAGATTTGGGCAGCAACACCTTCCTATCACTCAGTCAGGGAGCGTCAACACTTCTGCCTTCGTCCCTTCCTCCCCCCTCCCGTTCCCTCCCCGCTCATCCTCCCTTCCCTCTTGTCCAGGTTTTGTGCTTGGTGCTATTTATGCATCAGCTGACCTTTCTCTTTCCTACACCTACAGTCTGAGTACTTGGTAACTCCTCCTGTTGAAGACATATTCTGGTGATCGAGCATAATATTTGCTGGTTACAGGTTGCACTGGCAGCATGATGATGGTTGATGGTATGGTGAACGTGTGTAACTAGTCAATGTCAGACTAGATATACTGATACTCAGTGGGTGGGTGCAAATGTCTGTGTGCATGCCTGTGCGTGTGTGCGCATGCATGTGTGTATGTGTGTGAGTGCCTATGTTTGTGTGTGTAAGTGTGTTTTAGTGTGCATAAGTGAGAGGAGAGAGATTAACCCCATGCTATCCCCAATCCCTGGTTATGAGTTTACAGCGTCTGTCTGGCCATCGCACTGTTTAAACAACAATCTAATTAATCCTGTCTTTATTAGTTTCAGTGAACTGGGGAGGCAGGCTGGGAGGGCGTGAGGGAGAACTGGGAATGCTGGCAGAAAATACTGGGGAGGGAGGGGGGGAGGAAACCAAGTGCGAGAGCAGGGATTTGAGAGGAATTTAATGGCAGAGACTTAGGCCCTGTGAATGGAGATAGGGATGTGGAGAGACGGTGAGGCAGGAGAGAAATTGCAGGGTTATAACATCTCACAGGAGGAGAGATGGAGGGACAAAGGGAGGAAAGTGGTCATGAGGAAAAAGCAATGGACCTGAGAAAGACTCTGTATTAAGCTTTATTCATAGGGTAAATAAGTACTTTAAGATTGTGGGTGGGATATGGATAGACTGGAGTTTACCCCGTCAAACAGATCTCCACGTTTAAGGATTTAAAAGGAAAATACTATCAACAGGCAGCTCTTATCACAAGCTAACTACTGCCACCTGCTGTATTTAGGGAGAAAGGACAATCTTAAAAATGCAGACTACTTATTCCTCCCAGCAGATGTTTACCTTGTTGCTCTGTGAATTGGGTAATGTTTATACGACCTTTAATTAAGAGACTATGCTAATCTCCCTTTTGAGCTGAGGGTAAATGTGTTAGAGCTCATTCTCCGTGCCTCCATGTTTAATTACCTCACCTTTCTCTTTCTGCACTCCTTGACTCCCATAATGCCATGTTTTACAGTTTATGTAAGTATCCTTCCTGTGTGTGTCTTTCTGTGCACCTCCAGGCTGTTTGTAAGGAAGTGCAGCGCCTGCCTGCAGGTGATTGGACGTTCGGAGCTGATAATGCGCGTGCTGGGCCAGGTGTACCACCTCGGCTGCTTCACCTGCTGTGAGTGTGAACGCCGGCTGCAAAGAGGTGATGAGTTTGTGCTGAAAGAAGGCCAGCTGCTCTGCCGCATGGACTATGAGAAGGAGAGGGAAATGCTGGCTGCTATTAGCCCCACACCGACTGAATCGGGTAATGTTGGTTCGTTGCAGGGCTGCTTTGCTTGAACCAGATTTAAATCAAATTTCTCTTACCTTTACACGCATGCATACAACATATTTTTTTTAGTAATCTCAGTCACATTGGACCGCTGCAGTGGGTAGCTCCTAAAGGACAAATGGGGGTTTAAAGGGACAGTTCACCCCCAAATCAAGAATACATATTTTTCCTTTCACCTGTAGCACTATTTATCAATTAGATTGTTTTGGTGTGAGTTGCTGAGTGTTGTAGTATCAGCCGTAGAGACAGGCAGACATCTCTACCGCCGATATCTCCAACACTCAGCAACTCACACCAAAACAATTTAGATTTAAAAAGCATAACTGCTACGAGGAAAAATATGTATTTCTGATTTTGGGGTGAACTGTCCCTTTAAGGGTCTTAAACCGTTCCCTTGTTCAAGTAGTAGATACATATAGAGTGAACTAGATATTCATGTACATTACTGACATACAATGCCAGTAATGTGCACACAACTTCTTGGATCATCAGCACATCGTCATGACAACAGATCTTGAAAAACTTGTACAAATTGTTTTAGACATGAAGCACTATTAATACCTCCATCCTAAAATAGTGTGCTATGTTACCCTTCATTTTCAGAAGATTTTATTTCTGTTTGAAAAGTGTAGCAGCAAAAGTGTATTGACTTCTGATCAGCGAGAATAGTCTTCAAAGGTGCTCACTGGAATTTGCAATGCAGTCTGGGAATTTTTCTTACAGTACATGAAGTGGAGCCTTCAGCACTGCAGTGCAATTTGGCACTGCACACTGCAGAAACAGTTTTATTCTGCAGGGGCTCACTATCTACAGAATTAGGGACCGGTTTAAGAAACACTCAGGCTTTTGCTTGCAGTCACTTTAGCATTGAAATTTTATTTTTCATTGAAGGAAGTATGAAAATTCTCCTACGGGCTATTCTGACTGTTTTGTTGTCTGCTTACCTTGCTCAGTGAAAAGCGAGGATGAGGAAGGTGGAGGAGGCTCTGGTGGAGGGAAAGGTGGCGATGAAGGCAAGGAGCACAAGCGCTCAAAACGGCCGCGCACCATCTTGACCACACAGCAGCGCCGTGCTTTCAAGGCCTCCTTTGAAGTGTCCGCTAAGCCTTGTCGCAAGGTGCGTGGACCAGCTTGTTTTATAAATGGACATGTGCACCTGAGAATACTCCATTGCATTGAAAACTTTATTGTTAATGGGCATCTTTGTCAGTCTGGATAGAAATTAATCTGAAGCTGTGTTTAATGATGTAAAGTTTGTAATTTAAAAAAAAATTGAAAACTCTAATTTGTAGGTGAGAGAGACCCTGGCTGCTGAGACTGGGCTGACAGTGCGTGTTGTGCAGGTGTGGTTCCAAAACCAAAGAGCCAAGGTTAGACTTTATACATTTCCTGAGAATGTAATATGTGTTGCAGATCAACACACGGAGAAAATTTATACAGACAGTGTGTGTTTTTGTGCTTCAGATGAAAAAGATAGCTCGCCGACAACAGCAACAGCAGCAGCAGCAGCAGGAACAAGAGCAGCTGGGAGGGACCAGGAGAGGACCAAGTAGAGGGGGCCGCCAGAGTAATGACGACAGTGAGGGTAAGAGCTCCAAGTGCCAACGCAGGATAAAGAAGAATAAACAAAGATTAGAGGAATGGAAGAGTAAACTATGATATGGGATGACTAAAGGGATTCTCATCTCTACACAGATGGCTCTAGTACCCATGGCATGGATGGGATCCTGGGATATCCCTCTCTGCCACGTCAGCAGCTACTTGCTCTGGACCCCAACATCTACGGCGGAGAGCCTTTTCGACATGGGCTTACACCGCCACAGCTGAACAGCGAGCAGCTCCACTCCTATGGTAAGACAGGAGGTCAAAGCTGCAAATTTGAAAGAAACCACAATGAAAATGTTGACATTATTTCCCTCACCTTCATGACAGCAGTGACACACCTAGGGATTTTTCATAGGGGTGGCCAGATGGAAACAGAAAGGAGCAGCATTATGTCACATTAGCTGAAAGGTATATGTTTTTACTGGTTTCCAGTTGTAAGAAGATGTGAGGATGTAAAAAAAAAAAAAGAAAAGGCTGAGATTAACCTAACCTGTTAGAACTCACCGGCCTGTCTGCGGGCCCTCCTGAAGTTTTACTTGATGATTATGTAAATAGCTGCTGTATTTATTGTTGTTTAAGTGGTTTATTTGATTTATGAAGACCAGCAGCAGCTTCAATGAATGCTTCTGTCAGACAAAAAACAAAAAAATGAACAATCATTACTCACCTATGAAGCATAACTTTAATACACAGATCAATATTATCCAGACAGAAACGCAGTTTACACAGTTGTCACACACTGCCAGTGGTCCAGATAATCTAAATCCAGTGAAATATTTAGTCCAAACACATTATGACATGGTTCATATGGTTCATATATTCCTGGAAAAGAATTTCTGTTTTCTAGGTCTGGAAATAGTTTGGAATTACGGGAATGTTTAGGAAAAGTTTTGATTGTGCATTGGTTCAACTTTTGTTTAAAATATGCTCATAATAAAACATATCTAACCTAACACGAAATAATTTCCTCTATTGCTAATTTGAAATCTAGTGCTGCACTCACGACAGTTTAAACATCACTAGTACCACATGATACAGATTGGCGTATGGAGCTAGGTGGTGGTGGGAATATCTAACATGCAAGTATTATTAGCAAGCACTAGTGCATGTTTGCTAATGACTGGCTTAAGAAAGAGGCAGACCCTAGCCGCACTGGATGGAGATCCTGCTCCAAAACTTTTTGGTCCAGAGCAGAATAGTAGCCTAACTTAGCTGTGGGGAAACGAAGTGTACATATCTCTCCACAAATCAAATCGCTTGTTGTCAGAGAAGTGTGCAGGCTTTTTTAAACTACTTAAAGTTATTTAAATGGGGTAAAATATTGTGGAATTTTCATCAGTCGAAATGTGTGAGAACCCTGTTATTACATCCATAGATGAAATGCTGATGCATTGTTTCAAACATCCATATTTCTCCACATAATATCCATAATTTCCTCTGTTCTGCATGTAAAACAAAGCGACCGGCCAGAATGGAGGGCAACTCCTGGCCTTTTCACTGACACTTCACTTGAGCCAATATGGAGCTTCCAATGCTGTTGCTAAGGCCTCGATAGCCCAGGAGGGTCTGTATTGAGGGAATGTGTGTCACTCTCATTTCCAGGGGTCTTACCAATCAAAGAGCGAGTGATTGGCCCTATGACTTATGGGTCTTGTAGTACAGGACACTTTGGAGCTCCAGAGGAAAAAGTCTAGACTGTTACAAATATACAGAAATGATAAATGATAAACAAATGGCTCCTATGCTGTCTTAAGGGGGACAAAAGACTTTGAATTTAGGTTTTCTCTAAGTGTTTTCATATATAGTATGCTCCTAAATATACAGTTCTGTCTGTGTTGATTTATTTTTCACTCATTTTCACACATTCAATACATTGTTTCACCCTCTTGTTTTTGAAAGAGTTTTGAAAAGTTGTTGGACAAAACCTCAGAAAAATCATGTAAAATATTTATTTTCTGTGATATTGTTATCTACTTTGAATTCGGACTGATACCATGCATGTACATACGTACTAAAAATGGAACAAGAACAGCTTTCAACTTACTTCGGGTATGCCTTGGATTGTTTTATGTGAATTTTATAGGATGCTTAAGTTAAAGAGACTGACTCACTGTGTGTTTTTGAGGTCCATTAGCTATGTGCTTATTTTCATATTCTGTCCTTTCATTAAAGACCATTCCACTTCAGCTGTGCACACTCACTGTTTTTTCACCGCAGACTCAGAGACTGTGTTCCATGACCTGGACAGCGATGGAAGCCTCGGTCACCTTGGAGACTGCCTCTTGGCAACAGGGGACGGCAGTCTCCTGCCAGGACGAGTGGGGAACCCCATTGACCGCCTCTACTCCATGCAGAACTCCTACTTCACCTCCTGACCCTCATAAACTCTCACCCTTCCCACTCCTGTCCCACCTTTCACCTCAGAGATGCAGCTAATGGAGTCTGTCCATCAACATGCCTGTGGGACCACTCTCCATGAAACAGCCCACGCCCAAACACACTTCTGAGCTTTCAACACAGGCCAAAATCATCACAAGTCAGGCATAGTCATAATATCTCTTTGCAGCAGATTAGCGTCACGTTCCCACCATCTTTCCTTGATATGAATCACATGCTGGAAATACAGACACTGTAAATGTCCAAGATATGTAAAAAAGACCTCAATTTCTCCTGTTGTATTTATGTAATGTTCAATGAAATATGTTTCATGGCACTTTCCAACATAAAAAAAACCGACAAACACAAGACACTTATCAAACATATTAATATGTATATCATGATTTACAGACGATAATTGGTTGTTGAAAGTGAATTCATCAATCAAGTTACGTGTATTTAGGAGTCTTAGCAGGCCTTACGAGCAGCTAGGGGTCTAAATTAGTATATGGCAGAACTTTTTTTTAACAGGACTAGTGATTAGTTATTGTGTGTGACAGACTGCAGCGTATACAATACTGTATATGGATTGGAGTACAATTTTGCTCTCAGGTTAGTGTGTATGTTTATGTAACCTGAGCTATAACTCAGGATATTGTGCAGGATAGGATTACAGTTTAACTTGCCCAGTGATTTCAAGGACGTAGATTACAAAGAGGAGCCAACTCTGTGTAAAATGTCAAGCTACATTTTTAGTTTTTGGTAATGCATGACAGGTATAATATGGACCAAAAAAATCACATTTTTTTAGTATTAGACAACACTACAGGGTCATTTGAGGAGCCTTATGCGGAAACAGGGTTGTATCAGCAGTTATTTCTTTAGCTTTCCCTTCTCTTTTATAATGTAATCACTAAGAAGCAGTGCAGTTAATGACAACTAATAGATAATCCCCAAAATTTAGGATACTGAGCACCTGACGATGTGCTCTCAAATGTAAATGTGAGTATGACTGTGTTCAAATTAGTAGTTGTAGTCGATTTCTGTAATTTCTTTCTCAAACATCTCAAATTGGATGTTGTTAGGTAGATATTTTGTACCTTCCTCTGTGATAATCAGCAAATATTTAAACTGTAGCATGGTATTTATGTGTCACAAAGTAGGTCTAAAGAACTAGCCTCCAAACTGATGTTGGATAGCGAGTGCAGAAAGCATCAGGATCAGACTCACTATGTGGTGCAGAATAAAATAGGATTAGGGTGTTTCATTTAGGTGCCAGTGATCGGCTACAGCTTGTGACATTCTTTCATGACATTATGTTCGACTCTGATCACGGACTCATGGTATTTTTACAGTGATATTTTTGTGAATGTAACTTATTTGTGCGGTATTAGGCGAGTTCCTATCTTACTTTTTTTGTTCAGTGACTGCCAGGTGATGTGCTTTGAATGTAATGTTGCCGTAACTTCAATACAATCTGCGGTTTCATCTTTAAAGTGCACTTGCCTTATTGTCCTAAATATGATAAATGATGATGCGCTGATCACTCGTCTGGTGTAAACCAAAGATATGAAAACAAAGGAATCTTTTCCCCCTCCGTTCCACCCTTCAAAGCTTTAATAAGTGAACCAGAAAAGGTCTGTTCTGCTTAGTGGTCACAGGCCTCATAACTCAACATCCTCCCTCTGTCTTTCTCAGTAGTCCCGCTGATTAGAAGTGGACAGTCTCCTCCTTCTCCTTTCTTCCCAGACTCCCTATTTCTCAGTCACTGAGTAGCCAGGAGGGTTAGTGTGGGAGCGATACATTCCAGTTTAATATTTGACTCTGACTCAGACCTGAGGAGGGCAAGAGGGAGGAGGGGCCGACATCAGTTACAGAAAACAACGGAGGATGAATGCACCGGATGAGTAATACAAGTCTGATGTCAATTTTAATGAGATGGTTCAATAAAAATCTGTAAAAAACAGACTTCCTGCATACAGGCAAGTATAAATGTTATTCTCACATGAAGAGTACGAGAAGAAAAATGATGCAGTCATTAAATATTCTACACAAACTGTCTAATCACACTGCCATTGCATTCATCTGTATTTTTGTTTAAGAAAGACAAATAGTCACATAAAGGCCAGGGCAGGCAGAAATCTGGAAAAGGCAAAAGAAACTTTGCAGTATTTTAAAATAGACCCTCCTCCTGCAGCTCCTCCCTATCTGTCCTAAACCCCTCCCACCAGACGGCCACAGGCATATTCACACACCTTATACAGTATCACAGTGTTTTCAATACAATGATTTTTTTTTCATCATATTTCATTGTAGATTGTGCAATGCATTTGCTCAGCCCCATTTTGCCCAACTCTACCGACAAACGAGACAAGAATTAGCTAGCTAGCTTCCTCACAGTGCCTCCGCCTCGCTCACCGCAGCTGTGGACTGCTTCACAAGAACAGATGGCAGGAACTTGGGAGACAGACCTTCAGTCAGCAGCTGTAGCAGCAGAATTTCAGCCAGTGCAAACTTCCCAATGCGGGCTGTCACAACCTGTGTAATGGTAGCCACAGAAAGTCTGCTGATCCAGCAGGGGGTCGTGGTTGTCTGGTCCCCTGAAGCTGGGGTTTGCACTGGTAGGTTTCAAGTTGCTGTGGCCGCTGACTGAGGGTCCGTCTCCAGAGCTGCTGCCAGCTCTCCTACAGGTGAGGTGGTCTGTAGCAACAGGGAGTGATGCAGAGGGCACACTGTGATTGGAGGCTTTAGCATACTAATATTAGCAACATACACATGATTGCGAAGCCACAGTTGTGAGCCTTTGGCCCCTGTTAGCAGAAGGCTAAACTATTCACAACATTTTCTCTCAATCTCTGAAACACTTCGCCGATATGACACGTGTTTATTTTGTTTACTGGCAGACTCTCTTTGATAACTCTGTCTTTGTTTTTTGGGTTGCTTTGCAGTATTGTTGCCAATGCTGGAAAAAAATACTTTCCCTGCAGGACCGTTTGCCATTGAATCAGTCATCACTGAAGGGATGTGCATGCACAGAGCCAAGAGGGGGTGCAGAGGTCTAGTTTTCTCTCAGTCCGCCTGAATTACAATATGCTCCAAATTCATTACAGGGTTTTTGCTCAGTGACACCAAAATAAGACTGCCTAGCCCAGCTTTAAGTCATACAGACGAAAACAGATATCCTGTCAGTCACTATACACAAAGTAAAGTGGCTGGGATACATGTGAAATCAGTCCATTTGTGCTGCTGTGGAGACAGAAGTAAGCTGAAGGTGATGGAAGATGAGTGCTACGATGGCTGAGGTACCGCATCTGTGGATGGGGAAAAGAAATTTATTAGCATGTTAGTTATTTCATTAATACACCTCAAAGATGGCGCAGTGTCAGTCTTATGTTGCAGACATGAAAACACATCTTTTTAAAGTGCCCAGTACAAAACTTTTTTCTGCAAGTCTGAATAAATAATAAGCATAAGCAAGAGACAAGTGAGAAGACGCACATTTCTCTCTGTTATGTTTTAATCACCTCTATACATAACTGTTTATATGTGACCATGGCCAATTCCAGCAAGCACTTACCCACTCCACTGAGGTCCACTGTCTCTGCACAGCCCAGAAAGCGAGCTACGTGTGGTGAGCAGGAGGTAGGATTGTTCTGGTTCTCTCTCAGACAGCGCTCAAACTCCATAAACTCTGAGGAACAGCCCTGTCTTATCTTCTGGATCACTGGACTATCAAGAAAAAAAAATAGGGGTTATACACAAATGTACTTTGAAAATAGGGCTGTAAAGATGTTGAGGCAAAAATAAATGTATGTTGTCTTACTGTGATGATGTGCACTGTGCAACCTTCATCTTCAGTTCATGACACGTTTGCTGCCATGTTGATGGGTTGGAGGCCACACATGATCCATAAGCCTCCATTTCTTTGTGGCAATACTTTGCCGTGATGTCCATAGCAGCCTGCCTGAAAGGTGACAGATGTAGGTAAATCAGTCAGTGATTACAGACCAGTCCAATAAACTATCAACCTGATAAACGTGTTTGATGGAGTATAAGTAACATAGTTAAAGAATACAGTAGTTTTGAGGAGGATGCAGCCTAATTCACAAGTAGGAAATGTCTTCATTTAGCCTAGTTTCTATCTTCTTCTCTACAGTCCGCGCCTACCTAACTTGACAAGACAACAAAGTAAATGTGATATTATATGAGACATATTCAAATTTCTTACATGTTGCTCTTTTAGGCTTGTGTCTAACGAAGAAGCTGATGAATCAAGGTTATGTACTTCAGCAAGCATGTGGAGCCATGTTTGTGCGGTAACTACACCGTACACACCTTTCACTATCTGATTGGATGAAAATACAAGTGTTTGAAGTTGTCGTTTAACGTCATTGGTTCAGGTTTGTGTCAATCTTACAATTTGACCCCGCCCCCTTACGACGACACAATTATTAAAGGGGTATCCATTTAATTATTCTGTTTGATATAACGGACGCATTAAATAATAAATGCAGTCGATACTATGTCAAAGAAACCTCTTTGTTCGCGAGTTACATACATTTCAATCTAAAAAACACAATTTAAATGAGTAAAAGATGATAAATGTTAGATTTCTTCCGCTTCAATCGTCCTGTGCCTCGAGATCCTTACGTGTCTTTGCGTGTTTACGTATGCGGAAGCAGCGGACAGCGAACTAGCGATTCAGTAAACGGGCTCTGAAGGCTGGACCGAGCACCACTCCGTGTGTATAATCGTATTTTTACCGGCGACAGCACGACGGGGTGGTGGTGGATGATAGAGGGGGGCAGCGGTGTGATTGAAGTACAATGAACGACGTGAAGAAAGAGGGGAGTGTGGATGCAGACGGGGTCCGGGGACCGGGTGAGCTGCAAATGGCCCCCTCTGAGAACCACAACCAGCATGACAGCGGCACCGGCGACGAGCTGGTGAGCTCGGTGACGCTGTACAGGCGAAGGCCCCGGCTACTACACGGCACAGTCCTCCCGTTCCTAGCTGTTCTCTACCCAGGCTGGCTGTACGTGTGGTTAGGAGTGTACGGTGCCTCAGAATATCCAGAGGCAGGCCTCCTGTCGCTAGCCGCTATCGGGATCGCGCACGTCCTCACAGCGCTCTCTGGTTATTGGTCCGTGCACGCGCACTGTTGGCTCACTTGTTCCAAGGTAAACACAAGTTACAACAATAATAATGGGACAGACTAACGATGTCTCTAGGGAAACCACTGTTTTTCCCTGTATACAGAGGTCAAAGGTCAGGATCAGCGTGGCTAGAATCAATGTCTTGCTCAAAGGCACTACAGCAGGGCAGGTGTTTAGCTTGAGTCAAACACTTGGTTTAGGGATGGCCTCTGTGTGGACACTGAACTGATTTCAATCAGAGCCAGTGATCAGAGTTTCACTACATGGTCAAATCTGCTATTTTGTCTTGGTTTAAAGATGTAAAAATGTCACTGGAACTTGTGGACATAATACCCTTGATTATTTGATTTGAAATACTTTCATAGACACTTGAAGATTGCTGTGATTGCTGTCTGCTTAGCAGGGTGTAAAAAGCTGTCTCACTTTGTTTTACGCAACACTTCCTTGAAGCAAGTTTTGCAAGTTAATAGGGGTGAGAGAAAAATTGGTACAATATAGTATCGCAATGTTTTGTGTGGCAATATTGTATCGAAACACAAATGCCAAGTATTGACATTTATAGAAATTATTTATGCTGCTAATACAAATTAAACTTTTGGTAGCCTACTATAATCATAAAATCAATTGCTTTTTCAGTCCACAAGATAAATGTTGCTGCAAGAAAAATCATTAAAGTGACATTAACAGACTGAAACTCTATCTTATTACATAAAAACAGATCTTGACAAAGTCTTTCTTTAATTTGTGGTTGAATAAAGGTAATGAATTGCAATATATATAGCAGAATATGCTATCACTATACTCAGCATATTGCAGAACATTCAAAGTCATAATAATATTGTATTGTGACCTAAGTATCATGATAATATATCTGGGGCTTCTGGTGATTCCCACCCGGACTAGTTACTAAGGAAAAGACCAATTCCTGATTGATATATGATGGCAAATGTTTGAGTATAGAACATCATCTTCTCACTGTCTATTAATTGCCTGGTAATGGGAAGTGAAAGTGTCATTCACAACTGTCATTCGAGGGCATTTCCTAAAATAATCTCACTGGTAGTACTGGCTTTGTGCTGCCTATTTAAATGAGAAAAGTATATTTCATGACACAATATTGAAAATGACACCACAATATTGTTACAGTGAGAGGTGATAATTGGTAATTGACATGCCACTCATTTCTGTACGTTTTTTAGTGAGCAGTTGTGAGAGTTTTGATCTAACAAAGACATGTATTTTGGTACATGTCTTTTGCAGCCAAATGTAAAAGTTAAGGATTCTTTACGAATGTGATTGAACTTCATATTGATCAAGCAGCTGTATATCAGGACACGTCTCTTTTGAAAGCGACAAAGTGCCACAGGCACACAGCCATAACAAATATAACAGTGACCGTGCAGCCACAGTGTGTGAACTTGTCACCTGTTCATTTGTATACACAGGAACCAGACACAAACAAGGCCACGCTGGCAAAGGTCATACCCACCCCAAACAACGGCTCAGCCGAGCTTGTGGCACTACAGAGGGACCAGGTCAGTTCACATTCTTCCTCTTGGGATGCTCCAAGTTGTCTCAATCAGAAACATGTCTCAGATTGCACATTCTAGGTCTGCAAAGCTTATATTTTGACACACACCATTGATTTTGCCTGTCCAGTGATCGGTTTGGCTTGAATGTGTGTTTCTATATTTGTCGTTATGTTCTATTCTCATTTGTGATTGAACTTGTTTAAACACAATCCCTGACAATCTCTTGTGTTTGGGGAAAAATAAATTGCCTTTCTTGAATGAATGTCTTTCTCTCTTTCTAACCAACAGGACGAGAATGGGGAGGGGACTTTATCTTTTGAGTTTCAAAAGATCCGCTACACATTCGACCACAAAGAGAAGAAATGTTTCCTTCCAATAGCATTCCCCATAAACAACCCAATGGGCTACTTTCAGTCCTGGCGTGGCTACCAGGAGGAGACTGAACTCAGAGCTGCAGAAAAGCGCTACGGCACCAATCGTGCTGAGATGGTGGTGCCAGATTTCCTGGAGCTCTTCAGAGAGAGGGCCACAGCTCCCTTTTTTGTTTTCCAGGTATGTGTGTTTATGGATGCCTGGTTCTTTATAACATGAAAATTAATTTTATACTTCAATTTGTGTTGAATGGCTTTAGATATAATGCTGCTGACCTTGTAATAGTGACTGTATCCATGTGAAGTTATCTACTGTCTGCCAACCATCAGGTGTTCTGTGTGGGGCTGTGGTGTCTGGACGAGTACTGGTACTACAGTGTTTTCACACTATTCATGCTGGTGGCATTCGAGGCTTCTCTGGTCCAGCAGCAAATGAGGAACATGTCTGAGATCCGCCGCATGGGAAACAAGCCCTACATGATCCAGGTAGGCTTGACCAGATTTAAAATTTGATATATTATATTTTAAAGTTATAAACAATCATTTTTTTGTGGCATCTTGGAATGCGTTGTCTACTGTTCTGTATCCTACTCTTGCATTTAAAGCACCCTTAATTTTTTTGGTGTATTTTGTGCCAGGTGTATCGCAACAGGAAGTGGAGACCTATCTCAAGTGATGAGCTTGTCCCCGGTGACATTGTCTCAATAGGTAAATGTCCACACCACATTGACTCTGTTAAGCTTACTTCACACTACTTAAGTCATCAGACTGCTGTACTGTTAACACTAAACAACTTGCTGTCTTGTAATTGTCAGTCTTGGAGTTGTTGTGATTTTCACACTCCATGACTAACTGGTGACAGGGAATCACACACCACAAAACTTTTCATCAGGTGCTCCCTGATGAGTTTGTCATATTGCACGGGTTGAACTACAGCCTTGGATTGGGGGTTACTTACTGGAATATCAAAGCCAAAAACTGACATAGCAGCACTCTTGAGTAAGTTATTGGGCCAGTAACTGACAGAAATTGCATGCAGTAGTCCACCTTCCACATTCTCTGTGTCACTCTCTTTCTCTCCCTCCCAATCACACACCTTGGAAAGTGCTGCAGTGCCACTCGTCTCTGTCCTTAACCGTTGCCTTGCGCTCTTATTGGCTGTAGAGGTTCAGACACAGTTTATACATAGCACTTGAGCACCAATTTGCGAGCAGCGAACCAACACCAATTTGTGTCTGATCTGGGGCTTGTGTCATAGAGCTCCAAAAACTTTAGACAAGCAGAAAATCACAGCAAAGGTCATGTAGTGTACCTAGGCATTAGTGTGTGTTTAAAATGTGTATTCTCTGCTTCACAGGACGTTCGCCACAAGACAACTTGGTCCCATGTGATGTGCTGCTCCTCAGGGGACGTTGCATTGTAGATGAGGCCATGCTGACTGGAGAGTCGGTGCCACAGATGAAGGTTAGAGACAAACTTACATATATATGATAGCACTATATGGAACTCAGGGCGTACACTTTGGAGTTTAAGCCCCAATTTTTAGAAGAGATTATTCTAGAGTATTGTAATTACTGTTGACAATGTTCGGTGTGCAGGAGCCAGTGGAGGACTTGGACCCAGAGCGAATCTTAGATGTTCAGACAGATTCGCGACTCCACGTCATCTCTGGGGGGACAAAAGTGGTCCAACATAGTCCCCCTTTAAAGGCCAGTGCTGGACTCAAACGTAAGTGCTAATTCCTCTCTTTGTTTATCTGTTATCCACTACATATACTTGCTTTTGAATTAGTGAATTACATAGTGCATCTATTGCTTATCTTCATCATCAAATCAAGGTGTAAACCCGTTTATCCTTTATGTGCAGCTGTAGATAACGGTTGTGTGGCCTACGTACTGAGAACGGGATTCTACACCTCTCAGGTGAGGAAGTTGCTTAGTGTGTTTATGTTACTACACTTTTTTCTTGTCAGCTGTGAAATTGGACTGACTGTGTGTACAAATTTGCCAACAGGGTAAACTGTTACGGACCATCCTCTTTGGTGTGAAGAGAGTGACAGCTAACAACCTGGAGACCTTCATCTTCATCCTCTTCCTCCTTGTGTTCGCCATTGCTGCAGCTCTATATGTGTGGTTAGAAGGTGAGGTGCACAGAATCAATTCATCAAGATGTAATTGTTATTTAGCACAGCTGGAGGTGAAGGCATAAGTAATATCTAAATACTGTCTTTGTGCTTTTTATCACATCCTCAGGGACCAAAGATGCCAGCAGGAACCGCTACAAGCTGTTTTTGGAGTGCACGCTAATCCTGACTTCAGTGGTTCCACCAGAACTCCCCATTGAGCTTTCTCTGGCAGTCAACACGTCTCTTATCGCCCTGGCTAAACTTTGTATGTCTATGTGTGATCCTATTTTGTATATGTGTAGTATAGATATTATGAGACCTGGACAAAGCAGACTATAATACAAAGCTTGTAACAGCAGTGGTTCATCTAAATCTTGTTTTCTACCCCTGCTCAGATGTATTCTGCACAGAGCCCTTCAGGATACCGTTTGCAGGGAAGGTGGAGGTTTGCTGCTTTGACAAAACAGGAACACTGACCAGTGACAGCCTGGTGGTACGAGGAGTAGCAGGCCTCAGGTAGTGTTCTCTTAGTGTTCTTTAAACATCATAACTTGTGAAGCACAGGCACAAAGTTTACTATGCTGTGGTCTAGGTCTGGTAATATATACATACATTTGCATTGTGCTGAAGGTATCGACTGATGTTTTTGTTTACGACAGAGAGGGAAAGGAGGTGATGCCTGTATCTGAGATCCCAGTTGAGACGCATCGAGTGGTGGCTACATGCCACTCACTGGTGACTCTAGATGATGGACAGCTGGTCGGAGATCCACTGGAGAAGGCCATGCTGACTGCTGCTGACTGGACCCTCACTAAAGGTACAGGGAAGTGACCTCTATTGAATGCACGGGGCAGTGGCAGGTGTGTTAGAGAACATGTGTATGCTCATGTTTTTGTTGTGCTACATACAGTCTTTGTATTTGTTCCCGATGTGCAGCATCTTTTTTCAGGTTGCACCAAACCTGTGATGTTAAGCTTGGTTGTGTAATTTGGCCAGTGCATCTTAAAAGGATAGTTTGGATCTTTTGAAATGGGGTAGTATGAGATACTTATCCATGGTCAGTGTATTGCCTACAGTAGTAGGTGGTGGTTGGCGCTCGCCCACTTTAAAGAAGCACAAAGATACCTTTACAATTAGTGGCACAGTTCTCAGGCATGTGTCCCATTGACTCTTGCTGCTCTGACCAGATGAAAAGGTGTTCCCTCGAGGCATCAAAACCCAGGGACTTAAGATCCATCAGCGTTTCCACTTTGCCAGCGCTCTGAAGAGGATGTCAGTCCTGGCCTCCTATGAGAAACTCGGCTCCACTGAACTCTGCTACATCTCAACTGTCAAGGGAGCTCCAGAGACACTCAGAGGAATGGTATGTGTCTTTAATACCTGCTTGCTCTAGTCTAATCAAGCGTACCTTCTGGTTTTCTAATGTGGCTGTGATTATAGTTTGCAGAATGTCCGGCAAATTATGACGAAGTCCACAAGGAAATGTCTCGGGAAGGGGCTAGAGTGCTGGCCTTGGGATACAGAGAGATGGGACACCTCAGTCATCAGCAGGTTCTTACTTCATTTGAATCAAAACTATCAGGGATTGTTTGATCTGTTTGTGTAGTCTTGTCTGATGAGAACAGATTTAGATACATACAGAGATGGCTCTTTTCGGGTCTTGTAGGTTCGGGAGATGAGTCGTGATTCTCTGGAGTGTGACTTGCATTTCGCCGGGTTCATGGTTGTGTCCTGCCCACTGAAGAGTGACAGCAAGGCTGTCATCAGAGAGATCCAGGAGGCATCTCATCATGTAAATAAACGAAACACTCATTTGCACACACATACTCAGACTGTGTGGTTTTAAGATGGATAATTCCTCTCTCTGTGCCTTTAGGTGGTGATGATCACAGGCGACAACCCTCTAACAGCGTGTCATGTAGCGAGAGAGCTCCACTTCATCCAGAAAGAACACACACTTGTGTTGCAGCCAAGCCCCGGTCAGGGTAAGACAAGTCATCACTTTATAGAATTACATGTATTACTCAAGTAAACCAATGGAGAGCAATGCGAGGCAAAGGTTGTAGCTAAAGGCCATGAAGACTCTTGTAGTAATCCATCTGCAGTAGGTATTTTGACCAAGGACAAAGTACAAAAATCATTTACCTCTGATGCTATTTTGTTTTCCAGGTGAATGGCAGTGGGAGTCCATTGATGGCAGCGTGTGCGTACCACTGCCCCCTCCCTCCTTTTCCTCATTTCTGTGTCAGTATGACTTGTGTGTGACAGGGGAGGGGCTAGCCAGACTGAGCTGTGACCCCCGGCTACTTCACACCCTTCTGCCTCACATACGAGTGTTCGCCCGTGTCAGTCCAAAACAGAAGGTTGGTTTCAAAACCTAGTCCACATTATAACAGCAAAAGACATGAACTTTAACTAGGGGACAGCACTCATTTTTCCGACAGTTAATTGGAACAAACTCCAGGAGTTTTCTCTGGTGGTTGTTGAAAGGCATTTTGGGAAATATGGGGAATCCGAATTTTTAGTATGACAGGTCGATGGTATTGTATGTAACAATGTAAAAGTATCTAAGGGTGAAGTTTAAGCCGTAATAACTACCTATTCTGTTTCAGGAATTTGTCATCACAAGTTTAAAGGGGCTGGGCTATGTGACACTGATGTGTGGAGATGGCACAAATGATGTTGGAGCTCTCAAACACGCCCACATAGGTGAGATTATCAGCCACCAAGACTGAGATCACGTGTCCCAATGTATGAGCCCAGCGATGTGTAGTAATGACTGTTTTTTCTCAGGTGTTGCTCTGTTAGCCAACGCCCCTGAGCGCATGCCCGAAAGAAAGAAGCGGGGGAGAGAAAAGGAAGCGTCCACAGCAGAACCTAGACCTTTACCACCTGTCAGTTCAGGAGGCAAACTGAGCTCCAGGGCAGCGAGGCAGAGGGTGATGGCCCAGAGAGAAGAGCAGCTTGCAGCACAAAAGGTGTGTGTCTTCAAGAAGGGCCTCCTTCGTGATTATTAAGGGGAAAGTTTACCAGTAACTTAAATTCTGTCCTGTTATCCCTCCATACACTATGATACACTAATAATAGCATCCATGTTTATTCTGTAACAGGAGAGGATCAGTCAAGTCTTACGGGAACTTGAAGAGGATCAGGTACAAGTAGTGAAACTGGGTGATGCCTCCATCGCTGCCCCCTTCACCTCCAAACTCTCATCCATACAGTGCAGTGAGTGACACACGTTTATGATTTCAGCTCTTGACACAGTTGGCAAAGATCTGAACATGAAGTTGCTGCCCACCCCTGAAATGTTTATGTTTCTTCCCCCCACCTAGTCTGCCATGTAATAAAGCAAGGCCGTTGCACTCTGGTGACAACACTCCAGATGTTCAAGATCCTCGCTCTCAACGCCCTGGTGCTGGCCTACAGCCAGTCTGTACTCTACCTTGAGGGGGTCAAGTTCAGCGATTTCCAGGCGACCTTGCAGGGCCTGCTCTTGGCCGGATGCTTCCTCTTCATCTCGAGATCAAAGGTGAGAATTGATGTCCGAAAATGCAGCGTCTGCATGTTTCTGATTGATTGTTCTCCCAGCAAGATAATATTTACCAAATGTTTTTCCTCTGTCCTGACACAACCTCTACTGCTTTTGAAATTAATGATTTACTTATTTTTTCTTCCTGTTTACACAGCCACTGAAAACGTTGTCTCGAGAGCGGCCCTTACCAAACATCTTCAATCTTTACACTGTGCTGACTGTGCTGCTTCAGTTTGCTGTTCACTTCTGTAGTCTGGTGTATCTTTACAAAGAGGCACAAAGCAGAAGTCCGCCCAGGTAAATCACAGAAAGACAGAGAGAATAAACAAGTTAAATATTTACATAAAATAGGAACTATTTAACCTTGACTCTGTTTTCCCATGTTTTTGTTTCTAAGGGACTCATGGGAACAACATTTTGTTTAAATTAGCTAAGGGTGCTTTCAGACCTGGAGTTTGCTTGCTTTGGTCTGAATCAGGGACTAAGTTTGTTACAGAGTTGCCCGGAGTTGGTTCATGTTCTCACGGCAGCATTTACATGTAAACAAAGGTAAACAAAATGTTGAAGAAGAATACACTTGCAAGATGAATGTGACACTTTCTAATGTCACAATGGAGGGACAACGATGCAGGTTGATTTTAGCGCTGGTCATCGTGGACTATATTGCTGTCATTATTCATTTTAGTCAAACCACACAGTTTGAAAACGAGGCGCTGCTCCCACTAGAAAACAATGTTTTGATGCATTGGATGTGCTGAATGTGCATTGTTGTGTTCACACCTGCCCAAAAAAAACGCACATAGGGGGCAAACAAACTTGAGTTCAATTGTACCAAACCAAATAGGGCAGGTGTGAAAGCACCCCAGATGCAGCCCCTCCATGTCCATCAAAAGTGCTTCTTTTGCCACTGACAGGCTCAGATTGATTTTATCAGTGTTTCACAACATTACAGAAAAAAACCCTACAGAGAAATAAACCATTTTTTCATACCTTTTGCTTGTACTGATCTGGTTTGTGTAAAGGCCTCGCTAATGAGAAGTCTCGTTATGAAATCTCACTATAACTTATTGCAGGAAGAAATTGGTGGAAACAAGAGTGAGACTTGTGGAGAGGAGTGCTGTTAATAGCTTGTTGTGTTGGAGTACAGAAGGTTTATCTTACTCTTATCTAAAATATTTTAAATGTCATGGCTGAATATTTAGCTGGTTTCGACAATGTGGAAAAAGTCCATGAGATTTTAGAAGGAGATTTCCCCTTTAGCAAGACTTGGTCTCAAGAATGGAACAAGCAGAAGTTAAATGAAAAAAATGTATTTCTCTGTAGGGTCCTTCGCATAACATTGTCAGACATTCATAATTACAATCTGAAAATGTCAGAGGCAAAAAAACAGCACTTTCAATAGATGTAAATTGACGGGCTGCTGCCTGCTGCAGAGTTCTCTCTTAGTACAAGTTTAAAAAACTGTTGTTCCAGTGAGTCACTTCGACACAAATCCGTGGAAAAATAGGGTCCAGGTTAAAAAATACCAGAGTTTCCATGTAATACAAAATGAAAACATTTCACTTATCCCTTCTCTTTTGCAGAGCGGAGCAGTTCGTAGATCTATATAAGGAGTTTGAACCCAGTTTAATTAACAGCACCGTGTATATAATGTCCATGGCAATGCAGATGGCCACCTTTGCCATTAACTACAAGGTACTTATTCTTAATACCATTACTATTTGTGGTCTTCTTAGTATGATAAACTCACAAACATTTCTTGTGTCCGAAAGGGTCACCCCTTCATGGAGTCTCTCAGCGAGAATCGGCCACTACTATGGAGTATCGCTCTGTCAGGTTTAGCGATTGTGGGACTTCTTACTGGTTCTTCACCAGAATTCAACGAACAGTTCGCTCTTGTAGATATTCCAACTGAGGTAAGCTGACATTGTTTCACCTTGTGTTGTTTTGTTGAACTAGAGTGCTCCAGGAATGAGTCCTAAAACTCAGAAATGAGTTAGCGCTGTACCCCTCTTGTGAATTTCGAAGCTTTTATGTGTCTTAAACAAGGCATTTGCCATCAAGTGGCTAAATGAGACTGCAGAACATCACGCCCAACACAGCTTTTCAGCCTTGTTGTGGTGGCGATATTAAGTCAGCCTACAGAATAACATCATCCCTGGAGCACTCTACAGCCCTGTAATAATGATGTACTCCATGAGGTAACCTCCTTTCTGTTTACTTCCTTGCAGTTCAAATTAATCATTGCCCAGGTTCTGGTGGTGGACTTTGTCGCCGCTCTGCTGGTGGACCGTGTCTTGCAGTTCCTGCTGGGCAAAGGAACTCTCAGGCTGCCTTCTTGAACTTAGTGCCAACAGCGACCGCTGCCCTTACCAACCAAACTGTAAAGGGAGAGAAGCCTTTGGAGGAGGAAGAGAACTGAAGCTGTTGTGACATACACAAGACAGCTGAGACAGTCATGGCGTGCAGTACTGAGTACTCCGTGTATCCCTACCTACGTCCTGCTCTGCCCCTCCCTAACCATCTGTGTTTCTGCATTTTCATAAGCTCTTTTTTTTCAATTCTCTTTTCTGTTTTCTTCATAACTCTTGATTTTTTTCTACATCTCTCTCTTTCTTCACCTGTCCCTCCCCGCTGCCACACAAGGCCATGAAGACAGCAGTATTGAGTGGAGTGCGAGACTGTGTGCCAGCCAGAGTGACACATACAGGCACACTAAAGGGGGCATTCTCCAAGAGACTTGCAAAAGTGTTTTTGATTTTTTTGATTCCTCTCCCTGATTTTGTAAAAAGTGAAAAACATCTCTAACAGACTTATAAAGACTTACAGATACAAATTATGGGGTCTGCCAAGTGTTTTGTCAAGTACGAATACTGATGTGTCTGCAGATGGAAAGGATAAGCATGTCCAGCTGGACATGAACTATCCTGTTCCCACACCCAGGTAAGTAAAGAATGATCAGGGTATGAGGGTGTAACTGCACACGGAAAGATATTTTTAATGAATCATGTTATTATGGGATTCAATGCAGGCAAAAACAAACACGGCATCTCATTAAGCATCAGTTGTTCGAAGAAAGCTTTTGGAAGCTTGTGAACTTTTTTACCAACTGATCATTAATACCACACATGCTAGTGTCAGGAGATCAGCCACAGGTAACTGTTTACTATTTATCTTTGTTATAAACTTACATAAACTTTTGTTTGATGAATAAACTAGAGCAGTTTGAACAAATTGCTTTTCCCCATAAAAAATATCTTAATAGAAATCCAATCCATTCCATTGTAAATCAAGCACTGAACCAAGCATTATGGACAGCTGTGGAGCTGTTAAAGGAAGAAACGAATCCATCTTCTGCTGTGATATAATCCCATAAATTGTATCACTGGGCTCCTAATGATTTGTTGAACATACCCATAAAATAACAAAAAGCAAAACAAAAACAAACATATATATACGTACACACGTATACATCCTGCTATTCCTGCTTGATTATTAAAAAGAGAGAGCAAACACATTTTAGTCAAAAACGTGGTAATTGTGTCATCGTTCAGTTTATACAGTGATTTATAAATAAGGATCCACAAAGACCTGCATTTCTCCTTTAGAAACAACCACAAAAATTTACTCACTTATCAGTGACATTTTTGGCTATTTTTTTTAAGAATCATCCAGCTTTTCATGCCCCAAATTTCTAGTTAAAAAAAGGAAAATTAGTAGAAAGATGCATGTTTAAGCTTGGTTAATACGCATTAAAAATAAGTAAACTTGTTTTCTAAAAAAAAAATTCATTTCTAAGAGAACAGCATGAATAAAGGTTTAACCTTTTCTTTCTTTAACTTGTACCAAATGGTGATAATGAACACTTAACTGAAATGGAGCAGCCATGGAGACAAGAGCTCTTATATATACACTTGTTTGTCCAATTATGGAAGCATCACATTCAGAGGTCAGGAAATACTTCTAATGGAAGTACATATTGGATGGCTGTGAGGTGAACACTGGAGATATAAGAATGGAGGTCAGGGGATGTGCAAAGGGTAAGCACAGCAAGCAAAATGATAAAACTGAAGACAGAATTAAAATGTGTCATGAGTGCATGATTCCCTGGAAAGCTTTGGTAAGTGCTTGTTGGCTACGACTGGATAAGTGGAACACTTACACGCAGGCCTGGTGGAGAGGAGGGCCATTGGGGGTAGAAGCTCTTCATGACTAAATTTACACTCAGCAGATTATACTTCTATACTATTAAAAAACTAAAACAAATAGCCAGTGGTTGGGAAATGCCATAAAGAAGGACAAAGCTGTTGAACACATGGTCTTAAACTCTAGAAGTCAAAGTACCAGAGATCTAAAGATCCACGGGAAGAATTCTTCAGCTGCATATGAGAAATCCAAGGTGCACAAAGTGGTTTAGGGCCAGCATTGCTCCTTTGAACTAATAGGTCAGTGCTTGCTCTAGAGGACTGGATTCCTTCACCATTGTGGTTACCTTTGTACAGAAACATCTGCACTTGATTTCCTGCCGATGTCACTTGTGAAATTATTGTCTAGTACAGGGGTCGGCAACCTTTACTACTAATGGAGCCATTATTGGCCCAAAAAAGAAAAAGAAAATCTGTCTGGAGCCAGAAAACATATGAATAAAGGTAACAGCCTATTAAGTGTAAAATTGCTCATCGATGTTATGAGTAGGTCTCAATGAGTGTTTATTAATATGATTTACTACCAGGTGGCTACTCTGCAGTGGGCTATTTATAATTATTATTATATCCACAGGGAGCCAATGGGGAGCGTCTAAAGAGCCACATGCAGCTCCATAGCCGCAGGTTGCCTACCTCTAGTCTAGAAAACATTAAAATAATTCTTATTTATAGTATTTTACCACTTGTTGGCGTTTAATTTCTAAAATTGAACCCCAGTAAGTTTGGGTGTCTTTGGGTAGATTTTTGAATATTGTACCCTATAATTTGAAAAGTGATATGGCCTATGAACACCAATGGATAATCATGCAGCCAGCTTGCAACTGTTAAAGGGTGACAGGCACATTCAGTTTTATACTGCCTCTGTCATCATAGAGGCTTTCGTTCATTTCTTTACTGAGAGCATTAACAACAAAGCCGGGCCATGTATTTTTAAGTTTTCAAGACTACAACTCCCACAACTCCGCTGCTTGCCACCTTGTCGGCATCATCCCTGTTAAACACTACATTTCCCATGATGCTCAGAACACAAGAAGGGCTTGGCTTGTTGAGCGCGCGCTGTGAAGAAAACGGTTTGAAAGAAAAAATGGCGGAAAAACATTCGGCTGTGGGACGTGACGGGTTTGTATTTTCTTTTTCTGTTTGTTTCACGTAGCGACAACCGACATAACATCAAACATTGTATGTAACGTAAGTAAGAAGATGCATTAAAGCGTTTATTTACGTCTCAGTTTTACTCAAAGTAAATTATTGTTGTTTTCTGTTGCGCTTTACAGTTAACGCACTAACGTAGCGTTAAACGTGAAAGCGAAACACTATACTTAGTACGTTAACTTATATTTTATATTAGCGATATGTTATCAATGTGACGTTGACATATCTTATACATACACAAAATGTCCTTGCAGCTGCGAAAGTGTCGCCGTCGACACCCAGAATGAGGTAAGTTAAGACATTTACATTTAAGCTAATTGACAACACCTCTGCTAAGTCTAAGGCCATTACTTTATCATGCTATATTGCCACTCACTTTGCTCTTTGTTTAATCTCTGTACACCAAGATCAACTCGGAGAAACAGACGATGAAAAGATGCCCCTCCACAAGCCCCAGCTCAGCTCCCCCAAACAAATCTCCCCGTACCTCCGTGTCACCCAGCAGACAGAAAACAGATGCAGGGGACCAACTAGAGATGCAGACGGAAAACACAGAGGGACATTCATGTCCAACTTTCAGCCCCACTGCACGGAGGAAATCCTGGAGGAGAGCTACTATAACCCGACGCTCACTCCCTGCCCTTCCCAATCCATATCAGAGTGAGATTCTAATCAGTAAAGAATTGTCATCATGTATTTTCTTTTGTTGTTGTTGTTGTTGTCGTTTTGCAGTATAAATCCTTATGTATGTGTTTATTGCAGTGTTGTGCAGGAGCATCAGTGCATCTTTACCACAGCAAGAGAGGCTTGAGAAATTGATGGAGGCTTCAATGAGGGTGAGTATTGGGGTCATTAGAGTATAAGTAAATTTACTGTGACAGACTTTTATATGGACAGCACAGGGAGCTACTTTCATCTCACTGGTGTTGGCTGATTAAGATAATTTTTTTTCACTTGACTGAAAATATTTGGAGAGATAATAGATTTAAGAAGGAACCAGCTGGTATTCAACAAATGAATTGAGTATGTTCTCTGGTACTGACATCAATTAAGTATATTTAGAAATGCCATAATTATTGGATTGCAAGTAATAACTAGAGATATTGCACTGAAATTTAAATTTAATAGACGTAAAATCAGATGTTATGGTTTTATTCAGGAGTACTTACCTTCTGTACATAAAATGTACTATTGAAGTAGTGAGTACAATGCTTTAGTCATAATGAGTAGACTACAGGGTCTGAGTTGTGTTAGGATAGAGATGAACATGCATTTGATTTTAATTCGTCGTAAGTAATACTAATAAAACTGTCAAATCACAGAGCTGCAATGATTAGTTAGCAAAAAATGTCAAACACTTGCTGGTTTCATGCTTCTGAATGTGAGAATTTTACTTTTTTTGTCATACATGATAATAATCTGAATAGCTTTGGATTTTTGGATTGTTTATCAGAGAAAGAAAATACCATTTGAAGACATCCCCTTTGGCTTTGGGAATTGCCGCAGGCATTTTTCACTGCTTTCTGACATTTTATTGACAAAACAATTAATAGAAATCATATTTGTCAGGTTAATCAATAATGAAAATAACTGTTGTTTGCAGCCCTACTAATCACCTCTGCTTTGTCTCTAGCTGGTAATAGAAAGAACTCAAGATTCCATACAGTCGGTGCCGAACATCTCACTGGAGTCTTTTCAAAAACAAGGTTAGTGCTTGCACTGCTTCATTTGGTACATATTTCATGGAGCTCTTCATTTTTATTGGATTACTGTCAAAGAAATATTTTGTTCACGTTACTTTTTTAACTGTGTTCTGTGCTTTCCTTGGTGCAGTTGAGCACATGCAGAAAGAGTGGGGTTGTTTGGCCAAAAGCATACGCGACGAGCACCGGGGTCATCAATTCCCTGCTGGAGCAGCCAGGTATTATAGCTGTTTTTTTATATTTTCAGTACTCTTCATGCATTATACAGTTTTTTAATCTGCAAATGAACATGTTATACTGCATTTATTCTTGTGTTATCTGCTTTCAGTTCTAGTGACCCAGCAGTGCAAAGAGCCATGGAAAAAGTCCAGAAAGCCATCAACAGGTATGTTGTGCTTAATATCACAATAGCACACACAAAGTATTCATTCAAACTTAAAAACACAGATTGTGGGACATACCACATGTGGTTCTGTTGTTTAACGACCTGTGTCGTGTTTTAGGCTCCAGGCTGAAAGTGAATCTTGGGAGGCACTGTTGAACAAACACCGGAACAAAGCAAAGGAATTGGAAAGGTAAGCATGTGTACATTTGTTGAGGAAGACTGTAGCAATGCTGTGTTACAGTGTGTCACATATTATCTGCTCAATTGTGTTTTAATGTGTTCTTTATTATTTGTAGGAAAGTGGAGCAGGGCCAGGAGGGAGGCGTATCATTAGACACTACATCTGTGGCCCAGTCGTCCCAGTACCATTTCTTACAGAGTAAACCTGACTACCACGGTCTCCTCTGTAGACAACAGCCCATGCTTCACACTATGGCAATGATTGTATGTTTGAAATTAGTATTTTACATCATTACTCAAATAACTCATAAACATATCAACAGTAGAGTGATTGAGTGTTAGCAGAAGCTGAAATCTGTAAGGTTTTTATTACTACATCGTGCTTACATACCATCTGTATGATGCTGTATGTATAAAATGCAGAAGCTTGTTTGGAAAAAAAAGTATTTTGGCCATGAGAGTGATGAAACATAAAGCAGATGCTACTGATTTATGGGCAGCTTAAAGTGCTGTCCACAAGAAAGGGAAAGAAGTGCCTGGCTCTCAGCAGTCCAAGGTGACTGTGCCAATAAATTAATACATTCACATTCAACCTATCTCATTTAAAAGTCACAATTGAGATAGATTTGAGATAAAATAAACACATAAAGCACAACATCTGTACTTCTTTGCTCTATAATCTGTATTTCCATTGTAGCAACAAGTTCAATGGTTTTGAGTCCTTCAAGAAAACGTTATTTTCTGACAAAGTTAGAAAAGGTCTGTTTCCATGTAATACCTTTTTGGTTTTGTTCTCGGTGTAGCTTGGTTGAAAAAAAATGTATGTCAAACAATTCTATGCTCAGATCAAAATTTATTAACATTTGAATCCAAGTATTACATTACAGGGTTATTTCCTGTAGTTATCAAAATACATATTTTTCCTCTTACCTTTAGTGTTATTTATCAATCAAGATTGTTTTGGCACTAGTTGCCAGTGTTGGAAACATGTAGCTTCTTTCCCATATTATCTCCAAATAGAACTAGATGGCACTCGGCTTGTGGTGCTCAGAGTGACAAAAAATACATTTGAAAATCTCAACAGCAAAGTCTTTCCATAAATCATGACCCATTTACTCAAGGTAATCCACAGTGCTTGTTGTGAGCAGTTTCATTTAGGAACTATTTTCTTTCTACAGAACTACACCCACCAACAGTATCACTGTGCAGAAGGAAACATGCACCTACTGCTGGCTCACCTGGCACCACTGAGCTAGGTAATGTTACATAGTCAACATTGCTAATATTATTTACCGAGGAGGTTGCCATTGATGTCTACGTCTTGCGATGTCATGAGCATGAGTCTCTTGTCCATGAGTAGATGCACGCTTCCTTCTGCACAGTGAAACGGTTGGTAGGTGTGGTTTGGTAAAAGAAAATAGTTCCTACATAAAACTGCTTATAACAAGGCCTGTGGATTATGTTGAGGTGCCGGGTCATGATTTCTGGAAACAGACATTGCTGTTGAGTTTTTCCAATTTTTTATTTATTTATTTTGCTGCTTTGAACACCATAAGCCCAGTGCCATCTAGTTTCATTACATTCAAGAGAAGCTGACATTTCCAACAGTTGGCAACACACACCAAAACAATCTAGACTGATAAGGAGCACTACAGGTAGGAGGAGAAATATGTTTTCTTGATTTTTGGGTGAACTATCCCTTCAAGTACACTGACTACGGCTCAAATATGAAAGCATCAGACCTGTTGAAAAATAATTAACATATGTTCTGACTGTACTACTCTTTTTTTCATGTGCAGATGGACACACAGACTAAGATGGTTAGAAAGCTTCTGTCCATCAAGGAGCAGTCACAGTTGCTGGTGAAAGAGACCAGTGGCCGACTGGGTAAAGACTTTATTTGTCTCATCTTTTCTGTGGAATAATTCTTTGGAATCAACAATGATGTGGTGATTTAACATTTAATCTGGTTACTTTTTCCTTCCAGCCGCAGAAGCAGGATTCCAGGATCTTTCCCCTGACCCCATCAAGAACCTCCTGGCAGCACCTTTATCCTCCGCAACTACATAGTCACTCAGGCACGAGGCAAGCACAAGCAATCAATCATCTGATGGACCATGACTCTATATGACTTGTATATGAAGCTCATATGTGGTTATTTTCTGGTAATTTTGCTGTTAATGTGATTTGGGAAAATATAATGTCTTTACTCCGCCATTGTTGTCTCTTGTTATTGGATAAAGTAATGTGTTCTGTGTCAAATAAAACCACTTCCATCAGCAGCAGGACTCGTGGTAGAGGTAGTCCATGTGTTTGACCAGCAGGTGGCAGTGGCTGGCTATACAATATTATGAAAGGCTTGGTAAATTCCCAGAGTGGATTTTTCTCTTAGGCCTTAATTAAGTATTCTTACCTGTAAAACCTGGAACTGCCAAGACTACACTGTCAGGAATTAAGAGGAAGGCAGATGTTTAAGAAAACAGTGAGAACTTTATGCAAAATTAGGATATTGGTTGGTCATAAAATAAACAAACGTTTGGAAACTAAACTGAATTTGACTGATTAAAAAAAAAAAGTTAAAAATTTCAAGTCACTGGTGGCATTTTAAGTGGTCTGCTTAGCATTGTTTTATTAATCTGAAAAGCACCAATGTGAAGAGTAGCTGAACCATGCTGGTGTATATAGTGTAATTTTCAAAAAAGCATCATGAATCCTGTGAAGACGTGCCACTCTTTTCCAATTAAATTTGACTTGTGCAACAGTAAAGCATTAAATATGAAGATCATTGAATACAGATGTTTTATGCTCTACAGTTTACCTATAGTCTATTTACAGTCCTTTTAACATGCTCATCCCCATGCATTTACTCTTTTTGGTGCTGCATCTATTTCACTTCATCAGTGTCCCCTGACCATTCAGGAGGAGGCCCCTCCCCCCACAGTGACTCACCCCCATCTCTTGCATTTGGCTGGGTCACTGATGCAGAACGAAGCTTTGACATTGTACCAGTCAGTCAAAGCTTTGTTCGCTATCACTCCCTATCTCCTGAACCCATTCACTCATTAATGCTCAGAGTTAATTTTGATGATTGCAGCGAGCAGAAAACAGCTTTTGCCCATTGCCAACAATAAATAAAGAGTGAATGACTTCCTGTGCGCTGCAGTTATGATCTCCTACATGGCGTATACTCAATTTTCCTTGTGATTGTATTCAAGGGAGTGACTGGGGAGCGTAGGGACAAGCAGAGGGAAGACAAGCGGGGTTGTGACCGTGAGAGTTGTGAGTAAGGGAGGATGGTGCACAGCGGGAGAGATCGATTCTTATTTAGATGAAAATGAGCCTTGATGCTTGTGGGGTGAGAGGAGGGCAGCTTTAGCATCCAAATGAATAGAAGTTTCACAGAAATGATCCTTAAATGAATCACCAACAATAAAACGTATAAAGAAGTTTACAAAGCTGCTGACAGTCTTTTTACTTTCGAGGAAGGCCTCTCTTGACAGTGAGGCTGACTTTGGGGTTAGATGATAACCCCTGCAGTTACTCACTTACAAATGTATGGTAAACTGTCGCTTTAAACAGCCTCAGTGACCTGAGTAAATGGCAGGTTAGAAGTTATTCTGAAGTGTTTGATTTGGATGCAGTGCATATTTGGATAAAGGAGCCTTGGGTGTGACCAGGCTCTGGGCTGCTTATGCGTAGACTATTATTAGAGAGAAAAGGAGGGTCCTTTTTGCTATTATATATAATAATATTTTATACTTACATGCATCAGATTGGAGGTTTGGTTGTGGTAGTGCTAACCTTTTAAAGGGTTAAAATTCTCTGCTTGGTATAACCCACAAGAATCCTGAATTGTGACTTGTACTATATGCACATGCAACGAACAATTACTGTTTAGGTTTGCTGTATTCTCTATTCTTGTTGTCTCTAACTTTAGATTGATTAGCTACAGATTGTAGTAGATGGATGTGTGGAGAGTCAGCATAAACCACTGCCAGTTTGGTCCTACTCCCTCATGCACACCCATCATCTCTTCTCAGTACAGCAAGGCTGGCTGCAGCTCTCCTCCACATCCATTCAGCCAGCCATTCGTCTTGGAAAGCTGTCTCTCTGATCTGAGTGATAAACTACAGCAGAATTGCCCAGTTTGCAAAAAACAAGGACACTTGTTTTCAATCTGTGCTGTCAACATTTTCATACTGAAAACTGATGGGATGTTTCATTCATCTGGGGGTTTAGGACAGAATCATATTCTGAGGTCGGGCTGTTTTGCTTTGAGATTGAATATTGCTCCCGAAATTGCCACAATTTGGCCCCACACAGATGGATATCAGTGCACTGACTTTTAGGCACAACTTATGAAATGACACTGACTCCCGGAGACTAAATCAGTTTCAATACTCCTTTTTTGCTATTCAACACACTTACTTGTGAGTGAAGACAGCTTGTTGTGGCTTGTTAGGTTCATACACATCTTTGTGTGCAATGTCAGAGAGGCTCTAACACCATTTTATTACTCAGTGTTAACATGTGCAGCTTGTTATAAGCTCACATATCACACCATCCCTCCTGTGCATGTATACAAGCATTCATTTTAAAGTTTTGCTCAGAAAGCTTTTTGTTAATTGGGTGATATCGCCTTATATTAATGAGGGAAATGGCTTGAACCAATTATAATATGACAAGCAATGGTGATGACGTAAGGGGCTATCCATTTGTAAAGGCTGCACATGAGGAGAATCTTGTCACCTGGAGGAATAATACAGTTATAGTACACGGGGTGTTGTGGTGTAATATTTATATATGATGCATTATTACTAATATAACACCAACCTAATGTGGAAATTAATCTATATTAGCTTTTCTATATAGTAGCCGATTAACCCACCCGCAAGCTCTCGCTCCGTGGTGCTACGAGTTCAATGGTCAACGCGACGCACACTGCTCGCGCAGCCCAGAACGTCCCACATACTCGCGCGACATCAACAACAATGGCAAACCGTAGTCTGTTTTGGTAGGAGATTTCTGATTGGAGCGAGACAGCCCGACAGCTCAGCCGCCGTGTCCACGTCTTATTTCTTCTTTTAAATCGGCGAGTTTTATTTCCCGGACGAGAGTGGTCGTCTATCGTTACATTTTCCGTTTTTAATTTTTTATTTCGAAAATGTGCGAGGCGCTGTTGGCAAGCTCACACAGTCTGTGCATGTGTGTCCCTGCTGCTTTTCTGCTGGGCTACGGCTACTAACCTAGCTGCTTTTCACTCGGTGGTTAGCTAACGTTAGCCTGGCCGCGTTTATTAACTTGAGGAGGGGAAAACACAAGCGAATGTAAAGCGAGCTTGTGCTATTTGTTTCGCGACAACAGCCGTTAACTATTTTCCAACCGTTGCTGTCGGCTACGGTAAGAAGTGTTGTATGATTTGTCGTAGAAGATACTTTGCTGGCTAGCTAACAGGCTAGCTATTTGTGTGTATTCTTCGACTGAGGAAAACGGCGAGTTTTCTTTGAAAGTATGGATGACCAGACCAGGATGCTGACGGGTCTCACCGGACTCGCTGGACTAGCACAAGCCGATGTCGGTGACCCAGACTCGGTCAGGAAACAGCAGTCCCTCGGTCAACCTCAGCAAGACATAGGGGATATCCTACAGCAAATAATGGCCATCACCGACGAAAGCCTGGACGAAGCACAGGCCAGGTAAGACAAGCGAAGAGCCATTTTCCACACATGATAGCTAAGCTAAAGTGCGCTGTATGGGTTTTATTTCTGCTTTAGGGCTCACGCTTTTCTCTGAAACGATCACATAAGTTAAGGCAATGCTTAATTGCATCATTAATGCAACTTCACGCTACATTGTAATCCGCTGCTAAACCAATAAATTATGGTACAGAATAACTTGAACACCCACATTACAGTGCTGTTGTAGTTTGAAAGGAGGCTCTTTGTTACTTCAAATCGTGCTTTATTGTGTACTGTAGTTTGTAAACATGCTCACTTGGTTGAAAAGGGGCGATAACGTTAATCCTGTTTGGTTTATCAATGAAGTGTTAAATTAAAAAGTTTGAATTCCCTGTTGAGTCTGTGACAATGGTTGCCGTACAAAATGCACACAACCACTTGCCAAACACTGAAGCTGTATTTGTGATGCATGGATCTCTTGGTTTCAAAAATAGTTTAGGCCACAGTAGTGTATCTTTAATGCTTTCATTAACCCCTGCATAGAAAACAATCCCTACATATTTCATGAGTTTTTGTTATCTCCCCATTGGCTCACAGGACCATATCCATTTAGTGACGCAAATATCCTTTTTACATCAACTAATAAAACTACCAAGAAGTGCGTCAACTTCACACAAAAGCCCTTTTCTTAAGGTAGTACATGCTTTAAGTTGCTGGAGTCAGAGCTATCTGAGTATAAACTAGGCATTCTGGTCATGTTGCCAAAGCTTTCACATATCACTAATCAGACTATGGCAAATTAGATTTGCCTAATTATAACAACATGTATCAGGGATGCCGCTCCACGTCAAATGAGTGTCGATAACATTAGTCATTGAAATGCAAATGAGCTGATACATTAAGGTAAGGATTATTCAGTTGTCCCACGTATCAGCCCAGTGCTGCCTGTGATGACAGCAATCCTTCATTCATATGACTCGTCACTTAATGTTTGTGTTAGAGGTGTTTTACGTAGCATTATTGTAGGTAGTATGCGCCGCAGTGAGCCACTGACCCGCACTCATTTGCCATGTGGCTCAAGGAGCATAAGGTCAGTTTCAGATGAAGCGTCAGTATTTCAACAATAGACAACCGTCCACTGCAAGACCGTGGCCACAGTGTGATGTGTCATTAGCTAGTGATTTTCCACCCAACATTTGACCACCTGGTTCTCTTAATTAATTCACTCCTCTTTCACTCCCTCCCTCCCTGGTGTTCATCCTTTTCATTGTGTGCTGGGTGCAATCAATTCTCCTATAATGTGTACGCGAGTGCAGCTGTCCGCAAATCGAGTTTCTATTAATGAGATGGTGGTGAGGGGGAGGGATGATGCTATACCAGCAGCCTATGAACACAGGGATATTACCTTTTCTTCAGTAGAAGTTTGAGGACTCAATCAGGCCTTATTTCATGGACAAAAGCAAATATTTTTCCTTTGGAATATTTCTTGTAGTGCAGTTTTCCTTTTCCCAAACCTTTTTTCGTTATGAATTGTAAAGACCATTTACTAAAGGTTGTACTGTAGTGAATGGAATAATGTACATTTCAAATATTATGGTTTAAAGGGCCAATTATACTGTAGGAAATCAAGTAGCTGGCCTATTATTAGATGTTAACAGGCTATTCTGAAAAACTAATTAAAGGTGTGGCTGCTTCGGAAGTGCCAGAGGTGTCCTTGCTGTATGCTTGTATTGATCCAAACTCCCACTCAGAGCATGTCCTCCTCATGCCATTTATGTGCAGGATTAATACTAAAAAGAATGCAGCCTACTGGCAGTTCAGTGGACTTGATCGAAATTGTGAGGCCCATACAGCTCAAATCCTTGCTGCTGTCATGTGCATAGTATGTATGTGATCATTAAAGGCAATTCTGATAATGAAATATTAATCCACTGGACAGTACGTGTTTAGCATTAGCTGACAGAGTAGCTTGCGCTAAGTGCTGAATTGTTAGGCTCAGGTTTACTTCAGGTAAAAGGACAAAACATAACGTTACCACATGTAGTCTGTAATAACAAATAGGTTTAGGATATAGCGGTTGGTATGACTTACATTGTACAGTTTTTATCAACATCATACTTAACTCTGATCAAGTTTGTCACCCACACATCAATCTTTCCCTCAGTCATGGTCTATAAATTAATTTGTGGTGGCTCACATGTGAGCATGACGCCCTTGTCGTGCAGGGTGGCAGTGTGTTGGGATGGGGAGTGGTCAGGGCAGCGCAAGAACTCGGTGTTGCAGAGTACACTTCCTGCGCACCATCCACCCTCATCCTCTCACCCTGTCGCCATATGTTCAGATGCTGGCCAGAGGAATCGCCGGCGCATTGGGGTGGATCAGACGACCCCACAGAGGGAGGGAGAGCAGGGGGGGGCATGGCAGGGGGTGGCCTGCCACTCAACTTCCAGCACAGGTCAGTACAGGACCGCATGAGCACCTCCTTCTCCCCCTCCTGCTCATACCCTCCATGCTGAAGGCAGCCCTCCCCCCAACTCAATCCAGCAGTGACAGAATTGGTGGACAAAATGACATATTAATGCTAGACACACTTCTTTACATCATACTGCCTCAGAATACTCTCACAGAAAGGCAGTCTTTCGTCGCAGTCTAATATACAGTAGGCGCACTATTTGCTAGTCCCCATGGTCCCCTCATTAATACTGCAGTGGACATTCACAACTGGAATTGGTGTTGAGGTCAGGTGTAGCCAAATCATATTCATCCGTGGTTGTTTTCAATGTGTTGTTAGTAATGTTATTTGCAGAATGAATTATTTATTTCAGGGTGATTTTCAGGTTTTTCTTATTTCATGTTTCCCAATTCATACTCATCAATAATGGAGGCCTCATGCTGGTTTTGTTTTTTCTTTTTCTTTTTCACTTAAACTTAAACTGTATGTTGCACTTTTCTGATAACATATTTAAGTTGTTTCCACTGAAATCTGTTTTTGCAATAAATGATGCCTGTTGTGATTTGTAAGACTCCATAGAACATCGATATGCCTGTGTTTTCTCTATTTATAGAATGAGTCATTATAAATACAGGGGGTGCACAAAACTACAGAAAACTTTTTACAGATTAATGCAATATTACAACAGCACTATAAACTACACACAGTCATTGTAGAGTAAAATAAAACACCTCTGACAGTAATAATGGAACATTATGAGCTACACTGGTGTAGCATGCTTGTAGTGCATGCTTAGTTACATGTCTTTGTTATTTGTGCCTTTCAAACGTATTTCAATGTGAAAAACATTACTTTTAAAATGTGGTGCTGTACGTACTCAGCACTTCCCCTCCCTGCCGTTACTGTAGTTAACGTTGGAGACAAGTCATTTAGGGTCGTATTAGGAATGGGGCTTTGCCACAGCATTCCAGTTTTTTAAATTTTAATACACAAGTAAGCTGTATGGGTGTGTGTGGGTGCATGGGTGTGTATTAGCAGGAAATTTTGTTGCTGAGGTGTTCTGATTTGATTACAGTAAACTGTAGAAGTTTTGCCCTTTCTCCTTTAATTGCCATTAGCCTGTTTGGCAATAAAGAGAATGTCTCTGATTAAATTAAAATTGCAACTTAATCCTAATCCTCTCTATCAACTCACCATCTACTTTCATGAAACAAGTCTTTCTGTAAGAGGTAGAAATTAGATTACTGTGTATTAACTCTGGAATCTGGTGCTCAGTAATGATGACCTTGAGGTTTGGCATCATTACCTGTCCCACAGTGCAAAGCATCCAAATGACAACATTACTCTTGCTAGTTCAGATTGACGCATCAGGGATGTTTCTGCACTGACAATGGCATTTGGCAATTTAAAATGCCTTTAAACAACATGGCTCTGTCCTGCTGTGTTTCACTACACTCTTGAAATGCTGTATGCATAATACATACAGCTCCTCTACCTGTTTTATGGGGGAGGACATGGAATGACTTGAGATGGAGGTCTGTTTATCGTAATCCTCCTCGCTCTCTCCCTCTCTTATTCCCTCTTCTCTCTTACAGGAAGCATGCCCTGAACTGTCACAGAATGAAGCCAGCCCTCTTCAGCGTTCTCTGTGAGATCAAAGAGAAGACGGGTGAGTTTCTACTTCACTCGTTCTCTTTGTGTTCTCCAGTCTGCACAGGTTGTAACCTAGTGTTGAGATGCAGTGTGCCTTTGTTCCAGTTCCCCTGGCTCCAAGTTTCCTTTTTAACGGCCTCTCAGAGAACTCTATTGATTGGATATTGGTTGAATTAGTTACAGAACTGAGGTAGCTGCATGTGTTGTACATGCTTCGGTTCAGGATCATTCTAAAAATGCACTGCTGTTTTTTTTTTTGTTTGTTTGTTTTGGCCCAGTAATTATAGAAACGTAACCTATTTTTGGCTGCTGTCCAGACTTCACACTGACCAGCTGAAACTAATCTTAGTGGATCGGTGCGTTTGAAACCTGAGTCAGACCGTAGAACTTGCTGCAGAACATGCTAACAACTCTGACTACACATGCTTTTTTATCAGCTTGCCATTTTGTTCTCCATTCTGACCTGGAGCCCCTGAATGCAGAAATACGCCCTGCCTGGTTTGACATTTATGCATTCCTGTCAGTTTCAATCTCGGATGATGAAGAGTCGATGACAAAATGTATGAATGATACAACCAACAGGCTCTTACAATTAGCTGAATGTCACAGCACTATTTACTATGATAGAGCAGGGTAGTGAAGGCCCGCTGCTACCAATACCAGAAAGTATCACTTCCAAATTCTTAGATTATAAAATCAAACCGGATCTCGACAGAAAGTTCATGCACAGCTCGTTGACAGCAGGCAGATATGAAAAACTCCACAGGGGTTATTGTTTTACAGTCACACTGTTATGCTATTTCAGTACAAAGAGATGCTCTATTCTCCCACACTGTTAAAACAGCTACACCACACAGTGTAGGGTAATTGTGTATTGGGAATACATTGATATGCATATCAATGCAGTACCGACATCCAAACACAACATACAAAGCAACAAGAGAGTGCTCTGACACTGTCTTAACAAATAATGTTGTATTTCATATACACGTGATCTGATGGAAATTATTGCCTATGTAAATATCTCAGATTTGCTCTTACTCATAAAATTATTCAGTAAGTAAACACGCAGCTTATTCTCATCTTGTTAGCTATTCAAGTCAGCTATCTGACAGATTCTAGTGTGGTTCAAAGGCGCAGGCCGGGGATGGATGGCAGATTGATGGTTATGGTAGTGTAAATGGGGTGCGTTTTTGAATCCTCTCCCTCTGCCTCTCTCTCTCTCTCTCTCTCTCTCTCACCGTTCTTGTCTTTCTGTGTGCTTTGCTCTCTTTCACTTGCCTTGTGTATCTTCTAACAGCAAACCTCTCTTGTTCAAATACAATTTGAAAATGCTGCACTGCTGCCTGTTGTGGCCCTCTGTCAATAATGTATTATTGCTCTCCAGTGATTGGACAAAAGTAAAGGCTAGGCTTGAGTGAGTGGGGCAGGGTACACTGTTTCCCAGGCAACCAGTGGTCTTATTTACCCTAATGCCATTCACTTTGATTTTCACATTTAGTCTCCCAGCAAACTAGAGAGATGGTCTGTGAGTGCTCTTACAGTAAGCCAAGCAGAAAAACAGACAAGGCATTGAGGTAGGTTAACAATAGATTCACGCTTGAGGTGAATATGCCAACCATGAGATATAGAGATCTTTGGCTTTGCCTGTACTCTGCTGGCCATCTGCCACGCAGTGCCCTCCTAACTGCACTGTGTACCTGCTTTGGCATTTCTCTGCTACTCCATCAGACCCCCTGCAGGCCCCATTATGTGCCTCTGGAATGTGAATTGACTTCTCTTCAGTGCATCTTGTGGAAGACCCAATCAGTAGTCCTCTAGTATCTCCACAGATTTTCTGCAGTCTTTTTTCAATAACAAACGTGCACTTGTGTCGGCGTGCCCACATACACACTCTGTCTCTCTTGCACACACGCACACACCGAACAAGGATAAAAGCAAACTCGGTCTTGGGTCTACTCCTACTGCCTCGGTCTTGTCCTCTCCCCCTCCCTCCCTCTGCCTCGCTCCCATTCTTGAAAGAGAAGACTTGCTCTGAACTCGGGGCTTTGATATGGTAATGTAATGGTGGTGGTGGAGGAGGGGAGGTGGGGTGTGGGGGATGGGAGGTGAATTCCTCTGAGTGCTGCAGTTGGTTAGATTGTTTTCATTGTAAAGGAAATGTTCTGCGCAAATGCCAGTGCCCCCCACCTCCCCACTGCCACCACCCCCATTTTACAACAGTGCCTGCGTTGTCCTGAGTTCTCATATTAAACATGACCTCCATCTGCGTGAAATTTGATTCTTGTTAATACTTTATTAAAGATACACTCCAAAAAAGAAATTAAAGCACTTGGAGAGAGACGGGAAATGATCAAAGTTGAGAGCCAGTGGCTTTGCTTCAACTCAGTTCTGTTCTCCCTCACTCTCATGGGTATTTGCTGTAAAAATAGCTCTTGGTGCAATGGGACAGCTTATGCCAAAATCTCTCACAAGCCACTGCAGCTACTCTCAGAAGTTTTTCATTTAGTTTGGGCATGTTTGTGGCATTTCTCCTTACTTTTATGCATTCCTCGTGCTTCACACATGACAACATTGAATCTGTCACTCACTCTGTTCTGTCACCCTGCTCGAGTCCCTCTCTTCAAGCCTGAACATTCCTGGTTGTTTATTTTTGGACAGGTTTTAAATGAAAATAAAAATAGTTTTTGAAGTGGAATTAAAGCTATACAGTTTTTTTTAGCTTAGAGATGGCAAAGTGTATTTCGAATCTCTTTCTCCTCCCCCTCACTTGGACAAGTTCACACCCCAACACTTGCCACTCATCTTGATAAGCTGTCTGATAAACAACTCTGTGGGATAATGCTGCTAGTTGGCTGTGTAGAAATACTGGCAAACTGGCAGGCATCCTAACTATTTAAGACTATAATGGCCAGCTCTGCATTGCCTCTTACCGTTAAAAGTTAATGAACCAGTCACCATTGTTATGATATGCATATACGTACCTGCACAACACCACTCTTATGAGCCATGTATCCCTCAGCAGCAACAGTGAGGGTTTAACAGCAAGGACATCCTGATGGCCTGTAGCCAGTGTGATGTTAACTTGAGCCAGTTGATTGCTCTGTTAGGTGCCCAGTTGTGCCAGTTTCCTAACAATGTGTCTGGGTATTTTCTGTCTGCCTCTGCCACAGGCCCACTCCCTTCTCTCCGTGCATTATCTGACCAGCCTCTGAGTCCATCAGATAGTTTTAATAGAGCACATGATTTGCCTGATCCTTGAAATAATGAGTAAACCATTAGGATGAAAATGAAGATCAGTCCTGTAATGTTTGTTTAATTTGACAGTGATGTTTACCTACGCTGGATGGAAATGTCTTATTTTTCTAAACACCTACAAGCACCAGCATTTCATAGTTGATGCCTGCCAGCAGAGCCAGCAGCACTTAGCTAGTATGTTGGCAAAGCGGCTAGCTGACAGCCCATCATCACATCCTATTAATGTTTTGACAAGATGGATGAATGGTGAGATTTAGCCAACTCCACGAACTCGCTCTCTGGTTTATGTTTTTCACTGCTCTCCCTGGTTAATATAAAAGCTTCTACTGTTTAGTGATGTTATCATATCAATAAATTGAAATACATATTGTAAAATTGAATGAATATGAATTAGACTATGTGATGAAGAAAATATGGTTGTCTTATTGACAGTCCAGAGTTGTACAATCCTACTTCAAAGGAGTATAAACCACCATGCAGCTTCTTGGCATTTAATAAGCCTTCAAAGTGGTTCATATTTGATCTACTCTGTAACCTGTGGCAACACACACACACACACACACACACACACACACACACACACACACACACACACACACACACACACCAGTGTAGCCCCTTGTTTTTAGGAGTGCAAGCTTTATCAGAACGTGTCCTTGTATTATTTTCTGTTTGCCTATAACCTTCTACACAACATTCAGGGTAACCAAACTATTAAACAATTTATGTTAAAGGACCAGGGTGTAGGATGTATTGGGAAAAGTGGTATATAACAAACATAACTGTTTTCATTAGTTTATAATAACCTGAATTAATGTTTTCATTATCTTAGAATGAGCTGTTTATATCTACGTATAGGGGGTCGTTTCATATAATCTGCCATTTTGTTCTTAAGTAGTACAGAACGAACAAACCAAACACTGGCTCTAGATAGTGTTCTGCAACCTCATCTCCAGAAAACACAAAATCTTACATATTGGATCTTTTAATCAGCTTATTGGGGTCATAACAATAAAGCTTTATTGCAGACACAGGTCCATATAACACAACATACAGTATCTACACTAATTAGGAGTGTACACAACTAGTCGACTTGTGGCTACCCTCACTAGTCAACATCAGAAATACTAGTTGATTAAACTTTATTGGATTATAATTATATTAATGTAGACATTTACATTACATATTGATGTAATTTGCAGTGAAATTTTATTCCTACTAAAATGTTGCTATAGAAAAACAAGCATCTATTAGCTACTAATAGTAACAACTTTAGTTTACAAAAACAAAATAATGGGTAAAACAAAAAAAGACACTGGCCTGCGAGCCCTGCTTCACAGGTACGACGGTGGAAAGTGCAACAGTGATGACATCTTGTTAAAAAATCAGTATGGTTTGGCATTTTTAGTGAGATTTTTCTCATGTACAGTGTTCACTTATTTTAGCAGCATTTAAATGTGAGTATAAGTTTAAACTTCCAATTAAACGTCAGGGAAAGTAGTTGTTAGTCATTCCTAGTTGTAATGTTTTTACAAACCATGTAAGTTCCTTAACCAAATATTGCCTCATCTAGGCATTCAAAAGCTGCCTACATACCATTTGAGCAACATAACAGCCCCAATTACATGTTAATTGAATTACAGCATGATTGTAGTTGTAAAAACACTGAAACAAAACACTGCTTAAATTCACACATAGTTGCCAGGTGTTAATTCACAGCTGGAATAAACACTTACCATTTTCAAGCCTTTAGAGAGCTAATTTAAATTTGTATATCTTGATTTTAGAGGCCATGCTTGAAAGTTGACAGCAAAACATCACACACCTGTGTTATCCAGTTGGAGGCTCTCAGTTTTTGTTGGGGAAAAAACCCAATCAGCCCCACATGATTGATCTAGATGTTTGTATTCCACTGACTTTGACAGACTACAGTACATGAAGTCTAGTGAATCACATGCCTCATTAAAGCAACTTAATTATTATTAGTTTTCAAAGAGCCCAATTTGGAACAGAGCCATAAAATTTTATGAGTTGTTAGGAACCTGTGGGAAGTCTTTTATTATATTTTTATGAGGGGAAGCATACATTGCCTTTTAAGCCAAAAGCAGTAACAAGATAAAAATAGTTTGAGGTAGAAATGTGACCTATGTGAAGCCACCAAACCGGCATTGTCAGTTTTACTATCACATGGGTTTAAAACAAGAATAGGCCACCCACCTTTGTATAGCCACAACAACTTTTCACTTGGTCAGACCCTCTGGTTTTCTATTTTAAAGATACAGATATATATTTTAATTTATATTTTTATATTTACACTTGCTATGTATTGGTGCTGGATTATCTCATTGGCTTTTCAGGATCCTCTCTTGTGTTTTGTGGTGTCCTGCCACTCAATCGCCTTTTTTTTTTTTTTTTTTCTTTCCCTGGCTCCTTTGCAGAAGAGAACGAAAAAAGATAGAGTGTGTGTGTGGGGGGGGGGGTGCAGGAGCGATACAGGGAGATTGATGAGGCAGTAAGAGCAGGAGTAATTACTCGGTGTCCATTCCCCAAGCCAGATTGGCAGACGGCTAATATCACACAGACCCCTGGCCCTGACAGACACACCACCACCCCCCACCACCCAACTCAAAGTGGGGAGGCAGAGCACCCCAACCTTCAGCCGAGGCCTAATGGTGTGTGGGCCAACTGATTTCCTCATGTGGTATTATTCCTGTAGGAACTGGGCCTCTGGATATTGACAGGGGGAACTGCTGTCTGGGGTGTGTTGTAGGATGGGAACAGCTCAGTGGAATTGTTCACCTTCAAGACTGCTGCAACAAGATTTTGGCCATGATGAAGAGCAGCGATTTGGCTGTGCTGTCACTCAGTATTTCACGGGGATCAGGGTAGCTGGATATGGACAACCGAGTGTAAAAATCACTAAATCTCTAATGGTTGACAAGCATTGTGTTGTGAATTGCATTATAGCAGGACAGATCTAGGACTTTTGTGTGATGTAATTTGTGAAGAATGATTTACACTTTGACACAAGGACAGTTGGAAGAGGAGACGGGTCAGAGTTAATAAAGCATTTGCTTATTTGCCTGATAGTTGAAACTGGTGACGGGTCTTTTGAGAAAAGCAACGAGAGAAACTGAAATGAAACCGAAAATTAATTAAATATATTTCTGCCATATTTTTAATTAGGGTTACTTCCTAAATTAAGGGCAGAAAATGAAACTTAGCAACACTCAGGAAGTGCGCACACACATACTGGTGACAGACAGCGCTGAAATTTAATTGGCCACAGTGACAAGATATGTAAGGCACCATGTTTTTGCACACTTTGGATCCGCAAAAATTCCCATCAATTCATGCCCAGCAACAAGAAACCAGGAAATATTGAGTGACCCATCAGCATTGGTCAAGGATCACCCACAGGGCCGACTCCTACCTCTTCATCTCATCTGCCCTCCCTCTCAGCATGTCCATGCCTCTCACACTGCTTTTAGGCTTTGCTCTTAAAAGAAGCCGGCGTCTCTTTAATTAAAGATATGTAAATGTGGTCTCAGCTGGATTGCATTAGTTTGGTGGCGGTGGGGTGGGAGAGTGTCGGAGCCTGGCTCCTAATCCTGACTAATTAAGGATTAATTACAATTGATGGGAGCCTTCCACCCCTCTGCAGTAGTGCACGTTGCTGTCCCAGACAGTATGTTTGTATATTTCACACCATGTCATAAATGCAGGGGAGAGATGGAAACATCAGGGCTAGTGAGGGGGGGTTAGCAGCCACCCCGAGATTAGCAGCATGCACTGGGTAATTACAGATACTGGGAGGCCAGTGCTCCTTTTAATCTTGTGGCGCTCTTCATCGGTATAGATGGATGATGATGTACTAGCACTTTTTGTTAATCCAGAATAAAACCATATTCTGGGTGGATGATTGGTTCGTGTTACCCTCAGTTTGTAATGTGTGTGTTCATTTATGTGTGTACTGGTTGCAAAGCCAATTTAGGGAACCCTCCTGTAAAACCACTGGTAAATTGTTATCCTGACCAGCCAGACATATTATAGACACAGAGATCTCATCCCTTACTAAGCTGGTACATCGGACCTGTGCAGACTAACCATGTAGCCTCAGCTCTCTCTGGCACCATCTGACTGTGTCATAATGCTTGTTCACTTGTTATAAATGGGCACTGCTCTTCTGATCTATCGCTTAATTGCCACCTAATTTGCATAACAGTGCAAATTAACGACCTCTCAAATGAGCGTTCATTTTTCACAAAGTCTTTAGGAGCTCCTTAAGAGTCTGTGCTAATGAGCACAGGAGGCAGCTGGCCTGATGAGAGTTGACTGGGGGAAGATCCTAGCAGTGCTTTAACAAGCCTCCTGCTTAGGTGCTCTTCTTCATCCTCCTCTTCCTCCTGTGACATTTCAGGTTCTTTCTTCCATGTCTCTTCGTTTTTCTCTGTGTGCAGAACTGTACTAGACTGGGGGTATCATGTAGGAGATGTAGTTACGGGTGCTCAGCAGTGTTTAATAAACCCTTGAAACACCATTCGATGGGCAATATTAGCACCAAAATATTTTCATGAAAAAGATCTTGTATCGCTCAGTCACCTAAAATAACACCTCAGTGTGCGGTCCCTTACCAGTTAGGCTCGCAGCATGCTCCAAATTGAATCATGTTTTCTCACATTACTGAACACAAGCTATGAGCAAATGCCAGTGTACTCACTGCAACTCGAGGCCTGTTTAATGCTGTCCACGCTACCTGGATAAGTTTGGGAGTCACAGGCTGGTTAGCCTGCCCACACTTTTGTGACTGAAGCCTAATGTTGTGCTTCCTTTTTGGTCAAGCCCAACCGTAAATGCACAAAATATGACTCTCACGTTTGTCTTATACTATATCTGTCTTATTCAAGGTGATTTATTTTAAGTTTTAATTATGTTAATTATTAAGTATGTACTGATTTTAATAGCTTGTGCACCCATTTGCAGAGGTGGCTAATAATTTGTATCCTCTGGGTTACATTTAAAGGGACTGCATTAATATGATTGCTAGGCTTGAGATGATAACTGGTGTGTGTGTGTGTGTGTGTGTGTGTGTGTGTGTGTGTGTGTGTGTGTGTGTGTGTGTGTGTGTGTGTATATGTGTGTGTGTGTATATATGTGTATGTGTGTGTGTTTGTGTATTGTCCCAGAAATAATTGCAATACACAATATTATTGTCATTTTAAGACATTTAACACCACGGGCATAATGATAGTATATTGGCATAATAACAAAAGCAGACCCTTTCAAGAGCAATGAACTTTTAATTCAACCAGAAATGACAGTAAAATGTGTCGTAGCTTTGTTTTTTTCTGTTCTTTCAGCTTAGGCAATGAGAAAAAAACGCTCAGGCGCTATGCCCATGTCTTATAGTAAAATAATAGAAACATTTTCTGCAGTTTATTCTGGCATTGTTTTGGCTAAAATTTAGGTGACATTTTATGCAACACAGTCGACAATATCGTATCATACATGAACTGAGATATAGACATGGCTGACCATGTTAAGTTGATAATGAAATTATAGTGAAAGGCCTAATGATTGCCATCTAGTTTAATTGTCAATGTTCTCAAGCTTCAATACAGTTTTTATTTGCTGATCAATTTTTTACAGGGATGGCTATCAGGAATGTATTTTCAATAATTTGTCAAATGCGTGCATATAAATTGTAGATGCAAGGAAAAGACATTGCAGCTCCCTTTTTGCCCTGTTTCTGTTCAGATTAAGTGACAACACAAATTGATCTATCCCTCATTAGTGTTTGTGTGTGTGTGTGACGGTGTGTGTGTGACGGTGTGTTTGTGTATGACCATTCAAGGGGGGTACACATAGTCATCGCTGGAGTGTCCAAGCCTCTCTCTTTAGTTAATTAAGGGCTGATTAATGATGTGTTGGACTGAAGTGTTGTGTTTGCCCAAGGTGTGAGTTCTCCAATTCACACCTTAATCAGACCACACTGTGTTTGCACTGAATGCTTACCTCTGTGTGTGTGTGTGTGTGTGTGTGTGTGTTGTGTGTTGTGTGTGTGTGTGTCATAGTGGGGGGCTGCGTGCAACAGGACTCTTGTGGACTACCCAAACAGATGCTGATTAGCGTGAGCTGCTTAAAGTAGGAATAGACATATGGATTAGGCTCATTAAGTTGACTGCACTCCACAAATAAAACACCATTTTAGAAGAATGGGGTACACACACATTTTATGTTGAATTTTCAGTAGAAATTTAGCTTCTCCCCAAATCCATTTGGCAAAAAGCCCATCAGGGAAATTATTCATTTTTAATGCCATATTCTACAACTCGCCCAAGGCAACATTTTATTCACCCAAGCAAGCCATATTCCACCGAAATGGCCTGGTAAATCAAAATACTATATGCACAGAGGAACTTGTTTGAGAAAGTCGACATTAATCAATTGTTACAGCATATGATTTTGTAAAGAAAGTGCCACTGGCATCAAGGCTGCTACTTAGATTGCTAAAGACTGCTATCATGATGTGAGCACGTGATTTTACATTAACAGACTTAACTGGGTGACTAAGTGGACATAATGAATGTGAAGTTTGTATTTCACTCCATGGATTTAAAGGTCAAGGACTTGGATGAAACTGCTCTCTCTTATCTCCAAAGCCACTCATCACTGTTTTTATGCACAGCGAAAGGCGAGCTGAACTAACATGAGAATTTAGAAAACTAAAATTCAGATAAGGTCTGGACTAGGAGTGGGTGATATGGCCATTATCCTTTATCATGGAAACGTTATCACAGTAATTGTTCTGTAGGTTAAATTAAGATATGGTTTGAATAACCACACCATATTTTATCACACTGATTATGTTTGTCTTTTATTTGGAGCTTCCATACAAAAAACAGTGGCCTCACATTAAAAGTTCTTGAGAACAACAGAACCGTTCTCCTTCATGTCTGCCCAAAATTATATTACCCTGTGAGGCAGCTGGATTTAAGAGATTATGCAATAGATCACATGAGAACCCAGCCCCAATTTGCTACATAGCCTGCCCTGAATAGCTCCAGACATAAAAATGAGATTGCCAAATCTCTACTGGTGGATACATTTCTTCTAGGGATGTCACAAGAGCCAGTACTTTGGTGTTTAGATGATGCCTAAATTCTGAAATTGTGGCAGTGCTCGTTCGTCTCCAGTACCTTCGATAGCCAGATCCCTTTGGCATATTTGGCACTTTACTTTCCGGGGGTCATCTTTGTAAATTTTGAATATATTCTAGATGCTTGGCTATTTTTTGACATATAGCTAGCGTATCTGTAAGCCTGTCATGGGTGGTCAGACAATTGGAGTCACAAGACTTACTAAGTTTGAATGTCCTTGTCTGAGAATAACTAATAATTAATGGCAATTTATAATGAATTATGTTGGATTACTATTTCTTAATTTAGGGGCTATTTGGGATTTTGAAGGGAAAATGGAGCATTAGAATACTTATTTGGATGTCGATTACCATGGCAATGATTCAAGTTTCGAAGCATTCAGATCAGCCCTTGTACCAGGGATGCAACTCTTTCGGACATGATGGGGCAGCATGTACGCCAACAAGTGATCCAGTCTGCTGTGAAAATACCAAAGAAGGAAGAAGAACACATACCAGCATGGAAGAACAACAACGCCTGGAAGACAGCGATAAGTGCAGCTGCAATGACAGCTCCACCTCGACTGGTAGAAAAAAAATAAATGTTTTCTTTTGAGGCCAGCATATTTTGTTAATTCTTCACAATGGCGCTGAACCTCTATTCTGTGCTGTGCGTTGCATGTTAAGCTTTTTCTGGTTGCCTCAAGATAAAAATAGTTTAACCTTGGGTGAAATGCTGCGCACTTCATTGTCACCCAGCCATCCAATTACAGTGGAGGAGGGGCAGGATTCATTTTATTTTAAATGTTCTTAATGTTGGAGTTAATAGCCCCTTTTACACTGCTTGTTCGTCGTGTGAATATCGTACTGTTATGTTGCCCCATCATTCTGTATACAAGTTACGATTAGAGATGTGGGGACAGAGTGGTCTTACCTTTAAGCCACCACAGGAGGCAGTAATAGCACTGAAACGGTGTCTGTTTAAAAAGAACAGCTTGCCAAGACGGGATCATGGGCAGCATGGGTGTGACCTTATGACGACATGTTATGCTTGCGACCCACTGTGTAGAAGATCAGCAGCTGTTAATGGCTGCAAGTTCGGAAAACATTTGTTGAGCTCCTTACCCATCGTGCAGAGGATTAGTTCAGCGTCCGTATAACAGGAAAGGTAAATGATTGTTATGACAAATTAATGTCACTGTTGTATAGAAACTGCTGCTGACGTGTCAGTTTTATGTCACACAAGAGGCTGACGCTGTTAGATTACATGTCACGCCTGTCGCACCTCTTTTGATTCTGGATGAAATGATGACGCCGTTGTTTGGTGCTGTTTGAAAATGCAAAGGAGGCATGAAGAAGGGACTTTGTAGTGGCCCTACATAGGATTTTTGTTTTGTTTTCGTTCTTGTTTTTAACCATGGTATTAGATTGGGTATTGAGAATTGTGGAATTTCACTGGTATTGATTTTGACTACTATATTTCTGGTATTGACACATACCTTATTTCAAATGTTGCCCATATTGTCCAACACTAGCCTGGTCATGTTTGGGTTTTGTAACACTTCTGCTTAAGGTACCCCAAAATTTGAATCTAGAGCCGTATTTCATGGAACCAAATTCAACCATGCTGGTTTTAAGCAACTCTCGTCAGTGCCATGCATGGTACAGGGAGAGGTTTATTCTGTTTAAAAGTGAAAATCTGAAAGAGTAGTTTAATATAGGCAGATTTTCCTAAGCTACATTTGTATTGCCCAAGCACTATTTTACATCCTGCAAACAGTTTTAATCCTCATGCAAGGTTTTACCTATCATAGCTCCAGAGCTCCAGTCGAGATTTGTTTTTGAGCAGTAGATTTGCATATTCATGTAGCATATTTTCATTGTGAAAAGCATCTTTCTATGGCCCATTCTCTTTATCTGAATTCTCTGTCTGTAATGAAAGGAAAAACTGATGTTTTCACAGTCCTATCTTTTCACTCTTTCTGGCTCGCTCGCTCTCTGGCACGTCTGTACTCTGGATTCTGTATATTTCTGTAGCCTCTCTCTCTGTCTCCCTCTCTGTGTCTCTTCCTCTCTCGCACACATATCTTCTCCTGTGACTCCTTTTTTCAATTCTCCTTGGTTCTCCTTCTACCCTCTCTCTCTCCTTACCTTTTTTTCCCCTTTTTTTTCCTTCTCTATCCTTCCCTCTCTCTCCCGCTCCCTTGCTCTCTCCCAGTGAAAGGCTGAGAATACCCAAGGGAGCTGATGCAATTAAAATGCTAATCCTGTCTGTCTACAGAGAGAGGGAGAGGGGGGGCTGACAGCATGAGGGATTGCGGCTCACATGGAGAACTCGACTGAAATGGAGAACAGAGGGAGGGAGGGGGGGCACTCGGGGAGGTGGGTGGGGGTGCGCTGAAAGGGAGAGGGGGGAGGGGATGTGTGTTGGGGGGAGACAGAGTGAAAAAGGGGATGCTAGCGAGGGAAAAGACAGACAAGGATAAAGCTTGTGTTGTGAGCTGAGCAATGATATACTGACTGCGTTTAAGTCTTATCTATCCCTATGTGTGGAAGGCATTACAGTTAATGTACAGCACTACACTATTGGATAGGTTGTTCACCCTTACCTGCACTACTTCATATATTGTGTGTTGTGTCTGCACAGCACACCGTTTCCACATTGGCTGTGCAGAAATGAGAATGATTATGTATGCAGTGAAAGCCCAGCTGGATACCCTGAATATTTCATAGTATGTGTTGCTCGCTCCGTCTCTCAATGCCACACAGCCCAGCTAGGGTGGTAACGTGTGCATAATGGTGTGATTTCTAAGAGCTGTGGATGCAGGCTGTGGGCCTTAAGTTGTCTTCCTATTTAAAAAAAGGGGGGAATTTAAGTATCATTTTAAAGCGCTCTTGAGTTTTCATCCCTCAGTAGCAGAACCAGCCCAGCGGCGATGTCAGGAGCTAGTTGATCAAAAGGAAACGCTGCTTAGATTTTGGCAAAGCAGCCAGCCAGTTTTCAGACCTGTAGATTTTTATTATTGTTTGTACCGCTCAGGATTAGCATGGTAGTTTTGTGAGTGGGAGATGTTTGGACTCTCTTTTTTTTACCTGCATCTATGTCATATGGTCTTTTTCTGTGCAGTGTCTTAACTCATCTCAACAGCTGCTATAATACCGCTAGGCCACTAGACTGTGCATGAGTGCAATTGTGGGTAATCACAGCTTAATTGGAGTAATTAGGGGAATGTAGGGGCATTAGGCTACAGCTGGGGGCCATAATGAGGAGTGGGGGCAAAAGGGAGGGGGAGAGGTGAGAAGCTTCAAGAGCCACAGTTGCCCTCTTCACTGTAGGTCAGTTGTACTTCTGAGTGGATGGACAGTGAAGATCTGCCCCACACATGACTACGTATAGTCTGAAATGTACGTGGTGGGATAGCCTAAATTTTGTCAGCGTGCACAAAACTTTAACTGCCATCCGAGCGTAGACACAGCATCTAAATAGTCAAGTAGATTCAACAGGTACAGAACAAATACCTCTGGTGCTTGATCAATATATTAGCTATAGGTTATCCGGCAAGGAAGTGCAGAGATCGTTGGTGAATGGCTGAAAGCGAGGAAAAAGAGGAGGGAAAGAGATGGGCGAATCAGGGTCATTAGTTCAGGCGGCTGGGTCTGCTGCATTCCTGAGCCCTGAGATGGGGGAGCAGCGGAGCAGGAATGTGCCTTGGAGAGAGAAGAGACCTAAGCAGAGGGAAAGAAAAAGGCAAGAAGGAACAAGAAAAAAAGGGGAGGGAAAGTTGGACGCTCTGCTACGAGAGGCCTTAAATGGTGGAACAGACTCATTTATCAAATGAAGTTTGAAAAAGCAAAAACTCATCTGCTTCATAGCACTTGGAAACTTTAAGCAAAACTGTTTTTGTCCTCATTTCTTTCACATCTGTTAGTGCTACAGTGCAGCTCCACTCATTTGTTAGCTCTGACTGCTCCATGGCGGCAAACTTCTTTTTTTTTTTTTCTTTCAGCATGACTCTTTGACAACAACATAAAGAATCACAAGATTGTAGGAGTTGTGCTAACAAGAGAGGCTGTGAATGAGTGAGTTCATGCACCCCTTAACCTCTGATGATGAGCTTTGACTAACTAGCGTAATCCTTAAGGAGGACAAACGCCTAACCCAGTTTCCACTGGGATTAATCTTGTCATACATATTGTTAGCGTCTGTGTTCTGCAGAATCCTGTCTGGTTTCAACACTATTTTAATTGGCTTTTACCTCCTTCATTTAGTCTCCCGTTAATTAGATAAACATAAATGTGGACCCAGTAGTTTCTTTATATGTCACTGAACCAATATTTCACTATTCACATTTTAACATTTTTGCACTGGTCTCCATGAGTGTGACAAAACTGTTCATGGTACGATGACCATCTGAATTCTCACAGTAAATGGTAATACACAATTATTATTAATAATAAGATTTCTCTTGGTTGAACAAATGCTTTATCACATGAAAATGTGTAAAATGACTGACAGGTAGTCAAGGAGTAAAGGAGACGTGCACATGCAGGTGATATTCTCCATCTGATTTCATTTTTTCCAAAGATAAGCAAATGTACATGATGTGAAAAATGTCAGTTTTCACACCATGGTATATGGTTTCATGGTATACTGCTGCAACCCCAGTCCATATGAGTTTATAAACGCTGCATCAACAACTTACCCTCTTTTGTAATGAAGATATATGCAAAACGTAGAGCTTGATGATTTGGAGAAAAAAAAAATCACAGTATTTTTGACAAAATACCTTAATATAAACATTGTGCTGATAGTGTAAGGTTGACTTACACAGTGAGCTTTTAAAAAATGATAATTACTAATGTGGATATCATGACTGAGTGGGTACAGGCAAATAATAGAACAGCTAAAACAGTCTGCTAAGTTCAGAAAATTTCATCTTTTAACTGTAATGCAGCCTTTAAAACTAGGGAAAGACGACACTGACGATTTCCAAAATCTAAGACAGTTGCTAGTGTCGTATTACAATATCAATATGATATGTTAACATTGCCCAGCCTTAACCGAAAAGTATTCATTTTATTATTGTACACAAACTTAAGCATATTATTTTTCTTTCCTTCTCAGAAATACTTGTTTTGTGTGAACATCATCCCCAAATTCAAAATATATTTAGTTTACAGTGTAAAATAGAGAAAATCAGGGAATCCTCACATGCAAGTCAGTGATTGTTTACCATTTATGCTTGAAAAATTTCAGGAACTATTTATTAGTTATCATAATAGTTGATGTTAATTCTCTGTGGATTGGCTTATTGATTAGTCAACTAATCATATTTTGCCCTTTCTCTAATTAAATTAGCAATAAAAAGCTGTTTGTGAGTAAATGCAATAAAAGTGACCCCCCCCCAACACACACACACACACACACACACACAATTATTTTCGATTTGCGTATCGGTACTGTTAACACCATGCGCTTCATTTTTATGACTTTTTGTAAAATAAATGAACTGTTTGTTAATAATGTGCCCAAGACTTTTGTTTGTGATACCAAGTTTCTGCCTGAACTTTCTGAAGTTGAATGATTGAGAAGCAATAGGGGCGAGAGAAAAATTTGTTAAGTGTTAAAAGCTTGAGGCTCTGAAGAAAAGATGGTTGTCTGTACTAAACTTTTCAGTAACGGAGTGGTATCTGTAAGGGTGTGTGTGTGTGTGTGTGTGTGTGTGCGTGTGTGTGCGAAAGAGAGAGAGAGATGAGAGCATGGCTGCAGGCTGACAGAGGTCCTGGTATAATGCAGTGGTGGAGAGCAGCAACTGATAACTATACTTATGGCCACTGGGGCTCATAGTGACAGCACATGCACTCCCATTACTGGTCCCATGCCTCATGCCCTTATCTTTGGCAGCCTGCCACAGAGGGACCACACTGCCCTCTGCTGTTGATTTAGAGGAAGTTCAGGCTCATTGAGAATTCAGCCAGGCGCTCATAGCAATGACTCAGGGGAGAAACTTGACTGGGTTTTGGCAGGGCTGCACTTTCTTTGAATTTTAGCAGTGATAAAGTATCTTCCTATGCACCCCTAGAACCCACAGTATTAGGCTTCTCCTTGAAGGGAAATGTGTGGTCTGTCAGTCTTCAAAAACTTTATAAACAACAGGTTTTCTCAGCCCTAGAGAGGCTCGGGCAGACTGTAACAAAAGCAGGATTTTTATTCCGAGCAGGTGACCGCTGACCTTGCCTGTCTAACTCCTACACTCTCTCTCTTCCTCTGTCCAGTACTGAGTATACGAGGAGTGCAGGAGGAGGACCCCCCAGATCCCCAGATCATGCGGTTGGACAACATGCTGCTAGCAGAGGGTGTGTCAGGACCAGAGAAGGGTGGCGGATCGGCTGCAGCGGCTGCAGCAGCAGCAGCAGCGGGGGGCTCGCCTACCGACAGCAGCATCGAACACTCCGACTACAGAGCCAAGCTCGCCCAGATCCGCCAGATCTATCACTCTGAGCTGGAGAAGTATGAGCAGGTGTGTGCAGAGTAGACTTAAATGCTTGAACATTTACTGTTAGTCACATGTATTAAGTAGGGCTGCACAGCTAATGGAATATTAATCTTAATAATGATTTTAGCTGCCCACATAGCTGTAGGGAGGACGCAGGGGGTACGCCCACTTCAGAATTTAGAACACGTGCATTTGCCCTGCAATTAAAATCATGAAAGTAGCAGGGGACTTTGATTTTGCCAAATATAGAGACTTTTACACCAAAGATTTATGCTAAAATGGCACTAATTGATGCATAAAAATTCACTAGAATGCAGGAACCCTCAATCCCCTGTCTCATCACACACACACGCACCCATTCGCGCAGCCTGCGAAAAAACTTTCCGAAAGTTGCGGCTGCAGTCCAGACTAGAGTAGAGGAGTAATATACAACAGAGAGCAGATGGGCAAAACAAAGATCAAATGTCTGGAGCAGAAGGCGAGGAGCTCGTCCAACTACATGGATCATCATCCTTTGTTTGGAAGTATTTCAGACTTAGAGTGCATGAGACTTGTGTCTACACTGCAAAGCAACACAAATAACTCGTTCAACCAGCTGGAAAAACACAGCAAACGGCAGTACAGTGAATGCATGAAGGCAAAGAAGAGTTACATTGCTAATGTTACCTCACTGAATCCTCATCCTTGTCCTGCGTTAACTCAGACATCCAGGGATGCTTTACAATGCATCACCATAAATCCAATAAACAATTTTATTTATATTTTGCTTCTAGAAGAATTTAGGTGGCGAAGAACCTTATTTTAAGTCTTTGATTCAAACATTTGCACATTAGCAGGAATGTAGCACAATGTGAAAGTAAAAGCTGTGCTCTTTTGATTTAATTTTGGGTAAAATTAACAAGTTAAATGAATAGAGGTCAGAGAGGATTCCTCTGTACCTGGGTTCACCAGTTTAGTAAAAATAATTTTGAGTTAAATGTCAGGACATATATAGTAAATATAGTAAACTGTTGTACCGTTAGAATATGTAACACCACAAGAACGATTACTTCTGTTTTCAAGTTAGGAGGTATGTTAATTGCTATAATTAGCTGCTGTCATGTTGTTTGGAATGACAGCGTGCAAGGATTGGCAACCACATGCCTCAGGCAGCTGAGAGTCTGCAGGCATCATTTAAACAAGGAGTACACCAGGTGACTTCAGCTTTAACCAGTCAGCACATAATCTACAAAAACATTTGGTGTTGTCGAGTTGGAATGAAAATCTGTGGCCAAATGTATAAACACCATGCATATGCCTTTTCCCACACATACACTGGTATTTATTAAGGTAGAGCGTGCGCATGGTTTTACCTGAGATAGCTGTGGGTGACAGGAGGAGACTGAATATAAATGAGATGCAACATTGTTTTTAGGGGTTTTGCCAGGTTCAGAGATTGTGATATTATTTTCACAGGCAGCACAGCATTCAGTAAAATGTCAATCACATATATTAAATTAATTTTAATTATTTGTGAATGATGAATTTAAATGTTTTTATTTAGATTCAAGCCATCATTATCCTGTTAATGATTTAGTTTTATCCTCAGTTTTGAAGAAATTTGTAAAGTCAGCTTTAAATGAATTGTTGATCCTCTGGCTGATGTTAATAATAACAATTATTTAAATTTTACCACAGTAATGGTTAGCAGAAATGTGATGAATTAGTATTGCGGATGGTACAAAACGCCACAGCTGTGTAATATGACAGCTGCTCTGCTGTTGAAGAACTCTGTGGATGCGACACAGTCGGTACAATTGGCCTTTCTTTGCTGTATTTATCATTGACATGTCTAACGAGCGGTGGAGTGGGCAAAAGTATCAATATGCAAATGGTTGCTTAAGGGCGTTTCTGCATCCATTTATAGCTAACTGGGTGTGGAAGTAAGGCTCGAGCATGTGCACCCAGCTCAGGTGTAGCTGTGTCTTTATTAATGTGGGAAAAGGAATGTGTATATACTTTTCTGTGTTTGTGCAACAGACTGTTTTTATTGTCAACCTACACAGAGTTTTATGCATCTTACCCCTGGACTCTTCTTCATAAAGTGTCATTCAGTGTGCTTTTCTTTCAAATTTAACTTATTAAATAGCAGATGGATAAAGATAGTGCCATCATTATAAAGCAAGAAAATGTATTTTGATGTTAGATTTGGTTACACATATGTTCATAAATTGTATTAAGAGACATTGAGATGATGTTCTCTCCAAGACCACATGGAAAAACATTTCTTGCTTTTAGTACCTGTGTGTTTCACTGATGTAGGTTGGAGATTCAAAGCTGCAGAGTGTTTAATATCTTTTCAGTGCTCCTACTAACTCACAAAGCACGTATTCTGATATTACTCTTATTTTTCTTAAAAAAAAGATGAAGGCAGCTGATCAACAGACGAGTCAGACACCGGGGGCATGTCATCATCAAAACTACGTCACGGCAGTGGACAGAATCTGTGCTCATGCTATCTTTTTGCAGTAGTATTCAACTCCTCTCTCTCTCTCCTTGGTCCAGGCCTGCAGTGAGTTCACCAACCATGTAATGAACCTGCTGAGAGAGCAGTCTCGCACACGGCCCATCTCTCCCAAGGAGATTGAGCGCATGGTGGCCATCATCCACCGCAAGTTCAGCTCCATTCAGATGCAGCTCAAACAGAGCACCTGCGAAGCCGTCATGATTCTGCGCTCACGCTTCCTTGACGCCAGGTCTGTTTGTGTGTGCCTTTCTGTGTGTGTGTGTGTGTGTGTGTGTGTGTGTGTGTGTGTGTGTGTGTGTGTGTGCGCGCGCGCGCGCGCTGGATGGCTGGTTATTTTCTTGAGGGCTGAAGTGATCTGAGCATGTTGACGTGGTGTCAGACCTGAACATTCCAAGCATGTTGGCCATTATCTCTTCTCTCTGTGTGTCAGACGTAAGAGGCGCAACTTCAACAAGCAAGCTACAGAGGTGCTGAACGAGTATTTCTACTCCCATCTGTCTAACCCTTACCCCAGTGAGGAAGCCAAGGAGGAACTGGCCAAAAAGTGTGGGATCACTGTGTCTCAGGTGAATTGCTACACCTCAAATACTCAGGAAACTGGAGCTGTTTTTGTGAAAGCTGGATCGCATGTCCCTGACCCCTTTTACACCTTGGATTACAATCAGATAGTGCTTGAAAGTATAGGTGAAAATAGACCTAAAACGTATTGAGGACAGATTGTGATCTGATCAGCCAAACCACCTCCGGAGGTGGTCACGGATGTGTTGTGACCACATTGAACATAAGTGTAAACGCTTTAAAAAAAAAAGGTTTTTTTTTTTTTGCTTGGCAGAGCGAACAGATCTGTGTGGAAGTGTAATTAGGTTAATTCATATATAAATACAATCTGGACACATTTTAATAAGTAAAAAAAAAAAAGCTGACAAGCAGAGATGTAAAGCTAGCTGATGAAAGTTGAATTCAAATTTAAGTTTTTAGCTGAGGGGGCTACAGTGAAGCTACAGCAGCTAAATTAATGCAAAGGAAACAATGCATATGAATCTCTGACATCACTCTGTCCCCCAGGTCTCTAATTGGTTTGGCAACAAGAGAATACGCTACAAGAAGAACATTGGTAAGTTCCAGGAGGAGGCGAACCTCTACGCAGTGAAAACAGCGGTGGATGCTGCCAATGTGTCTGCGCAGGCTAGCCAGGCTAACTCTCCGGCAACACCCAACTCAGGTACCCCACGCTCCATCTCGTCTCCCCACAAGCTCTGTCACTTCTCATTAACAGGCTTCAGTTCCTTTTCATACACTTTCATTTTAACACAACTGAACCACAATACAACTGTATGAAGGACTGACTTGAATGTTCAAAGGAAACCCCCATGTGAAATTATCCTCTGTATTTAGCAATAAATGATTGGTAAACAGTTATCTTCAGCCAGCATAGTAAATAACATAGTTATGTATAATAAGGAACCTAGACACAATCTTAACTCATCCATGACTGCTGCAGCAAGCCAGCTGTTAAGGGTAGCGCACACTTTTACACTCTGTCTTTTTAATCTTGGCTTCACATGAAGGATTCTAAATCTAACAAAGACGATAATGAAGGATTTGAAAATATTAAAAATTTGACAATAATATGCAGCATTGTCTCAATCTCTTTTTTCCCCTCTTGTTACCCTCCATTATTTCACAAGGAAGCATTTAATTTTTTTCGTTTCCTGACACACTCCTTCTAAACTCTATGTTAAACTCTATCCCCATGATAAAAAGTAGCTAATGTTTCTAAAGGGACAGTTATTATCTGTAGTGCTATTTGTCAGTTTTGATTGTTTTGGTGTGAGTTGCTGAGTGTTGGAGATGTCTGCCTTCTCTTGCATATAATAGAATTAGATTGCACTCAACTTGTGATGCTCAAAGCGCCAAAAAAATACATCTGGAAAAACTCAACAGGGATAACTGGTTGCTCTGTGTTGTAGAGTGTAGATCAAAAAATGTATCTTGGGGGAAAAAAAAATACTGCAAACAGGAAAAGAATCCAGGCACTCCAAAACAAAAATGAGAATGAGGAAGTAAAGCTTAGATTAAAAAGCCTTTATTATAATGGCCAACTCATTAAAAAGCCAACATGTTTCGACCACTGTTGGTCTTCATCAGGGCAGGAGAAACAGGAATTTCCTTGTAGTGGGCAGTTTCATATTGGAACTGTTTTACTTGTGCCGAGCACATATTCCAAACTACTGGATGGCGAAAACTGGACAAAATTAGCATCTCTCTCATGGCTACAAGTAGTTTCTATCAAGTTTCTATCCATCCTTCCTTGCATTGGGCATCATCAGTACATTTATGGATCTACGAACACCAGTCACTTAGTAAGTGGAAAGGAGGTGTAAGCGTGCATCTACTGCTTGCTTGTCCAGCACCACTGAGCTAGCTAAAGTTACAACACAACTGAGGCGGACGCCATAAATATAACATCTCATGCTGTTACAAGAACAAGCTTCTCGTCCATGAATAGATGCACGGTGACACAGTTGGCAGGTGTAGTTCAGTAGAAATAGTTCCTCCATGAAACTGCTCACAACAAGGTCTTTGGATTATCCCTAATAAACAGGTCATGATTTCGGGGACCAATACATTCCTGTTTAGTTTTTCAAATGTTTTTTTTTTTGGCACCATCTCAAGCTGAGTGTCATCAGCAGGGAAGTCGTGGTCTAAGGTTGTCTGTAGGTCAAGACTTGCATCCATCTTGTGCTGTGTCATGTGTTAGATGCTTTTCACACACTTAAATATAACTTGGGACTGTTGTGACACTCATGGGTATCAGTTGGAGGGACTCACTCATGTCTGCTTCACGTACTTTCTATCCATCTCCCATATTTTCTTTGCACAAAACATTCCCATTGGTCTTCATTTAATTGCTTATTTGTGTGCGTTGCCTCAGTTTTTGCATGTGTGTAGTACACTGCATTATTTTATACCATTATTTAACACTCAGCACATAGAAATGATATGGTAACTCCAATTTGGAAAGGAAGCTGAAAGGACCGAGTAGGTGATCATTCAAACGTTCGAATCATGTAGTCAGTTCCCTTCTTATGGCTTCAAATGGGAACCACTTTGAACAGCCAAGTTGTTGAAACCTTTTATAAGTGACTAAACTCAAAGCTTTCCCTGTGAGAAGTTATTTTTATAAATAAGAAGTGATACTAGACGTGAGAATGTGCAGCGTCGCAAATGCACCATTTCCTTTTTTGTTACTGGACACAGAGAAAGCAGTGGTGGTGCTGCAGCAGGTTGCGTTGACCAGAAGATATGTCGCTGTGTATGGGAGGAGAAAAGGAAGTGTAAATACAGTAAAGAGGGTTATAGCATACAACAAGTCACTAAAAAAGCAGATGTGTGCAGTGTTGCACATTTCATTAATGTTCAGTTCAAATCACGATCTGTTAATGCTCTGTGCATTTTCAAACTAAGTATAAAACCAACAACAACAACGTGCATCTGCTTTTTTAGCGCTTTGAGCACCCCAAGCAGAGTGCCATCCAGTTCCATTATATTCGAGAGAAGGCAGACATATCTCAAACACTCTAACAAAAAATAATCTAGATTGATAAACAGCACTACAGGTAAGAGGAAAAATATGTATCCCACTGTCAAAAAAGTAGCTTTTGGTCACTATCAGGCATTGTGACCGTTTCTACACGTCCACAAAGTGAAATGCCTTATGTCCTCCATCACTGCCCAGCCTTGACTTGACTGTCGCCCACGATGACGGACAAACACCACCAGCTCTTGGGAACAGAAATGTGTCACATTCAGCTTTCCTTAATGAAAAGCCCAGTTTGTAATCCCCACACAGGAGAACAGCTAAGCCAAAGAAAACCAAATTCACTTTTTGCAGCTGTAAAATGTGTGTTTGCAAATATTGAAATTACACACCTCTTTTTTTTTATGGTTTTATTTTCCAGCTGGCACACGTTTCAGCAGTTGGTGTGTGCAGCTGTTGTGTGTGCCGAGAAGAAGCCAGGCTTTCAGACTTGTAAAATGATCCATTCAGAATAAGCTGGCTGAGAACACTGACCGGCATTTTAAAGCTGGTTATTAGAATTTACTTCTTTCAGTCAATGTCCGTGACCAGTGGTGACCTTTTGACCCCATGGCACTGTGGTTGTGCTGATTGGATATTGGCTATATATATTGCCTGCAGGGTCACCGGGGTCATACAGTTTGTCTCACACAGGCGACGCCTACCTCAGCCTGCGTTCGCTCAACGGGGAGGGTCTCAGCATCGCCCCCTCTCTACAGTCGCAGGTATGCACTGAGGACAGCTGCAGAGTTGACCTCAATGCCGTCAACCCAGAATCCCTGGATACCTACCCTTAGCCTAGCTCCTTTTGACCTCAACCTCTCCTCAGATCCCGTCCTGACTTTACCTTTGACCCCATCAGCTCCTCTCCAACAAAAACACACACAAACTGACCCTTCTTTGCTCTGAGGAGCATATGGCTTCACTCAAGAAGAATTATGTCAGTTTGTTGTTGCATATCCTTCGATAGCTACATGTACACATAGTTCCTACCCATACATATTTAAGAGAGATCAGCAAAGAACCCCTGGAACAGTTTAGAGGTATCAGGGCCTTCCTCAAGACTCATAGTTGTAAAATAGAGCTGCAATATCAGCGTATTGAACCAACAAACCCTCTGATCAGTGGTCAGTGCGGGACAACTCCTCCTACAGCCACATCCCTTTTTAGTCCTTGTTTTTCCCTGCCCTCTCCACTCGTTCCTCCATCCCAGCTCTCCATATGTTCACCCCCTGACGTAGAACAAAAAGAAATGTCCTCAAGCTGAACTGTCCTTGTGATTGTTGTCTGTTGATAGACATGTATAGTTTTGTTGTTCCGGAGGGTTTCACAGATTTCTACTGTTAAGCACTATATAGCCTTGAAATATAACATTTAAAAAAAAAACGTACAAGCTTGCCGTTTGGCTTTGGGTGCAGTCCCTCATTTCATGGAAATTAGAGCAGAAGTGGTTTAATGGGGAGTCGTGAATGAGCCACAATGTTTAGTGGCGGCATTGACTGGAAAACAACTGTCATTAAAACGAGCTCACTGGCAGGAAAAGCAGTCAGTAATACAGACTGGCTCTGATGCATACAGTAGAGGTTTGTGGACTCCATCACTCCTCTGTTCAGCCTGTGGTTGTTTAGTTTTAAAAAATGAGTTTAAAAAGCATTAGTTTTCTAAAAGTGCTGAAATTAGTTGTAAAATTTGTGGGTGTGTTTTGTCTCTGACAGGTGGATACCCTGCACCGTGCTACACACCTGACGGGCGGCTATGAGGAGCTGTCGGGTAGTGGCCTCTACACCCCTCATCGCCTGGATGTGAGTACAAGCTCCTTTTGTGATGATTTACGTTTGCACTGAGTAGTAATTCATTTGAGCAAAAACTTCAGGCTTCAGTCCGCTCTGAATACTCTGTTTCCAACTGTTCGGTCTACTTTGGCTACAGCATGACATCACAGTGTGCCTGATTTCTTAATATGGTCATCTGCTCCTGACATGATACTTTACATGTTTACATTAGATAGCGTACACTGCTACATGTAGAGTACATTAAGAAACCTGTATTCTTGGTTGTTTTCTCGCCAATTCCAGATCATATTCCTGCTGAACATGTCTGACTGTGTTTAGAAGCTTTTATTGGTGATATTTTACGTTATAGAGTGCCGCTATTTTATGTTAGACATACCCTGGCTGCAGTGATGTTGCAGAGATATTGATATACCAAAGACTAGGGATTTTCCTGGTGACTAATTCCCAGTAGACGAAACAAAATTTAATTAATACTAGTTGACTAGTCTAAAAAAGGACTAAAAAGACGAGAGCTCCAATTTCTCTGAGTAACCTTACTTGGGTGGATGAAAACACACTGAGTGTAAGCAGCTGATATTATGTGTTAACACATGTAGTTCTTAGAGTTAAAAGCATTTTGTCTGCAACCAGTAAGCTATCTTGAGACTGCGTCATTTGGCTTGTAAGCACAAATATAGCTGATTTAGACGACTAATTATAAAACTCCTTCTTCATGCAGAACACTCTCTTCCCTGACTGTTCGCAGGCTAACAGCTGGCAGGACACCACCAACCCCCCCTCGGTCACCTCTCCTCCCGGTCCTCCTGGCAGCGTCCACTCCGACACCTCCAACTGATTCGGTGGCTTTCCCTGCCATCTCTTCATTCCCACTGCGGTCTGCTCTGACTACCATCCTCTGTCCTCATTTTTCACTATTCCCTCGTCTCTCAACTAGACAGCCGCAAGAGGCTGCGCGCGCATTTCATAAACACCACACTGTGCTGGAACACAGGACAGCCGAACAGTAGTTAGGAGGAGTTCTCCCTCCACCCCACAGCTCCACTTCAACGCTAGAAGCTCCAGAATAAAAAGAGGGGCGGAGCTTACTGATGCTGAGACAGATAGGAAACATCTTTACTATCAAGGACTTTTTGAAAAACCACTGACCCAGCTGTGTAGATGATCATGATGTCTGTACATTATGTGTATATGCACGTTAACTTCACACAGTACTCACACAGCTTGTCCATGTGCTGTTGACCTCTGCACTCGACCCTTTGCTTTGGAAAACTGTGTGTGATTGCCTGTATCTCTTGAAGCCTTGGCGTTTGACGGCCAAACTGTTGATACGGATCACCAGGGAGCTCCGCTCACCTCGCTCGTACCAAAGTGCTGCCCCGGTAGTTGTCAACACATCTGTTCCTCCGAGATCACCCTCTGCCAACTCAACACAAGACACTGTTGTATCTTCCAGTCCTTTATAGCTCGGTGTTTCATTCTGTTGGAGATTTAAAATAAGTGAGCTGTGCACAGACGTGCATGCACCCCCGCTTCCATAACACACACTTCACAACTTTTCAGTCGTTTTCACAGTGAGCTGACATAAAAGATGTGTCAAGCACAAAAGTTAGCATCCTTGTTATGGGTGTCTCTACCTGTCAAAGGGTAGTCAAGGGGATCACTGTTCTAAACCAGGCAGGACAGGTGATAATAGGGCTGGTGAGAAGGAGGAGGAAAGGGCAGAGAGAGGAGAATATCTTTGGTTGAGTGGATGTAACTAATAGCCCTTTTTGTTGCTAACCAATAGAGGGTGTTGGTAGATGGCTTGTAGACTTTACTTCTTGCTTTCTGTCCACTAGTTTATTTGATTGTAGGCTATTTTCTAATGCTGTTTCACCAAGAATGCACCAGCCACCACCAAAAATGAGCTCAATAAAGCATCTAAATGACGTTGAAGGAGAAGGGTGGAAAGATTGTGGGGCATCGATGTGTTATTGGGACAAACGTGACATGAATTTAGAAACGTGACTGTCTTCCATGCATGTAGGACTTCTAGGCGTGATATTATTGTTTTTCATTTAACCTTCCGAGTTTTTAGCTTCGTTTTTATTAACAAAAGAAAAAAAAATAAAAGGGTATAATTATTACAGTCAGACCAAAAAGGAAAAAGTGCATCATGTATTGCTATGATGTGTGTGTCTCTGTGTGGGCGTGTGTACAGTGTTCTTTGGGATGTCTTAGTCAAACTGGCTGGTGCCCTCTGACCTTTGTAAGCATTATAGAGACTGGGTGCTTCCACCAGCCAATGACACACCAGGTTGGGGGGGGGGGGTTCAACTGAGATCTCCTCCTCCCCCCCCATCTTGAAACATTCAAAGCTTGTGAGCCCGAGGCAACACACTACAACCTTCTGTTGTATCAAAACCAAAAATACCACGTTCAGCAATGTAATAATGCTACTCTGTGTCTCTCTAAAGTCGGCGCACAGCCACCTTTTCAGTTCGAGGAGAGGAGGGAATTATATTTGTATCTGTGTCTCTCTGTGTGGTGTTGTCATGCCTCAAGTTGATTTGATTTTTGGGGTTTTTTCGTTGTGGGGCGTCATGGGAGGGTGGGTGGAGTGAGGACTGTCATATCACACCTGTAATTTGATTGTGAGCATAGAAGGTATGCTCTCCCCTTAACCCATCCTTTAATACCTTCTGGTAAAACCACAACTATTTTGTTTTTAGTTCTATGGCCGATTGGGCAAGGGCTTCTCTCTCTCCTCTGTTACCAAAAAAAGAGGCAGCACTGGGTGTGGTAAAACTCGTGTTTAAAGACAAAAACCTGCAACGTTTTTGGGGGATTTTCATTCTTTTTGGAACTATTTTATACATTAACTGTTATGTGAATAACAAAGCATTTTTGATAGTAAGGTACAGCCTTATGAAGATTCAAGTGTCAGTCCAGATTTTGTTAAACCATATGTTACAGAACAAAACTTGAGCTTATGAGCTGGTCACACGTGATATCCCACATCTAATTACTCGTTTTGTTACTCATCGCAGTTCATACGACTGTATCTTATGAAATAACGTTATCGCCACACCAAATTATCATGCCCCCCCTCCCCCTTTTTCTACCTGTTGTAATGGATGTCACTGTACAGTTTGTGTAATGTTTCAGTATTTTTTTTTTCTTTTATAAACTTTGATGTTTTGGTTGAGATGCCAGTTTTATTTGGCCTTTGTGTCACAGGATTCACGATAACTCTGTATCAACTTTGAATATTATTTAGGTCTTTTGTTACATAACCGGGTGGCAATGTGGGGTTTAAGGGTGTCACGTTTGGGGCTGTGGAAATATCAATTGAAGTTCTCCAGTGGACATTATTTGGTGCACTTTGCTGTATCAACTAACCTTTTCCTGTCACTGCTACAAATATTTACTTATTTGTGCTTCCTTTAATTTCTAAATCATTTTCTGATTCCTTGAAATCAGAACTTTCAGTTTTAGGGCTGCAACTAACGATTATTTTCACCGTTGTTATTTTCTCGATGTCAAAAAATGTCAATCGATGTTTCCCTAAGCCCAAGATAATACCCTCAAATGTTTTGTTTATAACCAAAAGAGATTCAGTTTGCTGTCAGAGGAGGAAAGAAACCAGACATTCACATTTAACAAGCTGGTATCAAGGAGTTTTTACCTTTTTTCTCAAAAACATTCTCAAACTGAATGATAGTTGGCGATTGATTTAATAATTGACAACTAGTCGATTGATCGTTGGAGATTTATTCAGTCTATGCTGTGGCAAAAAGGAGTTGTAAAACTGTTTAACAGTCTAATGGACGGTTGTTAATTCATGCTCTTGGAGCTTCACATTTACTAGCCTTCTACAACTTAATGTGAAGGTGCAGATGTTGCCTGTTTTGTGGAACGTTAATCTCATTAACCCTAAGGTTTATTCAAATCAATAATTACCTTCGCCAGGGTTCAGTTTGTCAACAGGGAAACTACCGGCCTGAGTTTCATGAGACTTGGTGGAAGTGTAAAGCATGGGTGAAAGAAGAGCCGATCTGAGTCACGGGACTGATACCCAAATTATTTTTCACTTTTGTTTGGCTTTGACTGAGGTTTGCACTCGAGAGCACCTCTGGTTTTTAATGCTTTTATGGTTTACTCTCATACTCAGAGTATGCAAACAGTACTTAGCAGAAACAGGAAGTTAATTATTTTTTTCTTCTTTTTTTTTTAGGCAACTATGAGGCCGACTTTCACATTAAAGCAGATGCACCAATAATGTCAACTCACCTCCTAAAATAATGCGTACAGCAAAAACTTTCACGCTTGATCATTCACTGTAAACATTTAGTGATATTTTTGCAACAGATCTGCAAACCTTAAACACCTACTTTTTATGTTACCGTTGATCATGTTTAAATCTCGTGACTAAATGACTTCCACAGCACCAAATGGCTCCTAAAACCCTTTTGATTTCTTTGTTTTTATTCTTAGTATATTTGTATCTCCCCTCTTTCCCTTGTATTTACCCCTCTCTCTACCTCTGTCTTTCCATTTCTCTTGTATATAACCCCCACTGTTTTCAGACTTGTGAGTCTGTATGAACTCCTTTTATACCTCAACTTTAGAATTGTTCTAGAAAGAGTAAAACAAAAAGGAAGAATATGACAAATTGTAGTGTTCTTATTAGAAAATTAATAAAAATGATTTAGTGTGATTTTTTCAGTATTTGATTTCAGATTTTAGGAGTGTTTCATTTTATAATTTGTCACAAATGCTCTTGTGATAGTCAAATGTAATAAAAGGAGAGATTGCACCATCTGATGATTAATATGTGAATCTGTCAGCCTCGTCGAGATGGAGGATACGCTGTCCTATGAGAGATGAAAACGTGTCCCACATGGATAAAATCCTTTTCAAAAAATGCATCTTTATACATATATATATTTTTTTTCATTCAATTCAGAAATACAAACAGAAGAGAGGTCATTTGGCAGGAGTTGACTGACGTCCAGCAGAAATACAAAATAAATTTACACAGTCTGTGCTGGTTAGATGGCAGTAAAAGTCTTTTTAAATTGCAGGCCTACAGCCATCATACCACCGGCAGCGTCCAGCTGTCTTCTTTACTGTTTGTACAGACGGCCTGATCTTCTGACTTCACCACACAGCTAAGAGTTTCCTGTTGACAAAACATAATTTATTAGGAGGACATAAAGGAAAAATCTGGTTTGAATTTTCAGGGAAAAATCAAGCAATTCACTTATGATGCCATTTTCTTTTGGTAACTTTTATGAAAATAACTTTGACATATTTAGTGAAACTGTCACTATATTCTAAAAGAAATACAGGACAAGATAGTCTGTGGGAAAAAAAAAATCATGTTCCTCCTCCTCTTCCTGCTATCTCTAATAGCATTTGCTAGAACAGTGAAACAAAAAAGGAGGAGAAGTCGAGGGGTCTGTAACACAGCTGTCAATCATGTCAGTCACTGCTCAACTGCAGTCGAACTGTCAAACTAGGAAGCACTGATCAAATCTGAATCAAGATTCTGTCCCTGCATTGCCTATTTCCATCCATCCATTTTCATCTGCTTATCTGGGCAAAGCACCCCAGACATCCTTCTCCCCAGCAGTGCTTTCCAGCTCCTCCTGGGGGACCCCAAGGTGTTCCCAGGCCAGACAAAATATGTAATCCCTCCAGCGTGTTCTGGGTCTACCCTGAGGCCTCCTACCAGTGGGACGTGCCGGGACACCTTTAACGGGAGGCGCCCAGGAGGCATCCTGATCAGATGCCCGAACCACCTCAACTGACCCCGTCGACGTGAAGGAGCAGCGGCTCTACTCCGAGCTCCCTCCAGATGTCCGAGCTCCTCACCCGATCTCTAAGGCTGAGCCCAGCCACCCCACGGAGGAAACTCATTTCAGCTGCTAGTCCGCAATCTCATTCTTTCTTTCACTACCCAGAGCTCATGACCATAGGTGAGGGTTGGGAGGTAGATGGACCTTCCGGCTCAGCCTTCTCTTTACCACGATGGTCCGGCGCAGCGCCCTCATCACTGTGGAAGCTGCACCAAACCGCTGATCTATCTCGTGTTCCGTCCTACTGTCACTCATGAACAAGACCCTAAGATACTTGAACTCCTTCGCTTGAGGCAGTAACTCTTTGCTATTTCTCACCTCAAATGTTCTCAGAAGTGTATTTTGATGTGCTGGTTAGTTGGTAAATAAAATTTGTGACTGGGCAGCCATATTGAAAACAGTTGACCAGATCGGCTTGCTCATTTTACAACCAAACAGTGCACTAAAATATGTTTCTGAAAACATTTGAGGTGAGAAATAGGGAATGCAGTAAAACAATCTTAATTCATATTTGAGCAGCACTGCCTTGTTTTTAATGAAATTCATGAGCAGTGATCGAAATGATTGACAGCTGTGTTTGAGACTCCTCAGCTCTGATTGGCTGTTTTAATTAATATGCAGTAAGGCCATTATAAGCACTACCAGGCAATAGAGTAGGCAGAGGAATGTGATTTTTTTTTTAGATTAACAAAATGAAACAAAGAAATCAAGAAGGGGAATTTGCTGGTTCCTTTTCGTGCCAGGTACACAGTATCTGATATGTTACATTGGAAATCAGCGTGGTGTGATGATTGAAAACCTGCATGACTCACTGAGAGGGAGTAACAGAAGAGCAATAATCAGAATACGGGACTTGTTTGTTATTTAGGCCACAGGTACGGATATAAATAAAGTGACACTTGTTTTAAAGTGCCTGGAGGGAGTCACGCAACGGTACTCAAGGCCTGTGGGCCAGATTTGGCCCGTGATAGGGTCCTGAGTGGCCCATCAGCCATTTTGGGATTGACATTAAAAGCATTAAAATAAAGCCTGTCTATCAAAAAAGTCCCAGGAGAGAATCACCTTGACCCAACAGAGGTTCAGACTAAGCCTTGAATGACCTCAAATCCCTAAAAATATAGTGCATGTTTGTTTATTACGTGGCCCACAGCGTCCTGTCATTTTTGCAAAAGTGGTCCCCAGGCAAAGCAAGTTAAGTAACTCTGGTGTAAAGTTAACAGGTTGTACTATGACTGTACCTCTGGCAGTGGTGAGTCAACCTCGACAGGTGACAGCTCCCTCTGCTGGTCGCCACCTCTCCGACACAGGCAGCACAGGATCTTCTTGAACGTGCTCCGCATCTCGTCATCGCGCAGGGAATATATGATGGGGTTGACCAGAGAGTTGCACTCTGCTATCACCAAACAGAACTTCTCGTAGGCGTTGGCGTGGCTGGCTTCACCCAGCAGTCCGTCCAGTAAGAGGGTCACGAGGCCGGGCATCCAGCAGATTACGAAGGCGCCTGCAGAGATGTGCGTTGTTAACAACTATCAGTTCAAACCCTCTACAAACACAGCCATGTGATATGACAGCTGTTTGTCTCAAAGTGCAGCTACATTAGGCAACATTTGTACCTTGATTGCTTAATGTCAAGTTTAACTGCCAGTTAGAAAATATTTGCCTGCAGGAGGTGAGTCACCTGAACAATCAGAGGTAGATTACAAGGACAAATGCCCTTTCAATTTCACTTCTGTTACACTGGAAATTCCTAACCAGCTGTTTTACATGATATACCTGAAGTAATCAGACGAGGTCTGACAAACAAACAAGGCGACAGCTGCAGAACTGGTTTCTGGGGGGAGGAGGAAGTGGGAGGCTGCATGAAGCAATACTTAAAAACTGCTCTTTGAGTTAAGGCACATTTACAAGACTACTGATACCTTTAATACACAGTTACTTTTTACATGAAATGGTGTGCTGGAAGCCTTTACACCTTACCTTCTGAGAAACTAAATAGCAGATACATTTTTTGTTGTGAGAAAACTAAAATGTGAGTTGTGCAAAGGTGCAAGAAAAGCAAAGTGGAACAAAAATAAGTCCCTAATATTTTGCACAAAAAGTGTAGATGTACATTTTAAAAATGAGCCAGAGCTACCTCTGTTATTGTGGTTAATTAAAACCCAAACCTTACAAACTTCTGACCCAAAACTAACATCCAGCAGTTGATGGTCGAACACAAACAAGCTCTCACCCAGAACCATGGAGATGGTTTTCATCAGATTGATAACAGTCTGCCTGTGCCACGTCTCCGATGTGTGCTGGGCAGCATAACAGGTCTGGTATCTTACATAGACGAAGATTCGTGTGTACATGGCCACCATGATAAGGAAAGTGAGCAGGTTGAGAACGGCCCAGAATATGAGGAAGCGGCGGCTGTAGAGAGGAGCGACGGTGGAGCAGTCAGCCAGATCACACTCGCAATTCCAAAACGTGGAGGGCACCAGGCCCATCATGATGCTCACAGCCCAGATGCCGACTATCAGCAGCACCACGCGCCGCTTAGTCATGTTGCTGTGCAGCTGCATGGTGATGATACTCTGGTGGCGCTCCACAGCAACAGCCAGCAGGTTGGCCACAGAGGCTGTCAGGCTGATGTCAATCAAAGCCCCACGGATGTACCACTGCTCCTTGGTGAGCGTTCTGGTCCAGGGGCCCGTGTTCAACATCAGGTTGGCGTAGGCAATACCCGCAAACAGGTCCGCCGCAGCCATGTTGCCCAGGAGATAGTAGATAGGGAAGTGGAAGCGGTGGTTCATGAAGATGGCCACCATCACCATCAGGTTGGCCAAGACTACGATGAGACATACCGTCAAGCCCAGTCCGATCACAAAAAAGTCCCGCGGCGACCACGTTTCGCTGATCTTCTTACCCACCAGGTTGTAGAAGAAGGTGACATTGTGGTTGTAGTCGCAGGGACTCCACACACTGCTCTCCATGGCCATAGCTGGGGACACAAAGCTGACATGTGAGCATTCATGGTGACACCACAAGAACATTATCATATTTTTGGAGAAATGAAGCAGTGATTCCAGAGAGCAGCAGACAGAGGGGTCTACAGTCTGTGTTTGAAGGATATATCCAGGATGTCAAACTGACTCAGCAGCAACAACAGGTTAAAGGGACAAAGATAGTTAGAAGCTAAAGCCGAACTATAGGCTACAGATCACAGTGTAAAAGTGAACCACCACATCACTGCTGATCGCCACACAAGACAATGAGTATAAAGGGAAACTTTGCTGATATTGAACCAGCTGTGTGGCATCGCAGTGTGTGCAGATGAACAGTGTTTAGCAACGGTGGGAAGTCAAACAACGTTGTGCGATGACACAGAGCTAATTGAATATCAGTAAAGTTTCCCTGATTCCCTTCACTGGTTCCTGTACAGCAGGGTCGGCAGCATGTGTATACATTCAGTAGGCTATATCTTCAGTAGCTAGCTAGCTAACCCTACACTTCTCAGGGTTTGATTTTGGTTTTGGAACAGGGAAGAAAAGTATATCTTTTAATCCAACCTCTCCAGGTAACGAGTGTCATTAATACACGACGTGCCCCGGGCGCAACATTTAACTCCAAATCCACAAAACCAGCCTGCAAATGAGAGTCAATGGAGCACAGCTGTGTTGCTGTCAGACCCTGGTCTGAGCCAGTCTGATGCTAAAAATGTTATAATACATTGGAAAATGGAAACACAAGACTTAGTCTAAAGATCCTATTTTTGCTGTTTGCAGTTTTGCTATTATTATACTGAACTGTGGCTTTAGTCGACATAACATTCAACAAAGTGCTTTCAGTGTGTCTGTAGAGATACTCATCAGCAGCAGAGAGAGGGAACATGACTTTAGGCCACACGCACAGAAACAGAGATGATCACAATTCTCCAGAGACAGAGCTGGCCCTATCTACAGAAATATTTAGAGTTACTAAGGTTTAGAAAGTGTTTTTTTTAATGAACATGAGATAATATTTAAATACAAATTTAACATTTCATGCTGTGTGACAAAACAACAAGCTCAGTGGCGCTCAAAATGGGAAGTAGTTTCCCAGCAAACCAAGCACTTCTGGGACTGTCGTAAAAAACAAACAAAAATCATACGTATTTACTGCAGGCTGTTTACACATAGTGTTGCTGCTAACAGGTCTCACTGTCTCCTTCGTATGATTATTTGTACATTATGTTTCTCAGTGTTTAACTGAGTCAGCAAAGGGAAGACAGATGGTCATATTAGTGTCAGGATGTGGTTAGTATGTGAAAGAAGCGAGGGGGAATCTTGTACACTGCATAGATATTATCATACATTGTTGTGACTCCACAGAGCGAAGCTGTTGGAAATGTAAAACTGAGATAAGAACTTCCCTGCACTGTGTATGAGAATGTAGTTTGGTCAGACCACTCTGGATTAGAGTATTAGGTGTGGTTCAGTACAATTCGGTACATCTTTTTTCCATTTCCACTTTGAAAAGTTGTGGATGGTACCAAGTGAACCATTCCTAACCGTCCCCATTTTTGGTCCCCTCTCTGTTGGGGTACCTAGCACACAGATCTGGTACTAAAAGGTGGAGCTGTGAACACTGCAGTCTGTTGATTGGTCAGTAGCAGACAGTCACTCTGCTCAGGGCTGAGTTGTGGCTGGTTTTGAGGCTCATGTAACCACTGTTCATACCAAGGAGTTTTATTTATAGACTGCAACTATAAAATGAAAGGATGTTTTGCTGCCTCTCACAGCAGCTGCAGAGTGAAAAAGTAACTTAATTCACTGGGCCGACTGCCGGCGACATTCACTTGTAATGTTACTGATGACGTGAATCCATCAGCACAATGTGACAGCTTCGACCATTACTTTAGTTTTATGTGACATATAGGGATGGGTATTGTTAAGATTTTAACGGTACTACTACTCTTATCGATACTGCTTATTGATCTGGTATTTTAACGGTACTCTTATCGGAAGAAAAAACAAATTAAGAACATAAACTGCTTTATTTTCTCAATACTCATTATGCAACAAAATAGTTTTTTAACAAAACATTTTACTTTTTTACAACTTGAAATGTAAAATACATACAGTAATAGTGTTGTTGGGACCCACAGTACAATACAAGTGAAAGTATCAAGGTTCTGAGTAGTATCACAATACCACAGCAAAAATGAGGCAGATGTGCCATTTGTCATTTATAAAAAGATAAATCACTTTTCTATAATACATCAATGATATTTCAATGGAATAAATTACTTAGTGACTTATTCATACTTCAAAAACAGCATCACTAAGTGATTAACATAGAAATCAACCAGCCACCCTCCTCCGCTGACAAATAAAGAACAGTTCCTAAAGTGCGCTGAGGTTTGTGAACACAGATCTCTTGTCTTCAGGGAGAATAGCGAAAATTATGACACAATGACGGATAACTGACGGAGTTGATGAGATAAATGTGCAACTGCTCCAGTACCGAATGCAGAACCGTTCAGGTCAGAGCTTGTCAGAGCATTCAGTACCGGAGTTCGGTACCCATCCCTGGTGACATACTCTTTTAGTAATGAGTGGATCTTCAAGCAGGTTATGTGAACAGTATATATCTCAATCCTCACTCTGAGAAAAAGAAAGCGTCGCTGAATGTTGTTCCTGTGGGCTCCGTCAACACTAAACCCCTGAGCTTGCCTCAGAAGGACTAAATGCACTACCTGCTATTTTTAAATATCCCGTGGAGCGAGACTCTCACTGCAGCCTGTTCTATTTTGTGAAGAAAATGTCGACTTGCAGCCTTGTTCTGTGGACGAGGTGCAGACTTCCATGTGTGTCAGCGATAATGAGGAAATACAGTGAGAGGTGGACGGAGCAGTGAGTGACAACAACCTGCCCACATGTAACAGTGCTGTTTGCAGTGGAAACGCTAGGATCTAGGCACCATGTCTGAAGGGTTACTACTGTTGGTTCCAAAGATACCATGCCTAAAGTGTTTGGTGGAAATGCAGCTTTTGTGTGTGTGTGTGTGTGTGTGTGTGTGTGTGTGTGTGTGTGTGCTTAACCACATCCTGCTTGGGGCACCCAAAAAGTCTAGGGCCAGCCCTGCCCGCAAACAAAAAGTGACACCGTTTCAAGTACTGGTTTTGTTAAGATCTGAGCAGCTGACACCACATGGCAGAGGATTTGACAAACAAACAAACCAATTCAAGACAGTTTTACTCTTCATTGTAGGGCAAACACATCTTAAAAATAAGAGACATAACACACGCGTAATATATAAAACACTGTAAACTAGTGTGACGTGTTCCAGCATTCAATATAACGTGCTGCTGATACTGATACTGCTTATTTCTCATCTCTGAACGCAACTCACGCGTCGAGCACATTTTCAGACTCTACAGAAGAAGTGTTAAATTATTTGAGACCTACCGCCGGTTTTAGAGTCTCCTCCATCCAGACAGGTCCCACATGAAACTGGAGCTGGTCGCCTCCATTAGATGAAACACACACACGGTCTGTGGGCGGCTCTGTTTGTCCGCACAGGTCGACGCCTCTGTGAATCATCTCACTCAGATCAGCTGGACCCGACAGACAGGTAGTCGTGCTGCCTCCAGCTGCAGCCGGGAGTGTCGGAAAAAACACACACACGGTCGGTTGTTCCCTTTCTGTGGCTTTAAAGAAGAAATGTCGCTTTGAGGAACCATCCTCAAATATAATTTTACTGAAATTTGAGATATTGCTCAACTAGTTTCAACTCAAACCGGATGTGTTTTTATTAACTCTTTACACTTAGCTCTGTGTGAGTCCCATATTCTCGGAGCTACACGTGAAGTAGCCTACGCAAATGACATACCAAAACAGTGACAACGTTAAATACATAAAAAAGGCTTTTGCAAGAATCTTGAACAGGACTAGTTATTTAGGAGGAGCAGGGGGATCCTAAAAAAATTTTTTTTTATTTTTTTAACGAGCAAGCTTTATTTTGATGCATGTTTATACACTCTGGTATCCTATTTACCATTAAAATTATTTTTTAGATTGATTATGAATTTCCTGTAGTTGAATATTTTCATTTTATGCTTTATACTTTTACTCCTCTTCAACTCAGAGGGAACTACTGTACTTTTTACTACATTACATTTATTTGTCAGCTTTATTTACATTTAAGACTCAGATTGATAATACAAAATATAATCCACTAATAAATGATGTATTATGTATCCAAAAATATATATAGCCCCGCATTTTTAATAACAATATCCTTTTGGGCTTTAATGCATGAATGAAGATAATGACAGATTATTAGATCCTGGGTTTAAAAAAAATGTAAAAAAAACAACAACAACAAAAAACCTGTCTATTCTTAATTTATATATATATATATATATATATTAATAAATTAATAAAAAATAAATTAACAGTAAGGATATTCATAATCCCGACGGTAGGCTACTATAAATTACCAAACATTTATTATTATTACTGCCTTTTCTTATTTCTTATTTTATTTTTAGTATTTAACAAAGGTGTTCATATGCTTTTGTGTCTGTCTTGGCACTGGTGTAAATTAAGTGTTATGATAATCTAAATAATAACTAATTAATTTTCTTTAATTATTTTTTTAATCTTACCTTTATTCATAGAATTGAAGGCTTTTTCTCACATGACACAGTTTATTAAAAAAAAAAAGAAAAAGTAATAAGCCTTAGGAAAATTATACTAACCCCCCAATCTGTTTTATTTCTTCTATTTTTTCCTTTTTCATTTGATGTAAATTTTTTTATTGTCACTTAATATTCTTTGTTTGTATTTGTGTGTATGTTTACTGTTATAATTTCAGGTGTCAAATTAGTGTTCACTGCCCTCCAGTGGTCACAGTTGGGAACTACAACACCACAATAGACGCTTTGCTTAATGCTATCTAGATGTACTATTACCGTGAAAATTAGTAATAACAACTGAAACAGCAATATTGGTAATAACTGGATTAATAGAAAGTTCTATTGCATAAAAATTATTTGCTGGAGGAACCAGCGTGGCATATTGTCCGATGGGTTGAACAGGTTGAGCTGGTTGTGTTCAGAGTCATGAGTGTCCTCTAACCTCTCGTGGTCACAGTGAGGAACTACATTGCATTACAACCACTGAGAGTAAAAATGGATTACACACAATCAATGCCTACACCATGGATGTACTGAGAGGCCCACATACATAATACCATACTAACACTTACTAACCATACATATACATATCAGCCATACTAATACCTGAGGCATTCAGTGTCATGGAGGCAAAGCACTCAAAATCAGTCCCAGTCAACATCCACAGTACCAGAAGTTGTAGTACCTGTCCAACCTGTGTCTCCTTGAAGCAGTAAAAGTAAAAACAGCAGCAGCAGGTTAAATTGCTGATGTAGACATGGTGATGTGCAACATCTACAGGCAAAAAAAATAAATAAATAAAAAAAATAAAAAACAGCGCTTGATTTTTAACAATGTTCTTTTTTGTGTGTGTATATTTTACACTGTAAACCTACAAAATGTAACTGAAGCATATTTTCATCTTAATATTGGGAACTGGGCAAATGTTCTCTGTTCTCTGTCACACAATGTAAAAAGGATGAGAGGTGGGATAGATGAAATTTGGAGACCAAAAAATATATAAATAAATAAATAAAAATTGTGATGTATCAGGTGGGGCTGCACCATATTGGACTTGTTGCCGATATCTGATATGTCGGTATGTTACTATTCATTAAATCGATACTGATATTGATATATCCATTTTTTCCCCACCTACTTTTAGTGATCATCAAGTCTCATCTGTAGTGGAATTAACATCATATTACACATACATACTTTTATCGTGATAGCCCACCATTATGCAACATAACAAAAAGAATGTTGACCGATTCTAATAGATAATTTTAAAGCCAATATCGGCCGATATCAATGACGTGCTAATATTATTGTGCACTGCTAATATCAGCGATGTCTACATGTGGATACTTCACACATGTCATCTTCCAGCCAACAGCACAGAGGATCTATACAGTCGCTTCTGTTCCCGAGTTATAGTGGTTGAATAACAGCTGGGAAAAAATGTTTTTGCGAATTATTATGTTGTCAAAGTCAAGTTGACCTTTGACCTCTTGGATACAAAATGTCATCACATTATCATTTTATCATGTTCGACATTTGGTCACATTTTGCCATAATTAGTGTATGAATTATTGAGTTATGGCCACAATTGGGTTTTTGTGAGGTCACACTGACCTTTGACCGACAAATTCTAATCAGCTCATATAATTTTTTCTTCAACAAGGAGTCTGTGACCCTTAGAGTTTCTTCAAGGGGCCACAAAATTACTGCATGATTTGATAAATTTAATGTTTTGTTTGTTTTGTTTTTTGGAGTGCTGCCCCTGCGACCTGAGCCCAGATAAGCGGATGAAAATATGTCTGAAAATAGCAGCTCTTTTTCCACATATTGGCTAATTAGCTATATTATCATTTCAAATGTATGGACAGTCTTGTAAGCAACAATGGGTTGTTTTGTAACTGTTCGAGCGAGAGACTCTGACACACTGTCCTCCTCTGGGTCTAAGATTTGTCCGTCTTGGGCTTCTGAAAAATGGGTCCAACATTAACTATTTTTGATAAAACTAACATTAATAGTGACTATGAAGCAAAGGAAATGATCAAAATCTGTACTCACTTTTACTTTTGCTAGTGTCTCAGTGTGGCGGTAGATTAATGAGTGATTGATGTATGCAAGATGTTGTATGGTGTAGAACACAAACTAAAAAAACAAGGCTGAAGCTAATTTAACAACAACATGGTGCCAGATGAGGGAAAGGGAGCAAACTGATTGAACAGCCGGGCTAAAATGAGCTGCCTCTGGGAGACTGGACAGGTGCTCCCAGTTGCACTTACTCCGCTCCACCCAGCAGGACCTGCAGGACACAGCAACTGACAGACAAGGAAAAACACACACAGCAGGCCCTGGTGAAGCAGGAGGCTGTCACACAGGTGTAAAGGCACAAAAAGCAACAAGTGGCTCTTTGTCTGCAGGACGCTGCAAGTGCGGATGCTGTGAGGGCCTGTAAACTGGCCTGACAATGACAAAAAAAGAGCTCTCTCTCTTTTAGAGTCGACTAATGCAGAATTTACCCTTCTGCTCTGAATCGACGTCGTAGCTACGGCGTAGGCTCTGTATCACATGGAGCCTACATCTGTTTTTGTAAGCTGAAACCATTTCCCTCAGTGGAAACAAAGCTTTTATTTATTTTAATTTCACAGAAAATAAACAATATATTGTGAAGACAATAAAGCCTCCACGTAAACACGATTTTAAGTCTTGTGTCTGATTTATCTTTCAGGGATTTATACTTCAGGATTTATCCTGGCTTCATATGAGCAGAGAAAATCTCCACTCGTCGCTGGGCTAATTTATACAATGTAAAATGCCATAGGCTTGTGCTAACAACGTTAGCATCTTATATTTGTTTGGAAATCATGTTTAGTAAAAGACAGTTGTTTGGTTGGTGAACCTTGTGAGTTGTAATGGAAACAAATTTTGTAATGTTACCTTTGTTTAATGTTGCTGTTGTCCCTGGTTTTATATGAGAAGAGGAAAAGCTCGCTAGTTGCTAGGCTAATTTATACAATGTAAAATGCCATAGACTTGTGCTAATTACATTAGCATGTTGTATTTGTGGGGAAAATGTGTCCAGATAAAGACAAGTGTTTGTCTGTGAATGCTGCGAGTTATAGTGAAGCCATAGACTGTATAAAAATAGAGAGGCTGATTTGTGTACTTGTGTTTGAAATTGTCTCTATTATGTTTCATGTGTGTTTAATGTGTTTAGAATAAAGTAAATGTTACAGCACTTCACAGAAACTGCAGTGGCACAGGCACACCACTGCGTAAGTAGAAACGGCGTAGGCCACATGCCTAGGCTACACAACTATAAATCCCACTTAGAATTCCAAGAGGCATTTCAAATAATAAAAAAAGAGACAGTATTTCGTTTATTTTTTTATTTTCTATAAAAGAGATGAGTTTATTCAATGATCATAACAGACTGAATCAGAGACCTCGATAGACCACTCACATACCAAACAATAAATCGAGGAAAATGTTTGAAACAAAACCCCCAAAACAGAACAAATGTAACACAAAATAAAATACCTGAATAAAGCAAACTCTGGGCTGAGCTGCAGGTCAGCACATTCTCTGTAGAACTCATGGCACATTATGTCCAACAGTTATCGTGAAAAGGAAAGAGGCTAAAAGGAATGAAGTTTTTTTTTTGTTGTTGTCTAACCCTTTTCAAAAACCAGTCTAATAATAAAAATTCTATATTCATATATGGTGGACTTCATAGTGAATTAAAAAGGTGACTTTAAGCACAGGAACAAGTTCTCCTGAAGTACTGTTTATCTGTTTACGCTCCTCACCAATAGAATGCTTATCTACATCGGGGAACATGCCTCCTGCACCACACACTTTAATATATATATATAAAAAAAAAAAAAATCAACAAAAACAAAACACACACAGTCACGCAGCCCTCCAAATTTACACAGTCACACTCACAGACCAAACGCTAGTGTGGCAACGCTGAAACATATCTACCTAAAATCCGCTGATTGAACAAAATGAGAAAGTTGTTGTCAGATGTGTACACTCATAGAAGTCCAGCTAAAACTAAATTTAAAACCCGAATATTGACAACGGGTAAAATATAAAACGCTGTCTTTTCCTCTCTTTTTTTTTTGTTGTTGTTTTTTTTAATTACTTTTTTATTTTTTTACACAAACTCTTTCAAAAATCTCCCTCCCCGTTCAAATATTACACCACCCAGTCCTGACCTGCCCCCTTTTCTAAACCCCCCCACCCCCTCGAAGTGTAATATAAGCCAACGAGAATTGCAATACAATACAGGCACTGGAGAAAAAACACCATAAGAGACGAGTGAAGAGGACGAGATGCATTCAGATTTCGGCCCGTCCCCGGTCCAAACAATGTCTCCGAGAACAGAATTATAACTCACATCCACTATTTATCGAACAAGAACAAAGCATAAAAATCAAAACTGTTTTTTCAGAGTTTTCTGCTTCTTAACTTTTGTCTTTTTATTTTGTACTCTTGACAGTGTGCCCTCGGTGAATTAGAAGACGATGTGATGCAACTCCTTCCATTCCCTTCAGCTATTTTCCTTCTTTTTTTTTTTTTTTTTTAAACTAAACCTGATTCAAGTTAACAGCTACAGAAAGTGTTTGTCTTATTCCCCTGATTGTTCCCGTCCTGCCTCAAGCGCTCTGCCTGTTGACATTTGATCAAAACCTCGATGTAAGATCAGAGCGCACACGGAGGGAGCAGCGAGGGGCTCCTTATCTTCTCGTTTTTTTTAACTGATCCATTAGTGTGACTGTTGCAAACAGGCTGATGATATCCAACGTTATGTCTCGAAGTGTAATACAATAAATGGTGCGAAACTTGTAGTGAAATATTCCAACTAAAGCTTTCCCCCCTTCTCTTCAGCTAACAAGTTCCTGTTGTAGCTTTAACTAAAAAAAAAAAAAAAAATACAAGGCAGGATGAAAACTTGATTCTGTTTTTGATAAATACTTGCTGGATCTATGTTAATGCATATATTCAGGGTTGTTTTTTGACACTAGCTACCTACCATGTTTTAGGACAAGTAATTTAGCATAAAAGATAATGGGGTTTGTTTGGCATAGACATAGGTGGTGGAGTGTGATGGTGCGATTCAAAGACCTAAAGAGGAAAAAGAAAAAAGAAAGATCCAAAATAAACAGTTATCGTAGTATAAGAAAATACTTCTTTACAGTAGATACTAGATGATGAAAAAAGGTCTGCTCCTACTCCTGGTTGTAAATGTTATTGGTTTGTCCATGTGTGCAGGCCACAGAACATAATGGTCTGTTTAGGAAAAGAGGTGTAAGGCAAACTGTACCTTCTCTGCTGAGAAATATACATGATTTACAGTGTGGAAGTTGCCCCCCCGCCCACCCACCCCCGATCCATGTCATTTGTTCACTTACAACAATCAAAACAAAACAGAACATAAAAGACCAGTCTTCTTCACCACCTCAGACATCTGGCAGTTTCAAAAACACCTCTGCGCAGTCTGTCAGTACATTATCAGAGCATTTTCATAGTTATTGGGATGTCCTTACTCTTGCGATTTATCGTTGCGCCCACAAACATTGTTAAGAAGCAAGTGACAAAGGCAACTGTGCCGACAGGGGTCCTCTGCTTCCCGTTACGAGATATCCGGCAGGCGATTCCCAGGAAATGACATCCAGAACAATGAGACTGTCCCCCGTTGTTGTGTGTGTGTTCAGTCCACAGGGGCACAGCGACATGTGAGCGCCCGTCCAGCGTTTGTACTCCGAGGGCCCGTCACATCTACATAACAGTCTGTGTCCCTCTGTGGCGCGTGTTCGCCAAATCTCTCTTTAGAGGAAGTTTACATTACCAAAGTTTTTTTCTTTCTTCTTTTTTTTTTTCTTTTTAGGTTTTTTTTTTTGCAGTTACGTTTCCGTTGCTCCTCTCCTCAAAACAGGTTCTCCTCAAAGATAGCCATTAAGTCACTTTGGAAATTCATGTCAATAGTTGCCGCCATCTGGAGAGAGAAAAGAACAGGTCAGCATTTCTTTTACGTTCATAACTCCTGAGTGCATCTTCAACTTCTGGAAAAGCTACAAAAGTAAGTACAATTATGAACAGTTATTGCTTCTGTTTGTGTTTAAGTCAAGCTCCTCATCTATGGTGCACATCTGTGACAATTCACAATATCTTCTGCATTACATGTTATAATAATGACGTTTACACACCAGGGACTTTTCATTCATTATTCCATACATACACGTAACAGCTTTTTCTAAGCGTTTTGGCCGTCAGTACACACAATCTGCGTTTTAACTCTGCCCAGGGTGAAGATATACAGAAACTGAGTTGTCAGAGTCTACATGTACAGAGGGAGAATTAAGTTTTAGGCTTATAACATATGTTATGTTATGTTTGTGAAGCATCACAAATAAGGCAGCATCTCATGCACTGTCGGGAATGGCCAAGATAGTGCTGGTTCTAACCTTGCAAACAGGACGTTTTACATGTTTACATGTACAGTTACTCCAGGCAGGGAGCCTTTCGGTAATAGCTTTTTTTTTCAGGCTGCCGATTGGTCAACATCTACTTCTTCTACTTCTTATCGCCTAAAACCTTTCACTGAACAAGTGTTACAACTGTCACAATTCCGCATCGCTGGTGGTATGAAAAGTTGTGATGTTAAATATTCATATTTCGCCTGTTTGTGTCTTTGATACATCACACCCCTGGTGTGTAAAGGCCTTTAGCATCATATTTAACTCCATAAAATGAAAGAGTGTTAAACAATAATCTCACCGCTTCTCGCCTCCTCCTCTCCTGCTCTCGGCGGCGTGCTAGCTCCCTCTGTTGGTCGAGTGGGTTCTGTGCGGTGGGCTGAGGTGGAGTGGGGGGTTGTGGAGGCTGCTGGATGGCAGCTGGCTGGGGCTCCTGCTGTTGCTGCTGCTGCTGTTGTTGCTGTTGCGAAGGAGCTTGAATGTGTTGCTGCTCCAGACGTCTGCGTGGCTCCTCGTGCACCCTTCTGCTTGGCTCCATGATGTCCTCTTCATCTCGACCTCTGGAAAACATTCAGGACAATAATTCACATTAGGTGAGTCAAATATGTGTGACATTGCTGCAGAAGGTCCACAGCTGGTTTCATCTTTGATGTATCGTAGGGGAAAATGGCTGAACTAAACATAAAACAACAAAGCCAGGAAAGCAAGATCACTTAGAGAGAATAACAACATGGATAAAGATCTGCACAGAGATATTTTAGCTAAAGGACTCAGCAAGCTGGTTTCTAAACTGTTAAATCACACATTACGCACATGGCTCAGCACGTCTACTTCCCACAGCAGAGTCTGTCCATTATAATCACCTGAAGTTACTACACTGACCACAAGAGCCCCCACACCTGTGCCCACTGCTTATCTCTATTTTTACGAGCCTGGTCTATTTTTTCCTCCACATGCTGCTCCACAGCCCTCCAACAGGTACTGTACATAATGTTTATTATTAAGGAGTTTAATGATTACAAGATCTTGACCATCTGTGGCCTATTAAAAGGGCTGTTAAACAACATTAGCTTGGCCTTGTCAGTTTCAGTTGAAGCAGGGTATTAAAAGCATGATTAAAACCGCACTGTAAATACGTAAAGGACTGAACAAGAGTAGACGTCCATATGTACTCTCTGGACTAACATCACGCCCCACCAAGCAATGCATGTAATTGGTGAGAATATCTTATTTAATTCTGAATCTTATAGTTCAGAAAAATTAATAGGGGACATAGCCTTGAAACACAGTTATCTTTCCATACTCTCTTTTCTTTGTTCCATATTTATTCAGACATTGAAAGACTAAAATCAAACTTCATACTTTTCCACACTGTGTCGGAACCCTGGGCCCTACAATACGGCCACTAGAGGGCATAACACTTCACCTCATAGTACACTGTTTTCCATGTTTTCTTTATCAGTCCACACTAGTACATTCGCAGCGCATTTTTGTCTTTAAGTTATAACTGAGATTGAAAATATACAACAAATTAAGGACAGGTGTTTCTCCTCAAAATACTATATTTCCCTCATCAGGTAAACATTTGGCTCCTTTATATATTTTGTCTTCTTCTGGGCAACCTTACCGTAGTTTGTCCTGCTCTCTGCGCAGTCTGTCTTTTTCCGCTTGCTCGGCTTGGGCCTTCAGGGCTTTCTCCCTCTCCTCTTTCTCCCGGGCGGCACGACGGAACTGCTCGAAACTGTCGCTCGATGACTTCACTGCAGATAAGGGTGTAGATGTAGACTTTTGTGCCAGGCTGGCCCATGAACCCATATTCTTCAGTTTCACATCCTGGGAGAAGATGCACAGAGACAGGAAGAAAATTCATCATCAATCATTATCAAAAATCTTGCAAGATGCAACGCAATGAAGTTCACACATTAGGAATTGAGAGAGGTGTGGGAGATAATTTTAAAAACCACTCACCTGTACCTTTTTGGGGGCAATGGGCGCCTTGGACTCCTGTTTGAACTTCTCCTTGTCTTGCAAAGAGGAGGGTGGTCCACTGGACTCGGAGGAGCGGATGACAGGTCGCAAGCCGTCCATGGACTTCACATCTGCTCAACACAAGTACGCATACACACACAGTGTCTCAGTATCTTTTATGGCTCCTTAGGGATTTTGTCCACAGTAAGCCATAGGAAACAGAAAACGTGTTGCTACTCACTCTGTTGGCTGTGGCCTGGTTGAGAAGGCTTGTTGTCAGGATGTTTGTGATGGTCTGGTCTCATTGCAGGATTAAATGGCTCTCCTCTCATCACTGGTGATGGAGGCAGTTTCTCCTCCTTTACTCCACCATGGCTCCCAGGGGCTCTCTGCTGCATGATAAAAAAAATGGAGTCAAAGTCAGACACAGGCATATGTAGACATAATGTTAGCCCTGCAGTAAACAAAAAAAACACACACAAAAAAACAACAAAAACAAGCTTCTCACCTTTTTGTTGTGAGGTGGAGACTGGTGAGATACAGGTGGATACTGGGGAAGTTGTGGGGAATGCATCATGAGAGGGGATGGGTTGTCCCTCATGTGACCTGCCAACGAAGGAACAGAGCTTAAAACTTAAGCCAGCACAATTTTTACTTCTACAGCCAGCTACAAAAAACATTTTTGTGTCATCTTCCCACCTGCGTTGTAAGGGTCGGCCTTGGTGAGGCGAGGGGAGGGCTGCTCTTGCTGCTGCTGGATGATCTGCTGTGCTTTGTTGGTGGGCATGGATACCTTGTGTTGTGATACCTGGGGCTGACCAGCTAGGCCAGTACCCTGCTGGTAGTTCATTTGTTGCGGTTGTGGCTGCTGTTGCTGCGGCTGAGCATGCTGCATGTGGCGGGCCTGGTGTAGAGGCATCTGTTGGGGCGGGGCCTGATGCGACGGGGCTGGCTGAGCCTGGGACTGAATAGGAAGCTGGGGAGGAGGCAGCGTGGTCTGGGAGGAGAGTTGAGATTGTGTCTGTACAGACTGCAGTAAGGAGATCTGTCCTGGTTGTTGTTGTTGCTGCTGCTGCTGCTGACGAGCCTGCGCCTGGAGCGACTGCATGGACTGCTGGGGCTGACGGGCTTGTTGGAACTGCTGCAGGTATAACTGTACTTGGTTCAGAGGCGTTGTAGACCCCGGCTCTTCATCATCCTCCAGCAGCATCTGGGGAGGCTGGGAAGACAGCAAGCCCTGGGGTGTGAGCGTTGGAGGTGACATAGGCCGCTGGTGCAGGGGCTGAGGAGGGTGGAGGATCTGAGAGGGGAGCTGGTGCTGTGGTGGCGGTGCTGCTGCCTGGGGCTGGAGCTGCTGCTGCTGCTGCTGCTGCTGTTGTTGCTGCTGCTGTTGCTGCTGCTGCTGTTGCAGAGTTGGCTGCTGCTGAGGAGGTGCTGGTTGCTGCTGAGGGGGTTTGGGATGAAGAGGCGCTGCCTTGTGACTGGGTCGAGAAGGCTGCTGAGGCATGGAAATGTGCAAGGCTGAGGTTGCACAGTTCCAGGAAAAGAAGAACAAAATGTATAATTAACACAAATTTATTGTTCTAAAATCATCTTCCTCCAGGTGATGTTTTTTGTGATTGTGATCATTCACATGTTAACTGGGAAAAAAGGAAAACACCAGTTCAATTTGTAAAAAGTGTAAATGCATTTTACAGTTATTTTGTGGGAACTGATAAAAACAGCATTTCTTTTGAAAATGCTCCTCACTGTGACACACAATCTGACAAGTACAAGCCAGTGGTGATTTATAGATCCTACTGTAGCATCAGTGTTTGTTTATCTATTTTCTGAAGCACAAAAATGGTGAGTAAAAATCTAATACAAGAGAAAGGAGCGGCTGTGTTGATCAAATCGGAGAACTGTTGGACCGCCAGCCAAGATGACATTTTCAGATCACATTACTGCCTTAGAGAGGCTGAAGCTAGAGAAAAGATCCTGGCATCGTATGAATGTAGATGCCCTAATGTACCATCCATTGGTCTCAACCATGTCATGCTAGCTTGTTTGCAAATAACACTTTCAAGTGAGACTAAATTTTGGTAAAACTGGCATGGCCATTTTCACAGGGGTCCCTTGACCTCTCACATCAAGATAGGTAAATGAAAATGAGGCAAAAGCCATGCAGCTTTCTGCATGCATTACAGATGTGTTATTTTCAGTGATTGTATTTGAATATTTTTGCTTACTAGGGACCCTAAACAGTCTTAGAATTACATAAATTGCTCATGACTCGAAAGCTGAGACTCTTGTGGATTTAATGAGCACAATACTGTTAATGTGTGATAATGTTTGCCCCATAGCAGCCATTTCATAACAAAAACCATGCCATTTTCCTAACAAAAACACAATTTTTAACACATATTTATGGCGAGAAAAATTTGACTGACAGTGCTGAGCTTCATCTTAAATTAATCTTATGTACCCTGCTTTCAGATGATGTATGACGAACATGGGTCTATGGTGGGTCTCAGAGTGAAATGTTGAGTTTATTCTAGTAATGAGGTGGTTCTTCGTGTTCTTCTGAGAGAATAGCATGAGCTCTGATTAATCAAATCTTTAAGTTATGGTGGGTTCTCATCAGTTTGCTATGTTAAGTTTAAAAAAAAATGTGTTTGAGAAAAATCAATGTCGACAGACAATTTGTCACGTGTATGTTTCAGTTAACATTGGTCGATCACTATTCAGTGTTCTGTTCTGTTTTCTGCTATTTATGGAGACATGGTGTGTGCCCATTTGAAAAAGCATGGGTACTGGTTTTAATTCTTCAAGGGATTGCAGTTACACCTGCAGAAACAGTGAAACAATGAAAATCCAAGTACCCATTAATATTAGACCCGTCAGAGGTGCAGTGGCCTGGATACAGCCTTACCTGGAGATGGGAGGACGGGATGCTGGTTGAGGAAGGGGTGGGTCTCAGGGGACACTGGCCCAGCAGAATGAGCGTTGAGGTGTGGAGGTGCAGGTGAGGAGGAGTTGCCTGTGTGGTGGGACAGGTGCATGAGGGGCTGGCCGAAAGGCGGCAGGGACTCGAAGCTAGTCTCCAGTAACTGGGAAGACTCCAGAGCAGCTACAGGGGGGGCGATGAAGCCTGCAGGAGAGGGCTGATGCTGCTGCTTCATCTGACTGCTGGACTGAAGGCCTGCAATTTGGGAATGAAGCCCAGTCTGAGTGGGGCCACTCTGAGCGTGTACATGAGGATGTGTCTTCTTCCCCTCCTTCACAGACTGGCTCTTCTTCTTCTGATGCTTTATTATTCCTGAAAAATTGAAATAAAGGTTAGTCGCTTAAAGTAATATTGCATTTTTTATTGTGGGCATTAGAATAGTCAGTAAGTCACCTGTCCCCTCAGCTTCACTGTCTGAACTGGAGCCACTGCTCTCTGAAGAGGATCCAGTCTTTTTGGAGGTAGCCATGGACTCCACAGGCTTCTCAACTGCAAAACAGCAACTTTGTGCTCATGCATTGCCAAAATAAAGCATCAAATGTGAACCCGCTCACAGTAATTTCACATTCTAAATAAATTAGAGAATCACACACTCAGGTATTTACACAGAGAGTGACCATTTCTCCTTGCTGACTTCCTTACCTGGAACCTTCTTCTTCTTTCGGAGGCAGGAAGACACATATCTCTCCAGCTCGCGCAGAGTTGAAGGCTTTAGTGTCTCAAAGTCAATCTCGATCTCGTCAGGGTTTGAGTTTTTGAGTGAGGGCTCTCTCGACTGGATGATATGCACTACACGTCCGAGCTTGTCACCAGGAAGCTTATTGATGTCCAAGCTCAGCTGCCTCTTCTCCTCATACGTCATAGGTTTGCACTTTTCCCCTGTCGCTGATGACCCAGCAGCCCCCAGATCATCTTCCAGGTTGGGAACCGGCAGCGCGTTGGAAGGATGATTGCTTTTCATCGCTTCCTTTTTACTATAGGCAAAACACAAAAGCATAATTTATCAAGATGTATCACTGACTAGTCTTTATCTGGATAGTAACTTTCTAGATACACAGCTCAAAGTACTTAACAACTAAACATGGAGCTTTTATTAACAATTGCAGGTGAAGAAGACATAATAAAGATAACCTACCAATCATAAAACATTCCACACTGTTATAACGTGGCTTCATGAAAGATGTGATGAACAGATGTGGTCTATTGGCAGAGCAGCTGCTGCAACACCACACTTCCACTATGATCAATAAAACTGGCTACACCAGGCGTGAGAGCAGTGCATAAAAAGTGCATATGTGCCATGGAGATCCGCTCTAAAAACAGGACAGTCTTATATTAAAGAAAATTATGTCCACCTATGAGAAATGCTCATGTATTGTCTAGACTGGTCCCCCAAGAGGTTGCTACTGTTGGTAAGTATGAGATTCATTTCATGCATGCTCATATAAACGCATGTGCATGCACAATGCAGTTATCTTTCCCCCCAACCCCCACTCAAAATCTCTGAAACTAGACAATTCACACAAGTCAATCAAATTGATGTGAAAAAAAGCAACATTTCTCTGATGCTTTATATCCAACAGGGCTTCAGCTTTAGGGCCTGGCTCACCCATAAGCATTTATTTTGCCAGTACCAGCTGGTGGGTGCTTAGTAGCTTCATCCCTCAGATAGTCAACTGTGGTCTGTAGATGATAACGTGTCCATATTACAGAAGTTGGTAACAAAGCTGAAGTTTCACAGCGCTATACTGGCTAACAATCCCACACACAACCCCAAAACAAAAGCTCGGAGTCTTGTTTTGACCCACAAAACCCTATACTGTACATGTGCTGCAGGTGTAGCCAAAAAAGATACAATCCACAGGACATCCACTCCGCCAGCAGTACGCATCCGTTACGTCTTCAATGTTGCCACAAATTCAGAATCGAAAACAATCTCTCAACAAAAAACAGTGTCAGCTCAAAGACACCAACTGATCATCTTATTTGATCATCTACCCCGCATGTAATACATGTCTTCAGATGACCGGACATGACTTCAGAATGGTCACAATTACACAAGGAAAACATAAAAGCATAACAAAAGGGGGGATTTAAACGACAGAATTGTGTAAAGCCAAGATGATGGTTAAGGAAACATCGAATATCAAAGACTTGCTCTTACAGACTGCCTGAGGTGAAGTAAGTTTAAAACCCACCTGGGTTTCTTCTTGGGAACAACCTCTTTGTTGTTATTGTTACTGTTCTTGGTCTTCTTGGAGAGCTGCGGAACAGGCGTAGCATCCTGGATCTCATCTACAAGGCCAGACACACCTCCTTTCTTCTTATGCTTTTCTTTTTTCTTCTCCTTCTTTTCCTTCTCTTTTCTCTTTGGTTTGCTGGCTTGTGGTTGGGACAAGGCAGCCAGCTGCTCATGGACAGCCTTCAACTGTGTCAAGAGAGGAGACGGGTTCTCAACAAAGAGTAATAAAGTCTTGAAAACTAATTTGCCGCTACCTTGATACTACTCTGGTCACTGACCTGCTCCTGGAGCTCTGCCAACCTCTGCGCTCTCTCCTCTTCAGAGTCATCTGTGGAAGACTCAGACTCAGAGGACGAGTCACTGGAGCTGTCTGAAGACGAGGCGACGTGGGCCAAAGGAGGCTGGGGCTTGACGGGGGCAGGATGGTGAAGTGTAGGAGCTGGGGCAGGAACCAGAGGCTTGCTCTCAGGTTCATCTGGCATCTTGGCAAAGCGCATCTCAAAGACATCCTATAAAATGAAAAGAAACAAACAAGCTGAGCAAAACATATGTGACGTTTGTAGAAACAGACTCAAAACACTACAACATTAAGACAGAAATTAGTCGGATGTGATGGACTAGGTGTGTAACAATACAACAAATCTCTGGTCAAGTGTTAATGTTGTTTCACTTCCAGATTTATAGTCAAAAACATGAAACCGTTTGTTCAGTTTGTGAGTGAATTTAGATTTAAGATTAAGAAGTATTTGTCCCAGAGATCTGTGTATTCACAGCCAGACTTATAAACACATAGCAATATATAGCAACATACAGATGGCAACATGTACACATGGTAGCAGACTGAAAAAGTCAGTCCACAAAATCTTCATGAGCACATTCATCCAATAATCCCAGTTCTCAACAGCGTCAGCGAGGCAGATTGTTCTGAGCTGCTGCAGCAGGAGGAACACAAATCCTCCTGAATCAAGCTCTCCTCCTTTTAAGAGTCCTGTATCTCCGACCATATGGGAGTAATCTGAAGTGTGTGATGGCTCTGAGATTCATGTTTGATAGACTAGGTGTGGGAAGGCAGATGATTTTGGAAGCAGTATGTGTGATGCTCGTTAGTTTGTTGTTGTTGGAGTTGGTTAACATGTTGAAGAAGAAGCAAGCGGGACAGTACAGCACAACGGGTTAAATGATGCTTCTGTAAAGCAACAACAGGAGTGAGGGGGTGACAGAGAGTGTTCTGAGCTCGCAGAAGACATGGCGTCATCGCTGGGATTGTTTGTGGATGTCAGTGATGAGTAAATTGGGTTAGTACATTGAGTGAGTGCTAGGGAAGCATTCCTGGCAAAACTAAGTGTTCTACTGTGAACAATATTTCACTTCCTTTCCTGAACATTTGTGCAAATGTTACATACATGCAAAATAGATCTTTCTTGCAAATGTAAACTAAAACAGTGACATGCTTTCTTACTCATTTTTCTTTCACTTAAAGCTGTAGTTAGTAACTTATATAAAAAAACATACTTTTGTCATACTTTGCTGAAACTATCTGTATATTCTGGCTGTGGATCCCCTGCCTGACACCTTCCTCATAAAATTTTTCATGTAATGTTCATTTGGTTATGCCACTCTCTTTATTTGCTGGCCCTGTGGTGTCTCCCTGCCAGAGAAGGGCTGCTATTGTGACTATTGACCTGTTGCACATGTTCCTACCTACACTTAAGTTTTTATTTGTGACAGTTTGATTTGCACTACTGTATTTTATTTGCACTATGTATACTACAGGTTTTTTATTGCACATTTTATGAATACCTCCTGGACTAGTGCAACCTTAAGAAGCTTTCATTTTTTTAGCCTTACCTGTTATGATAAAGTTGATGTATTTATTTCATCCAGTAGTCTTAATTACATTATTATATTATTCAAATCTGTGCTGTACATACTACACAGTTGTCTACTACTAATGTTCTCATTAGTAATCTAAACAGTGCACAAAAATATGTTTCTGAGGTCAAAAAGAAGCAGTGCGGTAACAGAATCTTGATTTATATTTGATCAGCTCTGCCTAGTTTGGCAGTTTGGCTGCAGTTCATTGATTGAAATGACTGACAGCTGTATTAGAGACACATCGGCTTTGATTGGTTGTTTCTGGTGCACCGCAGTAGATTCACAGGCCATTCACAGTCTATCAGTCTCATGTACTTCTTTCAGAATATAGTGACAGTTTCAGCAAATATGACACCAAGTAATTTTCATAAAAGTTACCAAAATGCGCTTTAATACATTGCCAACAAAATATGATGTGCCTACACATAAAGGATTGCAAACACTACGGTATGGGCTATTATATATATGGTAGATATAAAGGACTATATTTACCTGGAGCTTGCGTGCCATAGCTACCACCTCATGGTCTGGTGGATTATATTTGTAGCAGTTGGAAAACATTAATCGCACATCAGCAGCAAACTCCTGGGGTTCCCGGTATTGCCTGTTCTCCAGCTTGGCCTATTAAACACATCAAGGATATTAATTACTTGCCATGCCATAACTCCTCTCTATTCAATGCCTTCGGGAACAACTGATGCGCTACGCCTTCCATAACACACCTTGATAGTGCTGAGGTCCATTGGATATTTGATGATATCGTGATAATCGTGTAGTCCTAATGCATCCACATCAACAGGTTTGTAGAATGGCCAGGCGTAAGCAGCGTGCTTCTTAGATAGCATTTCCCTGACCAGACTAGCGCAGTATCCCATCTGATCCTGTGGTTTGGGGCTATGACCTCCACTTGGTCCACTCAGTCCCATCCCTATGCCTATGTGATGCTGGGAGTCCGGAGCATCCTTCTTTATCAGTTTTGAAGGCCGGGAACTCTCTCGCCTGGGTAGTGTCTTCCCAGATTTGGACTCTGCCGGTGAAGACTCACTCAGTTGGTCGTTTGCTGTGGGCGTTGTAGTGTCAGCTTTCCTTTTCTGGCTCTTTCTTTGCTAGATAGAAGTGAACACAAAGAGAGCAGAGAGAAGGGGAAAGAAATAAGGCATTAGAATGAGATGCCACAACTTAACTGGTGCTCTTAAGCTTCGTAAAACTAGGCCTACATGCCCAAGAATATTTCCCTGTGTCAGTCACACTTACTTTGGTCATGGTTATAGGGTTCTGCATCATGGGGGCAGTGCTCTGGATGGATTGGGGAAGGGGGGTCTGAGCAGGAGGAGGCACAGAAGTCATGATGGGAACTTGAGGAGCACAGTCTGACTGGCCCAGGGAGTAGGGAGCTCCGAGCTGTGGTGCGTGGCTGGGTAACGTTGGGGGCACGTGGGACGGCAGGGCCTGCATCAAAGGCTGGGGAGGTAGTGAAGGCGGGCCCTGCACTGGTCCTCTGGTCTGCGGTGCTCCTGAGAGGTTCGACAGACCACGTGTTTGAGGAGTCGTGGACGAAGAATCAGTGATGGCCCCTGGTTTCAAGTTTTGACCTTGATGAGAGAACAAGACACTCGGATAAATATCGGATCTGACCGAGGTGAGCTCCAAGAGCATGTGTTGATCGCAAAGGTGTAAAGTGGTAAATCACTTACTTGCGTCTCTTCGGCCGCGGCCACGTCCCTTTCCTGTCATGACAACAATCTCGATTTCTTCCTGAGGCATTTCTGTGACCCTTTGGAGGAAAACCTTCTCTAGAGCCTCAGCCATTAAGACTATGTCATCTCCAGGCTGCAGGGGGAGACAAATACTCTTAGCAAAAGTGAAGGCTTATCAGAATCTTTGGCACTGTATGGTGTCAGTGGCTCAAGTGTCCAGCTACGTTACCTTGTTGTATATGTAGCAGTTGGTAAACATTGTGTTGAAGTCTTGGATACATTCTTGGGCGTTCCAGTAGTAACTGTTCTCAAGCCTTTTCTTGATTGTTCCCATGTCCATAGGAGTTTTGATTATTGTGTAGTAGTCCTGCAAAGGTTACATCCAAGTATGTCAACAATGTAATGAAGACATGGACTGTTTTTCAACAATGTTACATTCTCTCCCACCACAATGAAGCTGCTGTGATTAATATAAAGCTTAAAAAAATATGAAACTTTTGAATTGCAATATCTTCTGCAATTTAGCAATATGTTTTTGACTGTCAATAATTTTGGATTGCTCTTGTCACTCTGCAATGCATACTGTCTGTCCACATCTTTATCAACATAAATCTCTATGGTGTCAGTGCTACCTTGACATCAACTGCTGTCGTCAGCAAAGACATGTTGACAAGACAAACAATAAGATGTAAGACAATGTTTTTAAGGTTTTTTTACAGGGACCGTTTACCTCAAAATCAAAAATACTTTCCTCTTCCCTTACCATCTAGATTGTTTTGGTGTGCATTGAAGAGTGTTTGAGATATCGGCCACAGAGATGTCTGCCTTCTCTTCAATATAAGGTAACTAGACGGCACTCAGGCTTGTGGTGCTCAAAGTGCCAAAAAAACAAACACTCAACAGCAATGTCTCTTTATAGAAGTCATGACCCAGTTACCCAAGATAATCCACAGAACTTGTTGTGAGCAGCCAGTTTCATGTAGTAAACATTTTCTTTTCACCTAACTACACCTGCAAACTGTATCACCGTACAGAAGGAAGCGTGCATCTACTGCTAGCGCACCTAGCACCACTGAGCTAGCTAATGTTACAGCTCAGCCAGGGAGGACGGCATTACCATCTACGTCTTGCGCTGTCGTGAGCGCGAGCCTCTTGTCCATGAGTAGACGCACGCTTCCTTCTGCACAATGATATGATTGGTAGGTGTAACTTAGTAGAAGGTTCCTACATAAAACTGCTCACAACAAGGTCTGTGGATTATCAGTAACCAGGTCATGATTTCTGAAAAGACATTGCTGTCTTTCAAGTTTTTCAACAGTATTTTTTGTCTCAAATATGGGGCACCTCACACAAAACAATCTAGACTGATAAACAGCATTACAAGTAATAGGAAATATGTATTTTTTTATTTCAAGATGAACTGTCTTTTTAAGAAAAGACATTCAGCATGTCAGTGACTAGGTTTCCCCACTCTTTCTGGCATTCATTTTGTTTATCAATTAGCATAAAATACTCTCTGGTCCAAAAGTAGGTCTATTGATGTGCACTGTACACTCATATAAAACACTTGACTTAGCAACAATGAAATGAAGCACACATTCACAGTGATTCATGTGTGTGAAAGTTGTTTTTACACTGAATGAGAATGAATGGTACCATTTGACTTATTTTAAAATGAAGAAAATGAGACCTCATATCTTAAACAATGAGGTTACACCCCAGTTGGCAGTTAGCTGCCACTACTGCCCCTGGTCTTGGTACATTTATTGGACTTTTCAGTGCCCCGGACGAGACTTGGCGCCCTACACACAGACTATTATGTGCCTGTACATTACAAATGTTACTGTAAATTTCCTGCTTTATCAGGGAAATGTATGAACTTCACTGCAGACTGGATTCTATACTCACACTGACAAACAGACAAACAGAGCAACAGGACGGCTGATTCATATGAAGATTTTAATGTATCATACACAGAGACACAAGCTAGTACTCACAGGCAGGTTTAGTTTGATCGCATCCACCGGTATGTGAAAGGGCCAGGCAAACTGGTGCTTCCACAGGGCCTTCACCACCACCTTGAGCAGGTACTGCAGCTGATTGGTCTGGCGCTTTGGCCTGTTGGGATTGATGTACTCTGGGGGTGGGGGGTTGCCAAGTGTCTGGGCCTGCCCCTGGCTGCTGCTGCTGCTGCTGCTGCTGCCCGACATCTGCGCTGCATCCAGGCCGTCCCCCATTTTTACAGGGTTGGGCATGGGCTCGGGCCCCGGAGCGGGAGCTGGAGCCGCAGGGGCAGGTGTAGTGGTGTTGGCAGGACACCAGTTCAGTCTTGGCCCCGGCACAGACTCCACTGACAGAGCACCACTGATCCCATTGCACTCCTCGCTGGACTCTCTGGTGAGAGAATAAAAAGGATACAGTCATTGGCATATTTTTAAACAGTCTACAATAAATCTCTTTGTTGTGTCTTATTTAACAAAACTTAATTGGAATCATTAATCAGTGCATAGTTAGGCAGACCTCAGATATCTTGCTTATTGTAATTACACTTCAAAAGGTTGTAACATACTGGTCATTAACCACCATTGGAGCAGCCATTGCACTGTGCACCCATCAGTATTGGTGAATACCTCAATGAAATCGAAACACAGAAAGCTACATGATACCCTGGGTGTAGTATTTCAAAACATTCAATTCAGATCCAAAATATCCGGATTGGATTAAAGCTAAAAATGGGTACATCAAAAACAGGAGATGCAATCCTCATGCCACAAATTAGGATGTGAATTTGTGATTAAATCACATTTTGTTTGGGGTATTTCAAAACACTAAAATGGGGATTAAGATTTCACTATATGTGTGAATGAATGAAACCACTTCAAGGTGGATGTGGAGACTTGGGACACATGGCACATATTTAATCATTCTTTTACTCAGTGCTTGCATGTTGCATTGCAAAAGCAATATCCTTTCTAAATTTAACAATTAACCAATGAAATATTTTCAATAAATTGTCAAACAACAAAAAAACAACTCCAAGCTGTTGCAAAATGCAACGTCATTCTTGCCTGCATCATGCCTCATAATATCACTGAAGAATGCTAGGCTCCTCACTGTGATGGAGGGGGTGATCATTCACAGCCCTGAGTAGAGTGCCCTGACCTACTGATGGCAGCGCTGCAACCAGATGGACCAGCTGGACAAGTCAATAAGAGCCGCTCTGGTGAACCCGTATTTTACTCAGGGTCTTTTGATTGATAAAACCAGTAGTATGCTGACAACACAGCTTTGTGTTTTATATTTTCTTTTATTCAGTGAAGAAGACTGATTTAACTGGTAATACTAAAGATAATAACACATTACAACTATAAATGACTTTTCTTAAATCCAAAATGCCACAGAGGGAGAAAACAATAAAAATTACAGGGATTGTTAGACCAGATACATTACTGATAAACCAATTATCAGGATCATTGTCATGGATTTATTAAGAGACCTGGATTCAGCATTGAAGGTGGGACCCTGTTCATTCCGAAAGTTGCTCTGTGACGCATGAAGCCAAACAAGCTCCATTTCCATGGTATGAAATTACCCAGATATTTGGTGTGAATCACTGGGCCCATGGAGCAAACACACTCCAGACTTCCACCAGTCGAGCTGGCTATTTCAGGTTTAGCACCCCTCTAACTTAAATAGGGATAAAATTAGTTACTTCTGTCACCTTTGGTAGAGACTGCAATGTAATTCATGTACTTCTCTGATAAATGAAAGAATTATACGGCAACACTGGGCTTCATGATTAAATAAAGTATATTAAGGAGAGCTGTCAAAGTTAACGCGTTAATAATATTTTGTTGCGCGATTAACCCATGTACCTTCTATAATTATGACCCTTGGCCCCAGAAAATCACAGTTTATGCTATGGCCATGTAAAGTAACTAATCTTTTAAGGGCTTTCTTTCACAAAAAGGTACACTTTAAATATATCTCTGGTCAACAGTTTAAACACTATTGTAAATCAGTGACCCACGTGTATTAAATCTCATTTCGTACTATATTATTAACTCTTACTGGTGTCGCAGAGCTCAACGTGAATTAAACTGACAAACTTAAAAAGAAGGATGACAATTTGAACACAGCTTTCCATTCTGCCTGTGTGCAATGCCCATGTTATACGGGCACAGTTACGCTCCAACCAAAGTGCTTGTCAGATGGTCAAACTGACACTCCACACTATTTTTTCGACATCTGAATTGGAGAGTGGCATTGTCAGTCAATTACTGTAACTTTCAGAAACTGACAATCACACCAATTTCATGCATCACAGAATTTAGGAAGCCAATGTTTAAACCTTTTCTTCAGGTTCTCTTTTTTCACTCTTTACTCAGCTACGTCCTGCTCATTTCATGTCCATCCAAGTGAAACACCATGAATAAAAAGTAATGTGTGCACTGCTATCGCCATGTTTAAATGATTGTATCTTGCCTCTTTCTACAATGGTCAGATTTTCACAACGCCTTTGTGTGTAGCTGTTTAGAGCAGCTATAACACTTTTTCCTTCTGATGTGGTCAGACCACACATTGCACAAACTGGTTCTTCTCGAGCATTCCCCTTGCCGTAAGTGTGATAATACACTCTGAGGTGTCCGCATACAGATAATAATTAACCTAGCAAAGCTCTCTTCTCAGTTTTTTCTGGCAAGGAATTATTTGATAGGCTCGATACAGAGAATGCTGGAAAAATATGATACCACATGGTTGTATGAATTCGCCAACCAGTGAAATTGCAGTTTACGTCCATGTTTGTCCAGAATTGTACGAAGCTGTGACAGAAGGCAATGCTTAAATATGGCTGATTCTGCGAAGAAGCTACAAATTTCTAAAACATGGACACTTCACACACATCTTAAACAGCAGCAAGATCTATACAATCAGCACAGTTTCAAGGTGGGCACACAAGATTAGAGTCACAAATCTAGTCTCTAACGGTCTCCCCTTTTGTTCCAAGTTATGATGTTATGATGCTGAATAACAGCCAGAAAAGTATTTGTTCAGAACATTTTCATGTCACAGTGCAGCTGACTTTTGACCTTTTGGATATAAAATGTCATCACTTCTGCATTTTATTCTATTAAACATTTGTGTGAAATTTGGTCATGATTAGCACATGAATTTTTTATTTATGGCCATTAACTTGTTTAGTGAGGTCACAGTGACCTTTGACCACCAAAATCTAATCAGTTAAGTGTTGTCTGTGCCAAATTTGAGGAAATTCCCTCAAGGCATTCTTGAGAGATCAAGTTCATGAGAATGGGACGTACGCTCGTACATATGGATGTACAGACAGATGGAGGGGCAATCAGATAACATTACGTCTCAGGCTACAGCTGTCTCCAGCGACAGCTTTCACCAACATGGAGGCATAGAAAGTTATCAAATGATCGAGTAATCATAATCGTCCCAGGCCTGGACTACTCATGTAGAGGTCACATATGATTTAATTCACTGCATGGTTTCTCTTCCTTCGCGTAAAGATACACTCTGGAATTAATTTTGAACAGATAGAAGTGCGAGTGTTAAAGACAGACAAAAGCCTCTTGCTGTGGACTAAGGTAACATTTTGCTCACTGGCAACTTGGTTTTCAGCATTTCAATTACTTTAAACGCTGAACAAAAATGCCAAAACACATAGAATAACTAGAAACGTTCACTCAGTAGAGCAGATCACTAGCAGGCAGCCACCAGAGCTGATCGCAGGCACTCTAGACAAAGCCAGCAGATGCATCGCAACCCATTTCAGAAGCATCACAAAAGCTGAGAGAAACACGATTGAATTTTCCTGCTAACAGGGCCATATGTTAAATATAGATACAATATAATTATGAGGATTGATGTATTTTTAACAACCAAAACAAAGCAACAAATCTTTGATCCATGTCACTCATAACTGGAGTGTTCATGGTATTCAGTTTTTCGAGGGGCGACAGCACAACAAAGTAGAAACAACAATACAACAACCAAAATAGACAAAAAGAAACGATTAAACTACATGGCCTGCTTACTTGTGGTAGAAGCACAAATATCAACAACAAATATCAGCAAAATCTGCTAGTCTACAATACGACGCTCCACTTTTGAAATGCTCCCCGTGTGGTATGATGGTGTGAGGCAGACAGAACAAAACCAGGTCTCAACCATGGCAGACTGAATGCAGCTGTCCCTCCCGGCTTCCTTACAGCTAAAATGGCGGTGAAAAATAACACAAACACCTGATTCATTTTGTATTGTGCCTGACTTTGGTGGATCATAACACATTGAGTCTGGATTTAATCTGCGATGCTGTGGTTTGAAATGAGACCTAACTTTTCTATGGATGTCAATTTTTGAGCCACTACAAAGGGCAAAATGTGGCCTGCAACAGACTGGGTAAGACTTGTTGTTGTTGTTAGCTGAGCCGGCTTCTGGAACTGTAGCCCCTACCGGCTGGTTCAGAGGGGTCAGCAGTCAGTGACGGTACGAAAGAGTCAATAAAAAAGGTTTTTCAACAACTGTGAATCTGTAAGAGGTATTTAGTATCCAGTCATAAATCTGCACACAAAATACTAGGCTGATTGGCCCAGTAGTATTTGAGAACAGCTGCCGACAGAACATTCAAAGCACCCAAACATTTATCATCCCAGTATTCCAAACATCTGGGTGATGCCATAAAATGTGCGTTAGCGTGCAGGATGTGCCTCCATCCACAGACACGATAACGGTGGAGAAATGCTGACACACTGTCCTTGTGGTCTACACAACTCTCTCTCTGTTGTTGTAGCTGGCCCGGAACCCACTAGTGGATCTTCCAGCTGCGGCGTTTCACTCGCAATCGCCACTGTGTCACTAACTCACACATCAACCAGCTTTTTGTGCTAACCTCAGCATATGTTGCTAATGGCGTACAGCTAGGAATATCCAGGCAGTGTTTGTGAACTTTGGTTCTATATTACATGCCTCAACATACATACTCCGTATTCTGCGTGCGGCTGTGTGCGGCGGATCGTGAACCCCACCCTGTGGACAGTGGAACAAATACATGAACCATGACAGCTTTACAACTTACTGATGTACATTTCAATTGAGCTGGCAGTAGGGGAACTGTGTGTGTGTCAAGGTGCTAAAAAGAGAAAGTAATTTCTACTTTGAAAAAAAAATCTATATACACACAGAACGCTTACAAAAGGTCAGAACCGCATGCATGTAATTATGGCGTAAGATATAAAAGTTAATATCATCCTACTACGAATGTTAATTGAAAAATATAAGTGCGCTGTATTCAGAAGAGCTCAGAGGTTTAGCTTTGGCTCTGGCATGTGTTTGTGCACTTTTAGTAGATCTTTGTCTTCCCACTCTGGAAGGACCTGGGAGTGTTTAGGGATGTGGGCGGACAGGGATGGAGGGTGAGGGGGAGTCAACGTCATCTGGCAGCTGGGGGACTGTGTTCCACTCTGCAGAGCTCAGTCCTACATTATGTCCTCTCGAAGGCAGTCAGGGACATCACATTCAAGATACACACAAAGGCTGTTAAAACAACAAGGCCATATAATAAGCTGGAAATACTAAAAATAGACTTTTCTAGAAAAAAACAGCACTGATCATAAGGTTGTGAATTCAGGCTTTTATCAGAAACAAGTTGGTCTCCGGGTCTCGCACATTGAAATCCACCCCCACAACGGGGCCTGAAAGATAAACACACACCACAGTATAGATCTGTGAGTAATCTCATTCTTGATGAGTCACTTTCTGAGAAGAGGGAAGCAGTTTGCGCACTACATGATCGCTGCCTTGGCCCGAGGCACTTGAACACAGTGGAGAATCTGACTAACTGACCAATATGTTGAATGACAACACATGAAAAGAAACACTACCAGTTTAACACAGATGGTACTTTTGTGGCTGGAAGGAAAAAGACCTCACAAATAAGACCAAAATAAACAAGCTCTGAACTTGTCTTGGCCAGAGGCACGAATGTGCACGTTGGGCTTATTTCCAGCTCAATACAGCAAAACTTTAAAGCTGGGGAACATTGCCGAAAATACACTTGAATATTTCAAAGCTGTGCTGAATTGGATTTAAAAGGAGATTAAACAATAATTTAGCAATATTTTATACCAATCAGCCTTATGCTGGGTTCAGACTACGTGATATCAGCCTAATTATTATAGCCTGACACAGCAGCCTTTTTGATATTTCCCCTTGGGACTACCACAACAGAGTAAAAAAAGAAAAATGCTAGCGTGAAATAGCAGAGGCGCTTCAGCAGCAAGGTACTGCCATTAACATCAAGCTAGCAAAGAACGTAATTCTTCATGATGGAGAGGGATAAAAGGAACAAAATTCACAAATAGCAGCTGGGGCTTTACTTGGCACAACTGCAGAGGGTACCAGCTTTATTTGAAAGGGACAACATTAGGCACAGACCTTTATTTCTCATTCCCTCTGTACTTTTCTATTTTTTGTGTCCTGTGAAATTCTCTTTATACTACTTTCATGCGGTACTTCAAACATAGCTCCTGCGATCTGGTGGCACTTTATACATAATATTTTTCATTTTTCTAAGGAGTTTACAACATGATGGCAACGGTGTGAGCCAATCAGTGGACCCGCATTCAGTGCCGTTTGATTGGATGCGTGTATGGGCGGGAAACTTGATACCACAGAGATTGCCACTTTGCAGACTCTGGCTCCAAGTGATGTCACCAGAGCAAGTTGGCAGCGGCCATATCTGAGATATTTTAACATCATTTATGTGCAGCGGCATAAGTGGAGATATATCTTTATATACAGTCTATGGCCTAAAGGCTGTATCAGACAGGCTGTATCAGACAGACCAACTTTCATCCTGGACAACACACCTAGCGCTCTCTCTGTCTCCCTACGAGCCCCAACTGCTGTAGCAGCAGCTCTCACTGCCATACAGACAGGTTTCAAGGATGTGAAGTCGAAAGCATGCATGATGGCAAACTGGCAGAACCCGAAAAGACCAACATAAATGGCGTTATCGAAGTTTACAATGTTAATCCACAGGCTACTCTGACAGGTAAAGCTAATGTTACTAAGGTGAAGCAGCAGTCCAAAGACAACTGGTTCGTAATACATTCATGGTTCAAACTTAACAACGATCAAATGAGCTGCTTGATTTGTAAAATGTACAGAGTGATGCAGCTCAAAGAGACGACCACTAGAGAGGAGGAGATAGAGAAAACAGACTACAGCAATGTATGTAGTTCAGAGAATCCCTAGGAGAGCTACAAAATGCAACCTGAGGTAAGAGCAGGACAAGGTAGTAGTAAGGGCAGTTAAGGTCCTCCCCTCCAAAAAAAAAAAGTGTTTAAGTGCAGTGTTTTCAATGTGACACACAGGACAAACAAACTGTCCAGGGTCAACAAGGAACTGTTATTCTTGTCTTATGCAACACAGAAACAGCTGACCCCACCAAACTAGAATGACAACATTTAGGTGAGTTATTAGGAAGATAAGCTGCCGTCACTGCCAACTTGACAAGCTTTCAGGCTGTAAAAAGTGTTTGTAATTCCATCATTTTTAACATTAAGCCTATACCAAGGACATAACTCCCCCCCTTGGCAATTTAACCACGTACTGGCAATCTAGTAGGGATGCACCAAATATTTGGTAACCGAATATATTCAGCCGAATTTTGCAAAAAAAACACACATCCGGTATTCGGTGGAATAAGTGAAAAGCAAGGCCGAATAATAGCAGCGTGTTTTGATGACTCAATCAAACACAGCGTGTTGACGGACGGAGTAAAATGTTGGCAGTGTGACGATATTTCAAAATGTTGGAGAGTGAAAGAAGAAAAGCGGTTTGCAAAGAAAGTAATACTGAACTATCTAAAGTAGCCTAGTGTTGCAGGGTATACTGGTACCAACGGTAGACGGTATTTTGTAGTCTTTCTAATATTTTGGTCTTCTATATATGTAACTGGAAATCAAGTGTTGCAAACCCAGCTCAATATAATGCCGTTTCATCCAACACCAAGTAGCCAACAGCCTCAAATGTGTTACTAAATTATTTACAATGTATTGCAGTATATTGCAGCGATATCGTACTGCATTACAGCATATCAGAGTTTCTATTTTTGTTTGTCTTTTGTTAAGACTGAAATGTGACAGATACTGCTGGGGGTCAAGGTGGTAACTCAACGTAAATCCCTTGTTCTGTTTAAACACTGCAGCTAGTAGACTGCTTTAGTTGATGACCAAGTCTAGAAGGATGCTGACAGTGAATGACTTCACGGAAATGTGTTGTGTTGAGCCTCCTGGGGACACAGAAGAAGCAGCCTGTATGAAGTGTAACAGTATTTACCAGAAACACAGGCAGGAGCAGTACAGATGGCTGGGGGCACCAGGCAGACAGACAGACACATGTACGACATTAACAGCCGGCACTATAGACGTCTTCCACAAGGACAAAGTCAAAAAAAAAAGTAGCCACATTATAAGCCTGGTCCAGCTGGCCTCCAGTGCTACATAGAGCAAAGTCTCATCATATACACGCACAAATACCACCAGATGGTCCTCAACAGCTTATTAAAATCAGCAACAAGCACTCAGAGCGACAGTCACTGACATTACAGCACGGCAATGATGACAAGTGTAAACACTCTTCTGGGAACACAGAGACAGATGCAATAAATGAGGAAGCATGAACGACGTCTCCTGTAGGATTCAGACATCTCTAGAGCAGGTATATATCTACAGAGACGATACTCCCAAATAACACCTTGGCTTTCCAATTTGTCAGACTTCCTTATCTGATGTTTGTGTGTATCTGTCTTTCATGCACAGATAAACTATTTGTGAAAAATACTGGGGTGCAAGACAATCCCACATTGCCTGTGATGACAAGGGAGACGGGTTTAAGCCGATATCTAGGCACATTATAGTGGGAAAAGCACAAGCGTTTTCAATAACATTAATGATAGCTGCATTCCACTTAGGATAAGCCATGGTACTGTGCATGCTGGCTCGCTTAATTAGCTTACTTAGACACTTAATGGAACTGAGCCATCGCCAATGTTATCAATTTCACCTGTGCTTTTCCTCCTAATACAAGTCAAAATGTCTACTGTGAAAAAGGTCCATTGCCTAACATGCTAAATTCATCAAGAGCATGTGTTGCTACGATGATAAACTTGCTTGAAAAATACCCACTTTGAGAGGCATGCTTTCAAGAAATCCCTTCCATTCTCTCTTTGCTCCTCAGAAACCACTATAATGACATGCAAAAGGTTTTCATTAATGTTAAGCTAGGTCGATTACTGTCTAAATCCTAATGAAAACACAGTCAAGTACTGAGTTAAACCTCACTGAAACCCAAAACAGACGATCATAGACTGATGTTTCCCCTTGGATTTCTGCCAGCAGCAGTGCAGAAGTGCATGAGTTTTATTTTGCCCCACTGGGTGCTATTTAACGTCTTCACTGACTTGAAAACAGCTCGTAAAGTTGTAGATGTCAAATATAATAAAACGCTTCCCATACTGTAAAATGTAAACTATTAGAAAACAACAGAATACATTGCAGCCTCTACAGAGGAGTTCAGTGTAGAGCGTGTGTGGCGAGTAAAAAGAAGGACAGTGTGTTTGCACTCGAAACAGGCAGGTGAGCTGGATGTCAGGTTAGCAGTAAACCGTCAATGTAACGCTTTGTCAAAACCACCCAACCAGTGCAGCTACTTTAGCAGCATGTAGAGAAATTTTCTTGTGTGTTTTTGCATCTGATCGTCTTTGAAACTACTTAGAATGGATATCGGCCAATAATGATCAGTGGCTGTTTAATCGGAGCACCCTTATGGCAGTGTTCAAGTTATAATCCTTGCTTGTCCCTGACTCTGGCTGCTAAAGAAGAAATAGCATGATAAAGGTGTAGGGGGGACTTTCACATAATAGCAGTACTAAACATTGAGCAGCGGCGCAGCTAAATACATACACAGGAAACACTGTAGACAGAGTAAGAGGCAGCAGGCAGTATGACTGTAGATTACACTGTTTTGGTAGTGATTATAAATTGAGTCACCTCCACATGATGTACACACCCTATTCTATTTTCTCCTGTCAGATCTAGTTATTGAATTTTGCCAAGGCATAGCCTCTTGCGTAGCATGACAAACTGGAAGTGCATCATATTGCAATGTCATGTAAGGACAGGCAACAGCAGGCATGAATGCCATTTAGACCCTTTCACGCAATTGCTGGAGCCAAAAAACTTTTCACCTATACAGTAAGTTAATAACTTATTCTATTGTCTTCTGTCAGATCTAATTATTGCAGTTTGTCAAGTCAACCTCTTGCATAGCCTGATAACCTGTACGTGCATCATGTTCCAGTGTTATGTAAGGACAGTCTCCTGCAGGCATGTCATTTAGGCACCCAAACAGTCCCCGGGAGCAACAGGCCTCTTCTTTTGGGATAATCTTAAGAGCTAAAAACTTCTTTGGTACATTTTGTTTCAAGAAACATTTGGGATTATGCTAAATTATTACAATGCGGTGGTTTGGTTTGTGATGTTATGGTCTTTTGCACCTATATGAACAAGGTTGAAGTAATGGCTTCTCTTTGGACGGATGTTGAAATAATATTGGAAAAAGGAACCTGCTGAGTCTGTTTTTTTCTGGTTCCCTTTACGTTTTAGTACGTGACCCTCATTCACTTATTACCAACTAAAGTGAAGTTAAATTTTTGATTTTTCTCTTTTTTTTCTCCAATGATAGTCTGTTATTACAACATAAATGACATATGCTGGTACAGATAGGGCTATAATTAATACTAGGGCTGATTATCTTCATTAGCACTTTGTGCTGCATTTTTAATGCATGAAAAGTGCTCTATAAATAAAGTTTGATTTGATTAACAATTAATTAGTATTTTCTATTTCTAATGTTAATTTAACCTGTGAACTTCAAACCCCAATACATTACAGCTATCCAGAAAGCGCAGCCTCAGGAGTCAACACTTGTGGGTTCATAAACTTTGCAGTGAAGTCAGGAACACTCTTCAATGTCAATATTTCAAAAGCACTCATCACATTCAAGTTAGAAAACAGGTTTTCAGACCAACCGGTTCTGGGCACTCCATGAGAGGAACTGTCCACTGGGGAGCTTCCCCGAGAACTTAATACCTTAAGGGGCTTTTTAATGTTTGCAATTGCACTGTCAGTATGAACACTGTGGTTTACTGTAAGCTGGCCAGTGGTTGATATAGCACTATCACTTTCAACTTCACTGTCTGCCCATTTGTGTGTTTTCTTCTATTCTTTTTCATTTCGAGCTGTTGTTTTTGTTTTGTTTCATCTGATGTTTCCACAGCTAACAGGTAGCTGCTGCTGCACTGGCTGTGTATGACCAATCACCATCCACTTATATCGAGAGCAGTCACTGTACAATTATGTCAGTCATGGTTCCTCTTCTGCTGGGAGAGTAACTACTCTGAAAAGGAAGCTAAAAAAATCCCTCAAAACAGCATTTTTTTTTTTTTACGATTGTTCCTACTTCTTAAAGTTTGGACACAACAACTAGTGGGGTTCTTTAAAGTATGAGATTCCTCCAGTCTGACAAACACCTAATAACTGATTTAAAATCACCACATATGTTTAGATCCCCAATTCCATCAACATTAGAATACTCTGATACACGTATTGCAAGTTTGTAAACATCATGAACATCATTTTGCTTTCAATTAACCTTGAGTAATATCTGATTTTTATGTCAAAAGTAACTTTAACAAGGTTTTGAATGATATTCAACCAGCCTACACAATAGATTAGTAAACCACTCTTAAGGGCTTTCTGTCCTGATGAAAGGGCAATGTTGGCATGTGAGACTAATCAAGTCTGCAGAAGCCCCCAACAGAGGTCAATCAAGAGGTCCACTTCCTGTTGCTGCATGTCCTACATCGCTCCCAGCTCTGGAATAACAGTTGACCTTTGACCTGGACATACATCACTGCAGACTGCTGTGGAATGTTTTCTGGGGAGGAAGTGGCTCTGGTTACTGGGGTGGGGGATGCACATCTCACACCAGGAAATCTGGTGCTGCATGCAGCTTCACTGTGACTGTCCTACTTGGAAGGGGAGAAAAACATAATAGCAAGATGTCTGCATCCCCCATGAAAGTAAACTATTAATCATTCATGTATGGGAGTGGGGGGCAATTTCAGGCAAAAATGTAGGCCTGCAGATTCCACTCGAGGCCCTCACTAAGTGTCAGAATGATGGCCTGTGTTTTGCCTGAAAGCAAAGGAATAAATAATTAATGGCACCAGTGACAAGGCCAAGAACACCACTCCCTGCTTATTCTCGCTTTCAAAAAACCACCATCAACCCCTCTCCTGGGAACAAGTCCACTCTAATGCTACCGTATCTGCCATTACACACCAATTTATTGATTCCACTGATGTTCTTATTCTTCTTATCCTAAAGTACACCAATGAGGTGAATGGATAAGGACCTCTAAGGACAAAGATGGAGGAGGTCTGTACAGTTAAGTGACAAATGATCACCATTTGGAATTTGAGCAATTGAGGAAATATAAACCGACACTGTGCAGAGTTGGTGCAATATTTGTTGTGCATCACTGGGACATCAATTATCCGAGTGTTTAAGCACATAGCAGACCATACAAAAGTGTGATCAGAACCTACAATGAGGGCACACGGTTTCCATTTAACAGGACTGCCAAGGTAAAAGGTGGTGTTTCCCTGGAATCCATTTCAACTCGAGAGTTGATAATTCCAACTCAGTACTCCTGACTTCTGATCTAAATGCATCTGCTCAGGAAAACATGGACACCCGCAGCAAACTGATGTTTGTACGGCAAGTTTCCGGGCTCCACAAGCATCTACAGAGGACCTACATCGATTACCACAGCACCATTAGCAAAGAGAAACAGTGTAGGTCAACTGTCTCGCTCATGTTTGCATTTAAATATTACACAGTTGAAACTATGTTAACAGCTGCTGAATGCAAAACAGCACAAGGCTGCAAAACTTGTTTGCACCCATTTTCAATGTTACAGCATGTTCCACAACATGAACACTACATTAAAAAGCTACGTGAAGTAAAAAAAGATACAGGTAATTGTGCTGGTTCACTGTGTGTCACCACATTACTGTGATGTCAGATGTGTTTAGATGAATGTTGCCATAGTTTCTGACTTGAATGACTGTTGCATTGCAATTTTCCGTGTCTGGGGTTATTTTTTTTCCGAGTTCCAAGTACAATGGAAAACAGCATTTTGCTTTGCAGTGGCATTGTCAGCCTGTAGTCTTTCAACATACGTATAAAGGAAACAAAAGGTGCAGGTGAATAAAATAATGAGAAACTAACTAAATGAGTAAAATCAGTGCCAGACTCTACAGTCAGTCAGAGTGCTGTCTATAACAGACTCAGCCTCTATTGCTTATTCAGCCATTAATGTATCAACTGCATCGGGGAAGCCAAAAATCGTGGGCAATGGTCAGCCACAGACCCTCAACTACAACCCAATGGCCGACTGTAAACTCAATGTGTCAAGGCATGTTATGCTCTCCAATAACACTGGGGAGCTTCCAAGAGTTTTCAGTATTTCATCCAATTTTTTCCTTCTGTTTTGTGAATATTGACAGGCTGAGTAGGAGCAGTGACTTTAAATGTAACATTATTTGATGTGTTTTATAACCAAATTAAGAGACAGCATTAATCAAACGAGTAATTCATCATTAATGTGTCTAATTATCTGTTAAGAAAAGGTTAAGCAAACCTAATTGAGCATGTCCCACTGCAATTTCTTGCTTACTCCATTCAAAATCAATTAAGCTTTTTAACATAAAGTACTATCAGCAATTATAATTCAATCCAAACACTCACAGCCACATAAAAAAGTGCTGTGCACAACTACACAGATATCACAGACACACTCAGCATACTAATAAACTCCCCACATTTCTCATAATTGTACAGTGTGGGGTGTGTGGGTACTGCCGAAGGAATTATACACTAATAATAATCCAACGCACATTAATTATTCTACCTCTATTCACCTTGTATCAAGTGCGATTGGTCTGTTGCTACCCTGTTTGAGTACCTCTGAAACTTGGCTTCAAGAAAAACTAATGTTGCCAAGGTTTCTATAGCAACACTCCCTTTCTTGGCCAGTGTACTGTATTTTTATTCTCGATGGTTCCAGATCCTACTTTTGGATGCTTACCAATTCAATAGTAACCATGACCTGTGCGACTTGAGTGTGTTTATAGACAAACACGGGAGAAGTGCAACTCGGGTCTATCAGTTACAGTGCGCAGAGAAATCTGGGCAGCTTTGTTTACAGCTGTCTTGTGGGTATTTAAAGATGCAGTTGGTAACTTTTATAAAGATAGATCTTTGTCATAATTTGAGAGACAGTCACAACATCCACACAGGAGCACATGAGACAAATAGTCTGTAAGAAAAAGAAAAAAATCAGGTTTCACCTCCTCCTCCTCCCCGTAATGGCTTTTGCAAGACTCAACCATGGCTCAAAACAACCAATCAGAGCTTAAGACCCTCTAAACGCAACTGTCAATCATGTCAATCGCTGCTTGTGAACTGTGGTCAGACTGTCAAACCAGACAGTGCAGATCATCTATAATAATAAATATATTCACTTCAAATGTTTTCAGAAACATATTTTAGTGAACTGATTAGCAAGGTCCGAAATTAACATCCGCCAAGCACCAAATGCAAGTGGCAAGTAAATCTCCAAGGTTTACCTGCCACACTGGTGGGTAAATGTTTGGACCAAAATAGTCTCTATCGCATTTTAGTGTCATTTAGGGGCACGCTGCTCCGCTGCTGTCAGTGTCGGAGTTTCATATACACACATACACTACATAAGTGTTTATGTGTGTTTTAACAGTGCTGCAAGCTGCCCATCTCAAGCGCTGTACGTTCTGCAGCACTGTTTGCAGAGCGGGACATCGGCTGATGTGCTAAAATATCGCTTGCCGCCATTCTGCTGCTAGCTATGGGTAGCTGAGGGTTATGAGTTGCTCCCATACTTATGATGGTAATAAAATAATAACACAGAGGCTCTGGAGTCTGAACCAGGACTGCAAACTACTGCCTCCCACATAGTCAATGACAGCGCATTAGGGCTTCATTTCTTCTGTTCTTACCTTCCATAATGAAAGCCCTAGACATATACATTGCATCACTGCTTACCAGAGGAACGTATTCACATACTGAGGCTGTTCCGATGATTTTTTAATTTATTTTTTTAATTTATTTTTATTTTGCTCTGATCACTACTTTAAGTTTGTATTCACCATAATACCTTATTGTCTCGGTGAAATGTACATAAACATTTGTATGTGTGACACAAAAAGGCAACTTATACTTGGCTTGTGGATTTTTTTCATCGTTTAGTCCTCTTGGCTGGTGAGTCAAAAGTTAATTTCAGACACTGCTGTTTAGCCACAAAAAGAGAAAGTTTGCTCAGGGCATTGCTCACTGTATCCATCATGGCGATGGGATCACATACGTCCTCGTTTTACAACTTAAAAGTACTCTTAATTATGTTTCTGAAAACATTTGAGGCAAGAAAAAGGTGACACAGTAACAGAGTCTGCATTCATGTGTGATCAGTGCTGTGTTTGACAGTTTGACTGCAGTTCATGAAGAGATGACATTATTAACAGCTGCATTACACTGATTGGTTGTTATTGTACACATTTGATAAAGCCATTAAAAGTGCTACGAGGCAATAGAGTAGGCAGAGCAATGTGTTTTTTTTCACAGATTATCTTTCTGATTTACCACTGTGTGGATATAGTGTCAGTTTAAGCAATTGTGACAAAACATTTCTATAGAAGACACCAACTACAGCTCAAAACCACAAACAACAAAATATAACAAGATTCATTGATTCCAACCATCTATCGTAAAGTCAGAAACTTAAACAGTTTTCCCTAGTATTGATTACAGGCTTACTTCATGAGTCAGTGCAAGAGCGCACGTAGTGACTCAAGTAGACTAAGCATGAGTCAGGCACATCATAAACAGGAAAAGGGAAGAATCATGCCAGTCCATTCAGGTTTAACTTCCAGCTGGCTAGGATGAGCAAGCCAAACTCTACCCGGAATCAGGAGACATTTCTACAACTGCCACACACACAACCCCCTTCTTCCTCTGAACGCCCCCTTCCCCCACACCACCCTCTCTCCCCAGGAGGTAGGTTCGTTGCTTCTGACTGAAATCTGGATAACAATACTATTCTCAGTACAGCAAATATAAACTGGACTGTTGTTCTGGGCCATATAAAACTTGAGATCGCATACTGCTAACCACATGATAGTCCCAAGAACCATCACACAAGCCTGTCTTTGATTTAACCCTTTTCTCAGTTTTTAAACAATATATTACAATTGTTAATATTTTGTATGTTTGTAAAAAAAAATTCAGTGACTCTGGTAAATGTCTGAAAACTTTGTAGGAGAGTCTACTTCACCAGATAACATTACCTTTTCACAGAGACTGAATGTGCAATTTTTTCCAGAAGGGCGTCCAGTTTTTGGAAATCCAGCAAATCGTTTGACTTGGCATGCATCTTGTAATCCATTTATGAATTCCACTAAACAGAAACAGAAACCAAAAACCAAAAAAGGGCAAGACGAATTACACAGAAGTTTGTTTTCTCTTTTGCTCTCATCCAAAACACAGGAGAGATTTGTTCTTCAGGCACCAGTATGTAATCCAACAGAACACGGTGAGTAATCCTTAGTGTCTTCCAAGCGGAGTTTGAGGGTGGCTGCTCCACAAAAAAGGCCCCAGCCTGGAAACAGTGGGTCCAGTCGGGGAAGGAAAGGCTGTGGAAGCCTACAGCCGGCAGGCTGTGTTAGCTGTGTGAACCGGTCCTCTCTCTACCCCATCCCCCTCTCAGCAGTACAACGGCCCAGTTGCCACAGGCTCTTCGCTCCATTGTGTCCTCTCCAGGGCCTCCCCAACTTAAACTGACACAAGCCGAAAGCAAGACGGAGAGGGGAAGGCGAGAGAGGGGAGAGAGGGCTCCGATAAGATCCAGGAGGAGCACTTATTTCCTCTGGCTCGCTCTCTCACCCTCTCTCTAGCACAGACAGACCAGCATGCAGTTACTCAACAGTAAAAATGGCTCTGCTGCTTCCTCATTCAGCGGAGCCTCAGCCCACACACCCCTCCCTCCCGCCCTCGCTCCTACACGCTTGCTCATTCCACCCCTCCCCTCTTTCCCCATCAATAGCTTGAGGTCCTTGCTCTCTCCTCTCTCTCTTACACCTTTAACACCCCACCCCCTTCCTGTCTTTTTCTCCGTCCATTTCATCATGCCCCACCCCCACTCACTCTCTTCCCTCAGAGTGATCTTGTATATGCCTCCCCCACCAATTTAAGGACTCCCTTGTCTACACTGTCCTGTCCTCATACACCTCACATTGTGGCAGGGCTACTTCAATCAAAAATACAACAGTCTTTTGATAAACTGTTGAGGAGAAAACATCTGACATTGAGCCACGTCAATAATACAAACTCTTCAGTCCCAAAAACACTAAATCACATTTAATTCAAGCAGTAAGGCTTTGATCAGGATTAACAAAACGACCACTTGACCAACAAACAAATTCAATTTGGTCCAATTTCCGTGAAACTAAAAAAATAAAATAAAAGACAAGTGCGTTTGTGTGGCCATTTGGCCACTAAGGCCCCTTAAGTCACTGTTACTAGAGACCAGAAGTCACTGCTAATAGTGAGAGCCAGAGTGACAACTCACTCATATGAACAGATCCACCACAGGTTAGATGCTTATTGGCAGGTGAGCATGTGTGTCCTGTATTGTTGGCCCTAACTGGCACTTGTTGGCATCGTAGATGGCAGAGCCTGGCAGTGAGTGAAATTACTCTGACTGGCAGTTCAGCTCAGTGCACAAGAACAGAAACGGAAGTGACGAAAGTAAACAAACCACCCTGTAGATTTATTTACACTCATGCAGGCGCAGGACGTACATGCTATTTGGCCATTATCTGTAGTCTTTGCGGTGTGTTCGGGTGCAACTTTTTGGGAGAAACACAGGTGATGCGAAACGATGTAACAGACGGATTTTGATGCCCCTAGTTCTTTGATGTAGGTTTGGTGTATCTGGGCCTTTACATCCAGTAAATACTATATCTGACGGCAGAAGTTACCAGTGAAAACACTGCATGTTTTTGGACCCACAGCATAAAGGATTGTGACGTTTATCACAAACGCAGTCGGACCTGCTGTCTTACATTCAACACGTAGCTCACTCACCAGAGCAACTCCAGTCTGTGTTCATCTTTCCCGTCTGTGACAGCCATCAGTGTTGATAGGCAATTATTCATGACATGTAACAACTCAGCTGTGGACAGAACATTGAGCGGAGCTGCTGTGGCCAAAGTAGCACATTTTTCAATTGGTTAATTTTTTCAGCTATTGAGGGTACGACCAAATCATGTGCTGGCACAAACAACTAAGGGAGAAGGTAGCATCAGTGCTACTAGTGGAGAAGTTAGTCTGTTGCTCTGCCACATGGAAATATTAAACTGTCTGTAGATTAAACTAATTAGTATTTGCACAATGCCACAAAAAACGTGTATGAAAGCAGAGGCTGCACATTGAGCAGCTCAAGACTGCAGGTAAACTCACATCATTAGCCTGAATTCAGGACACAACATAGGGCAGTGTTAACAGTCAAGCTGGGGCCGTAAAGGAAAACTGAAGTGAGCGGGTCAGAGTGTGACAGAAAAAGTGCGAAAGCATGGGACCACCCACCATGCCTGGCAGAGCAGCCTCAAGTTATGACGTTCATGACAGCGTGGTGACCACACTGTGATGTGACTATGAGACCACTAGGCTCAGTCAGATCTTATCAAAAGATATGACTAAAAATTAGGTTCTTAGTAAGCCAGGTAAATACCAAGTAACTATTTTTATACCACAATTACCACAATACAGAAATGCTAGTAAATGCAACCTTATAATAAATGCCTGTAAACGGGACCAAAAGCAGCAGGGATCTCTCTGTGCGACGACTGTAGAATCAGGGATAAGAAAAGCTGCCGGGCAAGAATCACAATTGAAGATGCAATCTCAAGAGACAGATGTGACATATAGAGACTCTGTATACTCTGCACCAATCATCCAACCTGCCAGACTATGCTGCCTCTTAACCCTGCTATACTAACTTCCTGTTCACTACTCACCAAGACAGAACATGAGCAAATCCTAGGGTAAGTGAGAGGCAACAGTTTGATGGGGAGGGGATATCCCTGACGTTTCACATCTTTATGTAACTACCTAAGCCATAAAATATTGCCTTACATGTACCTTATATGTACAATACCAGAGGCAAATTGACTGCTGACCTCTCACCTCCCAATCAATCTTAAGTCTCATGTGCATGCAAACAGGCACACACCCAGTTTCAAAATCAGTCAGTTGTCAAAAACCCCAAGAGACCAGGCGGGTAATGAGCCACTCTGTGAAATATATATATATAGACACTCAGGTGACTGGTGAGTGCAATGCAATGCACAATGTCAGTTTTCCCAAAAGGAAACAAGCAGTGGCTCATCTGTGCTGCAACCAGACACTGACGGTGTCCTCGCAGACCCACTTCCCTGTCCACGTGCCATATGCACCATTCTCAAAGACAATACAGCAGCTGCCAGAGTGACAAAGCTCCAACCTACAGCAATTCAGAGGAGGCCAAACTGATGGCCCTGTCACTGGAGGGGTGTGTGTGTGTGTGTGTGTGTGTGTGTGTGTGTGTGTGTGTGTGTTTGGGGGGGGTCGTATTCAGACACACGGAAGGAGGGAGGGAGGGATGATAGCGAGACGAAGGGGGAAAGGGGAAGGAGAGGGTTGCATTTAGACTGGGGGTTGGGTCAGATGGAGAAGCAGCAGTGCGCGCAGAGATGAGACTCTGCGAGAAAGTCTGAGGCGCTTCCATTAATCATCAGAGCACCGGAGAAGCTGAAATCTACAGGGACCAGGAGTGGAGAAACAGGGAACAGGCAATTTGCCAACTTGCCATGGTGTAGCATAGACTTGTATTCAGTTATGCATTGGGAAAACCAATAGGAAAAAGACGGGTGGTGAAAGAGGTACTTGGTAGTAATAACAACCAAAGCCTTTTAGTCATTAGAGAATTAACTGAATCTAACAGATAATGCCCCTGCAGAGTCTGTACTTATAAAATCTTGCTTTTTACACCCACAAAACCTGTAATTATTAAACAATCTGGCAATCTCTTTATGCCAGCAAAACAGACATATATATTGTCTAGACAGTCTAAATCTTGGATGAGGGAATATGTTATGCCAATTTAAGAGGCACTCCAGTGATTTTATGCATGAAATACAGTTTGCTCGTTTTGTGGAGTACTACTCAGCCTGTGAAATCAGCTGTGTCATATCTGGGGGAGCTGTCTAAGTTTGAAAAAACAACCCTGATGATATCATCACACTCGTCAGACTTAATCTTTTTAAACAGAAAGCCTGTGTTTGAAGGGAAGTGGCCATTTAGGAGGTAGAAGAGTCTAATGAAAGAAAGCTTGACCCACAGCAGATACTAAAAGTCAGGATATCTGTTCCTCTGCTGCTTCAATTTTGCCCATTAATTTTTAAAGAGCTTCTTATGAGTCCTCCAGCTTTATGGAAATGCAACACTGTACAAGTTCACTGGAGCACCCATTTAGACCTCCCTACACTTAGTAACCTCTGCATTTTAGAAATGATTAAGAATTTTAGTTTCAAAGCACATCTGGGGCTTCTCCCTGCATAGTTACCTTTCAACCTTTTTTCTGTCAACCATGTAGACAAAGACCTCTGGCAAAGCTGCTCAACTTTTTAGTGACGTTGTTCTGTGGCCAAGTATTACCTATGTGACGAGTTTAAGTTGTTGCTACAGTATACAAAAGCACGCCAACTGCAAGATCCCAAGCCAATACAAAGGAATCAACGTTTGCATTATGCCTTGTAATGTATTTTTGACGACAAAAACAACCCTCTCACCTGCCTTCCTACTGTTTTACCCATGGCCGTGCAGTTCAGAGGATGAGATCGATGACACAGTGTTTACACAAATCAAATGAACTGGACTCTGAGGTCAAGTGTACTCGCATCTGGGCCAAGGTTCCTGGTGTGAAAGCCTCTTTAAATATTAGTATTTAAATAGACCTCACAGTGGTTACAATCAATATCTGTATCCATAAATGTAATAAAATGGCAATGTGAAAGGCGTCACTCGGACTGATGAACCCACAGAGAATTATCACCCAAAACTACCAACGGATTTCGGAGCGTTATAGCTTGTACCAACTCATTCAAGCTTTACTATACTGATTCACTCTCAGAGGGCTGTTTTCAGTGAAAAGGCTCCAAATACGCACTGTGCACTTTCTGTTAGGCACCGAAGCAGAAAGACACAGTTAGCAAATAGCTGGTGCACATGGCAGAGCATTGAGCAACAAAAGTGCCAGATATTTCCCTCAGGAGTTGGGAGAGACCAAAAACAGAACTTAGTGAAAGTGAATATTTCGATTACATTCATCAGATGGAAATTTCAGTCCTGGTTCCAGACTTGGGGGATTTCAAGTATTACCCACAAGACACGCTGTCTCATGCCATACATTCTGGCACCACTGTTCACAGTGGCAGTTAAGATGCAGTCAGATCTTGACATAATAAAATGGAGACTGCGAGTATATGGCTTTAATATATGTAATGTTTCAAGCACTCTGACAACTCTTGAGAATTTTAATGATAAAACCACAAAATTGCTGCTTTTGGAAAGTTAAAGTTGCAATAAATAACTGCTTTCCATAACACAGCGCATTACTTCTGAAGTGGGTGACTTAACTCTTAGTAGGGGACATTTTTTGACATGTTTGTGAGCTCTGGCTTATGTAGGGTATGACTAAATTCAATGTCAATGTCCACTCCAAATAAAGCACAAAGAAGTACTGTTAAAATTAAAAACAAATTCAACAGATAATTTTATCAAAAGCCTCCCACTTCCCCAAAAATCCCTACGTTCATTATTCACATCAGATGCCACAGGATGTAGCACTGAATTTGTTCTAACCAACATGGATTATACTGAGCTTTGCTTTGTAAATTTGCTGCCATTGGACAGCAATATTATGGGATAGTGAACTGACCTCTGAAAATGACATGGGTCATGAGCAAACTCCTGCTTTTAAAGTGACTATTAGGTAAGAGTCTGTAAATGTGATGAAAAACAGGAATCAGGGATTGGTGTTAGATTGGCTGATTTAACAACATTAAAGCCTAAAATAATATGGGCTTAAAAGTAGACCATCACTAAATATATTAGAAATGAAATACAAACGTATAAGCTGGAAAAGAAATATTACTTATCAGTCATCACAAAACAATAAAAAGATAGTCAATACTGTCTATTACATCCCAGTATGCCACTATGCAACAAAGACGCACTGTTTTAAACGCGGCCAGAGAGAAACTAAAAATTCCTCGCTCTGTAATAATGCTTTCTCAGTCGTAGCAGTAACATGATTGTAAGCCTCATGACACACACTTGTCAATGATTCAAAAGTGATAAATGAAGCACATACACTCACACACACACACACACGCACATACACACTATAATAGATTTTGTTTGCTCGCTCATTTGTTCCCTGACCACACACTCCTTTTCATTCAGAGGTCATTCACAACTAGGCCAAGGATGGTGTTACCATGGCAACTAAACCAGAGAGAACAGAGCCAAAAAAAGGAATTTTAAAAAAATAAGGCGGAGAAAAAAAACAAAAAAAAAACAGGGGCGAGAAAAGTATGTTCTTTAGTGTAGAACATGATGACCAAGATCTCAGCCACAAATAAATCAGATCTGAGTCTGTAGAATGAGCAGCACACACATGCATGTTTTCTTGGCTGGTAAATGGAAAACCAAATATCATTATACTGGTAGGGCTGGATAATATTATACTGATGCTGTACTATAAGACTAGGTGTCGTCTTAGGGTTTGGAATATCGTAATATCATAAGTGTTGCCCTTGCATTGTGCTAAAGGCTGCATTACACTAAAGTGATGCAATTCTCTATCTGTTATTATTTGCCTTCAAATCATTATATCAACATTACTATTGATTATCAAAAATCTCATTGCGTAAATACAATGTGAAAGCACCAATAGTCAATGCTACAATGTTGTCGCTAAATCAATAAAGGCATTTAGTCAAAATATAGTAATATTTGATTTTCTCTACACTGCCTTACACATTGAGTTCTTCTGAGTTATGTAATTAAAATCTCAGCTCTGTAAACCCTAACACTGCCAGGTATCTCCAAGCACTTTGACCCAGCCTTTGTTTAAAACTACATCAATTCCAGCTCAGTGAATTCATTTCCAGTCATGTTAATAATAGCTCTGCCCTCTGAGACTGTTTAATTTACTGCTTTCCTGGTAAATGTGTGCCCTTTGACCCAATTTGTCCTCTATTTACACACAGCGTTGACAGAGATAACACTTCTAATACCTAATCAGTGGCAAGTTCATCACAAAACTGACCTTTGGCTTTGATTCACTCACAATACATAGTCACAAGTCTGCATAATAGACAGGCAAAAGACAAAAAGTACATGTTGGGTCTATGTGCACCTTTAGGCAAGGAAGAATATCCCAGCAGGCACGTGACTTCAGGTGGGCTAATATCTGCAATTAGAGCTTCCAACTACTATAGCGATAATCAAACATTACAAATCACAAAGCACAGTTAATAGTTGTTGAATTGAGGACTCATCCTACAAGGAAAACAGCAGGGACAGGATGCTAAGTAACGGGCCTCTGCTTTAGTTATCTGTTTGAACACAGCAGTCGGCTGGATGCCACTGCTTTATGTCTGTATAATACCCCACCGTACTCGTGCCATATAGACACCATAGCTCTAAACGCATCTGTGTGAAATACGATTTCATTGCCAGATGTGGTGTATAAGACGACAAATTGCAAAGTAATGACTGCTGGCGAGCGACCATCGTCGAGGAGCCAAGATCCCAACGTTAGGCCACAGGGCATAGATTATTGCCTGGGTTTCGTAATGGACGTCAGTGCTTGTGCACAGCAGAGCTAAAAGCGCACAAAGATACACACTCATTGTCTCCAAGATCGTGGCAGCAAGCTCTGGAAAATGAACATTACAGCCCTATTTTGTGTTATCTGCCCCACTGACTGCATTCTCATCAAATAGCCTCAGTCTGAGTGTGCGCCATCATCACCGTGACGGCGTCACCGTCTCCCACAACACAAGACAGTCGACGAGCAAACTAGCAATAGATGCCCAACACGGTGGTCGTAGCAGCATTTGTCGGGCTATTTGCAGCGTAATTGTGGCCAACAGTGGGTGAGACAGGCAAGGGATGTCAGATAGACACACAATGTAGATGCCGTTATTGTGTCTTTTGATAGACAACTGCCAACTAGCTTTAGCTAGCAAGCTAGTTAGCCAGAACAGGCCGCCGTGCAAGTGAACGGTCTCAGTGGGCGCCGGGCATCAGCGCTACCTCTGAAGCCTTTACACCGCTGTTACCGTGTCTCTCTCTTTCTACTCGCTCGCTTTACTGAGACAACATGAGTGGCAGAATAATGTTTGAAACAACGGCGTTTACCTGGGTTTATCAGGTTGCCAGGGCGCGCGGGATCTTTCTCTCCGAGGATCCTGAACACCTCTCGTTGTCGGTGACGTCACGCGTAGGTCTTTCGTTGAGGACGTAAAAGCGAGTGTCACGGACTGCAACCAGAGACCGCTGATGGCTCCGGAGGCAGCTGAGGGGAGATATTATAAACTCTTGTGCTGGAGATCTAGCCCTTCATTTTGAAGATTGTGTGGAAAATATTTATACTGGTGGAACCAATATATTAAAGGAGAACTACTCTGTCAAAATATTAGAAACACAGTAAGTTATGCTGCTGTCCCTTCTTCCTTATTTAATGATATGCAGTAGGAGAAAGCATGGCAAATTTGTTATAAATCACAAGCTTAAAAAGTGTGTTTCAAGATATTTCATAGAATTTTCCCGACAAAACTGGCGTTAGAAAGATTCAAGCTGAATATGGATTTAAGTGCGATTTTCTGTGAACTGGAAAAAGAGTATTTCTCATTTATTTTTTCACTGTATATACACTATAATGTTTAGAAGTGATGTTGCCAACTTTATAAAAAATAAACTTAAGATCCATATTAGTCGAGATAAGATTGGAAAATTGTTGTATATCATACAACTAAACCAAACCGACTTTCTTGCTTTTTATTGATAAATTTCAACCAGCACTATGATATCTGATGTTAAGAACAAAAAAAGCGATTAAAACCTTTGAGCTATTAAATGATTATATTATGTTGCATACAAAAACTCTTGCACTATAAAATGTAAATGTAAATGTAAATTTTGCCTTCTTATTTTGTGTTTTATTTTTTTGGTTGTCTATGTATCTGTTTGTACTTCTGTAAATTAATGTGTGCAAAATAAAGAAATTGGGGAAAATGAGAGGAGAAATGATATCTGTGAAACAGGATAATTGGAAAGAAAAAGTATTAGACACGAAATGTAGAGACAAAGCCAAAACTGAAAAAATGTGGGTGAAAGTAAAATAATAGTAATAATAAACAATGAATAAAATGTGCAGTTGATCTCAAAAGTATCAGGGCCCACTGTTAGACCCATAAGACCCTATGTCTTCACTGTTCTATTTTTGATTATGTTTGATATGATTGAACTTCCAAAGGTGGGTGAGAGTAAAAAAAAAAAAAAAAAAATCAAGTCGGACAGATGTTTCCAAAAAATTTAGCTCTTAGTAGTTGGAAGATACACTATAATAGGTTTGCTAAAACCACTATATTTAATTAAATAGTATATTTAAAAAATATGTAAATATGGTTACAATCAACTCACTTACCAGACTGGCATGCTCGTAGGTTTTTCATTACATTTGTGGTCAGTGGAATGGGATCAATTAACATCCACTGTCACTGCAGGGTAATGAATGATATTGCAAATCTTACCTCACATGCACAGGCTGTCTGGGCCAAATCAGTGGTTCACAGCGCCCCCCAGTGGACAACCATTGTTAAGACAGTGCCTTTATTAAACCGAAGGTTAGCAGCGATACAAAATAAGCGTCGGATATTTAAATCTTCAATTTTATTGTTCTAGGCGACAAAGACGTAAAGAAATAATATTCCAAACGTGTATTAAATTTGTTTTTTATAAAAAGAGTAATTTCCGGCAACTCATGCGCATGCGTTGTTGCTTCCAAGCAACCGGATATCCTAGAAACCCGGAAGTAGCGTGAAGGTCTTTGACGATGGTCTGAGTTTAGATAACGTTTCGCAGTTGTGGGACCAGTGTCGATGTGAAAATGGGTGTTAAAATAGAAGTGTTTCGAGTAAGTAACATATATTTTAAAATGTCGTCCGTGGCCGTTAAATATGTAATGCTGCTAAGGTTTAAATTCGCAAAAATGGACCTATGTTTCGTGCGTCAATCTAGCTTGTCGTTAACGTGAGGCCAAGTGATGTAAGTTTGTACTGTCACTCACTGCCTCGTCTATTTGTTGTTGTTTTGAGCAGATGATGCTATATCTGTCCTTTCCCGTGACCATGTTCTGGATCTCAAATCAGGCAGAGTATTTTGAGGAGTACATAGTAAATAGAAAGGTAAGTGTTGATGTTTTTGTTTTTAATTATATTTATTAGTCTACTCAATGAGGCTTGGTAACGTACTCTTCTTGTGATAACTAATTTATATTTCTCTCTTCAACTGTGACGTCTTTTATGGTATCCAGAGGGAGATCTTCCCTCCTGACGAGAAACTGCATGTGAGTATAATGCACTAATCTTACGAGTTTATATCGTCCATAGTACTGCCCATAAAAAAAAATTAAATGTGACTGTACAGGCAGTGCTCACTACCACAAACGCTTGTTGTTCATTTTTTATTCACATTTCTTTATTTGTGGTTTGATTTTTCTGATCATGTATTCATCTTTCAGTTTATTGCCCCTACTCTGTAATACACACTGTGTTCTTGCTGAATCATTCTGAAACACAAGGATATATTGCACAATAAAACTACATAGCCAGAGTACTATCTTGTAATACCACTTTTTTCTTTTTTGTTTTTTTTAATTTTAATGTGTCAGATCACACTGACCATATTTACACACACACTTTCCATAATTTAGTGCCAAAATCCCAAATATTGTTGATCTGAGAGTGATTTATCTGTGTCTGAATGGTTCCTTAGCTGTCAGAAGTACTGCTTCACAGCACAATATTATGATAAAGATAATAATAATGCGTTTTATTTGTAGGCGCTTTTCAAAGGTACACTCAAGGACAACTTACAAGACACAGTAAAAAAAAAACAAAAAAAAAAACAAGCAGCAATGTATCCAGAGATAATAAAATCAAAAAAATAAAAAAGTCTGTAAAAAAATGACAAGACAAAAAAAATGTAATTCTAAATAGTATGATGTTATGTTAATTATTGTTCTTTTATTTGTTTACAGAGGAAAGAGTTGGAGGACTTCAAAGAACGAATGCGTTTTCGTAAGGAGCAGCGGATGTTAAAGCAGATTGCTGTGGAATCTGAGAACTAAGGACTATGTGTTTGAAGAAGTGCGTAAAGTCCCAGCACTATCGATGAAGGATTATTTGGCAGTGTCCTTTGGGCAAAAGAAAACTGGCCAGACTGAAATCTCTAAGAAGTTAATGCATCTCAAATATGTCTTTTTTTCTAGGGATTCATTGTGCCTAATATGCTTGTTTAATTTACACGTGTGGGTTTTTTCCACACAAGACTTTTCAAATGTCAGCTGTGTTTGAACGCTTGATCAGTTGAGCTGCTGTGTTATCACTGTCATAAAACAAATATTTGAGTTATAAATCCAGTCGGATTTGATGTGAATGTCATGATTTATTTTGTGAGATGATGCAGTACCTATGAAATATATTCACCCTCTTGGATTTTTTTCCCTGTCAAGTTTTAACATTGGATTAGAGTGGATGTAATTAGGCATTTTTACATTTATCAAAAGAAAGATCTTAAAACCACAGCGTGAAACAACTCTCCATAAACTGATTTGAATTAAACCAAACATAAAACACAACTGATTGCATAAATATTCAGCCCTTTCAAAATAATATTTATCAGAGGGGCATATGGCAGTAATTATTGCTTTTACCCTATGGTACAAAATCTGGTTAGCTTTAGTCTCATGTTCTGGGCTGTCTTTTTGGAAAATACATTTTTTCCTTAAGTCACTGTCCACTCACAGACTTCTGCCTTTTCTTCTGTGACTGACGTGTATTTTCCTGCATTTATTGTAAATGACAGGCAGTTGACTGCAGCAGCTATGTGATACTATGACATTAAATTATTTTTTTCTGCTAATTGCTGTTGTAAAAGCAGAATGGCATTCCCTGTGTTTGTTTTAAAAAGTTTAGGAGGTGGGGGGGAATCAGCACTTGGCTCTGATTATATGTATACTTCTTGTTCACATGCCATTTTAATGCTATGCATCATTAAAGTCACTGCTGGTTATGTTTCACCTGTTGTAACAGAAGCAGTGATTCACCCATTGGTTGTGTTTGTGGTTAGATATGAAGGTGTATCTGCATCCTACGTCCATCCCTTTTTAAGCCCACATCAAAGGCATCACCCTGTGACCAGAGGATTGCTGGTTTGACCAGCAGCCAATGTTTTGAGTATGAACAGGACATGAATGACTAACTTTGGCAGAGACATTGACTATTTAAATGAAGTGTGACCAGAATGTATTTCCTGGTACAAGGCACAACAATGGAGTTCTCAAGTAGGTAATTCATTAACTCAAAATGTCTCAACCTTTGGAATGATGTGAAATACTGCTGATGTTTTTCCATATTTTATTTTATTTTGTCTATTCTTACCAGGAATAATCTTGTTGAGATTCAGAATCTCTTTTACCAGGGTCTACCAGGCCTAGACAACAGACTTAAAGGTTCAGTGTGTAGGATTTAAGGCAGGGTTGTCCCTCATTTTAGTGACAACTAAAATGAGTTGACAGACAAACCAAACACTGTCTCTAGATGGAGCCATTGGCTTACAGCTGCTGTAGTTCTACTCACTTGGCACATGCGAGAAGTTTCAGCTCTGCTACCTCACCACTCCACTAAATCCTACACACTAACTCTTTAAAACAAACATCAAACAATGAAATGGCAGTTGCCAGTAACAGAATGTGCATTCAGTGGTCTAATAGTCCTTAATCCTGTTTTTATTATCTTCCATGCTCATAAAATGGTCTAGTTTAAGGTGACCAATGAGGGTGCAAAAACATGTCATACCCTCACATAATTCCTTGGAATGTTGATGCTTTTATCATAGTTTATAAAAGAGAAATTCCCAGCATGTGTGTATGCTGAAAGTGCATGTGTATATGCATTTAACACCCTATAAGGATGTGGAATGATAGTGCTATGAGGCCATAGTGCAGATGATTCCTGTCTGTTAATCTGGCCCTGAATGCCACTACAGTTAAGTGCTGATTGGAGTGCAAAGGCAGCAATAACACTTTTTCTCACTTACTACAGCAGTTCCTAACACCCCCTCTTCTGTTTAGAAGGACACACAAGACTTCAAAGTAGGCATGCTTCTTAACCACTCAGATACTACGTTGTCTAACCTTAAAGCTGGGTGGAAAACAGATTTAAATATGTAATTTTCTGAGGAAATGTGGAAAACAATTTTTGTTAAAAAATCAAGAAAGGGCGATTAAAACAGTACTAATCCTGTTAAGGATTATAAATAACATTTACAGGACTCCTTCATAGATATTTAGAGCTAACTTGAGGGAGAGGCCTGAGTGCTAGAGATGTAATAAGAATGACAACACACTGGTACACCTTCTGTGGTCCTGCCAAAAAGTGCAAGATTACTGGACAGCTTTTCATGAAGATATAAAATTGCTTATTGGTGAGGATATTATATTTTCTCCCAGTTTGTACATTTTTAGGTGATCCCCTACCACTGGATATTCTCCCCACGTCAGATGCAGATAGGATTTGTGTGGTTCAGTCAACAAGGGACTGCAGCGTATGAGAAATCGTCTCTCCATCGCATTGACTAGGTGGAGAATTATGCTCAGAAATGGGGATGTTGCACTGTCTGTGATGATCTGATTGTGAAATGTGTTTGTATCATTATTGTACCGTTAGTATTGGAGATGACCATACGCTGTTGGTCGTAGAGAGTAACAGTTCATAAATCATTTTGATATGACATACCAATCAGATAACTACATGATGATCCTCTTCAGACCAGCACTATGTATGATCTCCTGAGTATGAATACATGGCAGAGGGCTGTGCTTGGCTTGTCCAGACCCTCTCAAATCTTGGATGTGTCCAATCATACTTAACAAACCACTGAATGTCATATTTATCATGCTGAAGCGATGACATGTTTTCCCAAGGCTCACCAGATGATACCCTCAAATATATTTTGGCAAGGACAAGTGGCCAGTTGGACGTCTCACACTCAGTCTCCTGAGGCACTGGCAAGAGAGGGTATTTATTTCCTTTCTTGCAGCTGTTTCATTATCATGGCTGACATTCATTCAGGAGGAGGGTATTATAATAGTTTATGATGGGATTGTGTGATAGTATTGCTGGTGTGATGGAGGCCAAGTGGTGATATTAAGATGTAGTAAAAACACCCGCCAACAAAACTGTTGTAGTTAGTGACAGTGAATCTTTAAAAATGGCCAGGAATTGCACTGGTTTAATTTAGGACTGAATCAAAATGGAGTAAGTGTGGCTTAACTGATTTTTCCTACATGTTTTCTATTATTTTTGTCCAATTATACACTGAATGTAAAAGCACAAAAACGCACGGGATGTGTAGTTACCAGTGTCAGACGATAGGGGGCGATATGTGGCTATGAAAAGCAGTGTGCTGGAACCATTCAGGCTTTAACAACAAGGAAGTGACCAAGTAGCCATCAGACTGCTGTCAAGATGGCACCGAGTGGGCTGAAAGCGGTAGTTGGAGAAAGTAAGTGACACATTTGTTATATCTTTTAAAAGTTTATCACAACTAAAAGACACATGTAGTTTGTTAGTACTGGTCTTGTAGGAGCTCGATAAACGGAAGCTCTACTTTTAGCATAAAACTGCCGCGGACGTTGGTCCACCTGAAGTCTCTCTTCCTGTTTGTGCCCCAATTATAATGCTAACAATACCTATAGAAATGTTTAGGTTAACAAAGCCATTGATAAGAAGTGGTAGTCTTGTGTTGTAAGTGTCGGTAACATTATTTGCAGTGGCGAAATGGTAGTTTTGTTGCAGTGTTTGGCGGATGTAGACACAGACGTGACAGTGACAACCCAAGTTTAAGGCTAACGCTAGCTAGCTAACGTTAACGTTAAAGGAAGTCCGATCACTTGGCCTCTCAGCCGGAACAGTCAAGCTGTAAACAAGTAAATAAAAACACAACCTTTGTTATAAAAGGTTCGTTAAGTTACATATGTTTTAATATTAACTCAAGTGTCTTGTTTCGTTTAACAAATGATTATTGTTTCAACATCAATATTGCTTTTAAAGTACTTCTTAAAGAAGCACAACGTTAGATATAATAATTACAAACCAATTCATTGTGTCATTTTGGATTTATGTAATGGTTATTTAACATTATAAGCGTTTTTGCTGCATTTCAAGTACTGGAATTTAGTGTTTTAATTGTTCTAAACAACTTAAAATGATGAAGTTAAATTTCTTTGATCACTGATCCATCCTTGTGACCAGGTCAAGGTTAAGCAGGTGTATTACTCAGAGTGACTAAAATCCTAAGGTGTGTACCTGTAATATAAGTAACCCTGACCTTACACAGGACTTAAAGATCACACCATGACTTGTCTTAGGAGCTTGTATACATGTGTATATGTATAAATATAAGAAATTGCTGCCAGCCACTCAAGTAGTCATCTTTTCCAGTTCCCTGTATGCAAATACGTTGGGCATTGCAAGATGAGACATTCGTGAGCAATGAATTTTCCACTTGGTCCAAAATATTTCATGGGAAAAAAATGAAAATTTTTAGTGCATTTACATTTGTTGTCTGACAGTCTTTAACAGGGTTGTAGCTGTACACTGTTGTCAAGGTAAAACATGGTATGAAAATTGATGGTTATCATGCCGTGTACATTTGCTTATCTATGGCATTGAAAAAAATGCAGCTGGATGGAGGATCTCGCCATTATTTCAGTTATTTTAAAGAGGGAGACTGTTTACACATCCCTCCATTAAGACTATGGTTTCAAGTTTTGATTAAAATAATACATCATTTGTTCAACAAAAGGAAAGGCCTTCTGTTTTCATGCCTTTACGGGTCATTGTAAGTGATAATACCAATTTTGTAATGTCGTGATACTGTGAAACTGCAATGATCACTGTACCGTGGAAATCTAGTAGTTGTGCAACTGTAGTCTTAAATAATTCTGTCAGACAGTTCTGTGTTGTTGATCATATGTTGGTACAGGTTAGATTATAATTTTGTCATCTTATCTCAACAGTCCTCCCGACCCACAAACAAATATCTTGTAGGCCTGTCCAATGAATCATTTATAAACCCCACCAACACCGGATATTATTTTGGAAACAAGTCATGACATAGTGATAACAATGACTGCTGACTTAAACTCATGCCACCCCACAACCTGCTATTTATTGTGTTATTTAGCAAGTGAGTTGATGGAGTAATAAGACTTGCGACAACTGATCTCATGTTTTAGGGCGTCACTACTGTGTTTCTAATGAGGTTAAGCAAGGAAGTTGAGTGATGAACATGATATCACAGCAGTTTAATTCTTCATTTTTTGATGTGCACTATTAAAGAGAGGACTGTTTAGCTCAGCTGGTTAGTCACCCAGTGTCTGACGAGTAGACAATGGCCTAAACAATAACCACACTGAACATAATGACTTCTGCTGTGTGAAATATTGCCTCTGCTCTTTCGCTGAAGTATGATCTGATATCAGGGCATTTTAGGCGAGATGCTCCACCTCCACAGCAGTAGTATCATACCTCAGCTGTTGTGCCTATGAAGTCACTGGAACCATGGTGCTTTTGTCTGAGCTTCACACACTGTAATCTGAACAGTATAGAACAAGGAAGTTGCACCCAACTAACAGAGTTGGTAAATACAAGTGCTAAATATGGGTTTGCTTCAAGAAAGTTCCTGGTTCCTGGTTTAGAGAGTTGAAGACACATGTCGCAACATCTCACATTGATATTTCACTTGCTCTAGTCTTGTTGTATGTCCTTGGAGTGATTAAACTGAAGCTATTAAGAAAATATTTCAATTAATTCTACACATACATATTACCTTTGCAGCTACTGATGCACAATAAATTAAGTGTCACTCTTTATTTCACACGATTAAAAACAACCGATAGATAGGAGATAACCATCACATAAAATATGATGGTGTTAAGTTAGTCAGTGAGTCATTGCTAAAATTCCAACACTTGTTACCTCTTCTACCTAACTTTTTCTTGCAAGAAAATTTTTCAAGTTTTTGATAGTTCTGTAATCATACAGGATCTTTTTTTTCTCCTCTACAGAAATCCTAAATGGGGTCATCAAGAGTGTGAAGAAGGATGGAGAATGGAAGGTAACACTTGCCCAGTAAGATTAGAGAAGTCCCCTGTTTTTGTCACACTGAAATTGTAACCCTCTGTTTCGTGTTTCTTCAGGTTCTTATTGTGGATCACATGAGCATGCGTATTCTGTCCTCTTGCTGCAAGATGTCTGACATTTTGGCAGAGGGGGTCACCAGTAAGTATGCAGATAATTTGTGGTCTTGCATCCTCTGGATTAATTGTATACATTAGGGATCAAACTTTAAAAAACTAACAAATATCCTTACACTTTTTTAAAGCGTTGCTTAACTTTGTAGTTGCATATCGATCAAGTCAGATTTTTTTTTTTAGGTTGAAGCAAAATACCTCTGTTTTCTCCTTTTTCAGTTGTGGAGGACATCAACAAACGCAGGGAGCCCATCTCCAGCTTGGAGGCCATTTATTTGATTTCACCTGTGGAGAAGGTTGGCCGCTGCTTTTCCCTGCTGCTTTTTCCACTGCTTTTCCCTCAGAGTCAAATCTCTCAGTGCTCAGAGTTTTTCTTATAATCTTTTAAACCAAAACTTGTTTTCAATTACAGTCGGTCCGTGCCCTCATTAACGACTTCAAAGACTCGACCTTCACTTATAAAGCGGCACACATCTTCTTCACTGATAGTAAGTTTGTCTGTGTCTGTGTGTGCACAGTGAACTGTACAAGTTTGCATCATTAATTTTATGTTTAATTTCCCTGAAAAACATGCAGCCTGAAGGAAGCTCATTTATCAGTTATTTTGAAATATACAGTGCAAAATATTTAAATTTTCAAACCATTTCAAATAATTATATTAAACTGTTAGATTTTAAAAATTTAGAAATGATATTTTTGCTTCCATAGCTTGTCCAGATGGTCTCTTTGCCGAGATTGGGAGATCCAGAATTGCCAAGGTCATCAAGACTTTAAAAGAGATCAATGTCGCTTTCCTGCCATATGAGTCTCAGGTAGGAAATTATTTCCCCTTTACTTAAACCAACCTGGATTTTTTTTTGGCTACGTAGTGATTCAATTTTGTTTTGGTTGTTATTTAGCTACCAACAGCTTCTGACAAAATTACCTGGCTAACTGCTAAATGCTCAGCAGCTAGTCACTTATTTTGTCTGTGTGATGTTTGTTGCTGGGCAGGTAGCATACAGTGGGTTTATCAGAGCCTTTTCACATTAACTGCAGACTGCTGAGACTGGAAACAAGGTTGATCAGAGAGTTAAGAATGAAACAAGACTGTAAAGTTTGAGCTGAAAGACGCTAAAATGCTCCGCTAGAGCTGAGAAGAGCTTTAGTGTGGGTTTCTCTGTGGGCTTGTCAGTACGAGTGACACCTTAATTTCCATTGTAAATGGAAAAAAAGAATAGCGCAGCTTGATTGTTGTGAACATGATATGGTTAAATTGAAGCAAATATCAATCCATTTCCTCCCTGCAGGTGTTCTCCCTGGATGATGCAACCTCCTTGTACTCCTTCTACAGCTCTAAGCCGAATGAAAATAAAGACAAAATGATGGAAAATCTGGCAGAGCAGATCGCGACCCTGTGTGATACTCTCAAGGAGTACCCTGCAATTCGTTACCGCAAGTATGGAAGCCTTGCATGAAACTACTCTGAAATGAGAGAAAGCTAATTATTTTGCTGATTCTGTTGTGTACGTCTCTGTCTCTCAGGGGACCAGAGGAGAATGCTAGGCTGGCTGAAGAAGTCTACCAGCGCCTCACTGCTCACAAAGCTGACAACCCAAGCATGGGAGAGGTTAGGAACTGCTCAGACCAACTTATGTGCTCTACTGTAAAAATACATTTCTTGTATTCTGAATTCTTATACTGCTTTTTTTTCTGCTTCTGTATAAGAGGGTACACTTTCTTTGGGATTCTGCAGCTCTTCACAGGTTGTGGACTTCTCTGTGGTTTCTGGTTTTTATTCCTTGTTGATTATTTTCTCATGCTTTTCCTGGACCTTTCCCTTCTTCTGTTCTGTCTGTCTTAGCTGACATTTCCTTGCTCCTGAGATGGGCCTTATCAGGCATGTATTACTGTTCTCCTTTTGCTCTCCATGCATCTGAAGTATGTTACCATGCTGTGCTGCATTCTCTTTTTTGTTATACTGGGCTTGACAAGTTTGCTGGAGTCCTGCTGCATGCCTCATCACACACTGACACTGAACCCCTATAGACAAAAGCTGATAAGACTTTCACGGCATGACAGATTCACAAAAACATAACAAAGAGCCTTTTATTTCATGTGTACTGTAGACCTTACTAATTTGTTATCCCTTATGTTCATTGTTTTAGGGTGCAGACAAGGCGCGATCCCAGCTGCTGATTGTCGATCGTGGCTTTGACCCCATCTCGCCTATTCTGCATGAGCTGACCTTCCAGGCAATGGCCTACGACTTGCTAGATATCAAACAGGATATCTATTCGTGAGTGAACATCTTACTACATATAGGCCGCTGTTCATTAGTTTTGCCACGTCTGTCATGGGCATCACGTTTATTCCTAGTCAACTGTGCTGTACTTGTTTTATTTTTTGAAGTTACCAGACAACTGGCATCGGGAATTCAAATGACAGAGAAGTGTTATTGGACGAAGATGACGAACTCTGGGTTCAGCTCAGACACATGCACATTGCTGATGTCACTAAGTAAGTCTGTCACTAGGGGATGACTAATCACTAATGTCATATCTCCACATGACTGGGTTTCACTGTCATCCCTCCCAACAAGTTCACCTGTTTTATGTTACAACTTCAAAACACACACTTACCCAAGGTTAATGTTGCATTGTGACCTCTTATTTGGTGTAGAATAGTAAAAAGAATGAATTAATGTATGAAAATCAAATTGTGAGAAAATGTATATATTTTGAAGTGGCTTATAGAGGAAGTATGTTAAGAGTGTTTTGAGTGTTACTTTATCTGCAAAATGACAATTTGTATATCACCACGTTATCTTGAATTCGTTATGAAAGATGTGTTTTCCTTGTATGTCTCTATGGTGAACGGAGAACCAAAAAAAGGCAAACATTCTTCATGAAGTGATGTAAAAAGGGAGCGCGTTTCACAACAGTAAAACTTTATCAAAACATCCTTTTACAGTCTCTCACATAATCCAAGTGCCATTTATGTAGTCGTATGCAGCTTTGCTAAAACATTATAATTATATAATAGAAACAGTTCTATACACAGCTGAGTAGCGTGGATTATTATTATTATTTTTTTGGCTTCTGCCTTTATTTTTTCTGTGAAAGCGGCACAGAGAGAGGGGTGATGACATGCAGCAAAGGGCCGAGGTATGGACTCAAACCCACAGCTGCTACGGTAAGGACACAGCCTTTGTACATCTGGCACCCGCTCTACCAGGTGAGCAACTGGGTGCCCAATATGTGTGTTTTTTTAAAAACTCAAATCAAGCTTACACAAACACAGGCTAAGGTAAGCTCAGGGCGCGGTCATTGTGGAGGCATACAAGGAAAACAAAGCTTTCTTCACAAATAAAGGTAACACTCGAGTAATTGATATTCAAATGGTCATTTTGTGGGTATTCTAAGTATTCTTTTAAGGGTAAAACTTTGGTCCTGAAATGTAATTCTGCGCAAAGGGATTAATCATTTCCAAAACCCATTGTTGCAGGAAAGTGACGGAGCTTCTTCGCACCTTTTGTGAGAGCAAGAGAATGTGCACTGACAATGTGAGTTTTCATGTGCAGTACTCATTTCTGTTCGGTTACTATTACAGATGTCCGTGATGTAAGATGAAGTTTTTTATGTTCTTATTCAACTTTGTGGTGAAAACGTTTGAATTTCAGGCCAACATAAAAGATCTCTCACAGATGTTAAAAAAGATGCCACAGTACCAGAAGGAGCTGAGCATGGTGAGTGGGATAGAGAACAGCAGACTCTCTGTCATTAGCGTTATTATCTGATGATAGTTTTTGTTCGTAAGCAAGTACTCTCTGAACTGTTGAGGAATAGGACTATACATTAGATTACAGTCTAAAATAAGATATCTGCGTTCTAGTTAATTTGCCCATACGTTGACTGTCTATCTCTGCAAGAATGTCCCTTTCTTATCAGTGCTACAGAAAATGTTTATCTCATGTTGGAGTCGTCAGTCTTGCCTGTAGCTTTGAGGAAAAATGTTTTACAGGATTTACATAACATATGATTTTGTCATAATAACAAATTTATTAATAAATAAATAATCACTGCTCATTTTCATTCACAGTACTCTACTCACTTGCACCTAGCTGAAGCTTGTATGAAGAAATTCAAGGCCTCTCTTGATAAGCTTTGTGAAGTGGAACAGGTCAGTATGGTTAAAATGAAGCTTTTTTTTTTTTTGTGGTGACAGTATCATTGCCATTTTAACTCAGCTATTAGGACACAAACCGCTCTCACAGATTAAAAAAAAAATCAATTTTAGGTCCAGTTCATGACATTTACAGTTTTATTAGTAAGTAAAATTTATTTGTATGGCACTTCTCACAGACATATTTCACAAACTGCTTGACAAGGGCATTTACAAAACACAAAAACAAAGCCAAAGAGGGTGAAATGATGACTGTAGACATGTATTTAGAAGTGCAAAACTAAAAGCACAATACATAAATACTAAACTTTTAGTTTAGGGGTAATGTGCAACCAGCTGTTTGACCTAGTGAGTAGTTTTCTGACAACATTATGGATTGCATGTAGACAATCGAGCAGACATACTAAGTGAAGGGAAAAGTGCATCACTGTGGTCAGTAGGAAGTGAGATCTCAGTTTGATAACATTTCTTAAGTGAAAAAACAGGTCAGCTGCTCAACATGTGTCAAAAGACAGCTGATCAAATATTACCACTGAATTGCACAGGTCTGAGGGTGCAGAGGAACGAGCCCCAATACTTTGCCGTCCACTCCCTAATAGTGTTATAATATTAATATTAAATCTGTTTATGATCTGTTTTAAGGGGCAGCAAATGTAAAAATAACAAAGGTCCCAGAAGCGATGGCGATTTAATGAGTGACACTATCCTGTACATTTATAGTTAGAGGTTTAAGTAGAAACATGATCTTTTGATCCCTGAGGAGAAAAGCACCATAGATGACCATTAAATCATTATTCTTGGAATTTGTCTGCTCATGCATTGTTGGCAAAACACGTCAGTCTGTAGTTTTTATATCTCAGTGGATCAACTTAATGCCCCACCGTGTTAGTCACTGGCAGTAAGTATCTTAGAGGGGATGTCAGACGTAGAATTATACTCCCCCACTAACTCTGCACACTAAGTGACCTCAGTATGATGGCGTTGTTATTTATAGCTGTTGTGGAGTATGCTCAAAGCCACTGGTCTTGTGATATTTAATGGGGAATCATAATATTGCATAAGAAGCTTGGGACCGGATATCAACATCTATATATCTACAGAAATGCGGAAGAAGCTGTTATGTCATTATTGAGTCATGTAATAACACGTATATGGACTACTTGGTAATGTAGAAATCTGTCTATCAACATCAACCCAGGATAAAGCCACGGTCCAGACTAATGCCAAGCCCCAGTGTGTTGTTTGTGTGAGCCAGACATGCTTTTGTCTCCCTGAGGGGGGGTGTGCTCTGTCACAGTCTTGTATCAGATGAGCCGCAAGCACACAGGAAATGATAAGCGATGCATGGTTGTGGCATTATGAGACGCAAGTGTTAATGGGGCCTTTTTGTATGAGTGAATCACTCAGCTGCACTAATGGATTGTCAGCATGTCTGAAAGCTGCCTCTTTAATCCAATGGGCATGCTTTGGCTCAATGATGGACAGCGTGATCCAAACAGCAACAGCTCTCAGCTGTCATTTGTTTTAGTGTTCTGCATTGTTTGGGCAACCCAATACAAATGTCTGTGTGATAAGGTTATAAACAAAAGGATGTGCTGTATTTTTATGTGCTCATAAAAAGTTTTGTCGTTGATTGGCCCTAACAAGGCTTAGATGGAATACTCATAAAGCTTAACAAGAGTTTTTAGGGAGCTCGCACAGCGCCCAGGATTGCATTAAAAGGAAATCCCAAAGCTAGTGTAAGTATAAAAGCCCAAGTTGAGAAGCCAATACTTGTCGTTATTTTTGACATAGTTAATGGATTATAAATGCTACTCCGGGGGTTTGCTGCGCAATCTAGGACAGTTTTTTTTTACTTATTTGTTTCAAATGTAAAAAAAAATATAAAACAACAAGAATAACCAAAAAATGAACAGTAAAACTAAAGCAAACTCTCAATGTACAAATTGTCATAAACAACATAAATATGCCATGAAAGAGAAGAAATTGTTGGAAAAGGTTGAAAGGCGACTCATCTTCCTGTGTCAGCTGCTCCCTGAGTCGTCTATCAGCTGACTTAAGTTGTAATTGGTGATCAAGATTCCTGTTGAAGTTAATACTTAACCACGTTTCTTCCACAGGACCTGGCAATGGGATCAACTGCAGAAGGGGAACAGCTAAAGGACGCCATGAAGAGCATTGTCCCTGTTCTCCTGAACAATGAGATTGAGGCGTACGACAAAATCCGCATCATACTGCTGTACATATTCCACAAGAAAAAAGGTGTGCCCTTAATGACTTAATGACTGACCCTTAATTCAAAGGGTTAAGGGGACCAGAGGATTTAATAAGAAGTGAATAGCGGAGAGTCAAGTGTTACCATTGCCCTCATTGTTTTTAAATATGTGGTAATCCATGCAGGCATCGGGGAGGAGAACCTTGCCAAGCTCATCCAGCATGCAAACATACAGGCCGACAGCAACATCATCACCAACCTGCAGAACCTGGGCTGTAACATCATAGCTGGGGTAAATTTCTTGATTGATAAAGTCTTACATTTAAATCAATACCTTCAGTATTGTTATATATATGTGTATATATATATAATGTTGTTTGTTAGGGCCGCAATGCTGGGAAGACACTGCCAGACAGGAAGGAGCGCACAGAGAGCACATACCAGCTCTCCAGATGGACGCCCGTCATCAAGGACATCATGGAGGTACTAAAGCTAAAATGAGATTTTGAAGTTGCTGGCACACCTGAGGCCTGTACTACGACGCCAGTTCAACTTACCAGGATATCTTTTCGTTATCGGGTTTGACAAACCCTAACATTGTCAGTCTGTGTAGGCAGTACTACAAAGCTGATTAACAACTAGCTCCGTCAGCTCTGGGTTTTCCTTTCCAGCCACAAGCTCGTTCATGTGAAAGAGGCAGGTGTGTTAATTACGAGTGACATCATTAGAACCATGGATGGAGTAGCCTGAGTCATATGATATATGTGATGAAAGGGTACCGAAATTGTCTGTGACTCTAAGACAGTGAAATGTCAGTGACGCGGGATGTAAAGGATACTCTGTAATCTTATAAGAAAAAATATGGAAACATTGAGAACGCTATCCAAAAATACACCATAGGCCGAGACTTTAAATACATGCAGGTGTCACTGAGCTATAAAAGTTTAATTAACAGTGTGTGGATTATTTTTCCAATAAAATACCGGTATTATCTGTTATCCTAGTTCTCATCATGTAGGTGTCTCATGTTATTCGGAGCTGCAGTGATGGAATCAGAGTGTAAAATAAGCAGCGCTGTCAGCGATCACTGCTGTCTAAAGTAAAGTTTGCAGTTCAAATGCAGCCAAAATCACGTGTTTAGTGTTGTAATCAATCTCTCATTTGTTAGAAGCTCTGTTTCAAAACGATCTGTGTTTATTTATTGTAGAATGCCATAGACGACAAACTGGACAGAAAGCAGTGGCCATTCATCTCTGATCCTGCTCCCATCAACACAACTCAGACTGCAGTCAGGTGGGTGCTGGAAAAAGAAGAAGAAGTAATTGGTTGATGGTTAACAAACCAAACTTTTTCAAAACAAGACAACAAGAAAAACAAATCCCATGTGTCCTTTTTGTTTCAAATTGATGTCAGTCTAAAACATTATTTTTTTTATTTTAGTAACAACAATGTTAACCAGGGTAGCAGACAGATTAAGGTTGTCAAATAAAAGCTTTTATCCCTGTGACGGAGTTGGAGCCAAGCTTTTGACAAAGTGAGTTGAAAAGGTGAAATTAGGCCAGTTTTGCTTTAAATAACCTCTAATCCCCCAGGGAATTCCTCTCATGATGATAGTGCTTATACAAACTCACTCTCAGGTCACTCATAATCTGCACTATGCACGATGCTTGTCCACCTTTGTATTTAGCAAAGTGCAGTATTAAAACTGAGTAGTCATAAATATTAACAGTAGAATATAGACTGGCAATGTAAAACCAGACATGGCAGTTCTGGTTATGATGCTGATTAGCAAAGGTTCCTACATGAAACTGCTCACGACAAAGTCTGTGGATTATCTTGAGTAACCAAGTCATGATTTGGGGAAAGAGATATGGACCTAGGATCTAGACACCTTTGTCTGCAGGGTTACTTCTGGTTCCAAAGGTACTATACTGAAAGTGTTCAGTGGAAATGGGGCTTTATATTCCAGAGTAGGCAGATAGCTCCAATACTTGGCAACTCACACCAAAACAGTCTAGACTGATAAATAGCGCTACAGGTAAAAAGGAAGAATGTGTCTTTTGATCTTGGGTTGAACTGTCCCTTTAAACTTAGTGTTTAGCTAGCACAACTGTTTGGCTGCCCACACACATGCCTTAAGTTTCAGAAGAAAATACTTGTCGCTCAATTACTGTTTTAATTCCTTTACAGCAGCGCACGTTTTGGACAATGGCACAAAAATAAATCTCCAACAGAATATCGCACTGGCCCTCGGCTCATTATATTTGTGATTGGTGGGGTGTCACATTCAGAGATGCGCTCTGCGTATGAAGTCACTCGAGCCACCGATGGGAAATGGGAAGTGCTGATTGGTAAGTAATCACTGTTTAGGAGGCAATTTCTGTCCCAAAAATACATCATTTACTTATCTTTTTAAAACAAATACCACTTTCTTCTCCACAGGGTCTTCTCACGTCATGACTCCAACCAGCTTCCTGAATGACCTGAAAAGTCTCGACCAGGTTCCTAATCCTGATTGTTAGGGGGTTAGACTCCAGATGGGGGAGAGCGCACTGGAATAAGGGTTAAGCGTTTTCTGTCACAGCATCTCTGACGTCTGAAGTGAAACATGACAAATCTTAGATGTAGCCATGGAAGGAAACATTTGTGATTCTTGATTTTGTTTTAGTACGGTCCTTTTTATTGTGTGTTGTGAATTGGGTTCTGTATACTGCTGTGATTGGAAAAAATGTATGAAAATATTTAATTAGACATTAATATTTAGATTATTTTACTATTCTCATTCAAATTCTTATTTTTGTTACTACTATATTTACGTGTGTGTGATGGTCCCTAATTTTGTTATTAAAAAAAATGCATAATTCCCACAAAACTGGATCATCTCACGCCAGAAATCAAGTCTATTGTAGCTGTATATAAGTCAGTAGAAGCTGTATCATATATCCAGTGATATGAAGTGTGATACCTTTTCTCTCCAGGTAAGCTTTTCTTTAATGTCTGGAAAATTTTACCCTAGACAAAATGTCTCAACTGCTGTCTTGCGAAATCTTGTACATTTACCAAATACGTTAATATATTGCTGGGAGAAAGTGTGGTGGGTGTTTGTTTCTTTGCTGTTTTAAATGAGAAATTAAAGAAACATGATATTCACTTTAAATTGTCTTCTGCATCGTGTTCCAGAGGACATTCATTCATTCATTCAGTAGGCATAAAAAGTTGTTTTAAATGTGTGACCAAACAATTTCAACTCGCTACACGTGCTGATCCCAAAGTCGAGAAGAAACCATGTTCAGAATTATTTTAAGTCACTGCTGAGCTTTTTCCGACCACCTCTAACATGAGACGACATCAAGAGAATGTACTCTAATTTGTTCGGTCTGTCTAAAGTCAATTTTATTATGCCTCTGTGCTGGCAACAGCAGTGGCCTGAGGTGTTATGTTTTCAGGTTGTACGTCCATCCACTGTCTGGTCCAATTCTCATGAACACAATAGCCCAAGAATGCATCGAGGGCCCTAGGCAAGAAGCCCACAGAGGCCCAGTCCTGACTAACATTATCCAAGTGTCATACAGTGGCTATAGGGGGCTCCGCTTATAGTTTTCATGAGTGGTGCATTTATGGGACGTTTACGGGGATTTATAGTCATATAGTTAGAAAATATGCCATCATAAGTGGCTATAAACCTTCCGCTAAGTCCCACCCTTTTGTAATCATCTGACAAGCTGTCGCAGTAAACATGGAGCCCACACTGTAACCAACTGCACTCCCTGAAGAAATATTATCCTATTTTTGAAAAATGATTCAGTCACTTAGCTGACCTCTACTGACATGTACAGCATCACAAATGCTTTGCCATTGCTTGGTTTTTAATTTTTCTGTAATGCCAGTACTGACACTCTGGAAAATCACATTTGCTTTAAGTTCAATGGACAATGCATCGATTTCACTGCCGCTGAAGGTCTTCTTCATCTTATAGTGTTTTTTGGTGGCATCTCTCCAATTGACCCTCCACTAAGCTCTGCCCCATGGAGCCCACACTGTAACTAACTGCACTCCCTGAAGAAATATTATCATATTTTTAGAAAAATGAAACAGTGTTTCAATGAACTATAGGCTACAGATCACAGTGTAAAAGTGAACCACCACATCACTGCTGATCGCCACACAAGACAATGAATATAAAGGGAAACTTCGCTGATACTGAACCAGCTGTGTGGCATCGCAGTGTGTGCAGATGAACGGTGTTTGGCTTTCCCCCCTGTGCTCGGACCTCAGCCGCCTGCCAGGGATCTCTGGGGGAAGTCAAACAACATTGATCTGTGCACACTGCAAGGACACACAGCTGGTTGAATATCAGCAAAGTTTCCCTGCTTCCCTTCACTGGTTCCTGTACAGCAGGGTCAGTCTTTGTTTCACTGTTATAATCATTAAAAAGCAAAAGCAGCATGTGTATACATTCAGTAGGCTATATCTTCAGTAGCTAGCTAGCTAACCCTACACTTTTCAGGGTTTGATTTTGGTTTTGGAACAGGGAAGAAACGTATATCTTTTTCCAACCTCTCCAGGTAACAAGTATCATTAATACACAACGTGCCCCAGGCACAACATTTAGCTTCAAATCCACAGAACCAGCCTGAAAATGAAGGAAATCTGAGATGATTGCATCAGAGTCAGTGGAGCACAGCTGTGTTGTTTCGGACCCTGATCTGAACCAGCACAATGCTACGTTATGATTGGCCAGTCGAGTGAGAATTAGCTAAGGGTAAAAAAAATTTTGTGGGGCCTTAAACATCTGCCTAGTTTGTCTCTCCTGACAGTGCGCCCGTGTCTACTGTCACGGCTACATATGAGTCTGGACAGACAACTTGACAGGTTAATGGAGGCATACAACGGATAGGCAGTAAGTCTAGTTTATATGGTATTAACTCATAACAAAAGTAGACCATACTCTAATTTACAGACCCAACAGTTCCCAACATGAGCAAGCACTTTGGGACAACGGCGGAGAAACCTTTAGCAGAACCAGCCTCAAGCTGGATGTCCATCTGCCTTGACAGGTTGGGTTGAGAGAGAGAAAGAGATGCACAGCAATAATAATTGTTACAGTAGCTGACTTTATTTGTAAGTACATAGATTTTGAGTTTAACCTTTATTTATCACAGCAGTGGTGGTTTTGCTGATCTCAATGTCACAACCTGGGCATATGCCTATTCACACCATATACAATGCTGTGGCTTGAAAATGCAAACATGAACTTTAAGTACAGTGTTGGGTCAGAAGGGAGAATATGTACACCTACCAGTGAAAAAGATCATCCCTCTCCATGCCGAGGATTATGTTTTCATCTGGGATTACAGATGGTAATATTACGATCGCGGCACTGGCTTGGGTCTTAATGGTAATGGGTTAATACTCGGGATTTAACTCTATTTAAAAGCCTTCCACCAAGTCGTATCCAGTACACTTTTGGAGTAGTGTCAATCGGGATTGTCATCTCCACAGCACATACAATAGTTCCATTCAAGAAGCACTGAAAGGACTCACCATCATTTACAGTTATCAGAGTAACTTTCTGTGCTGTTGTACATTTTATTTAGTTTTGAATTGTGGGCTCTTTCCCTTTTTTTGTATTGTTTTCCACGACTTTCAGCTGCTGAAGCGGACTCAAAATCAGACGCTACCGACACTGCACTGGTAAGACTTTTATGGCAGAACATTAATTCCTGTGCTTGCAAGATTTGTTTGTATTGATGCCTTATGTTCTTCACCGATGTTTGGTTTGTTACATATTGTATATTTCTTTCATACATTTGTGTGCCAAATAGTATTTAGTTCTTTAAAGTGAACAAAAAGGCAAATATTTTAAGATTTTGTATTTATTTTCTTCCATGAACGAGCATTTTATCTCAATTTGTTGGCAAAACAATATTATTATTGATTACATGTTGCATTCATTGATCATACATTGGTCCCTGACATGATGTTCAGGAATTTTATTGTGATAGGAAGGTGTGAGAGCTTTTAGAAATAATTACTTACACACAAAATAAATGATTGTAAATCAATTAGTCATGCCGTGTTTGAATTTGTTGTTTTTCTCGCATGCAAATGGTCGCCAACAAACTGAAAAAAACATAGATAGGTTTTACTTTAACTTCTGTTTTATTAAAAATGCATGTGTTTCGGGAGAACTGAGGATATGACTGAATAAATGACACTTTAGACTGCATGAGCTGTGTGAGAGTTTGTAGACGGATATTTTTATATAGTGTTGCGGTCGTCAAACGTGGCACCCAATCTAACAATAAATCAATACGTTTGCTGTTTTCCATGGGGGCATGCAAAAAAAGTATTCTTTACGAATTCAAGTTAATCCAGCATCAACATCTGATATACAAATGGTCATCTTGTGAGTGAAGTACTCCTTTAAGATTCACATTGGCCAATGAGCCCAAATGATGGACAACTATCAAGAATAACACATCTATAAGTTGTGACTGTTTTCACAGCTGTTTGCTTTTTTTTGGCTAATGTTCAATAGGAGGCCCCAGGACATGAGCAAATCCTCAACATAATGAGTTCCTCACAGCGTGGACCAATGGATGAACAGCATTACTCCTGTCCTGTTAAAACCAGACAGATCAAAACTTCCCCTACAGGTTAGGACGGCAAACACACACAAAAAAACATCTGCACTGTGTGTGTCCTTTTGTAGATTGACTGCTGATTGTTTCACCCCTGCTCCCCACAGGTTCACACTCTGAGGGGCAACACCTTGATGAACTGCAGGTGTCACTGCCAGGGTTTAATTACCAGGTACTAGACTACACGCTGTAAGAAGCTGTAAAAGGCACCTGCAGAGGTAGTGTGATGATTAATCCATTCAAATGTGACTTGTTTTCTCAGGAACCCGGGAGCCATAACCATCATGGCTCTGCACCTCAGATTTCTCTGACAGAGAGTACACCGGATAGAAACAGGAAGCTTCTGTTCGTACCAGACAACCAATCACAGGCTCCCTCTGAGCCTGAGCACTCCAAGTCTATAGAGGTCTGTCCTACTGTGCCATTCTGGTTGCTTAATGATTACAGGTTTCTTCCACAGTGCAGTGTGTGTAATTAGATGTTGTTCACCCTTATTTGTTCAAATCTTTACCTTGCTGTGTTTGTCGCATAGGAAGAATCACCTGATGAACAACAGAAGTTCATGAATATGATCAGCCGTGGCCAGCGGGGGCGCATGGACGACCAGAGCTGTTCCATTGATCCTAGCAAGAGTGCACCCTGCACACCCAAACACGCAGACAGAAAGTCTGCTGCGAGTTCATCCAACACAGGTAAAAAACTAAAACTGGCTGTACTCATAAATCTGTTAGAAATGTAGTACATTGTCTATCATTACTCAGCTATTTCACCTGTTTTCACATTTCATCTTCCCTGGTCCAGATCCTGAATCATTCTTCAGCCTCTTGGCCAACACTCAGAGCCAACGGCTTGACGACCAGCGAGTGTCCCTTCCATCACTGCCAGGATTGAAAGGAAAGGAAAACACCAAATCAGCTGCAGAGGGAGATTCAAGCTACCTGTGTTACATGGTCTCCAAAGTCCAGGTTAGTACTTCCTTTTACAAAGACAAAAGATTTATACATTTTAAAAAGCTGTTGATCGAAAGTACCAAAGTAGTATACAACTCTGGCTTTAAATGTTGCACAAATCTAAAACTAGAAATATTACACCATTAAAATGTAATTTATAGGATGCTACAAAGCTGTAAACACAGCCATAAATTTACAGAGGGCACTGTCACTCTTCTCAATAGCTTGGGTGTACAGTGCTTCAAAGTCAGTCATGTCATAACATGCCAACATCTTAAAGGGATAGTTTGGAGTTTTTGAAGTGGGGTTGTATGAGGCACTTATCCATACTCAGTGTATTACATACAGTTAGTGTCGGCCAGCTTGCCTCCAGTTTGGAGAAGCAGGCAGGAGTACCAACGCGGAAACTCAACAATGTACTGCTCCAGATGGAGTCAGCAGCAAAACTTATTAGCCACCGAAAAGACAGCCCACCTAAAAAAATCAACAGTTTAAGTGGAAGCCATATTCTGAATATTTCCACCCTTACAAAAACAGTAATTTAACATTGATGAACACAGGAGCTGCTGGTCTTCCGCTGCCTCCATCAGTTAGCTTGTTTGTGTGATTGTGTGACATTCAAAAGGGTTAGTTCACATTCACCAAAGTCACACAACAACACACACTAACTGATCGAGGCAGTGGCAGACCAGTAGCTTCTGTGTTTAGCAAGCTAAAATTCAGTTTGTTTTTTCAATGGAGTCTGGTGGCTTTGATGAGAACCCACATGGGGAACTGAAGCAATAATCACCTTCCCCGTTGTAGCAGGCTGTCTGCAGCAAAGTAAGGCTGTGGAAAATGTTCTTAATATAGCATACACTTAAACTTTTTATTCTTTTAGGTCACTAAGATGCATTACATTGCTCATCTTCTGTGGCGGTACTCCTGCCGCCTTCTGCAAACTGAGGACGTGCAGACTGACTTTATGTAATACACTGACCATGAATAAGTGCCTCATATGACCCCACAAAGAACAGTTCGCATGGGACAGCTATTGGCAGTATTTGAAAGCTGTGAAACAGTTCAGTGTTGCTTTTTCAAGGCTACTAATCCTATAATCATTTGCTTATATGAAGCCATCATGGGGCTCTGTGGAACATAATGAGTCAAAGAAATATGCCTCCTGATCAAAATGCTGGTCTAATGCATTTTCAGGGCTCCAGAATGGATGAACAAAGGTGCTCGCTGCCTCAGCTTTCAAAGTTGGAGACACAGTCCCAGTGTTCACCAAAAAAGAATTTGTCTGCATCTGGTTCAGGCGCTCCACGTTCAGCCTCATTCAGCCCGGGCTCAGACATAGAACGACCAAAGACTAAAGACAAAGCACCTCAAAAACAGGTATACGGTCTTAGATCTGTGATTTCTCCTCTTGTTTTTGTATGTAAGTTATATTGTAGAATTTTTATTCTCTGACCTTAATATGTACTGTACATTTTTTCCATCTAGGTCTTGACTTCAGCTGAACAGGAGGAATTTTTTTCCTTAATGACCCACTTCCAGCGCGAGCGAATGGATGAACAGCGATGTGTCTTAAACGTTAGTCCCCAGTGCACACCCAAACACAAGCCCAGTGAGACCACCGAGCCCAAAGGTCAGAATGCAAACATGTTCACCATCTTGTTTTTATTCTTGTATTTAATGTTGTTTAATGTCATAATCATTTACATATTTGAACATGAAACGAATGAGTCTCTTTTTTCACTATCCCAGGTCCAGATTCTGAGAAGTTCTTCAGCATGCTGGCCAGCTCTCAGGGCCGACGGCTTGATGACCAGCGAGTGTCTCTTCCCTCGTTGCCAGGAATACAGAATGGAGGTAGCACTTCAACGTCAACTGCTGCAGAGAAGGACGCAAGCTACTTGTGTTACATGGTCTCTAAAGTCCAGGTTGGTCCTATACACAGCATGGTGTAAAGACCATTGTGAAACAGTTGTTTTTTTATTTCATGCCATTTGTTTTTATGCAGATGTAGAAAATATTTAACAGCACATCCAAGTACTTTGATCCAACATACACCAATGAATCCTGTTTTCCTCCTACAGGGCTCAAGGATGGATGAACAGAGATGTTCTGCACCCCAAATCCTCCAAAATACGGGTACTCCGCGTACTGAGCGCAAAGATCATCCCAGTTCAGATACATCTGATAAAACTCCCCAAAGGTCTTCCTCCTTAACCCGTGCCAAACCTGACAAAAATAGCCAGGTGAAACATCACACCGCACAATACACAGCTTATTTATTTATGTTTTATTTTTTGGGGAAGGGAAACTCATCCCATGCAGTCAGATAGAATGCGGTTGTTTCATTTTGTCCCCCTGATTGTTTTGAGTCATTGTAAGTTAAGTTAAGTTATGCGTTTCGTCCTTTACATCTCTATTAGGAGATATCTCCAGCTGAGCAGGAGCAGTTCTTCAAAATGATAAGTCATGCCCAAGGTGGACGTATGGATGAGCAACGTTGCTCTCTACAACCCAGCAGAAGTACACCAGCCACACCCACACACAATGGAAGTGCTTTAAATAATGTCCCCACAGGTCAGTAAAAACACACAGGGCGAGGTCAAACATGAGTCGTCTGTCTCTGAGACATCACAGACATTACTCTTGGCTCTCCTTAACAGGTGCAGATGCCGACGCATTCTTTAAATATATTGCCTCCAGTCAGGGGCAACGGCTAGATGATCAGCGTGTGGCACTCCCCACCCTGCCCGGGATAAGTGGGAGTTCTGAAAGAAAGGAAAATGGTGGAAATACAAAGGGTAAAATCTCAGTAAGTTACACAACATTTATATCATTGGTGGTACAAACACAAGGAATATTGCCAAATGTTGCTAAATTTAGTTATAGTTATTTTTATGTCACACTCACAGAAAGCTAATGGTACGCAGGGCATGATGTATGTCTGTCAGCATGCAGGCATATTCACATGTCAACAATACTGTAACTCAAGAACTGTTCATGGCAAAAATGTCGTCCTTGGACCACAAGTTGCTCCTATAGAATAGCTTTTAGGGCATCTAGATGTTAACGAATTCAGATATGGTACTCGATTGTAGATATGGAGCATATTTGCACCATCTTTACTCTATTAAAAGAAGAAAATGTATGTTGACACGGAGATATTTGCTTAATAAACAACCTCATAGCCACAATTTATTATGATTTAATAACAGCTGTTGTGGCAGAATACTTGGCAGCTCAAGTGCTTCTCGTTTTATTTTTATTCTGCAAGGCTTCTCCACCACACATCACTGTGGCTGAAAGTACACCAACAGCACCAAGGAAGGACTGTTCCAGACGTATCTCTCAACCCCAGATGGCTTCTGCAGAGTCTGTCTGCCCCGGAGCTATACCCAAATCTGCTTCATTTACCAACGAGACAGAATTTCAGAAGAATTCCACAGCACAGGTAAACTGTTCACCCCAAATACAACAGTATCCAGCTTTTAGTGAACTGAATCACCATACCCTACCCTTTGGTTTCTTTTCAACCTAGACCCCATTTTCGCATGTTTTGTGTCTAGGTAACTCATGCAAATGCCATTTTTGAAATGAAAACAGGGCTGCAGTGTAACCACTCAGGGCAATTATGCACTGTCAATGTATGTCCTCTAAAAGTTCTTGTTTTTGCCACTGACAGGCTCAGGTTATTATTATAAGTGACACAATTATGGGAAGGATCCCTAAGAGATAGACGTTTCTGTTAAAGAGTAAGATCCTTTTTGCTTTTGCTGAGATCAATAAGGGATCAAAAGCAATAGGCACAGAAGTAGGATCAAATAAGGTAGTAAAATGAAGTGAAAATACATCAACACAAAATGATATGATTATAAAAAAAAGAAAAAGAATCACCAAAGTCACAGGGCTACCCTCCCATACCCACATCACTTCTCCCACCTCCCTCCACCCACAGAGGCCCATCACTCTTCAGTCGTTTCAGTGACACTACAGTGTGTGCTGGGGTTGGACTGTTGTGCTAGATATGCAGTTGAAATATATGATACGAAGCATTTCCAGGTTTTATTAAATTGTTGAAGCCTATCTTTCAGGGCACATCTTATCGTTTCCAAATGGAGTGTGTTAGTTAAATCCTCTAGCCACATCGTAGAGGTAGGGACAGTTGTGCTCTGCCATCCATTATGAGGCAATAAGAGAGAAAGCCAGCATATTTTTTATTTGAATATCATGAAGTAATGTTTTTTTTTTTAATCAAACCAGAGTTCGCTGATTGTTGGAAAGACGTTTTTTTTTGTGAGTTTTATTTTGTTTCTGTCAACTTGTGATTTACGAGGATACATTTAAAGTCTATTTAAATGGAGCCTGGTAGATTTGGTGATGGCGATTTCAGGGCTGTTTCTGCTTAAATAAGAAGAATGTTTCTAACCAAAAGGTCGACCTCTGTAGGGATCTTTCCATAATGTTGTCAGACACTTGTATTAACAATCTGAACCTGTCAGTGGGAAAAACAAGCACTTTTAGTGGGCGTAAATGGACAGTGCTCAATTGCCCCAGGTGATTACAAGCAGCCCGTTTTGCCGCTACCGGCTGCAGAACTCTCGCTCAGTACTGACCAATTTCAGAAACTGTTGTTCCCATTAGTCATTTAGACACAAAACATGGGAAAATACAGTCCAAGTTCAAAATATTGAAGGTACCCTTTAAGTGCTTTAAGTTTTTAGAGTCAAGTCTTTGAACTGTTCTGTGCAGGTGACAGTGAGGGTGTCGATGAGCTTCACACCAGAGCAGGTAAGTTGTGTCACAGCTCGTGTATACTGTCAGGTGTAGACTGTCTCAATAAAAAGACGTGTGCCTTTATCATTGCTTATTTGGCTCTTATCTGCTCAAGATACAGAAGAATACCGGCCAACATTGCACATTCCCAGAAGTCTTCCTCACTCTAGGAGCCCCTGGAGATAACCTTGTGATCCCTCTGAGCCCAGGAGCTGGCCGACCCGTGTCCTTTAACTTAAACCTTGTCCCAAAAGAGGAAGTCAGGTCTAGGCACTGTTCTCCAAGCCATGCAAGTCCCAGAAAGAAACACTCCAGGCCATCATCTCCCAACCCAAATGACCAAGGGAGCATGGCCAGCCCCATCACTCCGGACGAAGACTGCTTCTCTCTGATTGAGAAGGTTCACACAGCCCAGCTGCAGAAAGGGATGGCTGGAAAGGGGAAGGAAAAGGCAGAGCAAGGAAAGGGAAAGGGGGGTGGCAAGAAAGACAAGAAGGATAGTGGCAATAAGTAATAGTCAAGTATGTCATGCTGTATATTATTTATTAAGGAAAACAATACAGATGAAAAGTGATGTGTCAGTAATTGGCTTGGAAAAAAATGATTGAACCATATTTATAAAACTGTATCTGTAGTTTTCATATGCCCACACTAATTAGAAGCTGTTGCTGTAGTACAACTCAAGTTTATTGTTTTTAATTTCAAGATTGGGTAGGCAGTTTGTTGAGGCATTTAATTATTATTCTTCTCTGCTGGCTAAATGTTCCATAAACATACTTATATACATTGTCTATTTTGTTTCAAGCTTAGTGGTGTGGGTGAGAATGCATTGCTTTGCTTTTCCAAATGTAATTGCAATGTATACAGTTACTTTGTTAGTGGCTTTATCCAAATACTCTGGCAAAGTCTGGGAAACTATGATAATAAAAAAAATTAAACCTGATCATCAAGTCATGTTTGCTCTTGATTAGTTGAACCACAGAATTCAGACTAGAGCCTCCTTGTAACATTTCACTAATTACAGAGCTATTAATTTACTACAACACCAGGCACTCATTCATTCATTCAGTCATTCATTTATTCATTCATTCATTTTCTGTGACCGTTAATCCTGTTGGGCGTCGCGGGGGGGCTGGAGCCTACTCCAAATGACACTGGGCGACAGGCAGGGTACACCCTGGACAGGCTACCAGACTATTGCAGGACTAACACATAGATACAGACAACCACTTACACTCACTCCTACGGGCAATTTAGAGTCACCAATCAACTTGCATGTCTAGGAGGGAGCTGGAGTACCCGGAGAAAACCCATGCTGACACAGGAAGAACATGCAAACTCCGCACAGAAATGCTCCCCCACCACAGGATTCGAACCAGGAAACCTCACACCAAGCACTGTTTTCAAAAAACCATTGGTGCATCTCAACTACACACACACACGAAAGGCGATATTATGAACAATGATTCACCGGTTTGCTCTTCATTATTGACACACAGGTTTCTAATACAGTTTCGTGTAACCACTATCAACACTAACTGTGTTATCTAAGTAGTAATAAAGAGAAAACACAACACTTGAGACATGTTAAACATTTATTGAAGATATACAGAAGAAAATTCAGAGGCTCATATTGTATGAGCTCTGGTAAAAGGCCTCAGCTGGATCTTGTATCTCATTCAGCAGAGTCACTTCCCTGAAAGAGGAGACAGATAATTAGTACTTGTGGACATGGGTTTTCAGTCGGTACAACTGACTGAAAAACATTTTATGGAAAAGTTACCTTTCCAGCTTCACGGCTCTTGGCTCTCATCTTGTTGACCTGAGACTCAGCGATGTCAGCACGCTCCTGAGCCTCCTCCAGCTCATGCTGAACCTTCCTCAGCCTGGACATGTGAGTGTTGGCCTGCTCCTCCTGTGAAGGGTTTAGAGTTATATTCATTTGGTTAACAGTGATATCATTATTAATTCCACTGTGCGACAAGTCACATTAATGTAGTTCACTTACAGCCTCCTCAGACTGTCTCTTGTAAGCCTTGACTTTGAGCTGCAGCTTGTCCACCAGGTCCTGAAGTCTGTTCACATTCTTCTTGTCCTCCTCAGTCTACACAGATGAAGGATTGTCATTTAGAGGGTTGAAGCAGATAGATGAAGTACCTCAAAACTGTATGGTGTATGGTTACTTTCCACCGCTTGAATCAAGGAGTAATTATAGTGTTTTTTAGTGAAAGTAAATTTACCTGGTAGGTCAGCTCCTTCACTCTCCTCTCATATTTGCGGACTCCTTTAACAGCATCAGCTCCTCGCCTCTGCTCAGCCTCAACCTCACCTTCCAGCTCACGCACCTGAAATGTGATGATAAATTATTAAAAAAATGAATGAATAATGCTTTGTATGAGTATTTGACTTCAGAGAAAGAAAGGCAAAGTTTATTGTGCATTTAAGGAATGATGTTTCCTCTTCAAATGATTTGTGAACATTTATATCCAGTGCATACCCTGGCCTCCAGTTTCTGGAGCTGCTTCTTGCCACCCTTCATGGCGAGGTTCTCAGCCTCATCCAGACGGTGCTGCAGGTCCTTGACTGTGACCTCCAGGTTCTTCTTCATCCTCTCCAGGTGAGCACTGGTGTCCTGCTCCTTCTTCAGCTCCTCCGCCATCATGGCAGCCTAAAATGATACAGTTTTCTTGAATTAATTCATAAACTATTTTCAAGTTAACATGAGTGCGTGGAAGTAGACCAATAACATAACATAGGTGAGGTAGAGATGTAAACCCACATCAGTGATCGCCTTTTTGGCTTTCTCCTCAGCATTCCTGGCTTCCTGAACTGAATCATCCACCTCACCCTGAACCTGGACAAGGTCAGACTCCAGCTTCTTCTTGGTGTTCAGAAGACTGGTGTTCTGCATGTTAAAGAGAAGCCATGTTTAATAAGATATTCGAATGTATTCAAAATACCTGTTCCTCATGAATTAATGACAGCAAACCTGAGAGTGAAGCAGTCCAACACGCTCACTGGCATCAACCAACTCCTGCTCAGCCACTTTGCGTCCTCTCTCTGTCTGCTCCAGAGCAGCTCGCAGCTCTTCAATCTCAGCCAGCATCAGACCGTTTCTGCGCTCAACCATGGCAACCTGCTCCTTCATGTCTTCCTGTCCTCTGAGAGCTTCGTCAAGGTGCAGTTGGGCATCCTAAAAACATAAAAATAAATAATTAATCCTAACTTTACTTACTCTCAAACAGTTTCTTTCATCAGTAAATGAACAAAGCTCACCTTGAGCTGTCCCTGGACATTCCTCAGCTGTTTCTGGGCCTCAGCGGCCTGCCTGTTGGCATGGCTCAGCTGAATCTCCATCTCATTCAGGTCTCCCTCCATCTTCTTCTTAACTCTGAGGGCATCATTTCTGCTCCTGACCTCAGCATCCAGAGTGCTCTGCATGGAGTCAATCACCCTCTGGCTGTTCCTCTTGATCTGCTCCATCTCCTCATCCTTTTCTGCCAACTTCCTGTCAATCTCACTTTTGACCTGGTTGAGCTCAAGTTGAATACGAAGAATCTTGGACTCCTCGTGCTCCAGTGTACCCTGCAAGAAAAGTACGCTGAGCATAGCTAACAACCACAATAATTGTTCTGTCATTTTAACAAAATATATTTTAGATAAGTTAAAGAAAACTAATTTGTTACTAACTAATTGTTGCAAAAGCAAACACATGAAATATAAAAGATGATACCTCTGCTTCCTCCAGAGCAGTCTGAATTTCAACCTTCTCACTTTCTACAGCCTTCTTGGCTTTCTCCAGCTCATGGATGCTTTTTCCAGTCTCACCAATCTGTTCAGTCAGATCTGAGATCTCCTCTACAGAGAAAATACAAGAAACTCTTAGACTCTTCACAACCGGCAATAAGTTATTTGCCTTTAATGTAGATAGAAGTTCACGTACGCTGCAGGTTCTTGTTCTCTCTCTTCATGGTCTCCAGATGATCCAGGGCCTCCTCATAGGAGTTCTTCATCTTAAACAGTTCTGTGCTGAGAGAGCGAGCCTCCTTCTGAGCTCCTTCCAGCTCTGCCTGGCCCTCCTCATACTTCTGCTTCCATTCTGCCAGGACCTAACGTTATATGGGTTGATAAATGGTTATTTAACTACACAGGTTTGTGTGTCTTGTGATGAAAGTAGTTATAATTACCAGTTTAACCATTTACCTTATCAAAGTTCCTCTGCTTCTTGTCAAGGTTGGCAGCCAGAGCATTAGCTCTCTCCACATCAATCATGAGGTCCTCCACCTCACCCTGCAGCCTCTGTTTGGTCTTCTCCAGAGAGGCACACTTGGAGTTCACAGCCTCAATGGATTCCTCAGCATCCTGCAGGCGCTGGGCAAGCTTTTTCCTGTGGAGAAGAAGTAAATGTAATTTTGCAAAAACATATCTGATGTGAATATTGAATTGAAACCATATTTATTTATGAAAACTAGAATAGTTTTATGTACTTGGCCTCCTCCAGCTCCTCAGTCCGCTGGATAGCATCAGTCTCATATTTGCTTCTCCACTGAGCCACCTCGCTGTTGGCCTTTGACATTCCACGCTGCAGCTCAGCCTTGGCCTCCTGCTCCTCCTCAAACTGCTCTCTGAGCAGATCACAGTCGTGACGGGCGGACTGAACAGCATGGGCCAGGGCGTTCTTGGCCTACAAATTCATCATAAGAAGCAAAAGAGTTTAATTATTTTGGTTTAGGTTCTGTAGCACATACACAGAACAGATTTTCTTACACAAGCTACCCAATTTCCCTTTTACTGACATATCTTACCAGGTTTCCCATAAGTAAATCCAGTAAAACCATATCACTGGATATCCATACTTGATGAATCGACAGACAGTCCAAGCACACATTGCATTATGAAGTGGACAATGCAAGATAGTATACCTTCACTTCTTCCTCAATGTGTCTCTTAAGCTCTTCAATCTGCTGAGTGAAGGCCTGCTTGCCTCTGGTCAGCTGGGAAATAAGAGCTTCTTTCTCCTCAATCTGGCGCGTAAACTCACCTAAAAGAATAAGAGTCAGATAGTAAGCGTAAGAGAGAAGTTATTCATGTGAAATTTTCAACACAACAACAAAAAACATGACATGCAAGCTGTGACCTCAATAACTACGCCTTATATACACATCAGTGTTTCAATTTAAACACACAAATTAATCACATTATTGGAAAATTAGAATAGCACTATTAACATTGTATTACACATTATACATCATTAGGTACACACCATTCTCTGTCTGCAGTCTGGCCCTCTGTGCACTCAAGTCATTCAGCTGACGAACGTTCTCATCATTTTTGGACTTGATTTCACTTAGTTGGTCTTCAAGAGTTCGGCACATTTTCTCCAGATTGGCCTGCAATTGGCGTAAGGTAAATGCAGTGAACAGATTATTCTGTATTAATATATAACATTATTTGCTGAGGGGGATGACATTGGGTGGGAGGCGGGGTACACCCGAGACAGTCGCCAGATTATTACAGGGCTGACACATTGAGACAGTCACTCTCACGGGAACACCTAACCTACTTGTCTCTAGACTGGGAGAGGAAGCTGGAGAGCCCGGAGAAAACCCACGGTGTTATGGAAAGAACATGCAAACTCGGCACATATGGGCTCCCCCACGCTCTTACTGTAAGGCGACAATGCTAACCACTGTACCACTGTACCACTGTGCCATCTTATGTGAATGTGTTTTCCTGCAAAAAACAGTGCTCACCTTTGCTTTAGCAACACTCTCCATGTTGCTGGAGAGGTCATCAATCTCCATCTTGTACTCGCTCTTTTCCTTCTCCAGCTTCTGCTTGACACGCTGGAGGTTGTCAATCTGCTCTCCCAGCTCTGCAACACTGTCAGCCTGCTTCTTGCGGAGAGCTGCTGCGGTGGCTTCATGCTGCAGGGTGGACTCTTCAAGATCACGACGCAGCTTCTGGAACTCAGCCTCACGCTTCTTGTTCATCTCAATCTGAGCGGCTGTTGCTCCACCGGCCTCCTCAAGCCTCTCGCTGATCTCCTCAAGCTCCCTGGAGAGGTCAGCCCTCTGCTTCTCTACCTTAGCCCGAGCAGCCCTCTCAGCCTCAATCTCCTCCTCCAGCTCCTCAATGCGAGCCTAGATTTGATGATAATAATATCAAGGATGTTTATTAACTTGAGCATGTTGTTTTTGATGACCTGACTATAACATTTATATCAAATATGTTACCTGGAGTTCCTTGATCTTCTTCTGAAGCTGACCGCCAAGAGACTGTTCATCCTCAATTTTGCTGAGGAGCTGGCTGGTCTCAAAGTCCTTCCTGGAAGAGGATAACAAAATGTTTTTTTAATGTCATGGCTGACTCCGGATCATTATGTTGCATTATGGTGATAGTAAAATCAAATATCAAAAATAACTAAAAACATACTTCTTTAGTTTTTCCTCAGATTGTTGCTTGTCATTTTCCAGATCCATTATGGATTCCTGGGCCAGTTTCAGATCTCCCTCAAGCTTCCTCTTGGCTCTCTCAAGGTCCATGCGGAGCTTCTTCTCTTGCTCCAAAGACCCCTCAAGCTGTCAAATGACAGTTAATGACAGTTCATTTGAGGCATTTAAAAGACAGATCATCAGTGCGAAGAATACCGAGTCATTACAGGGAAAAGGTCAAGGGAAAGTCATGACATTGTTTTCTTACATCGTCCACTTGCTGTTCCAGCTTTGTCTTGGCCTTGGTCAGAGTGTTGACTTTGTCTTCCTCTGCCTGGAGATCATCAAGTGTTTGCTGGTGGGCCTCTTGGAGGGCTTTCTTCTCCTTGGTCAACTTGGCAATAGCCTCATCTTGAGATGCCATCTCCTCTGTCAGGTTTTTCACCTAAAAAAGGCATGAATGGTAAATTTTTTGTCATACTTTAAGATCTATACATTTTGAAACCTTTATAGACACATTTTATAATTTTACATCTGTGTATATTTTAAGTTTCATGAACCTTGTTTTCTGTGGCATGTTTCTCCTTCTCCACTTTAGCCAAGGTGAGCTCCAAGTCATCAATGTCTTTCTTCAGCTCGGAGCATTCATCCTCCAGTTTCCTCTTCTTGGCAGTCAGCTCAGCATTCATTTCCTCTTCATCCTCCAGTCTCTCAGTTGTCTCTTTGAGTTTGGCCTCGAGCTGGATCTTGCTCTTAATGAGCCCCTCGCACCTTTCCTCAGCATCTGAGAGATTCTCACTTTCCTATGGTTTCAACATATACATATGCCATTATTTTTGACTGAAACATGCTTCAAGAAGTTGTATGCAATGGATTGTTTGGGCAAAGCAAAACGTTTGCTTTTGCTTTCTACTCACAGATGCCACTTGCAGTTGCAGGTCATTCTTTTCCTGCAGCAGGGAAACCATCTTCTCCTCCAGTTCCTTCTTCTTGGCCAGGGCAGTAGCCAGGTCTGTTTGCATCTTATCATAGTTTTCCTTCATCTGCTGCAGCTCCTTCTCAGTCTCAGCACTCTTCAGAAGAGGCTTGATCTTGAAGTACAGATGCATCCATGGCCAGTTCTTCACATTCATAAATGATCGGACGTTGTATTGGATGGTGAAGATTGCATCTCTGATAAAATAACATTAACAATATAACTGTTGTTCAGCATCACATTGGAATTTGAGAGTTGATTTAGTATGCTGCATGACAATCATACCTTCGCTCCATCATCTTAACAAACTCTTTCCTCATGAGGAAACCTCTGCAGAGAGCCTGAGTCATGGTCACCAATGCAGCCAGTTTGTCATCTCTCATCTCCTCCAGGGTACCCAGCAGACCAGCTTTGAAGAACACCTATGTAAAGGTAATTTATCGTTAGCACCTTTGAATAGAACAGAAAAACTGCACAAGCACAAGTCTGTCAATATTGTCTAATGGAATTAACCTTTGTGTGTCCAAACTTGTACTGAGTGTGGTCCACATCAATGGAGCCCAGCAGCTTCTCTGAAGCTTTCTTGTTGTCAATGAACTGTCCCTCAGGGATGACACTAGCATTCAATACTTTGTATCTGCAAGAAAAACATGTTGTGACTTATATTAACCTTGTCGCTTTTCCCAGTGTTTTTCCACCACCATACCTTTTCTGAAGTCAAATTGACTTGCTTATAATGAAAACTACAGTCACCTCTGCTTAAAGTCACCATAGAGGATTCTGCTGGGGAAGCCCTTTCTGCAGATTCTGATGCCCTCCAGCACACCGTTACACCTCAGCTGGTGGATGACCAAGTGGTTCTCCATAAGGCCTGCACATTGTACAAAATAGGTAAATGTATTAAGCATTTTGGCTCATCTTTTCTTCCCTAAAAAGTGGCTACTTTTGAGAGAGAACATTTACAAAATAGCAACAACAACACAAAAAGAACAAACCTGGGGTCTTTGATTCATTAGGAATCAAGCAGCGCACAAAATGAGGATGAGTGCTCCTCAAGTTGGTCATCAGCTTGCCCAAGTTCTCCTGTGAGGTGGAATATTAATATTTAAAACAAATTCAAAAATCAAAACTTGAGCCTATCAGCTTAAATTAAAACTTGACTTTGGGGATGTTAAACATACCCTAAAAAGGGCAGACACAGTCTGGAAGGAACCACCCTTCTTCTTTCCACCACCCTTCTTGCCACCACCAGACTCTGCATTTTTAAACACAGTGCCAGCAAATAATTAACTCTTTATTTGTTGCACTGGTTTACTTCCTGAAGGAAAGTGCATGCTGTCATTAAATGAGTAACTGAATTGCCACGTAGAAGTTACAGTACCCTCGGATGAAGCATGAGCTGCATACAGCATTGACAGCAGTTTGTTTGAAGATTTCTGGTAGAGCTGAACAACTGAGTCATTCAGGGGGTCCTTGTTCTTGTCCAGCCAGCCAGTGATATTGTAGTCCACTGTACCAGCATAGTGAACCAGGGAGAAGTGAGCTTCAGCCTTGCCCTTTCCAGGCTTTGGCTTCTCAAAGGCCTTGGTCTTGCCAAGATGCTGATCATGCAGCTTGTTCTTGAAAGAAGTGTCTGTAGCCTTGGGGAACATGCACTCCTCTTCAAGGATGGAGAAGATGCCCATTGGCTGAAAGGACATTTTGCCATGTTAAAAAGAATCTAGCAGGTAGTCAGAAAACATGATTTAAGTTCTACCTGACAGAGTTGTTTTACCTTCTCAATAAGCTCAATGCAAGCAGCCAAGTCCATACCGAAGTCAATGAACTCCCACTCAATGCCTTCCTTCTTGTACTCCTCTTGCTCCAGGACAAACATGTGGTGGTTGAAGAACTGTTGCAGTTTCTCATTGGTGAAGTTGATGCAGAGTTGCTCCAAGCTGTTGAACTATAGTATACAGGAAGATACTCAGTTGATTGGGCATGTTGTGTTCATATATGATCAATACTGATGTGTTTTTATTACTTACATCAAAGATCTCAAATCCAGCGATATCCAACACTCCAATGAAGAACTGTCTTGGCTGCTTTGTGTCCAGCATCTCATTGATTCGAACGACCATCCACAAGAACATTTTCTCATAGACAGACTTGCACAGAGCACTGACAGCATTGTTGACCTAGAAATAAGGATTTTTGTGTATCAGTTTCTCAAAAATATACAATATAATCAGATTTTATATCAAAACGCGAATATGTTTTTTTCAGACATCATGTTTTCTTTTTTGTTACCTGTGGCACGGTCTGACCTTTGGTCACCATCTCGTTTCCGACCTTGACCCTTGGGTAGCACAGAGCTTTCAGCATATCAGCTGAGTTCAGACCCATGAGGTAGGCGATTTTATCGGCCACTGATTGAGGGACAAAATGTTTCCGTTAGTGCACTGGAATACACAGGATCTAACAAAACAATGTTAAGACTATTAAGTAAGAATATTAATTTTAATAAATCTGTAAAAATCAACCATTAAAAACACGCCTGAAAACTGTATGTCATATATAGTAAGTAGAACGCTTGTTGGCTGTTACTGATAGTTCATTTGTCACTCCCTCTGTAATTCCATGAGCCTTTTGGTTAGTTACAGCTTGTAACTGCTTCTTTTCTACATTCATGCAGTTTGACTGGAATATGTTATGATACCTTGCAGACTTTTTCCTTGACATAATAAATCATTTATCAGTGATTGATGGTCCTGAAATTTTGGCCTTTTTTTCCTTTCTGTAAGCTGTCTCCTATTGCTGTAACCTTCTGAGAACGAGGTTTTGTTTGGTATGCATTTTTAACTTGTCCTTCCTATTTCGGATCAGTAGGATCTGATAAAAAACTAAGCATTGTCTGTGAACATTTTGTAGTTGTGGAGAAAAAATTATGTCCTCATATGGGGACGATGGGTTTATCTGTCATAGTCACAAGTGTTTAACTGTCTGTTATTTGCTTTTCTTTTGTAACTCTGTATGAGTTTTCCTTGCTCTATGTTCCTAGCTAGGAATGTCCTTTTCGTTTGTAGGAACGATCTGTCACACCTAATGAGCCTGCGTGAAATGCTGCAATAATACAATAACAAAGTCCTAATGTCCTCAAACGTGTTCTGCCTAATTAACAGTGTCTTAGCTTGTTATTATTGCTAAAATTGATAAGATTTGTATGCCATATTAGTGTTGTTAAGTATATCTCAAGAAGTTTCAACCATAAAATCTGACCAGGTTTTGTACCTTGTCCACACTTGTAGACTGCCAATAAGTTGTGATTCCATTCTTACAGTATCATCTTATGCAAAAAAGGTGTTTGTATTCATGAACTACCTGCTTAATGTGCTTTGATGTAGTATAATGACATTCTATGATATAATATCACATATAATTACCCTCAGTGCCATCAGGTTCAGCCTGCTCCTCGCGCTGCTTCTGCTTGAATTTCATGTTTCCATGATGCATCACAGCTCCAGTCAGCTTGTAGATGGCAATCTTCTCCTCACCGCTGAAGCCCAAGATGTCGATAGCGGTCTGCAGTTCATGCACAGCAAATCCTTTTAGAAAATCAGGTAATTCTGACATTCACTTGCTATTTTTCTACACATAACTATCAACTTACATCTGTTGCAATGAACTCCTCTACATCATTGATGCTTTTGACAGTGATTTCACCCTGACTGATCATTGGATAGTCATAGGGGTTGGTGGTGATCAGAAGAGCCTCTAGAAGAAATTAGAGGAAATGTATAAATGGGCGCATACTCTTATTTATTTATTATTATTATCATCTTTTTTTTTTATCTATTAACATACCCAGGAGCTCAGGCTTGTGGCCAGTCATTAGCTGATAGAAGATATGGTAGCTCCTCTCAGCAGACAACTGGAAGGTGACACGGGACTTCTCCAGCAGATCTGTGAGTGTTTGTAAGATATAAAGAATTGATGATGAAGCCGGTGCCACATTTGTGCACTCGTGATTGTTGCCAACTACAAAAGGACACTAACTTACAAGTTTCAATATCAGCTGAGGCCAGCTTGCCACTGGAGCCAAAGTGGATTCTGATGAATTTACCCTAGACATTTACCAGAAAATATCAGCTTGACTCTTAGTAACAATAAATATAAGAAAGTTATGCAAACATACATGATATGAACACTTACAAAACGAGAGGAGTTGTCATTCCTCACAGTCTTGGCATTACCATAGGCCTCCAGCAGAGGGTTGGCTGCAATGATCTGATCTTCCAGTGAACCCTATATAAAGACATTATGTGGCTGTATAAATGTGTTCAGCAACAATCAACTGTGGCTCAAATGCTCAGCAGGCAATCAATTTTACCTGTATTTTGCCACTCTCTGCCTTCTTAGCTCCAGCCACTGCAATTGTTGCAAAGTACTGGATGACACGCTTGGTGTTGACAGTCTTTCCTGCACCGGATTCTCCACTGGGGAATAAAAGGATATATCTTTAGTTATTAGCAAGATAGTCATGAAGTTGCAAAATAATTGTCCACACAAGTTGTATTGTACTCACGTGATAAGGATAGACTGGTTCTCACGGTCTGAAATATGAGCACACACACAATCGACTTAAACCTATAGTTAAGATTCTTCTTTGTCACTGCACCTCAAATTCTGCCTTAACTTGGGCCTTACCAGTGAGCATGAACTGATAGGCATTGTCAGAAATGGAGAAGATGTGGGGTGGAGCCTCAATCCTCTTCTTGCCTCTGTATGCTCCCACAACCTGAGCATCGTACACAGGAAGCCACTTGTAGGGATTCACGACGACGCAGAACAGGCCAGAGTAGGTCTGTGGCAGCATGGAGAGGAACAAAATCACTTTTGATGCATTAGCTTTGCAGATACAAGCCCGCTAAATTTTAAGATTGGAGCTTACGTAGATCATCCATGATGCAAAACGCTCTTTGAGGTTGAACAACACAGATGGCTCGTTGAGGTGGGTCATCATGGCCATGTCCTCCATCTTATCGAACTTTGGAGGGTTCATGGGATGGATGTCGTCCTCTTTTACGGTGAGGGTCTGAGTAGGAAAGAAAAAAAAAATCACTCAGATTGTCATGTAGTCTCAGATAATAGTTTAATAAAAAATATTCTCTTTTGCTGAGATAGTATGGGAAGTAATAAAGTCAATGCCATTTAAATGTGCTAGAGAACTGTCTGTCTGTCCTTCTTAGGGTGATTTGAGTTTTACATGATTACACTTACTTTTGATTCCTTTCCTTCCAATGCCAGTGTCTCAACTGTGGCTTTGCCACCCTCTCTTTTGATGAGTTTACCCTTGGAATACATGTTCTCAGGATCACACACGAAGAAGGCCGTTTTGGCATCAAATGGAGCAGTCTGAGCCTCAATCCGCTCCCTTTCTGGTTTTCGCAGGTAAATGGCTGCAGGGCCATACTGCTCCATCTCCGCGTCTGTACTCATGATGGCTCCTTAAGTGACTGAGAATAAGGGGAGGTCAGTCATAGAAAATATCTCTGGCATTTGTTTTAATGAATGTTAACATGCAGTTTGTAGGCCTGTCAGGTGAGGTGTGTTTTGAAAATGTGGATATCATTTGAAATAATCTATAATTTACCCCCTTTGGTCCCAGCAGAAAAGTCAGGTCTGTTCTTTTTATCCTATTAATAAATTGTGAAGCATGAGTACATACATTTATAGAGGTTAATCTGTAAAATATGCACACACTATTTCTAAAGTATTTACCAGCATCACATTTCATATAGCACACCCAGTAAAAATAAATAAATGAACATTTTAAATGACGCTTTTAGGCACTGTTGCAAGTACATAACTGAATTATGCACACAACACTAATCAATGAAAGCTGGTGCACTTACCTGAGCTGGAAGCCTACCAGTTATCACACAGTCCTGAGCAGCCTCTTTTATAGAGACAGCATGTCTTCTCAGTAGGTGTGCCCTGCTCAGTTTGGTCATGCATTCCTGTCCTGTTGTCGCTAAGCCTGTGACATTGACTTTTAAATTGATTGATGTTCGCTTGTACTTACTTTTGTCACTGTTGGTTGGTGCCTAATCTGAATGGTCAAAAAGCAGTGTCCATAAAATTATTTTGAAATTATGTGTTTACATTAAAAAAAAGTTGAAACTTTATGTCACATATATTTATTAACATATATTAGATTTTATCCCATATGACTTTCAAGCTATTGCACCACATATCTAACAATATTATATTGGTACAAATGAATATACTGACATTAATTCAAATATTTATAAATATTGATGAAGGTAAGAATGATACTTAATATCTAAAGTAAAGATTTGTATGTAAGCTGTAAAATATACTGGTATGGATTTATGTTTTTTTTCCATTTTTGGGGAAGCCCCAAATCGTCACAGGTGTACAGCTGAAGGACATTTGTCCAATAAAACAGGGTCAACAATGTCTATAAAACAGGGTCAGAGTCGTTCCGTCAGTAAAAAGCAGGACATTCTGGGGACATATTTTGAGCATTTGTACACTAGATAATATGCTTTCCATTAACAGACAGATCTGTCACCTGCTTGTTTCAATAACAAAATGCTACTTGGTTAATGATCCTCAGTGTTAGTAATAATAATCTTACTGTAGTGAGCTATGGCAGGCACAGGCTGTGGTCTTGGAGAAGCATGTAAATGTCACTGGTATACAGTTGCAGGATGGCCGCACATCTCAGATGTCTGAAATAAAATTGAGGCTGAGCACCATTCCATAAAAGCTGCAAAGGGATTACATATCGCCTTGGAATGGAGTGGAAGAACAGTTGCCATCTAGGCAGGGATAAGACCCAAAATAAATCGCGGGCCTATAAACAAGATGTTGGAGATTCCAGAGCTGTAATAGTACAATGAATGAAAAAAGCATCCAGAATTAATGAAAGTTAAGATTTGAAACAAGTGAGGGGAAAGAAATTTGTACTTTTTCCTAGTTACTGGATGTATTTATTGAGTAACGTTATGTTTTTCCTTTTGATATTTACCTAACCTTCTTACTTTAAAAAAGGCAATGACCTTGAGGAATGACACCTCAATAAGTAGGTGGCTATTGTACGGACACGTGTCGCACACAAGCTATTCAAGTCAGGTCAAAGGTCTTCAGTCGTTTTTTTTCCCCCTTTTGACAACTTGTTTGACCCTTGGTGTGCTTAAACAAATTAAAGGGCTATTTTTGCACATCAGAGGGAGAGGATTTAGTTTTTTAGCCGTGGTTTAGCACTATTTCCCAGTCTGCATCACAAAAACAAGAGCCTGTCTTTCCATTACATCTATCTGGTAGGAAATTGTTCATTTTCTAAGGCTGAAAGTTTGCTACCGATGGCATGTATGGCTACGTGCTGTGTCACCTTTAATACGGAGCGTGCTGCACACACGCACACACACACACACACACACACACACACAGGGCCCACTATTCTCTCTTACTGTGACTGTGACAAAATGTGCCAGCTGATTTGAGCTGTATTTAACCCTTAAACCCAGTAAATCCCCAACCTAAGTTGCCATTTTATCAGTGTTGTATTTATGTTGTGCTTTGAGGTGCTAGTTATACAATTCTTGAAGTATAAGGGACAGAACCATGTAATTAGAAATGAATTTAATTCCACAATGCAGAGTTGTTTCAGTTACACCAGTGTGAATGCTGCCAGTGCTGCAGTGATTGTAGTTAAATAGTCCACCATCAGGGCAGAAGCTCAGCTCATCGGGACCTGGCTTGAGAACCAGAGGGTTGTCAGTTCAAGTCCTCATACTGATCAAGAGTGGAGTGTGGACTAGCAACTGGAGGAGTACTAGTTCACCTTGAGCAAGGCACTAAACCCCCAAACTACCTCTGATTGCATGTGTGTGCTTTGTGTGCAGGGAGGGTTTGTGAAAAGACACATTTCAACTGCCAGTTGCCTGAAAAATGGTTGTATATAATTTAACTTTTAAAAGATTGAAATGCAGGATATGTGGAGCACATATTGGTGTTTAAGTTTTTTTTTCCTTCTCTGTAATAAGTAAAAGCTCAAACTTTTGCATCATTACTGCAAGTGTAAACTGTGAATGTCAATATGAGTCCATCTCTTAATTAGGTTATCATGAAAGGGCCAGGCCTTTGCGTTTAGGAGAGAAGACGGAAAATCGTCCAGACTAACCCTCTCCTTTGTATGTCCTTGAGTCTGGTAGTTGCTTATAGATCACCCTTTGCACTGAGGCCTTAAACTGACATATGACATGCCAAACATGTCTGGCAAGGAGGGGCCTGAGAAGGTTTAAAAGAGTGTAAGGCTCCTCCGTGGCTGGGTTGTAACAATGAGAGAACCAAAGGTTGTGTGGGTCAAGCTCTCTCTGTGTCTCAGTTTTTCTTTGTTTGATTTTGTTTGAATGGGGGAGATCTCTGGCAGGTTTACTTTTTATGCTGAGTTTTCAGGATGTATGTAATTAATAGTAATTATCTGACATGAAATGCAATGATTTCTAAAGAGATAATGAATTACAAGGAGTACAAAAGAAAGTTGGGGGAGGTGAGCCCAACACTAAAGACATGAGACAATATTTAACAGCGGTAATTTTCTCCAAAGTTGAGGCATATCATTGCAGCATACCAGATCCGTCAGTCATTCATCAATGACACACAAACAGCGCTGAATAGTCATATGATACTGTCTTTGTGGTTCTAAACAAAGGAAATTGCCTTTATGTACGTCACAAGCCATAAGGCCAGGGTCCACTCCTCTGCAGTTGTCAATAAGCAGAACAAAGCCCAAGTCAACTCCTAAAATATCTTGGTGCACAAATGGACAACCTGTTAGTCTGCAGTATCCACATAAATAGCATCTGCCCCAAGGTCCAACAACACCTGTGCTTCTTATGCATACTGTGAGGGTTCAGTGTCACAAAGACAAGAGCCCCTTTAACTGCTGTTAATTAATCCTTCCTGGCTGTAACATCATGTAACTTACTGTATACAGTATATAGTTACGCCCATGTCCTCTAAGTTGTGGACTTGAGTCATATGATTAGGACTCGAGTCACACTTGAGATGATGACTTTAGACAAAATCAAAAAAGACATGCAACTCGACTCATCAGTGACTTTGTCTTCACTTGGACTTGAACCTTTTGACTTGAAAATACTCGCTGCCTTCCCCCAAGTCCAAAGATGATGATGATGATGAATCAGTTCATAGACCTACATATCCTAAATCAGCTAACATAAATGCTATTTATTCCCAGCAGCATACCTATCATTGTACATTAGTACAAAAACCATGTGGTGGTCAGCAAAAATCTAACTGCAGTATGTAAGATGCAGGTTGAAATTACAGTCAGAAACTACAGTGCAACAACCTCCAACAAACTTGTTTCAACAAATAAATACAACTTTTTAAAGGCGTTCATAATTTTTGTAAATGTAAAATATTATTATTCTGTTTTTAAAAGGGCATTACATTTGGTGATGGCAAGGAGTACAAGAACTTGGGACTTGAGTGCCAAGCCTTAAAACTTATTTGTGGCTTGTAAAATAATGACTTGGTCCCACCACTGAGTCACAGTGCCAAATAAATAAGTAAATAAATAAATATTAATAAACATAGGAAAGCAATTACCTCATTCTTGAAAGACTATCATTTAAAGGAGAAGGTTTCAATTACTTTTTTTTTCTGAACCATGGTGTAGGATTATTTATTAACTTTCTTCTTTCACAGAAATAGTTTTAATGGTAAGAACGCTTCATAAAAAGCCTATGTAAAAAACATACTACACCTTGTCCTATTAATCTTACCTACCTTGGTGCACTGAGTTTGACTTTGGAAGAAAAAAAAGTCACAATAAAGTCAAGAAAGTAATTTGTTATATCACAATAGGTTGTTCATATTTCAGAAACTCTGTTGAAAGTTGTCCACCAGATTTTCTTTCTTACTTAGGGGCTGTTCTATACTTATCAGAGGAGGGGGTGGCTGGGATGTGACTGTTTTGTTGACCCTCCCTGAAACTATATGAGTGACTTGTGAAAAATTCATGACCCTCCCTCCACTATAAATTTGTTACTAAATTTTTAAAACTCACCTTTTGATATTTGAAAGTTAAAGACAAAATGCTGGAGTTGAAAAGTGTATGTCGCACATGATGTGTCCAGGGACTATTGGAAATTTGAAAATCCAACGATAATTTCTGTTCTTACAGTTTATGGCTATGATAAATTGTGTAATTTTGGCGATTTTTAACGGAAAACCTGCCTTTCTAACCTACATGTTGTCTTTAAGAATTGGTGTGAAGGTAAGTTCAAATTAGTCCAAATTATTTGACACCCCCCCCCCCCCCCCCATAAATAATGTACAGTCCCTTACTCAGCATTGTCAGACTGATATGACTGAAGAATTAAATGATCACATTGTCAGCCAATGACAGTTTTATGTACCACATTGCACCACAAGTTAACTGCCTCTGTTTCATTTCAAATATGCCAGTCAGCCCTGTGCTTATGAATGGGCCCTGTTGGCAATGAGCAGGACTGGTCATAAATTTAGAGTGCTATTGGGATCCCTATTAATTTGTACCGACTATGGCCCCTCTGAACACAGCCAAGCCACAGGAGAGTGCTTGAATGCCTGCAATGGTTCTGAGCTTATATTAAGCCAATTGTCATTCCATAACAGTGAGTGTCTACACTGTCACAAGTGCCACTGACTCAATGTTAAGTCCCACCATAATCTCAGACAGTGGCTTGCCAGTGGTTTTTGTTTTGAATTCTTTTAAGTGATTTGTGTGCGCTTCATTTCCAGACGGCTTCTGTCCATGACATGTAATACAGTGGCCCTGAGAGCTCAACACCCTGCAAATAGACACAACAAGAGCAAAACGGAAACATCTTCTCCAGTTTGACTACACATGTAGCATTCAGGAAAAGTGCAAGTGCAAATAGAGAAATGGGAGAAGTTAGCATTTAGGGGATTTCTGCCAGAAAGCCCTTTCGACATAAACCTCTTAATCTGAACCCAAACTATTATCCTTTTTCTAAAACTAGCCAAGAGGGCAAACTTGTGTCTTATTATAATCACCCACCTCTTCTGTAGTTCAATGTCTTTGGGAAATGCGTAGAAACTAAGAGGACTTAAACTTAGCTGAAGCTGTACATTGCGGCACACAGCAGTGGTGTCCTGAAGTGCTGTCCTTGCATCTTTGAAAATACACTTTAGCTCATTTTGAGGTCAGGACATAAACATAGACACTGAAATTGGAATAACGTAGACAAAGAAACGAAACAGAATGTATTGAAAATTAACATAGTTTGGGCTGTTTTAACCTGATATATGACTAGCATCCCTACACTAGTACACGGTTCCACATTTAGCAGAAGTTGTCAAGCAGCCCACACTCCACCGGAAATACGTCATGAGCTGCCGTGCACACTTCGGCACTCTATACAACAGTTTTACCACAAAGTATGACTTTCTTGACCTTAAAATTGATGTTTTAAATTCATTAACAACATATTTAGATTTCATGTCGCAACTCAAACGGGAACAAAAGATAATATTGCTCTCCCCATTCACTGCCATTCATATTTTTTCCGATCTAGGGTCCCATGTGCTCTACCGGAAGAGGCGTGACTTCGACACTCTATAGAGCCACAACACAACTTCTTACTTTATCTATTATTTGTTCATCCTTCATTACGATTTGTTTCATCTAGTGTATTGTTGTTGAATAAAGTTGTAAAAAAATGTCTAAACACATCGGAAGCTGTTTCCAGGGGGAACAAAAAAGTGATGCACACGAACCTTGTTGTTGCCATGGTTTCTGGCTAATGAGGAGAAGCCCACTCTCCGTCAGTGGTGTTGGAAAATCACCTACAATTCAACAGTTGTGTGTTGGGTTGGCTTATTTTAACATATAGGTCGCAGATATTTCTACAGATATTTGTAGTGAACCTGGCATCAACTTCAGTTGTTACAATTAATATAACAAGATGGCTAAATTAACTAACGTGTCACTGCATTAACATTAGCTGCTCTGTTTCAAGATGTTCTGCTGGGAAAAAAGGTAAGTTACATGCTGGCCGATATTCAACCGAGCTCTTCTGTCGGGACTTTCAGTGACTTAAACCAACAGTAAGTAAGAAAAAATGATAATGTTAAATGTAATTTCATAAGCTATAAGTAGCGGGAAAAGTAGCTAGATACTAGGCTAATTTATGTTATGTACGTTAAACATGCTAATAATGGGTCACTAGCAGAAAACAGTTGTTTTGTCCTTGAAGCTTGACAGTTATTACTGAGCTGAATGTGATACTTATGTTAAATGATGTTGTTAATACATGTTTTATTGCTGTTGAATGAAGTTTGCCATAAGGGTTTTAAACCAGATGGACCTGAAATTAGTTAAAAGATGATGGATTTAAATGAAAAGTCTTTCAGAGAAGACTTCATAGCAGAAAGCCCTGAGGGTTAACATATCGCATGACCTGTTTTATGTATAAGTGGAGTCAGATTAAAGTAACTTAAATGCACTTCTGCAGTTACACATACTTATTGATGTGTTGTTTTTTAGTTAAATGGGTATATGATATCGTCTCATATCGATTGCAGGCCCCTAAATTGCATCAAATCGAATCATATTGTGACAGACTTTGTAATATTGGCATAAATTATATGCTATCCTATGGCAAATATTCCAATATTTTTTTTGCTGATTGATGGTTATACTTAAAACAGCCACAATAAGAGGAGGGTATATCCCCTATACCTGCATATACTCTCAACTTAACCACTGATGTTAATGCTGCTTTAAAAAACATGAAAAGACAACATTTACGATGTTACAATATCCAAAATCTAAGATCATGTCTTGTCTCATATCATGATAATGGTGTAATATCAATATATTGTTCAGCCCTAGATTGGAGCCACGTGGAAAGAAAGCGAAGCAAATCTTATCTGAAAGAAAGAATATTCAATATTTGACACATTTGACAACAGGTGTAAAATAAATTTTTTATGGACCCTAGGTCCAATTAGTCTGCTCAATTTACACTAGCTAAATTATAGAAGTCAACTGGACAGACACACAACAAGACATCTTGACACAATGGACTGGGCAAAAAAATACTTCTGAAAAGGAATTGGGATGTATTCATATGCATTTGGATGCATGGTGTACTGAGAGAAGAATTTAGGAAAGTCTGAAGTAGCGATTCTGGACTGGTGAGACTCTTTTAGTGTGTGAAAATATGAATGTTGCTTTAGGCTAACTCTTCCAAGCTGCCGGTAAAATGGAGCTTAGAAAATATTATCAAGGACTACAAACAATATTTACAGGATGACTATTGTTTTGAGTGACAGCACACCTGAGAATGAGGCAGTCCGGCATGCTCACTAGCATCAGCCAATTCTTCCGCAGCCCCTTTGCGTCCTCTCTCTGTCTTCTCCAGACTGACTGTCAGCTCTTCAGTCTCATCATCAGGCCATTTTTGTGTTCCACCATAGCAACCTGCTCCCTCATGTCTTCCTGTCCTCTGACAGCATCACCAGGGTACAGTTGGGCATCCTGAAAATGAGGTCAGTCTAGCAAATTGTGATAAATAGTAAATCATATCATTATTACCCTATAACCTGAATATATCATTTAGTCATCAGATTAAGTATTTGTGTACAGTCCTGATGCTGTCATTATCAATCAACAGATTGATAAGATACCATGCAGCACCACGGCTCTTGGTTCTCAACTTGTTGTCGTCGGAGAGACTCTGCGATGTGAGTGCACTCCTGAGATTCCCCCAGCTCATCTTGACATTCCTGAGCCTTAACATGTGAGTACTGCCCTAATCTTCCTGTCAAGTGTTAAGGATTATACTACTATGCTATTCTTTTATAGTGACATTGTGATTACAGCTGTAACCAATAAGTCATATTTATGCACTTGACTCACAAGGTTGATATTGGTAAAAGTTCGTTAAAAGCTATCTGCAAATTTGGCCCTGATCATCTTTACGTCATTGTTAAAGTAAGTGTCTCTCACCAGAGAAGAGGTGTTATGGGACCATAAGAAGTCCTTACTAATATAAATTCTTGGCAGGTTGATGCTAAAAACTGGCTCTGCATCATCTCCATTGAAATTGATTCTCCATCAGTTTCCTTGAGATCAAGAAGTCAGTCGTTTTCCTGGCATTGAAGTTTGCTGAATTAGTAACAGAGCACCACATGATCAGGTTCAAAACATTTACTGTGACGGAACAGAAACAACAACAGAAACATTTTCCAGTTCACTACATACATATGCAAGTATCTATTTAGAATAGTCTAATTTTAACTTTACTCTTCAATGAGCTTTTCTATGCACATATACAGTATATATATATATATATATATACATATATATATACATATATATATGCACGCTATTGTTCAACTTTTGAGGTGATGGTAAGTAAGTTGCCATTTCTTCAAAGTGAACTGACAAAAAAGTAGTAGTACATCCAGAGATAAGTTGGAAAAAGAAACTACACACTAGTCCTTTCTTTTTTTTCTGGTAAACTTAAAGCCTTAGTTCACTTAACAGTTAACTTCACCACTTAATCTACCACGTATGTGATATTGAGGAGGAGATAAAACACTTTCATGGGTGATATGATGCAGAATGTGATTGGTCAATTGGTATAAAATATTTCTGTGTGAAATTTCTTCTGTACTGTCTGAGACATCTTTGAGTAACTATATTTAAGAGCAAGTATTTATCATTAATGTTACTAAACTAAAAATGTTACTAAACAGTTGAGTGTAAATTTCATGTGATCATTTTAACTGCCCTGTAACATGTTAGACTAATTCAGCTCCCCCATGATGTAGCGGTGATGTTGAACTCATTTTACAATTTAAGCATTGGAGGAAACACAGAGAAAATGGTGTTGAGTGATATGCATAATATTTATTGAAAGGTAACGGTGTAAACATAATTTAAGTCGGTACATATTTTATGAACCCTGTGGAGTGGCTGCATCTGGATTCGGTCTCTTATTCAGCATCACCGCCCTGCAAAAGAACACAAGAAAAATGAAATTATTTAAATGTGTAACAATTTTTGAGGGGTGTGCACAGACTATTTCACCATGTGTGGTTGTATACACGTGGTTCTAAAAGTGGCTCTACATTGTAGCAATGGGATATTGGAATTTGTTAGCACGATACCCAATTAAATTCTCCTGATCCAGAATAAAATTATATTGCCATCTTTATGTTTTTTTGTGAAATATTAGTTCAGAAATGATTACCTTTCCAGCCTCACGGCTCTTAGCTCTCAGCTTGTTGACCTGTGACTCAGCAATGTCAGCACGCTCCTGAGCCTCCTCCAGCTCATGTTGAACCTTCCTGAGCCTGGACATGTGAGTGTTGGCCTGCTCCTCCTGTAAAGGGAGTTTCAAGGCAGTTAATTTGGGTGTTATGGCATGATTTATTCTAGATTAAATTATTGGACATAAAAATGTAGTTCACTTACAGCCTCCTCAGACTGTCTCTTGTAAGCCTTGACTTTGAGCTGCAGCTTGTCCACCAGGTCCTGAAGTCTGGTCACATTCTTCTTGTCCTCCTCAGTCTACACAGATAATGGATTATGAGTGAACGAGAATAAAGGCTTCAAAGTATGCTGTTTTTTTTGTCTTTTAATGAAATCAATTACCTGGTAGGTCAGCTCCTTCACTCTCCTCTCATATTTGCGGACTCCTTTAACAGCATCAGCTCCTCGCCTCTGCTCAGCCTCAACTTCACCTTCCAGCTCACGCACCTGAAATGTGATAATGGTTAGTTAATTAAAAAACGCAGTGAAATGCATTTGAATACATTCAACTCGATGAAAGTCATGCTTAAACAAGCAGTTATGCCACAGTGCATGAAGTGCATACCCTGGCCTCCAGTTTCTGGAGCTGCTTCTTGCCACCCTTCATAGCGAGGTTCTCAGCCTCATCCAGACGGTGCTGCAGGTCCTTGACTGTGACCTCCAGGTTCTTCTTCATCCTCTCCAGGTGAGCACTGGTGTCCTGCTCCTTCTTCAGCTCCTCCGCCATCATGGCAGCCTAAAATGATAAAATGTTCTCTAAATCATTCATAATCTGTAGTAAATTTAACAATAGCAGTGCACAGAAGAAGATTATAATCATAACATAGGTGAGGTAGAGACGTAAACCCACATCAGTGATCGCCTTTTTGGCTTTCTCCTCAGCATTCCTGGCTTCCTGAACTGAATCATCCACTTCACCCTGAACCTGGACAAGGTCAGCCTCCAGCTTCTTCTTGGTGTTCAGAAGACTGGTGTTCTGCATGTTAAAGAGAAGCCATGTTTAATAACATACTGTTATTATAATGTATTCAAAGTATTAGTTTCTTTTGAATTAATGACAGCAAACCTGAGAGTGAAGCAGTCCAACACGCTCACTGGCATCAACCAACTCCTGCTCAGCCACTTTGCGTCCTCTCTCTGTCTGCTCCAGAGCAACTCTCAGCTCCTCAATCTCAGCCAGCATCAGGCCATTTCTGCGCTCCACCATGGCAACCTGCTCCTTCATGTCTTCCTGTCCTCTGAGAGCATCGTCAAGGTGCAGTTGGGCATCCTGACATTGAAAAGACAAAAAATTAGTTCACTTTTTTTGGCTTTAACTTTTTTTTTCATCAGTAAATGAACAAAGCTCACCTTGAGCTGTCCCTGGACATTCCTCAGCTGTTTCTGGGCCTCAGCAGCCTGCCTGTTGGCATGGCTCAGCTGAATCTCCATCTCATTCAGGTCTCCCTCCATCTTCTTCTTGACTCTGAGGGCATCATTTCTGCTCCTGACCTCAGCATCCAGAGTGCTCTGCATGGAGTCAATCACCCTCTGGCTGTTCCTCTTGATCTGTTCCATCTCCTCATCCTTCTCTGCCAACTTCCTGTCAACCTCGCCTTTGATCTGGTTGAGCTCAAGCTGAACACGGAGAATTTTGGCCTCCTCGTGCTCCAGTGTACCCTTTAAATAATTTTAATTATGTTAATAAATGTCACTTGAATTAATACCAAATGGATTAGTTTGATTTGATTTAAACAAAACAAATTTCTAAAATTTAACAGTATATTACTTTATCAAGATTTTACCTCAGCCTCCTCCAGTGCTGTCTGAATTTCAGACTTCTCAGTCTCCACAGCCTTCTTGGCTTTCTCCAGTTCATGGATGCTCTTTCCAGTCTCACCAAGCTGTTCAGACAGATCTGAGATCTCCTCTACAGATCATCCAAAGCCAAATACAGTTAGAGTAATGTATACCAGAGTTACTTAGTAAACATTATATCTAGGAAATGGGATGTGTCAAGGCTTTTACTACCAAGTAACACACGAACTACGTCAATAGAGGTAAAAAAAAACAACAACAACAAAAAACTTACAGTTGTGATAATAGTTACTCTAAGTTTAGTAAAAATTACATACGCTGCAGGTTCTTGTTCTCTCTCTTCATGGTCTCCAGCTGATCCAGGGCCTCTTCATAGGAGTTCTTCATCTTGAACATTTCTGTGCTGAGAGAGCGAGCCTCCTTCTGAGCTCCTTCCAGCTCTGCCTGGCCCTCCTCATACTTCTGCTTCCATTCTGCCAGGACCTAAAGTTATATGGGTTGATAAATGGTTATTTAACTAAATAGGTTTGTGTGTCTTGTGATGAAAATAGTTATAATTACCAGTTTAACCATTTACCTTATCAAAGTTCCTCTGCTTCTTGTCAAGGTTGGCAGCCAGAGCATTAGCTCTCTCCACATCAATCATGAGGTCCTCCACCTCACCCTGCAGCCTCTGTTTGGTCTTCTCCAGAGAGGCACACTTGGAGTTCACAGCCTCAATGGATTCCTCAGCATCCTGCAGGCGCTGGGCAAGCTTTTTCCTGTAGTGAAAAAGAATTTACTTGTGGCTAATTGGAAAAATAGATAGCAAAATTGGACCTATTGAGGAAATAAGAAAATATTTATGTACTTGGCCTCCTCCAGCTCCTCAGTGCGCTGGATAGCATCAGTCTCATATTTGCTTCTCCACTGAGCCACCTCGCTGTTGGCCTTTGACATTCCACGCTGCAGCTCAGCCTTGGCCTCCTGTTCCTCCTCAAACTGCTCCCTGAGCAGATCACAGTCATGGCGGGCTGACTGAACGGCATGGGCCAGGGCGTTCTTTGCCTGTTGACCACACAACCCATGTCCAAATCAGATCTAAAACATTTTTTCTCACTTCCGCTTTATGACAGCTCTCAGTTTATCCATTTATATTGAGTAATTTGTGTTTTTGTAAGTTATAGGATATATTTTGAAACAGATAAGCTGATTTATACCATTTAAGAATCTGAGAGATATTAACTTTTCATACCTTCACTTCCTCCTCAACATGCCTCTTCAGCTCCTCAATCTGCTGAGTGAAGGCCTGCTTGCCTCTGGTCAGCTGGGAAATGAGAGCTTCCTTCTCCTCAATCTGGCGACCAAACTCACCTAAATGACAAAATGTTCATACGCTATTAATGAACATATTCTTCATGATTTTTTAATGGTTTTATGTGTTTAGTTCCACAGCACAGGACTGTTAAATGTACAGTACATGTCACCATTATGTGTGTTTATGTATCATACATGACAAATTTTACCCACAGAATAGGTGCCTTACCATTCTCTGTCTGCAGTCTGGCCCTCTGTGCACTGACATCATTCAGCTGGCGAACATTCTCATCATTTTTGGCTTTGAGCTCACTCAACTGGTCCTCAAGAGTTCTGCACATTTTCTCCAAGTTGCCCTATAAACAACAATATTTCTGTTGCGTATTTCTCAAAGTTTCAAGGTCCTGCCTTGTTTAATACTTACAATATAGACCATATTTCTATCAAAGCACTCACCTTTGCTTTAGCAACACTCTCCATGTTGCTGGAGAGGTCATCAATCTCCATCTTGTATTCGCTCTTTTCCTTCTCCAGCTTCTGCTTGACACGCTGGAGGTTGTCAATCTGCTCTCCCAGCTCTGCAACACTGTCAGCCTGCTTCTTGCGGAGAGCTGCTGCGGTGGCTTCATGCTGCAGAGTGGACTCTTCAAGATCACGACGCAGCTTCTGGAACTCAGCCTCACGCTTCTTGTTCATCTCAATCTGAGCGGCTGTTGCTCCACCGGCCTCCTCAAGCCTCTCGCTGATCTCCTCAAGCTCCCTGGAGAGGTCAGCCCTCTGCTTCTCTACCTTAGCCCGAGCAGCCCTCTCAGCCTCAATCTCCTCCTCCAGCTCCTCAATACGAGCCTAGATTTGGTGATAGTTATATTGAGGAAGCTTATTGTCTTGAGCATGTTGTTTTTGATAAACTCGCTTTAATATTCATGTTAAATATGTTACCTGGAGTTCCTTGATCTTCTTCTGAAGCTGAGCACCAAGAGACTGTTCATCCTCAATTTTGCTGAGGAGCTGGCTGATCTCAAAGTCCTTCCTGGAAGAGGATAACATTTTTTTTACTGTCCTAGCTGACTTTGGATCATTATGTTGCATTATGGTGATAGTAAAATCAAATATCAAAAATAACAAAACGCATACTTCTTGATTTTCTCATCAGATTGTTGCTTGTCATTTTCCAGATCCATTATGGATTCCTGGGCCAGTTTCAGATCTCCCTCAAGCTTCCTCTTGGCTCTCTCAAGGTCCATGCGGAGCTTCTTCTCTTGCTCCAAAGACCCCTCGAGCTGTCAAATGACAGTTAATGAAAGTTCATTTGAGGCATTTAAAAGACAGATCATCAGTGCCAAGAATACCGAGTCATTACAGGGAAAGGTCAAGGGAAAGTCATGACATTGTTTTCTTACATCGTCCACTTGCTGTTCCAGCTTTGTCTTGGCCTTGGTCAGAGTGTTGACTTTGTCTTCCTCTGCCTGGAGATCATCAAGTGTTTGCTGGTGGGCCTCTTGGAGGGCTTTCTTCTCCTTGGTCAACTTGGCAATAGCCTCATCTTGAGATGCCATCTCTTCTGTCAGGTTTTTCACCTAAAGAAAAATGAATGGTACACGTTTGATATTAATATCTTTGCATGTTTTAAACATTGATAGAACCATTTTAAAATTTTGTATCTGCATATATATTTCAAGTTTTCTGAACCTTGTTTTCTGTGGCATGTTTCTCCTTCTCCACTTTAGCCAAGGTGAGCTCCAAGTCATCAATGTCTTTCTTCAGCTCGGAGCATTCATCCTCCAGTTTCCTCTTCTTGGCAGTCAGCTCAGCATTCATTTCCTCTTCATCCTCCAGCCTCTCAGCTGTCTCTTTGAGTTTTGCCTCGAGCTGGATCTTGCTCTTAATGAGCCCCTCGCACCTTTCCTCAGCATCTGAGAGATTCTCTGTTTCCTACAGTGTGTGTTTGCACAATAACAATATGTGGTATTTAATATACTCTTGAGCCAGACTAGCCATGTTGAACAAATTTATATTCACAAGCTGTAGCATTGAACCCTAAAATCTTGTGTAGGTTGTCGAAGACAATTGAGAGACAATCTTTGCACACGTGGTATTCCACAAAAATATATGTTAGTGTGACTGACAGTAATCACTTGGCTTATTAAATGGATGCAAAATGAAAGAAAATGACATCTGCCTTTGCTTTCTACTCACAGATGCCACTTGCAGTTGCAGGTCATTCTTTTCCTGCAGCAGGGAAACCATCTTCTCCTCCAGTTCCTTCTTCTTGGCCAGGGCAGTAGCCAGGTCTGTTTGCATCTTGTCATAGTTTTCCTTCATCTGCTGCAGCTCCTTCTCAGTCTCAGCACTCTTCAGAAGAGGCTTGATCTTGAAGTACAGTTTCAGCCATGGCCAGTTCTTCACATTCATGAATGAACGAATATTGTACTGGATTGAAAAGATAGATTCTCTGGAAATAAAAGTAGATAACGTGTCATTTCTACTGATATGCATCTTTGCCGAGGATAGAATTTTGACAAGAATATCTGTATTGTAGAGTTATGATTGGACACTACAGTTTAGTGTACTGTATTAGGATCCCACCTCCTCTCCATCATCTTAACAAACTCCTTCCTCATGACATATCCTCTGCAGAGAGCCTGAGTCATGGTCACCAATGCAGCCAGTTTGTCATCTCTCATCTCCTCTAGGGTACCCAGCAGACCAGCTTTGAAGAACACCTATATAATCAAGTGAAGTAATTCAGTCACTGGCACACGTGGATACACCAGGAAATACATATACTATAGCTATTAATATTGTGATTGGAAATGTACCTTTGTGTGTCCAAACTTGTACTGAGTGTGGTCCACATCAATGGAGCCCAGCAGCTTCTCTGAAGCTTTCTTGTTGTCAATGAACTGTCCCTCAGGGATGACACTAGCATTCAATACTTTGTATCTGCAAGAAAAACATGTTGTGACTTATATTAACCTTGTTGCTTTTCCCAGTGTTTTTCCACCACCATACCTTTTCTGAAGTCAAATTTACTTGCTTATAATGAAAACTACAGTCACCTCTGCTTAAAGTCACCATAGAGGATTCTGCTGGGGAAGCCCTTTCTGCAGATTCTGATGCCCTCCAGCACACCGTTACACCTCAGCTGGTGGATGACCAAGTGGTTCTCCATAAGACCTGTATGTTGCACATTTATTTTATTTAAACATTTATTTACGTTACCATCCTCGACGTAATGCTCAAAACTGGGATGTGTGTTTTTTACCTGGGGTCTTTGTTTCATTAGGAATCAGGCAACGGACAAAATGGGGGTGAGTGCTCCTCAAGTTGGTCATCAGCTTGCCCAAGTTCTCCTGTGGGTCAGCATCATGAGATAATAGGTCATCAGTTTTTTAACACGCCGTCTTTAATTATTATTCAGGGATATGAAACAATACATACTCTGAAGAGAGCAGACACAGTCTGGAAGGAACCACCCTTCTTCTTACCACCCTTCTTGCCACCGGCAGCAGCCTCTGTTTCACAAAACATTGTATTTCATTAATGGCCTTGAATAAACAGCACTGCAGTAACTTCTGAAAGAAGTCTTTGCTGCGTAAAGGGTGAAGATTCTTAAATTAAGTCACATGAATAAATATATTACTACACTGCAGTCATCAACATAATATCAGTCCCAATCAAATGTAATAGACACACACATTCTTACCAATCAGTGCAAACTTAATGCATCGCATATAACATTTTAAACTGCACTCTCTGATGAACTGCTGATAGTTAATAAAGATACAGTAACTTCAACAATATTGCACACTTTCTTGTACCAATGATAGTAGGAAATAGTGGATTATTATTATTATTATTATTATTTTTTTTACAAAAAATGCACATAATGTTACTGAAACCATGTGTCTGCTAGGGATAGTTTCATTATGTTAAAACACACTATCTGTATTGCATATTCAGTGCTCTTCTTTCTTACCATCGGCTGCAGCGTGAGCTGCATACAGCATTGACAGCAGTTTGTTTGAAGATTTCTGGTAGAGCTGAACAACTGAGTCATTCAGGGGGTCCTTGTTCTTGTCCAGCCAGCCAGTGATATTGTAGTCCACTGTACCAGCATAGTGAACCAGAGCAAAGTGAGCTTCAGCCTTGCCCTTTCCAGGCTTTGGCTTCTCAAAGGCCTTGGTCTTGCCAAGATGCTGATCATGCAGCTTGTTCTTGAAAGTTGTGTCAGAGGCCTTGGGGAACATGCACTCCTCTTCAAGGATGGAGAAGATGCCCATTGGCTGAGGAGAGTTTTTCATTCATTCTATGTTAAAAATTAAACTGGGGCAGTAAACATATGCACATGATTTAAGAAATCGGGTTTACCTGAGTGGCTGCTTACCTTCTCAATAAGCTCAATGCAGGCAGCCAAGTCCATACCGAAGTCAATGAACTCCCACTCAATGCCTTCCTTCTTGTACTCCTCTTGCTCCAGGACAAACATGTGGTGGTTGAAGAACTGTTGCAGTTTCTCATTGGTGAAGTTGATGCAGAGTTGCTCCAAGCTGTTGAACTATAGTATACAGGAAGATACTCAGTTGATTGGGCATGTTGTGTTCATATATGATCAATACTGATGTGTTTTTATTACTTACATCAAAGATCTCAAATCCAGCGATATCCAACACTCCAATGAAGAACTGTCTTGGCTGCTTTGTGTCCAGCATCTCATTGATACGGATGACCATCCACAAGAACATTTTCTCATAGACAGACTTGCACAGAGCACTGACAGCATTGTTGACCTACAAAAAAATTGTGGTCATTTCTCAGAATAATGATTTCACACCAAAATGCAAGTATTTTCAACATTCTTTCAAAGATTCTTTTTCATTACCTGTGGAACGGTCTGACCTTTGGTCACCATCTCGTTTCCGACCTTGACCCTTGGGTAGCACAGAGCTTTCAGCATATCAGCTGAGTTCAGGCCCATGAGGTAGGCGATTTTATCGGCCACTGTTGGGAAGAAACACAAGAGGTGCTAAATACACCTAAATTTGTGTAGTACTTTACGCACTAAAAATACTTGCATGATGAGAATATATAATTTAAGCAGTTACCCTCAGTGCCATCAGGTTCAGCCTGCTCCTCACGCTGCTTCTGCTTGAATTTCATGTTGCCATGATGCATCACAGCACCAGTCAGCTTGTAGATGTTTATCTTCTCGTCAGCAGTGAAGCCCAAGATGTCAATTGCGGTCTGCATTACATAGAAAATAAATTAATATGCATATTTTGAAAACTTTGATTTATTATTGAGTTAAAAAAAACAGTTAAGGGTGATTTTACATCTGTTGCAATGAACTCCTCCACGTCATTGATGCTTTTGACAGTGATTTCACCCTGACTGATCATTGGGTAGTCATAGGGGTTGGTGGTGATAAGGAGAGCCTCTGAAAGACCAGAACCACAATAACTGACCCTTTCTTGTGATAGCATTTCAAGTATTGTTAAAATCTTTCAGGTCATATCATCTAGTCACATACCTAGGAGCTCAGGTTTGTGGCCAGTCATCAGCTGATAGAAGATATGGTAGCTCCTCTCAGCAGACAACTGGAAGGTGACACGGGACTTCTCCAGCAGATCTAAGAATAACAAATTCATTTTGAGACTGTAAAATGTATCTTGACCTTCTTATGCTGTATATGGTTGTGTGGAGATGAAATATGCTCCCACACATACTATATATATTAAACACACTCATACTGTAGCTATAGTAGTCACTCTAATCCCTCTGTGTTATGGCAGGAAGTGTTGCCAGACCAACAGATGGCAGTCAGTTACTGTGTGAATGTATATATCCCTTTCTTGCTGTCTGCTCGTATGCATTCCCACCCAACATGACCGTTTATCTAAACTACCATATCACTTGTATTTATAGGACATGTGTTATCTAATGCATCGGCTGTTCAGCGTCAAACAATATTTAAATACGTAAACAAAGCCATTTCTGAATTAATGAGTGAAGTCAAATTTTTATAGAGCCCAATATCATAAATCTGACACTTGATTGGTATCAGGAAAAACTAAATAACCCTAAATAATTTCTTAACCGGGGATAAAAATGGAAGTGCAGCAGAGTAAGGATCCCTCTTCCAGGATGGACAATTGTGCTATTGATGTATGCACATAATAGACCAATGCTACAAAATTACAGTACACTAAGGCCAATCTGGATGACAAAATTATAGATAATTACATAAGTAAATGAAATGTTCTTCCTTCTGTACTTAAATTGCAGTATAATTTATCCATCATGCAACCCTGAAGTTTCACTTGCTACACTTTTGCCACCTCATGTATAAATTCATCATTGTTTCACATAATTCTCAACTTATACTGTGGTTAAGACTTACATGTTTCAATATCAGCTGAAGCCAGCTTGCCAGAGGAGCCAAAGTGGATCCTGATGAATTTACCCTAGACAATCAGATCCTTATAAGCATCACATTTATAAGAGAGCAATTAGAAAAAGTCTCAGAATGATTCCTTGATGTTATCACTTACAAAACGAGAGGAGTTGTCATTCCTCACAGTCTTGGCATTACCATAAGCCTCCAGCAGAGGGTTGGCTGCAATGATCTGGTCCTCAAGGGAGCCCTGCAAGAGAGGATGTGAGTTCCATGAGATAAACAGCCAAAACAACTGTACTTTCACAAACAGTTATATCTTACATAACCAATTTTACCTGCATTTTGCCGGGTTGTGCCTCAGCCTTAGACTTAGATCCAAGAGCTGCAATTGTTGCAAAGTACTGGATGACACGCTTTGTGTTGACAGTCTTTCCGGCACCAGATTCTCCACTGGGGTATTAGAAACATATTGTTAACATTCAGCTTCAGTATCATAAAGTTTAATTTATTCACGGTCAGGTAAAGAGAAAATCTTAGATCTCAGGCTCCCTCCAATAATGCTCATTAAATATGTATAAAAGAAAACCATGCAGGTGAAAAATGAGAATCTGAGATGTTAAACTGTGCAGAAATTAAATTATAATACATAGAGAAGATATATACATACAGAAAATATTATGTGAATACAAAGTTTTAGCAGTTTGTTTACACTCACGTAATCAGGACAGACTGGTTCTCACGATCTGTAACACAGACATACGTTTCATATCAGTTTCATTTCTATTGTTCTTAGGTTAAAGTTAAATTCTACTTCTCGGTATGTATACTCTTTAACACTAGTAATTTTGATTTTACCTGTGAGCATGAACTGATAGGCATTGTCAGAGATGGAGAAGATGTGGGGTGGAGCCTCAATCCTCTTCTTGCCTCTGTATGCTCCCACAACCTGAGCATCGTACACAGGAAGCCACTTGTAGGGATTCACGACGACGCAGAACAACCCAGAGTAGGTCTGTAATAGGTGGGAATAAATAAAACAAGTAAACATTTGCATCTGCAAATCTAAATTATTTCTCCATTATATACACATTGTAGCCAAGTAAAAACCTACGTAGATCATCCAGGATGCATAACGCTCTTTGAGGTTATACAACACAGATGGCTCGTTGAGGTGGGTCATCATGGCCATGTCCTCCATCTTATCGAACTTTGGAGGGTTCCTGGGATGGATGTCATCCTCTTTTACAGTGACTGACTGAATTGGAAATATAGTAAAAGTGTTTTGAGATTTTGAAAGTCATTTCACATAAAGTTTTGTTTATTTAGGGTCTATTAATAAGTTCACCTACCTTTCCTCCATCTGTCTCAACGGTGGCTTTGCCACCCTCTTTACTGACAAGTTTGCCCTTGACATACATTTCATCAGGATCAGTCACAAAGAAGGCTGTTTTAGCATCAAATGGAGCAGTCTGGGCCTCAATTCTCTCCCTCTCTGGTTTTCGGAGGTAAATGGCCGCAGAGCCATACTGCTCCATCTCCGCGTCTGTGCTCATGGTGGCACTTTAGTGGAGACTGGAAATATGAGAAATTTAAATGTAAGTCATACATTTTTTACAGACAGTTGATTCATTTCCATTAGTGTTGTTTTGAAGAATTTACCTCAGTTGATGCAAAAAGAAATTCCTTGTTTTCCTGTGTATATCAGGATGCTGCAAAACAAGTTTTGGGTAAGTCTTTCATTGTTGCATTGCAAAAAATACATTTTACATACGAAACCTAATGTAAATAATGGTCTAAGTTAAGCAAAGTAATTGAAAAGTAAAACACTGCGGCGGCATATTTTAATTAATAGTGATAATGTGATAGAGACATGCTATACATACTATACATACTACATGCTATACATACTATACACACATGCTATAGGAACAGTTAACTGCACTCACCCGTCTTTGATGCCAATCAGTTGGAGCAGACGTGTAGAGCTGCTGTTTTTATACACAACGAGTCTGCCTCGTCAGCTAAAGGGTCCCTCTCAATTTGGTCAGGAATGTTTGACCTTGGTGCTTGATACTGATATGTTCAGTGCATATAGATTAAGACACGCGCTTTTTTCCCCTACATATGTATGCAACATTTTACAAAGTTGTATGACAATAGAAATATCTTTTTAGTTTTTTATTTTATCATGTAACAAATACAATTTAACCCCATCTAAATATTTAGGGATATTAAATTTAATTTAATAGTCTAATGATATATACACACCAACATACACCAAGTACTGTGTGAAATTATTTGTATTCCAGAGATATAAATATTGTCACATTTGTTGATTTACTTTATATGTATATCTGCATTATTGATATATAACTTCAAATTTCTTGAACACAATCTTCAAAATTGATAATCACTGCACTTGTTAAAGAAATACTGTCACTAACAGATAACAATATTGTTTGGCTGATACATTTTAGAACTTAATTGTGCTTATAAATACTGAGTACATCAATTTTATCAACAGTAGTCCTAGTGGTGAATTAAAAAAAAGTGCACTGCTTCGTTGGCGGATTATTTGTTGTAATGATCAGTTTATAGTAGGCACCTGTGCCCTATTAATTTTGATATCACAGCCAGTAATGAGTTTTAAATTTGGAGAAGCCTTGAAATGTCACTGGTGTATAGTTACAGGACATGCAAATCTCAAATATCTGAAATAAAATTCAGGGTCATGGTCTTTCTATTAACACTGGACAAGTGTTATGTATCTCCTGGGAACAGACTCGAAGATGGATTGCCAACTTAGATAATTTAACACTAGAAATATGTTCCTCACAAATGGCATGAATATTTTGCTGTAAAGAGTAAGAAAGACAGTGTTTTTGATTGAAAGAGTTAATTCTGAATGACCGACTGACTCATGATTTAATAAAGGGAAAGTGTGGGATCATCTCCAGGATCAACTTTCATTTCCAAGATTTGCAAAGACTTGGCTTATTATTTTTCATCTTACCAGGAGATCACGAGGTATTACCATGGTCAAAAATAAATCCAGCCAAGGGAGGGAGCAGTGATTCTTATTTGGCACAGAGAGAAGGATATATTTATAGGACACATTTAGATATGTTGTTAACACCATATCCCAAGTTTAAGGAGATTTATTTTCTTAAATGATCTATTCATTTCTGGAACGTTCTTGAATAGAAAGAATAATGTCTGTGTATGTAAGACACGGCCACTGCCAGGCATTATATTCTATTCAATATATTGTGTAAGTTCCTTGTAATTGTCCTGGGGTCGGATAGAATTCCCAGAAATGTGCCGACTTGACAGATAGCATTAAGGAGCCACAACTAAAACAGGAAAATGACTGTATTGCTTCACTTGTTTTAAACCCTGGTCTTACAGTAGAGTGGGTACGTTATATTGCAGTACCATAGAACTTTGAGTGGTTAAAGGTACCCTCCACCTGAAATAATAAGGATAATAAGGGTTCTGCATTGTAGCCATAGTTCTACGAGAAAAGAGGGAACTCCCCTTAGGGCTCCACAGGCTTGCTTGCCTTTGTGGAGGCCAATTGACCTACCAGCGCTTCCCAGTATAACCTGTCGTCATTGTTAAACGTTGACACTCATACATAGTTTTGATCCAATTCCAAAAGTCCTTTAAAAATTATTAATTTTTTTTTTACTAATTAAGGAAATATTGTCTGATCTTAATTTATTACCAAACATAGACAGTTTGACAAACTCATATTGCCTTGTTAGTCATGGGAATGACTAAGCGAGGCCTCTGGATATGGAAAACATTCTGATGAAACAACAAATGGCCATTAACAAGAGAAGAAAGGATGACTTATTGGACTTGATGCATGTTTTTTTTTTCTTGAACCAGAGCTTGCGCAGCTCGAGAAAAAACAAAAATAAAAGTACAACAAAGCACTGGGTGTAAACATAAAGGTGATGCGCTTTAGTGGGTACATCGGACTCTGCGACTTCAATTGTTATGCCTCTGCATCAGCAATAGCTGTGGCCAGAGGCATTATGTTCTCAGGTTGTCCATCCATCCATCCATCCATCCTGTTTTTGTGAACACAATGTCTCAAGAAGGCCTAAAGGGAATTTCTTTAAATTTGGCACAAATGTCAACGATGAGCTGATTAGATTTTTGTATTAAAAGAACAAAGGTCAAGGTCATTTTGACTGCATATGACCTCGTCACATATTGACATTTTGGTCATGGACTTTCCACGTCCACATACAACATGCAAGGTACCTTGTATGCATTGGTTTTTGACGTTTTGCAAATTGTCATTTTTTTCCCTTCAACAATAACCACACATGGTTGGGTGTTTGTTGGACCCATCCACCACCCTCCTGCCTGCCCACCACTGTAACGGCAACCAGCCGCATATCGTGTCGACGTTGAAGGATGCTTTTTTTCCCGTTGGGTTCTGATGCTGCAAGTCACTGTCCAAGCCTTGGATTTCGAGGACTTTGGAGTGAGATCATGCTCTGCAAAACACATGTTTCGCCATTACTCAAGAATTCATACTCTAATTATGACAAATTTTCACACAAATGTCTAATATGATTGGGATGAAGTAATGACATTTGATATCTAAAAGGTCAAAGGGCAACTTCACTGTGACATAAAATTCTGCAAAAACACTTTTCAGGCCATTGTTCATCCTCATAACTCAGGAAGAGAATGGGGGACATTTCGTTTGATACTAAATTAGAGACTCTCAAACCACCTTGAAACTGTGTTTATTATATAGATCTGTGCTATCGAGTTGAAGATGTGTGTGAAGTATCCATGTTTTAGAATATGTTGCTTTTTTGCAGCGACATCCATAGCCTGCTCAAATCTCTGTCAGCAGTCATGGCTACATATGAGTCTGGACAGACATGGATATTAACTATAGCTGCAACTTGGCAAGACAAAGATTACCCTATTTTCCTGAAAGAGCAAATGCATGTGCAGACTACAGGAGGAAGGTGTGATGATTGCAATATACTGAAGAAAGGCTCAACACATTAATAATAGAGGAATAAAAACATACAGCTTGTGGTGTTGGGGTGCGCATAAAATATGACATATCACATAAGTCTTTAGAAAGCTATTAACTTTTTTGATATTTGCAGCTCTACCTTCAACATCAACACCATGATAGAGTGCATCTCAATAATTGTGTAATTGTGTATTGCCGAGCCTTGAGCTCCTTTGAAATTACATGATGGCACTAGCTCAGGCCCATTACACTCAGGTGTGATGTCTGTCACAAAAGATGATCAAAAATGCAGCTCAATCCACACGTGTAGGTCAGTTTAAAAATTGTTGGTGTCCAGTAGAAAACTATGTGTCTCCAAATCATCCATTTTTTAGTAGCTGAGAAAAGCTGCCTGATTTAAACTGGGTGACTATGCAGTTTTGAGGAAATCCTTTTCCCAGTGCCCATCATAATGGCTCTAGGCAGGGATAGCTTTAAAGGCCCTTGGAGTTCAGTTTTCAGTCATGAAATCAGGTTAGAGCTATTGATACATTTATGAGACTTTTAGGACCCTTAGGATTAGAGTCTCGTATTGCTTTCATTTTTTTCTGATACCGTCAACTTTCCTATTATGAACTGTAGAATTGTAAAGAATTCATATATTGACTGCATATCTGAACCTTGACTATAGTATATTTAGCAAAGGTTGACCTTTTTACGTTGTAAAACTTGTAGCAAATGTTTCATTACCATTGAACATGGGACCCACTGAACATATGGGATCCCCTCAAAATGCCTCCCTTATGTCAGAGTTGCACTTTAAGGACTGTCTTTTATTTTTATTTCTAAAGAAATGTAATTGAAAGACATAACATCAGTTATATATTTATCATCAAGCACAAACTGTAGATGGACTCACTAAGTGGACTCACAGACTCAGATGTAAGTTCAGGGTTTTCAATCAGGCAAAGGTCAGTACACATTAAAGAATCCAAAAATGACAGGCAAAAAGGGTGGTCACGAGCAAAAACAGTCAAAAACACACACAGAGGGAACACTTGGGAAACACTAGAACTCTTACTCAAGGGAAAAGACAATCTGGCAACAAACAAGGAAAAGACAGGGACATAAATAAACGAAGACAAGGGAGGCAATGAGACACAGGTGAAACACATGAAGAAACACATTGAGACCGAGGTTACTAAAATAAAACAGGAAACACAGTGATGACAAATTAACATGAATCCAGGTAGCTTGACTGGTCATGACATTTATGTCAGAAGTTCTATACAAACAAAAAATATTGTGGAGACTGAAGCTGAAATGGTCCCCAAAAAAAAGAAAAGTGAAAAGCCTGATGAATAAAACAGGTTTCAATTGTCTTACATTTCTGTAAGCTTGTTGTGCACAAGTGAAAATAATTTGATTTAAAAGAAACTCAACTATTAGGCTAAAGTATGAAAGTGGGCCTACAATACTTGTATCACAGTACAGTAAAATCTACAAACAGTCAGTCAACATATAATGTTCTGTTGTGTATGTTTTGCCTTTCAGTGACTGGCTTTAATTTAATCACCGGTTGGCTCTCATTAAAATAGAACTTCTAAATCTTTACGTTTGACATACTTGATATTTGTATGAGCAGTGCTGTGGGGGAGATATCAGATTTTGTCGGGGAGCTGTGTATTATTTGATCACTGCCTACACTTTCAAGGTTGTACAGCATGATCGAAAATAGAAAGGCATCTGCAAGTCTGTCCTCATGTGTCAGTAAGCATAAACCGATGACAGAGACAGAGGGAGTACATATAAGGGGGTACATAAGGTGTTATATGCCTGCGTAGTTGGCTCATTTCATCAGTAATGTGGGACAACTGTTTTAACCACAAAAGCAAGTCTCGTTTTACAAATGGCAGATACAATGATGTGTATAGCCAATGAATTTAGAATATATGGCTTGTACAGTTAAGTGTTTGAAGCCTTTGTGCAATGTATGCACGGATGATTTGGCTGAAATCATTCAGTGAAATGATGTTTCCAATTATTTCCATTGATGAGGGAGCCTGTAAGTCTTTCTGTACAGTTCATGCTTGCTGACAGCTCTGAAATGGCTTTGGTTAGCTATAGACCACGCAATTGGCATTTTTGCTGTGAAATGCAAAACTGCATTGAGGAGGCAGTATTTTCACAAAGATTATTGGAGGATCATCACATTAACATTTCACATTTTTGGCACTAATTACATAAGGTAAGCTGATTTTTTTTCTTTATAGAACATGTATGTGTTTATATTAAATGTCACTTAGATACAGTTTTTAAGGAATTTAGATTTACCCCAGTGTGCAAGGGCTGACTGTGTCCAGACTTAGATCAGTAATAGTTTTTAATCGCAACTTTCAAAGACTAATTTTAGGTTTTGTCAGTTTTCCTATTTTAATACTACTGAATACCAGCCTAGAGTAAGAATGAAGCTATGGGGGACACTGTCCACAAAAAGCAAGTGGCTCTATTACGCGCTGTAGATGTGCCCTTTCAAATTTGTAATAAAATTGTCTTTCATATTTTTACATTTTGCATGACATGTGTTCTGCTTTATATGTCTTGTTGTTGTGATGCTACATTGATGGGAGCCAGTTGGACAATCTTCGGCTAAATCTGTAGTATATTGAATTTTTATGCAACCCGTGCCAGCGATAGCCATGGCCAGAGGCATTATGTTTTCGGGTTCTGTCCGTCGGTATTTCCATCCCATTTTTGTGAACCCAATATTTCATTATTGGGTCTTGTGAAACCAATATTTCAAAGAACTCCCTGAAGGAATTACTTCAGCATTGGCACAAATGCCCACTTGCACTCAAGGATGAACTGATCAGATTTTGGTGGTCAGTGGTTAAAGCTCAAGGTCATTGTGACCTTATGTCCATCTTATTCTCTTGAATGCGATTAATCAAAAAGGCCTTGAGAGAATTTTTCCTCAAATTTGTCACAGTAGGGCTGGGCGATATAACGACTATGTACAATATATTGATATGTTTTCACGCAAGATATAAATTTAGACATACCAGTGTGGATCTCTCCTCTGTCACACTCTCCGCACAGCTCTGCCCCACTTACTCACTCAAAAGTTTTCCAGCAACAACCAGAGAGACACAGAGCTGCTACCCGGTTTAATCTGTCTGTTAAAGAGGCAAGCCATTAGCGGAACTTTGTTAGCGGCTTTTCTTCAATAAAGGCAACTCTAATAATACTGCAGAGACTAAGAGTACAATCAGAAACAGCCACAGTGAGATGTCGATGGAGAGCTGCAGACAACAGGCTCTTACTGCACCTTTGCAAAAATATCAGGGGACTTTAGCCGTGGATCAGTATGCAACTGAACATGTAGCCCATTTCGTAGAAAATACTGAGATATATATCATTTTTGGCCATTCAGCCTAAAGCCCATATCGCCCATAAATTATAGGATAAAATGATGACGTGATGATGATCTAAAGGTTAGAGGTCAGCTTCACTGTGACATCATATTGAAGGGGAGACATTTGGTCAGATACTGAATTGGTGACACTTATCCATTGGGTGTCCATTTTGAAAGTGGTGATTGTATAGATCTTCTGCGCTGCTGGGTGAAGCATGTGTGTGTGTGTAGCATCCACATTTTAGAATGTGTAGTTTGTTTGCAGCAACCTCAGTTTTTGTCCACTGTCATGATGACTACATATGAGTCTGGACAGACATGGATTCGAACTGTAACTGCAACTTGACTGATTCATGGAGGCATACAATGATGAGGTAGCAATCCTAGTTTAATATATCCATTTGTACTGTATAAATAAATTGAGAATGGGCATAAATTGTGGTTCATAATGTTATATTTAGCCTATCATACTGTATTTACTGTATACTGCAATGATGACCCTTCATTTCTACTCTGTAAAATGTGAAGGTGTCTTTTAAGGTTGAACCTGACACTGCTGTCACTCATATTAAAAGCAGCTATGGGGGACACCAAGCCAAGTGCTTTCCTTGCCCTGTGAGAATGAATCAATATCATTTACATGAAGAAAAATATTAATGTTGAACTGAAAGAGCTTCCCACCCAGCAAACAAGATAAGCAGTTAAAACAAGTCAACTGATGTAGCTTCACCTAACTGCTGTGTTGAATACAGAATGACTTGTATAAATAAAACAGGGGAAGTAATACAGAGTCAATATTTTTATATACAGTTTATTGACATTGCAAGACAATTCAACAGCAAGTTCATATTTTATGAATACTGTCAAAAGTGTCCAGGTGATGTTTTTTCTTACTCGGCTTCAGACTGGGAAAAAAAGCAAGAAAAAGAAAAATTACTCATCATAGGACATACTATATTATTAAAATCTTAACACAATCTATGCAAATGAATAAATAATGTTATAAAGAATACATATGAATTAACTTAAAAACCACATTAAACATGTGTGCCCATTGATATATGGTTACCTTTCCAGCTTCACGGCTCTTGGCTCTGAGCTTGTTGACCTGAGACTCAGCGATGTCAGCGCGCTCCTGAGCCTCCTCCAGCTCATGCTGAACCTTCCTCAGCTTGGACATGTGAGTGTTGGCCTGCTCCTCCTGTGAAGGGAATTGAGTCACAGTATTTTGTATTTTTTAATATTCCATTGTATTATGGTTTATTTTTTTGTGTCGTTATTAATTTGTGCTATGTAATCAAATAAAACACTTCACTTACAGCCTCCTCAGACTGTCTCTTGTAAGACTTGACTTTGAGCTGCAGCTTGTCCACCAGATCCTGAAGTCTGATCACATTCTTCTTGTCCTCCTCAGTCTACACAGGCAAAGGATTGTTACCAGTGAAGGATAGTGGCAGAATCAAACCATTAAGAACTCTGTAAAGTTTTTAGTTGAATAATAAATTACCTGGTAGGTCAGCTCCTTCACTCTCCTCTCATATTTGCGGACTCCTTTCACAGCATCAGCTCCTCGCCTCTGCTCAGCCTCAACTTCAGCTTCCAGCTCACGCACCTGAAATGTGATGATTCATCAAAAATAGTTTTTTTTCCCCATACACATTGAAAGTGCATTTTACATTCTAAACCTCGTGTATTTTGAGCATTTAAGGTACATGAAGTGCATACCCTGGACTCCAGTTTCTGGAGCTGCTTCTTGCCACCCTTCATGGCGAGGTTCTCAGCCTCATCCAGACGGTGCTGTAGGTCTTTGACTGTGACCTCCAGGTTCTTCTTCATCCTCTCCAGGTGAGCACTGGTGTCCTGCTCCTTCTTCAGCTCCTCAGCCATCATTGCAGCCTAAAACAGTAGTGTTCTCTAAATCATTCATTATCTATGATAAACTTAACATTAACAGTGCATGGAAGTAGACCAATAACATAACATAGGTGAGGTAGAGATGTAAACTCACATCAGTGATCGCCTTTTTGGCTTTCTCCTCAGCATTCCTGGCTTCCTGGACAGCATCATCCACTTCACCCTGAACCTGGACAAGGTCAGACTCCAGCTTCTTCTTGGTGTTCATAAGACTGGTGTTCTGCATGTTCAAGAAAAGCCGTGTTTAATAACATACTGTTATTATAATGTATTCAAAGTATTAGTTTCTTTTGAATTAATGACAGCAAACCTGAGAGTGAAGCAGTCCAACACGCTCACTGGCATCAACCAACTCCTGCTCAGCCACTTTGCGTCCTCTCTCTGTCTGCTCCAGAGCAACTCTCAGCTCCTCAATCTCAGCCAGCATCAGGCCGTTTCTGCGCTCAACCATGGCAACCTGCTCCTTCATGTCTTCCTGTCCTCTGAGAGCATCGTCAAGGTGCAGTTGGGCATCCTGACATTGAAAAGAAAAGAAAACATTTCACTTATTTGTCTTTTATTCTAAACTAATTAAATAAGTAATCAAACAAAACTCACCTTGAGCTGTCCCTGGACATTCCTCAGCTGTTTCTGGGCCTCAGCGGCCTGCCTGTTGGAATGGCTCAGCTGAATCTCCATCTCATTCAGGTCTCCCTCCATCTTCTTCTTGACTCTGAGGGCATCATTTCTGCTCCTGACCTCAGAATCCAGAGTGCTCTGCATGGAGTCAATCACCCTCTGGCTGTTCCTCTTGATCTGCTCCATCTCCTCATCCTTCTCTGCCAACTTCCTGTCAATCTCACCTTTGATCTGGTTGAGCTCAAGCTGAACGCGAAGAATTTTGGCCTCCTCGTGCTCCAGTGTGCCCTTAAAAAGTCACAAACGAACCAAAAATTATCTTTTGCAGAAACTACCTCAAAACAATGGTTCCATATATGCTCTCAGATTGATGCTCTTTCATCACGTGAGTGATCTTATACTGTAATCAAGATTTTACCTCTGCCTCCTCCAGTGCTGTCTGAATTTCAGACTTCTCAGTCTCCACAGTCTTCTTGGCTTTCTCCAGCTCGTGGATGCTCTTTCCAGTCTCACCAATCTGTTCAGTCAGATCTGAGATCTCCTCTGTGGAACAATAAAACCAAAACACAGTTGATGTGACGTATAGAAGTGGTGATTCTTAAGCACAACCCATTTTGAAAGGGATAATTATCCTTCAAGTTCAGAGGAGGCAAACCATGGGTCAAATCACATTCTGAAGGTATGAGTGTCTCCTGGAATTGCAATATTGGCACTAATACAGTTTTCATGTGTACAGGCCATACAGGTTCATAAACTAGGACTTGTAAGGGACAGAGAACAAAACACGCAAGTGTAGAAAAAATTACATACGCTGCAGGTTCTTGTTCTCTCTCTTCAAGGTCTCCAGATGATCCAGGGCCTCTTCATAGGAGTTCTTCATCTTGAACATTTCTGTGCTGAGAGAGCGAGCCTCCTTCTGAGCTCCTTCCAGCTCTGCCTGGCCCTCCTCATACTTCTGCTTCCATTCTGCCAGGACCTGAATTTATATGGGTTAATAAATGGTTATTCAACTACATAGGTTTGTGTTTCTTGTGATAAAACTAGTTTACCAGTTTAACCATTTACCTTATCAAAGTTCCTCTGCTTCTTGTCAAGGTTGGCAGCCAGAGCATTAGCTCTCTCCACATCAATCATGAGGTCCTCCACCTCACCCTGCAGCCTCTGTTTGGTCTTCTCCAGAGAGGCACACTTGGAGTTCACAGCCTCAATGGATTCCTCAGCATCCTGCAGGCGCTGGGCAAGCTTTTTCCTGTAGTGAAAAAGAATTTACTTGTGGCTAATTGGAAAAATAGATAGCAAAATTTGACCTATTGAGGAAATAAGAAAATATTTATGTACTTGGCCTCCTCCAGCTCCTCAGTGCGCTGGATAGCATCAGTCTCATATTTGCTTCTCCACTGAGCCACCTCACTGTTGGCCTTTGACATTCCACGCTGCAGCTCAGCCTTGGCCTCCTGTTCCTCCTCAAACTGCTCTCTGAGCAGATCACAGTCGTGACGGGATGACTGAACGCCATGGGCCAGGGCGTTCTTTGCCTATTGAACATGACAGAACATTTGTAATTTACTTAGTAAACATACAAAGAGCATCTAAATGTGTACTCAGCATAAAGTTATCTTGATTTTTCATTTTCATTAACCACCAAAAATGTAATTCACAAAAAAGATTTCAGTTAGCAATTATAGCAATATGTCTGTATGGATGGTTTTGCTGTTGAATTTCGAAGATGATTGGGCTTTAATTTTTTAAATCTTATTAGGATGTACTGTACATATTTTTTAATGACTGCAGTTGAAAAGAACTCAATTCATTACCTGTTAAAACATAAAAACGGGACATGTAAAGTTTTCATACCTTCACTTCCTCCTCAACATGCCTCTTCAGCTCCTCAATCTGCTGAGTGAAGGCCTGCTTGCCTCTGGTCAGCTGGGAAACAAGAGCTTCCTTCTCCTCAAGCTGGCGACCAAACTCACCTAAAGGATAATGTAAAAACTGCTCAGTTAAAATGGTCGGCCTTCCCTGTAGAGTGCCTCTCATTACAGGTGCACATGTGCCTCACCATTCTCTGTATGCAGTCTGGCCCTCTGTGCGTTGACATCATTCAGCTGGCGAACATTCTCATCATTTTTGGCTTTGAGCTCACTCAACTGGTCCTCAAGAGCTCTGCACATTTTCTCCAAGTTGCCCTATAAACAACAATATTTCTGTTGAGTATTTCTTTATGTTTCAAGGTCCTGCCTTTTTTAATACTTATAGACCATATTTCTGAGCTAAATGAAAAGCCAATCCTTAATTTGCTCACCTTTGCTTTAGCAACATTCTCCATGTTGCTGGAGAGGTCATCAATCTCCATCTTGTATTCGCTCTTTTCCTTCTCCAGCTTCTGCTTGACACGCTGGAGGTTGTCAATCTGCTCTCCCAGCTCTGCAACACTGTCAGCCTGCTTCTTGCGGAGAGCTGCTGCGGTGGCTTCATGCTGCAGGGTGGACTCTTCAAGATCACGACGCAGCTTCTGGAACTCAGCCTCACGCTTCTTGCTCATCTCAATCTGAGCGGCTGTTGCTCCACCGGCCTCCTCAAGCCTCTCGCTGATCTCCTCAAGCTCCCTGGAGAGGTCAGCCCTCTGCTTCTCTACCTTAGCCCGAGCAGCCCTCTCAGCCTCAATCTCCTCCTCCAGCTCCTCAATGCGAGCCTAGATTTGATGATAGTTATATTGAGGAAGCTTATTGTCTTGAGCATGTTGTTTTTGATAAACTCACTTTAATATTCATGTCAAATATGTTACCTGGAGTTCCTTGATCTTCTTCTGAAGCTGAGCACCAAGAGACTGTTCATCCTCAATTTTGCTGAGGAGCTGGCTGGTCTCAAAGTCCTTCCTGGAAGAGAAAAACAATTACATATTTTGCTGTTATAGTCATGATATTTTGTTTCATTACGAGTATGATAAAATACAAGGAAAAAAATAACAAAACGCATACTTCTTGATTTTCTCATCAGATTGTTGCTTGTCATTTTCCAGATCCATTATGGATTCCTGGGCCAGTTTCAGATCTCCCTCAAGCTTCCTCTTGGCTCTCTCAAGGTCCATGCGGAGCTTCTTCTCTTGCTCCAAAGACCCCTCAAGCTTTTAAAATAAAAAATAGTCATCATCAGTATTAAGACCCAAACTGCTTTATACTTTAATAACTGTGAAAGCAGTGGTTTTCTTACATCGTCCACTTGCTGCTCCAGCTTTGTCTTGGCCTTGGTCAGAGTGTTGACTTTGTCTTCCTCTGCCTGGAGATCATCAAGTGTTTGCTGGTGGGCCTCTTGGAGGGCTTTCTTCTCCTTGGTCAACTTGGCAACGGTCTCATCTTGAGATGCCATCTCCTCTGTCAGGTTTTTCACCTGAAATGATGTGGAAGGTCATTATTTCCCTCACTGTATAACCATATAATTTATCTTTAAAAAGGAAATAGGTTTAATATGATTTCAACCTTGTTTTCTGTGGCATGTTTCTCCTTCTCCACTTTAGCCAAGGTGAGCTCCAAGTCATCAATGTCTTTCTTCAGCTCGGAGCATTCATCCTCCAGTTTCCTCTTCTTGGCAGTCAGCTCAGCATTCATTTCCTCTTCATCCTCCAGTCTCTCCCCTGTCTCTTTGAGTTTGGCCTCAAGCTGGATCTTGCTCTTAATGAGCCCCTCGCACCTTTCCTCAGCATCTGCTAGATTGTCAACTTCCTATAGTGCATTTGGAACACACATTGCATTTATTAGTTATTGTATTTGTTAAAGATTTTAATATTTATAAGGTTTTTGTTAATTTTTCACTGAGTCATCATCAACTTGGGCAAGGCAATCAGAGAACAAGGTAAGTATCTGGTCTCTTCTTATCTCACTGAGATATCTGAAAATAAGAGAACACAAGCTCTTTTTTCCTACTTACTGATGCCACTTGCAGTTGCAGGTCATTCTTTTCCTGCAGCAGGGAAACCATCTTCTCCTCCAGTTCCTTCTTCTTGGCCAGGGCAGTAGCCAGGTCTGTTTGCATCTTGTCATAGTTTTCCTTCATCTGCTGCAGCTCCTTCTCAGTCTCAGCACTCTTCAGAAGAGGCTTGACCTTGAAGTACAGTTTCAGCCATGGCCAGTTCTTCACATTCATGAATGAACGAATATTGTACTGGATGGAGTAAATAGATTCTCTGGAAAATGCAAGTAGATAATGTGTCATTTCTACTGATATGCAACTTTGCTGAGGATAAAATTTTGACAAGAATATCTGTATTGTAGAGTTATGATTGAATACTACAGTTTAGTGTACTGTATTAGGATCCCACCTCCTCTCCATCATCTTAACAAATTCCTTCCTCATGACATATCCTCTGCTTAGAGCCTGAGTCATGGTCACCAGCTCAGCTAGTTTCTCATCTCTCATCTCCTCCAGGGTACCCAGCAGACCAGCTTTGAAGAACACCTATGTTGTCAAATGTAGTAATTTAGACATCAGTAAACATGAATACACCAGATGACAAAATCTGTTAATACTGACTATAAGAATTAACCTTTGTGTGTCCAAACTTGTACTGAGTGTGGTCCACGTCAATGGAGCCCAGCAGCTTCTCTGAAGCTTTCTTGTTGTCAATGAACTGTCCCTCAGGGATGACACTAGCATTCAATACTTTGTATCTGCAAGAGAAAATAGTGTTGTTGTATTTACCTCCTATCTTTTCCCAGTGTTTTTCCACCACCATACCTATACTGAAATCAAATTGACTTGCTTATAATGAAAACTACAGTCACCTCTGCTTAAAGTCACCATAGAGGATTCTGCTGGGGAAGCCCTTTCTGCAGATTCTGATGCCCTCCAGCACACCGTTACACCTCAGCTGGTGGATGACCAAGAAGTTCTCCATAAGACCTGTATGTTGCACATTTATTTTATTTAAACATTTATTTACGTTACCATCCTTGATGTAATGCTCAAAACTGGGATGTGTGTTTTTTACCTGGGGTCTTTGATTCATTAGGAATCAGGCAACGGACAAAATGGGGGTGAGTGCTCCTCAAGTTGGTCATCAGCTTGCCCAAGTTCTCCTGTGGGTCAGCATCATGAGATAATAGGTCATCAGTTTTTTAACATGACGTCTTTAATTATTATTCAGAGATATGAAACAATACATACTCTGAAGAGAGCAGACACAGTCTGGAAGGAACCACCCTTCTTCTTACCACCCTTCTTGCCACCGGCAGCAGCCTCTGATTCACAAAACATTGTATTTCATTAATGGCCTTGAATAAACAGCACTGCAGTAACTTCTGAAAGAAGTCTTTGCTGCGTAAAGGGTGAAGATTCTTAAATTAAGTCACATGAATAAATATATTACTACACTGCAGTCATCAACATAATATCAGTCCCAGTCAAATGTAATAGACACACACATTCTTACCAATCAATGCAAACTTAATGCATCTCATATAACATTTTAAACTGCACTCTCTGATGAACTGCTGATAGTTAATAAAGATACAGTAATTTCAACCATGTTGCGCACTTTCTTGTACCAATAATAATAGAAAATAGTGGATTTTAATTTTTTTTTTTTTTTTAATGAAAAATGTACATAATGTTACTGAAACTATGTGTCTGCTAGGGATAGTTTCATTATGTTAAAACACACTGGGTCTCATTCATGAAAAGTGAGTAAATCTGTGTGTAGATTTGCACATAAAAGCCTACTCTACTAAAAACCTACTCTGGATTCAGGAACGCCGCGGAAAACTCAGATTTGATCGTAAACACGTGTGTATGATCATGAATGCCAATCCATCGTAAAGTGACAGCGCGCTCCCGGTAATCAGCAATTAGCATAAATCCCCGCCCATGAATAGCCAATGACCACCATATAAGGAGGTGTAGGTGCATCCCGTCGACCTGTCAGTCATGACGCAGAGAAAGAAAGAGATTTTTTCCGAAGCGGAGATCGAAATAAATTTGGGTGAAGTGGACAACATGTGGAAAACATTTTATTTTCTTCAGTTAGTGGTGGTGTGACAGGGACAGGCAAAGCGAAGGCCTGGAGGGAGGTAACAGTTGCTGTTAATGTTGTCTCTGTGGTACAAAGAACCATGTCAGAGGTGAAGCGTAAATGGTTTGATATGAAACTGGAGGCAAAGAAACGCATAAGCACACACACACAAACACAGCGGTCACCAAACAAACAGAAGATTAATTTGTGGGGTTTTGAATGAAGTGGGAACGGGAAACCACAGATGTTTTGTGCGTAATGGATAAACTCTAAATCAGTGATGGCTGTCGGAATGTCGAGCTAATAAACATTTATTTTAATGAAATGATACTGATAACATATAGCCTACAGCAGTCTGTATGCATCGTCCTCAAATTATTTGAATCTTAATAGCCTAAAGTTCTGTTTTATACAACATAAATTAATCATGATCAAATCAGATTTATTCATTCACACAATCGTCCTCCTTCCACCTGCTGCCCCTGCTGAACCCAGGCATCGAGGCCGAAGAGGCTGTGATCCGGCTGTCCTTACGGATATTTTTATTATCATCATTCAACGTGTAGAAAGAACGTGTAATCTATTGAGTCGATTTACATAGATAATTCACAATCATGAACCTAATCTGGATCTTAAACCTGCTAATTGCCAAATAATTTAACTAAATGTGTTATATTTTTAATATTTTGTTTAGATTACGTGTTTCAAAGGCATCTGTGTTTTGTCTACATAACAGAGCGCAATACGAGTTAAAATTGTCATTTCCAATAGTAAAAAGCAATATTTATGTGCTTTACTAAATTAACACAAGCACTACGAGTGGTCAGGAGCAGGAGTAGATTTTGTTAGTAGCTACGAAAAGATCGGAGCTACTAAAGTATTGATGAATGCGGACATGCACGTAAATTTCCGTCTGCGAACAGTTTACACACAAATTCCTTCTGCTCACGTTTCATGAATGAGACCCACTATCTGTATTGCATATTCAGTGCTCTTCTTTCTTACCATCGGCTGCACCATGAGCTGCATACAGCATTGCCAGCAGTTTGTTTGAAGATTTCTGGTAGAGCTGAACAACTGAGTCATTCAGGGGGTCCTTGTTCTTGTCCAGCCAGCCATTGATATTGTAGTCCACTGTACCAGCATAGTGAACCAGAGCAAAGTGAGCTTCAGCCTTGCCCTTTCCAGGCTTTGGCTTCTCAAAGGCCTTGGTCTTGCCAAGATGCTGATCATGCAGCTTGTTCTTGAAAGTTGTGTCAGAGGCCTTGGGGAACATGCACTCCTCTTCAAGGATGGAGAAGATGCCCATTGGCTGAGGAGAGTTTTTCATTCATTCTATGTTAAAAATCAAACTGGTGCAGTAAACATATGCACATGATTTAAGAAATCGGGTTTACCTGAGTGGCTGCTTACCTTCTCAATAAGCTCAATGCAAGCAGCCAAGTCCATACCGAAGTCAATGAACTCCCACTCAATGCCTTCCTTCTTGTACTCCTCTTGCTCCAGGACAAACATGTGGTGGTTGAAGAACTGTTGCAGTTTCTCATTGGTGAAGTTGATGCAGAGTTGCTCCAAGCTGTTGAACTATAGTATACAGGAAGATACTCAGTTGATTGGGCATGTTATGTTCATATATGATCAATACTGATGTGTTTTTATTACTTACATCAAAGATCTCAAATCCAGCAATATCCAACACTCCAATGAAGTACTGTCTTGGCTGCTTTGTGTCCAGCATCTCATTGATACGGATGACCATCCACAAGAACATTTTCTCATAGATGGACTTGCACAGAGCACTGACAGAATTGTTGACCTACAAAAAAAAAGGATTTAATTCTTATAATGTTAATTTCACACCAAAATGCAAGTATTTTCAACATTCTTTCAAAGATTCTTTTTTCTTACCTGTGGCACGGTCTGACCTTTGGTCACCATCTCATTTCCGACCTTGACTCTTGGGTAGCACAGAGCTTTCAGCATATCGGCTGAGTTCAGGCCCAGAAGGTAGGCGATTTTGTCGGCCACTGATGGAAAGAAACACAAGAAGTGCTAAATACGCTTTCACTTGTGTAGAATTATACGCACCAAAAAAACTTGCATGATGAGAATACATAATTTAAGCAGTTACCCTCAGTGCCATCAGGTTCAGCCTGCTCCTCGCGCTGCTTCTGCTTGAATTTCATGTTGCCATGATGCATCACAGCTCCAGTCAGCTTGTAAATGCCATTCTTCTCCTCACCGCTGAAGCCCAAAATGTCAATAGCCATCTGCAATGTCAACAAAGCAAAGTTATTGGTACAGGGAACCATTTTACCTGGTATGCTATCTCTTAAACTAAATTGTTGTCTTACATCAGTAGCATCATACTCCTCCACATCATTGATGCTTTTGACAGTGATTTCACCCTGACTGATCATTGGATAATCATAAGGGTTGGTGGTGATCAGAAGAGACTCTAAAGAAGAATAGAAATACATAAACATACATTTTTTATTTTAAATTTCTATTTTTACAAATTATTAATTAATATTAATTACAAATTTGTGTTATAACATACCGAGAACTTCAGGCCTGTGGCCAGTCATCAGCTGATAGAAGATATGGTAGCTTCTCTCAGCAGACAGCTGGAAGGTGACACGGGACTTCTCCAGCAGATCTGAGAATAAAGAAAATTAACCAAAAACTTTGAGTTTACAGCATTATATTATAATGTATTACTCTATCAGAGACCACATTTCTGTCCAGATCAATCCTAACTCTCCCCATGGTTAAGACTTACAAGTTTCAATATCAGCTGAAGACAGCTTGCCAGTCGTGCCAAAGTGGATCCTAATGAATTTACCCTAGACAGCCAGATCATTAATAACATTAGTTTTTGTAACTTTGCAACAAAAAAGCATCTCAAGATATTTCCACCGGTACTTACAAAACGAGAGGAGTTGTCATTCCTCACAGTCTTGGCATTACCATAGGCCTCCAACAGAGGGTTGGCAGCAACGATCTGGTCCTCAAGGGAGCCCTGCAAGAGGAGATATGAGGTATATGAGCTAAAGAAATTAAAATGAACCTTCCTCTGAGAAACAGTATTTAAAAAAACAAAACAACCAACCTGCATTTTTCCGGAAGTTGGCTCAGCCTTCTTAGCTCCAAGAGCCGCAATTGTTGCAAAGTACTGGATGACACGTTTGGTGTTGACAGTCTTTCCTGCACCAGATTCTCCACTGGGTGTAAGAAACACATTATCAAGATTCTGCTTCAGTATCATAAAGTATGTAAAGATATAGAATGACAGATGGTTCTGTACTCACGTAATCAGGACAGACTGGTTCTCACGATCTGAAATACAAACATATATGCTTCATGAGTTCCATTTTCATTGTTCCTTCAATAGGTTTTTGCTAAAGGTAAATTTAACCTCTTTATTTTATATTTAACACTAGTGTGTTTGATCTTACCTGTGAGCATGAACTGATAGGCATTGTCAGAGATGGAGAAGATGTGGGGTGGAGCCTCAATCCTCTTCTTGCCTCTGTATGCTGCCACAACTTCAGGATCATACACAGGAAGCCACTTGTAGGGATTCACGACGACACAGAACAACCCAGAGTAGGTCTGTAATAGTTGAGAGCATAAACTTAGAGTTAACATTTGAATTCACATATATTTATTTGTACATACACATTGAATTGGCATTGTGTAATGGCAACTCACGTAGATCATCCAGGATGCATAACGCTCTTTGAGGTTATACAACACACAGGGCTCGTTGAGGTGGGTCATCATGGCCATGTCCTCAATTTTATCGTACTTTGGGGGGTTCCTGGGATGGATGTCATCCTCTTTTACAGTGACAGTCTGAATGGGAAGAAAGCATTTTAAGAGAGCATTTTAAATGAATAAAGTTTATTGGATGGATGTCATTGTTGTTAACAGTGTCAGTGCAAATCTGAAATACAATGATAATTTACTAGTTCACTAAATGTTCCACAAACATATTGCTTGGAAAAAAAACAATATCCTCCTACTGTACAGAAATAGTCTTAGAAGAAATCAATTTGGAGGTTTTGCTTAAAAAGTTTAAAAATGAATGGCCTACCTTTCCACCGTCAGTTTCACATGTGGCTTTGCCACCCTCTTTCTTTGTGAGTTTACACTTAAGATACATCTCAGCCTCATCTGCGCAGAAATAGGCTGATTTGGCATCAAATGGAGCAGTCTGTGCCTCAATCCTCTCCTTCTCTGACTTCCTGAGGTAGACGGCGGCCTTGCCATAGGCCGCCATCTCTGCGTCTGTGCTCATGATGGCACTTTAGTGGACACTGAAAAGATAAAGAGTACACTGTACTGTAAACATCGCAACATGGTACAGCTATGGTCTACTATCAAGCTGATGGTGAAGATCTTTTACCTCACCAAGCTCCAAAGAAGAACGAATGGCACAGTCTCTGGTGGAGTTGCAAGATGCTATAAAAAGATGATCAAACATGGGAAGTGTTTCAGTTTGTAATTTCATATTTTAGTTATGGAAATTCAGTGAATTCGAGACCAGTAAAGGGTAAAGGCTGCAAAACATCTTTCGATTTAAATACTATTTGAACTCAACTGCCCTTCACAACCAGAGAATTAGTATGGTCTTACTGATAATATTGTACATATGTGATGAGACAGTGTGTGTGTTAGATGACATTACAAACTGAGTCATTGTTGTTGTTGTTTTTTTTTTGAAGAAACTGCTTTTCAAATATGTTAAAAAAATTGTTTTGGAAAGATGTTGTCCGCTCAAGAATACTACCACGATAACTCTGCCAAAGACTTTTGGACAGAGTGCATAAGCAATCAGCAGTACATCAACTTTACAGACTTATCAATAAGAGTACAGACAGAGGTCTCAGTGCATACACTCACCTGTGATGGGAGCCTATCACCTTATGCACAAGTCCAGAGCTGCCTCTTTTATAGTGGGTAGGGGTGCCTAGTCAGCAGTAGGCTCTCACTCAGTTTGGTCATAACCTCTGCACCCTGTTGCTTATTTTGTGACAGTGGTTTTTAAGGAGATGACATGCATAATTCTTTGCAAGTACAATTTAAAAATGCAGGACACATTTTGATGATATACTTATTGATTTCATGATGTGAGCAACACAATGTGGGTGTTTAAATTCAAAATATGAATTAAAGCTTTCACCTGGCATGCTATTTATGAACAAAGCTCCACTGTAACAACAGTGGAATTGCAGTACAGAGCAAAGAGTTGCTAGAATACACTTACACACAAAATGTGCTATTAACAAACATAAAAAAAAAATTCTAGTAAACCCAAGAAGGGTAAGGTATTGCTTAAGGAAGGCATAGACATTCATTTTTGGGGAGAGGGAAGGAGGTATTAAGTCAGTGAGTTACAAGCTCGCTGCCCGAAATGTTGGTCCACTACTGCCTTCAAGTGCAGCCACATATGTGATGGAATTGTGTCATTCATTTAATAGTGCAGAATACGGTCTGTGTAGGATTCCTATCGTTGTAGTTTATAATCTGATGGTCATTAAAGTTGAAATGTGTTTTTTATTTTTTTTTAAATTCATGGGCAGCTTTGGGGGTTGGTTTTGGAGTGTCTTCCAGATTCCACTGGTATTCAGTTGCAGGACATTTGAGGTCACTGAAATGAAAGAAAGTTCACCCCTAAATGATACTAATATGTGGTCAACAACAAAATAATAGGTCAGTACAATATAATAAGTCATTGTGCTCATAAAAACCTTATGAAAAACGTGTGTCAGTGACACTTAAAGAATATCTGTACAGTGAAGTGTATAGTTACGTTTGTGTGCAATTTGAGCTTATAAATTCAAAATAAATCAAATTAAATTGTTAAAAGAGTTTATATCCCTTTCGTGATTTTGTGCCATGTCAGATGCATGTAGAGCGTAGTTTTGGACATGCCCCCACATTTTTGTGGTCTACAGTTTCAGGAGGGGGCTCATCTCATATTTCTGTAATAAAATTAAAGGTGAAGTAATATCCATATAAATTTAATCGGCTGTTATAGACCTCCATTAATGGGCATGAAGAGATTTGGCAGTTCATTTGAGAACGGGCCCAAAAATAAAATGCTCACAAGGCAAAATGAACTGCATCCAGTCTCCACATTTGATACTAAAGAGATGACATCTGTGAAAGAAACATGATATGGGTTTCCGAGCAAATCTCGAGGGCTTATTGTTTATTATGGCATTTTTGTGTCCACTTGGCAGAAAACACTCATTTTAGGAAGTGGATGAGCAGCCTGTACTGACTTCTGAGTTTGCTCGGAGCACACATGGATTTGAGTAGATTATGTGAGGTCTTAAAGGGTCCAAGTAACTAACACACAAGTATTTTATATTGTTCTTTATCACTTCTTTGCTTCAGATACTGATAACATTAAGCCATTGCTTCAGAATAGATGTTTGTATAAGCATGGATGTATATATGTATAGAGAGAGAGAGACTGTCACATGTCATGTCAGATGTGAAAGAGTGGAGAGCTTATACCCACAGCCTTTGTCTCTTGTTTGTAATTACTCTGTGTTGCCAGCTATAAAGAGTGGATTGTGAATTCGTCCAGGGAGTTTGTTATGTTTTTATTGTGATTCCGCATTGCATCCAACCCGGATACTCATCAAATCTAAATGTTATTTAATTAAAACGTAAATCATCACTTTGACCCACGAGTTATATACAGAATGCTGACCCTATTTACTTTTTGGACTTCTACCATAAAAGGAGATCCACTTTGGTGGTGTTGATTTCTTTTTGCTGGAGAAGTTTACCCTGTCATCATATATTCCTTTTGGGATGATACAGAAGTTATTTGAAATCCAAGTACCCTACGCTGAAAAGCCCAAAGGGCTAGCGGATGAAGGGGCATCAAAAGCTTTAGTGGAGACTTCATTCTGCTCCAAGATTCCAAGTCAAGGTTTAGTTTCCTCCAAGAGACAGAGTGCAAAGACTTGCATGACTTGGCAACCTACATCTATTTGTCGCCTGTGACATCTCAAATAGAGCATTACAAGGATGCTGGGCAGGCCTTAGCCTTTTTGGAGTCCTAAGCAGAATTTGATCCGCTAATTGTATTTTGTTATGGAAGCCCTGAGAGGCAAGGGATTTATTTTGGGTTTTTGCTGGCAGAGTTTATTCATCTGGGAAAAAATAAACATTTTTTTCTTTTTTGTTCATTGTTTCTCAAACTAGAAAATATTTGTTCTCATAATTCTTTATCGTTCATTTAATAAATCTAAATTTGAGGGTTAGGGAGCAATGATAGCGTGTCTACAACTCAGAATATGTGAATAATGTAGCCTAACAGCTGCTCACATTATAATGGAGGGCAAATGTAACATACAATCATAATGTAATTATCTGCCCAACAATTACGGAAAAGTGTTGACAGTATAATCTCTGTATGGGTTTTTGAACTCAACCAATCTGCCTGCAGATATTTCCATGTCATGTCTTGAGTGATAAACAGGCCCAGGAGAACGTTTATTTCAGCTGTTGTCTGGGCATTTATTTAACTGTGTCATGTATTTGTGTGGACTAATTTACCAGTGGAAATCAAATGCACAATTTGGCCAAACATATGTATTTAAAATGTATACAAAAGTGTGTTTGTCATAGTAAAGAGAATGAAACTGATTGATAGCTTAATTAAACCCAAGATGTCTTCTCATGGAGCTTAATGGCCTATAGTCTTAACAGTATATTCGAGGAGTGCAGCAGAACAACCATCTGCTTTGCCCTTCTATCTCTATTTTTTACTTCTACTAGCTAACTTTACCTCACCATGTTGTTTTGTGACACTATCGCAAACTGTGCCAACAACCAAGTTTTCAAAAGCAGTAATTTCACAAAAGCTAACAATTTTTTTTAATAGAAAGAGCTCCCAGTGTATTATTATTGCACCTTATTGCAAATCTCAGGTTACCACTTGCTCAATACATCCCAAATACATGTATTTCCATTTTGTTTAGCTTTATACTTTAACCCCACAACATTTCAGATGGACACATTGCCCTTACACACACGCTGCTGACAAGATATTACAGCATCGCTAATTGCTCTACTTAGTTTTGGACTATATGTTTTTATGATCAACCAAAATAAATTTGTCGTCAGAAAGGAAATGACAGGATTTTAGATTGTGATGACAATTATTATCTTTATTGAAATGTTTAAGAGCCCCCACCCACTGGTTCATATTTTATGAACTCTGTTGAAAAAGGCTCCAGCTGGATGACGACTCTTACTCAGCAGAATCAGACTGAAGAAAAAGAGGGGAAAATCAGTGAGTATAGTGAGAGTTCAAATTAAGGAATCAAGTTACTGCATAAGTTATTCTCTGTTTGCATGTGGAAATCAATTTATTGAATAAGCTGTAATGTTGATTTACACTGTCCACACAAAGTGAACAGCATCGACTCATTTTACTGCCTTCTGATGTCAACACAATTGAGTCTGAGATCATGCAAACAACAAAGATACCTTTCCCATGTCACGGCTCTTGGCTCTGAGCTTGTTGACCTGGGACTCAGCGATGTCAGCGCGTTCCTGAGCCTCCTCCAGCTCATGCTGAGCCTTCCTGTGTCTGGCCATGTGAGTGTTGGCCTGCTCCTCCTGTGAAGGGAGTTGAGTTGTATTGACATAGTGTCAAGTCAGTTAAAAGCAATGCTATTATTAAATCAACTGTAAATGTGTCACATTGTGTATTTGACTTACAGCCTCCTCAGCCTGTCTCTTGTAAGACTTGACTTTGAGCTGCAGCTTGTCCACCAGGTCCTGAAGTCTGTTCACATTCTTCTTGTCCTCCTCAGTCTATACAAATAAAGGATTATAGGGTAAGTGTTGAAGAATAGAGAATAAAAGAGAAGTTAAGGTAGTTGTTTTATAAGAATTACCTGGTAGGTCAGCTCTTTTACTCTCCTCTCATATTTGCGGAGTCCTTTAACAGCATCAGCTCCACGTCTCTGCTCAGCCTCAACTTCAGCTTCCAGCTCACGCACCTGTAACATGATGATAAATTTTAGTACAAACATTTAGTACAAAGCAATGAAAGTGTAATTTATTCCACACTGGCCCCAAAATGTTTTCCTTTTTTTTTCATGTATAGTGCATACCCTGGACTCCAGTTTCTGGAGCTGCTTCTTGCCACCTTTCATGGCGAGGTTCTCAGCCTCATCCAGACGGTGCTGCAGGTCCTTGACTGTGACCTCCAGGTTCTTCTTCATCCTCTCCAGGTGAGCACTGGTGTCCTGCTCCTTCTTCAGCTCCTCCGCCATCATGGCAGCCTAAAATGATACAATGTACTCTGATCCCAGTTTATGCTAAAAAAATCTTAACACTACCCAGTGAACACACACAAGAAGCAGTTCCTTAGGTATATAAACTCACATCAGTGATCGCCTTTTTGGCTTTCTCCTCAGCATTTCTGGCTTCCTGGACAGCATCATCCACTTCACCCTGAACCTGGACAAGGTCAGCCTCCAGCTTCTTCTTGGTGTTAATAAGACTGGTGTTCTGAAAAAGCGTATATTAAAAAATTATTTTTAATTTAACATTTTTATGTATTTTATTAAGCAAATGTATTCTCTTGTATATAACGGGCAACCAACCTGAGAGTGAAGCAGTCCAACACGCTCACTGGCATCAACCAACTCCTGCTCAGCCACTTTGCGTCCTCTCTCTGTCTGCTCCAGAGCAACTCTCAGCTCCTCAATCTCAGCTATCATCAGGTTATTTCTGCGCTCCACCATGGCAACCTGCTCCTTCATGTCTTCCTGTCCTCTGAGAGCTTCGTCAAGATGCAGTTGGGCATCCTGAAAACAAAAAATAAAGACTTAATCTTGATTTTCCTTACTCTCACACGTTTTTTTTCATTAGTAATCAAACAAAACTCACCTTGAGCTGTCCCTGGACATTCCTCAGCTGTTTCTGGGCCTCAGCGGCCTGCCTGTTGGAATGGCTCAGCTGAATCTCCATCTCATTCAGGTCTCCCTCCATTTTCTTCTTGATTCTCAGGGCATCATTTCTGCTCCTGACCTCAGCATCCAGAGTGCTCTGCATGGAGTCAATCACCCTCTGGCTGTTCCTCTTGATCTGCTCAATCTCCTCGTCCTTTTCTGCCAACTTCCTGTCAATCTCAGCTTTGACCTGGTTGAGCTCAAGTTGAATACGGAGGATCTTGGCCTCCTCGTGCTCCAGTGTACCCTGTGTATAATTTGAGCAATTAAATTATAAAAGTAAATTAGTCATACAAGATTTCCTCTAAACTGATAGAATGTGATAGAAGTGAAAAATACTAACAGCCCCTGTTTTCATCAGCATATTCATGAAACCATATCGCCATTACAAGAGGTCACCCAGACGTTAAGAAATTATTGACTATTTTCAGTAAGAGCAAGCATGTTGTTTTTAGTTTCATATAAATGTGCCAAACCAAACAAAGTTTGAAGATCCAATGCCGTTTATGACTGTCATGATACAAGTCTGTTTAGCCCAACTCAAGAACTGGCTGACTGCTGGATGGCTTTTCAAATCGTGATGTTGTTTTACCTCAGCCTCTTCCAGCGCTGTCTGAATTTCGGACTTCTCAGTCTCCACAGTCTTCTTGGCTTTCTCCAGCTCGTGGATGCTCTTTCCAGTCTCACCAAGTTGTTCAGTCAGGTCTGAGATCTCCTCTACAGGAAAAACAATACAAAATGAAACAAATTAGACAGGAGGAGGAGCTTTCATAAAATAAACATTACTCTCAAGTATAAAAGTTCACATACGCTGCAGGTTCTTGTTCTCTCTCTTCAAAGTCTCCAGCTGATCCAGGGCCTCTTCATAGGAGTTCTTCATCTTGAACATTTCTGTGCTGAGAGAGCGAGCCTCCTTCTGAGCTCCTTCCAGCTCTGCCTGGCTCTCCTCATACTTCTGCTTCCATTCTGCCAGGACCTAACGTTATATGGGTTGATAAATGGTTATTTAACTAAATAGGTTTGTGTGTCTTGTGATAAAACTAGTTATAATTACCAGTTTAACCATTTACCTTATCAAAGTTCCTCTGCTTCTTGTCAAGGTTGGCAGCCAGAGCATTAGCTCTCTCCACATCAATCATGAGGTCCTCCACCTCACCCTGCAGCCTCTGTTTGGTCTTCTCCAGAGAGGCACACTTGGAGTTCACAGCCTCAATGGATTCCTCAGCATCCTGCAGGCGCTGGGCAAGCTTTTTCCTGTAGTGAAAAAGAATTTACTTGTGTCTAATTGGAAAAAGAGAAAGCAAAATTTGACCTATTGAGGAAATAAGAAAATATTTATGTACTTGGCCTCCTCCAGCTCCTCAGTGCGCTGGATAGCATCAGTCTCATATTTGCTTCTCCACTGAGCCACCTCACTGTTGGCCTTTGACATTCCACGCTGCAGCTCAGCCTTGGCCTCCTGCTCCTCCTCAAACTGCTCTCTGAGCAGATCACAGTCATGGCGGGCTGACTGAACGGCATGGGCCAGGGCGTTCTTTGCCTATTGGACATGATAAAAGAACTCATTTATTGACATACATATCATACACTGTAAACAGAAATCTGGGGCTATGTTTCTTGGTAACTTAAACAAGATGTTTGTTTGATTATTATTATATTTATGTTGTGATCCATTTTGTAAAGAGAATTGGTATGATACCTTCACTTCCTCCTCAACATGCCTCTTCAGCTCCTCAATCTGCTGAGTGAAGGCCTGCTTGCCTCTGGTCAGCTGGGAAACAAGAGCTTCCTTCTCCTCAAGCTGGCGGGCAAACTCACCTAAAGGATAATGTAAAAACTGCTCAGTTAAAATGATCGGCCTTCCCTGTAGAGTGCCTCTCATTACAGGTGCACATGTGCCTCACCATTCTCTGTGTGCAGTCTGGCCCTCTGTGCGTTGACATCATTCAGCTGGCGAACATTCTCATCATTTTTGGCTTTGAGCTCACTCAACTGGTCCTCAAGAGCTCTGCACATTTTCTCCAAGTTGCCCTATAAACAACAATATTTCTGTTGAGTATTTCTTTATGTTTCAAGGTCCTGCCTTTTTTAATACTTATAGACCATATTTCTGAGCTATATGAAAAGCAAATCCTTAATTTGCTCACCTTTGCTTTGGCAACATTCTCCATGTTGCTGGAGAGGTCATCAATCTCCATCTTGTATTCGCTCTTTTCCTTCTCCAGCTTCTGCTTGACACGCTGGAGGTTGTCAATCTGCTCTCCCAGCTCTGCAACACTGTCAGCCTGCTTCTTGCGGAGAGCTGCTGCGGTGGCTTCATGCTGCAGAGTGGACTCTTCAAGATCACGACGCAGCTTCTGGAACTCAGCCTCACGCTTCTTGCTCATCTCAATCTGAGCGGCTGTTGCTCCACCGGCCTCCTCAAGCCTCTCGCTGATCTCCTCAAGCTCCCTGGAGAGGTCAGCCCTCTGCTTCTCTACCTTAGCCCGAGCAGCCCTCTCAGCCTCAATCTCCTCCTCCAGCTCCTCAATACGAGCCTAGATTTGGTGATAATAATATCAAGGAAGCTTATTAGTTTGAGCATGTTGTTTTTGATAAACCCACTTTAATATTCATGTCAAATATGTTACCTGGAGTTCCTTGATCTTCTTCTGAAGCTGAGCACCAAGAGACTGTTCATCCTCAATCCTACTGAGGAGCTGGCTGATCTCAAAGTCCTTTCTGGAAGAGGAGGTCATTTATTTTTTACTGTCCTAGCTGACTTTGGATAATTATGTTGCATTATGATGATAGTAAAATCAAATATCAAAAATAACAAAACGCATACTTCTTGATTTTCTCATCAGATTGTTGCTTGTCATTTTCCAGATCCATTATGGATTCCTGGGCCAGTTTCAGATCTCCCTCAAGCTTCCTCTTGGCTCTCTCAAGGTCCATGCGGAGCTTCTTCTCTTGCTCCAAAGACCCCTCGAGCTGTCAAATGACAGTTAATGAAAGTTCATTTGAGGCATGTAAAAGACAGATCATCAGTGCGAAGAATACCGAGTCATTACAGGGAAAAGGTCAAGGGAGAGTCATGACATTGTTTTCTTACATCATCGACTTGCTGCTCCAGCTTTGTCTTGGCCTTGGTCAGAGTGTTGACTTTGTCTTCCTCTGCCTGGAGATCATCAAGTGTTTGCTGGTGGGCCTCTTGGAGGGCTTTCTTCTCCTTGGTCAACTTGGCAATGGTTTCATCTTGAGATGCCATCTCCTCTGTCAGGTTTTTCACCTAACAGTTGTATAAAAGGAACATTAAACATCACTTTATTATATATCTAAAAAATAATGGACATATTTAACTTTTGTTTGTTTTAGGTCAGACTTAAATTAACTGAACCTTGTTTTCTGTGGCATGTTTCTCCTTCTCCACTTTAGCCAAGGTGAGCTCCAAGTCATCAATGTCTTTCTTCAGCTCGGAGCATTCATCCTCCAGTTTCCTCTTCTTGGCAGTCAGCTCAGCATTCATTTCCTCTTCATCCTCCAGTCTCTCCCCTGTCTCTTTGAGTTTGGCCTCGAGCTGGATCTTGCTCTTAATGAGCCCCTCGCACCTTTCCTCAGCATCTGAGAGATTCTCTGTTTCCTATTTTTTTTTAACACAGATGTGGTTGCTGATATATCGCATTTTAATTCTACCATGAAAATATGAATATTTTACTCAGTATTTATTTAATGTATTATGGGAATTCTTTATATGGTAGACTGGCTAGATCTTATTTATTATATTTCACTCACAGATGCCACTTGCAGTTGCAAGTCATTCTTTTCCTGCAGCAGGGAAACCATCTTCTCCTCCAGTTCCTTCTTCTTGGCCAGGGCAGTAGCCAGGTCTGTTTGCATCTTGTCATAGTTTTCCTTCATCTGCTGCAGCTCCTTCTCAGTCTCAGCACTCTTCAGAAGAGGCTTGACCTTGAAGTACAGTTTCAGCCATGGCCAGTTCTTCACATTCATGAATGAACGGATATTGTACTGGATTGAAAAGATAGATTCTCTAAAAAATAAATAGAGACACAAATTTTTATTGTATTTGGCTTCAGTAGAGATGGGGAGTATAACAATCACTATTCAATCAGACAGAGCAGTTAAGTATAGTGCATGACAATCCCACCTCCTCTCCATCATCTTAACAAACTCCTTCCTCATGACATATCCTCTGCTTAGAGCCTGAGTCATGGTCACCAGCTCAGCTAGTTTCTCATCTCTCATCTCCTCCAGGGTACCCAGCAGACCAGCTTTGAAGAACACCTATGTTGTTAAATGTAGGAATTTAGACATCAGTAAACATGAATACACCAGATGACTAAATATGTCAATGCTGACTATAAGAATTAACCTTTGTGTGTCCAAACTTGTACTGAGTGTGGTCCACATCAATGGAGCCCAGCAGCTTCTCTGAAGCTTTCTTGTTGTCAATGAACTGTCCCTCAGGGATGACACTAGCATTCAATACTTTGTATCTGCAAGAGAAAATAGTGTTGTTGTATTTACCTCCTATCTTTTCCCAGTGTTTTTCCACCACCATACCTTTTCTGAAGTCAAATTGACTTGCTTATAATGAAAACTACAGTCACCTCTGCTTAAAGTCACCATAGAGGATTCTGCTGGGGAAGCCCTTTCTGCAGATTCTGATGCCCTCCAGCACACCGTTACACCTCAGCTGGTGGATGACCAAGAAGTTCTCCATAAGACCTGTATGTTGCACATTTATTTTATTTAAACATTTATTTACGTTACCATCCTAGACATAATGCTCAAAACTGGGATGTGTGTTTTTTTTTACCTGGGGTCTTTGATTCATTAGGAATCAGGCAACGGACAAAATGGGGGTGAGTGCTCCTCAAGTTGGTCATCAGCTTGCCCAAGTTCTCCTGTGGGTCAGCATCATGAGATAATAGGTCATCAGTTTTTTAACACGATGTCTTTAATTATTATTCAGGGATATGAAACAATACATACTCTGAAGAGAGCAGACACAGTCTGGAAGGAACCACCCTTCTTCTTACCACCCTTCTTGCCACCGGCAGCAGCCTCTGATTCACAAAACATTGTATTTCATTAATGGCCATGAATAAACAGCACTGCAGTAACTTCTGAAAAAAGTCTTTGCTGCGTAAAGGGTGAAGATTCTTAAATTAAGTCACATGAATAAATATATTACTACACTGCAGTCATCAACATAATATCAGTCCCAATCAAATGTAATAGACACACACATTCTTACCAATCAGTGCAAACTTAATGCATCTCATATAACATTTTAAACTGCACTCTCTGATGAACTGCTGATAGTTAATAAAGATACAGTAATTTCAACCATGTTGCGCACTTTCTTTTACCAATAATAGTAGAAAATAGTGGATTAATATTTTTTTTTTTTAATGAAAAATGCACATAATGTTACTGAAACCATGTGTCTGCTAGGGATAGTTTCATTATGTTAAGACACACTATCTGTATTGCATATTCAGTGCTCTTCTTTCTTACCATCGGCTGCACCATGAGCTGCATACAGCATTGCCAGCAGTTTGTTTGAAGATTTCTGGTAGAGCTGAACAACTGAGTCATTCAGGGGGTCCTTGTTCTTGTCCAGCCAGCCATTGATATTGTAGTCCACTGTACCAGCATAGTGAACCAGAGCAAAGTGAGCTTCAGCCTTGCCCTTTCCAGGCTTTGGCTTCTCAAAGCCCTTGGTCTTTCCAAGATGCTGATCATGCAGCTTGTTCTTGAAAGTTGTGTCAGAGGCCTTGGGAAACATGCACTCCTCTTCAAGGATGGAGAAGATGCCCATTGGCTGAAGGGACAATATGTCATATACAGTACGTAAGAATCAATAATTTAGCAGGTAGTCAGAAAACATGATTTAAGTTCTACCTGACAGAGTTGTTTTACCTTCTCAATAAGCTCAATGCAAGCAGCCAAGTCCATACCAAAGTCAATGAACTCCCACTCAATGCCTTCCTTCTTGTACTCTTCTTGCTCCAGGACAAACATGTGGTGGTTGAAGAACTGTTGCAGTTTCTCATTGGTGAAGTTGATGCAGAGTTGCTCCAAGCTGTTGAACTATAGTATACAGGAAGATACTCAGTTGACTGGGCATGTTGTGTTCATATATGATCAATACTGATGTGTTTTTATTACTTACATCAAAGATCTCAAATCCAGCAATATCCAACACTCCAATGAAGTACTGTCTTGGCTGCTTTGTGTCCAGCATCTCATTGATACGGATGACCATCCACAAGAACATTTTCTCATAGATGGACTTGCACAGAGCCATGACAGAATTGTTGACCTACAAAAAACAATTTTAGTGTGGAAAATTATCAGGATAACATTTTCATATCAAAATGCAAACCATCCCTTAACTTTTCCAGACATCACATTTTCTTTTTTCTTACCTGTGGCACGGTCTGACCTTTGGTAACCATCTCGTTTCCGACCTTGACTCTTGGGTAGCACAGAGCTTTCAGCATATCAGCTGAGTTCAGGCCCACAAGGTAGGCGATTTTGTCGGCCACTGATGGAAAAAAACACAAGAAGCGCTAAATACGCTTTCACTTGTGTAGAATTATATGCACCAAAAAAACTTGCGTGATGAGAATACATAATTTAAGCAGTTACCCTCAGTGCCATCAGGTTCAGCCTGCTCCTCGCGCTGCTTCTGCTTGAATTTCATGTTGCCATGATGCATCACAGCTCCAGTCAGCTTGTAAATGCCATTCTTCTCCTCACCGCTGAAGCCCAAGATGTCAATAGCAGTCTGCAATATCAATAAAGCAAAGTTATTGGTATGTATAGGATATTCCCTAGTATACTATCTAGTTAACTAAATTGCTGTCTTACATCTGTTGCAATGAACTCATCCACATCATTGATGCTTTTGACAGTGATTTCACCCTGACTGATCATTGGATAGTCATAGGGGTTGGTGGTGATCAGAAGAGCCTCTGGAAGAAATTAGAGGACATGCATAAATGCGCACATACCTTACTACTACTTTTTTTCTTGTCTTTTATTTATTGTGTTGTAACATACCCAGGAGCTCAGGCTTGTGGCCAGTCATTAGCTGATAGAAGATATGGTAGCTCCTCTCAGCAGACAACTGGAAGGTGACACGGGACTTCTCCAGCAGATCTAAGAATAACAAATTAAGGTCACAATACACTATGTATATGTAATGTCTTGCAGTGGCAAGAGATGTCTCTTGAGCATTTTCTTTTTCAGAACTAGCATCACACTCACGTGTAAAGTCAAACAAAGGTGACTGAGCAAAATATTGATATTTACTTACATGTTTCAATATCAGCTGACGCCAGTTTGCCAGTAGTTCCAAAGTGGATCCTGATGAATTTACCCTGAACATATCAAACTTGAGTCAGCAGGATTATTGATATGCAGCTCAAAAAGGTTGTATTTATTTTCCCCCCTTTTAACACTTACAAAACGTGATGAATTGTCATTTCTCACAGTCTTGGCATTACCATAGGCCTCCAGCAGAGGGTTGGCTGCAATGATTTGATCTTCCAGCGAACCCTACAAAATTATATTAAAATATATGTTGGAGATTGTTAAGAATCCATAAACAGACAATTCTGTGACCATTTTTAAAAAATTAACAGGCCATTTTTACCTGTATTTTGCCAGCTTGTGGCTCAGCCTTCTTAGCTCCAGCCACTGCAATTGTTGCAAAATACTGGATGACACGCTTTGTGTTGACAGTCTTTCCTGCACCGGATTCTCCACTGGGGGGAAGAGTGAGATATCTTGAGTCATATATGTCTCATATATTCATACACTCCTTATATGTATATATATATATTTATATGCTGTATATCTATGATTAAGTTATTTGTACATTACTCACGTGATAAGGATAGACTGGTTCTCACGATCTGAAATTAAGAAATATTTCAGTGTTTCATAAAATATCATATGTTCGAAATACAAACACATTTGAGGTCATATCGGCAGTGTCTTGTTTGTGTGCCAGGTAAAGATAGTCATTTGTGTTTTTCTAAAAATATCTTACCAGTGAGCATGAACTGATAGGCATTGTCAGAGATGGAGAAGATGTGGGGTGGAGCCTCAACCCTCTTCTTGCCTCTGTATGCTCCCACAACCTGAGCATCGTACACAGGAAGCCACTTGTAGGGATTCACGACGACGCAGAACAGGCCAGAGTAGGTCTGTAAAGACAAGGTTGTTCAATCCAAACGTCATTACATTTACCTTTGACATATAAAGTGTTAACGTGCAATCTGAACATTTAGAGACTTAACAAAAAAGAAATGTGCTTTTCTAAGTGCAAATTTGAACACCCACGTAGATCATCCATGATGCAAAACGCTCTTTGAGGTTATACAGCACACAAGGCTCGTTGAGGTGGGTCATCATGGCCATGTCCTCAATCTTGTCAAACTTTGGAGGATTCATGGGATGGATGTCATCCTCCTTCACTGTTAGAGACTGAACAGAAAATGCAGTGAAAATTTGTTCAGTATCACTTGGACAGTATTTCAAATAATCTTTTATAGGATGGATTTCATCCTATTTTAACTGTTTACAAGAATTTCAGATAAAGCATTTATTCAGCTACCTATGAGAAGAAAAAAAATACTAAGATGGTCATTTAGTAATAACGAGTCTGTGACATATAAAAGACAATATCATCCCAACGATTTTCACGATTATAGTTACCTTTGACGGCTTCCCATCATATGGCAGTGTCTCAACTGTGGCTTTGCCACCCTCCTTTTTGGTGAGTTTACCCTTTAGGTACATTTCATCAGGATCTACCACAAAAAAGGCCGTTTTGGCATCAAATGGAGTAGTCTGAGCCTCAATCCTCTCCCTCTCAGGTTTGCGCAGATAAATGGCCGCAGGGCCATACTGCGCCATCTCCGCGTCTGTGCTCATGATGGCAGTTTAGTGAGGACTGAAAAGATAAGAGATGTTAGAATTAGAGTTTGAATTGCTTTGAATATATTTCATTGTGGTGTAGTTAAGGTAGTGATTTTGGTAGTGTTTGTATTTGACTAATTGTGCTGTGGTGTTACTGGATTGCAGATAATGTTTTACCTCACTTTATCCCAACTGAGTGACACAGATCTGATGGTGTCTTAGGAAGCTATTAAAAAAAGATTGAGATGATCATTAAAAGGGGACACATAATTAAAATATGCTTCCACTGTCTAGTGTTTGCAGTAAACAGCAGTCAAATTAAATGAGTTTTTACCGATTGTAGCTAATTTTCACGGCTCCTAAGCATGTATGACTACACTGTGTCTGTTATTTATATTTAATTTTAGGTGTTTGTTTTTTAATTTAATTTTATCTAATTTGTAAAAATCTATTTTTGGTCTATCCATATAGATTTTTTTTAGTTTTATTACTTATTGTTTGATTACTTTCTTTGCCTTTGAAAACTACTTTGGATGTGCTACATGAACGAAGCTGCTTTGCCATGCCTTTAATTTAAAAAGTATACCTACACCACTGTGAAAACCATTTTCATTGCCTCTCCAGTGATTCCAAATCATTCAAAGAATATCCATTGACTGAGTCACTGTAACACTTTTAAAAATTTACTTTTAATTAGGCTTGCTGCACAAGCGAGGTAACATAATTTATTAATATAATTCTGTCAAGATTACTTGACATGAAAAACATGATGACAAATAGTCATATCTCATTGATGCAGTCTTAATTAAAAGCAAATTAGGCAAGCATAAAAACACACACAAAGCACTCACCTGTGATGCCTGTCAGTTGTCAGAGGAGTCTGAAGCTGCTGCTGCTTTTATAGAGGCGGGAACAGCCCAGTCAGCAGCAGTCCGCCACTTGATTTGGTCAAGCATCCCTGTCATTGTGAGAACTATCTTAGTAAGCCTTTTTCATGATTGAAATATAACTTTGCACAGCTCTTAAAATAGCAAGAAAACTGGAGAACTGTAAATGGTAAATTAATTCAGCAAGCCAGGATCAGAATTTTAGTACATTTTTAGTAAAACTGAAAATGTTTTTAGTAAAACTATTAATGAAGATGAAGTAAAATAAACTAAAACAACAGCTTCAAATTTCATTATTGCATTACATTGTACGTTGTGTACGATACACAATAACATCAAAACATAACAAATTTGATAACTACGTAGGCTATTTATATGCTCTATTAAGTGATTTGTGCCTTGACTTTCCTTTTTGAACCAATAAACTCTTTACGCCTCGTGAGATTAACTCAAATGTCATTGGTATTAAGTGTCAAAGCATGCCCACATTTCAAATCTCTGAAATGCAGTAAAATTAGATATCACTGATGAGTACCAACTGTGATATTCAGTAAGTAAAATAACAGTTAGCCTTTTAACTCAAAGTCCCTCATATATATAAATGTATTTTGAAGAGTATAACTTATAATAATACATATTATTATTCAACATGTTTTAAATAGAAGCAGTGGACGTAGCTTTATTTCTGCTCATAAAACATAAGTGTGATGGTAATGTCCAAAGTATGTCCCAAAATAGATGCTGTTGTTTGAACGACTCATTTGCTCCAATAATTTACTCCAATTTGCTCCAGTAATTTAGTCAAATTTAAACTTATTTAAGAGGGATTTTATCATATATAATAGATGTTGTGTCTACTTGCCCTTGCAGTTAAACATGACCATAGCCAGGAATGGAACTTAATTTTGGAGAAGCACCCAAGGGGTGCTGGTATATAGTTGCAGGACATTCACAGGTCTCATATTCCTCTGGTAAAATTGAATGAAGGGCCTTTCCATAAAGTTCAAGTGGTATTACACCTTGCCTTAAAAGGATTAGAGGAACATTTGCCAACCATGCTGAGATAAGACCTATAAAAAGTCCCACTCGGATGTCAAAGATCTTTGTCCTTGTGCCACATTTGATGTTGTTGCTGTTATGGAAACTCAATGTCCTTGAAGAACTATGTGACTATGGTTTTGATACATTGCTGGCATTGGCACTAAAATGTAATGACAAATGGTATCCAGAATATAGCCGGTAACTATCCAAATGCATTTTGGAAGTATTAACAAAATAGTTTTTAATTTTTAAAAATCATTTGTAATATTATAACTTGCAAACATACTTTATAGCCTTTTTATGTCTTGGAAATTCACCATAGTATTTATGGTTGGCCAAAATCTCTGCATCCTATTAGTCACACATGTAGAATTGTTTTTATGCATTTGTAAGGGAATGATTGAAGTTATTGTTTTACAACATGTATCCTAGCTGTCATTTGAGCTACAATGACTTTCTGTATTTCAGTCGGTTATTTCTTTATGACACTGACAAGGGTCATTGACACAGAAAAATAACCTGCTGCTTACATAGGTTAATACAACAGTCACTGCAGCATCAAAATCATAAGTTATCATTGCATTGTTAACATAGTATGAATTAATAAATGTGCATTAGTGTATGTGACGGTATATTTCAGATGTCAGCGGTTTGCTCAGCCAACATGGGTGGATTAGGAGACAGTGGGCCCCTGGGCACAGACATGCAGAAGGCCCCCCACCACTTCTATATAGGAGTAAGACACACTGACTTTATGGTTGCTTAGCATCTTTATACTGTTGTTTTGTGTCTCTTTGTGGTCGTTATTCATACTTTCTGTGGTGTTGTGTCTCTTCGTAGTTATTCTGTGTCTCTTTGTAGTTGTTTTATGTCTCTTTGTGACCATTTTGAGTAGTTGTGTAGTTCTGTAGTTGCGTTGTGTGTCTCTATGGTTGTTTTTCCCCTTTTGTAGTGTTTGTGAGTCTCTGTGGTTCTTTGCAGCTGTTTTGTATCTCTTTGTAGTTATTTTAAGTTTCTCTGTAGCTGTTAATGTCTCTTTGCAGTCATTTTGTGTGTTTCCATAGTTGTTTTGTCCCTTTTGTAGTGTTTGTGAGTGTGTTTCTTTGCAGCATTTTCACATCACTTTGTGGTCATTTTAAGTGTCTTTGTAGTTATTAATGTCTCTTTGTAGTTATTTTGTGTCTCTTTATGGTTGTTTTGCCCCTTTTGTATTGTTTGTGAGTGTCTTTGTATTTCTTTGCAGCTGTTTTGCAATTCTTTGTCGTCTTTTTGTGTCACGTCCAGGTGTGTGTGGTATGTGTCTCTTTGGATGACATCTTGCAGGTGAAGGCCAGAAAAGGCCCCTGACACTTTGGGCCCCATAGGCCCATTCATGCAATAATCCTGATCCATCTGTGTCAGACAATCCACTTTATGTATGAGTACGATTTGAAAAAAAAATTATTGGAATTGTCAGATCAAACACAAATACGACATTTGATACAATATCCACTTTTTGTTTAAATAAATAAATAAATAAATATAAAAATCATCTGACGTGATGTAACGTGACGTATTGTGACGCGGCCGGAAGTATCACTGAGGGCTACATGCTTTGAGAAGTCTACAACTTGGTGTTAGCCACAATTAGCATTACTTTTTATGTCAAACGGCTATTCCCTCCAGGAAGAAATGACTTCGCTAAATGGAAAACCTGATGTTATGTTTGTACGAAACACTTTTGAATATAATGTTATCGGTTAGCGTTTATTGACAGCGAGTGTTAGTTAGCTAGCTAGCTAACTTTTACTAGGGCGCTAACGTTAGCTTGGCTGTGTGTGTAACAGAGTTGAAGTTAGCTTGTAACGGTTCGTAGTTGTCAGATATGACTGGCTCCTAATCTGCGGATATTACAGTACCTTAATTCTGAACTCAGAACAGTTACTGGTTATTATGAATGTTGTAATTAACAATCTACAAACAAGTTGTTTACGTTACAGCAACGTTACTCTGCCGTGCTAATGTTAGCTTTAGCAAAGTCTTTATAAAGTTCTTAACGTTATAGTTGTATCTGATCGGTTGTGTAATTTCTGGTTCTGTTAGGAGGACGATGATCTGCCTTATGAAGAGGAGATTATCAGGAACCCATATTCAGTCAAATGCTGGATGCGTTACATCGAGTTCAAACAGAATGGAGCCAAATCCACCCTCAACATGATATATGAACGGGCCCTGAAAGAACTGCCCGGCAGGTAACTAACATTACAGATGACATCCACATTGTACTTAGATACAAGTAACCACGGGTACATGAAAATCCGCAAATTATTGCAACCACATTTGTACGTGCATGCTTTGCAATGAAGATGAGACATTTTGTGACTGGCATTGTTGTTAATAGATACGGCTAAGAACGTAGACTTTCAACTAGGTGATGGAGTCAAGATGGCCAAATCAGGTTTTAGATTTTGTTCAGCTACTAACGTTATCTGCCTGTGGTCCTGTTTTAACAGCTATAAGCTGTGGTACAATTATCTGAGAGAGAGACGGAAACAAGTCAAGGGGAAATGTGTCACTGACCCAGGCTATGAAGAGATCAATAACTGCCACGAAAGGGCATTGGTGTTCATGCATAAGGTAATTCATCCTATAAAGAACTACTAATCAACATAAAATAGCATTACATTGTAGTCTGTGGAAGTTTTGCTTGAAACTAACTGCCAGTCTTTCCTTTCCTAGATGCCTAGAATTTGGCTTGATTACTGCCAGTTCCTTGTGTCTCAATGCAAGATCACAAGAAGTCGGCAAACATTTGACCGTGCGCTCAGAGCTCTTCCTGTTACTCAGCACCCACGCATCTGGCCCCTGTATCTCCGCTTTGTCCGTAACCTGCCCCTGCCTGAGACTGCCATCCGGGTGTACCGTAGGTACCTTAAGGTGAGAGCATGATACACAAACTAGTTCCATACAGCAGCTGTCATTTGGGGAAGTTTGCGATTACACTGGTAGTTGTATTTGTGCATCTTGAGTGGCAGCTTATTAGCTGAACATTTTCTGTAAATGGGGCGGCAGTAGCTCAGTCCATAGGGACGAGGGTTGCTGGTTCAAGCTCCCGTTCAGACCAAGCATGGAGTGTAGACTGGTTGCCGGATAGATGTTAGTTTGCCTTCTGGGCACTGCTGAGGTGCTCTTGAGCAAGATACTGAACCCCCAACTGCATTAAATGCATCTAAAGGTCCTGTTTGTACATGTGTGTGTATTTTATGGCCAGTGTGTATATGACAACAGAGTGGGAAAAAATGTATTTCCCATCAGTGATTAATAAAGTCTGTCTTCTTCTTCTAAATGTCTAAAGATTCTCAGCCAAGTGAAAGACTACTGGATTTAGGATTGAGGATGTTTCACCAGTCATCCAAAAGGCCTTAACAGCATACTATATTGCGCTTTATGTTAATTAGAAAGCAAAACACATTTCCTAAAGATCTTATCCATACATCAGAATAGGATTAGTATTTATAGATGAAATTACTATTGAAAAGGAAAGCTATCAGTAGATTATGATGTTGAAATTTAAGTGAACTTTTTCTTTGTAAATGAATGCTCTAACTATATGCTCTCTGCTCTTTTTACCATGTAGCTTTCTCCAGAGAACGCAGAGGAATACATAGACTACTTACGATCTGTTGGCCGCTTGGATGAAGCAGCTGTGCGACTAGCAGCTGTTGTCAATGATGAAAGCTTTGTGTCCAAAGAGGGCAAGTCCAACTATCAAGTAAGATATTATTCTCGTTCCAATTTTTTTTTTTTTTTTTTTTGCTGACCAGGAAGATTATTATATCTTGTTTCTGCATTTGTCTGTTGCAGCTGTGGCATGAGCTCTGTGACCTGATCTCCCAGAACCCTGATAAAGTGACCTCTCTGAATGTTGGAGCCATCATCCGAGGGGGCCTCACTCGCTTCACAGACCAGCTTGGAAAACTCTGGTGCTCTTTAGCTGACTATTACATCAGGAGTGGTCACTTTGAGAAGGTGTGTTTCTTCTGAGAGGCTTCAGTTTTTATACTTATATTGAAAGATATCTATCCAAAATACTCCTCTGCTTTATATTAAGCTAGTTGTTCGCCTCACATTTATTTACTGTGTGTCAGGTTGACTGACAGCCTATGACTAACAATATGTCATTATTTTCTCAGGCCCGTGATGTGTATGAGGAGGCCATCCTTACAGTGGTAACAGTAAGGGATTTCACACAAGTGTTTGATAGTTACGCTCAGTTTGAAGAGAGCATGATTGCAGCGAAGATGGAGACCACCTCTGAGATGGGGAAGGATGATGATGGTATGTGTGGATTCTTTAATATTGGCAGTGTTACTTGCTTGCACTTCTTTTGTCGTGCATGTCTTACTCACTGTCTCTCCTTTCAGATGACGTAGACATGGAGCTTAGACTCGCTCGCTTTGAGCAGTTGATAGCCCGGCGGCCCCTGCTGTTGAACAGTGTACTACTGCGGCAGAACCCTCATAATGTCCATGAGTGGCACAAGCGGGTTAAACTGTATGAGGGCAATCCACGGCAGGTGAGGCTTTTGGCCTTCTTTATATGTGTTTTTTTACTTTGACAGGGACAGTATACACACAATTCAAAGTGGTATAACATCTAAGAAACACCACACATCGGGCCTCATTCACAAATCTATGCTTAAAACATGTGTGCAAACGTTTACGTACAAATACGGCATATTTTCTTACCAGAGTTTGTTTTTTTTGTGAACCAATATATAACTGCCTCAGACTATACATACACCAAATGATGAAGATGAGATGAAGACACCTTTTTACCAAATACATAGCTAATGAAAAACCACATTCATTAAAAAAGTCTTAAATGGTTGATGGCGTTTCTATCATGCTGATTGTGCGAAACTGCAGGAAAACAAGTGTCCGAAGGTGAAGGAGGAGGATTATTTAATGAAAACATTAACGAAAATGTCTGACTGGAGAGGTGACGAGATTTGGGAACTTGCACACGTAAGGGCCAAAGCCAAAATCGTCAGTCAGATTCAAGGAATGGCAAGAAACTCTGTTGTTAATGACCAAATAAAAAAAAAAACTATTGACCATGGCGTAATCTGCACAGACAATTCTCTGTTGTGTGCTACATGTGTGAAAGGGAAACTCCAGACAATATCCATATTGGATTCTCCAGAAGTTGAAATGTAACAGTTTTGGTTTTCATTATTTTTATTGAATCGGTCTATAATTTTTGGCTACTCCCACCAATTACTAGTGCACTGAAATTGCGCAAATATAAAAAGGTACATAAAAGATTCTGATTTAAATGACATACCTAGCTTTGCTGGAAGTTATTGCCAAGACATTTTCTAATATATGCATAGACACAACTTAAGTACTGTCTCAATGATACACCTTAAGGCAAACATGTTCCTTTATATAAAGAAATGGGGTTGTGGCAGTATGCTGATTGCCAACTGTAGGCACGCACTTGTCAATTTAGAATGACTGCTCATCTAACATTCGCAATGTGGTTAGAATAAAATTGGCGGTTGCACATATGTCATGAAACTTAATACCACATATCAGAAAGTTAGGCCTATTACCTTGATGTTGATGTTACTCATGGATGTGTGCTTACCCTATCTTCTGCAGATCATCAACACATACACAGAGGCAGTGCAGACAGTGGATCCAATGAAGGCCACAGGGAAGCCTCACTCTCTCTGGGTTTCCTTTGCTAAATTCTATGAGGAAAATGAGCAGCTGGATGATGTAAGTCACTGAGGTCTTTTCACAACAATTCTAGAAACCATCTGCAATTCAAATCCAATTGCTGTTTTCTGTTATCGATATGTCCTACATCCACTGACTGTCACTCAGGCCAGGACAATTTTTGAGAAGGCTACCAAGGTGAACTACAAGCAGGTGGATGACCTTGCTGCAGTGTGGTGTGAATATGGAGAGATGGAGCTACGCCATGAGAACTATGAACAGGCACTGCGCATACTGAGGGTGAGACACTTTCGTCTCACCTGCTGACATCATTACAGTTGCAATTAGTAACATAATGGCCACATTTACACCAGATGTTTAGCAACACCTAGTGGTTGGACTGAGAAACTACAACAAAGTTGGAAAGTTGGATTTTCAAAAGCAAATTCTTTTTCCTGATTTAGCTTGTGATTTTCACACGTGACACCAGGAAACTGATACAGGACTTCATAGATAAGACCTGAGGCTACATATCATAATGATGTTAGTGTAGGACTTTGAACTGTTGACTGATAAAAACATTGCATATTGTTGATTGCTTAGTCTAGATCTTTTTCCTCTTTTCAGACAATGCACAGATGTTGACTTGTTTGGGGGAACAAAACCAAGAGCGTAGTGCATACCAAATAGTTTAAGGCTGTAGGAGATGGGAGTACCGACAACAAATAGTTTTGGGGTAGTTCTGCCTGTTTAGAAATTTAAAAAAACAAACCAAAAAAAAACAACAAATCTCAGTACCAGATAACGGACTGACATTCATTAGCAATTGATTATCAAATAGTAAAATATTACTGATTGCACCTTTTTAAATGTATTAGACAATTGTGTTTTTGTGTGTAGTTGATTTATGGATATAGTTGTAAGACATGTTTTTTTTAATGGTTTGAATATAGAAAGCTACAGCAATCCCATCCAAGAAAGCAGAGTACTTCGATGCATCTGAGCCCGTCCAAAACAGAGTTTACAAGTCCTTGAAGGTCTGGTCTATGCTGGCAGACTTGGAGGAGAGTCTGGGCACTTTCCAGGTATGTTCACTGCATGTCTGTGGTTTTACAGGTGCATGTAATTTCTAGGGGTATGATGATTTTGATTCTGAATGCAAAATCGATTGAAATAAGCTTTCAGTTTCTGTGGGATCTGTTATTCTTGTGATATCTGTTGTTCTCTCCACCCCCGCCTACTTGAGCGAAGCGGAAAGAAAAAATAAAGACTTTAAAGATGACACAGTGTAGTTTACTAGTTGCCTGTAGCTGCACTTTTCCAGATACCAAGGCTGCTGCCGTAGTCATAGATAACAGAGGAAACACACAACTGAAAAACCATCCCTGAAGTCAGTGGTGTGACAAGATTTTGCCTTCCATGTGAATTATGTAAACAACAAACATGATGTTGACAGAAAAACTACAGTTTGTAGGCTATGCTGCGTTCAAGCACCATACGCCACCTCAGGCAACATGACAAATATGGCAGCACATGTTCACACAGACATCATAAACAAATTGTATCTGGTTGCTTTCTGGAAGTAAGGAAGCTGTTTTACGCTTCTGCCATCTAGTGGCTCCTCATTTTGTTTTTGTGTAACAGTTTGTTCCCAATAGACTGGTTAAATAAGTTATTGTTATTAAATTGATAAAAAATAAATTTGACTATTTGGCCTTAGCACATTTCAAATAATTCGGCAGCTGTGTCACACTTGATACCATCTTTTAAAGAAAGAATTTGAAAATGGAACTGCACTTGTCAGGGCCTTCGACCAAAGGTGTGATGGTCTTGACAAATCCAGGCTTGGTAATCTAACAGTGACATAGCTGTCAGCGCTGGAAAGAAATGGTTTCAACTGAATTGATTTGTGACCTTAAAATCAAATTTCAAGTGGATGATTTGGAGAATCGTGACACCCCTAGTTAATACATTTGCAGAAAGTATACATCACATGTCAGGTAAACTAGATATTTAATGCTGCTTTCAGAAATCTTATCCACTGTGTGCTTTTCTGTGTCTTCGAAATCAGTGCTCTTAGGGCTGGGTGATATAACGACTATGTACAATATATCGATATATTTTCAAACAAGATACAGATTTAGACAACACCATTTATATCAACGTAGGATCAAGTTTCTCTCCTCTCTCACACTCTCTGCACAGCTTTGCTCAACTCACTCACTCACAAGTTCTCCAGCATCACTCAGAGAGATACAGAGCTGCTCCTCTGTTTAATCTGTCTGTTAATTAGTCTACAGTGTGACATCGGTTTATATGTTGCACGTGTTACGCTAAATCAGTCTGAGATGAATGAAATTAAAGGAGCACACGTGCAATCTAGTGCTGCGCTGCTACTTTATGTGAGGTGGGTGATAACATGTCGCCGTTCTTCTTGGTAGTTGTGGTCTATTTTGTGACACTGAGCAGCGTGTCTGTTTTACAAGCGTAGCAAAGACACAGACGTTTCATATACAAGACGTATGTGCTGCACACAAAGTCTCTCTCGCTCCTTCCCTCCCTCGGCCTCTCTGTTGATGCTGTGTGCATAAATAGGATTAATAGCCTGAATAAATTAAAATACCTACATCATATTTTAGCTCTAGATTCATTTTAAAGGCCATGAAAAATGACTTCACCCTACACCCTACAGCCCTGCTATTCATTTGATATCATGTTATGTTGGGCAGCTCAAATGTGGCTTTGACTTTGAAAAACATGTAGCCCATTTTGTAGAAAATACTGAGATATATATGGTGTATCACTACTTGGTCTGTAAATATGGAGATATGAATTTTTGTCTATATCGCCCAGCCCTAAGTGCTGTTAATCATGAGTGGTAAGTAGTATATTTGGTTTAATTCTTCCTCCATTTTTTCTTTTTTTCTTCCCTCAGTCTACAAAAGCAGTGTATGATCGCATCATTGACCTCCGCATCGCCACACCACAGATCATCATCAACTATGCCATGTTCCTTGAAGAGCACAACTACTTTGAGGAAAGCTTCAAAGTAATTACACACCACTAATTAACTACACCAGCATCTTGTGTCAATGTGTGTTTTTGCCTTGGTCAGTGTACCACCCTTTTAAATGATACTTCAATGTCTTTGTCAATGCCTTTTTAGGCATATGAGCGTGGCATCGCTCTCTTCAGGTGGCCAAATGTTTATGATATCTGGAACACATACCTTACGAAGTTCATTGATCGTTACGGGGGCAAGAAGCTGGAGAGAGCCAGAGATTTATTTGAACAAGCTCTGGATGGCTGCCCTGCAAAGTTTGCCAAGAGTAAGTAGCTCACAATTTGTATAGAGTATATTCCACATTGTTTCTACTTTTGTCTTTGTGAGATGTACTGATGGCCAATGTACCACTGTGTCCTGCTTTCCAGCCATTTACCTGTTGTATGCCAAGTTGGAGGAGGGATATGGATTGGCACGACACGCCATGGCTGTCTATGAAAGAGCAACGCAGGCAGTAGAAACTGAGGAGAGACATCACATGTTCAATATCTACATCAAGAGAGCAGCTGAAATTTACGGAGTCACGTATACCAGAGCAATTTACCAGAAAGCTATCGAGGTACATTGGAAAATGATCAATCAATAAGACAATATATCGTATTTGAGCATCTTTTTATTTGATTATATTTTTATACTTTCAAATTATTATCTGTGGATTCTAACACAAATCTTTTAATTAATTCTGACCAATCAAAATGACACGGTTTGTTGTTCTATTCATATTTGAAATAACTGAAATCAGAATTTTGTTTTTATCCAGGTCCTTCCTGATGAGCATGCAAGGGACATGTGTCTGCGATTTGCTGACATGGAGAGTAAACTTGGCGAGATTGATCGAGCCAGAGCAATCTACTCCTACTGCTCCCAGATCTGTGACCCAAGGGTGAGATAAACCACCTCCTGCCGTAACCTGTTTCTGAATAAAATTTCACATTTCCACCAGTGATGTACATATCATAATTTCTCTTGATATATTTACGAATTTGATCTTTCAGGTGACTGCAAACTTCTGGCAGACCTGGAAAGAATTCGAGATCCGCCATGGAAATGAGGACACAATTAGAGAAATGCTGAGGATCAAACGCAGTGTCCAAGCCACATACAACACCCAGGTCAACTTTATGTCCTCTCAGATGCTCAAGGCCACAACAAGCTCCACAGGTACAGGTGAGAGAGCTTGCACTAAGTTGTTCGCTGTAAACTTTTTAGGCTGTGTGGAGCATTGGGGGGATGTTCAGTTATATTGATACTTAAGCCACTAATGTGGGGTCCTGTGAATTCCATGATGCAGAAAACAGGGATGGAGTTGATAATAGAAATGAAATCAAATGTAGAACGTGGAATATCAAAGAATTTGCCACCTCAAGATTTTTCCCTACCATTACAAGTGTTTGGGGTTTTTTCACAGTGCCGAAGCCAAATGAACAGCAAAAAAACATGCTGCTTCTTTCCCCTACTTTCTGTGTGTTTCACATAAGACGCGTGGCTTAGCTTCACACACACACACAGCCCGAGATCGCTGGCCAACTTTTTGCTGTGGTCCATGTGATAGAAACGTTACATGGACGTCTGCATGCAGCCAAAAATTTGTAACCAGGCAGACTGTTCGCATAGCAAGCGCTCAGTCTACAGGGTTCCCACAGTTGTGGAAAACCTGGAAAAGTCATGGAATCAACATCACAATCTTGTTTTCCAGGCCTGGAAGAGTCATTGGATTGGTAAAGTCCTTGAAAGTTTTGGAAACGTCAGGGAATTTGGTTGTGTGTATGTTCCATAGATAACCTTCCATGTAATGTAACATAATGGAAAATTTATTTTCTGTAGGCTAGCTGTCCACATAATTTAGTTCTAATATGTAACGATGTTTGACAATGTGTTCTGTCTCCTTTCATGTAGGCCAGCTAGCTGGAATTATGTTTGAATAGAGATTGAATCTGACATGTTTGAATAAGAAAAAAATAATGTTATGACAGTGTAATTTACTATGTGGAGCTGTGAATCCCAGTTTCCACACCCATGCTATGCCTTACTACTTTTAAATTAAACTGCATTTTGGGGATGGAGCAATCATGTTTTACACATTGTTAATGGTCATAAAAAAATTTATTATGTGACCTTGAAATGTCGTGTAGAAGTTTTGAAATTTTCTTCGTGCTAAGTAATCCAAAAAACAAGTAATTTGACACTAACAGCTAAATTTAGAGTAGAGTAATATTGACTAATATGAAGTTCAGATGTGAATCACTGTAGTCTACATAAGGATGAAATGTTTTCTTTTAGGACTGTATTGAAGCACTTAAAGTGTTGTGTTAAATAAATTTAATTGTGCGAAATTAAAAGCGGAAAAACACAGAATCTGGAGGGGGAAAAAACCCAACATATTTTGTAGGGTGCTACAGATGCCATATATTTGTCCCAAATCTTGAGGTTACACCGCAGAACTGTACAAGAACGAATGTATTAATATAATTCTTCTCTTATATTTCTATGTTTGTCCAACCTTTTGTTTGATGTTGTATCCAGTGTCCGATCTCGCTCCAGGCCAAATGGGAATTGACGACATGAAGATGTTGGAGCAGAAAGCACAGCAGCTTGCTGCAGAGGCCGAACAGGACAAAGCCAAGCCTAAAGAGAAGATTCTCTTTGTCAGGTTTGTCTTTTTTCCTTTACTCCAGTGAATCATCATCACTTATCTGTGAAGGTTCTGCCTTTTTATAAAATTGGACTTCATGTTCCATCTTAAAAGGTGACACATAAATCTTACTCTCTGCATCTCCCTGTGCAGGAGTGACACGTCTCGCAGTGAGTTGGCTGAGCTTTCCAAACAAGCCAATCCTGATGAGATTGACATTGATGATGATGACGAGGATGAAGATGATGACGACCAGGGACCAGAAGGTGAGACACAACAGCCTCAGCAGTAAAACAGAACATAAAAGATTTAAAGGTTCAGTGATGGATTTAGTGGCATCTAGGTGTGGTTGCAGATGGCGTGTAGAACTACAGCAGGCAATAACATGAAAATCTTACACAATGAACTTCACATATTTATTTATGAACATGTGTGTTAAATGTCTTTTCTTGGCCTTTTACAGAGGTGCAGCTAGAACAGAAGAGTGTCCCCACAGCTGTCTTTGGAGGGCTTAAAGACGACTGAAAGAAGCCTCCGTCGCTGATTTCTCTTGTAGGCATCAAATGGGCTCCATTTTTAACTTTGTGTAATTGCTTAGTTGTATTCATGTTACTTTAATAGAATTTGACATGAGTGAAACACAGGATGGCAGCGTTTTTGCCTTCTGTGTTTTTTCCTGATGGATTTTTGTAGTACAGTATACAAAGATATGAACTTGTGTCAGTATTGGCCATATGGTGTCAGTCTTTCACAAGTATCAGGCTCAAGCTAATTGTGCAATTGAGCAGTTTTCTGTCATGACATACTGATTTGGAGACAGATGATAACTGTAACTGAAGTCTGACATATTCAAACATGTCTCTGAACATTTTGTTAAAGAATTGACAGTAAAAACACTGTTGTACACCTAATAAATGCAGAGATCTTGCTCTAGCAGGAAGCTCTGCCATAGAAAACAGAGGGGAGGAGCATAGTTTTTCAACAGAAGGCATTCATTTGAACGTGCAGCTGAGCATTCAAGCCTCACAATGTTGGCTTGGGGATCTCTAGTAGGTGGGTGTCTTGCAAAACCTCATGACAAAGAAAAGATTTCATAATTTGTTTACACACTGTATGCCACCTTTTCAATATCAATATCGTGTCCCAATGCGGTCTCAGTGTTTGGTATACAACAACATTTTTGCCACATTTTTGAATCTAATTGACAAGCTGGTCTCTTTGAATGTCTGAAACTTTTGTTGCATTGTCCTGAGAACACAGTTGTAATAAAAAAATGGATTTATACCTGTGTAATAAAAAAATGGATTTATACCTGTTAAATTCAGTGACGTTAGTCTGGCAGATGAAACTGCACCCGAGAAAGGAGAAGGCCATTCTTTTGAAAGGAACATCTTACTGAAAGAAGAGCGAAGCATTCAAATCTCACATTCGCTGTGTAAAGGATGCAAAACTCCTTTAGTCGGACATCACAAAATGCATATGTGCAATGTATGTTAACACGGAGAATCACTTTTAAGATTCAATGTCATATAGATGTACATCAGTATTCAAGATGCCTCATGCTTTAATTGTGGCCACCCAGCAAGAGTTAAATGAAATAATAAAGTACTTGGAAGAAATTGTTTCTTTCATAATTAGATTAAAATAGCTGAGAGGTAATCCTCTTACAAAGTTACTGCAGTGGAGCACTTGGAGTGCTCGTGGAACTTTGAGCAACATCATGTGATGAGGCACTCTTGAGATTTCTTTTTTCCAATGTGGATTGTGCTGCTGGAAACAGCACTTCAAAAACAACTGGAAGGAAACGGTCTGCATAGATTTACATAGTGTACAAGTAGCCTATGTTTGCTCTGTTCCTCTCATTTCAGCTTTGTTATATATACTTCAAGCTACTTTAAAAGTGCAGTGGGTATATAAGCAGCTTAACACATCTGCAGGATTCTGACATTTCTGCTGTTACATACTAGACACTAAATGATTATTCAATCACAAGCTGATGTAAGTAGTTCTTATCTAATTTATCCCTTCCTTGATAATGTGACCATCATATGCCTGGCTTTTTTTTCTTTCATGCTGTTGGGCAACAGAGAAGAACAAATACAGGACTAATAAACATGTATATATTGCATGTGGCTATATGATTTCAGGACAAATGTAGCAGTATTTATTTCAGGCTACCTCATGTTGTCATGGTTATGACAGTCTCTTAAATGTCCGTATCTGTACAGTAACTATTTTCTGAACATGCCTTATTTCTCTGGTATATATATAAGCTAAAAAATGTCTTTTATATAGCTTTACAAAAATCAATAATGTGGTGCTTCAGTGGTCTTAGGTCTGAGTTTTTTCTTTGTCTTTCATCTGCAAGAGGTCAGAGGTCAGGGTCATTTACAGCAGCACCCCTGAGGCTGATGGACTTTGCCCAGGTCAGTGCAGCAGGACTGATGTTGAAAGGTTTTGAACCATGGTCATCCACTTGAGATAATGAAATCACAAAGGTAAAAGCTTACATTTTTATAGTCTGCGACTTATAGTCTGCGACTCTCAACGTAGACCGTGATTTTTCCAACTTTCAATTGTGAGGAACCAAAATGAGAAACTTTTTAAAATGTAAATGCAGACAGTACAGGAACTACATAGGTGGATGCAGTTGTAGTGACTTTAGTGACAGTTGTAGTATTGCAGCATAAAATCCTGGCAAGTCACCACTTTGAACCAGCCCGACAACATCCAGTTAAGTTACAGTGTCAGCTATGAAGTAAGGGCATAGGTTTTGTGTCAGCATTTGAGTTACGCATGATATGGGAGGTTTAGGGTCCTCCCCCAGATTTTTATGTATCAATTTATGTTGACCTGCATCACTTCCCTAGAATCCATGTCTATGCTATGAAGAACGAACAAAATTATGCCAAAGATAATTTCCAGTACAAAAACTGCAAGCAATGAGGTTTATTAGAAAATTATCAAATAACAAGGGAAATGTCAAGTTCTAAATATATCTACAATAATGTTACAAAAAATAGATATAGATATTATTTTATTTAATTTTTAGCAGTTTTTGTCAGGTAATTTTTGGGGGGTTTTGGGGGTTTTTCTTTTCTTTTTTGCTTATTTTCAGGTAATTGTCTTGTTTTTAGCTTTCTTTTTTGTCTATTTTTAGGTAATTTTCTTGTTTTTTAATCTTTCTTTTTTTGTCTATTTTTAGATAATATTCTTGTTTTTATCTTTCTTTTTTGTCTGTTTTCAGCTAATTTTCTTGTTTTTTTAATCTTTCTTTTTTTGTCTATTTTTAGGTGATTTTCTTGTTTGTTTTTAAAAGTGGCTTATTTTTGGGTAATTTCTGGGTTACTAAATTTACTTTACTGAATATCTTGCCAGTGTTTGGGCCATTTTGTGAATCTCTCATTGCCTTCTATCCAAGTTTCTAATAAAATAAAATCAAGCCAATTCGCTCAGGTTCCATTTTTGCAGTTTTAAATTTGACCAGATCCAAAAATGTTAATGCACGTGACTTTAAAAACAGTGTGTTCCCTGTACCCCACATTGTGTACTGTCCTGACTGCTCTCCTGCTCTTTCTACGAATTGAAAATTAAAGACAGACATAGGTGGATTATTTAAGGGGCCTACTGGGCCCAGACCCTGTACAGAGGTTCCCAGTTAAAAGGTGCCCCTTCAGGCGTTCACCTGTGTGTGTGTGTGTGTGTGTGTGTGTGTATACGTGCCAGATGAACCTGTAGCAAAAGTCACACCACACCTCCACCTGCTGTGCGTGTTCACACAGGGAGATCCCGCCCCCTTTGCCCGAGCTCAAATCCTATTGGCCGTCGGGGTGAGTGAGTGATGCCAGTGTGGAGCACCTGGTAGTCAGTCATCGAGGCGGCTCTCAGTGGAGCTGCGTTCAGGGAACTGAGTACACAGCAATGCGGACGAAGAAGGGCAAAAACGAGGGGAATTGTCCGGTTTTCACTCACAACCCGGCGGATTGGGGCTTTGCTTGGTCGTAAGGCATGATTTAACAGGACTTCGCCTCCAAAAGGCCGCAAAGAAAAGGACATTAAGTGGCTTGGGAGCAGCTCCGGGGCGGATATTTTCCCGACACAACCCTTACCCACATTCGTATTCCCAGCAGCCCCTGTCGGCTGGAATAGTCAGCTAAAAATGATTGCTTGAATATTTTTATACTGTCTTGTAGCGTTTTTTTCTGCCAGCACCGCTTCCCATTTTTTACAGACTCGCTATGGTGGACTCTCCCAACACGAGGAAGACTTTTGTGGTCCCAGACATTAAGCCATTGGATTTGTATGACTGTACTAAAGCAAAAATATGCGCAAGTGTCGGATGGCTACTGGCAAAGTCCTACGGCAGTGCAGGTAGGTTTGAGTTCAGGCTGCGGGCCTGGTGAGTTGTAATGCTATTTAGTAAGGTCGCATGCAGACCACCATCCTTTTGTTGACCGGCTGTATATTTGGATTTTGCTCAGCAGGGTTGCGACAAGCACATGCATGTAGGGAAACTACAGTGTGTGTATAGCTCAGCGATTTTCAGCACAAAGAGCAGCAAATGAAAGGGGGAGCATGCACGGTTTTGTCACTCTGACACATGTCATTTGTTCTCCCTCAATGTGTGGTCACATTTTTATAGGTGTGTGTGTGTGTGTGTCAGAGAAACGGGCCTCCTCCCTAGGCCTTATCACGCTAACCCATTTTGTCGTATTTCTAGCCGCCAGGCTTCAGACACAAATTGCAGGCTGCTGGGTATGTTTTTAATCCGGTTACACAGACACAGCACATGGGGCGTAGATGGTTTCCAGTATCATTCTGACAGCCCCCCAGTAGCACCAAGTGAGCACCAGTTTCCTCTGCAATTCATAACCAGGATCAAATAACTGCATGAAAATGACTCATTGTTCACTGAGTGAAAAGACTGAAATCCTTGAGCAATTTGACAGGGGGGTTTCTTCCACAATCCTCAAACCTCAAGAGGCGCTTGTGAGAACCCATCCAGCCACCATGATGCAAAAACGCACCCACCTAAGATGATAATTTTGTCATACGAATCATAAGACATGGTTTTGCCTAAGGTTTTGTCTAAGAACAGCGTCAGCTCCTGACCCTGAGGTGATAGCAAGTCTCTTTGTTTTAGAGTCCTATCTGGTAAAGATTAGATCTCATGAAGAGGACAGTGAAACAGTCCTGTTTGAGAGAGGCGTGCCCCTTTTCTTCTCATTTTAACTTTATTTCACCAGTAGAGCACACACAATAGTCTGAAAGGGCACTGTTTTGTCCAACTAATCTTAAACACATACTCATTCCTGGGATGTGGATGTAAATAAATGCTCATTTGGAGGTTAATGGTTAAGGTTTGAATCACACACTCAGTTTTGGCTTTACTCTTTTTGACTTGCGTGTTTCACAATCCCAGGCAGGCCTTGGGTCCAGGACTGGAGGCTGCTGCAGCTTCTGTGTGCTGCTGTATAGCACCACTCAACCACGCCCTCCGGTCAAAGTCACTCTCCATGCAAAGATACAGGAAGGACCACGACTGTGTCCATGTGTAGTTTTTGTCTTAATCAGCTGTACTGCAAAGTCAAGATGACATCATCAACTTTTCCCATAAACTCAGCTGGGCAGGATAACAGATAGCACAGCAGGACCGGGTCATCTGGTCCTCCGGCTCTTCCAGGTCAATTAACCTAATGATAACAATAGGCGACATTTTTAATCTCTGAGTCTTTGCAATGCAAAATGGACTTTTCACATAGACAGTAGCTTCTATGGGAGCCTGTAAGGGCCTAATGATGTCAAAAAAATGTCAATCAAAAAGAATCTCTTGCCCTATATAGGTTACCCTAAAATGAGTCCATGTGCAATCATGATAATCCGAAAGCTGCTTACAGGCTTGGACTGGAATACCTATGTTAGCACCAAAATGTTTAAGGCTAGAAGTGAGGAAAACCAGTTCACAAAATACTGTTTTAAACAAAGTCCATACAAATTGTGACCCTCGTCTTCACTACAACCAAACATATAGTGTAATAAATCTCCAAAAAAAGGCAAATTAACACCCGTGCCTAACCTTAACAGTTTCTCCAAATGCCAAAAAACAGAGCTTCTGTGATTATTTTTCCTGTCTCCTATAGCTTAACACAGAAACATCCTTTATGCCATCCCCACAGTTCCTTGCTCTAGTAATAGACGGCACATAATGTGGGTGTTGCCTATAGACTCTGTTTGATCCGCCTGGTAACATTATGTTTGGAGTTTCATAATAACATTGTTAAGAACCAGCATGAAACCTCATTACATGCTTTAATATACTGTAATTGGTTAGTGTTGTTTACCACCAGTGTTTTGTTTGTTTTGTTTGTTTGTTTGTTGTCACAGGGAGGATACACACTTTTTTTTTACTTGTGAGGTAGGGCATTTGACCTTGGTAGAGGTCTGCCCCTTCTCCACCATTTGTAGTTCATATATGTTGTAGACACAATTTTACTCTTCTTGGCACATAAATGGTTATTCGTATTTTACAACCTCGATTCCAAAGAAGTTAGGACGCTGTGTAAGATATAAATAAAACAGAATGCAATGATTTGCAAATCTTTTGACATACAGTGAGGAAAATAACTGTTCAGCATGTCAAAATTGTTCCCATTACACATTTTTACAGTGCAGCTATTCATATGAAATATAGACCAGGCACTGGTATTAACTCAGTAAATCAGTGTAGATTTATTAACTCAATACATCCACACTGATAAAGAAATAGAAAAGTACTACCAGCAGTAATTTATTGTAGTAGTAATATGTGAAGAAGCCATTGTTTGCACACAGTCTTTAAATCTTGAAGATTTTTGTAGCACCTGCTTGAGAATCCTGAGAAAGAAACTTTACTGTCAAAACTTCAACCATTAGTGTTCTTAGCTCCCAAACGCCTACGGAGAGTTGTTAAGAGAAGGTGACGCAACACACTGGTAGACATGCCCCTGTCCCTAATTTATTGGAACATGTTGCGAGCATCAAAATCAGAATGAGTGTATATGCAGAAAGCAAAGTTTTATCAGTTTTAACATTAGATGTGTTCTGTTTATATTTGCGCCTTTACATAGCATACCAACTTTTTTGGAATCTGGGTTTATTAGGCTGTATGTATGTAAAGACTTGCATGGTAGATATTTGGCTGATTATTACGGGACAATGTTTTAGACTCTTCTGTAAACCCTGGACGTGCAATTTAAGAATATATGTTTTCCATCTAGTAGAATGAAAAGTGGTTAGGCAAGATGTCTCAAGATAGTAGTTGATACAGATGACTTCATGGATCACTTAAGAATGACTCGTACCTTTGCATTTAAATGAGACCAGAAAGTCTTGATTCACCGGTTTGTAGGCTTTAGTAAGGTGTTCATGTAAACTGACATGTTTATAAGGATGATATGATGGGTGACAAATGGAGCCTCCAGAACAGCTTCAGTGCACCTTGCCAAGTCTGTGGAACTCTGTTGGAGGGATGAGCACCATTGGACCGCAAGATATTCCATTTATATATTTATATTATTTCTATATGTACCTGAGTACAGCAGATAGAAAGAAAAGCAAACATAGCAAGATATAACAAAAGGAAACCATCAGAGACAGATGTCAGTAAATAGATATGAAGATGAAAGTTTATATAACTTGGTCTTATGGAAATGGTGGTGGACGGAGTTGTCTCACACGTTGCTCCAGAATCTTCCATAGGTGTTTAACTGGGTTGAGATCAGGTGTCTGAGAAGGGTGTAGCATATTATTCACGTCATTTTCATATTCACCAAACTGTTCAGTGAGCTCTGGAATGCAGAAGTATCTGGATTTAATGTGCGTCTCCTCTTTTATTCAGGTTTTTACCTTTAAATTGTCCTCCCATATGCATAAGCAAATTATTTTATTTTTTTTGTAGTTCTCTTTAACACTACTTTTATAATTTCTGCTTGTTTGTAAGTCCTAGTCATGTTCCCTGTTATGGTCATCAGTCTCTTTGGTATCCTCGCCTATATTTTTTTGCTTCTCAGAGTGAAACCGAACCGCCTTGTACCCGCATTCTTTCAAAACGTGAGTTTCTTTAGCAAATTAGCTCCACCTAGCTACAAAGCTGCTTGGATCATGCTGAGTTCCTGTTGGAATGATTACTCATCCTCTCCCAATCTTTGTTACTATGGTGAGTCAACAAGGGACAAGGACCTGAGGAGGATGTTGCCTTGCTCTTTCTGTTTACTCAATAGGTAGGAAGTCATATTGGCATACTGTCTGAAACTCTTCCAGACGTGGGTAAAACCCTTGATACAGGTACTGATTTGTACAGTGTATCAGTGTATTTTAGATAATGTGCTTTGCTGCACCACACAAGGAGGTCAGAGGTCAGAATAAGCTTTGAAAGGCGAATACTTACCAAGACGAATGCATCCTGCACACTTTGTCACTTTGTCATCCGGGGTTGTCCTGTTAGTCTCCCAAGCACCCATAATGTAATTGCTTTCTCTGTCTATAGGATGTGCTCCTGTGTACACCGGACCTTTAATGCAATTTAAAGCTGCTGTTGCTGATGTAATACAAGAGCACTGTCTGTGATGATGTGTTACAGGATACACAGGGCTGTTAGGGATGGCATATGCATGGTAAGTGCACCTTTTGAATGTATAGGGAGAAGAGAGACGCCTGATGTGTAGAGCTTTAGTGTGCTTTGTTCCTCTGAGCACATAATGTCATACGTTGGTTCATTAATGAAACACAGGGTTGCAACTGTATGTCATGGTACGATAACAGTCTCAGTTTCACAGTATTATTATTATTATTATTATTAATATTCGGGATGTTCGTGGGCACATCGTGCAGGAGAGGTCGGGACTTTATAAAAAGGTAGTGACCAGGTACCAGACTTAAAGCAGCATGTATCCAAGAGGAAGCTACAGAAATCATGGACACAGCACTGAGAAAATGCAAATAGAGCGAGGAGATACATCAAGTTGGCTGTTACTTTCTCTGGTGATACTGTTTACAGGCAGTAGCTGACAATTCCTGCACTGTATACCTTTCAACTGCATGCATGTATGTGTATATTTCTCAGCTTCAACCATTCACCAAGGGAACGGTAAAGTTGTAGCTGCAGTTGAAGGTTATTGAGGATATTGTACATTTTACAAGCCAGTATATCTACAAATTATTTTACAGCCATTTCTTGAGATCTGATTTAAAACTCCTCAGTTGGGTTTAGTTTAAATGTGATGGGCAACTTTCTCCGTTGACGTGGCTGTATATTAAAAAGTTTTTCCCAAAACATGTTGTAAATGTGATGGGAGTAAAATTTGTTAGACTGCCTCTGGTGTTGTTTGAGTGGCTATTTTTTTTATACTATATTACAATATTCAACTAGGTAGGGAGGTACAGACTTGTATGCATTCTTTTTGGAAATGCGCTTCTTAATTTGCACGATTATTTTGTCTGCGGGGAGAAGGTTTAATTTTGATAAATGCAAAATTGTATGTTTTACAGCTGGCTGATGAAGTATTCTGTTATTGGGCAGCATTATTGTTGCCTTGCCAAGGAGGTTATGTTTCCAGTTCAGTTCAAAGAAGAACCCATTAAGTTTCGGAGTGGATCTAAGTCACGGGGAGGATACACAAACTATTTTTCCCTCCGCCAAGGTCATTTGGCCTTGGTAGAGGCCTCTAGCTCTCTTAGTTCCCTTTTAGTTGTAAACAGAATAATACAGTCTTAACATGTAGACAGGTCCAGTGACAATCTCCTACAATCTGGGACGTCTAAGCTGCAGTGTTTATGTTGGCATTAGCATTTCACTCTGAACTAGTGGTCACATGTAGGGCAGGGTTTTAACATAGCCCCCCCCTCACCACTGCTAGATTTTGGGGCAACCACACAGTACCTGCTTTGTTCTAAAAATGAGAGTGGATAATCATCTGTGTTTGATCCTTGCCACCACATGATGAGGATGTTTATAGCCTCACAGCCAAAAGTCTTATCAAAACACATGAATACTGAGTTATTCATTTGCAAAATGTTCTCCAGAAGTGGCATAATAAGAAAAAAAACGTCACCAATGGATTTTTAACCGACATCTGTGCTCTTCTTAATTATTTCATCTGTGTTGAGTTGTTCCAGTTAGCAGCCCGACAGTTCAAATCCAGCAGGTTTTGCAAACCGCTGTGCCATGTTATTAACAGAGAGAACCACTTAATGTGCACTGTTACTGTGACAACCTTCTTGAAATCCAATGCTGATTGTTCCACTTAAATGTGAAGTGAGAAGGAGTGCGTGGTTGGGGTCTTGTCAAACCTTTTTTTACCCAAAGGAGCCAGCTTGGTTTAAACTGTGGCTGATTTCAACCAGCGTTTGTTTGGATGTGTTGTCGCTGCTCTGTGTCTGTTGATTACTGTCAGACACGTGTGGTAATGTCTGTGACATGACCAGCACGCCAGCTAAATCAGTCAATGAAGTAGAAGGACACATGGCTCCTGTTATCAGCAGGCGATCAAGCAATGCAGGTCAGGACAGAGAGGAGCTAACACAGCTTAACTGACTGCAGCCATGATGGCAAGCTGCACCGGTTCCATTGTACATTTCAATAGCTAATGCAGTTTGACATAACTAAATATTGTCTGTATGAGCTCATTACTGAAATGACGCTATGGTCTTTGTTGGCTGTTTTTTTATAATAGTGCAGCGCTACTGCAGAGAAATTGGCAGGCCGCTACATCCACACTAATATGTTTTCATTTTAAAATGCGGAACTATTGTTTCGTTCATGCTGAGAGTTCACACTACCCTGGTGTTTTGGAACCTCAAAACCCAAGACCTTTGAAATACTGCTGACCCCATTTTAGTTTGAAAACTCCAGGGTGCATTTCGGTCTGGATGTGTGGAAGCAGAGAGCTTTAAAACGATGTCACAGACACCTATATCCACTCCCCAGTTGGATCTTGTCGGTCACAACATACCAAGCCAAAACACTAAAGCTAGGCCTTCATACCTTTTGTGATTTCATCCTTCTTGTCAAGGTAGCACCAATCATTTCTTATTGCCATGGCTTCCTCCGGTGATGGATAATGCTCCTGGTACCACTCTGATATGTCACTGTCATAGCTTTGCAACAACTCCCAATGTGCTCTGCTTCTTTGACCGCCGTAACTTAGGTTGCTTTCATGAACAGTTCCACCTCTTTGCTGGTCCAAGCAAAGAAAACTCTGGTCTTACTTTTTGCCTTCTCTGTAATATTGTCTGTAACTAAGCAACCAACTGCATAGTAGACTGTCTGCCTCTTGTCTACATCGTTAAGTGCCCAGTGTGCGTGAGTTGTCATGCGATACATGTTTTCACATGTATGTGAAATGTGTTGGTATAGATGGAGATTATTTCTTAAACGGTGCTAAAACGCTTGTGTTTACAGAGACTGTTTTCGTTTTAAAACCCTGTTTCAAATTGAACATTTTTTAGCGTAGATGTGGTCTGTTTATTGTCTTCTTGTAACAACTCAACAACAGCTCTCGTGAGATGGCAGCATGTGACTATTTGAGTGAGACTTGGTTTGACACAATAACAAACAGATCAGATCAAGCAAAAGGTAAAGAAAAATGCTTTATTTCTCTGTTGTGACACTTTCCATTATGTTATCAGACACTTATGACAATCTGAAGCTGTCAGCGCAAAAACAAGCACTTTTTGTCGACAAACATTGACGTTGTGCTTTGGCCTGTAGGATTACTTTGCAGCCTGTTTGCAGCTGCTGGGTGCAGCACTCTTGCTCAATACTTGATCAATTTTTAACAAATGCTGTTTCCATTAGTCACATAGACACAAAACTTGAGAAAATAGGGTCCAGGTTGAAAAATACTAAGTCTCTTGGTTAAAATCTCCAGAGTGTGCTTGCTCAAACCTCCTTTACTTTAATGTAACAAAGCCCAAGCAAAAAGGAATGTGATCTCTCCATAACGTTGGCATCAATAGACCTCCAGGGAAGTATTTAGATTAAAAACACAAGCTTGTGTGTTTGCATAAACTGGAGCAACAGTCGCCCTGTCACTCTCACAGGTTATAGGGTCAGTGCTTATCTGCTGTTGAGTAAGAAGGCAAAAGTCAAAAGTTTATTAACATGTTATTAGCACAGGTGAGTGAAGCAGGGAGATCACTCTTAACTTAAAGGTTAACTGGTCAACCTTTTTATTGCCTCCTATTCCTTTTAGGTTTTTAACAGTAGTTGTGTGCTCTATTCTGTAATTGGTGCTATTTTTGTACAGGTACACAGTTTTGGAAGTTTGCACTGGATTTTTTTCTGTGACATGTGACACAAAGTCATCATTCATGGTGAGACTGTCCCATAGGGAAATCATGCTTATATCGATCTCTCACATCTCGCTGAGTTGTGGCATTTGCATCCTGCTTTGCGTTCTGGGGAAGTTTTTTTTTTTAACACGTCATCGTGGGAAGACTTTTTTTTTTTTTTTCCTTTTACATGTATTATGTAAATACGCTGAGCTATGGCCAAAGGTGTACATTTTGGTGGGTGTGTCTCAGTGTTTACAGCAGTAAAGTAAGCATTGTTGTTCTGGCACACGGGAGCATATTTACAACAAAACGCACCATGTGGCGTGACTGACAATATTGTCTGACAGCTATAGTCATCGTGGAGTGAGAGTGAGAGCGAACAGGGCATTGTCTGACCTCTGAAGCTGGGCGTTTTGTTTTGTTGTCGGCTGTCAGTGGATCCATTACATGACGTTATAATGATACAGCAACACAGTGACACCTCCCTTGTAATAACCCCTTTGTTTCTCTGTTAGGCTTAGTCTAAGGCACTCATAAGTTTCTCTGCTCTCTTTTCAGCCAGACTGCTGGTATTTCAGCACGACAACTTTTTTCCCAAAGGCCCTTTAACGCTTTTTCCGGTGTGTTTGCACAGAGACACACGCTATTGAGTTTGCTGCTGGTTTATTCTGGATGCAGGAAAACCAGTTTCACAGAGGGTGTGTCTAGCATTTGTTTTTGTTTTTTTAGAATAATGTTTGCTGCGATCTTAAAGACCAGTTTGAACAGATTCTTTAAAAAATTTCAGCTAGTCATTTGTAGTGAGTGCAGCACACTGCCTCGCTACTTGTCTGAGATGAGACAGAATTTGAATTTTTTTACTTTGCTTTTGCAGGGTTCAGCAATAAGGATTGCCCAATTGCCTGGGGCAGGTAAAATGCCATGTTGGACTAGTAAATGTAGCAACTCACTTGCTCAATTGGGCAAGCGGAACGAAAAAAAAAAATCATCAGCACATAGTTTTTTTACGGAGTTTAACATGCACTTACAGTCTGGCACTCACGAGAAAATGGCGGTGGGTAAAGACTAGGGCTGCCCCTGACTAAGAAATTTCCTAGTCAAACAATAGTCGTCATTTAGGGCCGTAAGTCGACTAGTTGCCCATATGTTTAAAATGTTAATTTAATTATTATTATTATTATTATTATTATTATTATTATCATTATTTGTTGTTTTTTTTTTAAAGATTTTTTTTGGGCATTTTAGCCTTTGATCGACAGGACAGACAAGTGTGAAAGGGGAAGAGAGATGGGGAGTGACCTGCAGGAAGTGGCCACAGGTTGGAGTCGAACCTGGGCTTCAGCGGCAACAGCCTTGTACATTGTGGATAGAGCAGGTGCTCTATCCACAAAGCCACCGACGCCCCAATGTTGATTTAATTATTAAATGATATATTTTGGGCAGGGCAACACAATGTTTTGAGTTTAAGGTGTGAGAAAGAATAGTATTAGTAACATTAACACTGTGCTACATTACAGAGAAATACAAAACCATACTAATGAACCTTCATTAATATAGGCCTATATTTTATTATTATTATTATCATTATTATTATTATTATTTTTGCACGTCACACACTGAGCGAGCCGCCTGTTAATGACGCTGTCGGCAAAGCAGTAATGATTGTGCTAAGTGGCTAATGGGCATGTAGCTACTGACATGTTTCAGATGATACGTCATGTTTGTAGTCGACTAATGAAAATGAGTTTACATATCACCTTCGTCCTTCACCTTCTCAAAATGATCCCACACTTTGGATTTCCTGCCCGACATGCCCGACATGTAACTAGCCTGTGGAATAACCGCAGGTACCAGCCCTCGAAATTAGGGGCCGTACACATGCCGTGTCTTTAACCGCTTGGAAAATGCGAGGTTGGGCTCTTGGCACTACTCTTGTGCATTTTTTTTGCCAGCTTTTAAGAGCGCTGCGGCAGGTTGCGTCCGAGGTTGCTAAGCAACCTTAACAAGCACCATATAGCCTGTTTACCTGAAATCCTGAGCGCAGAGCTGATCTTCTTCCAGGTGCTGTTTATAAGTGTGTAGGCCTATCGTCTGTGGGACAGGTGTAAAGCTCTGGGTAGCCCTGCACTAACATGATCAACTTTTCCGTATTTATTAGACTGAATATTTACAGAAGAAGGTAAAGATATCTGTTGGCTCTGATTCGTTTGTAACATGACTCCTGTCTGACTGCTGAGCATGGCCATTATCCTGTGTCTGTCCTTTCAAATTAAATTCCCACGTGGTCCACGCATGAAGGTTTTGATTTATTTTGACAAGGTGCAGCTCCTAATATAGTTTCACCTTTGCAGCCCTAGTAAAGACAAAGTTTGTGAGCTGTGCAAGGGAACATTTCAGTTATCCTTGCAACAGGAGTTCAGTCAGGTGGTGTTAAATTCTAACTACGTTTTGGCAGATCAAGTGGGATTGGTTGATAACGATTAATAAATCAGACAATTTGTACAGGGGTAAGTCAACATTAACCTTGGCCAAGTAGATTTCTGACCCACCTACCAGGCCAGGAAAGCGAAAAAAAACCCCAAACATTAGCACTGAAGCCTCTTCATAGTTTTGAGGCTGCAGGCTTTAATCAGGTTGCTTATTTCTGCTTCTCAGATTTACGTCGTCTTTGCGGAGATCTGTAAGAGCAATTTTTACTGAAGCTTTGCACAAAAATTAAGCAAAGGCTTTAAAAAGAGTGAAGGAATGAGGGACGGAGCATCTTGTAATCTGCATATGTCAACCTCTGAGCTCTGCATGCCCCACTGACCTTGATGCTTGCTCTGCTCTACTCACTCATATGATTACAGCTCTAGGGTATGCACCAGTTGTCTTAATCTGCCACCAAACCTGGCAGACTGCAGGTTTCCACGCCAGCAACAGTAAAACGCACACAAGATGATCTTTGACTGAAGAAAGGGCCAAGTTTAAAACATATGGAACTTCATCCTATTTATACATCTAAACATTAGCGCTGCGTGTTGGCAAGAATCTGGCTTCATGATACGTATCAAGATATAGGGGTTATGATTTAGTATATTACGATGTATACTGTATTTTTTCTCAATCTAATGATAGTATAAAGAGCACACCACTGTTTGCTTTAAAAAAGTGTACTTTTTTATGCATTCAGAACAGTGGGATCTGCATTTGTATTTATCACAGCCCTCGTATCATCCAACATCATCATAGTACTCCTTTTTGTGCAGTCTGAGAAAAGGAATTAACATATGCCTATATCAGTAAAAATATTAGATAAATGTGCTTGCGGGATTCTTTAAGTAAACAGATTGAGAAAAAAAAAATTATAAACAGTTAAATATCGTTACAGTGTTTTTGAAAATAGATACAGGATCACAAGTAGCACCACTGCTCCAGGAACTTATCAAACTGTGTTTGCATGTCTTTGTCCCTTGGCAGAAAACGTCCCCGTAGAGCTGCGTGACCCCTTCTACTGTGACCAGTATGAGCAGGAGCACCTTAAACCGCCAGTCACGCGCCTCCTGCAGTCCTCGGAGCTCTACTGCCGGACCTACAGCCTGTTACTGGAGGGCAGCGGAGCAGAGGCACAGCCCAAAGACAACGTCGCCCTGCTGCAGCTCCTCACTCAGAGAGGCATAGTCTCCAAAGACCAGGACAAACCAGTGACTGATGCAGACCTCCGGCATAAACCCATCAAAATGGTAACGTTATGGTTCGGCTATGGGAACAGTAAACACTTAGGTGTTGACGCCACACTAGTCTGGCAGTCAGTGTTGTTGGTAGTGGCCTGAGAGGATTGTTTCAAAGAAATGTCAGAACTGTTGTTTGAGTAGAAACCGCTTCCTGTTTCACTATCGCCCCAAGGAGTGAAAGTCTCCTCCCGTGGAACCAGATGCTCTGCTATCCGGGAGTCTGTAGCAAAAGAGGTCGAGTGGGCTTGGTTGTTGATATAGGGGCTTGTTTATGCTTTGATTCTAGGGATTAAAGGACATCAAAAAGACCCCCACTCATTCAATCCTGCCCCTACCCCCTCCTCACACTGCCCCCAGCTGATCCCAGAGGATGAGTGGATCCAGCTGCTAGGACGAGGGCAGTCATGGTGACTCAAGGGATGACTACTTTAATTCCAGGGTGTGAGGAGGAGGGAGAGTCTAGATTCAATAGACGTTCCAGATCAGAACAATAGCTAAACAGTTCTCGTGAAACTTAAGATTCTGTGTTGAGAGAATACTCTGGGCTGGTTCAGTGAGTTAAATCAAGAGAAACTGGTTTGTCCTCTTAGCCCTTGACAATGGATCTCTCTCTCTGTCTGTCTCTCTCTCTCTGTAGTACACACTGAATACAGCCTTAAATTCTCCAGTCTGAAAAGCAACAGATAACTGAGTTTATTTTCAAATTAGGAATGATAATAGACTACAAGAGGAGGGACACTTTTAGGTTTGATGGAACATTTAAGTCACTGTAACTCAATTTTGAAGCATTCCTGTAAAACCTCCCTCTATATAGGTTATTATCTTCCTCAAAAAGTGGCATCCAACTGCATTTCCCTGGCTACCCAGGATCATGCACATACACAGGTTGTTGGTTTTTTTTTGAAGGCTAAGTAGGGAGTCTCCAGGGATCTGTACGGAGAGTGTTGTTGTTCGGTGAAAGCTGTTTGTTCCACTGCTGCTGTGTACTGGCCACTGCAGCAGGTGCAGCACTGCTGGTGCTGCTGGGATGATTATCACTGTTGTATGCTTGAAAGGGTGTGCATGCATCTGTGACATTTTCAAAACTAATTAGTGTAGACATTGTGTGAATATGTGCAGTAGAGTCTGGTGTTATGAGAATTTGGATGTTGGCTTGTAAAGTTGTGGTATAGCGATATCTAGTTTTGTAAATACTGGTAGAGTTGTACTTTGGAAGCAGTGAGAGTGTTTTTTTAAAGATAATGATGAAAGGCGCAGCACAGGAAGAAAGCTGTGGATAGTTGCGGTGCCTTTAAAGGGGATTTCCTTTCTGTTTATTTTTATTTTCTGTGTTGTGCCTTATCCTGTACCTTTCCCTTTTTCCATGAGGCATGATCTGACAGTGAGTATGTTTACATGCACAAAATAGTCAGTTTGTTGCCCTTTTTCCAAAAAGACATTATTTCTACCAAGCTGTTAACATGGCTAATAAAAAAGGAATATTCCACAAATATTCCTGTTTACATGCAGCTGTGCATACTCAGAATGACGTGCCCTGACATGTCGTTTATCACGTTAAACTATAGAAAAGTGGAACAGCTAAAGTAGCTTGTCATTTTGCTTCTTTGCATCAATATATATATGTATATTTTTTTCAGAGTTACCTACCAATGGTGGACTTGTTCCGTGCAAACACAGCCTTCGTCTTTTTTTCCTTCAGCCACCTTCTTGAAAGCGTCAGCGTTGTGATATGTGTGCATATCCAAAAATCTGTTGATATCCAAGTCTTTCGTAGTGTTCAAAAATAGGAATGATTTTCCTTCTGAGCGAAAGTATGGGCTTTTCTGCATTTCCACACCAGCCTTTTGCACTGTTGGTGAGTTGGTTTGTGTACAACGTCCATGACAACCCACAGAGCCAACCGACAGATAAGAGGCCATGTGTTGCAAACTGCAGTAAAAACCCCAACTTAGACACATTTTCTTAATGTGCTGTATACATGTCCAAATAATGCCCAAATAAACCCGAATGATACTTTCATCACGTGTCTTAATTGGAAAATGGGCCCAATATGGAATATTTAAACAGAAAATACTGTTTACATGACCTGCATCAAATTCAGAATAATAGTGGAATATTAGTGTGGATGTAAGTGTCAGTATGTATTTCAATCACTGGCCATCCATTTCAGTAATTTTCAGTGCTGCTGTATTTATGGTGCATTGGTTTAGTCTTTTTTTAATCTACAGCCTAAAGCATGTCACATGCACCCTCCTTTTACACTGAATGTGATGACACATGGTCCTTCTACCAGGGGTCTGCACAGGACTGTAGACAGAAGTGCATACCTGATTGCTCATGAAGGATTTCTGACAATGAACCACATGCACTGACAGATATCACACCAAAAGACCAACAAGGTATTCAGTGGCAAGAAAACACAAGCATAAAAGATTAAAAATGTGTAGTTAAGTAATAATGACTGCATCATCATCACTACAGCACCAGCAATAATGGCATAATGACACAGTGGGACTCCTTCATGCATGGTGTTGTGTTAATTTGTTTATGTGCATGAATTTGTCTGCTTGTGTGCACCTCAGTTTTGGGTGATGCTTCCAGGTCAGACGATGCACCGTCTCAGCTGTAAATCCGAACCATTAAACTCTTATTTTTGGCTGTTACTGTTAATGCTGCATTTGCTGTTTGCTGCTTTGGACTGTGAGCCTTCCAGTCGCTGCTTGGCTGCTCTCTAAGCTTGTCTGTCGCTGACTGGCAGCGTAGCTACAGTGTGGCAAGCAAAGAAAGTGGGTCATGCTGCAGCAGCATTAGAAGGATGGAGCATCAATGTGGGTCTTGGCCAGTAAACGGCTTTGGAGCAGCAGCAATCTGCTGCAGCACTGCTGTATATTAAAGCTCCACATATCCACGGCAAACAAGACGATAACATATAGTGGACAAGTGGGTACTGGTACAGTACTGCCAGTCAGTATATGCCAAGCAATACACTGTTCATGTAGTTTTAGATACACCACACGTATTACATTTTTATTGCTGGCAATTCTGAAATTTGGCTCATGTACAAATCCATGGATGCAGGTTTACTCTAACACATTAAGATCCTGGTACTGACTGGGGTTGCTGTACCAGCATCAGTAAGAGAATGCCAGTGGCCTACTCTCTATAAAACTACACAGTCGGCGCTATGATCAAAGTAGGGCAGAACCAGACACATCATAGCTCACCTAACACATATAATATCGCTCTACAGTAATCATTCTCCTCATCAGATTGTACGCTTCTGCTACAGGATGAAGAAGCTTCAGCTGTCTGTCTCTGCTTCTAGACCTTGAAATTCCTTAGTTAATAGTTACAGTCAAAAATATTCAGGAAGAAAATTTGAGCTGTGTGACTTAATTCTCTGCTCCTTACTCCACTTAATCTTTACATAGCAAAAAGTGGTTTGCTGCTATATTAATGTTCTGAATATCACATACAGGTCCTTTAAGGAAATGTTGGTACATTGATTTGGTTAATGCAGCAGGTAGATAAGTATTGATGATTCGTGAAGCAGTAAGCAGGGGTTTTTTGCTCAGAAAGAGTCAGAAATCTACTTGCTCAAAGGCAGTTTTTCCTTGACCCATTAGAAATTGTTGTATTTAAAAGCGGTTATCAATTAACCAGAAAGACTGAAGTTAATTGTCATCTTTAAATTTATTTAAGTAAATGAGTCAGAACAAGGACACAGTGTGTCATGGATGCGAAGCGACAAACATTCTTGTATACTAAAAACACAAAATGCTATGACACTCCCTCCTCCTTCTCCTCAGAGACATACTCTAACACCACACAACTAAACTCCTGTTTCCCGTGGTATTGAAATGCTTGCTTGCGCTTCAGCTAAAAAACTTCGTCTTTACCCGCCGCCATTTTCTCGCTAGTGCCTGATTGCTGCACATGTGCAAAATTACATATTTAATTCTTTTTGCCACTTGAGTTGCTAGATTCACTTGCCTGATGTGGCATTTTACTAGCCCCGGTCCTTATCGTTGAACCCTGGCAAGTCAATAGCACTGCTCCTGCAACCCAATCACCAGTATCTTTACAGGCCAGTGTTATCACGAAAAGGAAAGCTTAGTAGTGGCACATCCTTAGGGCTCAGCAATGGAGCTTCCGGCTGCCTCCATCCCCTACTTGCGGAGTGTGCGTGTGTATGTGTATGTGCCCTACTGGTAACTGTCCTTCTGGTGGTGGCCCAGCCCAGATTAGAGATAATCTGCCATGCAGACTGAACGTCATCATCCACGATTGGATGACACGCCAGAGATGACCACTTACTCACCATGCATCTAACATGTCTCACATCATCCAAGTCGTTTCTTACATTTCCTGTTGGCTGGGACAGTAGTATAATTATAGTTTTCCATTTCTGAAGTACTGATTTTGATAGCACTAGATATGTGTTGAAGCATTTGTTCCCACAGTGACAAAGTAAGTCATGTAGCCATAATGCAGCTAACCCTCTTCCCGGTCCCCTGTTGGTTTTGGATAGGCACTGACACTTTGTCTTAAATCATACTGCTGTGTTGGCAGGTTTCTGGTCAAGTGAGCATCAGTCAGGAGCTTAGTTGAAAACAGAAGTGGCAGACTATCAGAAACGCTAACCATCATCTTACACCATTTGTTCCGCTTTGGGCCTTCGCTGATGAGAACTCAATGTGGAGTTGTAATTAAATGGCTATACTGTATGTTAAATGAGTTTGGTGTAAAGCTGTTCTAGACTGGATTTCTTTGCAAAAGCATACAGTTCTGATACATATCAGTGTTCATATAACCGTGAGCTTTGAGACCACCTCCTGTCTAAATCCCCAGCTGGGCCCCAGACCTGCCTGATCCCCATGTTTGTCTCCCCCTCAGTAGGCACCAGGCAGGGATGGGGGAAGGGGTTAAGTCATATTTCAGACATAATCAGATTTTGCCCTCATCATAATCTCACTTAATGATCCGCAAGATGCCTTTGCCTTCTTTGTTTGACTCAGTTGTTGACGTGGTTATGCAAGCAGATTTGCCAAATAGAGCCATAAAGATGTCGAGTTGATGGGGTTAATTGACAAAGTATTAATTTTTCTCCTCTCTCTGTTACATCGGTTTGAGGGGTGCTAACTGTTTGCTGGCCGGATGTTTCCAAGCAGAGAGCCGGTGCTAAGCCAGGGGCACGGAGCGGTGCTGTGGTCAGGCTTGTGTTGAGATGCATTGTGGGTCAGCTGGTTGGTTGTTATGGTGATCTGGCAGGCTCTGTGCTGGGTGTTCATGAGTTGCTCCTCTCTCCCCTCTCATTAGGGAGACTTGTGATTTAGCTTAGCAAGCTCTCCTGGGTCTGCGATGAGGAATCCACTAGCAACCCCCCTTCTTCCCCTTTCATTCTGCACTTTTTGTCATGAATCACTCTCTGCTCTCTCCTCCTGAATAACTACTGTACAGCGTGACAACAGGGTTGGCCACTTTCACTAGGTCTGTCATTCTTTCTTGTTGATTTCCTCTTTTCCTCTCCGTCATCCTGTCTCCTTTCACACTCTAACAGTAGCTCCAACCCATGATTACACTTTGTGGCTCAATGCAAAAATATGCGACTACCTTAAATCACTCTGAGTGTTTAAAACAGCTACTGACACGATTTAGCAGCTGTCTGGGCTTTGTTTTGTTTTGTTTTCAGGCCTCAAAGATCTGTGAACATAAATGGTCGATATCTATTTTACATTATTTAAGTATTTTTTCAGTATTGATATGCAACATTGACATACACTCAATGGCGGCTTTATGCTCATAAACATAATGCAATTCAATAACACCCCAGCCATAATTTCTACCTTTACAGACATAATAATATTTAGTTTGTCACAGAGGTGAAAGTTGTAGGGCTGTACCAGACCCAGAATTAAGTCAGCCGAATCCATTCCAGTTTGAGAGTTTGAATGGGATCGGCAGGACATTCAGGGTGGATGCGATGTGTATGTAATATGATCAACAAGCCAAGTTAGCCCACTGAGCCGCTGCATGCTAGACACTAGATAGTGAACAAAAGCTGGAGACTATATTGTATTAAGTTGCTGCAAGCTGTAAACTCACATTTTCTAAGCAGAGGGCAGAAGATAATATCATCTCGAAGCCTGAGTGGGCAAAACCTCTCTTCCTCAGAGCAGCTTCCTCCGTCTCAATCAGACTCCCCCTGGGTCTGGGTCTGCAGCTGCCTGTACTGAGACACAGGGTGAAAGTGGGGTGCCTTTGTTCAGCAGTTAAGTCTGTGGACTGAAATGTCCCCAGAAGTACACTGCACACTGAATGACAAAAAAAAAGACTGTGGGGTCTCCACTTAATTATTCGAACTTTTGACCTTCGAGGGTTGGCCGTAATAAGTAGTTTTACTTGTGTGTTGTTGTTTTTTTACATTTTATTGAGGCTGTAGTTGAACATGACAGCATTATGTTGAGAAGAAGTGTTTCTATTGTATTAGAAATTATTTCAGTATAATGCAATCCAGTACAACACCGCCACTAACAAGACCTCAGTAATAAGTATATCGTTGACTACTTTATTTATTTATTTTTAAAGTGGTTAGTTTACTTTGTAAAGGCAGAATATGCTGCAGAGCTGCTGTGCTGGATTGCATTAAATTGTGTACATGTACCTAAAAAAGTGGCCAGGAAATGTCAATATGTGGCAAATGCACACAAAAAAAAAAAAAAAAAAAAAAAGATCAAATAGATATTAAATACAAAGAGATGTGTTTTGTCTGTTTGCATCAAAACCATATCTTAGATTTAGTCAGAATTGTTATTTTGGGCTATAGAGTTCTTTAAAATTATACAATACATACATAAAATCAATTAAAGTTAATATATGATCTCATGAAATTTGTACCTAGCCCTGCTATGTTTTCATTACTAATAGTGCTCTGAATTAGGGCTGGGCAAAATACCAATATTACATCAATATGGTGATATGAGACTAGATATCATCTCAGATCTTGGATATGTAACATCAACAGTGTTGTCTTTTCCTGGTTTTAGAGGCTGCGTTACAGTAAAAGGATGTAATTTGTTGAACTTTTTGAACTGTTGTATTTTTTATGTTTACCCACTTGGTCATTATTTCCACATTACTGATTATTTATTAAAAACTCTCAAAAAACGCGCTAATATTCAACCCGACAGTGTCATCACAATATTGATATTGAGGTATTTGGTCAAAAATATATAAGATATTTGATTCTCTCCATATCACCCAGCCCTACTCTGAGCCAGTCAGATTATGGCTAACTCTGAGAGGCCCTAGTCCTTATAGTGGGCCTTTTGTCCCCTTCTGTACTGCAAACATTTCCACTTAACGGATAAGTCATGTCACAGACACACAAGCAGCAGCCCTAGTCTTGGCAACAGCATTGGGAGGGCAGGCCAGTCGGGGCCAAACAGCTCCCAGTGACTGACTGCAGCACATCCACAGGGCTCGGCCCAATGCTATCTGACAAGCCTTTGCTGGCATAGCCCGCCCTGCCCGCCCCAGCACCGGGTCTGCCCAGGTCAGCACTTTACATCAGGGTTGAGTAGGCAGACATGCAGACAGGGCTCATGCACGCAGCTGGACTGCCACCAGCCCCCATCTGGGGCAACGTAAGAGGTTAGAGGAAAAATGTTTGGCCTCTGAAGTGGAATTTGTAAGTAGTTAAAGGGAACAGGCACTGATTTGCACAGATTAGGCTCAAAACTGAAGGTTGGCGATTGAAGGAGTGGCTCCATGACAGGAATGTGTTGTTTGTGACCTGCTTGTCTTCTCTGTTGGCCAGAATTGATAATTATAATAAGGAGCTTGTTGGAGTTGGCCAATAGTGAGGAAAGAGGGGCCCCAGTTCTGCTGTTCGATGGCAACTAAAAGTGGTACAGGAGACAAAAATAGAAGGATCATACATTAAATATAATGACTATATACAGGGGAAGATTTGATTATAGAATAACCTCACAGGCTAATTATTTTCCCCTCTGGGCTTCCTAGCCCTGCAGACTTTGTTAATGAGCTATGATCCCGCTGAGACTTTCAAAAACCAGGAATGACTTTATTTACTAGCTACTGTGATAATCTGAAAAATGGTGAAAAATTGGAGTGCTTGATCGTGAATGAATCCCAAGACTTAATTTATTTGGCAGTTGTCTGTATGAATTAAATGCACTTAATATGGAGGTTAGACATGTAAAGTACTGTTGGTTGTTTCCCTGTGGCACAAACCGAGCACAACTTCTAATGAGGTAACAGGTTTATAGAGTTAAGGCGCTTGCTCTAACTGAGCTGATAATGTTGGCGGTGCATTTTAATGGGCTCTCACCATTAGAAAAAGCTCTTAAATGGTCTCTCAAGTATACTTATGTCTGTTGGATATACATGCTTAGGAATTTCAACTATGTGGACAGATTTATTGTTTTGATTGTATTTGTGTGGAAAAAAAACCATCTTGATTAGATTTTCTATCCATCGTGTTGTCTAAGAAAAACAAAATCATACACCAAAACTGCAGTAGCTCCATGAAGTACCTGTCTTCTTACAGAGAAAGCTGTTCATTGTTGTGCTTCCTGGTGATCTAGTTACAGCACCTCATTTTATGCTGTAGTCTTTTGCACATGAGTCATACAGCAATATTTCACTGCGCCAAAGGGAAGTGAAGCTCGCTGAAGAGAAGGCAAATAAAGGTAAAGCAGCTGAGGAATGACAGTCCTGAGACACACATGTTCTCATACTTCAGGCCCATTGCTTATTTAATGATTTAATGATTGTACAAACAGAGGTCCAAAGTTCACCCACGTCTACTGATGTGTGTGTTTGCCCACTGAAAGCTCTTGTCAGTGTTTCTGCTGACTCACAGCTGGCTTCTGGTGACCTCTAGAGGAATCTGCTGGTAGAAAATGGAAGCGCTGCAGCAGTTGGAGGTGATCTCCGCTCTGCAGTGAGCAGTGCCCTGTTAGAGCACTAAAATGTCAGCGTCCAGCATTATTGTGTTAGCTGTGATTGAGTGATGCTGTCTGGCCTCTCTGGTCTTTGCCGTAAATGGTCCCACATCTGACAGTTCCTCTTCCTTCTCCCATGTGATTGGTGCAGAGCGCTCACCTGGCAGTGATAGATGCCCTGATGGCCGTGGGAGCCATGGAGACGGTGACTGCGGTGAAGACATGTGGTTCTGCCGAGCTCCTGGGAGGAGCCTCCAGCTGGGAGGATGCTCTGCTTCATTGGGTTAATGGGGTAAGGAGCAAGCCAGAGAGAAATAATGCATGTTTAAAGCACACATACTTGTTCAGACTCTTATCTAAGATCTGTGTTGTAGATGATTGTAGATGTCTGTTTATCTACAGAAATATAGATGCTGTTGTAAGTGAGGAAAGTTTATTTAAGTCATTAATAAAATTGTTAAAAAAAAGACCAAAAGAAACTGTAAAAAGAACCAAAGCATAAGCAACACCAACCTTAAATACACACACTAGACAACACAAGGTGAGACAAAGGCCAGTTTAAATAAGTTAGTCTTTAGCTGCTTTTTGGAAACGTTAACAGAGACTGCAGAGTGCATGTCTACAAGAAGAGTGTTCCACAGTGTCAGAGCAACCATGTCAAACTCACAGTCACCTTTGGTTTTAAATTGAAGGTGAGGTACGACCAGTAAGCCTTGGCCCTGTTTTGGAAACCTAAGGCTAATCCTGAACTCTGAGTTAATGAACCACAAGATGCTACTTCAGAGTTCAACTTTAAGTATGTTCACTTTGAGCAATGCTCGTCAATGTTTTATTCAATGTTGTCCATCAATTCATCATTTAGGCTACAGCCCACATTACATTTGAAATACAGTTGTTCAGATTTAATCTGATGGGGACAAAACACAGGGGGCAGCAACTGAAGATGGAAAACATAGTTGACTATGAAAAAAAAGGATCAAATACGAGACGAGTTGTGAAGTTTACAATCTGATTGAGTTAAGCCTCTTTCACACAGAGCGCGGTTTTCGCGGCACCCACCGCGTGGTAGGGCACTGAGCAAGCAGAGAGCAAGGCACACAAGATAGGATTTGGGGGAGTACAGGCTCGTTCAGGAGCTACAGCTCCATGGTGACCGCTTCCGGGTCTACTTCAGGCTCTTCTCTGCTATTGGATGCGCCGAGGTGTCGTCACAGCATGGCTGGAGGCTGCAGGCTGGCGGTGGGCAGATGGAACGGCATGCGCCCTCTCGCGCGCCGCTCAGCTCGGCGGCAGAGCAGCGTGCTCTTGCGCCGCGGAAGCACATACACAATGAATTGGTTCGGCGGCAGAGGTCTGCGCTTTGCGCGCTCTGTGTGAAAAGGGCTTAATAATGTGGTTGGTGATTTGCACTTGAAAAGGTGTAGTTGAAATAAAGTAGACATCTGTTTAGATCTTTGGCTCCACGGCATTCAGTGGCTTTATTTCAGCTACTTTAACAAGTACATTTAAAAATTGTCACTGAAACCCTGTTAAAATATGAAGCCCATTTAAAAAGAATAAGATAATTATTGATTGATTCTATGTGTGTAAAGCTTGATACTGATTTTTACAATTCGAACTGCGGTTGCACATTATGTGCAATAATGTGTAGGTCTGTGATCTATGTGTGTTAACCATTTTGTTCTCTTGGCATGCTCCCAGTTAAACCAGAAGTTAAGAGAGCGTACTGAAGGAGCCCAGAATGACACATCTCAGGCCATCACAGAACCCCAACCTGTTCAACCGTCTGTGAGTATCACATTACACATCCAGCGTATTTCTGCTCTATCTCTTGTCACACATCATTTTTTCCAGACACACGTGATAATCTGTGCAGGATTATGCACTCAGTGCTATTAAAAAAAGCACCCAAAATGCTGTGTATTAAGATCATATTGTTGGTTTTGCTGCACTTATAGGCTTTTACCCACCCTTACTCTACAAGCACCGCCAGTGTTGGTTGACACAATAAAACTAGAAGGGTGGCGTCATTGCTTTGTCAACAAGGTTGTCTTGTCATTTCAAGAGAGTACCGTCATCACACAACCCTTTCTCTAGTTTGTCTAGTTCTTCCACTGCAGGCTTAATACCTCTCCTTGTGCTCCTGTTTTCCATTTCCTTGTCTTTCTCTATTTCCTGTCCCTCCTCCTTTCCGACAGTGTCCCACTCGCTGGTACTGGAAACTTGTTCCTGTAAGTTCCCTCCTTTCCTCTGCTCCCTCCCCCTGCCCCTCCATCCCTCCAGTGTCTTCATCAAATTTATCAGCAGTTTTCTGATGGTCAGGTGTGTTTTGATTTCGCCGTATGCTGGTGTGAGAATGCTAATGTGCATCACATCCTAATCTGCATTAAAGTGCACGTCACAGCATAAATGTCAACAGGGCGGGGCAGGACCGGGGCGCTGTGTTTGTTGACAAACGAGTGGTGCATGAATCACAATCTGTACTCAAACAGGCCTTGAAACTGCCATGTCTGACCGGTTCCTCTGGTCCTCTGTGCCACTGAGGTGTGTGTTTGTGTGTGAATGGCTGTGGGGGTTAACAGAGACAGGCTTTAGTCAGATGGTCCCTGCAGACAGTGAGCTGTTTGTATAGACACAGTAATTGTACCTGAAACAGTTTTTTTCTCTCTTGCCTCCAGAGACTCACTTGTCCCACTTTTTCCTGACAAAACCTTCCTTCTCTTTCTGCTCTGATTGAGTCACTCACTCTGCATCTGCCATTTGTTCACCAGCACTCTCTTGTACACATTAGCATGACCTTTATTTGTTCTCTTCTCTTACACTCATACTGCAAATCTTTTTATAATGTTTCTGTTATGTGTCAGAGTGCATATAGACTTCAAAGTCTCCACCCATGTTTGGAAAACCCTGATTTTGATGGTGGTTTTAATATTAACTAATCCATCGAATACTTTGTATACAACCCCGATTCAAAAAAAATGGTTGGACACCATGTTAAACATTCATAAAAACAGAATGCAGTGATCTGCAAATCATTTTGGATGTACAGTGGAGGAAATTTTTTTTCATTAAACATATTTCCAGTGCAGCTATTCACATAAAATTTAGACCAGACATTGATGTCATCTCAAAAAAACTACACAGATAAAATGATGATAAAAAAGGGAAAAAAGTTCTGAACATGCTACAAAAATCAATTTAATCTTGGAGAAGCCTTTGTTTGTAATCCAAGCTCCAAGATGCTTCCTGTATAAAGAAACTAATCTCTCATGGTGTTCAGATGGGATTTTCACCCATTATGCCACACAGGAAGTCTTTAAATCTTGAAGATTTTGCTGGGCCCTCCTTTGAATCTTAAGAAAGAATTTCACTCTTAAAACTTTAACAGTTATTTTCCTCAGCACCCAAATACTAACTGAGTCTTGTTAAAGAAAGTGTTTAGCATATGTTGCAGGCATCAAACTCAGAATTACGGAATATTTACAAAAAACAGTTAATCAGTTTAAACATTAAATAAATATTAAATATCTTGTGTTTGTGCTGTTTTCAATTTAATTGAGGTCAAAAAGGATTTTCAAATAAATGCATTCTGTTTTTATTTACAATATACACAGCGTCCCTTCTTTTTTGGACTTGGGGTTGCATAAACATTAACAAAAAGACCAAAGGTCACATTTCAGTATTTGACTGTCCTATTTGTTTGTTTGGTTTGTTCAGCTCCGCTACAGGAAGGATAAAATACAGTCCAGACACACGCCCATTTTTCCAGTGGTGAATGAAGTCAAAGACCTGTCCACTGGTTGTGCTGTTGCTGCAGTCATACATTATTATTGCCCTGGCCTGCTAAGACTTGAAGGTACCAACAGATGTTGTAACCACAAACATGTTTTTAGTTGCTAATGTGTTTACATCAATGTAACACTTTTTTTCCACCTCTCTCTGTAAGATGTTTGTATGAAGGAGTCCATGTCTGTAGCAGACAGCCTTTACAACCTGCAGTTCATCCATGAATTCTGTGACAGCTGTCTGAAGAGCTGCTGTCACTTGGCGCTGGAGGACATGCTCTACACACCACAGGAGCTTCAGGTACCTACATTCACACTCCTGGGGCTGTATTGTCAAACATTCTGCGTATACTCTGAGCGAGCTGCTCACTTAGCATAAAACCTCCTAGCAAAGAGTCCTAGCTTAGGAGTGAATTAGGAAAGTAAGGGAGGGACAAGGAAGGGACAGAAACTTTAACCTTAATGAGGAGGTGTGGTTGACCCTGTTGCTAGGTGTGATGCATTCATTTAAAAGGTGGGATTGGTTGTCCTTTTGTGAGCCTGCAAGGTGTGGACACCCAGTGGAAACGAAATGAACTGCGTCACAATATGAGACTGGGAAAGCCCTGTCATTGTTAGTGTGATCACTTTGCTGATGAAAGGTTGAGACCGACTGAAGTCATCACTGCGGCACTCTCGCATTTTACAGTTGCCAAATATCTTAGTGTAGTGATCACTTTTATTTCTGGCGTTATGGAGTCATTGCGTCAGGTTGGAGATGCAAGTGCATCTCTCATGACATTGACTACAACTATTATTCTTTTACCATCTGATCAGTAGTGTTTCAGGAACTCACAAGCCTTTTTTTACACACCCAAACAATGCAGGCATAATGCCGCTCCAGTGTGTGAGTTTAGATGGCATGCCGGCTTCCCAGAGTCAAAACAGGTGTATCACAACAACATTGGTCTCTAATGTGACATATATGCATCAGATCGTGTTTTCTAAACAATAACAATGACATAACATGGCAGTAACGGATGGTAAGGAGCTCCCGGACCTCATCGCCCTTTCAGTTTGCAGACGTTTTCTGTCACTGTTCTTTTTTGAGTTTTTATATCCGTCACATCCATCCTGGTCCCATCCTGCTGAGTGTCCATTTTACACAGACATCGATTCAGCGCTGTTATTACCTGGGCTGCCAGCTTAATGCAAGACAATTGTGTCCCCCCATTCTGTGATCGTACCTTTTATACGGAACGGCGAAGCAGAACAACAGCGCGACATTCCTGCCTTGAACAGGCAGCATTTTACTCTGCTTAAGAAAATCTTAAGCACCTTAAAATTCCTCTTCCCTCCCCTAACACTTTTTCATTTTAGGAGCTCTCTTTCTCTTTGCGAATAATTTCTATCTTTACAAGGATATAGTCTTAACTATAAGGAAAAATTCTGTCATAATAGTAGAATTCTCGTAGGATTTCTTCACAAGGAGCAACTGTTTGTGCTAGGAACCTTTGTGAATACAGCCCCTGATCATTACTCGACAGATTGACACATTAAAAAAAAAAAAAATACTGAGCACTGTATTGTTTCCTTAAAGCCTGATTTTATCTTGTCTATGTTCAGGTCAACTTGCTGAGCTTCCTAGCAGAACTGCTCAACTGGTTTGAAGTACGAAGGCCAGAATTTGTTCAGCCAATAGACACATTGGGTAAGTGTCATCGGTTTTGTGGTGCTGTGTAAGGTTGTGTAATCCTACAAGGAAGATCATTACATTAAATATCAATCAATACAAAGTCTGACTGGGGTTTGTCTTTTTTCTTAGATGGATCCGCACCAGTAACTCCAAGTAGCTTGAGTGGTAGCAGGTACAGAAGCTCTCTGAATATGATTTAGCTTTTGTAATAGTCTGGTTTATTGTTTGGTTGAAGCATTTATTCAAACTGAAAGTTTGTGTCTCTGCCTTACAGTACCTCCCCTTCTATTTTCAAGAAGCCTTTCCTCCCCATCTCCTCTCCTGCGTCAGGTAAGATTAAGACAGTGTCCTGTCATCATTACAGCAAGCTTCAGTGTTTTGTATATGTTTCTGTCATTTTACAATGTGGTTTACCTATTTCCCTCAATCCCTTTGTGTCTTTAGTTGTGTTTTGTGTTGTATTACAGTCTTTGTTTTCTTCATTTGAAATGTGAGACTTTTGTACATATTTTTTTCCCCTTTTATTGTTGTATTGCTTGATTTGTGCATCCCTGTGTGGTGTGCATGCCTTTACGTGTCTGTGTGTCCCCCATTGTACTCAGGATCTTTGACTCAGTCTACCTCAATGTCTCATATAGAAGGAGTTGGAAAGACATGGAGCAAGAAACCTCTCAGGTAGGACCCCTTATATACAGTACCATTTAAACACTGTCTTTTTAAGTATTTTTTATTGTTCTTACATTTGCCTATTTTTCTTCTTAGCCGCCCCTTGTCAGCAGTATCCTTCAGCATTCCTTTTGGCCTGGACAGTGATGTGGACATTGTGATGGGCAACCCTGTGATAACCCGCTCTGTGAGCTCAGACCAACTCAACCCAGCAGGCCAAAACATGACCCGGGTACCCTACACCCCTCCTGAAGACCTCAGCCATTTGCTGAGCAAACCCCCTGGCCCCAATGGTCCACAGAGAGCTTCTTGGGCCACACAGACTCCCGGTATTCCAAGGTTGGCAGAAGAGAATGGCATTGCAGCGAGTGAAGCGGGAGAGCTGCCTACCATTGAAGAGGCTCTTCAAATTATCCACAACGAGAGCAAGATGGAGCCCCGTTTACACCCCGATGGTGCTCCCGATGGCTTCTACCTCCACTCACCTGATGACCCTGCTAGTTCTAGACATAACAACTTAGCACCCATCAGCTGCTCTGCCCCTACACGCTCAGGAATGATGTACCGGCCCACGGGAGAGCCCAAGGAGCCCACTCGCATAAGAAACACCTCTGAATGTTCACGAGATGATGACTCGGTCTTGAGAGACGGCAGTGTGGACTCAGACGCATCAGAAGACCTGCCTAAGGCCCAGTCCACTCCCACCACACCGGCTGCTGGTGCACACCCTGCCAGAGGCTATGGCAAAGATGTGTCTGATAGTGGTGTAAAGATGACCAGCTTTGCAGAACGCAAAAAGAAGCAGATTATGGATTCTCCCAAAGCCAGCGACCCCTCTTCTTCTTCTCCTCCGATGACCTCATGGGCACAAAAGTCTGAAGAAAGCCCCAGCAAGAGCCCACAACTCACTAATGAGATGTCTGAGCTGGGAACTCGGCTTGAAGAAAAGCGCAAGGCTATTGAAGCCCAGAAGAAACGCATCGAGGCCATTTTTGCAAAGCACCGGCAAAGACTAGGTAAGAGTGCCTTTCTGCAATTAAAGAAGGAGCAGCGTGAGGACAATGGCGAGGGGGAAGGAGGGGACGGCCAGGTCAGCACCTCATCCACAGAAGAAGACCTCTCTCGCTTGACACTGGAAGAAAGGCTCGCTCGAATGGAAGAGGAAGAGCAGCAGGAACAGCAGCACCCCTCTGTGGACGATAAGGGTAATCTTAAAGGAGGACTTCAGCTCAACAAACAGGTCAGTCACTCCAAAGACAAGGCAGGTACACCAGGAGAGAAGGGCTCGGGGACTCCTGGTGAGAAAACAGTAGCTCCACTAGGGGACTATAACAATGCTGTATCCAAGCTGACTGCGGCTCTTACCTCTCTGCAAAGTGACATGCAAAGGCTGACCGAGCAGCAGAACCAGCTAATCCAGAAAAAAGCTACAACTCCCAACAACAAATCCTGGGTCATTCCAGCCAGCCCAAAAACCTCCACCCCGGCACCCCCTGCACGCCTGTCACGGGAATCCACTCGAGATTTAAATTCAGCCTCCTCCTCTCCGTCTCCATCCCGCAAAATCACAAACTACACCACTCCTCCTAAATCCCCTAAAGTCCATCGCAGAGCCCAATCTGTGCCCCCTAAAAGCCCCAAACACCATCAACACAGTCGCCCAATGGACGTAAAGGTCCCAACCCTGTCAAGGGTTATAACCCCACCTCAAAACGTGGACCGCATCCCTCACCTTCGTCGTGTAAATCCCTGGCAATCCCATGACCAGACTTTGTCCTCATTCTCCATTGGTGATTCTGACAGCCTCGATAGGCTGCGCTCATCCGCACCAACTCCTGTCCCCACACCGACTCTGACACCTGTACCAACTCCTGTACCAACTCCTGTCCCAACTCCTCGTCCTGCTGTAGATGAAACTTTGTCAGAGGTAGGTTCCAATGACGATCATAGTATATTTAGCATGGACTTGGAGGCCGGGCCCTCGCATGGTCCTTTGCCTAAGAGAGAGGGGCTTGAAATCAGGGCCTGCAGCTCTGGTGCCCCATCGGAGTGTTCCTTTGAGAGCGATGTCCCTGCAGCGATGCTTAATGGCAAACGCAGCAGCCTAATAGAGATCTCGCTGTCTTCTCTGCGAGGGGACGCGGAGGAGGATGACCAAGTACCTGACGCTTTCTCTGACTCGATGAGCGACCGGACAGAGCCAGAGACAAAAGGAGGAGTTGGTTTCTTTTTCAAGGTAGGTAACTGATTATTATATGTACTGTATGTGCTTTTCTAAATTTGTCGTTTTTGTAAAATCACTGAATTCATGCATGTTTATTTCTGTCTTCTTTAGGATGACAAGGAGCGACCAGAGGATGAGATGGCCCAGCGTAGAGCAGCTTTGTTGGAGAAACAGCAGAAGAGAGCGGAGGAGATGAAGAGACGCAAGCTTGAGCAGGAAAAAGAGAAAGAATCAAAGTGAGAGGCTCCTGCATTCATTAGCAAATGGAGACTTACGATCTTGCATTAAAATTGATCACATTTTTAAAGTTTCAACATTGCTTTAGATAAGGTTTTCCAGCATATAACTGATGATGACGATCAGGACTTACCTACTTATTGTCCTATGTTTAGTGAATTAAACAAATTGTGTCCATTACATGTCTGATACATCAGCATTCTCATGTTTTTATCACAGATTTTGCAATGTCAGTCTCACACATTGAAAGTTTTACCGACCATCTTCTTGTACTTTTAGCAAGCCTCAGTGGATGATCATTGAGGGCTGGGGGAATAAGAACGAGGACAGACCCCAGACCCCAGGCACTCCTCCAGCATCACGCACCCCACCAGTAGAGGGGACTCCCCAGCGCAGAGGAGACTTCACAAAGCAGGAGTATGAGAGGAGACAGCAGCTGAAGATCATGGAAGACTTGGACAAGGTTTTGAGGCAGAAACCAACCACGGTTCGCGGTGTCAAGAAGCAGAGACCCAAGACTGTGTTCAGAGATGACTCCGTCCTCTCTCATAGTCCCGCCAAGGGTTTCATGGGTAAGTAGGTCTGATGTTTAACCACAATGGTCTCATGCACTCATCCTACGCTCACTTTTATTTAGTTTCTCATTATCATTTTTTTCTCCCTCTAGGCACCAGGCTGAACAAGGTGTACTCCCACTCAACCATGAACCTGTCCTCCATGGCGAATGATTCTGGAGGGCTGTCTGTCAGGAAATCTCCGAGGTAACCTGCACAGTGACAACGGCTTGTATTCTTGGATGTCAGAGGCAAATAATTCAGTCTAAAACAGAATTCTGATTATTTTATGTCCAATAAAGAAATGAAACGGGTATTTTACATCATATGAGTAAATTTCATATAATAATGCAGAGCTGGGAAATATATCAGTGTTTCCCACACATAGACTTGGATGGGCCCCCTGCTGCAAAAGGCTTTTTTTTGCGACCCATTTTGGCATTTTTAATTTTTAGTTCTGTCTGAGAGAGCGACGCCATCTGCGGTTGACTAAGTAGTGGGCAGTCTCCCCTCGCTCTATGCCTCATGTACCTGTTTGTTCTGCTACTGTGGCGAAGGCGGAAGCTCCCCGTAGCGCCAATGTTGTGTCAACTTCTGTTCCCCCATCGAACAGTGTTTACCCTCTGCTAACATGATGCTTCCTGTGGAGCCCCCCTCTGTGGTCGGTTCAGATAGGCAGGGGGGAACACATATCAACTGGGAGACAGTCTGGTTTATGTCTCTGTGAGCCATTAGGACATTGGGCCAGAAAACACACTGATAGACTCTATTATGAAGGAGAATATGAAGGAAAAAAGGTAATCGTTTGACAGCCCTAAAATCTGATTTTGCCAAATGATAAAATATGCACCCCATACTTTCCGACCCTTTCCCTGCTGTTCTGGAGTTTTAATTCCCTTGATTTTTACCCCCCATAGTCTGCCCATCCATTGCATCTATGAGAAGTAGTCTAGTATCACTGCTGTTTGTGATAGTGTGTTTTAAATTGCATTGCCTACTCATTCCTAAGCAGAGAGGGAGAGAGTCAAGAAGACACACAGACACACACACAAGCAGACGGACAGATGGAGACAGTTAGAAGATAAAGATTAGCTCTACTTGTGATTAGACAAGAGCATAGTGATGTAATGTAGATGACATTAGTGGAAATAACAATGAATCAAAATACTGTGATAAAGGTCACACCACATGTTGTTTGTCACATTAAGTAGACCATTTTTGTGCTGGCTATTTCCACTAGCTACCACCACAAGTGTATTTCATACATTTGGGAAACACTGTACATCATTAACATTGATTGTCTGTAAACATTTTCTGCCAGCAGTAATTGCGTTCCATAAAATATTGTTTTGTTGTAGCTGTTATCAGGGGCAAAGGTACATGTAACACATAACATGTCAACACAGCCTCAAGGTCTATACCTGACTTTCCTCATTAAACTTTGTTTTTTTACTCCCTCCAGCCGTTCACACTCTCCCTCCCGGCTGATGTCACCAGGACGAGGGAGTGCTCACAACAGAGAGAAGGACTGGGAGAACGGCTCAACTATTTCCTCTCCTGCGTCAATCCCGGAATACACAGGTCAGCAGTATATTCCATACTAAATTAGATTATTTAGAAAAAATGAATCCAGTGTGCATTTTTTCTTATTGGATTTGGACATGCTGTCTTGCAGGACCAAAGCTGTACAAGGAGCCAAGCTTTAAGTCTAACAAGTTCATCATTCATAATGCTATCACCCGCTGCTGCCTGGCTGGGAAGGTGAATGAACCACAGAAAAACAAGATTGTAGAGGTAAGCCATCCCACTGTTTCAGAGTCCAACACAGAGGTCCACCCTAACTAGGCTACGAGTGACTGGGATCTCTGGTGTCAGCGGCACTCACATAGAGCTATTGTTATTTTGAAATCTCCTCCAAAATACTGTAGACTAATAATATGCTAAACTACTAAACTGATTTCTGTTACAGTAAAGTTCAATACAGTAGTGTTACAACATCGTTAAGTACTGCTATAATGAAGTTAAATTAAGTAGTGTCATAATAAAGTTACATAAATAACTGTTACAGTAAAAATAAATAAAGTGTTACAATAATGTTAGATTAAGTACTGCTATAATAAACTTAAATTAAGTAGTGTTATAATAAAGTTTAATAAAGTTGTGTTACATTAAAGTTATATAAAATACTGTTAAAATTAAGTTAAATAAGTTACTGTTACAGTAAAGTGAAATAAAGTTTTGTTATAATAAAGTTAAATAAAGTTGTGTTACAATAAAGTTATATAAAATACTCTTATAGTGAGGTTAAATAAATTACTGTTACAGTAAAGTAAAATAAAGTTGTGTTTTAATAAAGTTAAATTAAGTAGTGTTAAAATAAAGCCATATAAAATACTGTTACAGTAAAGTTAAAGTTGTGTTATATTAAAGTTAAATAAAGTTGTGTTACAATAAAGTTATATCAAATACTGTTTAGATAAAGTTAAATAAATTACCGTTACAGTAAAGATAAATAAAGTAGTGTTACAATTAAGGTACATAAAATACTGTTAAAATAAAGTTAAATAAATTACTGTTAAACTGAAGTTAAATATAGTTGTGTTCTAATAAAGTTTAATTAAGTAGTGTTATGATAAAATTAAATGAATTACTGTAACAGTAAAGATAAATACAGTAGTGTTACGCACCACTATAATTAAGTTAAATAAAGGAGAGAGTTGTCTGGATGGGAAGTGCGTGTGACGTGGCTGGTTCGTGAGTCTTTCCTTTAGTGTGTGTGTGTGTGTGTGTGTGTGTGTGTGTGTGCGTGTGTGCGTGTGTGTGTGTGTGTGTGTGTGCGCGTGTATCTGTGAGAGGGAGAGAGCCAAATAGACAGTGAGAGAATCCAAATGTCATAGTGAGTCTTATGTCGGTGGCAAAAAAAAAATTGACAGATTATATTCGATGCTTGCAATATAGTCACTTTATACATCCCCTTGGAGCAAGCCACGAGACATCAAGTATAATTGATATATCATCCAACCCTACACTCACCTTGTTGTTTATTCTTATTCTGTCTCTCCTCAGGAAATGGAGACGAGCACGGCCAATCACTTCCTCATCCTCTTCAGAGATACCAGCTGCCAGTTCAGAGCAGTTTACACCATGAACCCTGAAACTGAGGAGATGGCGCGGCTCACTGGCATCGGCCCTCGGATCATCACACCTGAGATGGTTGAGTCCATTTACAAGTACAGCTCTGACCGCAAGCAGTTCACTGTCATCCCGTCCAAAACTATGTCCATGAGTGTTGACGCCTTCACCATCCCTGGTCACTTCTGGCAAAAGCGTCCAGGAACTCCCAAGAAGCTTGGCACCCCCAAATAAAGTCGGGTAGATGGGTGGAGAAGTTACCATTCAGGGATCCAACTCCTAACTTGACTCCTATTGTCCTCGATTTTGGCCAGTGAGGCACTTGAGATGGTGCATTACGCACTTAAACTCGCAGTGGACAGCATGACTGACTCGGCTTTTGGCCAGCTATCGACCTGGACCCTGAGAACAATCCCAACAACTGTACACGCCAAGAGGAAAGGGCCAATCACTCACTCATTCAGCCAATGTAGTTACAGTAGTTTCTCTCTTGAGGGCTTCTGATTGGCTCTGCCTCATCTACCTAGATTGTAAAATGTAATGCGACTGATTCTGTTGGGATGAAGAATTCTCTTTCCCCTGCACCCTGCCTCCTCATGCCTTACCATACCCTGCCCCCAGGAGTCATTTTTGCAACTCTTAGGTAAGAAAAGGAGGGGACAACCACACTGCCTTTGCCCGCTTAACAGTATTTTGGGCCAGAGTAGTTCACACCCCCTCTCAAGTCTGCTTGCTTTTCCTTTTGCTGCCTTTTCTTCTTCTTCTTCTTCTTCCAGGGCTCACTCTCTCTCTAGTCTACTGAGACGAGTGGCTCAGCTCTCAGTTCTGATAGGAGATCCTAGCTGAAAATGAATAGCAGGTAAATGCTGCTCTCATATGAATGTAGGGCACACACTAACCACTCATTCCATTCAAGGGTGTTTTCACTGGTTGGTCAGGACCAGAAAACACCATAGTGGGTGGTTCCTCTGTGGGCCGCACTGGCAGTGGCTGCTGTGGTTGTCAGTGGACATGCACACCTAGAAACTGCCCGTGCCCCCACAGTATGCGCATTCCACTCCATTCCTTCAGCTGTAGACATCTGGATGTTTTTTTATACTATTTTGACATGTTTTTTGCTGGACAAATCGCTTCAGCCTTTGAGAGCTGAAAGAAGAATGACATTCATGTGACTTTTTCCCCCTCTTACCTTGCTTTCTCATTTTTTGACATGTGATGAATTGAAATGTTATCTGAGCGTATCTTGAAAAACAAAACTGGAAAACATGAAGGAGGGCTTTACCATGTTTATCATTACTTGGATACGGCTCTGTGTGAAAATGGTAATCAATGCTGATTTAATATATACTGAATGCTGATTACTTTGAATTTTTTTTTTTTGACAATGATTTGTAAAAAGTAAGTTGACCTTTGTAAGCTACGAATAAGCTAGCCTGCTGCTTAAGCATTAGTGAGATGTATGTTTGAGATGAGAATGAGAGTATGAGAATGAAAAGAAATTGTCAAACAACTGAAAACTGCTGAAACCTTTTATTCTAGGGATTAATAAATCCTTTAGCTCACTGGGAGTCTGTTTCCTATGATATGATTCCCTGTTTGTGTGCTGCTGCATAGAAACAGTAGGTTTCTCAATGAAGGATCATTCCGGACTGTAACAGCCCTCATCTTCTTCGCAGTCTTAAGAGACTCCTTCATGTATATCTGGGGGAATGTAAAACGCCAATATATTTTTTTTGCTAGTGTCCACCCTGTTAGGTGAAACACTTGACCCTACAGTCGCTTGTGATTAGGTCACCACAAAACCTGTGGGGAATTCCCTTCATTTGCGGTCGTAAGCACTACAGCAGCTGCCACGGTGCAGCTGTCTTCTTTCAAATCACTGACTGCCTCCAACAAACGTGTCGTTCGAATGAGATTCCGATACAGATGTGAAAACAAAAAAAGGCGACCGCATCATGTAGGAAAAGAGATGATTGATTAAAAGTGTGAGTGAAGGAGTGCACATGGAATAAGTGGATGTTTGTATTTATGTGTTAGTATGTGGTAGTTAAACACTATATTTTGATTCTGTGCAATTCTCCCCTAGAGCTCCCCACGTCACCCAGAGGTGTATTTATTTGGTTTGCATTAGATGGTGCATTTGATGTTTAGTTTCAGGTTCTACTTTTGTCTTTTTTTTCTCTTTTCTTTTTTTTGGTTAAGGTGGTAAGTCTCTCATTCATTTCATAGAAGTTGTCATAACATTTATGTTGTTTTCTTTCTTTTCTGTTATCGAATCTGTGCCAGCACATTATGTATGATCATTTCATAAATTGACTCTCCTTGGCAACTGGACCAGACAAAATAAAAATCCTTTTAAAATCATCATCATCTATGTTTTGTTTTTCCCATATTTCTTTTCCCATTTGCATTTTTTTGTCACTAGAATTTCAAATGTGTGCAACTGATATCAGTGTAAGCCACTTCTCTTGCTGGAGAAACAGTGATGGAGCAGAAAAGAGCCACACTGTGTTATAATGTTGATACACACTTGTGTTAAAGCAACAGTGTGTAATATTTAGGGGGATTCATTGGCATCTACAGTAGAGATGAAGATTGCAACTAGCTGAAACTTCTGGTTAGAATTCCCTCAGTGTTCATTGTCGGGAGCCAAATTATCCACAAGGTCTCTTCCTCTCCAAAACAAGTGTACCATGATTAAGCAGTTTCCCTTTTATAAATCATGTGTTTCTCCGATGCTGTCCGGCTTGTCGAAGACAGGCCGCCAACCCAGCACCTACTTATGCGTGCTTACCTTTTTTCCCTTGATAACTTAAGATCCAGATGCTTCACGTTAAAAATATAAGGGGTTTTTCCAATGCTACTATTCAGAGGGAGTGCTAACTACGGTGGCCCATGTGAAAATGGCTACTCTAGAAACATGATGGTACAACATGGCAGACTCTGAGGATGAAGACCTGCTCCCCATACAGATATAAACCACTCTTTCCAAGGTAACAAAAACACAAGTCTTTTTCAGGTGATGATATGCTAAAGAAGACACACTTATTATATTACATTTCAATACATCCAATACCAATGCCGATACATCCCCATAAATCATATACACTGGACCTTTAATGCAGTTATGGGTTTTGAGTACATAGACACATCCAGAAACCACTTTTATTCATTCAGTGATGCATTTTTCACCTGTTTTTACACAGCTGAGCACTTTCTGCCCATTACAAACATCATGGTAGTGCTTGGATCTTAAATCTGTCCAACAATACTGACAGAAATATTCACTGGGCTGTTTGGCTGTGGTAATACTGTTAATAATGGGCACTTGAGGGAAGTATGAGGGGTTCACTAAATATTACCCTTCAGTGCTGATGTTGAAGAGAGTATGCCAGTTTATTATTTGCAACAACAATATGAGTTGGGTCTGAAGGGCCAAAAGTAGGTACAAAAATTCACAGCAGTGAACTCAAACTTTGAGGGGCTTGAATATACAGCAGCATCTTCTCAGTTGTGCTTGGTATGCAGCATCTCGGTGAGCAGAGAGTTGCAGGGCAAATCTCCCAGAAGATGGCGCTGGTACAAATACTCCTCAACCTGCAAGCTTATGCTGCGTACTTCAGGAAGCCGGAGCAGCAGCTGGCCGAACTTGTCTGAGTGCCTTGGGTGACTCTGTTGCGTGTGCTCCATCAGGGCCCTGTTCACTCTCTCTTGTGTCTGCTCCACCTGCCTGCGGTTCTGCAGTGACTTCACATCTAAACCAGAGAGAAGATAAGTGGCAGGTTTCTCATCAGTACACAGTATGTACATGCATACATCCTCAATGCTAAGGGCAGCTACATGCATGACTTAAGCCTCTTCCAACTTTTGAGGACACTGACACTTTTGGCAAGGGGAGAACTGGCATGACCATTTCCACAGAGGTCCCTGAACCTTTCACCTCAAGATATCTGAATGGAAATGGTCTCTGTGGAAACCCACAAGTCTCCCATTTGCAGACATGCCAACTTTATGCTAGTACCATGCAGTTTTTCTCACAAAGTACAGATGTGTTATTTTTGCACACTATGGTTCCTAAACAGTATTGGAATTGTATAAATTGGGTATGACTGGAAAGCTGAGAGTCTTGTGGAGTCAATGAGCCTAATTATATTCGTCTGTGATGTTGTTAGCGCCCATGGTAGCCATTACAGTGTAGTGAGGTCATTTTTGAAACTTGTCCTCTCTTTATACAATGACTTATTCTGACCTCTGGGATAATCACAGCCTCATGAAACTTTGAAACCACAAACTAGAGACCTTGGTGCTTTTCATAGGTCAATGACATGACAATAAGGAGGTTTCTCAGTCAGTTTCAAAAACAGAAGTGCTTGCCATCCAATCGCCAAAACACACAATTCTTACAGAAATCTCCAAAGGTCCAGATCACAGCATGGATTTTTCTATGTTGTTGGTGTATTACTGTAGTATTTTGGAAGGATTTTTGACAAATCATTGCTTCCATTTAGCACCAAATCTGTGTAACAAATGGTATTAGCCCAAAAAGTGCTGCAACTATTTATAAGCCCCAATACATATACTCTAAACTTTCAAAATTCAAAACAAGTATTTAACCAAAACACAATGTTTATTGCATAGTTGTGACTAGAAAACTTGAAACTGTACTGCTGACTTGCTGTCTCACCCTAAAGATCCCCTGTCCCCCCCTAAAACTGATAAAATGTACAAATAAAATTCACAAAAAGTCGATCAAAAGGCTACATTGGATTTGTATCTTCGATAAATTGTCTAACTTAACTAGACTTTCAAAAGGGAAAGCTCACCAGGGTTGAATAGCACCAAGTATTTGAGACAGATAAACTCATGTCTGTCCAGCTGGAATCCCTTCAGTTTGGACACCAAGTCCTGGGTCCTTGATACCAGGCTGCTCAGTGTCGCTCCTGCCTGGGAGATGATCGTCGACACCTCAATCTGCATCAGAATGAGAGAAAGGTGATGATAAGACTTAAAGCTTCTGTGCAGCAGAACAACAAAACAACATGCTAGTAGAAATCCGTCATTGTGTGCTGTTAACTTTACCTGTTGTCCTGTGACCAGATATATGCAGCCCTCTTTGCCATAGGCCACCTGTCTACAGAGGTGATCCAGGACAAGGAGCTCACTCCAGCAGCTCTGCAGCAGCACCATCTGGTCCTCCACCTGTGGGAGGCATAAAAAAAATTGATCCGATGTAGTTACAAATTAAATGCTGTGATCTTTGACCTCCAGTAAGGAGTCTGCTCACACAGCCAATTTCTATTACAGCAAAAAGGTTTATGTAACTTTGTAATTTCGTGTTTCATTACCTTGAGCTCCTTGAAGAGTGTACTGTTCCTAGCCCACTCCACAAGCCCAAACAGAGTCTGGTCAGCCATTTTGCACATGATGCTGAATGTATTAAGGCGGTCATGTTTGCCTCGGTTGGCCTGTTCTCTCTGCAGAGTGGCGAGGACCTTGGCACACAGCTGGCTCTCATCTGGCTCCCCCTCCAGGAGTTGGCTTAGGAAGCTGGGTGTTAGAGGGGCTGATGAAGAGGTGTCTGGGTTTTGGGTGGAAGCCTGGGGTGGCTGCGGGGTGATTGAGCTTGGCGTTGAGCAGGGGGATGATGCTGGTGTGCTTCTTGGTGTGAATGAATTGTTCTGAGTTGGGTGCACTGTATAGTTTGAAGGAGCCGGGCTGTAGCTAAAAGGCATTTCTCCTTTCTCCTGGAAATATCCAGGGAAGGTGCGGTGGTACAGTCCAGGGTAGGGCAGCGGTAGAGGTGTGAGTACCCTGTCTGCGCTCATGGTGCAGTCCAGAGGCATAGGCGCACCTGACTGCCCTATGCCAGGGGGATACATGTGGGACTGATGAAAAGCATCAGAAGACAATGGGGCACTTGTGTGACCGCTGATAAGGTGAGGGTCATTTGAAGCTGTGGACGGGTGTGTTTGAGTAGTTTCTATCTTAATCCTGTAGGGAGCAGTGTTTGCCTGGTGATACACCTTCTGCTGTTTCATCTGCCTGTCCCGCCGGTACAGAGGGCCAAATTTATTCCTGCCACCTCTCATACGATCTGCTCTTACCGCTGTTGACACAACATGTAACAAATTACAAAGGTTTCATCACAAGATTTAAAACACTACCTTAGATAACTTTGTTTATAAAACTAACAATATGCCCACTGCACTTTGAGGACTCAGATACAAAGTCATAATTTATAGTCTGGGTCATTACAGCACTGGTTTATGACTTTTTAGATAAGTCATAAGGGAGAAAAGAACATGAATGTCAGTGGAGCACAAGAGCAGTAGAGCAGAATACAAGTTGTACCTTCTCTCTTCATTCCCACTGCCAAACACTTTTGGAAGCGGCAGAAGGGACAACGTTTCCTTTGCGAAAGGTTCATGGGGCAGCTCTGTTGTTCTGCACAGGTGTAATGCTTGTTATTCTGCACTGAGCGTTTAAAGAAGCCCTGCAGAGGGAGAGACTTTGCTTCATTTTCTGACAGTATAAAATATGCATCATTATAGTTACAGACATAATATATCTTAGCTCTATAGTAGTCGGCTATGGCTAGTTGGTCTATACTACAACACCATGGTATCCTATGGTGCTGTTTGAGGATAAATATTTCTCCATGCACTTGTCAAATCCCTGTCCCTTACCTTGCAGCTTTCACAAGTGAGCAGCCCATAGTGGTACCCTGATACTTTGTCTCCACAGATGGGACAGCTCTCCTCTGAATCTGCTCTGCCGTCTGGCTCTGTCTTTAATTCCTGCGCTGGAGGAAGACACCACAATTAACACTGAATGTCAAATATACAGTGTGACACAAACATCCCATCCTCTCAGTGCAGGTAATATCTTAAAGGGACAGTTTAACCCAGAATCAAAAATATATCCTTCTCTTCTTGTCTGTAGCGCTATATATCAATCTAGATTGTTTTGGTGTGAGTTGCTGAGTGTTGGAGAAATCGGCTGTAGAGTGTCTGCCTTCTCTCTATTTTAATGGAAGTAGATGGCACTCGGACTGTGGTGCTCAAAGGGCCAAAAAATACACAACATCAGTATCTCTTTACAGAAGTCATGACCTGATTACTCAAAATAATCCACAGACCTTGTTATGAGCATTTTCATGTAGGAACTGTTTTCTTTCTACCAAACTACAACCGCCAACTTTATCACTGTGCAGAAGGAAGAGTGCATCTACTGCTAGCTCACCTAGCACCACTGAGCTAGCTAATGTTACAGCTCAGCCGAGGAGGACTTTATTAATGTTTACATCTTGCGCTGTCACAAGCACGAGCCTCTTTTCCACGAGTAGAAAGAGTAGTAGAAAGAAAGTAGTTCCTACATGCAACTGGTCTGAGGATTATCTTGAATAACCGGGTCATGATTTCTGGAAAGAGACATTGCTGTTGACTTTTTCAAATGTATTTTTTGGCGCTTTAAGCACCACAAGCTGAGTGTCGTCTTATACTGTATTAGAAAGAAGGCAGACATCTCTATTACAGATATCTGCAACTCACACCAAAACAATCAAGACTGATAAATGGCCCTACAGCTGGGAGGAAAGTTATGTATTTTTGATTTTTAGGTGAACTCTCCTTTAAATCAGCCACAGAGAAGATTCTGAATTGATAATACGTCTGGCGGTCGAGTGCTGCTGACATAAGTGTGTCATCTAATGAGGTTTATTGCTCAGCTGTTGAGAGAATAACGAGTAGTACATGACTATCCCTCTGTTAGAGACAGTACCTTATCAGTAAACATGATTTGCTTGACGATGATCAGAGATATGACCCTTACATAATTCCCAGCGATTACTGGTTAAGACCTCCACAGGAACCAGTCTCCCATATGAAAATCTGTAGCAAAACGATGAACCACTTTCATGCCTTTAATTCTATAAATGTGGATTTCCACATGGACGTGATCAATAGCCTTTCTGCACCACTTTTTTTTACACTATGTCAGACACTGCTGTACTTCAAACTCTGAACTTTAAAACAAGGCATTTAAAACACTGATATCTTTATAATAATGTAAAGTTCAAAGAATATCTTCTGAAAGGTGTATACAAGGGCACCATCTACCTAGATTATACTCACATGTTGACGGTCCTTCCAAAGTTATAGGATCCTCGGGATAGTTGCCAGGGTGGTGGACAGGTGGCTGTGGCTGCTGTGGGTAATAATCCGGTAGGTCCATTTTGGCTGATGGTACTTGAGCTTCAGAGTCAGCCCAGCCGGATCTTCATTGTCGCAGAGACCAGACAGACACCGCAGGAGAGCCAGAGAAAGGCCGGCTGACAGGCCAAACAGCCCCGGTGGACTGATGGTTGTTTGAGGCCCACAAGTGGACTTCGATCTACTCTCAGTGTCATAAAACCTCTCCTGACTGGCACTCCTACCCAGTCAGTCAGTCAGCAAGCCAGCCAGCCAACCGACCCCTGCATGGGGGACAGTCAGATATCCACCTGCTGCAGTGTTACTGTAGTGAAGTCACTCCATTATCACTGAGCCGTCCTGGAGCTCAGCTGATAAGATAAGAGTCCACTGAAGAGTGTCTGTAATCACAGCCAAAACTACAGCCATTCAGATTTCATGTTAAGCTGGCATTACTATTATTATTTTTTTTTTTTACATATTGTAGCATTGCAATTAATTTATAGGTGTGAAAGAACAAGTCAAAGTGCCAGTAAAGCAGTGTAAAATATACTCTACAAGTAAAAGTGCTTTATTAAAATTTTTTAATCAAGTAACAGTACAGAGGTGCTTAAATTATAAAAAGTAAAAGTACTCTGTCATCTTTGAGTGATATGTTATTATATGTGGCATTATTATATTGTTAAATACTGTTGCATCAATGTTTAGGTAGCACCTTTCTGTTGGAACTGACAAGGGCAGAGTTGATTTTAACTACTACGTCTGACACGAGATGGTAAATAAGACAAAATGAAGTTTGTAATGTTTTTAACAGCTGAAATGTTTAGTGTAACTTACAACAACTAACATACATCTGAAAGGTGTGATAAAGGGCCCCAAGTGAATACTTTTATTTTTGTGAGGTGTCACAGGCCAAAAAGTCTGGGAGCCACTGGATCAGTCTTTAGCAATGAATTTTATTTCGTACGCTGATCATGTGTTTTTTAATTTAAATGTAAGTGAAGTAAGAACTACAATATTTCCCTCTGAAACGTGTCGGAGCACAGGTAAAAAGAAGCAGATAGTTCTCCAATAAAGTACAAATATCTCAAAACTGGAATCAGTTACATACTCGAGTAAATGTACTAAGTTACTTTCTGCCTCTGAATTCAAGCAAAATATCAGCTGTTCATTCTCAAGTCAAACATCATTTGTCCACCTTAATAATGTATTCAAGGAAAAGGCAGGGTAACACTTTATTCGTATTGTCTACAGGTTGTTCGTAGAGTGTTTGTAACATTTTAACAGCGTATACATTTAAACTAAACAGTTTTGCTGTATTCTGTAGGTGTTTTGCAGATTATATGGAGAGAATATGACTATTCATGAACATACCTAATTATTCACAGAATAATTTAGTTCAACTTGAACTATTTGCTCAACTTATGCAGCATAGACTGAGCGGATAGTTGAAGTTCAACTAAATTATTCTGAGAAATGTTTCAAATGCTCCGTCAACTGTAGGCAGATTCTCCAAATAGTGTTACCAAGGGCAGTACAATCAGAAAAAAATACTTTACTCAGTATAATGTTTGTCAGTTACTTAAATCACACACAGTGAATATATTTTTCTACATCTGCAGGCAGTGCTTGAGATGATAAGGCGCCATTCAACAGCCTGGTCTGGACAGTGGTTGCTTTGATGAAGCTGCACAGTGACGCAAAAACAGTGCAGTTCAAGGGTGGACGGTTATGACTTCTGCACATTAGCTTGTAAATTGATTATGGCATTCATCAATAAAACAGTCCCCCTGCTATTTTCACCAGTCTGGGCTCTGACACCTGACACTGTTTCACTTCTCTTAGAGGCTAAATCTTCAAAAAATATTCAACAACATATGTCACCGAAAAAAAAAAGCTTGCAGTGACAGGCAGTATGTGTAATCCTGGAGGTATATTTGAGTTTATTAGTGCCATCTGGTGGTATTGTAGAAAACCAGGTCTAAAGTGGAGTTAGACTTGTTGACAGGTTTCATCTATTGCCAATCCTGCTGCTTTTGACAAATTTCATGACAAAGACGACACCTTTCATACCAAAAAAAGACTGCAAAAGGGTAAATTTATTGAATAGAGCAGAAAACAAGCTTGTGTAAAATCATTGTTGGAAGTACTACATAGTGTATTAAATTCATTGGCATTTTTAAAATGTGTGCTCTCACTGGCAGGTTATTTACATGACACTTGAGATAATGTCTGCCTTACAAAATCTCTTCATATGCACACTATCTGCTGTAAGCCCTCATTGCTTCAGTCATCTTCCTCACTGCTGGAACACACTGGGTCATCGCTGACGACATACCACACCTCATTGTGCCTGTTAAACAGCTTCATTGGACTGCAAGAGACAAATGCACAGTGTTTTACTGCAAAGTATCAAATCACCAAATATTAAAAGCTTTTCTTTGCTTTTTTAGACTGGGTAAAATGCTGGTGATTTATTTACCTGTTATATCCAACAGCATAGTGAAAGCCTTTTTTGTACTCTGCTTTCAGTAAGTCGAGGGCAGCGGAGAGACTGCTTGCTTTGTTTCTGTCAGAAAAGCTCGTCATCCATCCTCCGTAGCTCTGCACATACACTTTCATTGCTGGCATCTTTTGGATGTACACCTGCAAGTCAGCAAAGTTTCATACTGAATTTATTCAAACACAATCACGGCATTAACAAGTAACGACTGATGTGTTTTTTTCCAACCATTGTCAGGGAAGTTTACCTGCTCATCAGTAGGTTTGGGGGGCTTTGACTGATGTTCAGCTGGCAGCAAGAAACTCATTGTGTAGGTGCCCTTTTGCCAGAAGTACATGCCCTCAGTTATTTTTATAACAACAGGAGCAGTCATTTCAATTTTCTTTCCTGAAGGTAAGAAAACACATTTTTTTTCTTGGAGATGTCACAAAGAGGAAAAATACAACATAAAATCAAAATGTTATGGCTTGAATATCCAAGAAACTGCCAAACTGTTTCTGCTCGCTGCTCACAGCTAAATACAGTAATTATAGGACATTTTAATTTTAGCTGCTCCACCAACAGAAGCTGGGAAATGGTTTCAAATACTAGTTTCTTGCAAACTGAACGAGTTACAATGAGTTCCCGTTGCGTTGCACCACTGTATTTTTATGTAAACATTGTGCGGTTGTGTTTTCTGTTGACATCCTTTTAAAATAAAAGATTAAACAAAACACATAAATGACGCACCATTCTCGTTGGCACCAGTGATGTATTCAAAAAGTCGTCTGAATGCTCTAAACGCTGCAATATCCATGAAGTAGGACGTCTCGTCAGTTGATACCCATTTCACAGAGTCATAGCGACGGACCTGAGGGACATGGAAACACACACAGAAGGAGTGGGCTTTTTCAAAGTTTCTTGCACAACAAATGTGAACAGGTTTCTCTCCTTCTCAGACACACTCACCTGAAAGTCCTCAGTCTCACAGACCAGATCAAACAGCAGGCACTCTTTAGTCTCACTGCAGAACTCTAACTGAGAGGAGTTTCTGTATAGTAAGAGAGGAAACTATTAAAAAATGCACAGATGCAGACATTAAAAAAAGATACTGAATATGATAGCAGTAATCATCTGTGCCAAGGTAAAAATGATTTATAACTTTCAATTCCTCATATATCTAAGAATCTGCTTCCACACCTGACCCACAGGATTAACAGAGCTGCCAGTTTTTACTTTTCAAATGCAGAAATCTAATAAAAACGAGTATCAAATTTAGATTTCTTACCCAACTCTGGCCTCAGCTGTTAGCACCAGCAGAAAGCCGACAAGCCCTGAAAGATAAATCCTGAAACACATATTTTTAAAGTATTTTCAAGAAGACGCACCAACCCACTTTTGTTTATCCAGTGAAAGCATTTAAGCTTCATTCATAAAACAGGAAATTTCTATTCAAGAATTTCTAAAACAATCTGGACAATGTAACTGTACTTACATTGTGGCCAAGTGTTGGGATCTGTGCTTTCAAAAATTGGATCATGTCAGTCTGGTCTAGCGCAACTATTTATTCCAGCTCTGGTTATGAAAGGCAAACTGGCCACTCCCTGAATCCATAACACAAACCAGACAATAGAGTGTCATAACCAATGGGAACCCAAAGCAGAAACAAGAGACTGAGTAGAATTATGAAACAGAGTCACGTTTGACTGTATGTGTCATTTTCAGATTTTGCAACCTCTTGAATATCTCTGTAATGTGGTCTTAAGGAAGATCTACACTGAGCAAACATTTTGTTTGTGCTCCTATTTTTCACAGGTTTAAGTTGGGACTTTTAATCAATGCCGAAGACAAATTCTGGTCACAAATTTGTTAAAGTCTGTGTTAGTAAGCCCTTCTTTTCCACCATAAACCATTCACCTTAGTACACAGGTGTGCCTTGGGCCGACCACAAAAAAAGGTAATTCTAAAATGTGCAGTTTTATCACACAACACAATGCCACAAATCTCGCCAACTTGCCTCTGTCACATCAAGACTGGGGCAAGGACGATGACCGTGAAGATGAGCCTCCCGCTTTCGAATCGTTTGTGCAGAAATTCTTTGTTGTACAAACCAAATTTTGTGTTGTGTGATAAAACTTCACATTTAAAAGGCGACAATCCCACGGCACACCTGTGTGGTAATGGTGCTGTTTAATCAGCATCTTGACATGCCACACCTGTCGAAAAGGAGAAGAACTCACGAACACGGGTTTGTTGTCCCGCCCTTGTTGTCACCAGAACTTGAGAGAAAAAATTTGTGTGCATAAAAAAAAAGGCTTAGACCTGTAAGTTACACCCATGAACAATGGGAGCATACATTTTTGTTCAGTGTAGTTTGGACTACTCTGTACCTTATGTCAACACAATGTCAGGGACAACTGTCAACACTCAGCTTTGGTTGATGCAACCTCAAAGGTGTTTATCTTTCTCACAGACTTTTAACAAAGGGTCAGTTAAGAGTACCAATGTCAAGTTGTGTGGATGAACATAAGAAGAGGCATATAGGTGAGACACAGTCAATCCTAATTTGCAGGTTGCAGTATCTTCTCTATTCATAATTATACACTGATCTCAAGTATGGGAAACTTTCAAACAGAGAGCTGTTTTTAATGGACAAATGTCCTTTGTATTTATGGTACTTCCCTTAATACTGGACATATCACCTGAACCTATGACCTCAATAATAAACAAAACAAAAAAATCTTAAGTGTGTCAGTTTTTGTTGACACATTTCACACAGTTAGCATTTTTACCATATAAAGTCACCACTGAAAAAAATGCCAATTTTGTTTGTTTGTTTGTCACTTGCAAGTATAATTTAATTTGACCTGATTTCTCTCTCTGCGGTCTCTATGATAAGGTTAGCACAGAGCTCAAGGACCTTAAATACCCCACTGTGCATGTGGATCGTTGACTTTCTCATGGGCAGACCTCAGGTGGTGAGGGTGGACAGACACCTTGTCCAACCTCATCCTTAACACTGGAGCACCCCAGGGCTGCATTTTGGGTCCCCTGCTGTACTCCCTGTTCACACACATACAACTGTGGAGCCATTTCAGATTCTGACATCATCATCAGCTTTACAGACGATTCAGCTGTGGTGGGCCTGATCACAGATAACAATGAAAAGAATGACCCAAAAGACATACAACAACTTGAGATGATAGAGGACTTTGGAAAGAAGGGTTTATACTCTGCCCTCCTTAATATCACCAGGTCCTTGGTGGGGAGGGTGAACAGCTTCTAATACTTTGGTGTCCACATCGCTGAGGGCCTGATGTGGGTGCTGCATACTAATTCAGTGGTGAGAAAGGCAAGGCAGATACTGTTTTACCTGAGATGCCTGAGGAAATTCTTCTCCTGCACCATCGAGAGTGTCCTGACGGGTAACATCATGGTCTGGTGTGGAAACAGCACGGAACAGGACCACAAGGCCTTGATAGAGTTGTTCGTACAGCTGAACATACTATAGGTGCTGCTCTGCCCTGCCTAAAGGATGTTTATACCAGACACTGCAAAAATAAGGCCAGAAGAATCATTAAGAATCCCAACCACCTGAATATCTGCCTTCGGGGGGAAGGTACAGACTACACCAGACCAACACTATGAGGCTCAGGAAGAGTTTCTACCCCAGATTTTCAATGCACAAATCGAAGGACTTGACAGAATTACATTTCACTGTAATTATGATTTCATGTGACAAATACATTGATTGATCGACTGATGATCTAATATTCAGAATAAGTGAATAAAAAAGTAGGATTTATACTTTTTCAAAATCAAATAATCAATAAACAGGTTATTCAACAGAATAATCCAGGTACAAAGCCTCATCAGGTGGTACAAATTGTGACAGAACATCATGTGAGGTGGTGGCTCACGTTTTTTTAACTCTCTGAACTTACACGAAAACGCCTGGTTCCCATGAGCTATTATTTACCGCCTCATTGTACACATTGGCTCAGACAGAAATAATGGACTAACTATGTAAGATTTGTGTCACAAGAGAAGTTCCTACCTTTTGTTAGCACGGGTCATCAAGTGCCTGTTTCGTACATATGGAACACCAAATCCCTGGAGTTTGTTAATGCATTCAACCGCGAGACAAAAGGTCCAATCACACCCTGCAGAAGATGAGGAGGCTTTAGTGTGCAACCAGGCTGCAAGAAAAAAAACAAAACTTTTAATGACAGATACCGTCAACCTGGTTACTCACGTGTTACTTGATTTTTGTTGAAAGATGTTATAGAAAATGCATCATTTAAATTAGAATTGTGACTATACATTTTATTTTAAAAGATCATCATAACTCAAAGAAGGGGTTGAAATAAAAGAAAAAAAAGGAAACGTGTAGAGGATTGTACTTGTCTAAAACTCTTGGTAGCAGCCGTCTAATGTTACAGTGTTTGAAATTATACCTACCATCAGCACATACTGCTGCTCCTTCAACAAAACATTATATTAATGCCCTGTACTCTATAATAATGCAAAGACCTGCAGTTAGAAAATATCTTTTTAAGTTCTTCAAGGACTTCATTTGTGAATGAACACTGAATAGGGTCAGTGTAATCTGAGTAGAACAGCAGCATATAGTTAAAGGATTTTCCTCTCATCATAAAGCACATAGGAAGACATGGTAAACCCTCCCTCAGGCCTCAGTCTTGCTCTCACGCAGTCTCACTCTCAAGTGTCAGAAGACACGTGTTTTTCTGCTCTTTTGTTTGGTAAATAAACTCTTAAAAAATGCTTATATATTCACAAATGTATTGCCCATATGTGAAATGTATCCCAGTATTGCTTCAGGTCCTGCCAAAGTTCATGGGGACAACAATCAGCCAACATGAAACTGCATCAGATGGTCAGATAGCTGCCAGTGCTTGTAATATGTGTTGCATAATAATACGATATCAATTCTGACAATAATTAATCCTTAAAAGGGGACACGTTATGTGAACCTTTATACAGCAGTGCTGGTTCTTGGTTGGGTCACTCAAAACAACAAAATCTGGTTCTTGAATCCATCAAAAGCTTGTAAAAATACAACATTTATAAAAGTGTGTTTGAACTGCTGCTGTTTGAGCTAAACTAGGTGAACATCACCCACACAATATGATAAAACTTCAGTTAGTAGCCCAGGCTATTATTGGCGCACTGATCACTGAACTCCACAGGCTTACAATAGGGACAGGCATCCATATGGGACAGGCCTTTTTAATAAAAATAAAAAACGTACCCAGCAATTGAGGAATGGACACATGTTCTGACTTTATGACAGCTTCATTAGAAAGGAGACACCAATTTTTCGTCATGCAGGTATATTCTCTGGTGCTCATGAAATCAGCAAAGCTAACAATGTGTAACATCTCCATACTGACAAAAGCTTAAACATTCATTTATTTGTATGTGCGAGCTAAACAGCTAACTAACAACCCGGTTTTAAACATCAAAATAACTTATATAACAATAAATTGCTTAGCAACCTGAGTTTATTTTCTTCAATAATCCAAAAATCCAATTGAAAGATGTGGCTTTTTGACAAGGGAACTACTTCAACGCTAACTTCCGCATCAGCCTACAAAAAAACGTCATCACTCTCACTCATGAGCGTTCAGTGCCCTCTGGTGGCCACAGTGAAGAACTGCAACACTAATTTTGTGTCAATTCGGCATTCGTAAATGACATAAATATTATTTTATATATTGTTGACTGCTTATTAGTGTCAACATTATTATTGGTAATGATTCTATCAATAAATTCGCGTTTTAATAACAGTTTCCTGATGTGTGTTTTTAAGCTCGGTGAAGCTGACGGTTCACCTGTGTATGTGCAATCATGGGTGTTCACTGCCCTCCAGCGGCCACAGTCATGAACTGCACCATCACAGATAATCAAATAATAAATAAATAAATAAATAATATCTAGTGAATAATTCCTTTTTATGTGGTGGTGGACTGAATATTAGGACTCAAGGATTTATTTTAAATGTTGGTGTCTTGATGCTGGTTGGAAGTGAATGTGGACTTATTAGAATTATTAGTGTTTAATGCCATCTTGTGGTCACAGTGAGGAACTGCAGTAAATAAAATTTGTAAAGTCAGAGTCAATATGCTCAAAATGAAGTGGCAAAATTGACACGCAGGTAAAACTGTGAGATGAATTTCGTATTAAAACGAAATTTTACTGGATATAATATTATTAATAATCATAATAAGTTTAACTTAATCCTCCTGAGGGGAAATTCAATGTTTTGGGAGTTATTTCCCATTTATTATCTTGATCTTTGCTTTCACCTTCCTTATTTTATCTTTTAGATGTTATGACATGTTATTTGTTTTATTTTTTATTGTGTTTAGTTTTATTGTACAGCACTTTGTAAAGCTGCAGTTGCTTTCAGTTGAAGGACTACAACTCCCACATACTGCGCCTCCCTGTGTGACCCATTTAGGTAATCGCTGGGATTACGTAGCCGCCTGTGCCACAGTGACTTGGTCACGTCCCTGCTCTGTGAATGCTGCAGTAACGTTACTTTATCGCCCTGCTGCTATAGTGAAGTCTTTATTTCCCACATCTGCCGCTGTGGAGGACGCGCTGCTCGCTCTACAGGTTGGTCCACTACAACACCTCCTACAAACTGACCCAGTCTGGACTTTGATCGGATGACTGCTTCCTGTTGGGACAAGTGTCTGTGTGATACTCGCAGCCTCTGTGGCCTTGTTGTATTCTGGGGGTGGTGTCACTGTACTTTAGGCCTGTGTACAACTGGGAGAGTTACTTAGTGTATTAACTCAAGTGCTGTGTTGAACTACAGTTTTGAGATACTTAAATTAACTACTATCATTTCATGGTATGATTCTGCTTCAGTGTATTTCAGAGGAAAATGCAACTTTAAATTATAAATTACCCAGTTGTATAAGTGATAGTATAGCTCCACCTCTGTGGATGTACAAATTATTTATTCCCACCCCTTCTCCATAAATTAATAGTAGTCAATCATGTAGCTCCCCATCAGTATAAAGCTGTTCAATAATTAATTATCTTAGACCTATTCTAATATTTTAAATTAATTACCAAATATGTTTGTCTTACAGCAAGATATACAATAATTTAAAAAAAATACTAAGAAAATAAAAATAAATACATACTCATACTCTTTCAGGCAGGCTGCTCCACAGACGTACTGAAATGTTGCCTCACTATGTTTTAGTTCTAATTTTGGGGATGATTTAAAGGCCACTTCCAGAAGACCTGTGGGTTCATACGACAAAAGCAAATCTGATAAATAGGTAGGACCAAGTAAATGTGTGAAATCCTCCTTGTAGTATCAGCAGTCATTACATCCTACACTTAACAGTTACACTCGCTGCAGTTATACCTGTTACAGGGTTCAAGTGTGAATAGAAGGGCCTCCGTGGACAAAGCACTAAGCTTTCTGTTGTGGATCAGCTCAAAATTCCAGGATACATAAATCAGATTAAAGCCAATATAATCTTTGAACAAATAGCAAACTGTGCTCAGAGGAGCCTCACAGGGGAAGTTTGGCTCCTCATATCTAGTGACGGCATCTGTTGAGTTTTGATTTAAAGGAACTGTTAAGGGCAAAAGCTCAGCCTAGAAGCCTCACTGCTAAAAACAGCTGTATATCTACTGATGATGATGATGATGATGGCATAATATGGAAGGGGTTTCCTTTACTTAAATTTAATTAATTTAAATTACTTAAATTTACAGCAGCCAGGATCCGCCCGAGCTTCGAGGTCAGAGGTCAAAGAGCCATGGGAACCAGGAGGGTGCTGGTGACTGGGTGCTCCTCTGGCATCGGCTTGGCTGTGGCTGCACGGCTCGCCAAGGATGAGCTCAGGCGGTTCAAAGGTCAGCCTTTCACTCTCCTCAGCCAAAAACAAAACAATAGATGACAGAAATAACTACAGCTACTTACAGCCAGTGTATGTGTTGTTTATCTGAGGCAGTGGTCGCCACGATGAGGGATCTTGGGAAACGAGGGGCCTTGGAGAAAGCAGCAGGTGACAACTTAAACAAAACCTTGGAGATCAAACAGTTGGATGCCTGCTGTGAAGCTTCCATCAGAGAGTGTGTCAACAGCCTGCCGGAGAGACGGGTGGATGTTCTTGGTCTGTATCCTCTCATTCAGCATTGGAAAAATACTGATTTTTAATGTGAAACTGCCTCATGTGGTGTTTTTACCGCTTTAAATCACCTGGTCTATTTGTTTTGAAGAGGAAGAGACTAATTTTTAAGATTAATTTTACTTCCAGTAAAAACCTCCTGAACACTGAAAATGTAAGAAATCCTAACAGGGACTTCACGCTTGGCACATGGGAGCAGTTTGAGACACACACTCTGCTCCTTCAGAGTCTCCTCACAAGCACATAATGACACAGAATCCTCTGCTCTTACAGTGAACAATGCCGGCGTCGGCATGATCGGACCACTGGAGTGCCAAAGTATCGACGCCATGAAGGAGCTCTTTGACACAAACTTCTTTGGCCTGGCACGGCTGGTGAAGGAGTTGCTGCCTGACATGAAGCGGCGGCAGAGCGGCCATATTGTGGTGATGAGCAGCGTCATGGGAATACAGGGTATGTTTGTATGTGACAGTGAAATTACAGAAGTCAGTTTAAGGAGGGTTAAACATTGCTAACAGTTGTCCTTGTGTTTCCACACAGGGCTTCTGTTCAATGACGTCTACTCAGCCTCCAAATTTGCTGTGGAGGGATTTTGTGAGAGTCTGGCGGTGCAAGCAATGAAGTTTAACATCAAGTGATTACATGACCTGAAAAATGTATCAGCTTCAACAACTAAAACTTGAGTTATCAGTAAGCCTACAACAGTATTACGACTTGTCTGTAATGCAACAATGGTTCTGTATGTCTCCTTTTTTTTTTATATCTCTGGCACAAGGACGACTCTAGTGGAACCCGGCCCTGTGGTGACAGAGTTTGAAAGGAAACTGTACGAGGATGCTGAGAAGATGGATCTATCGGGGACTGATGAGGAGACGGCCAAAATCTTCCGTGAACTTTACCTGCCATACTCCGAAAAAGTCTTCGCCTCATTAGGCCAGACACCAGAGGAAGTGGCTGAGGCAAGCAATCACAGTTATATTTCTATTAGAGTTTCAAAGGTCATTAAAACTAATTGGTTTTGCCAGTGGAAATGCATAATGAGGATTTTTTTTTAACTCCTCAGCAAACGGTTAAAGTGATCACAGCCAAGGAGCCTCCTCTACGCCACCAGACCAACCGCCTATACATGCCCATGACTGCACTGAAGCACGCAGATCCGACTGGCCGACTGCCTCTCGACACCTTCTATAAGATGATCTTTAAACATGACAGTGTGTTGAATGCAACTCTCAGGGTGCTGCGCGTGCTGCAGAGGAGGGCAGGGAAGAAGTAAGGATTGCACCGAGTATAAATGTCATTTATAAGGAGACAGTGACCGTGGTAGATTCACACATTCGGATTTTTTAAGTGTAGTATCCCACTGTAAGGAGAGTTTTATTCGGAGCAGCAATGAACACGGCACAAACCAGAGGATGTTGTCTTGTACAACAACTGCAAATGTTAAAGGTCCAGTGTGTAGGATTTTTAGGATATTTTAATTCTCCACGTACTGTAAATATGCAGGTAATATTTATAGGACTTCCTTCTTGCAGTGCAGTTCTTTTTTACTTCTGTTGGTTTGTACAGATAAATACTGTATATTAATGTGAAATTGAAATGTAAGCACTCCTCCATTTTCACTTTTTATTAAGGTCATTTATATATTTTACGTGTTGCAGCGATTCTAACAAGGATAAAGTGTAATCAAAACTAGTAAAGTTAGGAATATTATAATTTATCTGATTTGCAGAAAGACAAACAAATAAATGTTAGTAATGAATGAATAATATATTATTTAATAAAATATACAAGCCCTGGTTTTTGTGTTATTGTGATGGATCTAGTGTACTGAGCCAGACACTCTGACACACAAGTTTGCAACCTTTTTCCTTTGGGGACCTCTTTTATATTATTGAGTAAAGTGATGACCCCTTACTAAGTGACATATTTTATAGATATTTCATTATATATTGAATACATACCAGTAACAGCACAGAACATGTTAAAAACTGTACAGTTAACCAAAATACTGCATCCAATATGTGTAAAACGAGCAACTTAGATGAATTGTGAGCAGATTATTTCCTGTGAATATTGCATCAGAGATATGTTTTCCTGTTTTTTTTTTTAGTTGCTTTTCATACAATACATATTCATTTTTGAAATTCTGATTCATGCATACCTCTTTCTTACAAGTTCACTGTTTTCATCTCCCTGACCGTTGGCCATTGTTCCACTCGCTCCTCAGGCAGAGAGAGAACGCTCTGCTGCTTGTGTTCAGGTCACGGGCCATCCCTTAATAATCTAAACTTAAATTTTGTCTAAGCAATTTCATGAAGTTTTCCACAGAAATAGATGGAATCCTGGGTTAGAGGTGTATTGAAACTTTTAGAAAAAAAAAAAAAGTTTTCCAGCACTCGCCCATCTAAGAAGGCCTTGCAACCCCCTGTGAAGCTTCGGCGACCCCTAGTGGAGGTCAGGACCAACACATTAAGAACCTGTGTTAGACTCTCTGAGCCCTGTTTGGCTGTCATGGTATTTTAATTGAAAATATATTGTATCAGTTACTGTTCACTAAACACACCGTTATTGCTCTAATGAAGTAGCACAGCTTTATCCTTACAGGGGTATCTCTGCTAACAGTTTGGCACTATAATTAACTGAGTCTGGGTTCAATCGCCTGTGTGGCAAATTTACAGAGCAAGCTAAACTTCAAGACGTAGCCAGTCATTTCTTTTTAACTTATTTTTATGAATATAAAACTGCATTGGATGGCCGTGGACATGAGATTCCTATACCTATATAACCAAATACAATAATCCTGCAACTGTTACTTCCATTGCGAAGCCTTTCATGTAAATTTTGCTGATGCAGAGAGATAAGATAGGTGGTCATTCACTTAAGTGGTCATTTTTATAGGCTTTTATTTGTAGCTTGTGTTGGTATGTTGGCAACTAAAATCTCTTAAAAATCAAGAATGTATTAATAAACATGAGTCAAAGACAATCTTTACTGTGGGGCTGTTGTATTGGACAGAAAAAAAATACTTTCAGACTATAAATCTATTGAATAATTATCATTTCAGTTAATGGCATTTTCAGCTTTTTTAATGATTATGATTATGAGGACCTGAATTAATGAACATCCTCCTTTATAATACGAAACAATCACTAAAAAACCAGGACACAAAAAAATGTAGTTCCCTACAGTTTTTATTATAAGTAACTTTACAACTTTTGACTGTAGAAAGAAAAACCGTGGCAAAGGTTTTATGTACAATGATTTTGAACTACTTTTAAACAAGTATAGAAATTAATAATGATAGAAAATATCTATGACTGTTCTAATAACACAAGACCAATAAAAATATCAGTCACAGCCTCAGCTTCAAATAATGCTAAATGAAGTACATTTTTATTTTTGTCCTTTTTAGTACATAACAATCATTTCAGAAACATAAGACTTCTCAAGCAAAGATCTACCCAGAACAAACATATGTACAAACAGAAGTTGGGAGGTTGAAATGTACAAAACACTTAGTGCGACCTGGTAGGAAATTGAAAGACCAGTTATATATAAAAAAATAAAAAAACAGAAAACATTTTTTGTAAGTAAAGTATGAACTGGACTGTGAACAACATGTTTCCCAGGTCTGACAAAACAGTAGCTGAGTCTATAGTGAACAAGAAAAAACAATGGATGAAAAATAAACTCTATGACACAACTAGGGGCAGTGTTAGGTCACCACAAAAGTAGTAGCTAGGAGTGGCGGCCTACTAATTTCTGGTCATGGTGAAAATGCAATGGTTACTCTCTCAAAAATTCTACTATCATCAATTGACTTTATGCTGAAATGTCCACTGTACGTTAAGGCGAGGATGACCACCCTACACACTCAGGTCATGTGGGGGCAAAGAGTTGGTCAGACAATACACAAGGTGTTAGCTGGATGACTGGGAGTGTCACCTCAGGATTCTGTAAAAAGTTTAAGGGTGCAGCACTACATAGTAGTGTTCTTTCCTTCAGTCTCTTCTAACAATCATCTCAAGATGCATCTCCGCTGCCCCTGGACTGGGCTACTGTAGATGCAGGAGGAACTGTCCCACTGCATGCCATAAAACACCTCCCTGAGGAGTGACAGGGCACAAGCAGTCACAGCCCAGCAGCTACACCCTCACACTGACCACTACTCCACCGCAGACACCACCAGAGACGAGGCGAGAGCATCAACCTCAACTGCCACAGATAGTCCAGGAATGTTTCCATTTAGTCCACACGATGTGGGCTCGACAAATTAATCTTCTACCTGTCTGCCATGTGGTTTGACGCCGCATTGGACGCTGCTGAAGGCGCAGCATCCATAAACAAAACGACAGGCAAAATGGAGGAATGTTTGCGGGAAAGGGTGATACAAAATAGCAGCTGGTAAGCATAGCTTAGTACATCTGAAGTGATGTTAAAAAAAAAAGGTATCCATGGTTTTCACAAATATACAGAGTATAAAACAAATGGAACAAACAAAAAAAATAAACATTAACTAAAAAGGGCAGTGAGAGGCTGATTTTAAAGGCAAAACAACACAGTTATCAGGGTTGAAATGGAGCCAGAGCAGTGACAGTAAATATTGGCATCGGAAATATAATTTGGCATTGCGAAAGGAATCACTGGCAGTGAAAAAACATTGACTAAAAAATAAACACAGGCATTATAATTATTTTATTTTTTATATTTTTTGTATCCTGGTGTGTTTTTCATTGATAGCTTTCTGATTTTTTTCCCCATGCCCCTCTTCTTTCAGTGTCCATCTTTTTTTAAATGTGTAAAGGGTCTTTTTTTTAATTTCAACTTCCTGTCACTGTCTTGTCGTGGAAATGAGGGGTTTGAGGGGAGAGGCAAGGACAGCGTGATTTACATAATCTGCATACTAAGGAGAGAACGGTGCCTCGGGACTCCTTCAAGAGTGACACAAAGAAAAAAAAATCAGAGGATTGTCATTGATAAACACATCAGAATGCAAAATAAAAAAAAAATAAAAATTTCTGTGGCACTTTTTTCAGCACTAATGTTTCCTTTTTCAATGCCAAATTTTATTTTCAATGCCAAAACTTACCGTCGCTGCTCGACTCCATAGTCTGACAGTAGAGCTGGAGGTACGAGTCCTGTAGAGTCAGTGAGAAACTACACTTGAAATAGGAGTTTTATTCCTAAACCTTAGTCTACTGGTTTATTTTCAAAGTTCAAAAGGACAATTGCCAGGGACTAAATGCCACCCACATAATATAAATATCCATTGCAGTTAAATGTTGTATTTGACCCACACTTGCCCTTCGAGGCTGGTCACTTGAAGTGCTTCAGAGACACTCATCTACATTCTTATTCATAATACTCATATGGAAAGTAATCAATTACCACAATTCAATCAAATCAGAATATATCACTACTGCTGAGCAACTCTTAATATATATCTGCTAAAAACCAGTTTCTCATCGTTACCAGTTGTCGTTGGCCTAAATAAATATCAGTCACGAGAGGTGAAAGTTCCTCTTTCTGTCTGTTAACTGGTCTGAATGATGAATTATATTCCTTTACCATCACTTGCCACACTGGCTAAATAGAAATGCAGGCGGTCCATATAAAATAAAAGGGGGTGACGCATTATGTGAGAAGCTAGGACAGAAAGAGGGTGAAACACCTAAAAAAGCAATTCAGAAAGATAAAAACAATAAATAAAAATAAATGAATTCCCTTCAACATTTTACTTTTTTCTCTTATCTACTTTTTAAATGTTTGTTAGTTTCCAGGAGAACATCCCTAAGTCTTTGAAATGAAAGACTTGGTTTTCTTCATATACTTTTTTTTTTATAATAAAAAACAAGTCCATCTGTGACAGAATTACTTCATTAAATTGTCTGCTGTTTTCTCAGACAACACACATTTCCCTTTACTTTTTTTTTTTCTCTGCAAACATCACTAGCAGACGGTCCTCGTGATAATCATAGTCAATCCAAATCCAATGAAAATCTTGGAAACAGGCTGACACATATAAACCGACAGGCCCGAGGGCCAGTCCACAAATTCTTTCACCCCAGGTCCCTTTTCAAGCAGGGGCCATGAGATCTTCACGCAAACACCTGCATCTTGCCATTGGCCTCTGGGATTTGAGTAATTTGGGTCTGGGCAGGGCCAGCAACTGCTGGGCTCGGTGTGGAATCTGACCAATCGGAGACGCAGTGAGGAGAGGGGCTTGACCAGGGCTCGGGAGACTCTGGGGAGGGGGTCAGGTACGGGTGCTCACTGGGCAAATGGAGGTAATGCTTCGGCGTGGCATCTAGTGCGGATGAGTAGCTGTGCTGAGAGGGAGGGGTTGGGTAATCCTCTGTACCTGCAGTGCTGCCGCTAGGCTGGGAGGGCAGAGCCTGAGCGGGCTGGGCTGCTGGCGTGGCTGCCTGTGGAGGCTGAGCAGGAGGCTGCGGCTGAGAGGGTTGTTGAGGCATCTGCTGCTGCTGGAAAAAGGATGGTGGGGGCTGGGAGGTCTGGGGTGTCGGTGGGGTGGAGGTGCTCATGCGGGCCAGGCTCTGCTGGTTGCTGATGCTGTGGTTGATCAGCTGTTGTTGTTGCTGCTGCTGCTGCTGCTGTTGCTGCTCAGCAATGGAGGGCAGCTTGACTGGGCTGATAGTGGGCGTGGAGGTAACAGGTGTGGGCTGCAGCATGGCGTTACGGTAGAGCTGTTGGTGCATCAGCATGCTCTGCTGCTGCATGGCTGGGCTTTGGGGGTGCATGCCTGCCTGGCTACTCTGCACAAGATTCACCACCTGCTGACCACACTGGGAGGAGGGCATCCGGCTGTGCCAGTCAAAGGGCACACTGACAGGACTGACCAAGCCCATGTTGAGCCCCATCTGACCTGAACTCAGCACATAGCCATGATTGGCATCTGAAGCCATGGCGACGCGTCCCTGCAAGGACATTCCCCCAGCTCCCAGGTCATTGAGTTGGGCTAGAGACACAGCGAAGGGGCCACCTCCCTCTAACATGCTACTATGTACCATTGGGGTGTTGGGGACAGACATGGAGGAGTGGAAGAGCCCTGGTGACTGCATGGCCACAGGGGAAGTGGGGTTGGTGATGTAGCCAGCATTGCTGGCTCCCCCGTGGGGTGAGTCCAGTGAGTCGACCGGGGACAGGGTAACTGAGCTCTCCAGTAAGGCACTCTGCATGTCCAAGGTCAGCTTCTTATTACGCGCCTTGACCGACTCCTTCAGACTGGTAGCATGTTGGCCTCCCAAGCCAGAACCCTTGGCCCCAGGCCGACGGTTCTTCTTCCCCTGTGGTGTGGTCTTCAGACTTGGCAGGAAGGCGCTGGGAGGGCACATGAGAGGTGACAGAGTGTGCCCCCCAGTGAGGTGGTGTCCAGCCCCTCCATGGCCCTGGGGACTCCTTACTGTGTTGTACTCATCAAGGAGCTGCACAATGTCATGGTGCATACGCTCCTGAGCAATGTCCCTCGGCAACCTGTCCATATGGTCTGTGATCTCTCTGTTTGCAAAGTGAGCCAGCAGCACCTTCACAGCTTCGCAGCTGCCCTCACGGGCTGCAAGGAACAGAGGGGTCTCCTCCTGAAAAGAAAAACAGAGGCTGTGTAAGATACACACACATTTCTGTTTAGCCATGTTGAAGCAAAAGTGTGGTTGAAATATGGACGTCATACCTTGAGATCTTGCATATCTTTGTTCGCACCATTCTTCAGCAGGGCAATAGTGGCATCCACATTGTTAACGGCAGCAGCCCAGTGCAAGGCAGATTTACCTATAACAGACGACAAACAATGAGATTACACATCCATAGTTTATTGAATATTATCACGAAACAAGAACATCTACATCAGGCCACTCACTTGCATAACAAAAATGCAAATACTTACCCAATTCATCAACTGCATTGACATCAGCATGACAGGTGATGAGTTCCTCTACCATGCCCTCAACTGCCAGCCGTGCTGCCAGGATCAGCGCGGTGGAGCCATCGTACATACGTGAGTCAAGATCTGTAGCCCGATTTCGGATCAGAATCTAGAAGAATTAAAAAGGTTGGGGTCAACATTATAATTCCTGTATTACATGTGCTAAAATAAGTTACAGGCATTTCTATCACTGATAGACAGTATACATTAATTACCTGGAAGACACCCTGTGCATCTGCAGCCACTGCAGCATGTAGCGGTGACCGTCCTGTGTTATCCTGAGCGTTGGCATCTGCCCCAGCATCCAGCAGCCTCTTGGCAGCATCAGCACGAGCGTAGCGAGCAGCCAGGTGGAGCGCTGTCTCACCAGTGCGGTCTGTTTGGGCAGCGAGGGACGCTCCCTGGTAGATTAGGTCAGAGATAATGTTGGCTGAACACTCCTCATTCTCCTCCTCCTCTGTTACCTCGGGCTCTAAGCCACCTCCACAGAATGAAGCCAGCATCAGAGGTGTGAAACCATCTAGTAGGAGATGAAAACAGGCACGGGTCAGTTTATGTCTATTTAAGTGCTCATAAGATGAAAGTATACAAAGTAAAAAAAGACTTGGATGATCACACTACCAACCTGGGCCTCGGACATTAACGTCCATGCAGTCGCTTTCAAACTCTCCTTGAGGTGGGGTAAGGGCCATGGTGGGAGGCACACGGATGTCTGCGGCTGCAAGGTGATGCTGTGTCCATTGCCTGCTGTCCACTGCATCTTCACTGTCTGAGAGCATACTCGGCTCCTCAACCTAAGCTCACAGAAGCAGAAAAGTCATTTTCAGGTGACCCTTTGCTTCTCAGAACAGTTACAAGGGTTAGTGGTTAAAATCTTCCCCTATGAAATGGGACAACCTTTCAAGATACTGATACATCATCAGTAGTCAGAGATGGTGTTTACATGAATATATGTGACTATATATATGTATATATAGCTACTAAGACACCCGTATACTACTAGTGATTTCTTTCTGTTATGCTTGTTTTTAAGAAAAGGACCATAATACACTGAAATGACAATATACTAAGATAATGTGATGGTAAGTGTAAATTTTAAATCCTTATTAATGAAGTAAGTACATTTATGGGTTTCTTCTGTTGTCTGTGCAGCCATCTTGCCAATGATTTGTCCTAACAATTGGTTTGGATTGTGCCTCTGAAAAACCTCAGTTTGTCGGGTCTTACACTTCGCCCTACCCCTCTATCCCAACAACAATCAGGTCACCCTACTCCTGGATGTGAATGCACAAAACAGAGGGCTGAGGGCTAAGTGGTGGGGACAAGGCATGTATTAAGACTGAGCCTTAATTTCAGGCAGCACTCTTGTACTTGTGTGTATGTAAACTGATTAGGATAATTTAGTCAAGAAGTTTTGTTGACTGACCTTGAGCCTTTTTGCCTCTGGGCAGTCTGAGTCCATCCACTGGTCACTGTGATCTCCAAGGAGAGACTCCTCCACAGTTTTTGGCATGTGTCTGTTTACAGATGAATATATTCAACAATGTGAGCACATGGAAACAAATTCTGTCTTAAAACAAGTTCTTAAAGCAATTCCAAATTGTGTGGCAAAAGCATTTCAGTCCCAACGACATCATTAGTGTTAATATTTGCACACAGGTAACTTACTTCATTCCCAGAGCATCCTGACCCACGGGTTCCCTGCGGTTCTTGTTGCTGCTGGGTTCCTTCTTGAGGAAGAAGCCTTCAGGGAACCAAAGAGTACTGTGTTCTCTCTTTCTACGGGCAATCAACATGCCTATCACGAGGATTACCAAAAGGAAAAGGGAGGCCATCCCCACCAGCATCAACTTAGCCCACTGGGGTATGTCGTTAATGACAACATTTATCTTTTCACCTGTAGTGAGAAAAACAATCACGCATTATACACAATCACACAATTGTGTTTCATGAGTGCTACAAGATTATTTTGTGTTTTTTAAGTATCCACACTCACCACGAACTTCTTTGAGGGGGTAAGGGAAGCGGAGCATTTCTACAGCTGACAGGGCTCCCAGGTAGTCTGCAGCACTTTCAGCTGTCGGGAAACAGTCCTCAGCGCACAGACGGTTGTCTATTTCCAGATACACTATGGAGCTGCAGGAATAGCAGAAAGGCAGGTGTTGAGTGTAATGTACAATCGATGGGAAAGACTACAGCTTTCATGTTTACTGTTTTACTGACCCGATGATCTCCTGTTGAGGCTGCAGCTCCCGTTTGAGGCGTGCTTCTCGGCGGGTGTAGGGGAGGATCATTGCTTCTCCGTTTTGGTCCAGTTGGAAGCGCAGTGTGGTGTGTAGGATAGCACTTAATTTTTGCAGGAAAGCTGTGCTGGTGCGGAGAAGCTCCTCTGGAGGCAGTAGGACTACCAAAACCAAGACCCCATCAGCAAGGACTTCTGGAACTTTCTTTGCACAGTCCAAGCCATCCCAGCCACACTCCTCTGTGTTGCAGCCCTGGTCGCACTTTCCATCAGCATAGTGGTCTATACAGTAGGCCTCATATATTGGACTGGAGACAACACAAACAGAAGGATCAGCCTCAAGTTTTCTCAGGTAAGTATAGAAAAAAGCGACTGATCAACAGTAGAAGTAACTCACTTGCAAACTTTCTCCTTGTTCTTGCAGTCAAAGTTGTCATACAAACAGTCAGCGTTGTTGCAGGACTCGTCACACTGGCTGTTGTTGAAGACACGCCAGCAGTCTTCACAGCGAGCCCAGGGGTTCACCGCTAGGGAACAGTCACCACCATCCCAGCGACAAAGGAATGTGTTGCATTCCTTGTCGCAAACACCGTCATTGGCTTTGCCATGACAATCCGCAAGAGGGCATGAGGGTGTCGGGGGCTCAATGGGTCCGCCCTGCTCGCAGCGTTTACCAGTAAATCCACTGGGACACTGGCAGTGGAAGTATGGAAAGCTGGTCTCTTCAGTGCACAACCCTCCATTCCGACAGGGCTGGGAGGAGCAGCCTTCTTTACTGTGATGCTGACACTGGGGCCCGCCATAACCTTGCAGGCAGCTGCAACGCGCTCCCCTTGTGGTAAGTGCACAGCTACCTCCATTGTAGCAGGACAGCTCCCGACAGGACATGCTCCTTTCACAATTTGGCCCAGCGTAACCCTAAAAATAGGCACCATTTATGTACTTAGATGATACACTTTTAATACACAAATTAGTAAAGCTACCATGCACAAACTATGAATGAACTGTTTAAGTCTTAAGTGTGTACACTTACAAGTTGACACGTGCAGGTGTATCCCAGTGGAGAGGTGCTAGACACGGAACAGACTCCTCCGCTCTGACAAGGCTGAGACTCGCACACACTGAACCTGTTCTGACACCTCCGGCCTGTGAAGCCAGGTTTGCAGACACATTGGTAGTCATTGGGCAACTGGATACAGTCAAGACTGTTGGAGGGACTGCAGGGGCTGGAGAGACATTCATTTATGTCTCCCTCACATCTTTCTCCTGTGAAACCAGGGGGACAGTTGCAGCGGTATCCACCCACTCTGTCTACGCAGGTGCCGTTGTTCAGGCACTTAGGAGGAGCACTGCGCAGCCTCAGAGGTGGAGCACAGTCATCTTCATTGATCTCACAGAGAACACCTTTAAAACAAGAGGATTATTAGATACTGCAATATATGTATTATATTACACTCCCATGTGGTGAAATCTTCTCAGTAATTAAGATTGGTTTCTGTTGAATATGTGCTTGCATACCCAGTGTGCCAGGGGGGCAGGAGCAGATGTAATGTCCCACCAGATCAATGCATGTGCCACCGTTCTGGCAAGGGTGAGACTGGCACTCATTGATCTCTATCTCGCAGTTCTGTCCAGTAAAGCCTGGCATGCACTGTAATGACATGCAGAAAACAATGACATTATCTCAACAATTGCGACAAAGCAGCATGTGTACACCAGAGTCGCTGAAATCTGACAGAGAAGCACATAATATTGACAAAGAAATATACTCACATCACACTGGTAACCTCCAACAAATCCCCTGCAGGTGGCGCCATTGCGACAAGGTTTATCTTCGCAGTGGTCTACTTGGCTTTCGCAATAGCTTCCAGTGTAGTCAGGCGGACACTTACAATAGTGGGTATTCCCAGTGTTGACACAGTGACCATTGTGGTGGCATAGCTCATCAGTCTGGATGCCTGATTAGAAAGATGTGAACTGTCATTACTCAACACAAACACAGAGAGAGAGGTCAAATGTCATTTATTAGCCACATACCTCTCTGGCGAGCAGCTGTCTCACAAGAGACCCTGGGGATGTCACAAAAGCGTCCAGACCAGCCGTTAGTACAGTCACAAATGAAGGAAGCATCCTTTTGGCGGCAGCGTCCTCCATTTTGGCAGGGGGATGAGCGTCTGCACCAGTCAACTGGTGTCTGGGTAGGCAAGAGGGAAATGGGAAAATTGTCAGCATTTATTAGTCTAAAAACATAAAAGTTTGAAGACTCTGTGGGTGTCTTTGAGTATGTGTGTACCTGGCAGCGGTTGCCAGTGTAGCCCTTGGGGCAGGAGCAACGGAATGACGCCAGAGCATCTTGACAGATGCCTCCGTTGAGGCAGGGCTGAGAGTCACACTCATTGACTTCGTATTGGCAGTGGGAGCCAGTGAAGCCTGAGCGGCAGGTACAGGAGTAGGCATTGATTTTATCTGTGCATGTTCCTCCATTAAAACACGAGCTGTGGACAAGTAAACATATGGACTTAAATTTCCAAGTTGTATTGTCATATGCAGTAGTTATATACATGTTTCTATGAGCAGGTTGAGAAAGCACAGTGTGATATAACTCCTCGACTCAAACACACACCTTTCCGTACAATCGGGGATGTTGGTTTCGCAGTGGATGCCAGAAAAACCAGGCCTACAAGTGCAGGTGTATGAGTTAACATAGTCTGTGCATGTGCCTCCATTTTTGCAGGGGGAGCTCTGGCATTCATTGATCTCTAGAGCACAGCGAGGCCCAGTGAAGCCTGCAAGGCAGCTACAGTGGAAGGAGTTCACACCATCTGTGCAGGAACCTCCACTCAGACATGGATCTAATGGCACAAAAGGAGAGTTTGGTCAAATACATTACATAGTACATGGATCTTGTATAGTGTTTGACAGCAACAGCCAATTATGGCAGTTCAGCATGCTATGCTGATGTGGCCACTCACTTGGAGAACAGTCATTGATGTCTGTTTCACATGTCAGCCCAGTAAACCCAGCTCTGCAGGAGCACACAAAGCCTCCAAGCGTGTTGGTGCACGTCCCACGATTCTTGCAGGGGTTTGAGATGCATTCATTGACATCTATGTTACACAACTGACCTGAATAATGCAAAAGAGGGGTACAACAAGGTTAAACTCAAGATCACAAGCAGTAAGACTTTCTGCAAGCTCCCACACAGATTATTTCATAAAAGATGAGGGGGAAGTAGACGTTAAGTACAAAACAAGCTCACCTTGCCACCCTGACTGGCAGTTACACTGATAGCCCAGGTAGTCTGGTGTGTGTGTGCAGATGGCATGATTGGCACAGGGGTTAGGGGAGCAAGGGGTGAGGACCTCAGCACAAGTGGGCCCACTGTAAGGAAGCTCACACAGGCAGGTGAAACTTGCTACACCGTCCACACAAGTACCCTTGTTCAGACAGGGACTGGATGCACATTCGTTGATGTTCACCTGGCAGAGGTTACCTGTCAGGAGGGCAGAGGGAACATTAACACATATTACAGAGTAGAATTTTGATGAGCCTGAGACTTGGCCTCACACTAATGAATGTGTTTGCACATTTTTTACATGCCACTAGGGGGAGGTAGACGATTGTCATTCAGGAGGAGGAAAATGACGGAGGACATGGTCAGAATCTTTTAGACTAACAGATGTCTACAATGTCTAGAAGATACCCAGTTACCGTGTCTTTTATTACTGCATGTGCTACTCTCTTTGTACTGTATTTTTTTTATATTGATGTGACCCTCTTACCTCTGAAACCTTGGCGACACTTGCAGGTGAAGCCATTGAGCTGGTCGATGCATGTCCCAGCATTCTGGCAAGGACTTGGCAAACAGTCATTCCTGTCCAGGTCACAGTTCTTCCCCACCCATCCGGGCTCACAGTCACAGCGGTAACTGGAAATACAGGAGTACAGTCAGCAATTCCTAAGTTCTAGAGGTGAACATAAAATAAACTGATGTGCAAGTTGAAACCTGTAGGATTAGCGACATGTTACGCCACTTTAAACTGCGTCAAAGCTTGTGACATACCCGTTGATGTCATCCCTGCATGAGCCGTGGACACACGGGCTGCTGCCACACTCGTCCACCTGGGAGTAACAGTAAGGGGGCTTAAAGCCCTCTGGACACTGGCAGTGAAATCCATTCTCTTCATCCACACAGGTTCCCCCATTTCTACAGGGGCTGGATGCACACTCATCTATCTCCACATTACACTTGGGACCTGGTGAGAGAGATGTTAGACACAATCAGAAGTGCGTTTGTCAACATTTTACAATAAAGATTGATTTCATTCATTTCAAATTAGTGCTTTTATTTTCAGAGGGCCTTACCAGTGAAGCCAGGTTTGCAAACACAGTCATAACGGTTGATGCCATCTTTGCAGATGCCGTAGTCACATGGGTTACTGGCGCAATCATCAAAGTTTATTTCACAGTTTGTGCCTGTAAACATATTAACAATGGCAGAGAAGATGCTTCAGCACAGAAAATGTCAATAAAAATGATACGATAATAGGATATGTCTGTTTCATATCATTATCACCCTCAATAGAAACATCATTTGCAGATGTGTGAGCACACAACAAGATTTAGCCTGTAGCTGCAGTAAATCTACTGTTAATGATAGCTTGCTTAATTTTTTAAGCAATAAATTCAAATGTTTGAATCAACAAGGCTTGAGTATGTGATTTTAGAGTTATTCCCTTTACCTGAGGTTCCATGTTGGCACTGGCAGATGTACTTGTTAACCAGGTCCACACACTTGCCCCCATTCTGACAAGGGTTGCTGTGGCACTCGTTGAGCTGGTTCTCACAGCGATAGCCTGTGTAGCCAGCATCACAGTTACAGGTGTAGCTGGCAATACCGTCAATGCATGTACCATGGTGGCATGGGTCGGGCTGACAGTTGTTGATATTACTCTCGCAGAGCGTCCCTTCATAACCTACAGAGGGTGGGGGGGGGGGGAGCATAAATGGAGATTGATGTTAATACATTCATCTGGTCAGCTGCAAAATGAATAAAAATAAAAGCTTTTTTCATTCTAATCTCCATTTGTTTTCAGTTTTTCCATGCATGGCCATTTTCGTCTAATTTTCTTTTTTTTTCATACATAAGTTATTTCACTGAACTTCCTCTGTCTGTTCCCACTTTTTCTTTTTAAAAGCGTCTACAGCTTTGGGCTCTGATTACTGTGGTTTCCATGTCGACAGTGTCTGTGTGTTGGACAAGTAAGTGTTGGTTTGTGTGGTATGTGTGTAGAGCAGTGCTGAGTTGGGCAAAGCAGTAAAGAAGGGCCCTACACAGGCCTCCCAGTCCTGCTTTTGTTCTCAGTGGCGGAGGGAACAATAGACTGCGCCACGTCAAACAGGGCCACTTCACTCAACAGAAGGGGCCCACAAACACAGGGAATACCAAGCAGCTGGCCACTGAAACAATGAAGCAGGCTCCTCCATAGGCTAAAGTCCAAACAAACATGTTAAATATCAACGTCAGTTCATACATGCAGCCTTTGTGACAAACTTTACTGTAGCTCACTGTATCTGGGCTCGTTTTCAAATATGGACATGTGTGGATGTGAAGGAATGAAGGTTAAGATGCAGCATAAGGTGGTGTGTGGGGGTTTAACAGATGAACAGATGTCGGGGTGATGACCAAGGCTCCTTTCTTGGCAACTGCTGGTCTTTAGTGACCCCATGATCCTGAGAGCCGACGAGGGAAAGAGGGGGATTAGGGGCCTCAAGTCAGTCTGCTTGGCCAGCAGACATCCAGAGGAATAGCTGACCCCCCAAAACATTGAACACTTAACAAAGACCAAACAAGTGGTTAAGGCTCATCTGCTCTTCTGCCTGGGAAGGCATCTCGAGCTGTGCACTTTCTAACAAGCTATCCACTGACAACTAATAGGTACAGAAGCTCTTACCTTCAGCACAGCGGCACTCGAACCCATTGGGCCGGTCGTAGCATTTTGCTCCATTCTGGCAGGGAGTGCTGGCGCACTCATCTATGTCGATCTGACACATGGTGCCAGTAAACCCTGGGACATGCAAACAGAGAGGTGAAGGGTCAGAAAGACGGTCCAGTGGAAGCGTCCATGCTCAGGTCAGAGGGCAGTTCTGTCTGTCCTTAGAAGGGCAGAGGTCTTTGGCTAGGTTAGTGACGTCTGGCTAAGGTTGGGTTTGAGAGTGTCTCGACTGGTTAAGGACATGTCATCTGTGCACTTGGACCAGCGCTAAGATGACCACTACAAAATGCAACGGAAAGCCTGTGACCTTGATAATGTTTCTGAGGAGAGACTAACAATATAGTGTATACAAGTTGGATCTGAACATATAAGATTATTGCTATCAGCTGGTATGAAATATCTGGGCGGCAATATCCAACTTTTACAGTCTCAACTCACTTAAGTGTATGGAACATTTCGGTGTCTGCGCAATGCCTACTCCACACTGGAATTTCTGGACTCTTTGATTTATAAAATAATATGTCATGTTTGGAGAAACAGCATAATTTAACACCAATAATAATAATAATATTAATAATGATAACAATAATAATAATAATAAAATCTCAAATCTTCTGGCTTGAAAAGCTTGAGAAACTGAACAGGCTTGAAATCAGTGGGCACCGTGCCCAGACAGGGGTGAATTGGTGCATTGGTAGCACACTGCTCAGTTGATTAACAGTGTCAGGATGGTCTGTGTTGGTGCTTGGGCTACTAAAGGGGGGGGAATAGAGGAGACGGTGGGATTGTTTTCTCTTTCCTGCATCAGCTCCACCGGCTCAATAGCTAGATGGGGGGTGGAGAGGGGACGTCTGTCCCAGATGTAAATTGAGGACCTGGAAAAGAATCTCATTAGCAGGACTGCTGTTCCCCACCACCACCAGGGCAGGATGAGGGAGACTGCTGTCCCTTCCACATTCCACAGAGGAGGGGAGCGGGGGTCACAATAGTGTCTTTGTTCAAGCAGGAGGAGAGGATAGGCAGCCTTTCGGGCCTGCCTTTTTTATATGAGTGGTGGCTCTAAACACCAGCAGGCAGAAGTAGCAACGCTGACCCTCCCTCCCTCCTCTGATTCTGGGGACATTTAAACTTTGGCTCTGCGTTCTCACTGCTGCTGTCACTGAGTTGGAGCTGTTAACAGTGGTAGAAATTAACACGGGAAAAAGAAATTAAAGGGCTTACCTGGCTGGCAGGTGCATGTGAAGCCATTGACCATGTCCCGACAGATGCCATCATTCACACATGGGTTGCTCTCACAGTCATCTACGTCAACCTCACAATAGGTCCCCATGTAGCCTGGAGGACAGAAGTTTAAACTGAATTAACACATGTTTTTGCCGTTAAACCAGACTCACTATGTTCGTTTTTTATGTACAGGTTTGTCAGTTCAAGCCAACATGGCATGGATGTAATTGTGTGTAGTCTTTGCTTTGGGGAAAGGATCTGTGGGAAACTTTTCTCTCATGGGAGGCCTCAGAGTTTTTGCCATTGCTGAACCACATGATGGAATAAAAGATCCCCAGAGCATCCCCGGTGTTCCCACTCTATGACCTGGAATCACCACACCCTACTGTCCACTGAGCATTACCCCTCCCTGGGTCAGGATCCCATTCAACAGGTGCATGTTATACATTCTGCGTTAGCAAACTATGGAGAGTTCCTTCATTGAGGTGAAACAGAGTGTGGATCTGAGTGCTGGGGGAGAGGCTAGTGTGGAATCAGAAATAATCACCAGCTCCGCATGAGTTTGCCAGGCTGGCTGATGATGAGGAGGGAGAAGAGGAAGGGCCCGTCTCTGGAAATGAAGGGGGAGGGGGAGAGGCTCTGGGAAAAGGCCTCTTTCCCTCTCTGTGTGTATGAGGGGTGCAAAGTGGAGCACAGAGGGGCCCTATTGTTCCGCTCCATTCCCACCACTCTACCACTCATTAGTATTCACAGCACACTCCTCCCCCTAACTGCTCGCCCTCTCTCACATACAGTCCTATAGACCCGACTCCCAGCTCTAATTTGTATAGTTCCCAAAACCCCAGGATGCATGTAGGACTGTGCGTGAGAGTTTCACTGTGTTTTTGTCACTGAGTGTCCAAACCATCACTTAGTCCAAACTAATACCCTGTCTGGCTGGCTGTATAGTGCACTGAGAGTAGAGCCGTGCTTCCATACCCCTAACATCAATGGGAATGCATTACATAACAGTCTACACTGGCAGTCAGCATGACAGAACTGTAGATGATGCTTCAGCAACTTTAGATAATATATGGTTCTACACTGCTATTGATTTAGGCCTGTCTTGAGAAGGTGACATCAGGTTTAATTAATTTAGTTATTCTGCGTTAAATTTTTGAGCAGTGCTGAAATACATACCTGGCATGCAGATGCAGGTGAACTCTCCGATGCGGTCCAGGCAGGTGGCATCATTCTGGCAAGGCATTGACAGGCATTCGTTGATGTCAATCTCACATCGCGGACCAGCATATCCCCGGCCACACTGACACTGGAAGGAGCCCTCTGTGTTCACACATTTCCCAAAATGCTCACACGGGTTGGCACCTGTGGGGAAAAGGCTGAGTGTTAGTATGTGAAACAAAGAAAAGACAAAGCGATAAGCATGTGACCACACTACTGACAAACTTTAATAAAGCTGATTTACCAATTGAACACTCATCCATGTCCTGGTTGCAGGCACCTCCTACAAAACCAGCAGGACAGGTGCAAATGGCGCGGCCATTAAGGGGGTTGGTGTCGCACACTGCACCCTCATTGCAGGGGTTACTCACACATGCATCATCAAGGTGGCACAGTAAACCTGTGGAGACGAAAGAAAACACGTCAGTTATTAACCATTTGGCAGCCAGAATTAATACACCTTTTCCACAAAAATAGCTCTGGTGTTTGAACTGGTTCAATTCAGGATTTTTTGAACCTTGGTCCTATCAAGTGAACCATAATCTGTTTTGACAAGTCTCGAGCTGAATCATTGCAATCAAGGATGCGTCAATAGCAGAGGGCGTTGCACAATTCATGATGTACAAACAATAGAAGCAAGATGGCGGATCGCATTGATAACCTTTGAGCTCTAATCCTGTTGTTACAGATATTTGTTTTTATCCAGAAAACAAGCATGGACTATTAATGATAAGAAGACGCAGCAGACTGTAACTTGCAAGACTCTATCCTCTCTTTCCAACCTGTCCAATGATGTCGTCATGTTTTGCATTCCAGGTCAAGGAAAATCTGCTTTTTTTTGGTTCAAGCTAGGAACCAACTTTTTGGATTTCCAACCAGTTTATTTGTCTGTCAAATACTGCGCACAAAGAGGGGTTAAAAAGGGCCACATTTGACAAACCCACTTACCGGTCTTTCCAACTGGGCATTCGCAGAAGAAGGATGCTACACGGTCATGGCAGGTGGCCCCATTGAAGCAAACGGCTATTGCGCAGTCATCGATGTTCTCACTGCAGTCATCTCCAGTCCAACCATTAACGCAGACACAGGTATGACCACCAATGGTGTTGAAGCAAGTACCCCCATTATGGCAGGCGTTTGGCTGCATGAGACACTCGTTGACATCCTCTGCGCAGTATTGCCCTGGAGTGGTTAGATGACATATTAGCTCACAAACACTCAGCATGTATATATTTAAAGTCTTTTTCAAATGTGATGTAATAGAGCTTTACCTGTCCATTCTGGTGGACACTGGCAATTGTAGGTGTTGACACCATCCACACATATTCCTCCATTCATACACTTGTGACCTGGACAGTCATCCACGTTGTTCTCACAGTTGTGTCCCTCAAACCCTGAGACAGTTGGAGAGAGAGAGAAGAGTTATGATACACATACCAACTGAGAGTTTATTAAACATGCAGTGGTTCCTGCTCTGGACACTAAGCATCTCTATTCATAACTCTGAGTTGTATTTCCCACACTAGAGGAGGTGAGGGGCAATGTGGGCAGTAAAAAGGTTCAGAGGGTGTCTGATTGTTTACATCTTCTCATGATGGTTCCCACACGGTGCCCGCGACAGCCGTGACTCTTGCCTGCTTCAGAGGTCCGCGCTCCCCGCAGTGTTTGCTTGTTTTATAATCTCTCACAGTTTCAATGACTTCCTCTCTGGCAAGAGACATTTCCTGTCAGATCCCCAGTGGGAAACCAGAAGGCCCATAAAGTAAATTCCTTCTGTTGTGAAAAAGGCAGAGTGGAGTAGAGTGACGGCGGGCTGCCTCTTCAAGCTCTCCCACCATCCCGACTCCCATCAGTAGCTATTAATAGCAGACAGGAAGCTGACCTGAGAGAGTGGAGTAAATCCCACCACTAATAGCTACGTCATCAGGCTGGGAAAATCTGTATGTCTGTAGCACCGTAATGAGGGCCTGGGAAAACAGTGGGGTCGGCACACTAACTCGGATGTGTGTGTGTGTGTCTGTGTGGGTGGGTGTGTGTGTGCTATTACGCTGAAGAGCCATCTACCTGGTAAGCAAGCACACTCATAGGAATGGTCGCTGGTCTGTCGACAGGTTCCCCCATTAAGGCACTGAGATGGGGCACAGGGAAGCGTGGACACCTCACACGTGCGCCCGCTGTATCCAGGTTGACACTGGCAGCGGAAGGACCCATGGGTGTTAATGCAGAGGCCACCATTGAGGCACACGCCAGGCTTGCGGCACTCATCAATGTCATTGCGGCAGTTCTTTCCCTGGAAGCCAGGTGGGCATGAGCAGTTGTAGTGGTTATTCCAATTGGCACAACGGGCCCCATTGGCACAGGGACTTGTGGCACAGGCATCAATGAGGGAGCAGTCTTGGCCTGGAGATTAAATGAATTGTGTTCAGTTAAAATCGGAACTTTCAATCTCACGTCTCAGATCTGATCTTTCTGATGAACATGAATTCTGACAGATGTACCTCTGAACCCTCTCTGGCACACACAGGTGTATTGTGGGATACCATTGACCACCTGGCTCTTGCAAGCTGCTCCGTTCAGACATGGCAATCGATGACAGGGATCCAGGTGCTGACAGAGAGGACCGATGAATCCAGGACGGCATCTGGACAAACAAATTCACACACACATTAGGATGTCTTTGTCATATAGGTCAAAAGAAGTCACAAGATGACAAGGTATTTAAGACAGAGCAGTGGCACTCAAACTCCAGAGTAACCCAATTCCCATCATGTTCTAGGTTTGGCAATCAGGGCTTCAATGACACCTTGGCAAGGCTTGCTGCCTTGACTCATATGTTGGCTTAAGTAAAGCTTCTGAGCCCTGGTTTGAATTTGTATTAACACAGCTTACCCCATAAGTGCATGCAATACATGGTTCAAGGAGTGAGACACACATACACACACACAAACAAATTAAAACATGAACATGGAGGAAGGCCATCTTTCAGCGTCTTACAGGCTTCAAAAGGCACATTCTCTGTTATTTCCAGCTGGAAAGCCTCAGTTTCTCCATGTCAGCGAACATTCTTCCACTGTTACAGTTTTTCCGCACCTCAGCTCTTGTTTCTGTTCTCGTATATATGAAAAAGACCACACCCAGAAACAGCAGTCTGGAAACTTGACAATTGCCAACAAATACTGACATGAGAAAATCGAGAACTAAATTCAGCACGCATGAACTGAATAAGAGAGGCAGCTGTGGTATGTGAATGAAACAACACATCCTCCTTCCAGCGACTGTGTTCTGATCGAACAGAACATTATCTTGATGAAATATTAATGTCTTGTCAGGACAAAAAGTATGTTAGGCAAGTTTTTCAGTCATCCATCTCAAACACATCTGACGAAACAGACAGCTTTCTTTTCACTTGTGCTGTATGTGTGTAACGAGACCCCCGTATTTTTACACTACAAGTATATTTTCTTGTGTTCCAAGCGTATAACTACAGTGATTGTGTATTTGGGCTCGAAGCTGACATATACTCAGTACTGTGTAAACACAGGTGGAAGATGCTCCTGTTACTCTGCTAACGTGCTGTTTTCACTCCGCGGGCTGTGTAGACATTGTGTAAGCCTGACCTAAACCTGCTCCACTGAGAAGCTGAGATAAACATATAAACAGGGCTTCCTACTGTAGCTATCTGCAGAGATCCTTTGGGAGTTTAGACAGAGTTTGGACTGACTAAGGAGTCCAGTATGAGCTGGTAACTCTACACCCACAGTGGAGCCCCTGGCCGAGGACAGGCCCCCTCTTCAAACAGGCTGTTTGATGCTGATGACAGGGCAGTGACGGCTGGGTTTTGGCCCGCCCTTGGGCTCTGTCTTTTCTTTCACTGGAGAGGAACCCCTGGGCAGGATCAACAATAGGGTTTCATCTATTCTCTTTTACAGGAGCATCACCACGACACTGGTGTTAGTTCATCCTTTACTTTTTGTTTTGCCTTCCCCCTGTAATAAACTATAACAAAGACAAAAACAATTTTCTGGCTCCTGCCTCTGGCTAGAAGATTGAAGCTGCTCCAGGTAGGGATAGGAAGGATGAACTGATCCACATCTAGATTTTCATTGTAATTGCTTGCTTTTTTTCTGGCTGTTCTGCTCTACTTCAGACAAACCGGAGACTACTTTGGCTTTTTTTCCCCCCAAGTTGAACAAAGATAATAGTGAATTGGAGGAGCCACAGGCACACAGACATATCCACAAGAATGTGCATACACACAGGAACAGTGCAGAAAACAATCAAATGACTCTAAAGTAATATTTTGTTGGACGATAAAAATGAATCATGTATCTAAGCATAACAACTATAAATGCTGCAAGGAATGAAGATTTTTCCTATGACAAAAATCATTATTAATACACTGAAACTTGGTGTGGAAGTCAGCAACACTCAAGCACCAGTGTTGTGAGAGTTATTCAGACAGTTATTACAGCAACTCTTCCATCTCCTAAAGCCCCCCTGAACGCCAGCTTGCCCCCCTCCCCTCACAGCCTCCTCCTCTCATGCGCTGAGGGGTCAAATGTCAGAGGTCCCCGTCTAATTGTGATGATAATGTCACTCAGGCTGCAGGGAGCGGGGTGGGGCTGCTTTGCAGGAGAGAATGTCTTTAGAAGGTGGAATTGCTGGAGAGGGCGACGAAGAGGAGGAGAGAGTGGTCTAGTCCGGCAAGAATGTCATGTCATATTTCCTGTAATCCCTCGTCCCTTGCTATAAAAACACAGCACTCACTCCGAATGCACGATCCCTGTTGCCCTGGCAACCTCACAGACGAACAAGCAAGCCTGACACCCAACCAAACACCCCTCCCCATCCCCCACCCCTTGGTCCCCATGGCTATTTGTCATGGCTTGGCTGGGTTTATTTAGAGGCAAATTAACTATGTCTGGAATCTTGGGTGTCACTAAAAAATGAAACACAAATGTGGCACAAAGAGGCCTTTGAAAGGGCTGAGGAAGAAAGTTGCTTATAGAGCCGAAAAATACAACGCAGACTGACAGTCAAATTCTTCTGGAGCCTCTCTAAACTGTGGGCATTTGACTGCTCATGAAAGCCAAAGAGCTATAGTCTTAACAGGCTGTTGTTTTCCAAAGACTGTCATGATTCTGCGGACAGAGAATAATTTACAAATCATTCCAGGAAGTATTTTGTGTCCAAGTGCATGCTGATGTTGCACTACAGAGACTTAAACACTACGTATTTGGAATCAAGTGTGCTCAGCTATGAGAAAGAAGTGCATTAGTGTTCAATTTTGTGTGTATAAGTGTACATATGTGCATGTGTGGGTGGGTGTGTAAGAATGGCGATAGTAGTTATGTCTGATAAATTATTTGTCCTCCCTCACAAATGCACACTTAACTGAGCAGCCAAAACACATTCTTTTGTCTAGACCTGACTCATTGCCAACATGCTACTCCCATAACACACAAATCAGAGCGCTATCAGTGCGGAGACTGTGAGAGACATGCAACTTTGTCCCGGTGCACCTGAGAGTTTCCTTATCAGGCTCTTTACAACCTTGTGGATTCCACTAGCTCTGGGAACAGCAGGGCAGGAACTGTGCCATCGTCTGGGCCCAGCCTTATTTGTGGCGGATGTGGACGGCAGGTGCAGGCTGCTTTTGTGCAATGGGCCCCTGAGTCATATTTAGTGAGTGTCGACTTCTGACCTCTGAGGAAGAGTGTGCAGCAGATGAGGAGGGAGGTCTTTGAGTGCAGCGGAGGGATGGCCAGAATGTGTAATCTCCCCGCGTCAACCCATTTGAGGACTTTTGTCAGCTGCAGCCCCGGCACAATGTATCTGTCCACATCTGTCAGCGCACCTCTGGGTGTCTGGCATCAACCTCTTGTGCCAGACCTTAAGCCAAAACAACTGCAGTGTTTTGCTCATGGGAAAAGCCCAGTAACCAACACACACACACACACACACACTCATACACGCTGGCCATTTCGCAACACTCAAGAGATATAGAGGCTGTTCACAAACACATGCATTAACAGTCTTTACACACTTTAGAGATCGTTACACGGAGGCACCACTGCAACAAAGCAAACACATGCAACAATCACTACACGCCCAAACACAAAGAAATGAAACTTACAACCAGCCTCAGCCTTTGAGGAAGGGTAGTATGGTGAACCCATACAAGAGAAGATCCACAGAGAAAGTAATAAAAGAAGGAGGAAAGAGATGGCAATGGTTAAACATTTAATTAAGAAGAGATCAAAGTGCAAATGACCTCAAAACATTTCTGTAATTTAAAAAAATGACATTCCAACAGTGCACCGTGATTTCTTAGTTGGTCTACGTCAAGCATGAGGATCATATGACTAAAACTTTGATTTATGCCACTGAGTTCTGTCACCTATACTTGTGTAACACAATGCCAGTTTTCCTGCTTTCTGGGTCACTGAAGCAGGGTAACCTGAGCTCATCCTCTCCTATACAATAGCAGCTTCTCTGCCAGAGGTCAAAGGGCGGCTCACCTGTGAACAAAGAGGCTGTAATCTCTGCCACGGTTCATACACACAGTCATGCTCCACAAAGTAACGAGTATAAAGGAGTCCTCTTATCTCAGAGGGCATTTCCTAAAGCTAATGGAGAGGAAGAGCAACAACAACAGAACTACCATCTTTTGACTTAGGACAGGATTTTAACTTTGTACAAGAGGAGCTAATCAGTGTTTTACGAATTCTTTTGAGGCAAAGAAATATTATAATCTTTGGGAAAAGTCGTATAACAGTGTCTCTTTCTCTCAACACAGACCTCTTTCCCTAACCCCCTCCTCTCTACAAGCAAGTAGGAACCAGCTCCCCTTCTTTATGCGAGTCCATACTGACACCACACTGCCAACAGGAGCCCATCCACATCCCCCCCTCCTTCCAACAGCCTCTTCTGCTCTGCTCTCCCCAGCTTGGCTCTCCCTTTCTCAGCAAAGAGCCAGATTGGGGGTTGGGGAGTGTTTTGTGGCCCAAATAAAAGAGCTAAAGTAGTCAGAACTCCTTTGTATGAAAGTGTTGGGGGGGGAGCACTGACCCAAACAGCTAGTCTTTCAGGCCTGGGCTTACACGGACCAACAGGCCTGGGCTGTAGCCTGGCAACAGTAACCCATGGTGAGAGGGAGCCAGAGTGAGAAAAAGGGGGTGTTCGGAGACAGGGTTTCGTAAGGACAGTTGGGGCACTTCAGAGGATCGATCCCCTTCGTATGCAGGTAGCACTGAGCGCCATGCGAGACCAATTCAGTCTGGTAATTAAGTACTATCATGTCTAAAAAGGATGCGTGTTTCACAGTTTAAAGTGCAAAGTTTGTTTCAACAGTTGTGCTTAGACACACAATGGAGGTATTGAAATCTCCAGAGGGAGATTTCCAGAGCACCCCCAGAGCATGAATATTAAACATGTGAATATAGGGACATTTAACTTTCTCTTGAGGAAAAGCAATAATGAATCTGACTAAAAAGCTAGCAGAGGCCGTTGGTGCGTCCTTCTCACCTACGATATGCCCTCTGCGCTCACATTTCCATGTATAAGACTATAAATCCAGAACGCCAAGGAAATGTCTGGCATTTCCTTGGCAGTGAGGACTGCACAGATCTTCTGCACCAAGAGAATGAAAATGTACTCTTGTTGCTAAGTGCTCAGTAATGCTGCTATAGAAAGGCCCAGACAAGAGCTTGCAGTTTTTATACTTTTAGTCCATGTACTATCCCGACAAATTTGCCTCAAGTGTCAACATATTTTTTGTAAGAATACTCCCTGACATTTTTCAAATAGCAACGCGTTTGCCCATAACCACATTGCATGAATCCCAGGGTCGAGGTCTCTCAAAGCATTCTCTTCACTGAACTAAACCACAAAAAACCCCACCCAACCACCTAAACTGAACCAGATTCTGCTGCACTTTGAAACTGAAATCTAAAAGACCCCATCCCTAACCTATGATGAATGAACTACAATGCTTTGGCCAATGTTTTGTTTCACATTAACAGTAAAAACATGACGTGACAAAAGGATATCTTAGACTCTCTAATGGCCTGTAGTGCTATTCATTTCACAGCAAACATTTGCTGCACAATTAAAGTGGATTACATAGAACTACAACTGATAAACCACTCTTCAGTTTAATAATGTTGACTGAAACTGTTCCACTGATTGACCAGCACAGACTCTCACATGCTTATAGATCTGAAAGAATGAGAATTGTTGATGGTGCACTGGCAAAGGTTCCTAATGATAAGCTTCTGAATGCTAGAAAAACAGCCAGAGAATGTCTATTATCTCAACAGCTGTCAGCCAAGGAAGTACTATAGATGTTAAGGAAGAATGTGGGCCACTCATACCTAATTAAACATTTTATAAACTGACGACAAATTACAATAATGTAGCATGTTTTTTGAATTATCATTTGAGTCCAAAAACCTCTGATTTATCTTAAATTAAGGAAAAGGTAAACACTGAAATCAAGATGTCTGTGGAAAATGTGCTTAGTGGAAAAGTGAATGCCTTTTCCTGAATCATTTAATGATGGACCCATCCCTTCCTCTCCTAAAAGGGAGGGAGAAGCGAGGGAAATTTTGCTGGCGGACCTCAGTCATTCCAATCAGGCCTGCCTGAATGTCTCTTCAGAAGTCATCTTTTACTGGATAAGACCAAACAGCCAGGGGATGAGACTTCAGAGGCAGGCTTATCCCTACATAAGCATGTGGTTCAGACATACATTCACTCTAAAAAGAATAATAAGTCACAAATCCCTACTGGATATTCCTGTGCCAGTTTACAATAATGGCAAACCTGACATTAATTAGCACACAGGGTTCGTTTCCTGGGTACGTGTGACGTGCGAGTAAGCACACAGTTTTTCATTTCCACGAACTACTAACAATTTCAGCATAATGCGCCATATGAGGAGGATGAAAATGAGGCAAAAGATGAGAAAGTTGAGGAGCGTGGAGACCCCGGTGCACTGAGTAAGCGGCTTAAGCTTCTCCGATAAGACAGGATGTGCGTAGCAGGGAGGTCAGAAGGCACCACTTCCTGTGATGGGGCCTGGGAACCACAGCTCCCAGTCTAAAGTCATGACCCATAGAGAAGGCATAACAAACCCAACTCTTCGTCCCTACGATGGTGTAACCTCCTGCCTCAGATAGTACTCATCTCGTCGTATACGACCACTGTTTCCATTTTGGTTCATTTCAAACCACTGGGTCTGTATTTAACGCGTTAGTATTCCTGTATAATTAGACAACAATGGCTCCATCTGCCTGTCAGGGCAGCATGAGTTATATGGGCTATATGTTGCCTCACAAAATTGCAAAGTAACTAATTGCAAATCAAACAAGTCATTCCAAACATCCCATTTTCATTGAGGTTAGGCTGACAGTATTCTTAAAGGCATTCCTGAAGGGGCGACCAGGGTGAATGGATGGGAGGTATGGACAATAACCTGAAAGCACCAGAGGGACAGGAGGAATCTTACTAAGCATTCCTTTCTAATCCACCATAAAGATGCCAAAGAAAACACTAGCCCTGAGGTGCTCTGAACTAAGCCAACAATATAATCTGTCTCTTTGCTACGGTCTACCAGTAAATATGTGCTTTGGCATGTGTGTACATTTCCACTTTTTAGTCAACTGTGTTGCTCAAAGATGCATTTTGTGTGTGTGTGTGCATGTAAATTGACTTGTAGGTGCCACTTTTCACATTTAGGTTGTACCCTTCCATGACAAAATTGTATTTGTCCTATTTGAACAAAAGGACAAAGAATATGTGTCCCTTCTCTTCAAACACATGTAAAGGTCTTGCTATTTTTAAAAAGTTAAATAAAGCAGGCGGACACAAGCTTTTTACTTGAGAAACAGCACCCCACACTCGCTGGACAGTCTGCTCCCTATCAAAGTCAAAGATGTCCTCTTCCATCATGTTCTAAGAGGCAGGGAGTTGCAGGGTCATATCAAAACACTCACAATTTATATGCTAACTTTGCTACTGAGGCCAAGGGCAAAGCATTTATAACATAAAGGCGACCACTGTATCCATCCATGGGCCTCACGCAGCGGAGAAGCCCCACATTTATTTCCTTTCAGCTTAGAGGATCTAAGAGGAAAGAGTTGGTCGTAATCTGCGATCTGCCACTGTGTTGAGAGACAGAGGCATAGGATGAGCCGCCGGAGCTGGGACAACATGCAGGGAGAAAGAGAGTGGACGGGGTTGCTGCTGCTGCACTGTGAGAGAGGCAACATGTGCTAGAGGGACCGCGAGCTACCGGCTTCATTCCTCCACGAGCTTGTCTCTCACAGTATGGGGGCGGCTGACTGCTCAATGGCAGCACCTGGCCCTATGCTTCCCCTTTGTCAAGATCTGACTTCACTGGATTACCATCACAACATCCACCAGCTGTCCTCTACGCAGCCCACCCCCTCCCCACACTCCCTCCCTCCTACCCAGCCTCCCTCTACCCGTTCCCTACCCCCAGCCCGATCCCTCCAGCTGGATCCTCTCTGAATGACACCCTCTCAATCTGCCTAATTATCTCTCCTCCAGCCATGCCGCTGTGGCCCTCTCAAGGCAGCACATTCTGCTCACAGGGCGGAGCTGAGGGGCCAAAGGCTCTTCAACTGGACTTCCTGACTGCTCACCTAGTAGGCCGCACTCTCTGTGACACCATCAGCTCTTCACTGTCAAGTTCAAAACTCTATGACACTGCGAGATCATAGCAAGAATACTTCAAAATACTCATGGTGCGTTAAGTGTGTCAGGTATATAAAACCTCACATTAGAAAATGGGTTCGTACTGAATCTTTGCCATGTTGAGCAGTGCTATTTAGAACTTAGTAAAGGCTGGATCGCAGAGCTGGTGTATCTGAGCAACTTTATCTCTGGAACAGACATGCAGAGCTTCAAAATCTCAGCTGCATGCTGTGCTTATCTGCAGCCCTCAAACAAAGTCAACTGATTTGAGAGGGAAGGACTGTCACTCACTTTGGGATTGAATTAGCACCCAACAGTTCTTGCTGCGGTATGTTTAAAAAAAACTTTGTAAATTACTTCTACACTTTGGCTTTATGTTTTGGGGTTGAAGAGTGTTACATTCTCCTTTGGTAAGAGTCAAACTTCCACCAGTAGACATGTCAATACAAACACGTTTGCAGACGCAGGTACAGACGATTGATGGTTTAAGTGCTTTGAAGTCAATGTGAATCAACTTCATCAAACTTGTTCTACCTGCCTGTATTATACCATTTCTCGCACAAGCCCATGTACGACATGAATTCTGAGCTCAACAGAAGCTGACTCACATCGGATTATTGGTTGTAGGTAAATACTGGATCTCCCTATCCACACAAAACCCTGGTTTACAACTGCGGTTGCACATAGTCACTGCAGTGTTTGCACAGTGGAGTTTCAAACTGGCACATAACTGAGCAGATGATTTCGTGGAACTTTTCTCTGTATATATTTGATCACTTTAAGTGAATGCAACCATTCATGTTCAACCATCTTTGCAATCTTAAAAAAGGAGTTTATAGCAGACAATCACTTGCAGCCAATATCCAGTGGAAGTCTGTCGGTCTGGAGCAGGTTGAAATGATAAACTCAGTCAGACTGAAAGCATTTAACTGCTTTACTGGGTAACTGAAAGAGGTGAAATGGGCATCAAAGTATGTTCACTTGAACACTTTACTACTGTCTGCAACCTTTACTAAGTCACCTGAGGAGGATGCCAGCACACTACAAGGCACATAATGAAACTAACAAGACAAAGAACTTTGTGATGTATTGTATGTTAAAGCTATAATGTGGTATCATAGCTGTGTTTGCCTACAAGACAGGGGATACATTGGTATCTGGGACAGAAACAATGGTAGCTGCCATACACTCTGTAACATTGTCACTTGAGAAGCTACTTGCCGTAAGAAAAATTAAATAACCAAGTGGCTGGACAACAAGCAGGAACAGGTGATCATTCTCTACACAGAACAATGTGTGTGGTTGTGTGGAACAGTAGTGATTTCAAGCAAGTTTTCTTCTGGTTCTCCAAATTCCTTTCAAATGCCAAAACATGTATCTGTATCTGCATTTTGTTTCTGTCTTTCTACTCCGTATTGGCTTCACTTTGCCGTCGCCTTTCTTCTCTCCCTCTCTACGCCCTGTTCTGATGGTGCCAGGTTACAGGCAGGTATCTGGTAGAAGAAAGGATCTTTTCTGCTGTTCTGGATCTCCTGTTTCTGTGGGCTCCCAGGGGAAGGGGTGGGGTGGCTCCACTACTCACCTCTGTCTAGGACTGGTCTGACCACTCTCATGAGTCCATGCTCTGCTCCACTGCTCTGCCCTGCTATGGGACTCTTTCTACACCGTGTGGTATGACATTTAATGTCCTCTTCCATTAGAAATGCTTTCCCTTTGCACTGTAAGCGCTTCTTTTTCTTGGCACTGACCCAGCACAGTGATTACACATGGCCAACTCCTACACAGCTGACATACTGTATGTACACATACTTTACATGTACACAGCACAAAGGGCTAAAGGAGCACAAAGGAAAAATGGATGGTGTCTTCCAAAACACATTCAATCTGAAGATTAATATTTAAGCTAGGCGAAACATTGTGTTCATTTCCCCCCGTGGAACAGACATGCTATTTCTGTGTGATGTTGAAATAAAGGATTTGATCAGAAAAACGATGTTGGATATGCTGAAAAGAGATCTGGTGGCATGAAATTGTACATTGACTCACTTAATGACACTCACCCATCTTGGCTCAGCTAATGATTGAAAAAATGTGGGTGGTGGTTACTTGTTCCACATGCAGTCGAGTTACACATTGGCAAGTTTGCAGTGGCGACTCACGCCAGAGATCACTTTCGAGAACAATGTGGTTACTTTTTTTGTTTAAGGAAATATATATGTGAAAAGATATTTGTCTTGTGTTTTCTTGTGAAGAGTGCATTCCTGTCATGTGCTCACCTTTGACCCCTGCTCTACTAGAACTGCTTGTCCACTCCAATAAAATTATAAATGTACTGTTTTGGAGGGAAGCAGCTGGCAACCAGGGAGTTTTTTTGTTCTATCAATGACTGTATCTCCTCCATCTGAAACACTCAGGCATGTTTCCTCAGCTAAAGGGTTCTTAAAAAGGACAAATGACCCCGGGGCAAGACACTGTAGGCTATTTCACTTGACTATTGTAAAAGGTTCCCACACAACCCCCCTCACCAATTTGAAAAACAAAAGCCTCATCACTGTCAAAAGATGTGAGAGCTCAAAAATGCCCAAAGCAGGCAGGAAACAAAGACGATTCATCAAAAAAAAAAGTTTTTAAAGCCTTGAAAGTAACTCACATTTCAACGAGAGTAAAAAACTGTGAAAAACACAGAGGGGAAACTTTACTAATGCTGTGATGCATGTATGACGAAGCTCTTTAACAGGTGCATAAAATGAGTGTGGCGGTCAAACTTGTTGAGGCTTGCTGCGTAGGCCTACCCAACATGCCCTGTCTTTCACCACCTTTATGTGAATGTTGCAAATAAACAGCAAACAGGAAACAGGGTGAGCACAAAATTCACACCATTGTTTAAGAGTATCAGACTGGAAATCAATCTTTCCTCTGAACCTTTGAAGAAGCAACTGACAAATAACAGCCTGTGTAAATCAATTCACACGCAAGGCCTACACTTATGGCTTGAATGCCATTCAAAAGCTGAGTTTATGAGGTATTGCGGCAGGAGAAAACTCAGATATCTTCCACTTACATGCACCGAGAGGATGAATCTATGCATGTCCCTCCATTTTCACAAGGTCTGTATTTATCCACGCAACGGAACCCTGTGGAAATTGGAGAAATTTGTTAGAGAACCACACAGCTGACACATAACTTCATGTCATCCACTTTAGCCATAGGGGGAACATGTAATCCTACAGGTGATAAATCCCAGCAAAACTGTAAAAAATGACCCACTGTAATAGTGTAGATACATGATATCTTTCTAAACTCTCTGTCAAGTATCATGGAGGTACTCAAAATGAAGTGAAAGTCACAGATTCAGATTCCAAGCAGAGATTAGCAGGCCTTTGCCACTTCTTGCAGACACACCCGCATGTTTTTTTTTTGTTTACTTTGTCAAAAGCAGATAAACTTGTGTGTTTCCTTGGAAGAGATACATGCTGACATGATGAGACTGGGACTGCTTGGAAGCAAGTGTGTAGGCTTTAATTCATCATATCTGAGTCATTGCTCAACCGCTTCCAAGGGGGGGAAAAAATCAGTTGTTTAAAAGGTCTTTGTTCAGAGAGGGAGGGGGCAACTCCGGCTCATCACCCACTGCTTCAGCTTAAACAAATCTTCTCACTGGACCCCCACATGCTATCATATATTTTTGGGAAACTTATTACATTTAGCATCATTGCACAAGCCCAGGCTCCACAGCCAAACTTTCTGCTGCTGATGTTCCTGGAGACACTTCTACACTTGGGTTTTGTGCGCAGCGCTCATCAGACCTCTCCAACAGAGGAAAGCCAACCACTGCACGATCAGATGGAATTTGCAGAAAGATACATTTTCCACATGCAGGATGTTAGATTTATTTGTTTATTTATTTATTTTTCCCACAAAAGCAATTGAGTGATATTTTGACATAAGCGTGCAAACGTTTTGGTGTCTGTTACGGTTCAATTAAGCTGCTCCAAACTTTGTAGACTATCTCTAACTCAAACTACTAATAAACTTCAAAATAAAATACAAATAAAAAGTTATAAATTCGTTTAGCACACAAACATGTACACACATTGGTAGCTTTGGTCAAGAGGAGCCCCAATTTTATTTGTAACCGTACCTTGGAGCTACAGTTGTCCGGACATGTTCAGTCTACCACCGGTTATACACTTACTAATATCAAATAATTATTTTGACTCACCTTCGCAAATATGCATCAGCAATAAAAATGACAAAATAATCCATGGAATATTCCCTTCCATTTCGGTGGAAAAGTTTCCAGCGTTTCAAGTTGGGCTTTCAGTAGAAATACATCCTTTAAAAAGTTCACATGAAAATACAGGCTCCAAAAGTGATGGGGAATTTTTCATAAAGTCAGCCGGAACGTGGAGCGTTAGGTCCCAATCCCGTATTATCCTCCGCAGCTCGGCCACGGCTGCTGTGATTCTCGGTTAGCCTCCTAACTTTTGAAAAAGTTTTGCTTCCCGATGTGTCCCAGCGTCTGAGATTACTCCGCCTCCTCCTCTCTATCTCCTCCTCCTCCTCCTCCTCCACACTCCTCCCCCTCCTCCTCTTTCTTTCCCTGCACGAGATAGTCCGTGCGCAGAGCTTCCCAACATTGGGTCCTACTGGGACTTTTACGCACTGACACCGCAACACACACACACACACACACACACACACACACACACACACACACACCAAAAACTCCCTAAAAACTGAAAGAATGGATGCAGAAAAAAAACAAAGTACAGTTGGAGCAGTCTTGCAATTCTGGACAAAATCTACCAACACAAATGGATACTTTGCTGAAACAATTAAAAAGCCGATTCTATCATAACACAATTAGCAGATGTGACAGAAAAAAAACAACCTTTCTCTGTCTCTTGTCTCAGAATCTGAACTGAACAACTGTTGATTTCTGTGGGTCATTTTAGAGCCACAGAGCCAAATTACACACTTTGGAAAAGTAATTATTGGGACTCTGAAGACATATTTTGAAAGAAATAAAGTCAGACCTAACATAGCTGCAATTTACAAACAAAGAGTAATAACTGTCTGGAAAAATCTTAATCATGTTGATTTATGTCTCTTCTCTGCAAATCCTGAATCCCACAACACCCGTTTTGATACAAACACAAGGACTCTGGAGGTTGTACTCACTCATTTTAATGTTTGTGGGTCATTTTAAATCCACGCAGAGTTATAAATTACTTTGGAAAAGTAATTATTGGGAATGTGAAAACATATTTTAAAAGAAATAAAGATAGATCTAGCATAGGTGCAAGTGACAGTACACTTAGGAACACTAAAAAAGAATAATAACTGACTGGAAAACTCTAATACATCTTGATTTATGACTCTTTTCTGCAAATCCTGAACCACAGAGCACCTGTAAGGATGCAAACACTGAGACTCTGGAGGTTGTGTTCTATGTGCTTACTCATTTTGATGTGGTGATTATTTGTATGCTGGCAATATAACTAAGAGAACTCTGCACTCAAAGAGTTTTAAATATCAAAATGCAAGCAGCTGCTCTGTGAAATGAACCGGCACAAGATAATTGCTTAGAATCAAATATTTACATTACTTTTGAATGTGTAAGTAAAGAAAACAAACTTACACTCCTAGATTATGTCTGTAACTAAGTAGCTTCTGTGTCAGTAAGGCGGCACATTAGAATAAGTCCAGCCCTGTGCAGACTTGTTTGTTTGTGTGTTTACAGTTGATGAATTGCTGATAAGAAGAGAGTGAATTGTGTTTACATGAGAGTGCAGACATTCCTGTTATCCCCACAGCCCATGTACTGGGCTGCAGTCCTGCTGTCTCAGCCTGCACCTCCTCAGCCTATGGTAGTGGACTCATTTTCTGCAGCCGGCGTATAGTGCCTCGGTTGTTCTGCGGCACAGAGCGGAGCCGGTCGCTTACAGAGACAATAGCCTTGATTTGAATCATAAAAGGAGTCCGGCATTATGACACAGTTTCTCTCTGCAGGGGAGGGCAGCACACTAATATTCAAGCACACTGCCCCAACACTGCCGTCTCCCCCTCTCCATCACACTATTCCTGGTCCTGGCCTTGAATAAATTACAGGCATGGGTAGGGCCATGAATGTAGCAGGCTGGTTTGGAGTGAAGTTCGTTAGTGCGTGTGACGTCATCTATAGGGGTCAGTGAAAAGAGCTTGTTAGGCCTCACAGACACCTGCTTCATTTGGCACCCACCATGTGATGAAAGTTGGGCAGTGCAAAGTTTTCAATAGCTGGATTCAGTGTTTTGTGCACAATGACATGATTACTTAGTCCTGTATTCTTCATTAGCACTTGGATACTACTGAAACTGATTGCAAATCCTCTTTAAAATCTCACCCAGTCCTGTTGCCGTAACGCAGGCTTGTATCCAAGATGATAATGCGCGCATATGTTTCTGACCGTGTCTCCAGCTGCAAGTGAAAACTAGATAGAGACAAGGGGGAAGGTGTAATACAGTTTAAGTATTACAAGTAGGTGTAGTAAGCAGTGTTTTTGTGTTTTCATCTGGCTGTGAAATATCTCTTTCACCCCCTGGGGATGTGATAGATGCACTCCCAGATCACTCTGGCAGGTGTTGGCAGTATTTTGACTGGCTTCCAGTTGGAGGAGGTCCCAGCGAGAGATTTCTCAGTGTGCTCAGGGACAGACAGTTGTATTTGCAGTATGTTGCTATCCAGGCAGATTCTACAAATGCCTCATGTGCCTCATTTTTCTGAAGAACATGTGGCCCTTATCATTTTATAAAAAATGATGACTGGCTTCCTTTGTCTGACAATATTTTCAAACAAAAATATTAGTCAACACCTTAATCCAACAAAACTGCTTCAATTAAGAGATTGGATGTCCAGTGTGTAGGATTTAGGGGAATATATTGGCAGAAATGAAATATGATATCATAAGTTTGTTGTGTAATCACCTGAAAATAAATATTGTGTTTTCGTTACCTTAGAATGAGACATTTATATCTACATGGGGAGCAGGCCCTTGTCAACAGACTCCACCATGTTGCACTGCCATGTTCAACAGTAGCCTAGAGTAGACATACCAACACTGGCTCTAGATAGGGTAATTTGTGTTTTTGCATCGGCCACCAAGGAAAGCTCAAAAGTTGAGTACACATTTGCAGATGCTGGACCAGCAACCTGTTTGCGAAGAGCTGAACAGCGCAGGAGAAACACTGATTTGTAACGTGAAACTGCTTTATTCTGTGTTTTTGCTGTTTTTAATCACCAAGTCTGTTTGTTTTGGAGGGGAGGAGACCTGTGGATAATTTGGCTCCTGGTAAAAACCTCCTGAACAATGAACACTGAAAAAATCCTAACTGGAAGTTCATGCTTACCATATGGGAGAAGTTTCAGCTGATTGCAATCTGAAATCCTCACTGTTAGATGTCATGAAATCCTACACACCGCTCCTTTAATGTAACAGATAAATTATGACTACAGGTGGCAATTAGCTAGCAGCTAAATCTGGTACAGTCCATCTCTTCCCCTTATGTGAGATTGTTGTATATGGTCTCTGACAAATAAATGTAATAAACTAAATGACCATTATAACTGTCACGTGAAACTGCAGCACAAAGAAACAGGCATCCAATTAAACAGAAGAGCTAAAAACAATCTTCTGTCTGAATAATAATTATAATGTTGTTCTTAATTTTTGATTCCTTTATTGATGTCAAGAAATGTATTAATACTGCATTCTCCTCTTAATGAGTTCTCGTGTGTAATCAGACTTGTTAAACAAACTTTGACAGCTATTGAAAGGCCCTCAAGACTTTCCATTTTCTTCGCTCACAAGCTAAAAGCTTTGTTTGGGAGGATTACAATCTACACCGTCCGACTCTTGAAAATAAAGAGCCAATGAGAAAATTCCAGTTTGTCTTCTTTCTCTCTGATCTCATTAGTGGAAGTGGTGCTCCGGCCCTTCCCCGTGGAAATACGACCTTTCCTTGATTGTTTCAGAAATGAAAGAGAACGGTGGACTAAGTCTTGTGTGAACAACAGCAGTAGGACAGCCTCTGTTTTCTTTGTTGGACATTTTTCATACTATGGTCTGTGATTTTAATGAATTCTTAATCACGTTAGATTTTTGTCTTTTTTATCTCTTCTATCTCTCTCTCTCTCTCTCTACACACACACACACACACACACACACACACACACACACACACACACACACACACACACACACACACACACACACACAGCAGAAATTAGCCAGTGTTTTGTTTGTTTTGGAGAGAGAGTGTGAGAGTGGAAGCGCTGGCGACAAAGTTCTCGCGCAGGACTCAGGGGGAATCTCCAATCACACAAACATACAGGAGACAGGTCAGGATTTATGACTGTGCTCTCTGTTGGAAAGAGAGCGGCACCCGTCTTTGAAGAGTTGTTAGCATTGCTCTTAGTTAATATGTGTATATCTGAAGAAATAGCAGGGCTGCATTTAATCAGGACGTCTTAGTGTATGCATTTAATATAGAACATGCCTTTCTAGTACCACCTTTTTGCTCTTGTATACCCAGCTGTACAAAGTACTCTGTAATTCCTCCCGTTGAGCATTTGATACCTCGGGATAACAAGCACTATTGTGACGCACGTTGCTAACAGAAAGGCTTTTATCCAGAACTGCATGTGAATGATACTGTGCGTTTGCAGTGTCAAGAGTGAAAGCTGACCAAAGCCTGTTAAGTGAAGACCACCCATGGGTGAGGGGTAAAATGGTATACTTCTGCTATCACTGGCCTTTTCAACTCAGCATTGCTCTGCACTCACACAGCAGGGGAGTGTGTTCGTACACTGCAGGGGTCAGTTAGACCAACATAACTTAAAAATCCCCTCCAGATATGTATCCAAGTACTAGTATGCCCTCTGATGTTATTTATATTTTGTTTAACATGGGTCTTCCAATTAAAAACTCAGAAAATGGTCTGTAAGCACATCTACTGTTAGTTTCTCTTCTTGAGAAATTCAGGATCAGTGTCTGTTGTGCACCAATTGTTGTGACACATATAATATTAAGTCCACTCTGTTCTTTAGGTGTCAGGTTTATTTGATCTACCAAATCTAGCTTGCCCCAGGTACATTTGAATCTCAGATTTTTGGGTAGCGCACAGACATCGTCCACATCAGCAGAAGAATGTAGAAATACCTCTCTAGTGACAAACTTTGCAGAGATACAAGTCAGTATAGTCAAGGTCAGACATTTTAAGGGACATATGCATGAGGAAAAACACATTTCTGTGTGGAGGGCATCTTTAAGATTTCTCTAAAAAAATATCCATGTTTGCAAACTTATGAGAGATAAAGCTCATGATAGTCCAGTGTTAAGTTACCAGTAAGAGCCTACATATATGGTGTGGTCAGCCAGCACCCTCCTTTCATGGTCGGTGGCCTTTCAGAGCTAGCACGCTCCATGTGATAGGGGTGCTAACAGGCAGTGTTTGTGGACACAGTAGACGTGATGACTTTACCACCCAGGCCAGACTGATTTATGTGGGAAAAGCCCTAAGAGCACCCACAGAGAGTGTGGAGAGGATTAGAAGGCCCTCGACAAAACCGGTCATGGCCAATCAGCAGCTGAGACCCCCTACGGACAGATGTCGGGGCCAATTGCAGCGCAGCGTTCAGGTTGATGAAATGGATTGTCTCCTTTATGGCTGCTTCATAATTGTATGATCTTTTTATTATTCAGGGTTTGTGGGTAAGCGCTTCAGCTTCAAGTGTAGTGGGCTTCTGAGGTTTGAAGAGATTGTAGGCACACTTCTGATGTTGTCTGTGTGTGTGACAAAGGCACAAGCAGCCCCTATGAGCACACCGCACACACACACACACACACACAACTGTATTCCACAGTGATAAGATAACCTCTTTGTTTCTGCTCTGTTATGGGATGTTGGGTTCTTCAATTAAGAGGGAAACACCTCTGCTTTTCCCAGGATCCTACTCTTTTCTTGTCCAGCCCCCTTCCTTTCCACACTCACGTTAGTGTTTCAAGAAAAAAAGACATCAGTGAAACAGCAAAGACATTCCTGTGGTGTCTGTCCTAATGTTAGGTTTTTATCTTCTACATCCTAAAAATGAATGTGGTGGGGAACTTGGATTTATGTCCTTTGATGTTTTTGTGAAAAGTGTGTTTTTATGTAACACACATACCTCTTAGTTTTGTTTTTTCCTCATTGTAATTGTGTTGTCAAGTCAAAAAGTTTTGAACAAACCATTTAAAAACTTTCCCATTCCCTGATCAATTAATTTGTCATCATGCTGACAAAAAACAGAGGACTTGTGTGTGTGTTCATACTTTCTGTATCCTTGTTCACCGTAATGCTTTTCGTCTTTTCCTTCCACCCACTCTCTGTGATACACACACACTCACACACACACTTATACACACAGTGACTTAGAGACTGGGGCTTTTTGCCTAAAGTAAACACACGTGAATGATGGATCTTTCTCTGGATTGTGGGAAAAAGTGTTTGACTTTCACACAAGCTCTCTAAACGGCCATTAAATCCTGTATGTGTACACACGACTTGTCTCTGCAGAGGGCAGAGACAGAAGAAAGGAAGGAAATAGAATTTTTTACCTATGGGAGAGATCTTAAGGAATTTAATAGCCTTCTTTTCCATAATCACAATCCTCTGAAGATGGGAGAATTTTGTCTCTGAATTTCATCTGAGATATACAAATCTACAGAGAGGTGGACAGTGGAGTGAGTCTCAGTGGAAGGCCTGGAGGTATTTGGATTTGCATGCACAGAGCAGTGAGTGGAGGGCAGAGAGTGCAAAAGACATCTCTGTGCGGGAATGTATTTCAGACCAAGCTGGAGACTGGCCAGCTGGAGGAATTCAGATCGCTACGACTCTGTTTCCGTGTGAAATAGCTACTTAAGACCACTGTGAACAGCTGCCGGACAGTGCCCCCTCTCCCCCCCTCTTCCACCTCCTCTCTCCCTCTACGGGGCTGTAAATCTTGAAGGAGAACGGAGGTGCTGGCAACTTGCTGAAAGGGATCCAGGGAGGATCCTGGGGTTTAGTGCGAAAGGTCAGGTTTGTGTTAGCAGGCTCTGGTGCCGAGACTTTGGGTTGATACCCAGTGATGACCTGACAGACACACTTGCGGCCGAGGAGCAGTCCATCCTGGACGCACCGCGGATCTCCACTCTGTTGTCAGGATTAATTGAACTGGTGTAAGGAAGAGGGCACTGAAGGCCTGCTGCAACAAGAGGGCTTATCTAAACGAAAGGCAGAGGGTCATTTAAGCCATTTGACAGAACCGTGTTCAAATCCATGTAATCTGACAAATAAAGCAGAAAATAACTTGAGTTTGTGTGCAGAATTATGGCAGTGACAGCCTTGAAAAGTGTTTCAAGTGGCATATGCTCCACTAAAAATGTCAAATAAAAGACATATTGAGAAAAATGACTGAATTATAACTGCGACTGATCCCACATTTGCCTCTGAAAACCAGAGGAGAAAGACGTGGAGGGGTCCCGAGCTCTGTGTTCATCCTCTGTCCCTCCTGAGTCAATTGTTGGGGAAGCATGGTGTCAACCCTGCGCCATCAATCACCTCCTTTCAGAGGAGGGCAGACAAGGCGGGGACCCGCCCCCCAGGACAGGGGGGTGGAAGTTCTCATGCCCTCCCCGCCTCCTGAAGCCCCGCGCCCCTACAGACAGAACTCCGACAGCTGGTCTGGCCATTAGGGGTAGGCCGAGACCTGAGGGCCCCTGCACACCAGCAACAGCTGCCAGCCCACTGCCCCCAACGCCCCAGCGACACAGCTCTATAAAATCTGTATTAGAACAGCAATTTATTGTCATTCCTTCACATTCCTTCACAGAGATGGCCACTTTACACATTATAATCAATTCCTTTCCCTTGAGCACAGTATACTCTGGTGAATGTGTGTAAAAATCCATGTATGTAGTTTTCTGTGGAACATGGTTTTACAAATCTTATTCATTTAGGGAAGCATCATTCATTTTTGCCTGTGCACTTGACTAGCAATTATGTAATTTTGCTCTCAGTGGGTGGCTGAGGTTTAGTTGTTTTGATGCCATATTTCAGCGTTCTTCCCAGAGCTGAAGATGGTAGTGAAATCTGATAGGATGAAAACAAGGCTTAATGACCTGCTGATTTATATAAATTACAATATTCTTTAAAGGGGATAGCTTAGAAAGGCTTTCTCTCACAGCCAGAAACCAAAAAATGACATCTCAAACATGTGATGTCATAGGGTATAAAGTCTGGAGCTGCTCCAAAGACAGTGAATAGGAGCCTGATTTTGTGGAACCACATAATGTTTGTTTTCTTTTTTATACCCAAAGGAGCTTCATTTTATTGTAGTGCTCTAAGCTCTGAAACAGAAAATGTATCCACATACTCAGAACATCAGCCTGTGTGCTCTCTGTGTCATCTATAACATCTTTACCAATTAATTGTCTATGGAGCAGCTCCAGACTTTATTCCCTATGACATCACTTTTACTCTAGTTTTTGGATTTGGGAGAGATTTATTCATGTTTAATGTCTTAGACCATATGAATATCATGTATGAATTTTGACATTGGGTGCAATTCCTCTTTTAAAGTACACTTTCTCCCTTCTCAAAATATAAAAATCCTTGCTATACAAATTGGGACAAACTGAGGTAATCATGTTTGAATTTTGAAATGCTCTTGAAAATATGTTAAACTTGGTAAGATGCTTCATAACTCTGCATGGTATGAACATGTTCAGTCCAGTCATTGGAAATAATGACTCCCTTATTCAAACCAAACCAAACTCCACACTTGTGTCACACACTTGTCCGACTGGTTAACTTTTAAGATGTGATTTGTCATGCAAGCTCGTTCAGCAAAGTTCACTCATTGTGGTCCAACAATGGAACCAGTGCAGGGTATTATTTACCTGGCTGTTAGTGTATTTATAATACAAATATGGCTCTGTGTCTATGTGATTTCAGAACGAGCTTTGATTTGAAGATTGCTGTTTACAAATGCATGCTGATTGAGATAAATGCACGAGTGTACTCAGTCTTTTGAGTGAATGTGTGTGTTCCGCTGTGTGAGAGAAAGAGGAGAGACAAGAGTATTAGAGGAGATTACGACACACTCCCTCAGGGTCCTTGTTACTCATGCACTAGTGGCGGCTGAGTGGTTCCCACACTTCCACACTGAGGTGAGAGAGGCTGCACCCACAGCCTCACCTGTGGCTTTGCGTGTCCCAGCAGAGCCCACCTGAGCCAGGATCTTCCTTAAGAAAAGAACAGGGAGAAAACACTAAACCTGACTGGTGCGCAATCAAAACAACAGCCAGTGAGTAACAACGATGGTGCACCACTAAGGTATAATTACTACTGAAGAAACTGAGAATGGGATAATTAGCCTGTACCTGCCTACCCCCCAAACCCACCTCCAGCCCCATCTAAACATTCACATGCACGTAATCTGAAAAAAAAAAGGGCTTTGTGCCAGGAACACATAAATCTCAACACCTTCCATGAGAGATGTTATAGACAGCAGTTCATTTCTTCCAAGGTCTTACTGTAAGAGGCCAAACGATGGATGTGTAAATGGACAGCGGCTATTAGTGAGTGTCTGGCGTGAATCGTGCCAGCGCTGTCCAAAGTGAGACTGACTCCTTGCCAAAATCAACAGGCCTGCTTGCTTTGTCGGCCAAGCAGTCTCTGATCGCAAAATCCGTCATGGAAGCCCCCGGCCTCTTTTGTCCCAGCCCACTGAAGCGGTGTGAGATTACATGTGTGGTTATTACCCCCACCCGTCCTCCTCTTCATCACACTGGATGGGTTGTGGAAGACAGCAGCAGAGCTAGATCCGGTCAAAAGATGTTATCATACGCCGTGGCAGCTGCCGTACTTCATTAAAAAGTGGCTGATGATGCTCTTGGATCATGTCAAGGAAAATGGGCGAATACGGATTGAAAGGTGTATGCCACATTCCTTCTTCAGGCCACGGCTAGCCTAAAGGCACACTTGAGTGATAAGGAAGGCAGTAATGGAATAAGACAGGGTGGGACTAGAGTGAAGTGTTTGGGGTCGATATGGCTTAAGTGCTCGTAGCCTGCAGGCTGACTATCCTGCTTTAAAAAAGGAAACTCTTCAAGGATTGTTGACTACTCTGATTGTAGTTTATTCCAAACACTATCCTTGAACACTCAGACAGAAAGTACCCTAATGGATTATCTGTTATGACAAGGCCTTCCAAGCTGCATTGAGAAACACTATTGAATTCATTATTTATATGTGAATAAATCTAATTTTATTGCGTTGTTTGCACATATCCACATAAAACATGGGCCACTGGAATTTTAAGTCCAGCTTACTGTTATCGTGTTACTGTTATTATTTGCTCCTCAGTTTTGGGTCGCATGGGTCAAGCATATGCTTGAAGCAAGTAGCAGCCCTTTTCAAAGAGGCTTGGTTGTGGAGCAGAGTGGGTGGAAGGGGCGGCTGACAGCAGCAGACATTCCACATCGCACCACCCAGGGGCAGGGGAGAGAGGAGGGCTTGCCGTAATTCCACTTTTATTAAAACATATTGAAGAAAAACAACACGCTGGTCTGTGGCAGGAGGAGGAGAAAAGCAGCATGACGGCTGGATCCAACCTCCTTCTCACTATCTGGAAGCTTGTGCCTCTAAGCTTCACTTCATCATGACTCAGCCCACTCCTTTAATCTCTCTTCCTTCGTCTGCCCTATCCTGCCCATCCTCCTGCCCCACTCTATCAATCTCTTGCTCCTCCATTTCCTCTCTCATGGCCTCGCTATCTGTGTTCTTCCACCTCATGTGAGCCCCTCACAACTGCAAGATGTTACTGTCTGGAAACTCTGTGATGAGCCTCCCTTTGCTGCTCTTCCTGTCCTGGAGCTTTAGGTAAGGGTTGTGCTCCTGGGTGGATCCCATGCTGTGTGTAGTGCTAATCTCTCCTGAATGGCCACTACACCATTATTGAGGGTACCTTTATTGTCTAGGCAATTTTACAACCATGCCTCTAGCCACACTGACCCCGGTGACCTGGTCACTGTCTCCCCAGCAACTAATGAAGGAGGTGTGATAATGCAGGGAGGAGGTTTCACCTCAGGATGGCCTGACTGTTGGGCCCTGGGCAGACACCATCAGCCTGTCACAAATAACTGACATGTTTAATTACTCTGTCCCTGCTGCTCAGATACATCCTCCACTATCCACTGCCTGCATATGTGCCCCCCTGATGCTTCTAATCCAGCTGGCATTTCCAAAGGAATGTTCAGAATATAAGAAATGCATAATGCGTAGATACAACGTCCTGGATTAGCCAGCATCCTGACAAAACTTTGACTTAGCGACAGCCATCTTCCCAGGACTCTGCGGAAGAGAGAGGCAATCCAGACAATCCAGACATTCCTGGGTCCTGTCGTGTCCTCTCCTACTCTCTAATTTAAGAGCAGCTGTCAGGCCCTGCAAACACTCAACCATCAAAGCTTAGTAAGGAGGTGGGGGTGGGACGTATGAGCAGCACTGTTGCCCCCATCACACTTTCCAAGGTTGTGGTACTGACTCTTGACTGAACACCTGTGACAGGTAGGATGGAGGCTAGATTACAGGATAGGGGATAGTAGGTCAAAGAAGTAAAAACAGAAGTCAGTTAAGAGATGGCCCTCATAGGAGAAATCCACCCATGCCTTTGGGCACCATCAACCACTAGCCCACATCCACACTAATATGTTTTTGTTTTAAAATGTCTAACTGTTAATATGATTACACCTGGCCTCCACACTATTCAGCCATTTTTAAACCCAAAAAACAGGATTTTTGAAAATGCTGCTCACCCTGTGTTAGTTTGAAAACTGAGGGTTTGCATTTTAGTCTGGAAAGGCTGAGACACTGGCTTTTTAAAATGAAAGTGGTGTTGTGGTGGGACTTAGCGAAGGGTCAATTCCCATTGTATGTGAATGGTCATGTGAGATGTGTTGTGAGGTTAGTGCTAGTATGGATGGAGATTGTTTCTGAAATGGTGCTAAAATGCTTGTGTGGATGGAGATCTCGTGTGAATGTAATTTAAGACCTGGTGGCTTTTAATGTGTGTAATTTTTTCTTTTACTCAGTTATCAACCTAAATTTCTTCCAGATCTATCATATAAATCTTGACAGACAAAATATCTTAAACATCTGACCTCTTGTCAAGTATTTCCTAATAGTTCAGGACCTCCTGTTGGCACAGTCAACAAAGTGCCATGGAACTGGCGGAAAGATAATTGGTAGAAATAAAACAAGAACAGTTTTTGTTTATTCTGGCATTTGTACGTGGAAAATTGGATTTGCAAAGTGTTTTCAGATCTATCAGCATTATTACGGGCAGGGCCAAGCTTGATCAGACTAGGTACAGAGTGTGTTGGAAATGTCAGAAGGCAGTGCAGCTCTCATGTACACTTGGACCTTCTTTGTGGTTCTCACACTGGAAAGTAAAGGCTCCTGCTGGGTTGTTTGGACTGAGGCGGGCACCTGCTGCTTTGAGGAGAAAAACAGTCTTGGAATCACCTGTTGCTTGATTTACTTATATCCCTTTAGTCAAAGGCGAGAGTGATGATTGTGCTGGGTGTCATGAGATCCCAAGTCTCAGAGGCTTCTCACAGTGCCATGGCCTCCACCCAAACTTGAAAGAAAAAAAAGTGTGAATCTGGAGTGCCAATGAAATGCTATATGTGAGAAAATTGGATTAAAGATTCACGCTTTTTTTTTTAAAATATAATGAAACACTATCATTTGATATAAAAATTGTCATATAATATGGTGTGGTGCTGTATTTGGAGCAACTCTGTGTTTAGGTGTGCTTATTGGTTGAGGTTCTCACACTCTGGTTAACATGTTGAGACACGAAGTCCCCGGGGGATCCTAGATGTGGTCCACACACTCTGCTCTGTAGTAACCCCTAATTACACTATTGGCTCCGTTATGAGACGTAATTACTAGGAATCGGTCTGTGAATCAAACTAGTGGATGCCTATTGATTTATTTTCCATCTCCCGTCTGCAGTGCACATGCATGCACTCAGACATGCTACTGCAACAACATGTTGAGTATAAAATAAACAACACAGACTGTATCAACATAAAATGTACCACTGTTTTGTCAGAGGCAGTTTCAGAAGCCATGGGCTGTCTGTCGGCGAGGGCCAGTATTTTGGGTTGATCTGGTGTAGCCAGCGGATATCCAATGTATTGTCACAGCAAGACCGGGTTAGTTGCATTTGCTGTTGTCAGATCAGTAATACTGAATTTCTCAGTCTTCTCTGGACTGTTGTAGCTTTTTTTTTTTTCAAACAGTCTTTATGAATATATCGGACACAGGCGTCTTCCTGTTTAGCAGTGGGCTTTGGAGGTGGATTTCCCACATATATGAGAAAGGCCATCTTGGGGGTCTCCTTGACCTGCGCTCCCATGGAAATGCTGTTTCGACAGCTTGTTCTAATTCCCTTGTCTCTCTGAGCTCCTGTAGGACAAACAGGGAGGAGGAAGCACTGGAGTCCCACATTGCTACAATAAGAGCAGCCTTAGGGGCACAAGGAGGAAGAGGGTCAATGCAATCACAGTGGGGCTTGAGGCACAGGAGTGAGGGGGTCGCAAACAGGGGAAGTGGGTTGTCCACGCCCTCGTATACAAGGGAATTTCTCTTCTTCACATGGGGTCTGCTCATTTAGTGGGTTTACGCAAACTGGCCTCCAGTCCCAGACTGTTTGAAGTTCCTCTGAAACCCGAGTCCTTGCCTCAACTTTAATGTTTCCATGTGTAGTATTAATCCCACTGACAGCGTGTAGGAGTGATCTGGATTAGGCAGTGAGAGCTAATTTTTAAACAGCAAGCCATAAAGAAGATTGCATAGAAACACTGGGCTGAATTTCTGGATCTGTTATAACTCCCTTATGAAACAAACCACAATTCACACACCGCAATTAGGCACCACCACCCCTGTGGTTGTTGAAATCAAGGCTAAATAAATGAATGTGGGGCAGTGTTTGAGTAGTGATGAGATGTGACACTTAAGAAAGAGACATCAAAGAAGAGCAAAATGTGGCAAGTCCGTAGGAATCCTTTTGTTTACTTGAAGTCAGAAAGTCCCTCCTGTGACAGCGCTGAAGGAGCCCGAATGACTAATGCCTGGATTTCCTTTTCAGTGCAGCCCTCGCAAAATTCATTTTCCATCATGTCATGTCTTGGACAAAGTAATGTAGAGTGGATAGCTGAATTCAGAGAGTGATAGCGAATGACTGCACAGGATGAAATATATCAAGTCTGGCATTTGCACTTCTACAAGAATAACTATTCATAAATAATGGTTCTCATTTTGGAAAGGGTGCTGAAATAAATAGCTTGAAGTTAAAACTGTCTGTAACAGTGCCAAGTGCATTTTTCAGATAGAAATTCCTGTGATATTTGGAAGGCATTGGTTTGACTTTGAGTGAGCTGAATGACACCTTTGAACAGGTGGCGGTTTCATTGTTACACACTCTGGATTTTGAGTTATTTGGATGTTTGGTCTTCTCTGCACACACGTGTGGCTCACAGGATCTACACCCCAACTTTAACAAGGCTAAAACTTGTTTCATCTTTCTCTCCTGATGGAAGCTGTGGCCCGAACTCCGGCATGTTCAAAGCAACAAAAACTCCTAAAGTGACAGACACTCAGGGCATACAATCCTCCTGATGACAGAAACACATGCTCTGTGTGGGCCAATGGTTGGCTTTATGAACCTAAATGACTCAGCCTGGCACTCTGCTCACTTTAATGTTTTCCATCGTTCAGTCACGTCCAACTCTCTACATGCTCCCTTCACCGCGTAAAACTTTTTTTATAAACTCTCCTTTCCTTACCAGACAAACCATAGGCCACTGTGTGCAGGTTTCAGCAGCTGTGATGTTTGGGTGAATGAGCTCACAGTGTGACCCATCTTAGCTCTGCAGCTCCACATGCAGATGGCGGGCTGTGTGTATTTGTTTATGCTGCTGGTTGAGGGGACTCTGTGTGGGAAAAGCTGCTCTCCACGGTTGGGATCGATGAGGGAGAGATAAGAGTGCTCGGTGGCCTTGGCTAAGCATGCATAAAAATCCTTTTCTTGTGTGAAAACTTCCTCCTCATTTTACTAATTTCTCCATTATATGAGCGACAGCAAGGTCACCCTGAGACATGCTCTCTATGCTGCAAAAAATCAGGGGCTGAGTATAAGGTAAAAAATTCAATTTCTGTGAAACATAGGTACCCTCATATCAGTTAAAGCACTGGTGATGTTGTGTGTCAGTGTGACATACAGTGATTTAGCTGTATTAGAACTTCTCCAAAACAGCAGATGTGGCAAGCAGAGGTCCAAAAATGCCATAAAACTACTACAAACAGCTCGTGCAGTGTAATCAGAGCCTTCAGGAACCAAACAATTGTGCTCCGGTTCCAAACGTGAAATGCAAGTCCAGTATCCATCATTTAGATGTCTTCAAGCATTGTAACGATGTTACAGCACTCAGGTGGAGGAGTCTCAGTACATTTATATGTTTGTAAGCCCCTTCATCCAAGGAGAGAAGTTGTACAGAAGAACTTGCCTCCAATACAGTAAGAAGTTAACAAACAAATAAATGAAATACAAATACCAGTTTAATGATAGTTGTTAATTTAAGAAAGTGATTTAAAGGTAGTTGTGCTATAATACAAAATATATTAAATAATTATGAAACAGCAAGAAAATGTTTACTATGAAGTGGGCCTAAATATTGAGTTCTTTGCAAAATACAGTCCCTCGTCGTCATAACAGCAGAATGTTTGCCCCCTTTGAATTTCTTTAAAACACAATTACTAGGCTGAAGCAAAATACTGCTGTACATTAATTTTCATCATCCGTTCAAGTATGTAATTTCTGCTGCTTGGGATCTCTCAGTCTTAACAATAACAAAAGACAGACTTAAATGACGTTGTGAAGTAGTGTGGGATCATGGGAGTTGTTGTCTTCATTGTTTAACAACTACCATTGCCAATGAAAATCTATCTGATGTGACTTATTCAGAAAACAATGTTTAGGACGAGGAAATGTATTAAAGTTTCACTCACATTACATTTAATCACTTTTACTCATGTTTAGTCATGTCACTTAGTTCTAATGGCACAGCCGCAACTAACGTTAACATACAAATTAACCATCAGCATTAGCTGAGTCAACTACCCATATAGCTACTGAACCTAACGTTATGTGACAAATTCAGTTGTGGGGCAGCCCCTCGCTGTTAGCTGTGGTCAAAACAATCATACTAAAAATGACCATGTTGAACACATAGACTGTACAATTTAATGGATGTAGCGACTGTGACCTCTCCTACTAGTTTGTGAACTGTTATTTTGACGCCTGTAGTTTGGAATTTTGTGGTAGAGCTGTGGATTACAGAGAACCAGTACTTGACTGAACGTCCTTTTTCTCATTCCAAAGCTGCTCTGACTCAAAGACTGCAGCGATACCTCGCAGACAGTCTGTCACTCAAGCGGCCATGCCCCTAAATATGCATAACTGCTGCCTTAATACAAAATTTCATCCTCTGCAAAATTGTCATGAATATTGAAATTAGCTGTAAACATGTAAACATGTCTGCTGTAGAGTTGGACATTTTAACATGTGGGTCCATGGGGATTTACTCTGTTTTGGAGCAAGCCTCAAGTGGCCATTGGAAGAACTGCAGTTTTCGGCACTTCTGTGTTGGCTTCATGTTTCAGCCGCAGAGGTTGTCACTTGGTTGAATGTTGCTGTACACATTATCTTATCACATGCATTAGCTTGGTGTCTGACATAAGCCACTTATCATAGTAGCACATTGTAATTAGCTAGATCAATAATGAAATATCATTTAAAAAAGTTAGTTCTTTACTGGATATGTTGCAAAATGGTATGCGATTAAAGAATAAAACACATTGTGTGGTGGTAAAAAATGCTGCATAACTGTTAATGAGTAAAATTCAGTGACACTGTATCATTCCTTCCTCACTCTCTGATGTGGGCTATCATCTGACGTGTCCCTTATTTCTCTCGAATTTAGAGCAACCAGAGGGGGTAACGGGGATATAACACCATTGATAAGCGACCAAATGAAATGCACCATTACCTGAAATAAAATGACTGATTGCTCTGGGTTTGAATATCATTAAAATTGATATGTTACATATTATACCTTCCACATATTCACTAATTTACACTTCCATCAACATAGACTCATACTCAACCACTGCACTGTGAATCTGCCATATCCTCTAATTCTCTGCACATAAATTAGATCAAGAATCTACTGCAAATATTGACTTTTTTTTTCGGTGTACCAATTTGTCCTTTTTTCACTTAAAAAAAATGTGTGATTTGTACACACCGCAGAAATCCTGGAATTTCAGAGTGTCCCTATGTTTTTGAGTCTTTCCCATCAGCGCTGGTGCTTAGCGTGGGAATCAAGGACAGCGATAGGAGGATGTGGGAGACTAAGACCTGTCTGTCAGTCAAACACACAACATTTAGAGGAGAGGGGCTTAGATGGGGAAGGCACCCTGACCTCCTCTTCTCTTCTTCCCTGAAGACACAAGCTCATATTCTCCGCACTGTACATGTGTCAGCCTTGAGTGCCAATAAGTCTCTGGGAACCTAACGGTAGATGTAAGGATAAGACGACAACCTGTCCATACTTATCAAGCTGATCATTATCTCTCACTTATCGCACTCAAACTCTCAAAAACAACAACTCACTTTCACGCATACTATTTAGTGCCTTCTGCTGTCGTGCTGTTACAAGATTTGCCACTGGGAGTCTTGACTGTACGAGTCTCGGATACCATCCCTGCACCCACAGTGAAGGCTGATGAATAATGCCTCTGGGAAGTGGTGTACAACCTCGGCTTTTCCCTTCTATCTATATCACGCAGTAATGAAGGCCTTCTCTCTCTGCTCGATAGCAAATATATATCACCTTTAACAGGCACACATTCCTGTGCTAGCACCATGGGAAAACACAGAGCAGGAGCAGGACATTGTTCTCACAGTGAGTACAGGGACAGAAAGAAAGAAAAGCAGGGGGTTGGTGAGGGGAGCTGAGTAAAAGCAAGAGGAAAAAATTAGACCGTCACACACCATGGGCTAAAACTACAGAAAAGGTCAAGAGTGAGAGAAAGAAATTCTTGTTAAGGACTGTGCTAACTCAATGCAGTTACAAACTGGGTGACTTGAAGAAATCATAAAGGGAGCATATGCACAGTGAGTGTGTCAGCCATGTCTCTGGTCCTCCTTTGTGGTGGTTGAAGCGACCCTGTGTGTGGTCTGAGTGGTTCCCGTCTTCGAGGGGTGTGCAGATCTCTCAGACACTTCAGACTGCAGTCTCACACACAGCCTCTGATGAGCGCAGAGCAAAGAGGGAGAGGTCCAATAAACAGGGCTTGTTTGATCCAGCCGCAACCCAGCAGCCTGCCAAGTTCCCTTTGTCTTAGAGAGGACACCACAGCCGTCACACAGACAGCCGTCTACCCACTGCTCTTAGCTGCAGTGAGGGGCATCATTCACATGCTGCCGTGCCAGCAGAGCCAGAGAGGGAAAGAGAGAGCGAGAGAGAGACAAAGATGTAGTTCGGAGAGAAATTAAGACACACAAAACAATCAGCTCATGCAATGCTTTACTGCACAACCAAATGTTAATATCTCCGTCTCTGTTTGTTTCCACCGCCCGGTTTCTCTAAACAGCTGCATGAAGCTGTTGTGCAACACGCAGGTGATTAAGTGGCAACGTGTTTTTTGTTTTTTGTCAGAGCACATGGTCCTCATCATTCTGTGATTGAGTCAGCCCACTGCTGCTGGGGAGACACTGGAGGACTGAGTTTGCAAATCCTTGCGAAACACGCAAAATGAGAAAGCCAAATCCAGTAAATCTGATATTGCAGAAAAGTGGAACCAGAATATTTGCGCCATTGTTCTTTTAGACAGTGACCTCCTCTGAATAATGAAATAAAAAAAAACAAAAAAACAATAAGGTCCCATTGTTTTATTTGCAGTGGGATGTAAACTTTAAAGAAAGCAGACACATTTTAACAATACTGGTTAGTATGATGATATTTTCCCATATGTTCTAAATACACTGTGACAAAAAAAGACTGTGTATCATGTTCATCGCAGTTTTCTTTATTTTAAACAGACCAGGGGAAATTTGTATCTAATTTTTGTTTGTGGGGTTTCAGGTTTTTGTCCATCAAGGCCAAGCCAAGGAATTTACCTCACCTGACCCTACTGCAAGCACACAATAACTGTCGGCATGCCTCTTCAGTTTCACAGAGAAGGCTTGCCAAACTGTCATATTGTATAATGGAAGTTGGGATTTTGGGCAAAAAAATGCCCGGGTAAACTTGTGCTCTATGCCCCTTGGCCCAGTGGTGGCTGGAGAGGCTCCAGCTGAGTGGCAGAGCTGTGCTTTTCTTAATGAAATACCATTTTGTAGAGTCAATCTTCTAAGTCTTGCTTTGTGTGTGCTAGATCCCTGTGTTCCTCTTCAGATAGAGGGAAATTCTAAACTGAGCCCTGGATCAGGTGCAACCAGCACGACTATTTCCCACAGTTGAGGCCCAGGCGGCAACAGCCAGATATCTGACACTAATCACCCATTAAAAGCATAAGGCTGTTTTGCGCCAGGCCAGAGAGAGCGACAGTGACAGCTGCTGCTGCTACTACGTCCAACTGAGGGATTCTAGGAACACAGACAAAACTTCTCTAGAAGACTGGGGAATTGTATGTCCTTTTTCTCATTCCAGAGCTGCTGTGCTGCTTTGTTGTTTCAAGTCAGAGTTTGAGTAAATGAGACCTGGAACAAGTGCAAGTGAGGAGAGAGAAAAGAGGGCGGGCATGAGATAATAGGGATCTCTGAAAGAAATAAATCGTACTAAGGAAGAGTGCACTGTTAGTCATCCAAAAGATGAGACAGGAAAGAGGAGAAAGGAAAAATCCTCAGATCAAAGCTTATCCCTATGTCTGAGCTCAAGCATCAGTTTTCCTCTCAATGTTTCATTCTTTCTTTTACTTCTGTGCCTCAGTAGAATCTTCCTCTTTCCTTTAGTGACCTTCTGGAGGCCTGATGTTATGCCGGCCTGCGCTTTGGTCACAAATCGGCGTTTGGTTTAACGGCATGCCAAAGAAAGTGCTGTTCCACAGGCGTCTGCAAGAGGGGATCAACGTTAAGCCAAAGAGAGCGGTTTCAGGGCAGTTTTAATGCAGCACCTGTCAGGGCTCAGCTCAGACCCAGGATTCTGCAGGACCCTGCCTGTGCAGCTGTGGGTCCAATCTGACCCTCGGCCAGGAACAGAGGCCAGAATCCACTCTATCCAATCCCGTTGGCCTCTGATCTGACACCACACATAACAATGAAGCTCCTCTGTGGGTGCTCTGACCTCAGCAGGCCTGTAATCTAATGATATGGAATATGTCTGTGGTGATCTAGCGGGTCCAGGAATGCAACTTGCACAAGAGCGCTTGGTTTCTACATAGTCTTATGGAGTTGTTTAAGACTGCATGTGTGCAACTGGCAGAACATGTACTCATAAATTCTTAGCTGCACCTGATGTGTTCATTTCATTATCTTTCTATCAGAGCATATCACATCATATTATTTCCTTTATCTCGCCATATGGTGGACATAAATTAGCAGAATACGGACAATAAAGAACAACCAAATCACCAGAATAAACGTTGTCATTGTACATTTCTGCAAACTATGGGCATGTTACATTTGTATGTTATTATGTTGCAAATGTATGAAACATTTTGCTGTGGTAAACATGTGGTAAGGTTTAAGCATAAAAAACACTTGGTTAATATAGTAAGGAAAAGATGAAGTTTTGACTTAAAATATTTTATATTTTAATATTTTGGTATATTTTCGTTTTTGGTGGGACAACCCAGCTGAAAATGCAGCAATGTCTTGAGAAAAAAAGACAACTAGTTTTTAAGGCACTACCCTAAAGGAATTGCAGCAATGTCTCAGCAGAAAAACAACTGCTTTTCATGGCACTGTCCCAGCAGGAAACGCAGCGGTGTCTCTGTAAGAAACAGTCACTTTTTTTTGGCACTACTCTGACAGGAAATGCAGCAATGTCTCGGCAGGAAACGTAGGGACGTCTCTGTAAAAAAAACACCTTTGATGGCTGAAAACCCAGTGATGACTTGCTAAAAAACAACTGGTTTTGTTGGTCTTGAACAGTGGTCAGCTTGGCAGCCACCTCACCTAGGTGTCACGCCATTCACCATCCCCTCCAACTCATGATGACAAAGTCAGCTCATGTATTACGTCATTGGAAAAGTTCATATGATACATATGAAATGTACAAATTTATACAGAAACGTACGATGCCAACATTTTCATGTGGTAACTGGGCAGTCAAAAAAGGAGAGGAAAAAGAAAAGCGAATCAGAAATCTTACAAGGCCTCTGGGGACTAAATGTTTCAGACAATCAGTCTAAATTACTACTGTAAACATATCGGGTTAAACATCCACTCAAAACATACCAGTAGATTTTTTTCCCGCTCTCTTTAATGGAAAAATGCATGGCCCCCGTCACCTCTCTCTCAGAACTCCGGTCTCTTGAGATAGGGAATATTAAAGAGGCTAATGTGACTAGAGAGCTCTGGGCTGTCCTTGCAGGGCTGCCTGCTTGTGAATGTCCATTTATAACCAGATTGGTCCAAATAAGCAGAGGAAGCAAGAGCTGCACTTTCCCACAGTGGTGCAGGAGGCCAACACGGCTTCCCCTTTATAGTTCATGACTGCATGGAAACTGCACTCCCACTAAGAGCTCACAGAATGGGCAGACTGGTGGACCGTGGCAGCCCAGATAACACAACTTGACCAACACTGAATCTGATTAGCTGACTTGAAACCAACCATGCACGCTGATAGTGGCAACGCTGGACAGAGTCATGGAAAGACTCAGTGCATCAGCCTGAAAATTAGATTCCCACCACACAAGTGATAAATGCATCAGTGTTTACTCTGTCGCCACACGATAATGGTTAAAAGTTGCTAGGGTCCTTTATTTGATTTTCAGATAGAGAAATTCATCATCTGCTGTCTCTGTTGTGTGTATTGTTTGATGTGTATGTGTTGGTCCTGTTAGACTGTTTTAAAGCCTCAAGTTTTGTGTTTTAGTTATTGCCATGTTGGATTTTTGGAGCCAGAAGTGACCATAATTGGTCAAGAGGGTGAAGATAACCCTAATTCTAGCTGCTAGCTTGTTTAGCATAGTGCATTTACAGCTATGGTTAACTTATAATATAATTATAATGCTAAATAACTAATGCTAATGCTAATTTTTGCTAGTGAAAAACAAACTTACAACCATTACAACAAAAGGCACAAACTAGAAAAACTGAACTCCTCAGAGGGTCTTTTAGTGCAACTTAACACCAAAGCAGACCTTTTTTAGCCGACCAAAACATGACAAGTAATGTTCATGAAGTGTAAACACAATGAAATACCAACAGCTATGGATACGCCATTACCTTGTGACTCTGGGGTTACACCATGGTTAAGTTTTTGGGCATCCACCTGTCACCAAAAGCGGCAGAACTTTAAGCCTTTATAACGTTTAAAAGGGTGAGTTCATTTTTTTTAACATGGGGTTAATAGTCTATCACAGCAGTTCTCAAATGATGTGCGGCGGCACATTGGTGTGCCATGATGCCAATCCAGATGTGCCGCGGGACTTTGTTAGAACTACTTTATTATTGTGATATTTACCTGGGCCTATAAAAATAGTCAGTAATTAATTTTTAATTGACTGTATCAGTACGTCATACACACCTATTTCCTAATAAAGCACCAATCTCGGGCTAAAAAATGTGATTTAATTAATTTAATTCAATTAAAAAATCCTTTTAGTGTGTGACACATCAAAAGCCCTGAGTGGCAACCAGTGTGAGGGATGATGACTTTAAAAAGAGAAAGCAACTAAGCACCAGTGAAGACGACCTACCTCAAAGTGACCTGTCTTAATTCTTTCTTATTTCCATTGTCTTATGTCGTCATAAGAGCGATAACACACGTTATAGAAGCTATTGTGCCCAGATATAAATACAAGTGTGCTTTGAGATTCTTGGACACAAAAAGTTTGAAAACCACTGATCATTATCATTATCCTTGTGTGCTTGTATCATAAGTTTACAGTCCAGTCCCTTTTACCTACTTACTCCAGGTAATCAAATCTGCCTGCCACCTGCTGCAACCCAGTAGTGCCAGCAAGCTTGTGTGACCTCCACATCAGTCCAACGCACGTTCCGTACTCAACATCACTCCTCTCAGTCTCCTCATCTGCATGCCTTTGTCTTTGAACCTCCCTTTGTCCTTTTTTTGCAGCAGCAGGTCCATTTTGTGGGTATCTTATTTCTTATGCTGCAGCTTGAAGCCTGTGGTCGGTCTGTGACGTTTTTGTTCTGGTTTTTAAAACTTCTGTAGCCATACACTCTAGAGGTTGTGACCCCTGTATATGTGTGAGTGACAGGAAGGAACGGAGTCCTTTAAGAGGATTTACTGTGAATTAGCACGCCGATTTGATGCTCTTTTTCATCGTGCTGTGTTCCGGCGAGAGCAGACTGCTCTGGGCCCCGTACAGATGGGCAGATTGCATTTCAGCCACTCTTTAAAAAGCCATACGCGCGACGGATATATCTCGGCAGTGTCATTGGTCAACTGTCACATCTGTCAGCTGTATTCTTTTGAAGCTGAATTGTAAGAATATGTATGTTCAAACACTTAATCTCCCTGCATCATTTTTCACATTAATCCCCTCTGTTTACAAACTCATGGTATTTTAACTTCACAGGCAGCAATCACTCACTCAGTATGTCAAGGGTGGTTGGTTTGGTCACATTTGATATCCTCAGAGCAAAGTGGGCAGTGAAAAACAGCACCAAAGTAATCTTTCTTGTGTTTTCACATTTTCCTCAAGTTCAGATCGGATAGAAGGGCACAATGGTTGCTGGCAAAGTGAGCCAGCTCTCTCTCTAATCAGTTTGGAGGGCAGCTGTGTAGCAAAGACTCAACAGTTACCATCCAGCTGGCTCAGACTCTGGGAACCAGCGAGAAAGGCTAAGATGCACTTTACACCATTACGAGCCTATGCACGGTCTCTATCTCTCCCTCCTATTTTTCTTTCTGGCTCACTCTCCTCTGCCTCTCTTTCTCTTTCACACACACAAAAACACAGCGAGATCACACCAAATTGCACTAAGTTTTTGACTTTTACCCCCTGGTTAAACTATAATCTGTGGTTCTGTTCCAGGCCTTCTTCCAGCATTTACAGCGTCATGTGGTTCAGGATTCCCACATTACAGAGAGCTGCATGTGGTGTGGGCTGCATGTTCCGTTTCCTGCAGATTAACTCTGTATGCCTCCCCCTTTACTGTGACAGACTGAATCAATCTAATGTAAATAAGCATTCCCAACTTTCAACAAGCCTATGGCCCACGTAAACCAAAAGCCCCCCTCGGCTGAAAGTGAGAGAATTCCACCAGGAGATCTAAACTTCCCTCTCTCCCAGATCTCAAGCTTGCCTTCCCACAGACGCCCCAGGCTCAATGACTTTGACTTCCCACATTTAAGAGTAACTAAAAAAAGCATCTTCAAATTGCAACCATAAGTCGTCTTCCTTTTCCTCCTCCCACACACACGCACACAAATACACGTACACACACACGCACACTCTAACAATCCTAATGGGGGTCTCAAACACTGGGAAAAGTCAATTCTCCAGTGAAAAAATTAGTCGTATTTCACCTGTCATTCTCTCCATCAATAGCACTCTGAGAAAGGCCAGCAATGTTGTTCTGTGGGATGCATACTGAGCTGGAGCTTACAGTGAGAAAACAAGTGGACTGGGGAGGGATGAAGAAAAAGAAAGAAAAAGAGAGCGTAGAGAAGGAGCGTCCTGGCTGACTGCACAAAGGGGTCAGAGGTCTGTTCCCGGAGGATATGTGAGTTTGACTCCTCCACAGAATGAAATAGAGCCACTTAGTGAAATCACTTCCTGTCACTGTTTACAGGGTGGTAAGATCTTGGGCAAGTGTGGCACAGCAGGAGAGAAGGAACTGGACTTGTGCTTGAATAAACACTCGGCCAAGTTGGGCTATCATTGTACAAGCAATTCATTTCACTGTGTAAATTTACCTTATACAGATATAGTGGAATAACTTACCCGTTGTAAATGTATCCACAGTGCAAGCTTTATCTTGCTGAGGGAGTTTTTTTTAAGGCTTGATGGTGCGGTATGGAACTTGATCTCTGTGAGATAGTCTGACAGTTTATCTTTCACACTCATCCCAGCAGAGAGAGAAGGAATGGAGTGCGATAGGTGTGTTATTGTTGCATTTTCAGCGAAACCATGCTGGCCCATTCACGAGGCCTCCCTGATAAAGCTGACATCAGAAAGACTGCACTACAACCGCAGCCTTATCTCATGTACCATGTAGTAGGCCCACATCAGGGTTCATGGAAGCGTGTACAAGCTTTAATGTGAGAAGTGTCAGGGTCAGGCCTGGAAGCTGAGTACACATCATGAGGAGACATTACAGAGTGCAGGAGGAGGAGGAGGAGGAGGAGGAAGACTTCATGGTCAACAGCAAGGGCAACATGCAGCTGGATACTCTCAGAGATTCAGACAAACAAAATATGCAGTGGTGAAGTGTATCTACATTCATTTACTCAAGCACTGTACTTCAGTGCAAATTTATTCATATTTTATTTTTATATATATATTTATTCATTTTAACTCTGTTTTTATTGAGCTGTAGAAAAAAGAATAACAGGCACAGACATAAAACAAAATGGGTCAGAGGGGTGCTGTTTAACATCACCTAATGGTTATATGATTGTAGGGCGTTAAAGGTTGCTCTATTTAACAGCTGCACAGAGCAAGTGTACACCAAGTTGTGTCTTCACAGGAAACATCTCCCTGTTTCAGTACACGACTGTGTGACAATAGGGATATTACATAAATAAGGTGACAGTATCCAGGAAGAGGTGAGTCCTCACTGATGTCCAGATATCCAGGGGAGGGGTACAACGGATAGGCACCAAAGAGTAGTGCACAAGAGGTCAAGCTCATGCCTGTCCATCCACTTCCACATAGTTCACATTGGCCTCAGTTCAAATTCAGAGGGAGTTCATTGTCCTGCAAGCAGCAGACCCGTACACATCCATCCTGAAACATACCTCGCATAATCCAACACTTTTACATTTACACAGATGCAAAAAAAGGCAAGAAAGGAAACTAATGTAAATGAAAACTCCTGTTAAAGCCCCCCATCTCATGCATTAAGATGTGGTAACTACTTCATCCAATACTTAGAAAGTGTATCCATACAAAGTCTCAAGGAAATAGTCAGCCTTTCCATACTGTAAATTTCCTTTACAATCCCTATTCACTCTGATTTTGTAGGGGCTTCTTGAATCATCATTTCCTGGTTATGGGTTGTTTTTACTGGCTGTGAGCCGAACTTGGAGAAATTCCAACACACATGAGTCAGAAATGCCTTTTTTTTTTTTTTTTTTACTCTACCACATTTATCTGACAGCTTTAGTTAGCTCCAGCATGATCAGCTACAACAGTAAAATGCTTCTTCACATTAATGCATCAGTAAAATTCCAGTAATATAACGTAATAGTAGCCTATAAAACACACATGGACCAATTCTGCAATATTTTAACGTTTAAGTATATTTTATTAATACTATACTAATACTATGAGAAATTCAGAGCATATGAGGATATGGTTCTCATTTGAAGTAGATGAGCTGGTGATAACTCCATAAACGTTTATGCGCTTATCAACAGTAGCAGTGCTGACAGAACTAACAATGTTAACCAGGGGAGAAATGGAGGGTGAGCGCCACAACGTCATTTGATATCAGCAGTTGCCATTTATTTTGAAGTACACTGAATTTCTGTCACAGAGGTTTTATTTTGAAGTGTTGTTTCCTGCTTTAGAACGAGTGACTAATGGACCGCTACTTGACAGAGACAACAAACAAGCTCAATGACATGGCCAAACCCTGAATATAGTAAAGTGTGCAGACCTTGAACCAATGCCTAAGGAGAAATCTGGACCCTATGGCTGGAGCAGTTGGGAACCACTGGTATACAGAACTTTTAACCCCTCCATTTACAACGCAGGACTTTAACTTTTATGCAGAAGCATTTTTATATTTTAGATTTATATGAAAATTTGCCACTTTTATGAAAGTTATACTATGCAGGATTGTCATTTACTGTGTATAAACATACTCGCCTGCAAAAGTAAAAGTAAAATACAATCGCAGATGCAATGTCGTTGGGCGTTTTGCCTCACTATATTTGTGTTTCGCCATTGCTGTATCTGTTGGATTGACACGCCCATAAACACCCTGAGCACAGACAACAGGGAGATATTAAGAAAATACAGGCAAAGGGCAGAGTCTCTGCAGAAAAATACACCGATGCGAACCTCTAGTGGTTAATAAGTGATGATTGTGAGGAATAACTTTTGTATATGCATTGTTTTTCAGGAAAATCCTGCATCGTATACCTTTAAATAAAGGGTGGACCATGAGTGGGCAGCTGACAGCCACAACAGTGATGTAAAGTAATGAAACATGTGAATGGAAAACCTGTTAAAACTGAAATTGGCATAAAAATAACCTGAATTGAACAGGCTACAACACATTTACCAACCACATGAAAGCCTCTGAGAGTCATAAGTGACATCTCATCATCAACTCCAGGGTGAGAAAGTGGGCCCTTTGCTGGACATTTGTGTTTATGAGTCCCATTGGAAATATTCTGTCAGAGCTTGTAGCTGCAGAGGAACTGTCACCAGCCCCAATAGCAGTCAGTCACACACCACTGCTGCTGAAAGCCTCTCGTCTCATCGGGCTGACAGTTTAAAACACACAACTCTATGAGGGTCTTAGTCAAACAGAAATATTTAATAAAGTCTGTCATGGTCCATAACTCACAGTTCAAATGGACCTTAGTGACCCTTTCATTTTCTACCTTCAGACATAAATGCTAAGCTGCGTTGTGATGACATAAGAGACCATAAGAGGAAAAGAAATGATGAGGTATAAAGAATTCTCCCTCGTTTTATTTTTATGTTTTATGGTTGTGCAGCTCAGTAGAAAAGAGCAAATGCAGAAGTCTCTTGTTAAAACTGCCAGTAATCACCCAACATTTTGAGGACAGCAAATAAATATGCCAAGAAGAGCCATATGACCCTGTTTAAAAGAATAATAAAGCAGTCTTCGTAGCTGTCACTACCACAGTGGTAGGAAAACAAAGTCATCGTTCAAAAAATGTGGGGCCCACAAAGCATTTCCATGTCCTTGAAGCCTGTTAATGTTAGCAGACGAGTCAAAAGCTATTAATTACAAAAACATAAAAGTTTTTGCTTTGAGTGTGTACTTGCGCTTTGTCCCTCTTGCTGTACTTCATGTGTATGCTTTTGCGTCATTCAGAGAGAGAAAAAAAAATCTCAACAGAAACTCAGGTTATAACCTCACTCTTGGCCTTCTGCAGTGGGGTTGTGAGAGAGAGGTTTCTTTCCCCAGGGTCTCTCCCACGCCATCTCCCCCATTCCCCTCCTCTGTATATGAGAATAACCATAAATCACAGGCAGCTTCGACCAGTACAGAGTGAGAAACTCTTTCTCTGTTTCACTAACAGGACTCAGTGGTGTTGCAGAATAGACACACCTTTTGCAATAGGCTACAGATATGAAAGTTGAGTCATAGCAGCAGCGGTGCTCTGGGGTAAGGCTCAAAAGTACCAAATGCAAGACATGATTGTTCAGGCAACAGTCACACACACTCAGGCACGCAGACACACTCACACCCCTCCTCCTTTTCTCCCTGACTTAAAGGCCAAAAACAACTATACACATCTCTCTCTTGGGCTTCATTAGATGGAAAACATAAAAGATAAATAAATGAACAAACCCCAAAATTGTTGTGCTTGCGTGGGAGAGTTCAAAATGTACCAAAATAGTCTTTCGTAAGGCCAGAGGAATGAGGGTCTGCATCGTTTCACCATACAAGGGCCTGTTCAGTGTACCCTGCCGAAATCCCTCCACCAACCACATTCACCACAGTGACCAGTCTGCTGCGGGTTCCGCACATTTCTTTGTCCTTTGTTCTGTGACATTCTCTCATGTATGTACGAACGCTTAAAGGGATACTTTGCCGATTTTCAACCTGCTTTGTATCATAACAATGTGGGTAGTAGCGATAGTATCTCCATGCTCATCTCTCTGCGATGGATTTTCGATGACTTTAGAGCTGTTGCTGTATACCCGCCAACACAAACACAAAGACTATAGGAACAGATCAAGACAGACTGTAAAAAAGTTTACTTCAGCTTTAAGGTTGGGTATTTAAACAGGAGTGTCTATGGGAACTGACTGGCCTCTGGAGTCAGCCTCAAGTGGCCATTTAAAGAACTGCATCTTTCCTGCAGTGAAATTCGTCTTTGAATGCACACGCAGCCACAATTGTGGGGGGCGACTTTTCTTCTGCCCTTTCAAAGTGTGCATCTGCATTCAGTGCATATGTTCCTTAGTTCCACCGGGCGATGTGGCTCCTGGTAGTCTGGTTGGGATGAAGCATGTTCCTGTTTCCACATGCACATGCTGTGTAACAAACATGCAGAGACACACACATGCACACACACTCAGAGGGAAACATAGAGAAAGAGACATACACTTAGACAGATAGACAAATAGCAGCAGGTTGCGCATGGTATCAGTTTCTTGATAGCAGGAGTAAGTCTTTAAGGAGTAATCTGAGAAGTCATTCGACTCCACAGAAGCAGGAGGGAAAGAGCACTTTACATTTGTGACCAGAGACTCACACAAGCTCGACATTTAGACAATAGAATGACTCATAGACACACAAACAAGTACACACTGATCAAGTCCAGACACACTTGCTTTTCGTCACTGTGGTGTCGCTGCAACCACCTACATTATGTGGACACACTTCTGAGGCTCCACCGCTTTGTTGATTTCTGTTTGCATATGTGTATATACTGTATGTGTGTTTCTGTGTGTGCACATGCATGTCTGTAAAAGTGTGTGTCAGTAATTCAATATGTCTATGATGTCAACACTGTCACAAACATCATCAGCTCACTATGATTGCAGTGTTTATTCTGTCATTGGCCAACAGATGGATCCAAGTGATACAAAAGCATATACAGTTGGAGCCAACTGAAATACTTGTCTGGCTCAAGAGAGTCAGTAGGGATAATCCCGTGTTCCTAGACCCTCTGACCTGCAGACGTTTAGTAGTGTTGGCACGTAGCTGGAGCTGTCAGCCCAGCATCTATGGGAGATCTGTGTTTAATTTGCAAAAGCGGACTTTGCCAGAATACAGAGAGAATAAGAGGAGAGAGGGAGCAGGGGGGAAATGAAGCCAGTACTTTTGTCTGTGTGTCTGTGTGTCTGAGTGTCGAGCGGAACTGCGTCTCTGAACTCTGTCGCGGGTGATAAGGCTGAGGCTGGGCTTTTCCAAACTGTGTGCATGTGACAGACAGAGCCATTTTGAACCTTCCAGTGGTTCTGTGTGTCAGCTGTGGAAAGAGTTGTGCAAGTGCTTATATGTTTTAGTATGTGGGTGTACACGAGGGTGTGTGAAGGAGGGGGGGATTACTGTGAAACTGAGTAGTTAATAGTCCGTGTTTGTCTGCAGATTACTCTGGCACGGGCCTGGGCCCACAGGCCTGGGAGAATCCAACGCTCTCCAAGATTACCCAACAGTGAGCACAGCCAATCTCAAACAGCTCTGGTACCCAATCATGGAGAGTTGCTCGTCACAAAACCGCACATGGTACAAGACAGAACAACTTATCCTCACTGACGCTTTCTTTGTAGAAATTGTTGTTTTACTCTCAGTTCCTTCGTTTGTGTGTCCAGACTTGTACAAGGGGGTGTGTAGAGCCGGTAAATTGGGGGATGACGGTGACAGGTAACGGTGATTTCTGTCAGGTTTTTCTGGTTTTACTCAGTGACTGGGACAGTCAAGCTGAGGCCTGCCCTCTTCCCTCCAGCCTGGGAACCAAGGCAGTGACGCCTGCTTACCTAAGTGCCTGGCTGCTCTCGCTGGGAGCTGTTCCCATCCCACTCATCTGTTTATTATTTTCCTGTGAGGGCTTGTGTTGTAAAAAGAGAAAGGAAGGGGGGGTGGAGGTCAAGATGGAGGGAATATTCTCACATGTTTCATTGACGATACCTCTAGAGACTTGGATAGTGGGTTTTTGAATATGAGCAACACATAAATACATCTGAAGGGAACTGGAAAACATTTTGGTCAAGTCCCTGCAATGTTCGTGTAATAGTAAGCCCTTGATTTTACTAGGCTAGTCATTTTGTGAGGTGCCGCTTTCTGCTCCACTGGTTGGTTTGCTTTATGTCAGGAACAAAACATAGGACACTAACCTCAGGCAAAAAGACACAGAAAACAGAGCTATAAAAGAGAAGTGTTAAAAGCAAAAAAAAGGACATACACACTGTACATAACAGACATGCAAGAATATCTGAGCTTGCATCATGTCCTCTTTGAACGGCTACAGGTTTGAACACCTAGTTTCACCTGACTGAGCAAACATTACTCATCTGATGAGGCACTTACTTACACTCCTCAAGCTGCAGGTGTAAAACCCATACACTGCTGTCTCAAACACACATGCAGTTGTGTTCTGTCAGACTGAGCACAAGAAGAATTGTGCAGCTAGCTGTGTAGCCAGTTGTTTCCACTGCTGCCCCGAGGGTTTCTGGATAAAGCTGCAACATCAGCTGTGGGTTTTGTGTGCTGCAGAGAGTGGGCACCGGGTACATCTGACCTCCGACCTTCCCACAGCCTCAGGAGGAGAAGCCTTTTTAGTGAGAAAGGGAAGACCCTCTTGCCGGTCCCACATGGTTCTCCCAAAGTCACATTCCAAGGGATGCTTTTCCCACCATGGACCAAACACATCATTCTGTTCTTTCCTGGAAAAAACCCAAGGGAGTGGGCGATCACATGAGTGGGGTCCTGCCCAGTACTCATGGCAGACCTGACCTTCAGCAAATGTCACAGTTAGGCCATTCTCTACAGGTCAGGGGAAATATGGAGAGGGCCTGGATCTGGGAGAAAGGTCTGCTCTCTCTGATTCCATTAAAAATGTTTTCATTTTCAGCTGTATTCATTGCTAAATTCCAAGACATGGTATGCATACTGTGACATGGGTAAAAGTATACTATGTGTTGATATTTATACAGCAAATTCAAGTTTGCATATATGTTGATTTTTTTAAGGGGATGGCAGTGAAAGAGCGTTGGAATATACAACCCAGTTTCACTCCAGAGTTGTCAAAATTGGGCAGGGACTTGCGGTGTCAGATACTGACAAAAAAAGCTGTCCTTTAGCCGGTCACTGTTATGCCTTAATGGTGCTTGGCGGTGTCAGGGGGAAACGCGGCAGAACAAGAACGAAAGTTTAGGCGGCGAAAGTCCAAGAGGGGCAGGTGGGATGGGTGGTGGATGGGTCCAACAAACACTGACTTTCAACTGGGGTGGCAGTGTTCACGTCCTGTAAGATTCTAAAGCCAAACCTTGTTCTTTTTTCCTAAACCTGATCATGTGCCTCAGTTGTTGGAGGGGGAAAAAAGTCAATGTGCATTGTTGTACTGATGTGGTATGTTTATTTTGAAAGAGACTGTATGTAAACGGTAAATTTCCTGTGAAAACTGAAGTTTATTTTGAAAGAGGACAATGCATGTAACAGAAATGTCTTAACACAGCATCCAATAACATCAACAACCAACAAACCCAGGGTACCTTTCATGTCGTTTCTGGTCATGGAAGGTCCATCGATATGTGACGAGGTCAGAGTGAGAATGCAGTGGAATGTAAGGATGAAGTTACTCCGAAAATAGAGAGATATATGACTGCTGTTTACACAAACTTGACCATGTTTCACAATTTACTTAATTTACCATGACAAAACGAAATGTTCTCTCAAAAATATTTATCAACATGTGGCCTTACAGAATTTATCATTTTGTCTTTGAAGGAGCTTTGCTTATTTGTCCGAACCATCTTTCCACTACGCAACAAGACTGGCATTGTTGGCATGCTTCTTTAGTGCCATTTTTGGATCGAGTCATTTCAAAACATACAAAATGATACAGCAGTAATTTGAGGACTCTAATGAAAAAATGAAAAATAAAAATAAACATGTCCTCCGGGTTGGACTTTACCTATTTTAGGAGCAGTGGGCAGTTAAGCACTTGGGTACCAATTCAAGTTCTGTGGCCAGTAGCAGTTCAGGGCAATGACAGGAGTTCTCATATTACCTAATATGCATGTTTTTTTAGGGCGGTTGGAAACTGGAGGAACCAGAGAAAACAGAGGAGAACACGGGAGGAACATGGATACTTCACACAGAAAGGCCCCAGTCGGTCCCAGTGTGTTGCTGTGTATTTATACATATACATTTTAAGGTTTGAATATATTTCAGTGAGGTATTTGTAATATATTGATGTCTTAAGCATTGTTTGGACCGAAAGTAAATCTAAGTTCTGAACAGAAAGAGTGTGCTGTACTTACTGTTTTGCTGGCGGTTGAGCTTGATTGAGTAAAGTAATCACAGATTTTCAGAGAAGTGGTCAGTGAATGAAAAGTGATTCACAGTTTTGAAAATGGGAACTTAGTATTGAGAAATAACCAACTGTGAGACAGATTCATACATCACACGAAAAGGAAGATGATTTATGTACAGTAAGAGGAGCTTTCTTTTTACTGTCTTCTTCTTCTTTTTTATTTCTTTAAAATCGTTCACATGCATTTCCAAAATAAGGCTCCAAACACAACCAAAAGATGCATAACACAGTCAATGGATCTCTCTCATTATGAAACAGTAGCCTGCATTCTAATGTGTATTATAATTACATAAAGGTGAGTTTCTGAGATCTACTATTCATTTTACATGTGCTTTTTTTTATCGTTACCCTTTTAGATCTTAACATTTACTTGTTATACAACAATGTACTGTATGCAGAATAATTAGATATTAGATAAGAACATAATGTCTTCCTTCTCCTCTTATTGCCTCTACAGCAACAACATCCAGTTAGAGCAGAGGAGTCTCTAACGCAGCTGTCAGTCACGTCAGTCACTTCATGAAATGCGGTCAAACTGTCAAACTAGTCAGCGCTGATCAAATATGAATCAGGATTTTGTTACTGCATCGCCTATTTCTCACCTCAGATGTTTTCAAAAACAAATTTCAGTGTGAAAACATTTGAGTTGGGAAACAGGCAGCGCAGTAACAGCATCTTGATTCATATTTCATCAGTGCTGCCTAGTTTGACAGTTTGACTGCACTTCACGATCAAGGATTGACATGACGGACAGCTGTGTTAGAGACTCCTCAGCTGTGAGTGGTTGTTTTCATTCACGTGCTGTGGTGCCATTAGAAGCAACACGAGGAGGCAGAGGAGTATGATTTTTATATGTACTACTATGTGGATGTTGTGACAGTTTCAGCAAATATGACAAAAGGTAATTTTAAAAAAAATAAAAGTTACCGGCTACAGCTTTAAAGCAAAAGGACAAATGTTCAGTACAGTCAATAGAGAACATGCTGTGGGTTGATTTCTTGTGAGATCCAGTGACAGCACGGAGAACCTGGAGTGACGTATCCAGCTCTGGAGAGAGCCCACATCAATATGACCACATCCCTCCATTGCCTAAAGAGCAGGCATGTGTGCAAAGGGTTGGCAGTCGTACACTTTCCAATGCTGAAAAGAGCTCCTCTATAGGATTCAGAAGTGCAGGCCCAGTGGCACATACAGTACTGTGTTGTGGTGAACTTTGGAGTCCCTTCAAACTGAACAGAATATTTGATTTCTGAATGTTTAATGTAAAAAAGTGACATATAGAATTACAAACTGAGTGCAAGCAAAAAAAGGTGTTTGTAGTTTTTCATTGAATTCAGGTTTCAGCGATTTTGTCTCAGGTTTCAAATTCTGGACTTAATAATCATCCCCTTTTTTCTCTGAGATGTATCATGAGCTTATATCCATGTTTTTGTCGCACAGAATGGTTGTTTGGATCTGGAAGTGGGTGGTATAGTGTGTGTATGTGTCTCTTTTACATAAGGAAACTGTAATCTTGAACATATTCAGGATGTGACCACCCCGTATTCATCAGGAATCCAGCGCAAGTCTTCCCCCTTAGGGATTCTCTTTACATCGCAACACTTCCCCTCAGGCAACCGAAACCAGGCTGTGCACAGACAAGCAGAGTTAATGTATGCCAGGCCTCGGTGTCAGTGCCTCGGGGAGAGAGAGACACACCATCTAGATGAGTAGATTTAGATAGAAGGAAGATGAAAGGGAGAAAACAAATCAGAGGCCAAGGTGGGAGGAAGAGGGCCGGAGAGATTTACAGTGTGGTGGGATTTTTCTTTCTACTGCACATGCACACACACACTAATAAATAAGCATTGGGGGAGAGGGGGATCTAAAACACAGAAGTGAAAATGAATCGAGGAGGGAGAAAATAGAATCTAATTTGCAGTAGTAGTTAATAAGAGACGGCCTGAGAGAGAGGGAGGGATGGAGGGTGAGAGGGAGAGCAGCCAAATGACAGAGGCGTGTTTGTGTTCTGATTAGGCCGAGCCAAATGGAGGCGGCTCACCAATGGAGATAACCAACAAAGACATCTCTTCACTGGGGACAAATCTACGAACATCTTTTCACGGTCAATAGACAGAGGCATTCTTTTGTTTTGATGGAGGAAAAAAACCCAGCCTCGGTGGATCCATGAATGCAGCACAAAGTTTACCGTTCATCCGCTCTTGAATCGAACTTGAACAAAATGTGTGCTGGTTTTGGAGTTTGGGGGCATGGAAGTGTTTACAAGAGCCATTTTCATTACTCCTTACGCTGACACAAGTCCCTACTTGAAGCTATGTTATCATTACGTTCTGATGGAGTAAAAATTTGTAACGTCTATTCACTCTCACCCTGGCTGCCAAGATATGATGCACTCAAGCTGAATAAACAATGATGTGGGCTCTTTTGGGCTAAGACAGGCTTCCTGGCATGGGTGTGCCCGTACCCTGTTTGGTTTCTCATCTTTATGGTTGGCGACAGTGAATAGATCAGATCCATGGCAGTGCTGATGGGGTCCAGTGCGAGGTTTTCTCTCTGGCAGGGAAGTAGGGTTGGGACGCCGCCAGGGTTGCCAGGCAAGGACAAACTTCAATACTGATAGACTCTTTGATGAGGTCACTGTCTATCACACAAAGACTAACTGTCTCTGTGACTTTACTATCTATCTATCTATCTATCTATCTATCTATCTATCTATCTATCTATCTATCTATCTATCTATCTATCTATCTATCTATCTATCTATCTGACTGTTTGTCTGTCTTCTCTGTCATCGCTCCTCTCAGTGTTTGTGTGTCTGACTCATACACACATCCGCATAAACACTCACTCAGGCGCTACCAGAGGCATAAGAGAAAAACACAGCCATCCTTGGGAAACAAATTAAAAGGATAATCATCCCTTGAATGAAAATATTCCCTCCTTGGTGTCGGTCGAACCAGAAAAGCATATGCTAGATTCCCAGACGTCTAATTACACCATTGAATGAGAGAAACAACTGATCCATGGTGGAAGAGGTTAGAAACCCAAAGAAAGATGATATGTTACAGGAAGAAATGTCAGTGCACAGGATGGTGAGAAAAGTGTAATTTGTTTGTTCGAGTTTCTCATTTGTTTATCTGCTTCTTCTTCTCCATTTTAGACTCCATCATGCTCTTTGGCTTGTCTTGCCAGAAAAAATCTGTGCATCTACATCAGCGGTTTACCCGTCAGACTCCTTTTGTGACATATTACACCAATCTTACCTCATTGTCCACAGCAAACACAGGAGCATCGTGTTACCCCAGCTCAGGTTACATCATCTCTAAGCCCAGCACAATCAACCACCATGCCCTTGTTTGACAATTATAATGCTTGTACACAGAATGAACCCTCTAATCACGGAGTCATTGGAACTGGTAGTTTTGAGAGAGTGAACGGAGCGGAACAAAACGATACGGTAGTGGGCAAACTGCAGTCTGGAAATTCCTGCTGGATTGTTTATGTTCGGGAAGAGCAGTAGGGAAAGGGGACAACGCTAATGTTGTAATGATAGCGACAATAGCGGTTCTGTGTCTGTAAAACAATGTGTATGACTGGCCAGCTAGAGTCAAGATTCTTTTTGATTTATGTTTTGACCTCCGAACGATCCTGAGTCCAAACAAGCAGCTCTACTCAGAAAGAGAGAGATGATGACGACCCCCCCCTCTGTGTGAATAAACAAGTGACCCACGTTGGGTCCGTAAGAGGTCACTGCACAGCGGAGTTATGGAGATGGACAGAGGAGAGGGCAGACAGACAGTGGGCCTCAGAGAGTGAGTGAGAAGGGAGGAGAAAGGGAATGGACAGAGAAGGAGAGATAGACGTTGTGTGTTTGTTTCTCCCTGTGGCCTCTGCTGCCCTAATGGACCCGGCCGCCACAGGCCAGCCACAGGGCAACTTGGGCTTCTCCTGTTTTGACTATATAAAGATTGATAGCTCCCCTCAGACCCCAGATCAGCTTTATGAATATTGATACGTCCCAAGTGGCTACATCGCATAAAGCCATGTTAAATGTTGGCTGACCTCCACCATTTCTTCAGCTTTCATCTGTCTTGTTACGCCTTGAATGTATTCCTGATCCACAGATCAAGTCGTATGGCAGCTCTGTCACGCTATTCAACATTACTCAGGATGGATCCTTCATAGTGAGGATGACAGAAACAGACAAGTGGAGCCTAATCTTGATCCATCCTGACCTGGGATCAGGCTGAAGCACCCTGTCTAGACACCAGCTCCACTTAATGCCAGCATCCCACAGCACCCAGACCTCTTTCTTTCTTTTGCCTCCTCTGCATCTTCAACACTTTCCTTTTCTTTCCCATTTTCACAACTCAGTTCTCACAATTTTCTGACCTCTGCAGCTCCCTTCTATGCTCGATCCCTGACTCCTTAGTCTGTCTCATCATCACTCTCTGAGTCAAGCTTAGGTGTGGTTTTCTGGTGATGATGACAGTGAAAGGAGGATGCGGTAAAAGTGCTGAACTAGCAATGAACCAGCGGCACCAGGGGAGGCAGACAGATTTCAAAGAATGTATCCTACAAACATGCCAAAGATAACTTTTGAGGTTCCCCTTTTCTCCTTCTCTCTACTCATGTTCACTGCCTAAAATGCAAGTGGCTTGTTTGTCAGCACACAGCAAGGGTACATAAAGGCAGAGCCTGTGCATGTTTAGTGGCTCAGTAATTGTGACAGGGTTACAATAAAGGGAAGACCTAACCATGTCACGCTGCCCTCATTATACTGCAATTACATTCTTGATTGTGAAACAAAGGTACACAACAATGGTTTGATAAGACCTCTTGTTTAATGAGACTTTTCTGTAACTCCTGTGTTCATTCAATTAGTAAACAGGTCTTCCATTCAGGCCTGGGCACCCCAATTCTCATCTCCCCAAATGCGACACACCCCCACCCCTTGCTGCCCTCCCCCTCCAAACACCCCCACCCACCCCCTGCCCTTAGCCTTCAGCGTCCCACATTGGGTCTTGGCATCCCCCTGAACATTCAAGACACACAGACTCCTCCCCCAACCTCCTAACCCCCCTTCCCCTCCACCTTCCCCCTGCACACACACCCATTTGATTGTGATTGACAGCGTCTTTGTTCCATTGTGCGGAGCTGTCGCCTCTGATGAAGACACATACACAGAGCCGAGGCGCTGCACTCATTGTACACTGCGCAGAAACTACAGGTCTGCAACCAGTTGCACTGTCCTTTGATAATGAGCTCCATGCAATCAGTGAGTGTAACCAGCCTGGGCTCAGCCAAGTCTGGCAGGATGGGATGGGACGGTGTGTGTGTGTGCAGATGGGACAAACCAGGCCAGAGTGCAGGCATCTCCCAGTGTGGACCAGGGGGTCCCGGCCCTACAGGCTGAGGGGGCCAGCTGGAGATGGAGGCTCAGGGCTGCGCAATGTGTCTGAGGAGGCCGTCATTAGGGTTCACCCCTCCTCAGGGATGGGAACCAGGTCACATTCTCTCACACGGCACAAAGCAGGGTGTGTGTGTGTGTGAGAGGTGGGGGTTCAAGGGAGGGGTTTTGATGGGGAACAGGCCATGACCTCTTTATATCCATCAACAGATCACTAACTTGGCCCATAGACATGCTCATACAACACTTTCACACACGCGCGCACACACACACGCATGCATGCAAACACATGCTAATGTGTTTGCGTATGTGCACAGACAGAAACACACAGATGCATATGCAAAAACAAGTCTGTGCTCTGCAAGAGGCATCATGTGTCCTCACCTGAATACGACAGCTTAAAATCTCTGTTGGCTGAGATGCGTTTTTTTTACATTTGTTCAGTGCCGACCACTAAAGAATATCTGTCTTTTCAAATTAACCATCCCAAATATCAGTATGGATTGATGCTGACTATCAGGACCATGTAAGGAAATTTCACTTCAAGCATCAATGTGCACAGACTACTTTCAAGCAGATGTGTACGTGGTGTCAGACTGTGGAATTCTCCACAGAATAATTTAAAATTTAAAAGGAATATTTTTCAGTTCAAGAAAATGTATAAAGAAAGAATATATGAAGTTGTCAGGTAGTTTATCACACTAGTTCATGGTCAGTTATTGTGTATGGCTTCTTTTTCTTGGTGGTTACAGTACGTAACTGTAATTGACAGATACAGGGGCAGGCAAAATAAGATTTATTTTTTTCTTCTTTCTGCTCCTTTTTGGTCATGGAATGTGTGATTACAGTTATGTTTTGATTGTGGATCTGATTAAATGATACTGATCTACTGCATTATGAAGCATATGATATTACAAATCCATTGTATGAAACAAATATGCTAATAAGGAACACAATGGCCAGTGTAGGCTATGCCAGATTTTAACTACTCAATTATATTGTGCCTCTCAGGCCAACAAGGCCAAATTCCTTTATACTCCAGCTTGAGCTCTGCTCACTGATGAGCCTGTGTAATCCACAGGTTGGTGGACAGGGGGAAAAAAAACAGTAAAATACTGCCCCCTCTTGGTGCCGAAAGAGTCTTGCAGACAGAGAGAAAACCCTTGCAGAACTTTTACAGTAGTATCAAGAGCACATATTATGCAAAGTGGTCACATTTTCTTATTGATGTCATTAAAAAAACCTCATAAGAGTAAATCAGAATTCTGTTTATTTTTAAATCAAGATGCTAGATTAAAAATATCTGACCCACCCCTTCACAAACCTTGAAAAACATTCAGTTTATCAAAAGATTAAAAATATGATTTAACAGCAGTTATGACCATGAGAACACTATGCTCAGGCAAACATGAAATTAAGGGCACATCACAATAAAGCAGATATATTTTTTCCGTCTCTGTCATACATATTATAACTCTGGTGAGCCTGAGTGTATAATCATCTAGGCTACAAGTTATAGCATTATAATTTCTCTATATTTTTACTGTCTCTGTGTAGCTGAGTTTGTGCTTTGATTTCTGTCCATGGGGCTTGTATCTCATGTCCTGTCTGTAAGTTCTCATTAAAACGATATAGACATCTAACCTCTATATAACCGAGTTATATCTGGCTAAGACGAGGCCTTAGCTTTATAGTATGTATGTACAACAATCCAATGTGTGTGTTGTCTGTGTTTACATGTGAGTACATGAGGTCATCCTGCATTCAACATCTCTGAGACAAACTTGTGCAACTGTGCATGTTGTCTGGCAAAGCTTATCATGGTAGTGTCTTTGAACTAAAAGGCACCTCCTCTCGTCGGGTTACTGGCTCTAGACTACCTGCTTAGGCCCAAAACCTCAGGAAAAAGGCTGTAGGAACTGGGTGGGGTTTAACAAACTGGGAGAGTTAAGGACAGGATTGGACGCCCTCTTCAGTTAGGTGAGATGGTGCGTCTGCGCAGGCAGCTGCACGTCAGGCACTTGAGGATGCTCATGGTGATGTGCATGAGAGGGCCGAAATTGAATAGTAGGTTGTAGAAGGTGTTGACAGACAGGCCACCAGTCTCATCTGCGTATTTTAAGGCCACAATGGGAGTGTAGAGGCTGTTGGTCAGATTCCTGAAGCGAGGGCTGCTTGACTCAATAACCTTTTTAGTGCACTGGAGAGGTAAGAAACAACAGGAAGTCATTGCTTTGTAGGGTGACTCAGTGTTTGTTAGGGATCAGACACAAAAAATTGATTCTATTCCCTTACTTTGGCTATGTCCTCTGGCGTCTGGCCCATGGCTTCAAATATATCTATGGATGATGGCAGGTAAACGTCTTTAAAATAACGAACTGTGTCGGCATCTACTCCTGGATACTCCATCTTGGCCACATCCTCCATCATCTTTGTCTCAAACTCAGTGTGCACTGGACCAGGCTCAATCATGGACAACCTGTGCGGGGAGTCAGATGTGGAAAAGGTCAGTGAGGGAGTATGTGCAGTACAAAGCAAAGACAAACGTGGAGGAAGAACAAAGGAAAGAGGGTAATCTACCGGATATTGAACTTCATCAGTTGCACGGCCATACTCTCACAGAAGCCTTCCATGGCAAACTTAGAGGCAGTGTAAACATCATTGAACACCACTCCTGAACCAACAAAAGAGAGAGATAAAGAACGGCGTCACTCCATTGTGTTATCAAATATCACAGTACTCAATTAAAAGCAGATGTGAGTTAAACATCGTTTACACATAAAGGCCTAAGATATTGAAATCAACCAAGTAACAGATAGAGATCACATTGAGCAATACAAGCGTTATCAACTTCTCAGATAGTCTTTAACTTGTTCTGGTAAACTCCACCCATTTGGCACTCTATGAAAGCAAGTAAGAGACATAAGCATTTGAATTTTAAAGCCACTGAATACTTAATATTGACATTAAAATACCACTCTTTGAAATGAAATCTGATATTTCTTGATTTGAAATTTTAAAAGCTGAATATGTACATATACACACACATATAAGTTTCAGAATTTCAATATGTATATATAAAAGAAAAAAATCAAATAGTGACATCCGGGCTGCCGAGGACACAGACTGGCAATTGTGCCTGAATGTTCTGACCAATCAAATTTGAATGATGTTCTATTACATCAATTAGTAAATTAAAATTAGATGTGTGTAAGTATATTTTCATTTTTATTTCTTCTTAATTTATGTGTATTTTGGATAAGTTTATGATTTACAAGTGTGTGTTTTGTGTCCAGATGGCATATATGTGACACCTTTATTTATCTGTGTTCTTTAAAAGAAAACCTAATAAAAACTACAACAACGAGTACAACAAATAAAACCAGCTGCAATGTTTTCACTCAGCATTAAAAAAGTGCTTCTGTGATGTCATGTTTCAAGTTTGGTAAGTTACCGGTACACTGTAATTGGTTTGCATGGTATTCTAAAATGATTTCTGAATTAATAGAGCCTAAAGCACAGAACACACTGCAACATTATTATGTGGATTTTCAAGACGTCAGATTTCTACTGATCTGTCCAAATATATAATTTTGTAGCTTGGAGGCATTTACAATTGAATCATCCAAGTGTGAGAAAAAACATGTTTTTTTCATAGTTGTTTGGAGTTCTATCTTATCCTGTGTTCTTGGATCAGATTTAACTGGATTGCAGATTTTTTTGCATTGTTAAATCCTCACAGATCATACCCTGAAGCCCCATAACACTGCTCATGACCAAGATGTGTCCGGAGCGCCTCTTCTTCATGTCTGGCATCACTTCCTTGATCATGCGAACGACGCCAAAGAAGTTGGTCTCAAATACTCTTTTCATCTCCTCGATGCTGATGCTCTCCACGGGTCCCAGCAGGCCCACACCTGCATTGTTGACTGACAGGAAACACACAGGCTTATATTTCCAAGATTGCCAATATAGAAACAGTTTAGATATTGTTGATGTACTATGAAGTATAGCTGTATTGTTAGAACCCGCATTTGCAGATGATACTACTGGATATTGCCACCAGATGTCAGTGTGTGACAATAACACAGAGGTGTGAGCAGCAGTCCATGTTGAAGGGCCTCTGGGTCTTGAGTTATTAAGTGAAGAGGGATGTAACTTGGATTTAGAGTGAGATGGAGGCAGGTTTATAAATAGAGCCTTTATCCAGACTAAAGGTTTAAACACAAAGAACTGATACGAGTCACCTATCCACAAGTCACTAATCCAGCAACATTCAATTAACCAAATTTCCATAATATCACTTTTTATAAGGTTTTAGTGATTGATGGAGTGATTGATCCACACCAAGGTCCCAATTGCTAATATACTGCTGGGATTTCTGGGTTTCAAAATACATTGTCTGCTTTGTTTTAGCTTTAAGTCACAAGCAATAGAAAGTGGCATGGGCAGACAGAGCTGCAGACTCAGCTCAAGCTATATTTTACACACTCAGGATATCAGTGTGGTGGTCCTTTCTGTTTTGGTACAGAATCTATCTGCCCACTGGAATTTCAAGACTCCTCAAATCTCCTCCCCCCACCTACTCTTTATGTCAACTGCTAAACCACGGAGGAAAGTGCTACATGAGACTGACCACCAAAAACATTTCAGTTGCTTCAAAAACTTTGTCCTAAAGTCGTGATATTATTTCAGAAATGACACTGTACTGTGACTGTTTGCTTTTATTCCTACCGACAGAGCTGATAGATGTGTACTGTTAGTCTCTCTCATAAAAGTATGACATTACTGTTGGTGTTAAAAACATGCGACTGTCACTGGAAGGGTCAGGGTTAGTGTTCTGTATATTTGGGAATCACTATAAGAAACTGAATAAGGTCTATGGGTGGATAATAAGGCAATGGGCCCCTGGGCAGGACCTGACGTAGGCTCCACAATCACACAGACTGTATTGCTGTTTAGCCTCTTTGTAGACATAACGCATCTCTCCGTGATTTTGTGTGTCTTTAAGGTCATTCTGTGTCTCTTAGTGTTGTGTCTGGTTGATTTGCCCTATGCTGTAGTTACACTGTCTCTCTTTGTAGTCTCCGTGTGGTCATTTTGCATGTGTTTGTAGTTGCTTTGCAAGTATGTGGTAATTTCGTGTCTCTTTGTGGTCCTTTTGTCAGTCTTTGTGGTTGTTTGCCCCCTTTTCATAGTCATTTTGAGTCTGTGGTTTTTTTTGCAGCTGTTTTGCATCTGTGTGTAGTCGTTTTGTATGTTTTTGTGTCACTCTGTAGTCATTTTGTGTCTTTTAGTGTTACATTGTAGTTGTTTTGTGTCTCTTTGTGTCACTCTGAAGTCATTTTGTGTCTCTTTGCGTCACTTAGTAGTCATTTTGTAGTTGTTTTGTGTGTCTTTGTGTCACTTGGTAGTCGCTTTGTGTCACTTTGTAGTCATTTTTTGTCTCTTTGCATCAGTTTGTAGTTGTCTTGTGTCACTTTATAGTCGTTTTGTGTCTCTTTGTGTCACTTTGTAGTCTCTTTGTGTCACTTTATAGTCGATTTGTGTCACTTTGTAGTCGTTTTGTGTCTCTTTGTGTCACTTTGTGGTCGTTTTGTGTCACTTCGTAGATGTTTTGTTTCTCTTTGTGTCACTTTGTAGTCGTTTTGTGTCACTTTGTGGTTGTTTTGTGTCTCTTTGTAGTCGATTTGTGTCACTTTGTAGTTGTTTTGTGTCACTTTGTAGTTGTTTTGTTTCTCTATGTATCAATTTGTAGTCATTTTGTGTCACTTTGTAGTTTTTTTGTGTCACTTTGTAGTTGTTTTGTGTCTCTTTGTGTCTCTTTGTGTCACTTTGTAGTTGTTTTGTATCACTTTGTAGTCGTTTTGTGTCACTTTGTAGTCGTTTTGAGTCTCTACATGGTTGGTATATGTCTCTTCAACTTACATTTTGCAGGTGAAGGCCAGTAGTGTCACTAGGCCTGTGCCTGGTAGGCTGATCAGGGTCATGTACTTTGTAATACATTATGCATTATACTAAAACTAGTTCTCAACTGTTCTGAAATAAATGATAAAAGAAACAGAATACATGCACACACATATGTTCTTCCACATACAGTGGAAAGATCATGTGCATTCAAAGCTGGGGAAGGTGTCAAAGAAGGCCTAGTTCCAGGTGTGCTCCACTCACTCAGGATATCAATATGGCGGTCCTTGACATTGTTGATGCACTGCTTGACTGACTCGTCGCTGCACACGTCTAGTGGAAGCAGCATCAAGGTCTTGCCATATGCATCTCCTGCTGCCTCCACCAGTTTGTCCTTCTTCTTCAGGTCCCGCATGGTGGCAATGACTGATAGAGAGAGATGGAGAAGTGAAAAAAAATATTATTTTACTTGTATAATGTGGCTTCAGACTTTACAAAGTATTGGAAAATGGTTCGTTAGAGTTGCACAGTAACCAAACTTGGAACCAGAGCGCTCCAAATGATCAGTATCAAGATAACTTTTTGTTGGAGTCAATTTTTGTCCATTTGTTTTTAAAATCATGAATCATTACTTTCTGTTGTCAAAAACCCCAACAACTCTTAACCCACTGTCCCAATGATGAGGTGACGCACAGGAAACCTCTGATCTATGAGGCACTACTTAACGACTTCCTTAACCCTAACACAGACAAACACGGAGTTGTGACAGAGTCAGATGTGCGGGTCAGAGTTCCCAGTAATGACCACGCCTGTCAGTTTACACAACATAGAATTGATTTCCTCTGAACTTTACACACTGGGCCGCATTAACCCACATACAGCACAGGAATCTATCATGGACAGTGACAGCAGCTATCAGCTCAGTGTTGACTTGGCTTCCTCCATGTTGTGTGTTGTGCTAACACTTTGCTGACTGACATTATCTAGCAGAGAAAAGAGAGAGAGTGCTGTTGCACAATAGCAATCGGTGGGAGTAAACAACCTCTTCTTAGCACATTCATCTGAATCTACCTGTTGCCCTCGGCAGATAAAGGCAAACCCTCACCTGATTCTTGTCTGAACAGAGACAAGGTTGAATAAGTAAGATTAAAAGAGGGTTCGCTGTGCTGAGGCAGGTTTGCATTGCCTTGCAGTGTTACTGATGTAACATTTCATGATGTATAATAATGAAACGAGGTCCATTTTTTGAGAATGTTGCTTTGTTCGCGTAACGCAACTTGTCTCTGTAAGTACACACTTAATGGGGTCTAGTAATTGAGTCTAATCTTATGGTTTGAGAACTGTGTGTCCATGAAGCAACAAAGATATTTATGTGTTGGTTGAGAACTGAACAAGAGATCCATTGTTCTTCTGGCTCCTGCAGGAATTACTCTTGGGCTGCTTAAACATTCTTAAATGAACCACATTGCATTGCGCACACAGAGGAGTCTTTCGGGGGAGTTTCTCTTGAGTTTGGTGCATGCTACTGCGACTAATTATTACTTTATGCACAATGCAATATTTAATCTCTGTTGGATTTCCTAAAGACCCTGAGAAAAGAGCAGATCAGCTTCATTGCTCACAGGTGGCCTTATTGAAATCAGGTCACATTGTGAAAAAAAAATTCTGTTTAAACCAGTTTTATAGGAGCTGTTAATCACTTTTTCTTTGCTCATCTATTTCGCAGTTATAAATCCCATCAGATCCCGATGCCCCCTTGATGGCTACAGTAGCAAAATGGAGCAGCTTGGCTAACTTGAGTTTACTATCTTACACTATTAAAATCATAGGTTTCACTGTGAGCTCACTGACTGTAGGCCCACAGCCAATTAAACTCCATAGAGTCACATCTAACAACAAGGGGAGGGGGTCTTGAGGGCCAACTCTTACCAACAGGGGCTGTGGGGGTGGGAAGGTGGGTGAATGTAATTCTGTCTGAAGCTCCATGACATGGAAAGGTTTTGGATCTTCCATTCCTGGAGTGACATTAATGATGGCTGGGAAGCAGGAGAGGAGACGCACAGACCAACAATGTCAAAGTGGGACACCCTAACTCCACTGTGCACCAATGAAGACTTCAAACAAGGCCCTTGCTTTAGAGTGAACCCTCGCTTGTACAGGTCTCAAACTTTGTCCCCCTTTCAACACTCGCTCCAGTGAGGGAACTATAGGCACATTAGACACGGCACTAAACCGGAGCAGGCGGTCTACAATTCACTGCGATAAAAGGGGGCTTTGTGCTGGAGAAGTCACTTGAAAGAGAACTGACAAGACTTCTTTTATGATTCCGCCTGGAAAGCGGCATCCTTGCAGAGCCCTACCCTGGAAACTGCGCTTTCAGATGATAATTGTTAAACCAAATGGGGCGACTGAATCCCACTCTTTACAAAAGGATATGGATCCGATATCACTAGGTTTAGCTATTCCAGTGGCCACCACACCAAATCACTTCTTTGCGTTAAGACGGAAAGTTGCGCATGAAACTCAACCGAACTTTGTGCGTAAAGGAGGGTTGGTGCAACAGCAGAGCGTTGCAGGGAAAAGTAAACACGGAATAGCTTTTCAAGCGAACCACACTAGGCTATTATAGGCTTGCTACTAATAGGTCCGATCAAAGAAAACAATGTAGAAGAAAGCGCATTTACCATGGTAACGCTTCTTTTCATCTTTGGCCAGCGTGACGGCGATTCGTAACCCGATGCCGGAGGAGCAGCCGGTGATCAGCACAACTTTCTGCCCGCTGTTCGCCATGATTTGTCCGGGTAGGCGCTGTGTTTTTCAGCGGTCCTCTGCTCTGGATGGTCGCTGCCGAGGGGAGCTACCGATCACCGGACTTTAAAAAACTAAAGCGGATCATGCAGCCACCGCAGCCATGTGAGCTTCTAATTCAGTCACATGTTCAATAAAATCAGTAACCGAAAAAAGGACGTGGCATTGCAAACACCCCTCGCAGACAAGACTTTTAACTTGATAGGTGCCGCCTGCCCTGAAAATGAAGTTAATTCCTTTAAAATGTGTGTGGCCGTGCATGCGCGCACGTGCGTGTTGGAGAGGGGGCAGTGCTTATTTGATTTCTGAGCTGGTGACCCCAACAACAAACAACTGTGAGATTCATACAGTGGTCACATGATGTTTTGCTAATACCTGATAGCATCTCTCTTTCATGACAGTTGTTATCTTTAAAAGGACTCATTAGACGTTTTACGACGGTATATGTTACAGTAGCTTTTCCAGCTGTTTTTCTTTTATTTATTTTTTTTTATAATTAAATTAAACAAAATTAGATTAGTTAATTACGTTTTTTCCTCACGATTTTTAAATGAGATAAATATTTGGGTTGCGCATATAATTTCATAACAAATCCTATCCGTTATTATTATCATTATTATTATGATAATTATGATCTTTGCTATTACCCAAGCTATAGTTAAAGCTAAATTAAGCGCTTGTTGTTTGGCTCTAGTTGACTTCTTAATAAAACTAGTCCTTCCTTGATTACCTTAGGTTTGGAAGGCAATGCATATGGTAACTGAATGCGCTGCATTGTACTGCCATCTGGTGGTGAGGATCGGTGCAGCACACCTAAGAAGCATTCAATCTTACTGAATGCATATAATGCCTCATTAAAAAACAATCCTAATTGCATCACTGTTATCTAAATATTAACTAACTAAAACGAATGCTCTGAGTTTGTTTATCAGCTATGTCTCAGTTTGGTTTGACACTGATGGTATGAGCAAGGGTCAGTTGTAGGGACTGGTGTACCCTACTCCTGATGGATGTTGTAAGGGGTCAAAGTGCCTTTGATAAGATCACAAACCAGACTCTTTTGCTCTGATGAAAGGCCATAGTGCAAGAGTCAGAGTCTGTCTGTTTGGGGCCTGTTGCTGCATGATGTGATGCAACCACATGCAAACTGTAAGTTGTCCATTTACTTTAAGGGTGAGCCTCATTACCCTCAAGCGGGGATGAGTGGACAGTCCAAAGAGCAATCTGGAGTGATATAATAGCTTGCTTAAACTGTTTTTGCTTGGCAGATGCACAAAGTGCTTGTTCTCTTATTTAAAAACAGATATAAATTCTTAATGCTTTAAAATATTTTAAATGTATTTAATGCATTCATGAAATAATAATATATTAATCTCAGTTTCTTCTGTTTTTTAAGAAGTGGATTGAACTGGGATTTACTCAGGTGCCTTTTGTTCCTTATGTGGACAGAGTAAAGAAGTATTACACATTTCATAATAACTAGTAAATATAAAAATAATTCTGATACACCTGACAAAAAAGTAGCTCCACACAGGGAAAAAGGAGTTAAGGTGTGTTTTTGTTGCTTGTTATTTTTTCCACTCAAGCAATTAAAATACCATTAACGCTTATTTTCTGACACAAAACATTTCTTCACTTTAATAAAGGGGTGTCAAAATCATTTTAATTCATGGGACGCATACAGCCCAGTTTGATCTCAAGTGGGCCTGAATGGTAAAACCATTGCATAATAACCGATAAATAACAACACCTCCAAATTTGTCCCTTTCTTGTTGTGTAAACAACAACAAGTAGGCTACATTCTTAAAAAAAATCAGATGATGAACAGCCTGAGATGTCTCAATAAGAAAAAAAACTGTAATTTCTACAATATGTCTCAGTTTGTACACATGCGGTCAGTCTACTATTCACTGTCATTACATGTGCATATTTCATTTCCACTCCAGCGTAGTAATGCTGGCATCATCACAGCATACTAAAGTGGAAGTTGCTGAGGAAGCAGGTTAATTTATCCCCTGCCTTACAAACCATTCACAAATCATTTTTTTTGGCAGTGCCATAGTGCTGTGGTTCCACCACTATTGTTTTAAGATGGAAGTTTTATACCGATTCTTTTGTACTGAAGCTGCTGATTCACAATATTTTGCACGATGTTCAGTATCCAAATGTGACCACAAGACATTGTCTTTTTTTTCCAGAGAACTGTACTCTGGTCAGGATGCAAGCCTCTGAAGCAGCATTATGAAAAAGGCTACTCACTGTTTAGCTTGCTCTTGAAACCTGGCACCTCTAAGCCTTCACAGGTGAATCAATATTAGGTGTGCAAAGTCATCTATTGGGATGGATTGGACCCTTTGGCGGGTCTGTTCTGGCCTGCAAGCTGTATGTTTTACACCCCTGCTTTAAAGGTCTGGCTTAAAGAATTTAGTGGCATCTAGTGGCGAGATCAGAGATTGCAATCAACTGAAACTTCTCCCATGTGCCAGGCATGGAGAGCTACAGTGTCCAATAGTAAAACATGAATGGTTCCACCTAGAGCCAGTGTTTGGTTTCTTCATTCTTGCTTACTGTAGTAACAGGACCCGCTCTGCATGTAGATATAAATGGCTTATAGGGTAACAAAAACACAACTATTCAAATTTTCAGGTGATCATACACTTAATGTTATAAAAACATAGTTCTAAATAAATAAGTTGTATTCCATTTCTGCTTATTTATATCCCCCTAAATCCTCCACACTGGACCTTTAAAACCTATTGCAAGCACATGCACAGTGGTGACTATAGGCCCCCTGTTGCAGTGCTCCCCCCTGGTTAACCTTTTTAACCCCATCCCCATTTTAACACGTGTACCACATTGTAAAGCATTTAGGTCACTATAAGGACAAGACAAAAGCAAAAGGAAAAGCAGAGGACACTCACATACAGAGATACCTGCAGAGGGAACAGTGTGTGACGAGAGGAACGGGTTCCTGAGATCTGTTTGTCTCCTCCCAGGGTAAACTGAGGTTACTACAGACATCATGAAGGGCAGCTTTTCATTTCTGTCATAACTGTGAAGGGATTCTCCCAAAGGGAAGACATATTTTAACAATGAGTGGAGTCCTGGCCTGATCCATTTAGGGTCAGCCAGTACGCTTATGGTGCAAGGACAGGTTTAGTCAAGCTCAAGCATGTGACGCGTATTTCTTAACATATGAGAATACATTGTGAAAAATCTTCAATCGTCACCGTTTATGATAAACTGCCTGTAATGCTGACATCAGAGAGCAGACTGTCAGCTTATATAGAGTTCGGGCCCAATTTCCTCTTGCTGTCTCACAAAGCTGATGTCTGCTTATTGAGAACATCCCTAAGCTATGACCCATTTCTCTCACCAGAAAGCAGAAGTTTACAATGAGATAATAAAAAGTATAATTTGCATTGTCAGATAAAGCAGCTTTAAATCCAAGCTGACAGTGTGCAAAACAACATGCGCTGCAGTGACATTTCAGTTTATATATTTATATATTCAGCTGCATTTCAGATTTTAGGCATTTGGCTGACAATCCTGGAGTAACCTACAACGGAGTGTAAAAGCAGAATAGGTAGAATAGCAATAGAATAGACACAGCAAACACGAATGATATACGAAAGAGCCTGTTAGTGTGAGTGCACAAATCCATTAGTGCATGTCACCTTTTGTATTTTTATGGCAGAGCAACAGGTGGTGATCTGAGCAAATGTAATGATCAGGGACGGACAGAGAATGAAAAATGACCATGAACCTTTGACCCAGACAAGCCCACTAACACTGACCCAACAATTAAAAAATAACCCTAAGACTATTTTGCTGCCAAATCATTCACCTGAAGTCAGTTTTAAAATTATTTGACCCCTAATGTCATGTCACAGAAGAAGAAAGTGCTAAAAGTCAGAAAACTCAGTAGAGACAAATTTTAAAGCTGTCCACCGGTGGATGTGGTGTTTAAAGGGCCGGAGTAAGCTGCAGGAGTAAGGTCATGGCCGTTCCTGGCATGCTTTCCCTTGTGCCTCCGGAGAAAGTGGACAGGTGTGGATAGAGATGAGGAGGGGTGCCGGGCAGCCACTGATGTCTACCAGCCTCCAAGCTATAGCTGTGGAATTTCAGAAGATTAAGGCACTAAGAAGGAGTGAGGAAAGAGACAAAGAGGAGGGGATAACACAAGTCCATACATGCTTTCCTATGCCACGTGCCTTCTCTGCTTTAAATGTCTCATTGTAAATCCTCCTCCCTCTTTCACCTCAGACTTTCCCCTCTCCACTTTCTTTGCTTCACATCTGAACCTCTTTACCTACATTATTTAACCCTCTTGTAGCAATCAGGTTTTTAACATCCTTCGTCAGAATTCTCACCTGTTTCCTCTGACACCTCCGTGCTTACTCCAGCTGTGCTCTGAGCCCCAATCACCCATCCGTAACCTCTTTATCAAAGTCCTAGTCATAACAAATGACACCCCCATTTTCTCTTAACATACTTTTATAGTTTAAAAGTCAATTTCCTGTGTACCGACTGTAAGGATACACGAGCAGATGCTCTGGAACCTTCACTATTTTCCCAGCTGACTTTACAAAGCTGATGTCTGTTTTCACTCATCATAATTAAAGATGGATTGTGTGATTATGTGGAGATCCGGTTCTAAATGTAAAATGCACATCAAACTATTTGTTGAAATAAGTGAATGTATACACTGCATTTTATATTTGAAATATCATCATTTAATGCATGATTTTATTTTCTTTTTTTCCCCACAGTAATATTCCTCATCATACTGACTATCCACTGTTTTGGCTGTCCCGTTGGTGGCATCTCCAAGCAGTAGCATTGGACAAGAGGCAGATTCTGGTTGATGCTACTGGAAGGATAAGGGACGCTGGCTGTGTGAAAGGGCCCAGAGGACTGGAATGTTTGCCACAGGTCAGGAGTGGCGCTTTCTGCTCCTTTGTGTGCAGTCTGCAGAGGAGGTGTGGAATGCAAACTTCATGAGAATAAAAGGGACGAAAGGGAAAGAGTAGCTGGGGGTCGGTGGGCGGGAGGGAGACTTAAAAACACAGAAAGAATGGGTGCAAAGACTTAGAGCGGAGTGAGCTGGGAAAGTGTTTTAGGGGCTCTGAGGCAGACAGAGAACACAGTTAATTGAGAGAGAGAGAGAGAGAGAGTGCGAAAAGAGGAGCCCACGAGCTGAACCAAAAGAGAAGAGTTAAAACAGTTGCTGCAGCTGCAGACCACATACAATGGGTACTCGACAGAGAGCTGCTTTGAGAGCGATGACACTGTGGAAATCATAATGTGGCATTTCTGAGCACCAGTTAATGACATTCTTAGAAACATTTATGGACACAGCTCATCAATATAGGTCATCCGTACAGTCTCAGACACATGCCTGTTGAAAAGCATTGCTCAAAAAGTGAAATTAGCATCCTCAGCATTTCCTAGCAGCATTTGAGCCACCAAACTTAAGTGTTTCTCACTTTACATCACAGCATTTCCCAGCAGTGTTTGAGCCACCAAACCTGGGTATTTTTCACTGACACATCAGAGTGTTTCCCAAGTACCGTTAAAGCTGGCAAACCCGAGTGTACTAACCAAGTTGTTTTAGTGCCTGAACCTAACCACAACTTCACAGCAGCATTGTTGAGAAACATAAAGTATCACAGTATGTGTTACAAAATATAAAAATGTAATGTATCTGTGGTGTGCCGAAATGTTTTTTTCTGGCGAAGGGGATGGATCTGAGGCAGGCAGAGTACACAGATGGATTCCCAGGTGGGCTGTCCACTTATACACCATGGCACCATATTGCAGTCACCACTGACCAAAGTATATAGGCTTACTCATTCCTTGAGTGTTGCCAATATCAATATATATCAATACATGTTATATGATAATCTTGAATTCATTAGGCTCCTGCGTTTTCTACCATATTTGAAATGAAATCTGAATGCCCTCCACTCTGAAGGGACATTCAAAGGAATGCAGGTTTGAATCATATTTGGCGTCAGTGTTTGGATTTACCTTTAGTGCCCCTGCAAATACCAGTTTTCAATCTAACTGCCTGCTATTTAGAGATCAAAACACAATCACTGTGTTTTGTGCTGTAAACTAACAGTAAAGTGGAGGGTGCACAGCCGGGTGAGCTCGAGTGTGGTCGCCGGTTGAGTTTATTTAGTCTGTTTGTTTGAGCAGTTCATTTAACAGACATGGTCCTTAGATGTTAATTAGTTTAGTCTCCCGTCATCGCTCAATATTATAATTATCACCAGACTGGCAGTTCCCCCACTGCAGAGGGGAAAATTTCCACACACTTTTCTCGTGGTCACGTCCCTGGTTTGGCAACTTAACAACAGGGTTAAGCAACTGGCTGTGTGGAGTAATATGTCTGACAACACAGCTCTGCATCCAATCCCTACTTTGGTTCTGATGGTGATCTTGCTTCTTTGAACAAGTATAGGCCTACGGCTCTTTTTCAAATTCCAAAAACCATAATTGTTTCAAGGGATACTTTGCTGATTTTCAAACAGCTTTGTATTAATTCTATGTGGGTATTATGTGTAAATGAACTGTGGTAAACTTTCCTCCATCTTACCAGATCTCCCTGCTAATCTCAAAGCTAGAATCCACCAAATGATGCATCATCTGGCAGATTTTTCGCTGGCTATATAGGGCTGTCGCTCAGACTACTTCTCCTGCCCGCCATCATGGACACAAAGAGTATAGAAGTATAGAAGTATAAGCCAAGATTCTGTTACCATATTGCCTATTTTTCACCTAAATTGCTTTTACAAACATATTTTATTGCACCAATTGGCAATAAAATATGTTGGCATGGCTGTGGCTCAGAGGTAGAAAGGGGGTCGTCTACTAATCCACAATGAGTGAATTTAATCCTTAGTGTAAAAAGCACTTTAAGTGGTTGATAAACTAGAAAGGCGCTATACAAGTGCAGGTCCATGTAACATGATACTTTGTAAACAGGAAGTGGGTACCATACTGTTTCCTGTATTGTAAAAATGGAGGCTGAAAATACTGTGATCACACAGTAGAACTAAGCAGCTGTTACTACATTGTATATTTCTCACCTAAAATGTTTTCAGAAACATATTTTAGCTCACTGTTTAACTGTAATTTGAGATTATTTTTTTTACCTGACAATTGCCATACTGTTTCCTGTGTCAAAACAGCCAAGCTCGAGTTACGTCACCCACCAGTTTGAGCATTTATTGGTCTCATGTGGTGGAGTATACCAATTTCAAAAGTATTTGCATCTTTCTACTGCATAGACACCCCGTTTTATCAAAAAGCCATCTTTCCAGTAGTAAAATACTTCTTAAGGGGGAAGTGCAGTGGTGATTTAATACCAAGCTGACAGTCTCATCCTGTTTGATGTGCCCACTCTGCCCCCCTTTTAACCGCAGGCAGGTGAACCCAGAATACCTGTTAGATGATGGATTTGTATGTCAGGGTGTGGTTTGGTTGTAGCTCTTATGTAAGAACAAATGCTTTCTGATATATCGAGATACTATCATTAGCAGTCTGTGGGTGGCACAGCCACATTTCTCTTGAGGTGCTCTCATAGATCAGGGCTTTTACCAGCCTCTGACAGATTAACCTACATTTACCCCCACAAGCAAAACGTGCATTCGTTCAGTACCTGTGTTTGGATGTCAGACTTATATCATCCACAAAAGCCACATTTGACACACATAAAAGACCAGATTTCTTTCCACCATAAGCATTGAGACCACATAGATTTTGCTCCATGTGATATATTGCATGCAGATGTTGGCTGTTACAGAAAAAGAAAAGCTGCAGTTGTTATCGAGGGCTCATTTATAATGCTGCTATAAATAGTGAAATGAAGTGACAATGGATAAGCTGTCAGGCTCCACCACACACACACAAACCACAAACTTAGATACACAATCATCATTCACACTCATCTCTAAATCCCCATTATATGACAGAAAGTAATAACAATGTTTATCACACAATATACAACTAAATGACACCACAAGCCCATTAGGAAGCAGTGGTGCAGGATCTGAAATGATTTGTATGGTGGTTTATTTCATAATGACTGCATAGATAAAAAGGTGTCTTTTTTTTCTTTACACATACATAAATCATTTTTTTGGAAAGCTGGAAGAGTCAGCCGTGTGTTCCTTTGCAACTTCACATGCATATTTTTCCTGAATTTTGTCCTGTTGTCCTGTTCTGGCATGTTCTTTAACACAAGGAGCAGACCGGAGGCAGACTCAATTGGAAGCCCAGTTTAGGGTCCTTAATCCTAAACGTTCATTAGCTGCTCTTGAGGATTTATAAAGTTAAACTAAGTCTCACAGAGTCTAAAATGTGGTGATGACAGATTACTCCACTTCACCTCCGAGCCACTCAGTGATTCGATGATAAGAAAAGTCCACCATCATTTATCAGCACAGAGTGACCTGCAGAGGGAGAGAGAGATACTTCCAGTTCCAGTTTTTAACACTAAACCACATGACTGAGATCAACTGGAAGCATAATTTATGTATTTCTCAGGAATTAGAGAATAAATACATAAAAATGACAAGCGACTGAAACTAAAATAGGAAAAGTACAAAGACACATCCTCAATCTTTTATTTCCTTCCACACCATCTGTGATAGATTCATCTCCTGCCAAACTGCATCTGTGATTTTTCCTTCAAACCGCTTATCCATAAAATACATGTCAAAACACATACAGTGTACGATTTAGTGTGGTGTTTCCATGTGATTTCTAAGTGTGTGCAAAACAAAGTTTCTATTGGTTACTGATGGTTGATTATCAGGATAAAGAGACCCCCAGCATGGACTGACTTTATTCTCCGAGCTGAGCACTTTTTTTTTTATCAGCATTTATGTGTTTACATCAACTTGAAAAAGTCCAATCTATTTACCTTACATTAATCATTATCAGTCTGATTTATGAGATCCTCTTGGTTAATGAAAGATGACAAACTACTGGCGTGGGACAAGAGGAGTGACTTTGATTTTAATTGAAATCTTCCTGCGCATCACGGTCACGTCATGTGTCATAATTTAAATGTATGTGTTTGGTCCCAGGCCCAATCAATGCCTGTTTGGTGCCAGTCATGTGGAAAAGTTAATGCTGAGTGTAGAGCTCATCAAACATTAGTTTTTCTGTGTTTAATTGTTTGTTGTGTGTTTTAAAAATGATTATCTGTAACAGGTTCTGTAGTTGGACAAAGGTACATAGCACATGCTCTGGAAATATTTCTCACCCCGACCTCAGACTACCCACTGCACTCTTAGTAACTATCTGCTAAAAGCTGTTAGGAATGTGGCTCTAACTCAGGCTGGCTAAGCTGGTACTGAGAGGGGAGACAGTGGGAGGTCAGGGGGTCCGTTGTTTACCCACCAGATCAGCATCAATCTGTCCAGCTCTCTGGGTGCTTCTGTCAAACCTCCTTCTATCTCCCACTTTCATGTTCTATCTAATCGCTCTCTGTCTTCAAGGCTCAGGAAATGTATCTTTTATTGTCCTTATTTTGAAAAATTTGACTTAGTATGTTTACATGTCGCTGATGCTAACTATTCTCCACAATTATTTATGTACCATAAGACAGCAACATGTTTTGTATTGACTTCATAACTGATGTCACTGATGTTTAATGTTCAATAAATTGCGGCTAAGAGCTGGGTTTGGCAAGAAATAATATGGAACAGCATCTCTGGATAAAGGAGAGAATTATTACGAATTATAAATGGGTGTGTTTCTCTCTCTGTCTGTGGTTTAAGACTCTTCTCCCTCAAGAAATTATGGTTTGGCTTCTTCTCTCCGCATGCTCTCTGGGATTTCAGTTCCATGTTACTTTACAAAGGCCTGTTGTAGCTTGGACTCTAGGAACGTTATCTGTGGTAATTTTCCAATTAGACAAGGTCTTCACAAGTCTTATCATCGAGCATGTCTCAACTGAATTCCACAGTCTTCCTAGAATTAATTAGGCTTCTGGCAGGACTATATTCAGCCTGCACAGGTAATCGACACTATAGACAAAAGTTATGCCGGAGGATTGGGATAGATGTCCCCAGAAGTATAAAGAGGTGGCTGACTTGTCACAGCCAATTATTTCTGCTCATTCCTGTCAGCATTGTCCCTATCAAGGGATTAATAATTTGGTCTTGTTTATGTAAACTCAATTCACATTAAATTATACCTGTGAAAACACGTTCATTACAAAATGGAGAAGCACTTAATTATATCATTTCATTATTGATGATGAGGTTAAAAATGTGCAAAATGGATCTTTACTTTTTGTGGAAAGATGACTTTCTATTGTCTGGTGGATTTTGTCTACGTTAAAGGAATACTTCACCCACAAAATGTCAGTTTGTATATCATTTAGTCGTGCTGTGGTACCTGAAATTAGTGTTGTTGTACATATCCTACGTAATCATAAGCCAGTGTATGTGTATAACCCATGCATTTTCTCTCAAATTAGGCGCTGTGCTGTAACACACCTTAGTGTTTTAAATTATGTTTTTTCCAGGTGTTTCTTCCCGCTGAACTAGCAGTGCAGGACTTCTAACCTGAGGTTATTCAGCCGCTAGCCTCACTGTGGTCAAGCTCCAGCCTGAACAAGCATCATTAGGCTGCTGATGTGATGCTGGACAGAGATTAGACTTACGGTGGAGATAACCTGTCGTGGTCTCTATGAACTGACCAGAGGTGTTATAATGATGAGATGTGTTTAACTGGGGCTGTGTGTGAACTTCAAAGCTTGGACACATCCTCCAGCTTCAAAAGATTTACACAGACCTCTGATCTTCACCGTCAGGGGAAGGTAATAGGAAAACTGCAGGGGCCTAATAACAGGAGCTAAAAAAGGAGCATTATTGCATCACCATCATCCCCATCATCATCATCATTATCATCAACATTATGATGCAGCGGTGTGGACTTGAATCAAATGGCTTGGATATGACTCAGATTCAAGTCACAAACTTGATGACTTTGGACTTGACAAAATGAAAAAAAGCGTCCCTGAGTCCAAAGATTAAAAATTACATATTTAAAAAGTGTGCCATGAGCCACTTCATTTTCCTTCATTTCCTGAATCGACAACATTAATGCTATTCATTCTAGCGATGCACCGATCCAATATCTGGATCGAATATCGGCCCCGATATCATCAAAATCTGTGTCGAAACTGAAAAAGCTGGACTGGCGCATCTCTAATTCATTCCCAACAAGTAAACGCTTAATTCCTATGATCCAGTTTGTTTGAATGAATCCGACAGCATCGAAACAAGTGTCAGGAAAGAACCATGAAGAAGTTATGTTACATTGCTGAGCGCTAGTTCGAAAAAATGATACCAAAGATAATTTTTGTGCCTGTAAAAAGATGAAGAGGTGGTCAACAAAAAACATACAGGTTGTTATAGAGATGCGACAACCTCCAACTTTGTTGCATAAGAACACTAAATTAAGGCTAATAGCGAGTTAATGCCTAGCTAACATGATCTTAACAGCTACGTACGGGCTAACATTTCAAAAATATTATTTTAAGATGCAAAACAATCACTGGAAGGTGCTGGAAACATCAATAAGTCCAAACTGGTAGAAAAAGAAATCTTTTTTTTTTTTTAACCAACAATCTTATTTTAACAAATTAGCATTTGTGATTTTAAATATATCACTACTCTGTTGTTAAAATATATACATTATAACTTGTTTAGGACTTGAAACTTCAAGTGTAGGACTTGGGACTTGAATTAGCATTTGAGTACAAAGCTTGAGACTTTGGCTACTTGTGACTTGCAAAACAATGACTTATTCCCACCTCTGTTATGATGACATATTCAATCACTGAAACATCCTGTTCAAATCCAATGTAATCCCATTTCCTACAATGAGGTGCCCTGAGTCAGAGTTAAGGTCTCTGTGGATTATATAACAGCCTACATCTGCAAAACTCAGGAAACTGACAGGTTAAAGTGCTGTGCTCTACATCACTTCTGTGGCTAATGACCACCTTTACAAAGTGAAAACTCATAAATTATCGCCAGTTACAAACATGATTTAAGATGGGGGTGTTTTTTTTTTTCTTCTTTCCTTTTCTGCAGGCGCACTGCTCATCCATGCGTCCCCAGGACCGTCCTATGGGAGGGAAGAGGCGGAGGAGGTGGAGAGCAGAGGGAGGGAGTGATGGTGAGAGGGAGAACTTGAATGAGAGGGACTGAGCGACACTGAGAGGAGCCACCACAACAAAACTTCCAACTCCAACTCTCAAGCAAGTGGGACTACAGACTGGCTTCAACCCTTTAATCCCCGCATGGCTGCTGAGTTCCTGCTAATATAACTTCAGTGTAAAGTTCTGGTGGCGGAGGCAGAGGGGGGTCTCCGCTAGGAAAGATGGAGCATTTAATAAGGACCAGGTCGCGCAGGAGAATACCGCTGTTCCTTCTGATCCTGCTCCACGTAACGACGACAAGAGCCGGTAAAGTATCCAGTTGAACATGAATGACGCACTGTCCCCTTTATCTAAGTTTCCGTGGCTTTTATTCAGGCACCTTCATTCATCACTTGGTCCCCAGCTAACACGGAGTTACTGGTGCAAAAGCGTAATCTTTACTCTGTCTTTTAATGTTCACTTTTGATCCTGGTGCATTAAGGCTTTTATCTGTGCTTTGAATCTGGATGTTTTGGTGATGCTGCTACTTGCTCCACAGAGTCGCTGCAGGCTGGGATTAAAAACTAAGAGCTGGCTCAGATGACTTTCAGAAGTTGTCGTTCCCGTGCAACTGCAATTATGAATACGTTTTTCCCCCCTATACGCATACATATTAATTATCCGCGTCGTTGCACAAGGGAGTTTTGATTGATTCAGCGTTTCCTGCTCCAGCTTGCATTTCAATTGGACACATTTCCAAAGTTTTTTTTTCTTCATAATTTCAATGTTGCTTCCTGCGTCAGGTGAGCTGCAGCGACCTCAGGAGATGTATGATGTCATGTTCGAGTTTGCTTGTGACCAGCGTCGGTTTACTGTGAAAAGGTTTAACGTTGGCTTGAGAAAGAGGTGAATGGCTGAACACTGACCAAACAGAGTGGATTAAAATTCCTGTCATGGATCTGTTTAATGTGCCCTCTGCACACATAGGTCTTAAGTGAAGGCGCTTAGCACTAACACTCTTACTGCCTCAGTTATGATTATTCTGGCACGCTTAAATATTTTACATGTTTTATTGCAGGCTACTACCCCAGGTCATATTTTACACACTTTATGTCTTGTAGGAGGGAAGTAGCTGGACTGATTTGTTCAGTATCCACCTGCAGGAAGAGGGCCTGGTCTCTGTCAAACAGCTGTCCCTCTCCATGTCTCTGGTGTCCACATATGTTGCACTTTCAGGCTTGTTGAGAGGACAGACTTTGTTTGTTGTGTGTGCCAGGTGAAATTGAGATTTCTTTTTTCATTTTACTGTCCTGTTTACAAGGACATGACGGATGTGGTTTTTAGTAAGATGCCAGGAAGGGAAATGTTTCTGAGAGGGCATAATGTTTTGTTTAAAACCAAGCTATGAAATGAGCTGTAAGTTTGAAATGAAATGTTTGGTGTCTTGGTGTCTTGGAAACCCATGAAGGTTGTGTGCATGACACAAATTAAGGGATATTAATCAACCATAAGCAAGTGTTGCACCCACTTTAAGAGTCCCTTGTTCCCAAGATAGCCAGTAATAGCCAGCTTGTGCATCCATACTGTATGTGATTTGGCCCACTGCTGTCTGTCACCCACACAGGCCTCCATGCCCTGTGGCCGAGTCCTGAGTATCTCCAACTGGCAGCAGACTATTTTCTTGCAGGTGCTGCGGTTTAGAGACTCCCTGATGGAGTGACATGCCTGAACAGCAGGATTTAACCCTGTGGTCACCAGAAGTGCTTAAAGATTTTCACTCGTGGCTGTCCACATGCACCCACTTTATGGTTGGCGGGATTTGTGGGAATTCACTGGCTGACATAAAGCGATGATGGGAGGAAGTGGGCCAGTCGACATGATCACACTCAAGTCACACTGTGTGCTGTGGTGTCCACTGCTCTCTAATGAGGGGCCTGTGAAGTGAGAGGCTGAGATGATTTCAAAGTGCATGGGACATATGGTGGTGCTGATATGGCAGTCTTAGATATGTGCATGTGGTTGATAATGTGTTTGTGCGCACGTGTGTGTGTGTGCAGTGTCAGACTGTTTTCCCATATGCTTTCTGTGTGTGTTCAGTAGAGATGAGAGAGGACTTTGTAGTTATGTTTGCTGACAGGAAGTGAGACATTCTTGCACACGTCCACAGCTAGTTTCGGTTAGAATCCTCTGTTCTTTTGCCTCAACACATTTGTGTTTAGTTTTTCTTTCCCCCATTCCTTTTGTTCTGTTCCTGGGAATAGGCGGTGTTTGTTTTTATTTTATATGCCTTATCTCTTCTTTTACATCATCGTTCTCCTCATGCTCATGCCCTGCCTCATCCTTGGCTGGTTCTGTGACAGAGGGGAAATCGTGCATACAGCCCCCTCACTGCGTCCCGTTTGATCCAGCCTTCTTGCCAATCCTGCACCAGACTCCCAAAGGAAGACGGCAAGCCTTGTTCGCCTTTGATCCAGCTACAAATTAGTGGCAAATGAAAACAAATGAAAAAGGCAGCTGAATTTAGCAGGATAGAGAATAGAAAAAGAGGAATTTTTACGCCTGTTACAGGGCTTGTGTTTTTCTTCTGTTATGTGAGTTTGTATTTCTGTAATGGGAAAGATTAAACATCAGAAGTGTCAGAGATGCTGATGTCTGTCTCGAGTTGCTGATGCTGCAAGTGTCATAAAGCTGCTTCTCAGACTTCTTGACAAGGCAAACTGCTTGGAGTGGCACCAAGTCTTTAATATGTAGAAATTATGCTTAAACACTTCATGGCGCCGGACTGCAATCTATAGTGTTCAACACACATCTGACTTCCAGAAACTCAGCAACTCCCTTCCCCTCAGGCTTCTATGCCTCTGCGTTTCTGATCACTGGATGCATCAAGAAGCTTTCAGTGGGACTAGTTGGAGATGCCTTCTGTGGAATTGCAATGAGCAGACATCAGAGGGGCTGACTTCTTTGCAGTGTCCCCTTACATGTCATCTGCCTCTTTATCCCCCTTTATGGGCCTTAGAGAAGTTTATATCAGTCATCCATCAAATGCACATGCACATTTTAGTAGAGGCCATAAGAGTCTGAGAGACTTTCCTCCAGAGCCATCTGTGTAGAGTCTTGAAAACAGTATGCTACCCTCAGTGACATTGTGACCTGGCTCATATTTCAACTTCCCTGAACCTGCCAAGTGTCCTTTAGCATAGACACTAAGCTGCAAGCACAGCGGCCCACACACTTTTTGAGAATTTCTTTAAAGTGTTCCTCAGAAGTACAAAGGAATGGCACTTCTTAAAGAAATATATCCCTGCTGGAGAGAAGGTATTTCAACAACACTGGGGTGTCAAAATACTTTTGAAACTGGTGCTACGTGAGCAGAGAAAACTGAGGAAAAGGGCTGTGGCATTTGCTTTTGCTCTAGAGGTAGAAAACCTACAACTTTCAGAATGCACTGAGCTGCACCATGACGAAATTCGAGCTTGGGTGTTTTTTATAGAGGAAACAATATGGCTGCTGGCTGGTGACAAATTATATCAAATGACAGCCAAACAGTGCACTAAAATGTGTCTCTGAAAACATTTTAGACAACGCAGTAACAGAATCTTGATTCATATTAGATCAGCACTACTTAGTTTTACCATTTCATCTAATTATTTTCAGCCTTCATTCTTAGGGTACAGGAAACAGTATGGTGCTGCTTCCTGTTCACAAATTCTCATAATACAGCCAAACAGTGCACTAAAATATGTTTCCAAAGACATTTTTAGACATATAACCGGGCAATGCAGTAATCGAACTGAGGTTTATGTTTTATGAGTTTGGTCTGCTTTTGAGAGGCAGAGGGGCGGGTCTCTGTCTTTGTGTCTGCGATGGCCATGGTGGTAACAGGCATACGAAAATGTGGAAATACAATCTGTAGTTCGAGCAACAGCCTTCGAGTGGGTGAAAGTTGGACTTGAGCCGAGAGATGAGCAGGGAGATCTGGGCTTTGGTAAGATGGAGGGAAATCTATCACTGTTCATTTGCAGATACAACCCACATTGTACAAAGCTGGTTGAATATCGGCAAAGCATCCCTTTAGGGAGCATGTATACTACCACAAATGTTGTGTGTTTGTGTATGTTGTAAAGTGATATACTTTGATTTGGCCAGCCCTGGTGTTACATTTCATAACAGCTGCCTCATTGTTATGATGTCTAAGAGACTAAATGATGGCTTGGGGTTGAAACTTGAATGGGCTTGGTCATGTGTACGCTTGCATGTTTGTATCTGGGTAATCCTCTGCCTGAGGAATGTATGCACATGTGCATAAGAAATGGTGTGTGTGTGTGCACTTGTGCTTGTACTTGACGTTATGTTACATATTTATGAAGACCTGATATCCTCAGAGGGATAAAGTGATGAGAAAAGATCTTTCAGCATCAGGACATTTTAAACCCTCAGCCCCACCTCTTAAAGGGATTTTAGTGATTAGAAATGGTGTCAGTATTAGGTATGCGGTGGAGATTATGGAAAGGGAGTGAATTTACTGTCGTCGAAGCACATCCTCGTAAGTATAGAAGTACAAGTGTGTGTTTGTTCAGAGTGCCTGTCCAGTTATGGGCCTTGAGGGGCAGGTGTTTTCTCTGAGGGCCAAGCAGCTTTTGGCCTGTGTTGGCCCATCATGCTGTGAACAAACATGAGCAGAACAAACTGTGGAGATTGAAGAATGTGGTGCTGATGTGAATTGGAACGAAATGTGTAACCAGATGCTACCAGAATCTTCAGCAGCTTCAACACCAAAAGTAACATCAGGACACTGACCCATATTCAGCAGAACACTTTGACTGGGAGAAATTGTTTAAATGATTGTTTAATATTTGGGCCTTTTGGTCATTCACCTTTAATCTGTGCATCTGCCATGTGTAGTACAAAATGTTCGAGGAGAAATGTAGCCTGCATGCAGTACTGTATTTCAATAGAGGCACAAACTGAAGCTATGTAAGTCCACTAATTATGATGAGCAAATGCTAGGATTGTAAGGTAAGATAAACACAGTGCCTGCATTTATGCAACTGACAGGCATGTTGGATATGATACAACACAGTGTGCCCTGAGGTATGGTCATTTCAGACATTGTTCTTTGTGTATGGTGTATCATTGTGGTCAGGAGACAGTCAGTGGATTTCCCACTAGTATGAGAATGCATATGCACAATAAATAGTTACAACTAGAGCTGCACAATTAGGGCAGATGATTGGATGATGAAAACAATCCTTTGTTGCAGCCACAGTCACAACAATTGTTAGTATAACACATTTTTAAAAAAGAGAACACAGACTCACACACACACAGTATTGTTTATCCTGCACTCTTTTCCTCATACTTGACCATGTTTCACCTAATGTAGAAGGCTTGCTCAGATCTTTATGGAGCAAAAGGTGATGTCTTAGTAAACAGCTTTCTTACTGGATGGTCCCAGCAGTGTCGTTTGCATGTAAATCCAGAACATTTCCTGTTGCTGGTCAACTCAGGTCCAGTCCTCCCTCTCACTCCTTTAGTGCATGTGTAGTTCAGCAGAAAGCTCTCCAACCACAAGAGTTCTTACAACAGCCATAATCTCTTTGTTTGGATGTCATTGGTTGTCTTGTATCTCATCAGGCCTACTAAGACAAGAGAGTATAATTATATAGATATTAATCTGCCCCTGATAATGTGATATTACAAATACTTTATTGCAGACTGTGTGCTTAAATTGGATCAAAGACTTAATTTTCGGCACTGTTGGTTGTTTTCATTGTCTCTTAATAACATCCATGACTTTGTAACCCCTCACAATATGTTAAAAGCCATTCCCAGCAGTCATCTACACAACCGCTGACTTGACTTGCTGCTAAACTCTCAGCGATAACTCAAAGCAGACTCAACCACAAAGCACATTCGGGGTGATAACTATCACTGCCTCTCAGTTTGCATGCTTCCAGCGCAACAAATGTCTCTGTTACAGTAAATTTACCTTTGTCATAGATATTTCTAACACGCTTGTCTTTGTTTTAATAACCCCTGTTTACATGGAAAAGAGCAAAGTATTTGACAGATAAAATAGTACAGCGATTCAGAGAGAAATTTTGACTAGGGCAGAGTTCCAGAGTACTGTTTTTTCCCCCCTCTGTGGGCGTTTTAATTGAGCTACATATAAACAGTGCGCTCAGGCTGTTTGGTCATACTCGTGTGACTGTGTGTGTGCAGTCGATATATCATCTTATTTGGCTGTTCACATGTTTACATTTTCATCTGTTTAGTGCGTGTATTCACTCTCCTCACCTCATGGTGTTCTTGTCCTCACACAGCAGTGACCCAGACAAAAGGTCACACCCACTGCTAATTAGATTAAGGCTGGTCTTCTCAGAGCACAGGAGAAACAGTGTCTGGATTTATTCAACCACTTCCACTGGAGCTGTCATGAATTTTTCCTTATTAATCACCTTATGTTTTGTAGCTTGTGCATTAACAGTGTTTTCTGAAGTAATTCCCCTTCAATGGTAGTTTTCGTGGAATTTCAGAAGAAGGGTTGCTTTTCTTCCACTCATCTCAGGGTGTGGTCCGAGATGCTATGGGAAATTGTCATTGCCCAGATTCATTTTGGCTTCATTTCTTGTTAAAATTCCCCAGTTCCCATGCGCAATCCTTTTTGACAGAGTAGTATTGTGTGTGTGCGAGTGGTATTTTCAGGCTGAGCTGGGAGTGTAGGTGGTGTGAGTCATAAAGAATGTCTTCAGAGACATTAGCTTTAGAAACACAGAGAACACATTATGTCCATGTATGACTGAAGTGGTGCTGAGTTGTATGACCGCAGGGCATGGAGAGAGTGTGTCAAGTGTCACACAGTCAAAGACACACAGATGGGGACTGTTTGGTGGCATTTCCAGGGGGATGGAGCAGGATCTGTGAGGTGGAGTGCTCAGCTGTCTTCTGTCAGGAGGACTGTGGACAGCTCTGTTGCTGGGCAGACATGGTTGTCTCATAGAAACACACACACACACACACACACACACACACACACACACACACACACACACACACACACACACACAAAAGGAAATGCAGAAATGCCAGATGTCTGTGAAATTGCTGGATGCTTCAGCTCCTTCCCATGTACTCTGACCTTTTGGTGTGATTGGAAAACACTCTGAGTCATCAGTCCTTAGAGATTCTACAATGCTATTTCAAACATGTTGAGCCATATCTTTAGATGGTGGGGACAGCGTGCTGCACATGCAGAGAGATCAGCCACAAGGCGTCCTGTCTATCAGTGGCCATAACAGTGTGTTCTTTTAGATGTTGATCTCTTTTATGCTCATTTGCTTTTCCTACGTGTCTTTAGAAGTCACATATTTTGACAGGTGAGGTAAGGACATGATTTGCTCAAAGCTTAATGAGATGCAAGAAAAGCCTGCTCAGACAGTCAGTGCTGCAGGATAGGTTAAGAGGCTGCAAGAATTGGCACGATTTAAGGTGACATACATAGATCCAAAGCTGGGAACAGATAACTTTCTTTTATTGATTGTTGCACGGATCCAAACTTCATATGGCTGCCTGCCACAAGCCTGGGGTTCTTTACTTGACGCCAGAGTCGGGGTTTGTGGTATTGAAATGGTGAACAGAGGAAACTGCACAGAAAATTGCTTGTATTTTATGTGGGTTGCTCTCATTCAGCTTGCTTTTGATGTTGTTGCAGCAGCTACCAGGGTTCCATCCTCTGAAGTCCAGCGCAGGTTTTTCCCACGTTCTCCAAATCAGTTTGCCAAACTTATAAGAGTTTATTTTGCACACTTGGGTGCGGGATGCCTGTTATTCCCTGCACGTTTAACTGACAATTGAGAAGGCAGTTTCTTTTTTTGGAGGAATTTCTGCTCCTTGTCTCAGATTTCTCCCTTTGGCATTGTTGCACATCTTGACTGTTCTCTGTTGTTCTCTGGTGTCAGAGGTCAACACTCTCCCCACAGCCCATAGCTGGAACATGCTTAGAATTGGGCAATAGATATTTTTGAAACTCATAGTGGTTGAGGCAGAAATGTACTTTATGTGGTTCACAGGGTGCACTAATCTCTGGATTACTTGAAATGAAACATTTCTGCTGCAAAGTTAATTGTGTTATTTTGTTTTGAGGCCATTTTGTCAGGTGCTGTTCTGGATGGGCTGACAGTAACCCAAGAATTCTGTATAATTAGATCCATGTTGCTTCAGTTTAGAACATTATTCAGCCTGTTCCAAACATCACGGCCTAATGACCTCTCTTCCTCCCTGTGCGTAAGTATGTATGAGAGAGAAATAACAAGATAGATAGACAGCAAGATATATAAATGTAGAGAGAGAGAGGGAGAGAGAGAGACATTACTGGACTCTGACCTTTGACTAAAACACCAACTTTAAACTTTGCTATCCAAAAGGAAATTGATTTGCAGTCAAGGCCACAGCAGAGCTACAAAGAGCTCATTTGGGATAAGACAAAGACAGAGACGCTCCTACCAATTAAATTAAATACAAACATTAAGGATTAGAACCCAGACATGATGTAAAGTGCAAAGTAAACTGTTGTGAATGATAAAGTGTTTGACAGAAATGCAGATGCTCACTTATATATTTAATAATTATATTTTAAGAAGATTGAGCCTTTAGCCGTAATAATAATAATAGGGACTCTGGCATGGCATGCCTTTCAGACTGATCAGGGCATTTGAGGATGCAGCTCGCATCTGTGCTGACTTCCTTAATGGAAATGTCATGAAGTTTTAGGCAACCAACTTTCCTGGCCAACTTACAGCTGGAGTGGGCAGTTTAATTTTGGCGTCATTGGGAAAAAAAATCCCTCGAAAAACTTTGAGCAATTTGTAATTCAAGTGGGCTGGGAGAAAACTAGACTTCTGCAACTCTTCTTGGCTCTGTTTTCAGAATTTAGAAAATGTAGCCAGTGATGGGTGACTCAGGCCAGTCACAGGTCATTTCAGAGAGAAGATGTCCCCTACAGTAAATGCAGAAGGAGAGATGGAGAGAAAATGTCGCTAAAACTTCAGCCTTCTGCCAACTGCAGGTAATGGCTCATGTCTGCAGCTAATTCAAGCTCACGTTTCTGTGGCTAACATAAGCGAAATCCTCAAATCACTGTCCTCCAGCCATAGACTGTATGGGTACTGTTCATGCTGCTGTATGTTCAAGTTTTCGAATTTTGGTTTGGTTTTAATTAGTTTTCTGATACCATAAAAAGAGGGTCTGACGTCATGATTGACAGCCAATTGGTGTACTCGTGATCAGTGGTATTGCTTGGGATTGGTCAGTATTTGGGTGGGAACTTGACACGATGGAAATCACTAGTGTACAGACTCTGGCTCCAAATGACATCAACAGTGCAAGATGGCGCCTGCTGTATCTGTGATATTTTGGCTTCATTTTTGTAGGGTGGGGGTAAGTGGAGACATGTCATCCATCTTTATATACATATATATACTGTAACATGTTCGAAATAAAACCTTCATTCATTCATATACAGTCTTTGCCTTGGCCTAGTTCTTGCAGCTATAGTCCACCTTGCTGGAAGGCGAGCTAGGCAGCAGCTATGGTGACAGACCCCTTGCCAGCAGCTACAGCAACCGACATTGCAGCCAGTGCAAACCTCAGTTCTGGGGATCCAAACAGCCCAGATAAGCAAACTTTCTGTTGCTGCTGTTACACAGGTTAGACCCAGTGCTGTTGGGCAGCTGGCACTGGCCAAATTTGAGCTGCTACAGCCGCCGACTTAAGGTCTGTCTCTCGAGCTATACTGCCAGCTCTCCTCCAGGGGTAGCAGTCCACAGTGCTGGGGGGCGAAGCTGTGGGGTGGCTAGCTTGCTAATTCTTGTCTCATTTGGTTGAGTGGTTGAGTGAATGCTCTGCATGCAAGGAGGACACTGAGGAGGGTATATTTTCAAATGCTCTTTTTCCAGTTTTCTGCCTACCCGAGCTTGAACCAGCATTGTCAGTTAGTTTTACTTAATTGGTGAATGTGTCAGGCCAAAATGACAGAAGCCTTAATGGGAATGTGAGAATGCAAAATCAAAAACATGGTCAGTGTCCTTATTCTTGATATAAGTGTGGGCGACTGGACTGTAACCTTCTTAAAGTCAATAAACACCTTATTCCTTGACATTTAGTTCTTGGTTGATTGTCATGATGGCTAGAGCAGATCTGAAAATGATCCTAGACTGTGTGTGGGTTGTGGGTTTATTACCACTTGTTTAAATAACAGCCTGAGGTTTTTGCTGTTAGAAGCCAGAAACTCCTGTGATTATTTAATATACACTGCTTGTTTATGACTATATGAATTCAAAATTTAAGCCCTAAGGTCTTAAATACCTTTAGATCTGTGCCTAATGTTTTTCCATTGTTGGAGCCTGGCTGTAATTTACAGCTTAACCTATTTACAGCCCCGTTGCCATGCTAAGGGACTGAGAGGGCGAGCTCCCAAAGCTGATTGGAATAAACTGCCTGTACTATGCAAATAAATAATGCCATAAAATGTAACGTAGTGTTTTTCTGCAAGCAATGTCTGGGCAACGGTAAACTCTCTCCACATGTTTAATTAACAAGGAGAATAAAAGGCGAATTCTGTATGAGCGGCGAGAGCTACAGGAGGCAATTTGGGGTTTAGGATCCTCATTTCAGATGCCTGGAATGCTAAGTGCTGAGTTGCCCTGAACGAGCTCTCTCTAGCAGCTGGTGGGAGACTGGCTGCACACAAAACTCTGATCCTGGCTAATGCTCACGGCAGCACTTTATCAACATAACATCTGATAACACGACCAGCGGACTGCAAATAAAGCTCAGGCTCATTGTAATGAGAGAGCCAACCCTAGGAGAAACCTCATAACTACAGAGGCTTTCGCTCAACAGAAAAGGAATCCCTGTTTGCAATTAAAATCAACTTGTTTCAAGATTTTTTAATGAGAATACTATCAATTCTCTTGATAGTCTTGCAGCAATTGGCCTTATTCTGTCTTGTTCCTAGATATTTACACGCACTTTTGGAAAACACCTGATACAAGGGAATTACATGTGGAACAAATAAAATGATCTTACCCCATTGGCAGAAATCTTTCTTTTCACAGGAAAATAAGCTTCGAAGGTTTAACACAGAACTAGCTGACTTGTTAAGACAGAATAGCAGCCAGAATATATGAATCACTGATGCGCTTTGTGCCAGTGAAGTGTTCAAATTGTGATAAATGGGATGTGGACATATTGTTTGCTCACTGGTGGTGGGTGAGCGGTGCGCAGGTGTCAGCTGTCAGGTGTGCTGCAGTAGGATTATGGGTTAGGCTGTGTACCACCCCTATCCTATAATAACACCCACAGAAGCCTGGCCACCTGCCGCCACATCTCAGAGGAGCTCGTCTCTTCCGACTCCTAGGAAGCAGGAAGCCTCCAAACTGTAAAACCAGCTTCCAGCCACACTAAGCCCTGCTCTTCAGCTCAGTAACAACCAGCACTTAACTGAGCCAGACAACAAAGTGCTGTCACACTAGCAGAGTTTAAGTGTTACACTGACATGACTGAAAGCATGCTGCTGCAATCTGACACCCTATCACAAGTAGTTTTTACAGTTTTTCACACAATGCTAGAAACAGGCATAAACAGAAAGCGGCACTTATTTAAAAGCATGTAAACTTGTTCAAAGAGATGGAATTAGCTACAGTCTGAGAGCATGAAATAAAATATACCAGCGTATTTCTTCTATCTGCTCTATAACAATGTGCAGATGGTTCATTTTTTTTCTCTCTTTCCATGTCCAGCTGATCCCATTGATGTTCTGCGAGTACTGGAGCTGTCAGAGAACATGGAGGGGGTGTCCTTGGAGGCTGGTCTCTGCACCAGCAGGAGGGGCCTGGAGGAGACGGACCTGGCCTACAAGATAGACAAAAAGATCCAACTCAGTGCTCCCACCAAACAGCTCTTCCCTGGTAGTTGACTGTATTTTTTCACAAAGTGGATTTCTGAAAATGACCCCTAAAGGTCCTCGAATGTGTCGCTTTTGTGAGGGATTCTTCCCTCAGTAAAAACCTTAAGAGATCTGACTTTGAACTCCCTTTACTCCTCCCCACGGGTGCCCGCTGCTTTCATGGGCAATATTTTTCATCATTATTATCTTTACTCAGGTCTCACTGGCAGCGGGTGATGCCTGCATGTTATAAAAATATCTGCACCCTGCTGTGCTCTCGCTTGTCGACTTAACATCTCCTCTCCTCTCCTCTCCTCTCCTCTCCTCTCCTCTTTCCTCTTTAATCCACTACACCCAGATTCCCCATTTCCTGAGAATTTCTCTGTGATGGCTACAGTACGAGCTAAAAAGGGATCCCAGTTCTTCCTGCTTTCAGTGTATGATGACCAGGGGGTGCAGCAGCTGGGGCTCGAAGTGGGCCGTTCACCTGTCTTCCTGTATGAGGACCAGCACGGGCAGCCCACACCGGAACTGTACCCCACTTTCAAGAAGATCAACCTCGCTGATGGAAAGTGGGTAGTTCAAGGGCCTATTATGTCTCTATCAGAGCAGATATTAAAGAACTATTTGTTGATTTGACAGCACACTATGTCTGATGTATGAGTTAATAGATCTGAGATTCACCAGCACTATGTAATGTATATTTACTGTGCTAGTATAACTTACCCAAGCTTTGAAATATATTTCTGTAGCCTGATTCATACAGCTCACTTCATGTGCTTGTGCTTGAGCAACCTTAAAGGGAATAAGATGCTTGTGGATTTCTAGCTGCAATGATGTCTCTTGATCAAAGGATCAGTCCTCCACATTCTCAGGCTCAAAGGCACCTTTGGTTTGCTTGACTTGAAAGAGGTGTGAAACAGCTCTTTGCATTGCTGATTCTGGACAACAAAATGCTCAGACACTAACTCCCTCAACCGTCTCCCTCAACTTGCTCTTTGTTCTTTCAGATGGCACAGGATAGCCTACAGTGTGCAGGACAAGTCTGTGACCCTCTACTTGGACTGTGAAAGGATAGAGACCCTGGATCTGCTGCGAGGGGACAATGCCGTCATCAGCACAGAGGGTGTCACCGTGTTTGGGACACGGCTGCTGGACGAAGATGTGTTTGAGGTGAGACATTATCAAAGTATGGGAAACTTTGAAAGCAAGTTTTTTACTTGGTTGTCATACGCTTAAATGTACCTCTTTAGAAAAATCCAATTTCTTTATACATATTTGGTTTGGCAGTTATAATACAGAACAAGACATTTAAGTACATCATGTACTGTGGCCAAAAAATGCAGCAAGTGTGTGTTTTTTGTACCTTTCTGCATTGAGGCCAGACGCAGGCAGTAAATAAGAGTTAATATCATGTCAGCTTTGCGTCATTAGGTACACAGGTTTAATCATAGGAGACTGTTTCACTGGGGTAACATATAATGCATATGCAAAGCATATTACTTGAATCATCTGACAAGGTGCAGTGCGAGGACATCCAGACGACCTTGTTTTGTCTTTTTCTCACAGTACATCTTGTTCAACCAAATTCAGTGTGTTGTATCCACACTGCTGCTGTCTTGAACATTTCTATTGCCTGTTGAGCAAACTGATGAGAGTTTATCAGATTAGATGACCTCTTCATTCTGCCCCAGTGCCCAAACATTGCTCATGTCCTTTTTATTTTGAATTATTGTCAAGATCTAAAACATGTCACGTATATCAAGGTTGCGTTGTGGAGAAATGTGCATAAAAATGCATGAGAAATGAGGCTGGGTTTGAATTGTTTCCTTCATAACTTGAATGCATTACCAAATACATAATGTGGTGTATATGCTTTACATTATGATTCAATACACAGTTGCATATAGGAAATGTTGGAACAAAAGAAAAATAACTTGTATGTGGCACTGTGGATTTTCCCCCTTCCTATCTTTAAAGCTACCTTAGAAAAGACTTAAAAGTGAAAATCTCAGTTCAAGGGGCTATCCTGTCAATCAAGTGCTGCAAGAACAAAGCAATGCAGAGAAAAAGAGGGCTTTGGGAGGGAGTGGGGAGGAGGGGATGTGCTGTTCAGACATGCCCAGCCTTTCCATTGCAAAGCCAAGAAATGACACATTCTCTTTGCTTTTTGGTCAGTATAGATCTGTCAGCCGGATTAGGGTTAATGTCTGAATGGCCAGCTGTGCATTTGGACATTAGCAACATGCCTGACTGTGAATGTGTGTAGTTTGGCAGGAGCGGACTGGCAACAAAAAGCAGTGTGGGAATTTGCTGTCAAGCTGCCCCAACTTGATACATCGTATTCAAACTGACACTGTAAATAATATTTCCAATGATGAAACTTATTTTTCAAGTTTGTAATTAATGCAATAACCCCCTGACGTCTAATTTGAGTTAATGGCCTCCAAATTATTTAAAATACTGCAGAACAGTAAACAGTGTTTAAACACAAAACTAAATTAAAACCAGCAGACTCTATCCACCGGAGCACACAGTAGTCACACTATATACTAAAGCACACTGTATTTACACTGAGTTAGTGTTTAACAAATATTATATGCCTTATATGCAGTGGAAGCCAACATGGTGCCCTGAGAGCACCTGGTGACCTGCAGGGAGCCAATGAGCCACCCGCAGGGCATGTTCTAAAAATAACTGCAGTCAAGCCAGCCGTCACTTGCATCTTTGTGGTCAAATCAGCCAAAGCTACAAGTGTAGTGCTCTCATATCCCGACAGTCATGGTAAATGCATTCAAACAGCCCCAATCAAGCTCACGAGGAGAGCTAGTGAGCGACTTGGCAAAGTTAGCAGGAGAATACGTGTGACTACATCTGGTTTTCAAAATAAGGCGTTACCATAGTGTGTATAATGGCGGAGTTGGGAAAAAAGACCCTCATGGGTCCGGGAAACTTCCTGATGGCCAGTCTGCACCTGTTGTTTGGTCATGTCTTGTGATGGTCAGGACTCATCCTCTTGCAGTAAAAATACCTGCTTCTTGTACATGTTGGGCTTTTGTACATGACTGAGAAGCAGGAGACGTGCATCACAGATAAAGCTGTGACTTAAAGGTATTGGTATAGGATCGCGTGGCATCTAGTAGTGAGGTTAAAGAACTGCAACTCCTTCAGTGTGCTAAACATGTAGGTGAACAAGGGTGGCTGACGCTAGAGTGCAAATGGCCCTATTTAGAGCTAGTGTTTGGTTTGTCCACTCTGGGCTACTGTAAAGCAGCATAGCAGACTCTGTGGAAGATGACCTGCTCCCTTTGACGATATAAACGGCTCATTCTAAGGTGAGGAAAACACAACAATTCTTATTTTTAGGTGATTACTAATGAAGAAATGAAAATCATATACAGTTTCTGTCAATAGATGGCCCTAAATCCTACACACCAGACTTGTAAGTCTTTCCAAATTGCGTCTATCTGAAAAATATGATAATTTCATCTTTCTGGAAGCTGACATACACTTACTGGATTTAGAGTATTGGAAAACTGTTTGTTGACACACGTGTATCAATATGCTGGAACAAATAGAGCAAGTGGATTCAAACTAAGCTCTAAGACTGGTTCCAATTCCTCCTTCCCTCATCTGTAACCTTTATTGTCATAAGTCATTCTCTGTGCTACCCATGACAATATGCAACCCTGGCTCCATTGTCATTCCCAATGAGGCTCCACTCTAGATCTCTCGCTCACAGCATGAAATACAGATCATCTCAAGCCCCCTCCCCTGTCATGCCCTCAGGGCTCTGTCTCTGCTCAGCAAAGGAGCAAGAAAGAAAGGGAAAGATAGACAGAAGTGTAAGGTACAGTCGAGTTTAGAGAAATGACCATCTTCCCAACCCTCTCTCCCCTCAGTGTCCTAAGAATACCCCACAGTTTGCAAAAGGGAACATACTGTTAAACTTAGAGGGAGGGTTGTTGTTACTCCCTGTTGGCCTAATAGACAGAAACCTCAGCCTTTTTCACTTTCTCCAGGAGAAAACCAGATGTCCTCCTGACAAGTAATCACCTACTGCCTTTGGGTTTTGCGTGTGTAGTCAGTAACTACCTTCTTAACCTTGTCCACACATTAACCTTACCTTCCCTATGACCTATAAACTCAGCTACCCCTCCCATGCTATAAGTTACTCTCCGCTCCCTCTTACCCTTCCCTCTCAGACACTGACAGGCATTCCAGTTTTTAAATTACTTTATATCCCCCTTAAGTTAAGAAATGTTTCTCCTTGTGGGCTCTATAAATTTCCCTTTTCAGAAGCAATGGAGAGCATTTCATCTTTGGCCTCCCTCCAAAAACACTCCCATGCCTTTATTCGTCGTCCTATGTGAAGAGATATGATGATGATGATACATTATTTATAGTGATGACTAAAACCCCTTGAGATTAGATCCATCCTCAAGTCCAATCCATGCTCTTTAGGTAGTTGTTGTGGTCATGTGTGTCAAAGTGCACTTAATTTAATCTAAAATTAAGTTCTAATGTCTTCTTTTCTGTGGGGCAAGAGGAAAATCCTCAAATGACCATCTGGTTTAGATTTTTTTATTGATACACGTGATGTCAAAATATGAGTTTCAGTGTGTGTGTATTTACAGTATGCATTCACAGCTATGTTTGTCTGGCTGTGCATATCGAAGCATCAGTGCTGTGCACCTCGGGTGAGGCTGGTACCAGGGGAGGAGAGATTAATCAGACTGACCTCTGGGCCTCTGTTCCCAGGCCCTGGTTCTGGGGGAGGAGGCCGGTGTTCCGGCCTAGTTCTCCCAGCGTGGGAGCTCAGCGTGGGAGCATGGGGACTGTGGTCAGCCACTAATGTCTCTATTGCTTCCAGATTGCCCTACAAATGAGTACAAAAGTTTGGGTGTTTAAACTCAACACTCTGCTTGCATTTGCACTAAAGCAAACATCAAACTGTCTACAAGTCTGGTTGTGCTCTTTCTTGGCCGCTGTGTGCCCCGTGTGTGTGCCTCCAACACGCTGACTGCTTCGATAAGATCCAGCCCAGCATTTATTTGTGAGGAAATACAGATCCTTTCCATCTCGATTAGTGCCTGAAATAAGAAATGTTTTTGGCTTACAGTTACAGGCGTGTTGAAACTAAGACCTGTCAAGCATATCATTAAAGGGCAGCTTTATTTGAATTCTTAGCAACCCCATCGATTTACCACACAAATCGAGGAAGCACATTAAGTCGGTCAAGGTCTGTTTAAGTCATATTTTTGCCTTGGCAATGACTAATGTTTGATGGTAGTCAGATGTTTTTGGTTAGTCATGAGCATCTGTTGCATTTTAAGCAAATGAGGAGCATCAAAATGCTGATTCATTACGGTGAGCTTGTTGCTCCTTCACCCACACGAGGTTGTGACTCACACAAGAGCCAAGTTATCTCTCAGAGATTGAGATCTGATTAAAGCACTGCCAATGAGTGGACAGCAGCTCATACTGTAGGTCTAGTTAGTTATGATTTGGCAAAGCAGTATGACTGTTGGTTAGCTGGCACCAGACACCTTTTTGCAGACAGCAGGGGAAAGCAAAGGGGTCATTCTGTGAAACACTAATGAACCTTTGCCAGCGGTGCCATGTGTGACCTCGTGCGGGATGTTTGTGAGCCATCGTAAGATTGTGGATTCAGCTGAGGTGCTTTCCTTTTCAGCACGTCCTCACATGTCCTCTTCAGATGCCCTTGTCCCGTCCTAAATGGAGAATGGCAGCGCACACATGATTTTGGGCAGCACTTTCCTCGCTGTGTGTTTCTAGAGGAGAGAGCCCCCGCTAGGCAAGAAAAACAGGAAAACTTCTCTGTGAAAGTGTTGCCTTTGATCTCAAATTGAGATTGGATTAGATTGGATTAACTCCCCGTTGCCTTTCTCTCGCACTCTTTCTCTCTGTCTCTCACCTTAGAGTGCAATAATTTCCTTGGCTTGACACTGGCTTTTGGCTGAAACAGGAAGAAAAAAGTATAACTGGATCACAGCTCCTTTCATGTTTGGTGTCACACATGAAAGCACACTGCCCACAGTTATTCCTAGATTCCCAGTTTCCTGTATGGTGATCCAGACTTTGTGCTGACTTGCAATGCTGGTAAGGCATGAGCTGTATTTGAAGATATATGAGCTGGTGGTGGGTAATGGAGAAACGATATGTTTTGATTTGTTTCACCTCTAGCCTCTAAAGCCCAATTAAAGAGATTACAATGGGACTATAATTACCAAAACATCAAGCTGTTAATCTGATGTGATTTATCACAACTGGCTGCCCAGCTGTCCCTGGATAACATTTCACCCGGCAATATGTTTGCAATGGCCTGTCAGTGACATAGATTCTTATCGTTGATGCAATCTAAATGTTGTCAAACACTGTGCCATGGGGCTGCCTGCATTTTGTTTATATTGAATTACTCTCTGACCCATGACTTAGAGAATTAGCCCTGCAGCTCACAGTTATTTTCCACTATCAGTGGAGCTTTTGGATATATTGTTTTTCATTATTCAACATGTAAAATGTTAAAAAAATAATGAAAAACGCCTATCACAGTTTACATAAACCAAACATTTTTTGTTAACACTGTTGTCTTAATTGGTTACTGTTGTAATATTTAACAGTTGGCATTTGGTATTTTGCTTGACAACTGACAAATTTGTACTTTAAAGGTGCAATGTTTAATACCCGGCCAGGTGCCCCAAAGAAATAGGTGGCAGCATTTCACCACCAGTCTACTAATGGGTCCATACAATCTTAATTTACAGTCATTAGTTGTTAAACACTGACACAAACACTTAAAGGAATCATGGTGTTAGTGTGTTTCTTTTAATGACAGCAGTTGGTATAACAATTGTTTGAACTGTACATTGAACGAAACATCGGAACATTTCTTCTTCACCGTATTCATCACCCTAATATAATGGTAGGGGAAACACTGACCTGAAAAGCCACGCCATTCTTTAATCACTCTTGTTGTACTTCTTTTTAGCGTAAATCACTTCAATTGGGGGAAATGTAGCTCTACTTCATCCTCCCATGTCGGACTGAGGGCAGACTGAACATTACAGTGACTCAGTATCAATTTCCCAGCTACGAGTGGTATTCTGAGACAGGATGGGTCGACAGTCATTCACACATTAACATTCACATTCACACCTACGGCCAATTTAGAGTCACCAATCCCCAACCTGCATGTCTTTGGACACAGAAGGCAAGGCAAGGCTAGGCAAGTTTATTTGTAGAGCACAATTCGTACACAAAGTGATTCAAAGTGCTTTACAGAACAAGAAAATGCATTAAAATCACAATACAAAATAAAAACATAAATAATAATTATAAAATGAACTGTGAAAGAGAAGAGTGCAGATAAGATCCTTTCAGTCATATGCACAGTGAAATAGAGCTGTTTTGAGCCTAGATTTGAACATTGTCAGAGTAGAGGCCTGTCTCACATCTTCAGAAAGACTGTTCCAGATTTTAGCTGCATAAAACTGGAACCCTGATTCCCCATGTTTAGTCCTGACTCTGGGCACCAGCAGGAGGCCGGTCCCTGAGGTCCTCAGAGTCCGAGATGGTTCATATGGCACTAGCATGTCAGAGATGTACTTTGGTGCTAGGCCGTGGAGAGACTTGTACACAAGCAGAGCTGCTTTAAAGTCTATTCTCTGAGCCACAGGAAGCCAGTGTAGAGACCTGAGCACAGGACTAATGTGCTCGTACTTCCTGGTTCTGGTCAGGACCCGAGCAGCAGCATTCTGGATGCACTGCAGCTGTCTTACGGCCCGTTTGGAGAGGCCAGTGAGCAGGCCGTTACAGTAGTCTAACCTACTAGAGACAAATGCATGGATAAGTCTCTCCAAGTCAGGTTTAGACACTATGCCTTTGATTTTGACAATTTTTTTTAGATGGTAAAAGGCTGCTGATGTTATTGATTTGATGTTGCTGTTAAAGTTCAAGTCTGAGTCCATTAGAAGGGCTCCCTCCTGGTACTGAACCATGAACCCTCTTGCTGTGAGGCGACAGCGCTAACCACTATACCACCGTGCCACCCTACAATACACAGATGTTTTTGACATAACTTCAAAACTGTTACTTCTTTACACACATTGTTAGTTCATTTTTTAAATGTTTTCAACTAGAAATAGTAATACAGTCTCTCTCAGTGACTTTGGCTAATTTCTTGAAAAAGTGTTAACATTCTCAAAGCCCCAGGTGCATTTATTCAAACAGCGTATAAGGTACAGCACAATACCATAGCTCCCCTAAAACATTTTTTCATGCTTCAAAAGGTCTCAAATAAAAAGTCAGTGCCCTCAAAAAAAGCTCCTTTGGCACTGTGTGGACAGTGGTGGTCAAAATGTTCAGATGTGTTGACAGTATGGCAGTGGACCCTGGAGATGGTCCTCATATTAGTCTTACATCATAGTAAAACTGAAGGGAGCATGCTCATGCAGAAACCTGCAGCAAGTCACGTCTGGCTTTGTGTTAGGGAGGTCAATTTGAGACCACTGTTGTTTTCCCCAAATCCATAACATTCAGAGCCTTCCCTCTGTGACACACCCTGTGCAGACATTTTTTATGGCTCTGTGTGTGTCTTGCTGCACAGACCTATTGTCCTTAGGGGACAAATGAAAGTTTAAAGTTTAAGTTAAAAGTGAAACAGAAAACTTACACAGCACAGTGTAATACAAAAACACATCAATACAAAAAGCAAAATATTTTACAGCCTAACACCATAAAACAGTAAATCTCAAGTGCTCCATACACTAAAGACTCCACCTCTGTGGATGTCCTGTTGCTCCTTTCTGTCTGGCTACAGATTCTCATCGACATCACACCTGATATCTTTCCTTGCATGGGGAAAAATCCTCCTGCATGCAAGGGAAAATACCATCTCCTGCAAGGTTCTGCTGTGATTTGATCAAAGGCAGCATCCATTGCAGCAGGCAGAGACATTTGGATTTGAAACCAGTGCCAAAGCAATTGAGAAAAACTCTAACATAATGTGGACCGAAGACAAAAGTGATGCTATATAGAAGGCCATTAAAGCTAACAGAGGCTCTGGGCTTAGTGCTGCAGGGTCCAGCAGTGTTGTCTCTGTGCATGTTTGTGTATACACACTGGCTACGCCTCCAGGGCAGGATAGGAAGTGAAAGGTCCTGACTGGGGGGTGAGAAAGAACTATTTGACTGTTTCGTGTACACAATCAGGCCCCTGCTGGAGTTATGGGAACACAGAAGCAATAGTCCGTAGCGACTGTACGAGTTGTGACAGCCTGATGATGCTACTGTATTATACTTTGCTTTTTATCTGTGGCCAATTTTGTCGCTCTCATAATGTCTATGGTGTGTTGTTACAGGTTCAGCATTCTGGCCGTTGAAATATCTCTCCACTATACAGTATAGCAGCTGCTATATGTTTCTGTCAGCACTCCATTGAGCATTTCTTCTTCTGTACGCCTGGCGTTATAACAAGACACACATTTCCATTTGCTTTTTGGTTTATTTCAGGGAGATATTCAGCAACTACTGATTCTGGAGGACCCTCAGGCCGCTGCCGACTACTGTGTAAACTACATACCAGACTGTGAATCTGTTTTACCCTACAACAGCCATGCACTGGTCCTGCAGGAGGTCAGTACTGCCACCAACAGGAGGTGGCAATGCCTACTGGAAAAACACATGTAAATCCTCATGCAGTTCTAATACATGAAGCAAGCTTTAAGCGCAAACACACTGCAGACATGATCATATACTGTGTGTGTATCTCAAGTCATTCTATTGTTTTATTGTGTTTTCCACATTTCCTCAGAGGTCCTATGTTTTAAAAAAAAGTTTTAAGAAACATGATGAGCTTTTACTTCTGCCACACATGTTAAAACATATCATGTACTTCTGGCTGCTAAAGTGGGCCTGTAGAAGCCCTTGCTTCACAGCCAACCAGTAAAAGGAGCTCAAGCATGCCTATCAATAGTGCTATGTGTCCCTAACACTCGTATGATTTACAAGCAGCCAGCAGCCCGGGCCAAGAAGAGGTCTGAGTTCAGTGCAAATGTACTGAGTGTTTGCAAAAAGAGACTTGAGAGATTAAGACAGGAAAGGCCATCAGTCAAACGAGTGAGTGTCTTCTTTCAAATGCAGCCAGCAGTGGAGCATTCTTAAGGTCAGGTGCTCACACACACATACACGGAGCCAGGAGCCTATAACTCATACATGATATAATAGCTCTTCCCCTCCTCTAGGCGTGCATAAAAAATTGAATCAATCATGGATATGAATTACTGTATATTTCTTTGGTGGTGTGTGAAAGATAGAGATAAGGAGGAAGGAGGCAGCCAGAGGAAAAAAGGCAGAGAGATGTGAGTGTGTGTATGTGTGTGTGTGTGTGTGTGTGTGTGTGGCTGGGCTTCAAGGAGTACACAGTTTTCACCGAACACTTAAATGTTTTATGTATGTCTCCACATGTGTAGAGTTATATCCGTGCACTCCCGTGTGAGGACATGTCTGCACGCAAATGTATGCGCCTGATCATTGATTATGCTCTAGAGATGGACCAGTAATGATAGTGTGAGGCCATTCCGATAGCCATCCAGCTGGCTTTTAAAGAACTACAGCTGAGCGATGAGCTCCGAATCCAGAGCGTGTCAACATCTGTCACCCCACTGACCTACTTCCCATCATTCTCTCTTACACACTGACCTTGTTTACAAGTGGATCTAAATCACGTCATTGATGTCTTTCACAGACTGGGCCTTCAGTGTCATTTTCAGGCAGAGGCCATTCTTATCACTGACACGCAGTGGACATGACTCTGACGAATGACTCAACCCATATTTGCCCACTTGCCAGAGCACACTGAGAATTAGCACCTCTGTAGGATCATAGACAGCGTGACCCCCTGACCACTCAAGCAAATATGTCCTCTGTATGCATTAAGAGGAAACAGCTCTACATTTGTTTGTCCCTTCTCATTTCGTGTTTGCTGTAGGTTTTTGCCAGCTCAGTGGGAATCACAGTAGGTGTCTCACCCTATAAGGGTGTCACAGGACTTTACTGCTGCGGGCTATTTCCCGTATTATCATTCACAAGAGTGTTTGTTTTTGTTTCTCCATCCTCCACATGTGCCCTCATCTTGCATTCCCTTTTTCATAAAAGAACTCTCAACTTGGGTCTGATGCCTTGACGCAAAGTGACCAGCCCGACGAGCCAAAGGAAAACTCCAAAAAGGACAGAAAAGGCAAAAAGAACAAAAAGAAGAGGGACAAGGGCTCTAAAGGCAAAGGCAAACGCAAAGGCAAGGGCAAGGGAAGGAAGGGATCCAGAAAGAAAAAACACGAAGAGGAGGGTCTTGAGGATGGCTACCTCAGAGTATCCACAACACTGCCTGAGTATCTGTCCCAAGAACCTTTTCGGCCCACAGAGTTGCCAGAAATTAAGAGCACCCTAGAATCTGTCAGCCCCACTGAAGTCTTCGACAAGACCTTCATGGAGATGCCCACACATGAGCCTGACTCTACGGCTGAGGTCCCCACTGCAATGCCCAGTGCATTGCTTGAATCAAAGGTTACCGAGGAGGTAGACGAGTTTACTTGTAGATGCCCTTTACCCCAAACCCCCTCCTGCAGTTTGCAGTTCTAACCAATCACATCCCTAATACTTCCTAACCATAGAGAGCACCTCTTCCCTCTCCAGTTGCTTACCACCGCCACTAACCAGCACCATCCTAATCATCACCTCTACTACATCCCAACCAGAAAACATGGAGACTGCATCTTAAATGACACATTTTTGATGACCATGTGTTTTTGTAGAACATGCTGTAGTATATGCATACCATATATCCAAAAAGTATGTTATGCATGGTACACACAGTATATATCTTCCTGTATTTGAACCTACAGAAAGAGTGTTGTGTCTCCAGTTCATTCAATGTGAATATATACTCAGACCTCAGTCTTTTAAATTATGATTTTGCCATTTCATCCTTTTTTTTTTTTAAATCCAAGAAATTTTTAACTTCCCTCTGCATCAAACAGGGAGTGTATGTGTATGTTTTTATTATTTGCTAATTTGCCAAGTAAACTAATTCTTCATGCTCTTGCTGTTTCTGTAGCTGCTGCAGTCTCTGCCATGCTGCCACATGAATCTGATGTAGTCCATCAGCTAATTACACTCCAGCGTTGTAATTAACTGCACACCTGTCAACCTGTATCCCAGATAATCAACACAATCCCGTGAAATCCACCTGTTTTGCTAACATTCATATCGTGCATCACAAAATGTGCCTTTTCTTGGAAGCGCTGGGCGCTAATGAGCTGAGCTCAGTGTCCCTGGGTTCATTTTTGCTGTGACTCATTTAAGCCCGTGTGTTGGCCTGCAGGAGGACAAGCCAGTGAAGAAGCCTGTGATGGAGGAGCATGAAGATGACCTTTACCAAGACCTCTATGATGATCTCTCAGTTTCCACGGTAACAGTGGGCCCGAATGTTACTGACTATGAGGTAGGTTAAATGCAAATGCAAAAAATGTCTCCACCCTAGCACAAAACACTGAGAGGTTATTTTGGTACACACTGCACCTGAATGGATTTTCATTTTTTTCCATTTCTTAACAGATTCTCGAATATGAAGATTACAAGAATGACACGGAGTCAGAGTATGAAGAGTACGAATTATACGAGGACAGCTTTGAGTTTGCAGAGCGGGAAAGAGCAGAGACGTGGGATGGAGAGGTAAATCTCAAGGTGAACTCACACATCAAGTGAGTGGTCACGTCTTCAATTGCCTGAGTCAAGTGATTTCTAACACCTATTCATCTGTTTCTCCTCCTCAGGCTAGACTCAGAGCAGAGAAAGGCCAGAAGGGAGAACAAGCTATTATTGAGCCGGTGAGCTACTAGAAACACTTAATGAATAGCCCAGTAGCTTTTGTTATGACTGTGGCAATGAGTTGATACTCTCTGAATGTGCATCTCATTTCACCTGTGCTTATTTTCAGGGTACATTAGTTGAAGGACCCCCAGGTCTCCCAGGACCACAGGTAAGCTATGCACTGCTTGAATACACAGGAAAATGGAAATTTTTGACAGTGATTTTTCCCTGGTTTTTATACAGGATGTGGCATACTGTAATACAAGCAGGCACTGTCAAGATGTGGTGCAAAATGTTGAGAATCTTGGATTCTAGCCATCAGGATGCAATGTGGTGTTTATAGAAAAGGAAGCAGGGTTTTCAGAGGTGACCACCCTAAAAATACACCCCTGCACTATATTGCAATGCAAAACGGAACTTTGTGAAAGACTGGTGAAACAAGGAAGTGAAAATATTTTCATTCAAAACTACATTGAATGAAACACACAAGAAATAAAAAAAAACAACAAAGGAATATTATCAAGCATTTGGGGCGTTAGAATATGATAGACGACGATGATCATTTTGTTGAAAACTAAGCCACAATATGGCAGTGTTTTGTGATGTTTGTTTATGTGTGGCGACTGTTTCCTTCACAGGGGCTCGCTGGCCCAGCGGGACCAACAGGCCCTCCAGGACCCAGGGGAGATCCTGGTGAATTGGTGAGTGTGACTTTGGCGCAGACCCAGTCTGACCCCTTCACAGAGCTGTGGTTTCCACTGTGACCTCACATTGAAACATGTCCAGTCCTGAAGTGAACCTGCTGGACTTCAGGGACAGATGTTGACTCACACATGTTTGACCTGATTCTTTTGTGTGTGTGTGTGTGTGTGTGTGTGTGTGTGTGTGTGTGATTGCTCAGATACGTGTATTTGTCTGTGAATCATCACAGTTGAACACACATACACACACAGGAACACACACACACACTGACAGATGCTCTGTCATTCCCCTGTTGTTGATGTTTTTTATCATTTCACTTTGCAAAGATGTTGATGGCAGTTTATTACCATGCAGAGTTATGGCTTACCAGCACGTCACCCTCAGTCATTGCACACACTTTTAGTAGCTATTCAAAGTTCAGGTTCAGCCCACATAACAGATAAGTCTTTATTTTGTTTCCTAAGATGAAATCTGCTTCAATTATGGTGGATATCACTGAATCAAATAGGACTGAATGCTTTAAAGCTTAGAGGCTTCTACCATTACCGTGGTAACCAACGTCCAAATCAGTATTTGAATGCTTTGGGGTATATATGCATATACTGTATATGGTTATTTATTTGGGGTAACGTATGTAGTACCCAAACTGCAACCTCTGTGGCTGAAAAATAATGCCAATATGGAAGTTCCAAAAACTGCAGTTCCTTGAACGGCCACTTGAGGCTGGCTCTAGAAGCTGGACTATCCCTATAGACATCCATGTTAAAGCCAAAATGATCATGTTTACAGCCTGGTACAAAAAGAATTTTGGTCTCTATAGCCATTCCCACACCATGACAGGCTGTCTGCCAATAGCGTCCAAGGCTTCTCAGTCAGATCCGCCCCTCGCTCCTTCACAGCAGCAGCCTCTCACCTCTTGTTATGGATATGATCCATTATTTTTAGAGTCTGTGGCATAACACCAAGGAAATAGTATTCCAGAATTATTCAACATTGGCACAGGCTACAGTCTATTTCTTAAATGTGTTTGTTTATATGCCTACATGTGAGTAAATTTGGTTTTATGGGGCTAATTGGTATAAAGGAAAATCCTTAAAATCCTTGAAGTCCCTAAAGTTCTCGTCTATCATTAGACTCATAATTACAATATTAGCAAAGTATATAAATAATGGCTGCAAGTTTGAGGAAAGTGTGATAGCTTGTGTTGCCCCCCGGCAAAGATTTTGAATATTCATAGATAATTCTCACTGAATCTTCGAAGCCCCAAAAATATGAGTCAGGAGAGGCCTAGAATCTGACAGTGATATCAATAAGTGAGGAAAGGATGAGCAAATGCAATATCCACAAATAATCTCTCATGGCATTGAAAAAAGCATGAATATAAATCACCATCAAGTTTTGCTCTGAAAAAGTACACAAAACAAAGGACTACACTGCTTCTTTATGTATTATATGTACTGAGTCTTGCCCTCACGATCATAGATTTAGTCCCAAACATTCATTTATAGGATTGTTTTAAGAGCCTACAAAACGAATCACTTATGCACAATATATTCAACCAATACATGATGCCCAGTTGCACAGGCTAGTATAGCCTCCAGATCCTCCTGACACACAGATACTGTGAGCTTTACATGTGAAGTTGCCAAAGGCGCACCTTTGTTCTTGCAGCGGCATGTGACTCATAACACACTTAAGCCTGTCGAGCAGTGATTGACACATATGTATTAGCTCATGTCTTTAAGCATTCATGTAACACTTGAGGACATCCTGTAGACATTCAGTGCTTCAGATGAAAAATCATAAACCTGCTGTGTGGTTTAGTAGAACTAATTTTAATGCATATTTCAGATTATTATATATATGTTTTTTTAAAGAATCAAATAAAATGTTCACTAGTAAGGTTAGATAATTAAACATCTTTCCACTTCTGCTTCACTTGTGCCATAAACTACTTGTGTCAATTATTTGACAAAAGGCAGAACCAAGAAAATTACCCTTCATCCATAAAATATTGTCCCAGTAGAAGAATGTATCTTACCAATTTGAATACTTATCAGATAACTTTACAGTAATCTGACGAACACAATCTTAATTACTCAATGCTGCGTTAAATGACTTGTTAAAATGGAAATTTACAGAGTGTAAACAAGAGATAAGGTAGTGTGTGTGTGTGTGTGTGTGTGTGTGTGTGTGTGTGTGTGTGTGTGTGTGTGTGTGTGTGTGTGTGTGTGTGTGTGTGTGCGCGCACACGCGCGTGTGTATGACATGCCCTGTGGAAATGGAGCAAAGGTTGTTTTTACAGTGATTAGGTTGCAGGGCTGTTTTCTCTCCATTTAGACCCCCCCTCTCTCTTTCTCTCTCTCTCACCCACCCACACAGTAGCTGATGTTTATCTCTTTCCCCGACCTCTCTTTTCAGGGTCCCCCAGGACGTCCTGGTCTTGCTGGGGTTGATGGGATTCCAGGTCCTCCAGGAACGCTATTGATGCTACCAGTAAGGAGAAACATGCATGCACACATACACACACACCTACACACACACACGCACACACACACGCACACACACACACAAAGCACTTTTTTCCCAGTGTGGTGTAGTGGCACGACCACAAGGGGGGGCTGTGTGATTGAACTTCATTTACATCTGGGGAATCTGCAGTGGGAACTGATTCCTGTTTTTTTTGTTACCTCCAGTTCCAGTTTGGCGGTGACTCCCAGAAAGGACCAGTGGTGTCTCCCCAAGAGGCACAGGCACAGGCCATCCTGCAACAGGCCCAGGTACACTTTACAAAAACCCATACTTTAGTGTCATCAGTTGTTGCTGTATGTATCAAATCGTTGCATATTAGAAGTCAGAAGGTATCTGGTGAAGTGTACATTAACCACCCAGTTGTGTTTTTCCCCCAGCTGTCAATGAAGGGACCTCCAGGTCCGCTGGGTCTTGCAGGGCGACCAGGCCCACTGGTAAGACACTCCCCTGACCTTGACCAGATTTGCATCATACCTCAAGGGCTCCCACAACCTTTAACCTGAACTTCACATTCTGCCTGACTGGGCACAAGCTCTACTCTCTCCCTCCCATCTTAACTACATCAATATGCATGCTCAGTATGTGCAAATTGCTTGTGAAATCACTGCAGGGTTGCAAAAATGAACAGATTTTTAAGATGGTCTGTTCTCAGCTCATTTGTTTTGTGTTTGATCAGTGTCTGAATTTGAGTTGAATCGCTCCTGTCCATCATGTCATGCTTCAATGATTTTTTTTTTTAATTTATTTTGCAGGGATTTCCAGGTCCTAATGGGCTCAAAGGAGACAGCGGAGAAAATGGCCCTCCTGTAAGGCCAACCATTATATTTACCCCACTAGTAGCTTCCATCATCCCATTTTTTTGTTACTGTTAATTTTCTTTTGCCCTTCCCTTTTATTCCTCTCTCCATTTGGCTTGCTCTTGTCATTTCTCATATAGGGACCACAAGGGTTGCCAGGTCCTCAAGGACTTAATGGAAAGGCAGGAAAGAGGGTGAGATATCTCAAGTATTACAGGTTTCACACGTAAAATGCATATTGTGTTAAAAGCATACTGTGCCTGATGTACCATGAAGCTATTTTAACTGAATGGTGAATCTTGTAGATCTATTGTTCCTTTAATGTTTTATCTTAATGTATTTCTCTTGTAAAGCATATTGAATTTCCTTGTGTATGAATGGTGCTATATAAATAAAATTGCCTTGCCTTGCCTTGCCTAGGGGCGTGCGGGAGCAGACGGAGGCCGTGGAGCTCCAGGTGAAACTGGCTCCAAGGTAAGCTCTCTCTAAACTGCACTGCAGTACTGATAATCTCAACTAATTGAGCTGCATGAAGAGCCCACAGATTGTTATGTGTAAACGTCCTCATGGCTTATTTGGATATTAGTTAATAGCTGTGTCTTGTGTGAAAGTACATTGCCAGTTGTTAGACCGTATTGCTTATGTGTGGTGTTGAGTTTCCTTGAATTCAGTTTCCTGCTTCCATGAACAATACCACAAGTGTTTAGGCAGCAAGGTCTTGTACGATAACAAACTCCACTTGCAAGTGTAAGCCTCTAGGTATCCGGCAGCCCACAGCTTATTATATGTATTGACAACAAGGCAACTCAATACCTAACAGCTGCAGGAAGAGCTTAGCAAATAAATCAGGCTCCCTTGATGCCGGGTCTGACAGAACAGCAGAGTCTTTATCAGTCAAAGCAGCATTTTAGCAGACCTACAGCTAATCTGAAAGCTCCCTCTCCCCAACACATACTCAGAGCAGATGGCCGAGGCTCTGCCAGGGGAGACTTTCAGTACAATTCTGCTAATGTTTACACATTACCGTATGTGTGTGTGTTTCAGGGTTTAATGCACTTGCTTCTCTATTACTTTTCAGGGTGACAGGGGTTTTGACGGCCTGCCAGGTCTCCCAGGAAACAAGGGACACAGAGTGAGTAAGATTTGGTAACTTAGCACTGTGACTGTATTTATTTAGTAATACAGGCAGTAACACGCTAACACGGCATGCATGGCTACCTAACACCTCATATGGCAGGTGTTTATTTGCACATTGTGATCATGATGATTGTGATTTCTGTGATGACAGTGTACAGCGAAAAGCATCTGCTGGATTCTGCTCTGCTATAAACAGAATATCTTGAGGCTTGCGGCTAATGCTTTTATCTTGTAGGGGGACAGAGGAAAGCCGGGTCCTCATGGGCCTGCCGGAGAGCCAGGAGAAAAGGTGAGTGCACAGTACTTTGCAAAATATACTTGCAGCAAACAAAGCCTAGAGAACACATCCAGCAGCAGTGCTTTGTTTTATCCTAATTTTTCCATCACACAAGGTTAAAAGGGAAAACCTTTCCAGATCAG